>JAGFMI010000009.1:0-1416161 GCA_021030905.1 Pyrenula massariospora
CCTAACCCTAACCCTAACCCTAACCCTAACCCTAACCCTAACCCTAACCCTAACCCTAACCCTAACCCTAACCCTAATTTGTACTAATTAATGAACTGTATGGGGACTGAACCTTCCCAGAACTGGATTCTCATCGCATATGCTTCCATCGTATTGCCAGAAGTATCAGTCCAAGCCAATTTGATTGTAAAGATGCAACTCAATATGATATTTTGGAATAAGTATGAAATCTTTCGCTGCTGCCGTCATGTCCTGAACTGCTCCGTAATCTTCCCCAATCAGCCTCCACGACAGTACCGATATTCCGATGGTCTCCGGAAGAATGGTCACTTGCGTTTGCGCAAGTGCTTTGGTCGCCGAAGGTGAAGACGTTTCAAAGTTTGCGACGGAAGGTAGCTAGCCTGGTTCTTATCGATGAATTTAGCCCAATCCTCCTGAATTCGGTCAAGTTTGAGCTTGATGGAGGGCACGTCTGGGGATTCGCATGGGCTCACAGGGTCGAGGATTTTGATATTTGGTCCCAGCTTATCGACAATAGACCAAGCAGCCTGGTGAGCTCCAGAGAATGTGCTTTCATGAATGATACGCTTCATCCTTTTGACCTCCCAAGTTTGATTGGAAAGGTCAAGCTTCTTGAGATCAATGGCCGCTTTAACCGCAACCTGGAATTCGGTAACCAGAGTGCCGAATATCTCGATGGTACAAGCAAAGGTCTTCGCAAAGACTTCAGGTTGCATATCTTCTTTGTCTTCATCGTCACCTTCCGCTACACTGCTGTCATCGGATGTTTCTTCTTCCAAATCACTCTCGTTTGACTCTATGACAGAATCGCCATTGGCGCTCCGGTACTTTTGGATGAGATTCTCGACGTTGGAAGAGCCCTTCTTTCCCGTTGCCGGAAAATCAAGTAGGCCTTCAGATTCAGACTTTCCCTTACAGAATGAAGCGTCAGTAACACATCAACAACAAACTACGTTGCAACACCAGCAAATGAAGCACTTACCTTGTCCATCGCTCTAGGCGGCGAAGGCGCAGGAAGTGAGATAACAAGGATGAGGCAATCGTTTAAAGTGTATCTCTGCTCAGATTAGAACTAAACCTGATAAATAGAAAGCATTCATCAAAGATATCGAAAGGCTTTTCAAGAAGTGGTGGGCCAGGTAGACTTATTACTCACCGTGCTCAGATAGGTCGGCGTGCTCTGTATCTTGTTGTTGGTTGTCGGAGTGGAAGGTGTGATAGAGTTGGAGAGAGTCGCAGAAGGAGAAACAGAAGTATTTAAAGTACGGTCCTCGGAACCGACGATATAGTGGTGAAGCCGCCGAGGTAAGTCTTACCTATCTACCACAAGATACCAACCACAGCTTTAGAGGTTCTGACTAACACTAGATGGTAGTCTAAGGGAAGACAATCACTACGCGTACCGTCATTCTATCGCTAGCAGAGCGTACCAGAGATCATGTCTCCATTTGTTACCTTCCCATAAAATTTGCATGATAAAAGAGATTCAAGTTTATGAATATAAAGCACAGAGTGAAAATTCTATTGTTCTAATGCCACTGAAGATTTAGATAGGTCAATTTTTAATAGCCATTTGCGAGACTTTCGTATACGACGTGGAGTTTCTCATCCACAAGATAGAAAGATGGGGAGCTTCCGGACCATTTTCAGCTTACCTCGGCGAGACTGCTAGAGCTCCGGAAGCCACGAAAGGTTGGCCGAATACTAAGGCAGAGAAGGTCTAGCGACCTTGACTGCTCATGAAGCTCTTCGGATCTGTACTTAACAACGATGGTGGGCAGGCAGTTTTTAAATTGAAGATTGATTGGCGTTACCAGCTACTAATAGAAGATTTTTTCTCCTAATACTACCTGGTTGGCGCTGCACGCCACTGCACGGCTAAAGTATCGGACTTTCATGAAAAGAAGCGACTGCGATCCCCATCGTGCTATGCTCTGACTTTACTACGGGACGGATGAACGCTCTATTAGATTGTCAGGGAGGCAATAATCAATGTCATCAGACTCTACTTGATCGTGCAGCGGGCTTCCTTTCTAAGCAACTTTTCAAAGTCCAAGTAAATACGACCAAGCATCTCAGGAAAGGCCTCGTGGATGGCGAGGTCTTCGAAGAGAGAACAGCTACGCGGCAGGGACATTTAGACATCTTCAAGCTAATTTGAGGCCGATAGAGGACCAAATTGCAAGCATCCGGTGTTATGGAGAAAGGGGCAAAGACGCGACATGAATAAGGGACCGCACACATTTTATTGCCCAAAGTACTTCGATCACTTGATAATTTATATGGAGATGTAAGTACCGCTGGCGTCTTAGCCGACCTTGGCGAGGACAGTGGATATCTTTGCTTCGGAACTCGACCGAACTTGGTGGGTTGTTATTCTCATGATGCATCAATTACAACCGGGCTCACCGAGACGGCCCCTGCGTACAAAAACTTCCGTGGTCTCCCTATTCCTGCGTGCAGACTTGAGGCTTAGATGTTTTGCAAGTGCATCTCAAGTTGCACGACAGTACGCACAGAGCTTCGATGAAAATCTCACAATTGGCCGGCTCTTCTTCGCTCATTTCGGATGCGCTAGATTAATAAATCCCGACCGTGTTCGCCCCCAACCTCTCTCCTTTTTCCCCTTTCTACCTGTTTCAGATTATTTCTAGACGCTGCCTAAGAGGACCTGCCAGGCACTATGGCGCTGGTGTCACCACTTCAATGGACGATGCCACGGGCACTACGCTTTATTTATCTACGACGCCTCTTTGGAAGAGGATTTATGGCTATAGAAAGTGCTGAAAGATCGATATCATCCTCCAAACATGGGCCTCTTCCCACGCCCACAACACCAACCTACCAAAGCAAATCGAATCATGCGAGATGGATCCAAGCTAGACTCTCAAAAAGTGTCGAAAGACATAGATCCTTCGAACGAATCCATTAGATCTCTTACGACTATCTGGAACTACCTGGGAGGATCGTGGATACCTGAGATATTTTGTGTCTTCGTGGCCACAGTTTCTATTTCTGCAATAGCAGTCCTGTTAAGGATTTATGATGGGAAACTTCTTTCAGAATGGAGTCTTCACGCCTTTTCTAATACCATTTCACTGAATTTTGTCGTCTCTGTGCTGGGAACTTTAAGCAAAGCCTTGCTTGCTATGATGTTGTCCAGTGTGTTGTCCCAAGCGAAGTGGAATTGGTTCGCCAAGTCAAGACGGCCCTTGGAAGATTTCGAGACTTTCAGCACTGCCAGCCGGGGCGGTCCGAAGGGAAGCATCAAGTTGCTGTACAAGACCAAGGGAATGTAATACCAACCCCTAATTCACAGTGAGAGAACTGAATGGTACTAACTCTATAAAAAGACATATCGGATCCTTAGGTGCGTTTCTCACAGTCTTGGCTATGAGTTTCGATCCATTCCTACAACTCTCGGTCACATACCCAGGCGGTCTTCGAACAACCGTGGATACTTCGGTCAGGATTTCTCGCGCTCATAGTTACAAGAAAGGGTCCGAACGCTTCGGTGAGGGACTGCAAACTGTTCTAGTTAAAGTTTTGCTGTGAACTCTGACAAAGCTATTCAGCAACTCTCATTACCGACAACGGCGTCGTGAATCAGAGCATCGAGACTGGCATAGATTCGCAAATGATTGCTGCTATTAACAATGGACTTTGGAACCTGCGCTCCCGTCAAAATCCTATCTATCTTTGTGAAAGCGGCAATTGTACGTGGTCTTCGCATGTCTCACTTGCTATCTGTAGCCGGTGCTATGACATCAGCCCCTACATTAATAAGACCTATGTACCCTTTTACTCATTCAACGATGGTGGGGTTGGAATCGTTACGGTCAAAGGTAGTACTTCAGTCAGGGTTGAGCAAAGACCTCTGGTCCTACAGAATCCAAATGGCTATGTGGATGGCAATACTGCTATATTTATGGAACTTTTGGAAACATCGTCACCCCTAGAGACGATTAAGTTCAGGGATAAAGAGACCTTACTTTACTCTGTCTCGGCGCTTCGATCGGCAAACTCCTATCTCTCCAACATGACCAAATGGGAAGATACGCGCATTACAGCCACTGAGTGTGGTCTCGTCTTCTGCTCCAATACCTATTCTGCGTCAATTCATGATGGAAAATTCTTTGAATCCATTACCTCTACCCATTCTGAACGAGTTCCGACGTCTTACCGACCTAAGCTGGATGGCGGTTTTATAGATGGATCTAGCTCTCTTACCGGTAACGATTCCTGGAACCCGCTGTTCCATGGTGTCGACCCTGTGAACCATTTTATAGAGCGTGACGATTTCCAGATCCGACTTTCTGATGAACAGAAGGTCAATTCGTCTTTTTCAGCATTTAACATCACCCAAGTCGCTATCGATGGCATAGTTAGCTACCTAGCAGGTCTACTCAACAATGGGGATGGCCAAAATGGGCGCGGTCAAGTGCGTCTTTCTGGCGGCACGCTCAGATTCGACCCCACAAGCATCCAGGGGAGTCTCCCCGGTGTGCGCGCAATTTGGGAGTCAGGGTCGCTGAACGCTACCTTCGAAAATCTTGCTGTCGACATGAGCGCTGCAATCAGAAATGCTGGTAATGACCGCACCTCATCCACATCAACTTTCCAGCCAGACACACCACCGCTAACCGATGACAACAATTCCGCTTTAGCACAGGCTTCCAACGAGGCGGTCATAGCTCCGCTAGATGGGTATTCAGTGCAATACGTTGTCAAGATCAACGTTCGCTGGGCCTTTCTGATCGTTCCAGCACTGGTTTGCGTGTTGAGTGTCGTGTTCTTAGTTGGAGGTGCCGTTCAGACGAGGAGGGCAGGTACACCTATGTGGAAAGAGAGCGAGTTGGCCACACTTGTTTGGGGCATAGATGGGAACGCGAGGGCTGTCGCACGAGAAAATTGGCAGGGAAAGAGAACAGGCTGGGAGAAAGGCTTTAATGTTCAATTTCAGCTTACAGATACCGGAGGAGAGCTAATGCCGGCCTTTTTGAACGTGAGTGGTGCAGGTAGTAGAGTCTAGACTACCTCATCCAATAGATTGCATGTAGATGTCATACAAAGTCATGAGAATTAGTTATGAGCGCATCCGACTTCTCAGCTCAGCCTGCTCTCACATGTCGAAGCCGGACCTGGGCTAGCTTCAAGACCTGGCAAGTCACATGGACAGAATATGACAATTAAGGCTCAGCGGTTGTATGCACAGATACAGTTGATCTAAGGCTGGCCATACTGCTTCCAGAAGTGGTAATTACTAGCTTAGGGACTTCCTTTAAACAGTAATGGTGTGGGGCTGGTAATTTGTCTTTAAGTTGCCCTCACTTACCGACATCCTAAATCTATTCCAATATTGAAATATCAACCAAGTATCGACTTCGAAACTTTTCCCTCTGCCAGTGGGTGTACTCGAAGCATCGTCTCCTACCCGAACGTTGTCAGAATGCAGGTCTTTGCAGACGGGCCGACGTGTGCGAAGGGTACAGGGAGCCCAATCAATGGGGCTGAAAAGGGGACTAAGAACCTAATAATTGAGGCAGCGTGAATGTTGATGGTATACAAGGCGATATACCAGACAACAAGTCGTTGCAAACTCAACCAAATTTTCTTTAGTTAACGGACCTCTTTGGTTGGCAGGATGTTTGTTGCAAATACGGAGGTGGTTTTACCGACTTATGTTACAGTTATTGCAATGAACTGGTGGATGGTCGGAAAAGCCATCAAAGTGCGTCAGATGCGTTCAGCGCGAGTTCGGCGTAAAGACCTGGTGAGGATACTAGACGAAGGGGTCGAAGATGATGGGAATGAACGTTGGAAATGCAGGCAGACTTGAAAGATATGGTAATGGAATAATCACATATCCCTTTATTAGCAAGATGTTTAATGTCCTGATCAGAAGCTCACCTTCGAAAATGTATGGTGGAGATTTATGGTCTGTCGCTTCGAAGCTGATCTTAGAGGTGATGAGTATGATACATCGCCAACTAAGTCTTCCACACTGAGCATTTTGTGACAAGCAGAAACAGATCAGACACCAAGAGTTATAAATCTTCTAATTTCAGACTGTAGCCGCAGTGACAGCGAGCCACGTCCAGTGGGCTGATTCATCGAAGAAACGAATAGGATGTAATGAGAGCCTTTGGCAAGCGACGGATATCCCTGCAGCAGGACGCAAGCTTTAAGGATATAATTCGAGAAATTATAGCGTGAGCGGAGCGAGTAGATGAAGAAGAGCCTTGAACCCGTAGATATTACAGATTGCCAACGCCAATTGAAGTGCCAAGTCTCCCTCGGAAGGAGTTGAGGTTTTGTAATAAGGACTCAGTCCCTTTATAAGAATCCTGGCAAGTGTAGCGTCGTCAAGATGTCCTACCGCCTCATTGCTGTTCGCCTGTGTGTTGCTGTTGGACAGAAAAGCGTGCTGGTACATTTGAAAGTTTCGGGGCGGTCGTCGAAGCTAGTTGAGATATGCAGGAAGGGAACTTGTCAAAATAATGTGCCCTGTAGCTCACAGCTCAATATCATTTTTGCACCACAACTAACACTGAATATGTTTCCTAAACCTTTACTTTGAACGTGGAGGAAAAGCAGACGAGTGAACTGCCCAAGATCCCCGGCCGTAGAAGGCGGTCAAACCTGCTCCCTCGTTAATAAGCCAAGTTAGTCTCGCTCCATCATCTCATTAATATATATTGACAAAGAGTCTCAGCATGTATCTCACACTCATCAACATGAACTATTCAGAATAGTGATAGGAATGGATTTTCAAAGCTCAAGTTTGCTATTGTATCTGCAGATTGTGACTAGAAAAGGCCCAGAAAAGCTCGTTAACCAATACCGCCCCGAAATCAACATATCGATCTTTTGTGAGATCATTCTAACGAGAGAAAGGATTCGCCCGCCTTGAAACTGTGGTAAGAATATCTCCAAATACTACTGAAAAGGCATGGACGCCTGGAAATAATGAATAGAGTCAGATACTTGAAATATATCGGAGAAGCCACCCTGGTACTACTACCCAATGCCATCTCAGGCGATTTGCGATTAGACACCGTTCCAATCTCGTTCCAAGGAGCTTCTCACTATCAGAGCAAACGCCTTGATAACGTGACGCTCTCCTAATGATGCCACGCGCTCACAATTGGCGTAGAAATCTCCCCAATTAAGTACACCATCTCCAAGCTGGCAGATTGCTTGCTGAAACTCTTGGCAGTCGTCTTCTGATTGATACAAAGACTCTTCGAGGCGATTGATCTTATCCAAGGTTTCGTCCTTGATTTGGTCAATCCGTTCTTTGATAGTCTCCATACTCTGCTTTATTTCTGCCATCTTCTGTAAGTAATTGCTCTCAAAGTCCTGCAGGGAGAGTTGTGTGGTATTGGGGGCGTCCTCATTCCTCTTTTCTGGTTTTGCGAATAGCCTTGTCTTGATTCCTTCAAACTGGGTGAACCACAGATCGCGATATTGCTCTGCTTTGTGTCGATCGGTTTGGTCGAGAAAAAGGTCGAATTCATCGACGTCTGGGCACATCGTTTCCATAGTGTCAAGGACATCGGCCAGATCTTCCGAGAATTTTCTTGAAAATCCCCACGTTTTATCGATGAATGAGACCCTCCCCCACTTCGATATGCATTTTTGGATGCGGACATCCCTCGTCGACACATCCGAGGTCATGAGCAGGCTCATGTTCTTCGTTATGTCATCCTTGATTTTCTTGAGCGCTGCCTCTTTGACTTGCTCACACGTTTATTCGTTAGAACGGCTGCGCCAATGAAGTCGCAGATCGATCTCAGCTTTAGTTGTCGACTCGCAAATTTTGTGCTCGAGACATACCAGAGCGGAGACTCTTGGTCCTACATCGAGTGTACTGGGTATGAAATCCAAGGCTAAGTCTTTGAACTCATTGAACTTCGCCTTCTTGATATCTGTGTTCGACATGTTTGATGCGCAAAGATTGCCTTCTATATCTCTGGATGGTCTTATTGGTAGTATATGAGGGAAGACAGAAAGAAACAGAGAGAACACATTTGTTTTGTTCGAAGATTGGTATTGCGCGTCAGAGCCCGCTTGCGCTCGTTCGCAGAGGTTGTTGGTAAAGCTCACTTGATCGCATTCATCATCTGGTTCAAAGCTCCCCAAGCTCAGGGTGGTCGGTAAAGGTGAGTAAGATCTGTCATGAGTTGGTGGGATCTGGGAGGTTGAAACGAAGATGAAGTGAATTTAAGCACTGGTTCCCGAAGTTCTAAGTCCTTCTGGTGAGGGGTTCCAGCTAAGCACGTCATTGACATCCTTTATCATCGTATCTGTCAAAGGTACCACACTGTCAGTGTCGCTATTTGCCACTGAACGTAGCTCTCCAACCTCCGCAAGCTTAGTAAGCTCAGCAAGCTCAGCCATACTGTGGAGCTCTGAACGTAGCTCTGCAGACTCTGCAAGCTCAACAAGCTCAACAAGCTCAGACATACCGTAGAGCTCTAAATGTAGCTCTCCAAGCTCCACAAGCTCAGTAAGCTCAGCCATGCCGTGAAGCTCTGCCGCTATCTGACATCCATTGAGCTTGCGGAGCTTTCAGAGCGTTTCGAGTGATCTCAACTGCCTATATACCTCATAGCTTGAGTCTTAAGTTCGTTTGAAGCACTTTTCATCCACTCGACGATTGTTTACCTACTTTCGCCCCCTTGCACAAGAACAAATTTAGTATGTTCAACGAGCTCGGCAAGCTCAACATAGTCCTCACTGTATATCGTCTGGTATATATTCTTCTGATAGACCGCTCATTGATACATCACCAAGGTAGAAATGCACGCCGAATGTCGGACAGCCATTTGAGAATGTCCCACCAACAGACCTACAAAGGTAAGTATGGACAAGTCTCAGCCCAACTTACATAACGGATCATTGGCAAGCTCTTGTTTTCCAGTTTCTCTCTTCACTCTTACTTCCTTAACGCTCACTGGTTTCAGATGCCAGCGTCGGAGATAATCATTTCTAACCGCGGTCTTCGGCTTGGATTGCTTCGATCTACTCCGAACGCAAGGAATGTCATGGTCCCTTTGGCTTGACTTCTTTTGTTCCTCGCCACCTCATCCACCTCATATCATTTACAACCTATTCATGATATTGAAAAGCTACAGAGCTTGTTCAGCTTCTTGACCTAACTCATCGTTATTGGTACAGGAATTGTATCTTGGTTCTATTGACGTCTTCGAGCTACATCACATGGTCAAGATCAGGAGGCAGCGCACAAACCTTCCCAACCTCATCACTCAAAAATCCAAGACTTCAAATATTATAACGCTGAGAAGCGACCGAGACGAATTTTGGCATTTGCTGGCAACAAAATCCAAATTCTCGTCAGAGAAGGAAGAGCAAGAGCAGCAACAAGAGCAAGAAGAAGATGACGGTTTAGCTGAAGTAGACGACCCGAACGAGAGACTTGCAACACCTCCAGACCATTCTGACAAACTCGATAATCGAGAATTCGCTCGTATCGAAGACATGGAACATAGCATGATGGGACTAGCCTTCCCAGATTTCTCCAAGGCAAGAGAGACTACAGAAGAATGGAATGTTCTTTTTGAAAAGCCAGATCATGGTAGCAAAGAGCATGAGGCAAGGGTCCAATCCCGACGCAATGTCCTCGCCGCAGCAACCGAGCAGATCGATTATAGGTAAGATCCATGATCCTGTGATCCTCAGAGCAATGACATTATTCAGTGATCAAAAAGTTTTGCTTCTCGTCCCGGCTTCAAGGGGCTCCGAGGGCCAAGTCTATTCTTGCGTAGGCGTAAAATGCTCCAAAGAACAACAAAGTACTTTATCCGAGACAGAGGTGCGGAACCAAGAAGTATGGGTTGAAGGACAATTGACCAAGGCTACCACGACGAATAAGGACGCAAAGAGAAAGACTTCTATCAAGCGCCCCTCGGTACGTGCCCAAGCGAGGGAGGGCCGTTTGGTGAGCGGGAAATACATGGCCCTTGCAGATTTCTTGAAAGGCGATGATAACACTCGTCAGCTGACAGGCTTCTACAAATTCTTCTGGGACAAATTTACTGAAGACAAGAGAAGCAAGACTGAAATTATCAATTTGTTCGAAGTAGTGGCAATTATCGTCACCGGATCACAAGATGTCCATCTCGATCTAAAGATATGGATGGGGTTCCTGAACTTGCTCGTTGGGAAGAAATCCGAGAAAAGGGGTGTGACAGAACTGGATGTCAAATTTATCTATCTCACAGTCAGGGATTCAATTCAGAATGGAGTTTCTTGGATCAAACAGCCAGAGGCGCAGAGAAAGCGTTCACCCATATCTAACAAGCTGCAGCCTCAGGATATCATGCAAGAATTCATTGACGTCGACGCCTCGGACTCCAAACTCAAGAAAACTGTGATCTCGCCCGGCAAACTCCTGACGGTGCTCAGGACATGGGTTCCAGAAGTCTCCAAAGCTGTAGCCGAAAATCTTCACAGTCTTAAGCTTCAGGGAAAACGGGGGGAAATTTTCGTATCTCTAGCCCGTCAACAACCAAAAATTACAAATAAGTTGGATCAGATTTGGCAAGCATGCGGTATTGACCTCAATGAGCTGCCTACAAGCGCAGACACTGGAGCTCCCTCGGCAAAGAAGATTTCAGATACCCCAAAAGAAGCCCCTGATGGTCTAGAGGGCTCACATGCTCTCTCCAGCCAACATTTTAGTTTTGAATCCGTCTGGGGGCTGTTCAAACGGCCCAGTGAATCCATCTACAGGCTGTTCAAACGGCCTATTGTATCCGAAAACCAAGATTCTCCGACCGAAGAGCGACCGAAAAATACCAGAAAGAGGACTGGAGAGGCTCTGAGTGACCCAAAGAAGTCTTCGAAGAGGAGAAGGGTGGAATATGAAAGTGAAGACGTCGATGGCAAAGACGACACTGAAGAGAGGTCAGACGAGTGCCTCCAGGGAAATACCGGCAAAGATGCCGAACCCGCAAGCAAGAAGAGGAAAATAGCCAGGACAACAGAAGAGACCAAAAGGAAAGCCGACCGGAATGTCCAGGCAAATATAGGTAAGGCTGATGGACCCGCACTAAAAGCGAAGAATCGCGGCAAAGCCAACGCCGTCCAAATATCGAAAGAGACTATGATCAGCGATAATGGCCGGACACCGCCTCGAAGCAGAGGAGACCAAGCTGCATCGCCATGAAGAGCTTGAAGCGTGGAACGAATATGAAATGGAGCTTGAGGAGCCGATCGACCAGAAACAATAAGTTCAGCAGTTAGCCGACCCTGAGAAGGAGGTTAAGAGGCGTAAGGACCCCCAAGTAGTTCTTTCCTATTTCAGAATAGGTAAACGCGAGGTAACTGTCCATATATAGCTCTCCATGAGGATCCCTTAACATAGAGAGTAGTGGAGTCACTATACATACTGAATCACATTCACATAGAGTACCTAAGTAACCTATTAAGGCCCCTATGCGCAAGTGTTCTTGATCGTGATCCCTAGGAACCTAATTTCGCCTGATAAAAGGAGCTTGAGAAGGAGTTTGAGGACCTGTTTGAGCTTAGGGACAATGGAAACCATGATTAGCAACACAAATAGACCCAGTCGCATACTGGGCGTAGCTACATCGACGGTGCGTATGTAGGCTGTTGGCTCATCTATATGAATCGCAACGTTCTGACCCTAGAAGCCTGGACATAGTCGGATTCCTCTCTCGCCCAGCAATTTCATGACGCTTTTCAGTCGGATATAAAAGATGGAGACGAGGATACGACTCTATTTATGAAAGCTGTCTCGAGTTCTGTCTCTTCTGCAGCTCTCCACTTACCAGCATATGATCCTTCGAAAGATCAGGCTTTCTTTCTTTTGAACATGGGACTGGCAACCAAAACAATATCCTTCGAGGAACCACCCCACAAGATGATCACAGGGAGCTTCTCATCAGCCATCCTCCAAAGGGATTCCGGGCGATTAATGCGACGGAAAAGATCAAAATGGCACCACGACTTAGAAGGATGATGAAGATGAAAGTGTAAAGAACGCGAGTGAGCAAGTTGAAGAGTATGAAGACTTGAATGCCATGCGCTTACTTCACACCCAATCTGAGAACAAAAAAGGTCTTCCTTTTACGCAGCTAGACCGCTATCAGAACGGGACCGGAACATGCAGGTACTAGTAGCATAATAGTAAACATCGTGTACAGTGTGTAGTAATCGCGTACAGCGTGCGGAAGTTGCGTACAGCATGTAGAAAATCGCTTACGAAGCAGCCATCTGTATGAAGGAAGCTTCAACAATCGAATTCCAGACTCGTATTAAAGGGCGTATGAATTTGATGGAAGACTCAACATGCCAGTCCACTAGCTCATCCAACAGGACCGTTCAACGTCGGCGTAATTGGCAATTGAGAAGCGGGCATGACCTGAACCGTAAAATTACCACAATTTTGGTGGACCTTTGCAGTTCCACTCATCTCCTCTGCGCCCTTCTTTTGACAAGTTTATATCATATGTGAGACTGTATCATAGCAGCTAGTGAAATATTCTCCAAAATTTTTATCGAAGAAGTAAACTCCAACCTCTTTCTCGTACCCTTCTTTGTTTCCAACGTTCTCATATGTCTTCGACAAATCATCGTCCGGTGCTTTTGGAAAGGCCTTGTCATCCGTGGTCTTCGGAAATGCATCGCAAAAGTCCTGCATATGTCCCACCAGACTGTCTGTGTTCGCTGGCTGGTCGCCTTCCTTGCTCGGCTCGCATATTCCAGGGCCGTCAGGTGAAGGATTTACAAGGCTTCCCGTCGTATCCAATCATTCGTAATATGCTATCCCATCAATCTCGATCAATAATTTCGACATGTTGGACAGGTTATCGGAAGGATCATAGAAGCCTTGCAAGAAAACGTCAGTCAACAGGAAAGCTCTCGGTTTGATCCGCACTCGTACTCTCAAAAGATGTAGGGGCAGCTGTTGGTCGGTCTTTTGGCGGTACGGGGTCAACAAATTTCTTCGGTACCGTCTTCCACCTCGGATCTTTTGGCTGAAAACTTTCCTGTCTACTCAGAGCTTGTTGGAAGTTGACCGACAAGGCGAAAGCCATCATGTTATCTGCATTAATACTCGCACCGTATTCCCCAGTAGTCCCGCCGACATTGTCATCGACTTTGGTTGCTGCACGATAACGCTTTGCGAGAGCAGCAGTTGCGTCAGTGAGGAATGCTGTTTGTGGCCTTCTGGATGGCCCTCGAATGCAGAGATCGTCGACTGCAGTTCAAATTAGCTATGGAAACTTCAGCTCCGATAGAAAAGCTTACTGCGAGGATGGCTCACGATTGAGTGGTGGAGTATCTCATGAAGATACGTGTCACGACGCCTTTTTTTGATCTGTTAATATCGGTCGGCAACGTTAAGCAAATGTCACTTACAATTTAGAGATGTCATCCATGTCAAGGAAGTGCTTGCCTGTCTCGTCGATCCCCTTCATCATCTCTAAAAGCGTGATTTTCTTATCCCACACTTTGGGACAAGAAACAGTGATGAAGAGGTTCCGTCTAACGATTAGCGCTAAGTATGCAGGGAAGAACAAGTCCCACATATGGACCACCAACATGATGGCTTCACCAAGTAGCTGTACGCAAGTCCGTTACCACACTGCTTACCGTCCCACTCCTTATCATCCTTCTTGTCATCCCGGTCGGCTGGTTGTTGGCCCAAAACATTGCCATCTGGTCCTTCTTCGCTACACCAGGCTTCATGGAAAACCTGATTTAGATCCTCTTCAGGCGAGAAGCCCCAAAAGTAATGGTCCCAAACGTAGACGACATTCTGGAAATCCTCCAGGCTTCATTTTTTAGAAGCGGCGTGGTAAATGATGACTGACATCACTCACTTTTGATCCGGTCATGAAACTGTGCAAAATCCTTCCCAAGCCAAAAGTCAGCAGTAAGTTGCCAGTTACCTTTTTCTTTTATTTCAGGGCAGCTTGCGCAAGCTTATGCATGGTGTCTCATGCCTCTGTCTCAGGATAAGCTGAGCCTTGACAGTTTTTTCTGGTATCTTCGAGACTTTGCCGATATGTCTTCTCGCTTCACCACCTGGGCCTCATCCAAAAGTGGTGTAGCGTAGATATGAGTGAAGGCCGTCAGCACTGCTGAGCCAGCAACAAAAAAATGCATGATAGTGAGAACGACGTTAGGGCGCATTATAAACAATGTTATTCACGAGATAAAAAAAAAAGACGACATATGGCCTGAATTGTAAAGAGAGAAAATACCTACTTCCGACTTACTTCATGCTAGGATACTGAAGATCAAGTACTATTTACTTTACAAGGTAAATAACAGACGCGCATGCGAAAAGCAGACATGTTTCATTAACACGCAGGATCATTCCAGGCAAAGCAGGTGTGAATGGTCGTTGGTAAAATTTTTATACAGAAGTCTCAATCTGAGTGACGAGACCTTGCAGACCAAATAGGGTGCTCAGTCAGTCAAGACAAGTTTAAGTGCGAGTCCAACCTGCAGCAGTATAAATTTTTTCACGAGCCAAGGCTGGTGTAAGCGCAAGGCAGAGCCCAACGCTCGTTTCTCGCAAGTTCTGCAAGGCTGCGATATCACGGCCGAAACTCTGATTTTGAGAATCCATATCGCCGTGCGGATCAGGTGACCTCGTCGACTTAGTTTGCGACGTTGGATAGCCAAAGAAGGAGCATGGCCGTGTTGACAAGGTTCCGGTGATGTGAACAGAGTATTTTTATCAACATGCAGGCAGGAGCACAATCGGGATCAGGGAATACAGGTGTTGCGTGGGGGTCTCCGATTGCTCCGGCTAGTCTTCCATCGCAGACTCTTCCATAGCGGTGACGGCATTGTCGAGCTCGCGTATCCTTTGTCCTACTCTTTCCCTAATTTCAGTCGCCACATCTGGGCTCGACCGATTGATCGCATTCTCGTAAGCATCCTTGAGCTTCTTCAATTCATCCTGAGCAGCGGCTCTATCATCGGCGGCGTAGACAGTCTTCTTCTCGGTCTCCTCGGCGGCCAATTCGAACTGCGACCAGGTAAGGACACATTAGAGGCCAGATGGCGGGGTAACAGCCATACTTCTTCCTTGGCATTAGCATACCTAGAGGAGTCGGCGTCAGCTCGCGCGGGGGCCAGGCATGATGGAGGGTGCCGCGTGGGCTTACAATTCTTGGATCTGGTCAATCGCATTATCTGCCTGGCTGGGCGACGCAAAAGGACGGCTGGGCGTGCATGCGGTCAGCGCCGGGGAGATGCGTGAACGCCGGAGCCTCGTCCGCCAGGCCGATGCACGATGCAATTGGAAGCAGCTGCAGCCATGCGAGAACAGGCCCAGGGGGGTGCGAGCTGCGGTCTGTCGAAGCAGCATGATGAAGGTGAAAATTGACAATATGCGAGCCGGGGGAAAAGCTTCCAGAAGAATAAAATATCCGATGACGTGCATGCGGAAATTTCGAGGCGCCAGAATCTACAACACTTTGTCGATCTCCCAGGGTCGCGTGCGACGATCGCGATGATCTGTTTACAATGAGACAGTCCGGATCATTTTTGTTTCAACCGCTGCCCTTCTAGCCAGGACAGTTCGAACCTCAAGAAGAAGCGCCGGTATTCAAGACGCGGAGACCGGTGAAGGGGACGTAGACACCCATTCCCATAGCATGAGGGCATAACAATCGACCTCTTCAACACAGCCCATTTATTTGTATGCGTGATTTATTCGACTGCAGAAGCTGAAAGCAGAGTCTCGAGCGCATCACTGTGATCGAATGCCGCACCTCCGCCCTCCACCCTACGTAAGTCTCCCTGACGATATCGTAGAGCCAACCTGGTGCGGCATTTCATCGTGCCGTTGGGGTGTTAGGGAATCCTCCTCGGGCTCCCAGGCATGCTGAGGGTTTTCCTCCCACACTGGGGGCCGAGACTGGCTCGATGTCTATAATCAGGACGATGTGAAGCTGCCGTTGCAGATTTGAGACACCCTCCACGATAGAATCTTGATAAGACGTGAACCACGGCGATCAACAGGAACATGTTCCCTTGGGGCAAAGCCGAGCGTCGACTTGTCTCTTTGGGCGGTGGCCGAGCGGTGAGTTTGAAACTTGGGCTCGCGTGGCAAGGCATCACCAATGAGGCCGATCGACGGTTCCCGCGTCTCTGCGATCGCATGCTCGAGATTCGTCGGCCACGATACCGGCGCACTGGAAACGGGCAGTCGTTTGCACGCGCTAGAGGGTAGCCCCGTCAGCCTGTCGACGTCTGTTACTTTGCATAGCAGCTCGCTCGAGAGCTAGGAAGCACTGCCCGCCACTCCACCAATCACCCACCCGCCAACCCCTCCCAATCCCGACCAAACCACGCCGCCCCCATGCACGAAGGCCTCACAAATCCCTTCCCACGATCCCGTGCGTGAGCGACGAATGCCAGCGCACTTGCTCGCACGCCGCGAGTTGGGGCCAGCCTTCTGCTCCAGCGACTTCCGCTCTCAAAACCAGCCCACCGTTGTGTTTCAGGATATGAATCTACCATCACCGCTGCAGACAAATCCCATATATCCTGCTGTTCGGGCGGCCGCCCCAAAGAGCCTGCCACGACAATGCCTCGCACCATGAGCTCCGACTCGGTTACACTGCATTCCATGACTTACGATCAGATGGATCCTGAAGTCCGCGCTCAGATTCTCAGTATGATCACTATTCACGAATCCAAATCCAAATCACAACTGACAACAGCTCCAGGCAACTCTCAAGTCATCCTGGGCGAGTCCACTCTTCAATACATCAACATTGCAACTTGCCGCGGCCCGGATGGCAGCTTTCTAGCCTTCATCGTTGGACGTGGTGGCTTGATGAGCGCTCTTTCCAACCCCGACGCCCTCTCCAGCGAGCCAAGACAGTCACGGAGCGCTGCGCTGGCGAGCCTTCTCGAAGCCACCGAAGAGCGCGTTAGGGTCTTGTTGTGCAGAAACTCAGGCAAGGAGATGCCAACGGTCAAGAAAGCGACACCGTCACTGCCCACTGTGCCGCCAAAAGAGCTCCCAGAGACGACCGCACCAGTCAGAGACTATGGCGAAAAGCCCAAAAAGGAGAACTTTTGGAAGAAACATACGCCCAAGCTCGATTCTCACTACGCCATGCATGCGTGACGGACAAAGGAGAGTGAAAGGCTCACGGGCTACTGTGAGAGGACGACACATGACTCTATTTCGAAGCGGGGGTTGGCTATCTGCTTGACGTGCTTTGCTGCATGGATAAATTTCTTTGGAAAGGATTTCCTTTGTCGGTATCAGCATGGCTATGGAGTCTGGATTGTTCTATGATACCTTTGGACCTACTTTCCATTCGAATGACATATTTTATACTTGCAGACATAAAGTATTTTCCTAATGGTGATCGCGGTAACGGTGCTGTAGTCACCTACTTTATCATTGACCATTCTATGCCAATCTCCGTGATTTTAGGACCAGCCTCATACTTTGCATTGATTTATGTCGCGCATGTGTCGATCATGGTTCAAGTGAATAGCGCCGATCTACGTTTTGATCGCTGCCAACATTGCCGCAAATGGAAATTTGGTTGACGCTCATTCTAATCAACCATCGACTGAAGCGCTTACGGTATTTGTAAAGTCGATTAATTTCATGTATCATGACCTTTGATTAGTATAGACGGATGTCGGTCAACTCTCCAAAGGTATATTTGCTCAATCTACACCGGTCTAGTATGATAGCTTTTAACACTCATTCCAAAGAGGTGACTTCTTGATCCAAACTTGCAAGGCTTCAGACTTCCAACTATAGTCACAGTACTTCTACATCTTATGTTAGGCTTAGGCCTCTAATCTTTCCCACAGGCAATAGACTGTTTTCCGGTGAGTTACTGGCATCACCATGACTGACACGGAAAAGAAAGAGTTCAAAGTCCTCATCACAGCTTTTGGCGTATGTTCCGTTCCAATCTTGCTTCCGAGATTTTGGCAAGGAAAATTGACCTTATTCAGCCTTTCTTCGATATTAAAACCAATCCATCATACGAAATTACGACTCGTCTTCCACCAATAATTCCAACAGACAGTGGAGAATCTATCCGACTAATCATCCTTCCTGCCCCTCTGCTCGTCTCTTACCACACAGTCTTCAACACAATTCCCAAACTGCTCTCAGATCACCATCCAGATCTCGTCCTGCATATGGGCTTGGACTTTGAGCGATCATCCTTCTTTCTCGAGACCGGCGCCAACCGAGATGGCTACCATCAAGTCCCGGACATGGAGCGAAAGGTCTTTACGCGGGCCGAGGGGAAGACCGCGTGGGGCAAGCTACCTGAAAGGCTCGCGACGACGCTGGACCTCGAGGACGTGCTGGAGAGGTGGCGGGCGAACGTACGCACAGCTGGCCTAGGTGGGAAGAAGCAGCAAGGGAAAGGGACCCAGAAGCAACAGATGAACGCTCCAGAGCTTGCGTTATCAGACGATGTTGGGAACTATATCTGCGGATTCATTTACTATTTGAGTCTTTCCTGGTTTTGGATAAACGACATCCCAAAGCGGCCGGTCGTGTTTTTCCATGTTCCAAAGCTGGACAGTGAGCAAGAGTTAGAGAGAGGGAAGCAAACGACGATTGCAGTAATCAAGGCTCTGGTTGAGAGTGAGTTTGAACGGTAAACATACGATTTACAATCTCCTTCCCAATGTAGCTCTCGTCTGCTTTCAAAATCCTTTTGAGCAAATGAAATGTTGCTGCAACAATCTCGAAAGGCTATGATCTTATCTAAGATTTACATCTAGATTCGTAAGAATCGTTGCAGGAAGCTGTAGCGTAACTCCCGTAAATCTAATGAATTCCGTGTTGACTTCTTCGGCAGAGATTCGGTGCAAGTATCTTACGTCTATCTCTACAATATCAGAGCATTGTGGGCGGCCTCTGATCTCAAATTTTACGGATGGGTTTTGGAGGATCTTGTTTTACAGAGGTCTTCAAGAATGTTAAATGTTCAAATACATGCTGGCTCAGGTACATCGAAGAAGACGGTTTACAATAATGAGGAGAGTATCACTTTTCTCATTAGCTATTCAACTATGCTAAAATCAAGTAAGAATTCGCCAATGCTATCAAAAGACGAAGATTATAAGCAAATGACGAGACGTAAGGGTATTTGCAGGATGGTAGAGAAATTCAAGCTCCCCACGTTTAATGTCCTCCACTCGACTAAAAGTCGCCGCTCCAGTAGGCCTGCCCCATTTGGTTGATTGGTAGTCCAGGTCATTACCTTGGACTCGGTTGTGTGTGCGAGATCCGATATTGAATTTACTCATCACCGACCTGCAAGCATTAGCGTTGGGTCAAGCGCCTTCATCGTCATCACCAACGCGGATAGATCCCTCAGCCCCAAATCCATCAGTCCAGAAGCCACCGAGAGAAGGTGTGGTGCTGGCCATGCTGTCATGGGTGAAGAGAAGCCAGAAGCCAAATACGGGCTTCGCGAGGACGTCGAGGACCGCATAGGCGACGATCTCAGCATCAACACCAACGATGCGGCCACCGTCAGCGACACCCCAGATGCTGTCACAGATTAGAAGCAGTCATGATGAATGCAGCAGAGTGCTTACATTGGGTAAACAGTCCAAAGCAGAAGAGTGAATCCGGAAATCGCAGCGATGAAAGACTTGGTCTTGTCATCCTTTCCAGCAACAGCACTTCGACCGTTGAAGCCCAGTTGGTAGAAGATGACCAAGAAAGCAAGGCAAGCGAAGGCGTACCAGCCCCACTTTTGGCCATCGTCATTACCGAAGGCAGCAAATAGACCGGTCAAGATCATGATCACATCAGCGACAATGGTGACCAGAATATTAGCTCCAGAGAGACCAGCAAGGAGAGACAGATCAAGCAAGAGCAGAGGAGTGGTAACGCTCCAGTCAACATATCTTGCCCAGTAGACCTGGCGGAGAATACCTTTCTCGATCGGGTAGCCAACAGAGTCGGTGGTCTTGGAGAACTCCACCAACTTGAGGGAAATACCATCACCGGTAGCCATAGCGAAGTATGATAGGAAGGCAAAGGTGGTGATGAAAGCAGTCAGGATGTGGAAAAGGCGTTTTTGCTGAACATCATAAGCTTTGGGTTTCGGAAAGAACAATTGCTTGACTTACAGTTGGAACTCGGAATGCCATGCCGTAGAAGGCAAGCGAGGAGAGAGCCATAATCACTGTGACAACCCTAACAAGATCAGCTCAATGGGATTGAGTATGAGTGTGCAGGAGCTTCTTACCATAGAGTCCTGTTACCGACGTCACCGGCCTTTTCATAGTAGTATTTGTGCGTGGGAGGGAGAACGGTTGGAATTGGGGCAACTGATGACGCTGAGGTCTTCATAACCGCCTCCACGGCAATTGGGTCAATGATCATGGTGGTGAGATTGTATATTGAAGCTTTGGGTACGTGAGACTGATATCTGATAGGGTGTTGATCGGAGACGAGGTAAGACACAGAGCTTGGAATGAGAGGAGGAAGAAGAGAGGAGAGGAGAGGAGCAATGCAGGCAGCAAGAAGAGGAGAGCAGGAGAGGAGTTGGTTTGTTGCGGGGCAGCCATGCACCAGTCCTGAAGCAGCTACATCGAGGAACGTGCAGAGTCCCAGGCGAGCTCGAGTCTCGACATCAGCGTCATCGAAGCCGTCGTCAGCTCCACGGCACCAATGGGCTGTTTTTCCTTCAGCACTCGTGACCAGGTGACCAATTGCGAGCTCCAGCCTCGGTCTGCAGCGGTTGCAAGCTTGGACGGGGTGTCGCAGGCTTCGTCGATGGATTCAACTCGCGAGCTGTTCAGGCGATCTTAGCCCCGTCTTCGGAAGAGCGATCCGTCATGATGTATTGTCGACCAAGCGAGCTTCCGATCAGCTCTCCGCTACGTAAAAGTGCCTGCCACGGACACGCAGCTGTGCGACCCCGTTTGCTCGCCAGCACCAGCATCCAGCGTGACTGCAGAGCTGCCTTTGTAGCAGCGATTCGTGTGAATTGGATCTCTGGATATCAGAAAAAGCCTCAACAACACTCGCACCTGGATCCATGTCTACCCCGCAAAATAGCGCAGCGATGCGTCTGCGAGCCTGGTTGGATCTCAGATGCGCCAAGCCAATCTGCCATGCCAGTTCCCCATCCTTTCCTAAAATCGCAATCTTCCTCGAACGACCCTTATCTTGCCTCTTCAAGACCCATCCCTACGCCGCCGATGTCAGGTACAGGTTATCTTATCAGCTGACCCGACCTCTAGAAAGTCTGTGTGACAGCGGTTTGGCGAAAATAGTGCCGCACGTGGTTCAAAGCCCAACGAGCTTTTCCTACCTTCGCTCTAACTAGAGCTTGCAGACTCCTGCTCTCCCCGACGATCAATCGCGTCTCTGCACCGGCTACACAATTCATCAGCACCTTCCTCGAGCCTCGAATGATCAACTGTAAATTGCCAGCATCGAACGCATTTGCCAATATTTTCGGGCGGAGCATGCACAATAACCTTAACGCTATGCCTATTCGGCAGCTCAACATCCTTTTCGTAGCTCCAGCTCGACTGTGCCGCATACCCATCGTTAACCTTCAAATAGGACACCACTGTCATATCCTTGAGAACTGGCTCATATTTCTGTAAGACAGAGGCTGGCTCTGCGTCACTTGGCACTTGCAGCTGGACGTAGCATCCTACTGAAGAGCCCAGCTTCTTCTCATTCCGGGCCGCTTCTTGAAGCTCCTTTACCGCCTCATTCAGTGTCTGGAGGGTAGGCCAGATCTGCTCAAACTCCTCATCGAACTTATACGAGTCAAGCGGCTTGAATTGTCTCGTACACGGCGATGACTCTTCCTTCAAGGGACTTGGACTATAATGCCAGGTTTCCTCTACCAGCAATGGCATCAAAGGCGACAGCATATTTTGCATCTGCACAAGAATGTTGAAAAGAACAGTCTGGACCTGGCGACGGTCCGTACTTGTCTTTTCGGAGCAGTAAAGTCGATCCTTGATCGCTTCAATGTAAAACGCTGATAGATTTCCGTTGATCCATCGATTGAAATCTCCTATTGCCTTATGGAATTGGTATTGATCTAGAGCCTTAGCTACTCTGTACGATATCTTAGATAGTTGCCAAAGCCCCATCTGGTCAATTGGTCGAAGGTCATCGTATAGTATCGCATTTTGCGATGGATCAAAATCTGCTAGCGCGCCGAGGAGTAGCTTGAAGGTAACCCTATATTTATGCAAAACCCCCTGCACGTTAGCAAGCATTGTAGGGCTCACAACCACGTCCTTTGTAAAGTCGCTGCTTGCCGCCCATAATCGAAGAATATCGGGACCAAACTTGGGATTCAACCCTTTCCGGCCGCTAGGTGTCGATCCTATAAAGGTCCCTTCAATGATCTCGGCTGGAGAGATCACATTCCCCAAAGATTTGCTCATCTTTTTACCGTTTTGGTCAAGCGTAAAACCATGCGTGATTAACGATTTATATGGGGCTTGCAGCTCTTGTTCACGTCTCGTAGAAGCAATTCGTGTCAGAAGACTGGATTGAAACCACCCCCGATGCTGATCTGTGCCTTCAATGTATAGATCTGCCGCCTTTGTATCCATCTGGGTCCAGCTCGTACCACTATCAAACCACACGTCCATTGTATCTGTGCCTCGTCTGAATTTAGCCGTTGGAATTTGCTCTCTGCAAGTCGGTGCAATCCATGCCGGATCATCTGGTGCATCATTCCACCAAGCATCGATTCCGCGTTTCATTATCACTTGAATGATATGCTCTATGCTGTCGCTTGTGAGGATAGCCTCATCTGTAGTGTCGTTGAAGATTGCAGGGATTGGTAGGCCCCAAGCTCTTTGCCGCGAAATGCACCACTCGCTTCGATTTTGTAGGAAGCTCGATAGTCGACTTCTACCGCTCTCCGGATGAAAGGAAACATTCTCAAGGGCTTGCAGAGCCTGTTCTCGGACGCTACTAACGTTGGCAAACCACTGTGGAGTAGCTCTCACAATTATGGGTTGTTTCGTTCGCCAGTCATAGGGATATTTATGTTTATACCGTTCAGTCGCAAGAAGAATGCCTCGCTCACGTAGTGCTTCAACTACCGCCTTATTCCCGTCGCCGAGTACACTTTTGCCGGAAAGATGAGAAAGTGATCGGGGGAGTTCCTTTGAGTTAAAGCAGCCGTCATCGTCAACAGGGGCACTAGCTTCTACGTGGCCCGTTCGAATCAACGGCAGTAGAGCTTCGTAGTCTTCGAGACCGTGTCCCGGTGCACAGTGCACAAATCCAGTACCAGTATCCGCCGTCACAAAATCCGCGCTAACAATACGACGCAATGGGCCATGATGTGAAAGAGGGTACTGGTAGCAAAGCTTGTCTATGAGGGTGATTCCAGCAAAAGCTTCTTCCAACAGCTCCATTTTTTCTTTCAGAAGCTGTTCTAGATACTGTATGCGAGACTCTGCGACTAGTAGAAGGCCATGTCTAGACGAACGAACCATCGCGTAATCAATATCCTTATTGAAGGCGACCGCCATATTAGCAGGGATCGTCCATGGGGTCGTAGTCCAGATCGGAACACTGACGTTTTCGTAAAATTTCTCTCCGTTGACAGAGAACGGAGTGCTCTGATGAATCGGGAATTTTACAACGACTGAGTGGGAGATATGCTCTTCATTATATTCAAGCTCAGCCTCCGCCAGTGCCGTCTTCGAAGAAGGTGACCAGTAGACCGGTTTGTTCTTACGCTGAACAAGGCCCTTTGTGACCATCTTCTGGAAGATTTTGAGCTGATCGAGCTCGAACTTTCTGTCCATTGTTGTCCAGGCATTTTCCCAGTCGCCAACGATGCTCCAAGATCTAAATTCCGACTTTTGCAATTCAACTGCATCCTCAGCAAGCTTTCTTGCTGCTTCTCGAACTTTAATTGGATTTTTGGACAATTTCGCTTCCTGAGTGCCGTCTCGGTTGGCGTCAAAAGCTTTCAATTCAATGGGCAGGCCGTGACAGTCCCATCCAGGAACATATTGCACCTTTTTTCCCCGACCGATGTTGGTTCGACAGATGATGTCTTTCAGGATTTTGTTCAAGGCATGGCCAATGTGAAGTCTGCCGTTTGCATACGGAGGTCCATCGTGCAATGTAAATATTTTGGCGGCAACTCGGGTTTGCAGCTGCCAGGAGTAGAGGTCATCGGTACATTGTTGGAGAAGTTTTGGACGGATCGCAGGATCAGGTCTCAATGGAAATTCAGATTTGGGCAAAAATATAGAGGACGACCACGATTTGGCAGCGGTTTTGGCACCTGCCCTTGTCTGCTGCATGCTACGAAAGTAGCATGTTGATTGCGTAAGACTCTACGTAGGTCTTCAGCGAGCAAAATATTTCGATGCGGAGCAGCTTGCGGAGCTTTCTCCCCGCCAAGAATCTAGGCTTAGGGACAGAGGTCGTAGCCACCTCTTACGCCAATTATTAGTCAGTAGGGTAGCCACGACCTCTGCCCCCCAGCGTCGAACCTCCACAATGTTCTCACCAAACATGCAAGCAAGTAAGAAAATAATCACGAGTAAGCTCGGCACTTAGATCTTGGAACCTTTCAAGAAAGAGTCTCGCCGAATTAATCGTCAAAAACTGGAGGCTTGGGTAGCTATCAGAAAGAGCCTAAGGCCCAATCTATTCAATTGTCATATTCAATAAACTGTGAGGCAGCTAACAGTGTCATTCTTCAGTACCTCAAACAGCAGTCCTGGAAACCCAAAAAGCTCAGTATTACCCAAGCTCTGCAAGCCATCATCGCCGCTTTTCATAGTCAGCGGATTACTCTCCTCCCACCCGCCTAACAGCTCCACACTACTCTCAGGACTTTCGCCCCAGCCCCTATTCAGCACCATTCCACGTTGCATCGAAGTCTCTTCCTCTCGTGATGTATAATATCCGTGCCAAACGCGCTTCAGTCGGTCTGAAATCTCGATAAACGGCATTTCAGAATTGAGCCCGCGCTCAGAAGACTTTCCAGAGCCAGTATCTATGGTCCAGCGGCAGCGGCGATGTCTGTTGAAAGGATACGATCCGGGGACATTTGCATGAAGAATTAACTTAGTAACGGTGAGTCCAGATGAGGACGCCGACCTTGGTTCATCAGAATGTCCATGGTTCTTTGACTTCTCGGGAAATTGAGGCGATCTGCCTGTGTGGTAAGAGATCAGAGCATCAAATCCATGGTGGAAATAGTTGTAGAAGCATTCCGATGTGACAAGGGGTTTGTCTGCAGACTTTGTGCCTGACGCTTCCCCATCAGAATCATCCGTAAAGCTATGACCAGAAGACCGATCAGTGTCCGCCGACGTCGCTCTCCCCATGGGGGAAGCACTAGGCTCGCGAGCCGGTCCCGATCCATGTATTGAGATCCTATGATCATTTTTCCGATAGATTGCATCAGGCGGTCCTAATTCGGCCACCATATCTTGAGGCGTTGTTTGTCCAAGATTAATGTTCAAAGGTGTATTCGTTCGACGAATTAATTCCAGCTGACCCCGGCCATGAATCTTCACTTCTTCTACTTCATCCGGCACTACTTCCTTGCATCGGCCCGCTGTGAGTGGTAACCTCGGGAATGCAGGTGGCTTTGTGTATAGCTGTGACCGAGCTTCTGGCCACGAGTCACCAGAGAAGATAGCCATCGATGATGTGGGAGAAGCAGCGGATGATGAGAGAAGTGCCACGAAGTCAACGTCTTCAGAGTAGGCGGAATGCTGCAGAGGAAAGGAAAAGGCAATGCCTGGATATGAGAGGACGTATGTGCCAGTCTTTTGATCAGACGCTTGCGAAGGAGACAGATATTCCCCAGGGTACGACGGACCAAATTGCCGGTTGTAGATATGCTTGAAAGGCGGTCCTGCTGCGGTCACAGGCTCTTTTCCAACTCCCTCCTCGTGAGTCTTAGGGCGCCGCACCAGCTCAATGTTTTTGTAGATCAGCTTGATCTTGGAGAAATCAAGAATTTCAATAAGGCGCAGTCGCTGGTCTGGACCATCAAATCGAAGCCGTAACCCATTTTCTGGAAGATCCAAAATAACAGGTTGTTGGATCGGTTCCGACGCGGAGTAGGAAAGGTCAAGTATTGGATAGATTTGCGGTTGAGCTTTAAGGCGAGTTACGACATTGTGAAGGGAGGATCCCAGAGCTACGACCATGTTAGCAGGGTATTTACGCAATCACTTAGGATCGTACAAAGGAAGCCAAGGGCTCTCCCTGGATAAATCACAGCCGTGGCATGGCTGAGGGACATTATGTCGGAGCTTGGACATGATGAAAGAGGAAACAAAAAAGACTCCCGTCTTTTGGTGCAGAGAGCGGCGGAAGTTCACGGTCGATCCATAGCGCGGGATGGCGGTGATACTGTGAAGGGAAAGCATTTGGTCAAGCGACGATGTCATACGCCAGAGCCGCCCACTAGCCTCGTAGGCAGACCAAGAACAGGCTAGACCTAATTTGTCTATTTACAGTTGGCTCCACCCTCGCACATGCCTCGTTAAACCGGTGTTCAGTAACATTCCCTCAAAAATGCGACTATTTAGATTCTTTCGTCAGAAGAGTGTGAATCACACTTCGGAGATCAACTTACACAAAGCGTGCTTTATTGACCACCAAAGAAGCTTACAGTTCATGGAAGACCACGCATCATTGACTTTGAACAACTCAAACCCCATATAGTCCAATCTTTCGGCCTAGAAGACGTCGTATTCCATCAGCCTTAATCGTTGTCCTGCTTCCATTCGAACTCTGACGTATGTTAGCATACCCTCATTCTACTTCTCAGCTCACTTACTTTGCCGGCACATCGGGCAGAGACCTTTCGACGCTTCGGTCTGGATCCAGGTGAGAAGGCAGTGCATATGAAAACTATGACCGCATTTCCCGATAACTAGAAACTTCGTCAGCTTCAACATGCGTCGGACAGTGACATGACTTGCGTAGAGTGCAGTCGTCTCCTGGAAATTTGCAGGTCGGACAGGTACCATCGAATTGGACGCGACAGATGCCACAGACTTCGTCTTCAGGCATATCCCATCGCCATGATGCAACTGCATGCCACTGTTTCAGTTTGACCTTCATAGTGTGCGTGGAATAGGGAGTAGTGGCGACAGCAGCGCGCGAGAAGTGTTGGGCGGAGGATGGCTGGCCGTTTGGTGATTGTTTGCGGAAACTTTGGTGCTGGTGAAATTTGAAATTTACCTCGAAGCCCCGTGGGCTCCAAGGTGGAGCACGTGATCACACTCGCGCTGGTGAGAAATCAGTGATTTTGGAACATGGTTTCGATATCTGGTGTAGAGCATGCCGTCTTTGCCATGATGATGATTGGCATGGTCTCCATCGTGTCTCGGCAGACTTGCCTCAGTATGCTTCCCCTTCTTCCCCACCTGCTTAAAGCTCCGCATCAGATAACAAACGCCATGCGCTGCTCGTCCGCCAGAGCTTTCGGTGTTCTCCCTACATCTTCGCGAGCCTTGTCATCGAAATGATATAGATTTGAAAACCTTCAATGGCCCCTGTAGCCTTGCGTCCAGCCTACAGAGCGCGCAACTACCCCGTCCCCATATCCTACCTTCCTCGACGATCGATCACCCTCAACTCATATGTTGTGACACCGAAAGAGCTTGACGCAGCATTAAAGAAGAATGTCATATCCAAGATATCAACGGCCCCGAGGGTAATACCTCTCTCTGCAGCCTGGTTCATGCCCAATGACCCGCAAGGACGTACCGGACGAGAATCATTTGTGAAGAAGCGTATTCCGACCGCCAGATTCTTTGACATAGACGAGGTGAAAGACCATGACTCTCCATACCCACACATGCTACCAACAAATGAAGGTTTTGCCGAGGCAATGAAGAACCTAGGCATACGGAAAGATGATGCAGTAGTTGTCTATGACACGGAAGAGCTAGGGATTTTCTCGGCACCGCGAGTAGCGTGGACTTTGCGAGTCTTTGGGCATCCTCATGTCCACATACTCAACAACTTCCGTACTTGGGTCAAGGAGGGCTATCCTACGGACTCGGGGGATGACATCCCCGCTCCGGAGCCATCCAAATATGCTGTCCCAAGCGTTCGCCCAGATATGGTTGTGAAGTTTGCGGAGATGAAGACCATTGGATATGATCATGGAAAGGAAGGAGCTGAGGAAGTCCAGATCATGGACGCCCGCTCCAAAGGGAGATGGGAAGGATCCGAGCCAGAGCCTCGACCTGGTCTACGCTCAGGGCATATGCCTGGTTCTACAAATGTGCCATTCCAAGAGGTGCTGCATCCAGAAAGTAAATGCCTTCTCCCACCGGAAGAGCTACGAAAGGTCCTAGAATCGAAAGCGCTAGATCCCAAGAAACCGATGGTGGCGACCTGTGGAACTGGCGTGACGGCTGCAATTCTTGAAGCAGCTTTACACCAGGCAGAATTTGGTCCTCCTGACGATAGGAGAGTCTACGACGGAAGCTGGACTGAGTGGGCTTCGAGAGTGTCAGAAAGCAGCAACCTAGTGCGGACCATGAAGAAGTAGGCGAGAATTCCATAGCAAAGAAGATTGAATAGCGTTCCCATATCTTGGTGCTCTCTTCCTTCGTTCCAACTGTAGGTTTGTGATAGGACAACGTAGATGGCTCGAACGTAGTGACCCAGCTCGATACTCGAGAATCCGCCTTGTTGTAATGTAGCCTTAAATGTTCTCTATTCAAGCGTTGTGGAAAATGGTACCGATACGCTGTGGTCTTCCTGCCCCACTGTAATCATCCTAATTACCAAGCTGGAACAATGGACATGGACTTCTTGCCCATAGAGCTCTTTTCGTTGATAAAGTGTTCTGCAGAAATCTATCAAGACATGTTCCAGGAAGGCAAGAATCGCCCAATCAGCAAAAGAACCGCCGATCTTTACCGTTCAGTGATCCGAGGTGTATCAAAAAATTTGATCTCCATTATGCAAGCAGCTTGTCAGCTTTCCATAGTGTACAACCTCGCGTCTGTATTTTCACCGCTTCAGCTTCAAGGCTTGCTGTACAAAGAGCAGACCGGATTGACTGTCCAGGTATGCCGGAGAGCGTCGGGCGGAGAAGCCGAGCGTAGGGAATGCTTGTGCCCTTGTGCATCAATCGACACAGCTAAGAAGCGAATATTTCATTGTGGGATGAGCAGCAAATACGGCTGAAGAATGGGATATCAATCATCTAACGATCGAAAGCATGCAGCAGAATGGATACTTCTAGTACCTCAGAGGCTCCACCGCCAAGAAGGCATGCATGAAATCGCGGTTCGCATCGTCGGAATGACTTGCCGCATCGTCCGGCGGCTGCACAGGGAACGGACCCCACCCGAGACCTGTTGCACAGGCAGCGGCAGGATCAGAGTGATTCAAGGAGGTCCCCTGTCGCGCCCATCCCTCCTCCACCACCACCCCCACCGGCTATCGCTATCGGGCAGTCAACACCACAACAAGCCAGCCGACCACTGGAGCAACAAGACGTGGCGCCAATTGGACAAACAAAGCATCACAGGTGCTCTCCTTGCGTAATCTGTACCGTCGCAGAGTCAATTCACATCACTTCACCTCACAGCCTCCAACAGAACCCTCCTCCTTCCCTGCCGACTCTTGCGGGTGTCCTTCCGGACCCCAAAATCCTTCAGATGTCAGCCTGACATCGTCCTGACATCGCCAGTTGTTATCGAAGGATTACACTACTTTATCCCGCTCCTCTGTGCATGCCCCTCAGAAATAAGCTCTTTGATCGTTACTCGGGCGCCGACTCTGTGTAACACCAGAGATTCGAGGTCGACAACAACGTCATTGTCGCTGCCTTTGCAGGCCAACGACCCATTGCTCGATAGGCGCAAAACTGTAACTGCCTGCACGGCCGCTCACTTTACAGGCGTCAAGTCAACCATATCAATACCGCCGCCATGGTAGGCGATGCTCATTTTCCTCATTTATCTACTCGAGCGACCGTGACTGATAGGAGACACCTTCTAGATCTTTGACCGATCCGTTCTTCATTCGCTCCAGGCCCGGCAATCGACATCCGGAAACAACTGCGGCAATTGCTACGATGGTGGAACCCTCGCCGGTGCGATCCTGGGCACATTCTTTGGGACCCTTCTCTTGCTGTGGATGTTCAACGCCGTCACCAATCGCTCACGAGTAGGAAGAGAGGAGTATGTCGTTGAGCGCAAGCAATATCGTGAGGCTAGAGGGAGGAGACATGGGAGCCGAGGGACCAGTTACACAACAGACAGCGTCAGACGACCATCTCGGGTGTACTCGAACAAGAGTTGAGGAGTGAAAGAGTCAGAGGTCTTGAGCCATATACAGCCGATGACAGCAGGCTTTTGTACAATACCTTGAGTGTCTCTTGATCAATTCGGACAGAGCACCGTACAAGCATGCTAGATGGTTGGGAAACGGATGGGTCAGCACGTTCCGGATGGTATTTCATTGTTCGCATTGGCGACTCAGTGGGGAGCGTTCTGGTGTCATGGGGGTTAGCGAAGGCTTGTGCAATCTTGTACGATCATCCAGCCATTCTTGTTTGCCATTGTGCCGTCTCTTTTCTCTCGGTTTTCAGGTGTGTTTCATCGGCTGTTTTTAGGCTGCTAGCAAATTTGTTTTGCAGCAGTAAATGTGAATTTTTGCATGAGAAATTCACATTGCTCAATGCTTGACTGTAATCGAAGGCGAATGAAGCCATACGTCTTCGCTCGCGATGGTTAAGGCATATGGCGGATGACTTGTCCTGTTGGTGCACTAAGCAAGTTTGTTCGCTTCAAAGCGGAGCCAACCAGCCACAAACTCCGGAACCGACACTCATTTGTTCGTTGTGGGGTTCCAACTTCATCAACCACACAACCAGCAATGACCACAGCATTCATGCTCTACTTTGAATCGCTCTTTCAACTAGCTTTACCTGGTCCTGATCGCACTGACCGGCTCTCGCAAATACCCATTATCGCCTATGTTCATCGTTCTGCGCGATGACGCCCATCCCGAGAAATTCACTCTCCGCCATAACATTTCGTAAGCTCCGGTGACCTTGTTTGGCTCTTGTGCATTTTCGGAAGACGTTTGCAAAGCACGAGCTCGAATTTACTAACTTCAGCAACAGGCACGCCCAACTCTAGCTGTGGCTAGTCTCAGGTTCACAGCTACCCCACCACACCTACGTGCCCAAGAGCCTTACACCTGAAATCTTCCTTGTAAAACCCAACGATGGCTTCTCGCAAAATTTTCAACTGCGTTGTTGACGATACGGCGCTTACGACAAACATCAGCGAATTAAAGAAATGGGTCTCACAAGGATCTATCTCATTGATTGTACCAGTCTACAGTAAGCGTCTATCCTACTAACATGAGCACTTGCGCTAATTCAAGTAGCCCTCGAGCGCCTCCATGTTCTTCAGAAAGACGGATCCCAGATCGGAATCAATGCGAGGGAGGCTGTAAAGTTCCTCGATCGGATTACTTCTGGTCAAGATACAATTCCCCTTGGTCGTGTCAGCATTCAAGAGCCTGATCAAGAATTCCATGAGTGGACCCAGGTCGAAGAGTACCTTCCTGGCCTAGACCATACAGAGCCGACCGCAGATGTAGAATCAGTTCATGCAAATGGAACACTATCAAACGAGACCGAAGAGAAGGAGGTCCAGCCTCAAGAACAGCCTCGAAGCACAACCGCCCTTTCTCAGATGCTTCTCAGCAAGCTAAATTTTGCGAAGGCACCTGAGTCAGCGTCACCTAAGTCATCTCCTCCCACGACCCCTGTATCTTCAAATCCCCAGAGCTCCAAGACGAGCCCTGAAGTTCCTTTGTCTTCCCTAGTTAGTCCGGCTAAGGACAGAGAAAACACCGCTACAAAAGGTAGACAGGCTGATAAGATAGCTGTACCGGATGCAATAAAGCCCTTGATAAGCTTTGTTGTCTGGCTTTTCAACGAGAAACGAGATAAGGCCCCGGTTCTTACGGAGTACTTGTTCCTCACAAACAATGGAGACAAGGCAAAAGTCGTTCGCAGCTTCGGTATCTCCGTAAAAAACATCCACCAATTACGGTCAGCTATTCTTGCCGAAGAGCAAGAAATCAAGAATCAGACCCGCTACCGTCAAAAGAACTCTTCCTCTCCGCCCGAAACTCGAGACCGGAGCTCGACAGGTGCCAAGACACTCTTCAAATATGAGGAAGAGAGTGACGAGGAGGAGGTGGTCTTCAAGCCTCGGACTCGGCCGAATAGCGGTGTCAGTTCGCGCGCTGTAAAATCTCATGACAGCCTTCGAGAGAAATCTAGCAATCGCAGAGCCCGCCCTGCATCCACGGGCTTCAGTCCTCACATGAAAGCAGCCGTCGGCACCGAAAAACCTGGGGAAGTCCCAGTTCTTGAAATCGACCCAGACTCCTTCGATCGCGGCTCATCTGGTCGCCCGAGCCAGCCAATTTTCAATCCAACTGGGGCCCAGGCGAACCATGCTCGTCCACCGTCTCGCGGCTTTTTCAACCCCGCTGGAAATTCCTACGCCAGTCCTCGTGGTAGTGGGTTTGCACGAGGCATGAACCGTGGCCTCGATCGAGGCTCTTTCCGCGGTCGAGGCAGACTGTTTAATGGCTGATAGTGTCTCTTCAATCTATCAAACTGTATGCCCACTGCATTTCTCGGCCTCTTGTCGAACTGCGCACAATTCATAAGAAGCATGGAGTGTTTATGACTTCTGTCCACCGTCGGCAATATCACATGTCCGTCCTTATCGATGGAGCCAGTCCTTGACAGGGAGACCTACAACTAAGGAGTATCATGGCGCCGGATCGAATTTCGCTACGGCACAGATCAGAACCAGTCAGGCGATAGATGGAAGTGTTTGGGAATGATCGAAGAGCGTTTCATGGCGCCTTCAGGGGATCAACACAAGAGCTCGTTCGAGAGCACAGAGACTGTTAATGTGACTTGCATCCTTTTCTGCTGCGTTTGTGCTTGCAAATGTGCTCGCACTGTGTTCTAACTCACTCTATGGTGTATCCCAGGATAACGGCAGAAGTACACCTGTCAAGCCTTTTCAGGCGTGCTAGGCCTCAAGATGGACACCGAGTCATTCTTTTGATACTAATTTATCTCATTTGCAATGCTCTCAGTCACTCTTTTTACTTAGATTAGGTAGCAAACTCGACCGTGCTTTGAATCACCGCACCATTTTTCATATAGATGAATGCGCAATTCCTAATTGTTCTTGTACATCGCGGCTACAAGCGCGGTTCAAAAATCCAAAGGCATCTACTTGATCACCCAGCTTGGAGCCAGGAAGCACGAATGATTCAGTTTGTCTTAACAAGCAAAGATCGATAAGTTTGACGGTGGATTAGTATATACGTCTTAGAAGCTGCTTTTTTAATGTAGCTTCACCCTTAACTAGGTTCCCTCATTCTACGATCACCTGAGATTATGAGTATGAGTTGCCAAATTTCTTCGAAGACTCTCGCGATGAATACGGATATGACGTGAAACCTGATAGACGCAGTGCTTTGCTCAAGAGACGATTCGACACTTTTGCCAACAGGTTTAGAAAGGAGTAGGCGGTCGACCACCGAGCGTTCCAATCGAAACCGTCCAACATCATTTGGAAGGATAGGTTTTTGACCAGACATTGGTAAAATCAAATTCGATAGAACCCATCTACATTCAAATGCGCTGCTAAATATTTCTAGCGATCTACAAACTTGACTCAAGCAAGCGACTATAGATTTCTACTCGTTCTACAGTCGCCGTTGGCATTTCGTAAAGAGATCGTTTTCTAGATCCTAAATTGGTAAATCGTCGCAGTCGCGCAGCAGGAAGAGGAATATTTGAATGTATGTTAACACGTCTGTCAAGCCAAATATGAGGTCTCGAACCTAAGAGATGCATGGACTATAAGTTCACTTTTAGATACAAGTGCATTCGCTATGTTTGAACCTGCCACGCACGAACTCGATGGTTATTTCTTTCTGTGTATCCGTCCATGAAGAACAGCCAACCTGTAGATAGCATGACGCATAAAAACAGGTTTCCAGCATCGTGAGGTCACCTGGATGAAACATGTGGTTCCATATCATGTGCGTGGTGAAGTACCCATGCATTAACTAGGTAGTGACTTAACAGCCTTACCGTAGCGTGTCGTGATGACTTGCATAATCGTAATACTGAGGACTGTCTAGGCTCGGTGGTGCCGACGGCCGAACCAGACTCCCGGGCAAGGCTGAGAAAAGGCCTTGGTCTTCAGGCGTTGAAAAATCAGGATCGTCCATGTATGTCCGACGTGAGTATCTTTGCAGAAATATGCGACGTGGGTACCAGATCTTTGCAGAAATCACCAGCGCGTCGGCCGGCGGTTGATTTATTTTGGGTCGCACGATTTTCAACACAGCCACCCAGCGTAATTTCCCCTCAACACCGCTAGCCGCTTTCACCCTCCCTATCTCTCCACCATCGCACACGAGACATCGCACGCATTCCGGTCTCCCAAATGAGCCATATCCTTCTCAAGCACCATTTATACGACACACCACCCCAGCCATTCGTTAGACTGCTCCCAAAAGACATCGAAATCGTGGAGGGAGATTGGACACGAGGACTAAATTCCATGCCATCCTTAGCAGCATCAACCCAGCAGACAGATAGTCCCGCGTCCTTGAGATGAACACATTCGACGTTGCTTCAGACCCGTCAACCGTCATCCACATGGCGCTTGAACGAGTTGCTGTTAAGAGCAGCGGGCGCAATCAGTCGGTCCCCAGGTCGATGGGGAGAACAGTGCCATCCAAGGACCCTGTCTTGCAGGATCAAACCAGAAATACCGTACCAGACCTCACAGTCGTTCGATCAAGACATGTCGAGTCAATAGATATGAACCTTGACATGGAGTCCGACCAGCACGAACAACCCTCCTCACAACAACTCTGTTTCAAAGACTTGCCGTCCGAAATCCAGGAGTCCATCCTTGACTACCTGTTTGGTGATCTTCTCGCCGTGATGCCAACAGGCACTGGCACGAGAATATCGGCCGCTATGAGACACCCTAGGCGGAAAGAGCTGGCAAACATGGCACTGGTCAGCACAGTATGGAGGGACTTGGTGCAGGCAAGGATATTTCGGCACATCAAAATTAAGGGTACCAAGGGAGGATTGACCGAGTCGCAAGAATTCTTTTTGCGGCATCCGCATTTGGTCAGACACGTTAGGCATATCGAGGTCTGGATACCAGTCTGGGGAGAAAGATCACCCTTGGTTCGTTCTTCCCCAATTACTGCTGAAGAACGCCCGACGCCAGATTTCTCCCAGCAAATGGATGCCGCAGAGATCTTTCCAGGACAGGATATTTCGTTGAACTTTAGACGCTCGACCTACAACGCTACTCTATCCGAAATCTTCAGCCACATCAACTGCTTTTTCCCACACGCCTGCATTTTCACGTTGGAAGGTGGCCATTGCAGGAACGCGCGAGTGATACGGCATTTCGAAGAATACGGCCCCGAAAGTCCATTTCACCACACCACTGGGCCCCCGCGCCGATTAGAGCATCTGCCCAACATTCGAACCTTTGTCATGAAAGGCGCCTGGAATATTATGCGTGACTATGCGCACTGGCAGACTATGGAGGAGGCGTTACCGAATCTGCACGAGTGGCACTGCAACTACGCCCAGCTCAACAGAGAGGCCTACAAGCTAATGGCTGAGGTTTTCCCCAAGATGCCCTCGACTGTGCGCAGACTCAGTATCTCTATGGAGGGGCTTCCGTCTAAGGAACCCCAATATTTCCAAACTAACCCCTATGCCAATTTCAATCATTGTGAGCAGTTAGGAAAAATTGCCCATCGCCTCGAATCTATTAGCTTTACCGGCAGAATATGCATGGATTTCTTCCGCATCGCTGCAGCTGGAGCCCGACATGCCAAAGGCGATTGCCGACTCAGATCCATAGATCTTGGAGTGCTTCGGACTTGCGTTAAATTAAAATCACACAAAACTCCGGAGGGCATTGGGATTGTTTATGGTGAAAGTTCTCCAGGACTGAACTGCCCTCCATTCATCCGGGAATTTGAGCTACTCACGGCTTCCTGCGTTCGTTCCCTTGAGGTTCTTCCTCTCAGTAGTATCCGCGTTCGCTACATCGATCTTGACTCTGTATGCCCACAGCTGAACCCTTACTTCCAAGTTGCCGACAACGTCTGCTACGGGCTGTGGAATGAAGAGATTCTGGATCTCTTGCCCAAAGTCCGGCCTGGTTTACGATATGCCGAGCTTAGTGAGGGGATCAATATCCAGTGGAAGGAGCAGGTGCAGAAAAGGGAGGTTTGCGTAAGAAGCTTATATCCAACCAGAAGACCAAGAGCAATCAAATCTTCAGTTTACAAAGTGATGACGGACGCGGGCAGAGGTACAGGGCCGTGAGTGGTAGTCTCTATGGCGTGAAAATATACGAATACTGTTCTTTGTACACGGTTGGGATCTGTGCGACAAGGCGTATTTCATGTCTAGCGGTAGCGAAGGCGCTCGGTTCTTCAAAAGCGTGCATATCATACCATACTCTTTTTGCGAGCAATTATACTTAATGTCTGCTGTTATTTTGAGCATGCGGCAAGTCTTTGGCGTACGAATACGATCAGCATTATCATTCGTTGAGAAGTATAAATTTCCAGAAGCTGTCGCTTTGATTTGCAAGGGTTCGTTGTAGAGTATATTTTGGAAGCTCGATCTTGAATGGGCCATCGTGATTAAACAATTTTGCTTATAGCGGGAATGGTTCTCGATCAATGCTGTGGATAGTTATGTGAGTAGAACGAATAATTGCTGAAAAATACGTTCGGTTCAAGGAGATTCATTGCTAATTACTCTGCTCTAGAGCAATGCCGTTGATTCTCAAATCTGTAATTAATACGGACCTTTGCAGCGCCTTCATTGCATCCATTGTCGACTCACTAATATCTCTTGCCCTCTCTCAACACATCTCCGTATTCTTCAAGCGGACTTCTAATCAACTTAGTTTCCTTCCACAAGTTCGGTGTCAAAAAGCCGTATGTATTCGCAACAGCAACGAATGTGGCTTTGAGTGTGTTTTCGAGGGTTTTTGTGGAGCCAGCCGACGAGGTATATGCATCTTGAACCCCCGCAAGCTGAAGAAGGCGCTTGACGGCAGGAGAAGCGACGATATCTGTACCACGCGGTGCGGGAATAAGCTGTATACTATCAGCGAAAGCTTTTCTCCAGACGGTCAGATATAAGCGTACTCGAACAGTAACCGAGCCGCACTTCCCGCTTTGCTTAGTTGGCAAGCTGTGAGGTTCACCAAGATTCGTACCCCAATAACCTCGGCGCACGGGAAGGACGGAGAGTTTGGCAATGATAATGGCGGCACGAATAGCAGTAGCAACTTCCTTCGAGGTCTTGATTCCAAGGCCGACGTGACCGTCACTGTCCCCAATTACAACAATCGCCTTGAATCGAGTTCGTTGACCGGCTCGGGTCTGCTTTTGGACAGGCTTGATCTGTAACAGGTTCAGTCGGTCTCTTGATAGAAAAAGATAGCTTTTCAATAGAGCACAGTCTCCACAAAGCTATCCTGGGAAACATATACCTTCATCACCTCATCTTTCAGCTTCGGTAGAAAGAAGTCCACGATTTGATATTCCTTGATTGGCAACGAATGTAGGTAGATTTGTTCCATGCTCGTGATCTTGCCAGCTTTGACTAATCTGCCCAGCTTCGTCACTGGCTGCCATTCTTTCTCCTCGCTCTTTTGCCCTCCACGTCGAGGCCCACGGCGTCCCCCTCTGCCCCTACCGCGATCGCCGCCACGGTCACCACGAGATCCGAATCCACCGCGTCCCCTAGGTGCGTCAGCCATGGCTGCGAGTGCAAGATAGCTAGCGCAAAAAATCCGTTTAAAATGGCCCTATCGTGTAGGTCGGCACCTTCTTGTCAATTAGAATTAGCACGTTCGAGCCCCGGTGTGTTCGGGGTTGGGGTTTTGGCTTGTTAAGCCCTAAACTCCAAATGGGGATGAGCCTTCCCTGGACTACGCGTGGGGCAAATGCGTGGGGGACGATTCGTCATGGGTCCACTTGCACCAGGGTCGGAGCTTTGAACAGTTGAGGCTTGAAATCTTCATTGACTTTTCGTCACAATTCACCAGCGGTTGCCGGTCATCAACAACAGTAGCGCACACTAGTTTTGATTCGGTGACCGAGCGAATTGGTCCAGTGAGGGCACCTAAGCAATATCTCGCTCCAGCAGCGATCATCAGCGTCACTGACCACGATCCCGGAAGATGTTACGCTGGTAGGGAATCCAAGAGGTTCCTTGCACTTTTTCTACTGACAACATGTCAAGGTACCAAGCGCGCCTCGCGCAGCGACCTCTTCTCACGCAGAGCGTCACGACATTTGTTAGCCGACCCAGCGCCGACTAAGAGGCACTTGCTGACCGGGAGACAAGATACTTTTTGGACTAGGTGATACAATTGCACAGCAAGGTGTTGAGAAGAAAGGCTTCAAGCACCACGACGTTGCTCGAACTGGGAGAATGGCGCTCTACGGTGGAGCAGTCTTTGGCCCAGCAGCCACGAAATGGTATGGCGTTCTACAGCGCAATATAAATTTCAAGAGCCAAAATGCCACGATCGCCGCTCGCGTTCTGACCGATCAGTGCGTATTTGCCTCTACGAACCTCTTCTGTTTCCTCTCTAGTATGGCAATAATGGAGGGATCAAGTCCCAAAGATAAACTTGAAAAGAGCTACATTCAAGGCTTGAAAGCGAATTGGATGCTATGGCCGGCCGTCCAAGCCGTCAATTTCAAATTCGTACCACTAGAGCATCGAGTTTTTGTCGTCAATATTGTCAGCATAGGTATGCTTCCTCTATTTTCTCGCATTGCATCACTGAATCCATATTAGGCTGGAATTGCTTCTTAAGCTACCTCAACAGCGACAAATCATGAGATTCACATTAGCCAGAAGGAATTGAGGGACATCTACACCCTCATACAGCTCACTGTCTAATAGATCCGGTCACATGGCTCATCGTCGCTTCGCATAAGCATCAAAGTCTCATTTTGCAGCCTCGCACGCATCAGCAAGGAATTCTTTGCTGATGGGTAGCTGCATGATGGGCAGTTGCGAAATCACTGGCGCTGAAGTCATTCAGAACAGATACAAGTGTAGATCTTTGTGAGAATCGCCCAAGAAGACTGAACCGTGAAGGGCTCTTCTTTTTTTTCGGCCAGGGGAATCTCACTATATCCGCCGCGAGACCGATGAATTAGATTTTGAACAGATGACTACAAGGAACATGGACCTGGTTTTAAGCAACACTGAGGGAAGAAAGATCTCGGATCAAAGTCTGTCCTTGGAGAAACTCTCTGAAACAGATATGTGTGTCGAGAGCGACTTGGCGGAAGAAGGCGGAGTCCCTGTTGTGGCAATCCGCCAATATTATCTAGTATAGAATTCAGGCGTCGTAATATCCTGCTCATTGATATTGTACTAAGATTGAACTTTGCATAATAGGGGGCCAACTCTCGAGAGGCGTTGCATAAAGGAGACTTTACCCCCCGCCCCTCCACAAAAAACAATTGTGAGCGTGTTTTAGGTAAGGGAAGGGTCAGCTACGGACCAGGCCAAGAAAGGGAAGTGCGGCGAGGCTGTTCGATCTCCGAAAATCTATCCAGACCCTGGGAATACCAATCCATCAGTAGCCATCAAGCGAGATCCTGAACTTCTAGCGAGCTGCACTTAGGAATTTCTAAGCATATCTGCCTGGCGCGGTTAAGATATCTATCAGAGCGCTCTTACCGCGACATCACTTGCCACTCGCCTCCGGTGCGCGCCGTCGCTCTTTCTGGGCGTTGAAGTCACAGTCATCAAGAGGCAGCTCTTCCTTCCACCGCACCCAAATCTTGCCTTTCTTAAAGTCAGTCAACAACTACAATTCTAATTCCGATCGCATCCACTACTCTTCTCTGCATCAATCACTGCCATGGCTGAAGTCATGAAGCCCACCACCAATGGATCGCTCCCAGTGAATGGGGGCGATTCGTCAAATGAGAACACGATTCCGAGGACCACCGTCAACGGCGAGAACATCACGGTGTTCCACGATCCAGAGAATTTCAATGTCAAACATCCTCTCATGCACCAATGGACTCTGTGGTTCACCAAACCTCCAAGCGGCAAGGTAAGAAATTCCCTACAACGACGCTCCCGATGGGCTCATTGCTCATCTCGTCTAGGGTGACAATTGGAACGATCTATTGAAGGAAGTCGTCACTTTTGACTCTGTTGAAGAATTCTGGGGCATCTACGTAAGTACCTTGAGTCCCCGAATATCTTTCTCGAGGTGCGTGCTAACCTGCTGCCAGAACAACATCACCGCCTGCTCTGATCTTGCTCTAAAATCCGACTACCATCTCTTCAAGAAAGGGGTACGGCCAGAATGGGAGGATCCTCAGAACAAGCACGGCGGCAAATGGTCTTACTCGTTTAAAGACAAGCGGAGCATCAACATCGATGAGCTATGGCTACATTCTCAACTGGCCGGAATCGGTGAGATGTTAGAAGAGGACGGAGATGAAGAAGTCATGGGCGTAGTGATCAACGTGCGCAAGGGCTTCTACAGGATCGGCTTGTGGACCAAGACTGTCGGTAAGGGTAGGCAGGAACTTGGTCGGACGGCCGAGCAAGGCAAGGCGACTCTTCTCAAGATTGGGGCCAAGTTCAAGGAGGTGTTGCAGATTCCAGACAGCGAGGTTGTGGAATTCAGCGGGCATACCGACAGTGCACACTCTGGCAGCACTCGAGCAAAGGCCAAGTTCACCGTGTAAAAGGGGCCACTGTGGGTTGATGCGGTCACAGCCTCGATTCTATTATTCCTGAAACACGAGCCTCACGGGTTTGCGTATATGCGAAGGGATGGCGTGGCGTTTACAGAGCAGGCATAGTCCAGGGAGTTTGTAGGTGACGTCCCAGAGCATCAGCAATGCAGATTTTGATACCAGATGCCCATTCGACGATTCATTTCCGAAAAGGGCAATCCCTGGGCGGGAAGTCCTACAATAGAATGATTTCTACCAATCCCCATCTGCCGTCCTGATGAATTTCAACCACTCAATGGTTAGCGATCGGAGGGGCCGAGTCCGGAATCGGACGGTTGGCAATAATTGGACGACTCTATCCCAACTTCACTGATCATCGCCCATCAATGTCTTCCCCGGATTACCTGGGATGTGTTTCGCCAGGTTGTTGACGTGCTTCGACCACAATGCTCTAGGGTGTTGAGGTGGACGTTGGCCGAGCCCTACTACCTATAATTAAATCCGCGCAAGGCCAAAAAGGAGGAGGCTGAGAAGTCTCAGGAACCATAGCCGAGTCGCCGAGGCTGACAGGCCCGCTGCCTGCTAGGGATGGCGGGGCTCAGCGGGAAGGGGTTTAGCGGAGGTTGAGCGCAAGAATGCGTGCATCGCGCGGTCGGTAGCAGTTGTAGGAATGCAGCGAACAGATAGAGCGCTGATCCCAGAAAGGCAGGTTTTGACTTTGGGTGGAAAAGCAGGGCGACGAGCAGGACCGGCTGGCGGACGCGTTGGTTGGTGGGAATGGGGCTGGCTGGCCGCTAGGGCAACGTGTGCAGAGGCGACGAGTCGTGCAGCACTAAGGCAGCTGCAGAGTCTCTGGAAGCGGTGGAAGGCGAGCAAATTGTGTGCGACTGCTGCTGCGGCCGGTTTGGATGGGATGGTCAAGTCGTCGTAGGGATTCGTAGCATTGGGACAACTGGTGCTACTTTTGCCTCCCGCCACTAGTGCAGCCCTGGGGAGCGCTTCTTTACCCGGACCAGCAGTGCCAGCCTGCTGCTACCACACGCTTCTGGGTGCCACCCTGGTCTTCCTCGTTGCCCCCCCGGCCTTGTTCCGCTTATCATTCGGCGCCCGCTTCAGCCTTTTCCCCCCTCCCCACACCGCAGCCCAGCGCGCCCAGACAAGCAAAGCCTGGACTGAGACCTGCACCTGCACCCGCTCCCCGGCTACTGCTTCGCTTGTGCCTCCCACCCCCAACCCCAAAACCGCACCCAAGCTTTTCCCTCAGAGCTTCTCAACTGCTCAAGCCTCGCACAGCCTTGTTCGTCCGCTTAAAACCTCCCAATCCCAGGTGTGCTGCCAGCGTGCCACCCCAGCGCTTTTTTCTACCACCCTTCTTCATGCCCAACCTGAGTCCTCAGTCGGTTCACATGTTGCCATGATCGTTGTCGCTCTCGCCGCCGCCCCTTATCGTGCTGTCTGCTGGTGCGACTGAGTTGTCTTGTCATGGCGGGTGTGATGGATGTAGACGCGCCGGAGCCGCCTCGAGGCAAGCTCATGGTAGGCCCCGACAGCTTGATCCAGACACCATGACCGTCCGTGATCGCTAACTTGCCATCGTAACAGAAGACCGAAAGCTTGAACCACGCCCCTCACCCGGATGCGGCCACCCTCGATGGCACTGCGACGCATCCGAGCAGCATTGTTCCCACTCGCCCTTTCGAGTCCTACAAGGATTTCTCGACAGTTGCAAATGACGCTTTCCACGGTGCCTTTCCCGTTTCCAACAGTCCCAGGTACTCCAAGGGCGTGGCGCTCCTTCTACAGTGGGAGGAAGACGACCTGGGGGTAAGCAAGGACTTGACGAGGCTGAAGAATGTCTTCGAGAACGTCTACCGCTTTGAGACCGAAAGCTGGCTCATTCCCAGCGCCAGGCCGGACGCGAAGCTCACGGAGCGCATCTATGACTTCCGGGACAAACACAGCCCGAGTGACCAAGCTCCGGATGAGCCGCGACCGCTGTTAATCGTCTATTACGGTGGACATTCTGACAGGACCAACGAGAACCTCTGTCAATGGCGCAGGTGGGTGCCCAATAGACCACGGGCGGACATCGTGCTAACGAGTTGCAGTAATCGCGGCCTAAAAAGCTCCACACTCAACTGGAGTCTCATCCAACCTATCCTTCTTGGCTCCGAGGCAGATGTTCTCATGCTTCTTGACTGCTGCTACGTTGCGAGCCCAGAACGGCCAACCCTCACCACTAGTCGGGGCACCAACGAGATCCTCGCAGCATGTGGCCCCGAAATCGGGTCGACAGGTTTAGATCGTAGCTCCTTCACAGAGGTATTGGCTCATGAACTGGAGTCTGGCGCGATTAAATGTGAGACTATGGGGAAACCACTGACCGCCGTTGGACTTCATCGAGCACTAGTCTGCGACAACAGAAGCATGTTTCATGCTCCTTTCTATATGCGTTTGACCAAGTTCGATTGCGAGAGTATCATCCTCATCCCTTCGCCAAAGCATGAGTCCTCAACCAACAACCACAATTCCGAACACCTGCCTAGCGGTTATAGCAGAGCCTCGGAGCCATCAGCACGGGCATTGCTTGCCATTCATACGTCGAAGCTACCTTATCCCGATTTCATGGCCTATCTTCGTGACGAAGGTTTGATCCCTCTCTGGATCAATGGCACCGAAGCTGTGAGACTAGAGGCAGTCTATTCGACCAATTCTACCATGGTATTAGTATCTGTGCCTATCGAAGTCTGGAATCTTATCCCGGACAATGATGCCTGCCGATTTGTCAGCCTGATCCGGTCCAAGAACCTCTATCGAGAGGATCTTTCTCAGGAAATGTTCAGCCACCAACGCCGCCAGTCAGAGCCGGTCTTCCACGAGCCCTTCCGTCCAAACCATGACATGTTCCTCCCTCCACACACCGTAGGAATGCAAGAACACGGGTATATGGAAGGTTTTCAACGGCCACCTTCGTCTTTGTACTCTCCCTCAGCCACCACTGGACAACTACCCCCCGAGGCAGCTGGCCCACGCATTTTACCACGCCCGAGCATTGATTCTCCCCCCATCGACCCATTTCGCAAGCCGCGTGCTACGGTACGGCCTCCTCTCTCACCCAGTGCCACCACACCCAAAGAACTGAAACCTCCACCGGCGAGAAAGAGCAATGATTCATATCGGATTTCGAAACCAAGTGGCAAGGCTGCTCTTTCGCCTTCCACAAGAAAAGCGTCCAATGCCTCTAAGAGGCCGTATGTATGCAGCTTCATCCACTATGGCTGCCATTCGACATTCGCCTCAAAGAACGAGTGGAAGCGTCACGTCACATCACAACACCTCCAGCTTGGATTCTATCGCTGTGACATCGGATCATGCAATAGCGCCAACCGCCAGCTCGGTGATAGCAGCCCTCACAACGACTTCAATCGAAAAGATCTCTTTACCCAGCACTGTCGGCGGATGCATAAACCGCGTTCACCAAGTGCAGGGGCCTCCCTCGCAAAGGACGAGGAGTCGTTTGAAGCGTCCCTTGAAGAGGTTCGACAGAGATGTTGGACCGAGCGGCGGCGTCCTCCGCAGAAAAGCATCTGCGGCTTCTGCAGGAGAGGCTTTGAAGGAGAACAGACCTGGGATAACAGGATGGAGCACGTCAGCAAACACTTTGAGAAGGGCGATGGGGATGAAGGGGAGGACGAGGAGCTGAGAAATTGGGCCTTGCAAGAGGGCATCGTCGAGAAGGTCAGTGAGGGCACGTATCGGCTGGCCGGATTGAAAGATAACGGGACGGCACTGCCGATGAGGGATGGTGACGAGCATATGCAGATGGAAGAAGGGTGATCTCAGAAGATATCCGGATTGGTGTTTGCTTGGCCTGTAGTCCGGAGCTGTGGCGTCGACACACATGTAAGGCGAAGGCGCAGATTTCGGCTGGCCGCTCTGTAGTTCGGTATTTTGGTGGGATCGGGTGGCATTTCCTCGTGGTTCTTCGCAGACAGCACTATAGGCGCTCATCGCCAAGATGTCAGACGGCAATATCATGAGCGAAAATCGAAACGCCATTTTTCTACCACTGAAATTTTTTTAACACACCTAAAAAAAGACGAGGGGAATTCACATTCAGCTTAACGGGGGACATGTGTAGTTCGTTGGCGTTTATAGCTGGCTTCATTAACCCTAAACTCTACTACGCCTCCCAAACCGAAATCCTCCCTCCTCCTCATCGCTGTCTTCTGCTCGCCTCCTGGTCTGAATTTTCCTCTGCCGCTTCGGCGCGTTCCCAGATACCTCCGCCGCAGGTCGCTTTCCCTGACTCTGACTCTGACTCTGAGTTTGTTCCCTTGTCCTCATCTCAGGAGAGTCTGCCTGTCTCTGCGTCTCGACCTGTTGCTGACCCCTTCCCTGGCTCTGTGCCCTCTCCATTTCCCTCTCCCTTTCCTTCTCCTTCCTCCTAGCCTTCGACTTCGACGACTCCTCCCAATATTGTTGTCCGATCCCATACGACCGATTCGTAACCTCTACCAGCGGTACGATGACAGTCTGTGTGTGAGTCCTCCTCGGGACACCCTCCCCTCTCCTCCGGAACCCCTTGAAATTCTTCCTCCCGTTCCATCCTTCGTCCCAATCATTCTGCCGTGAACGAGATGTCGGGCGCTCAGGGATTTCAAACACTTCTATTACGGCGAGGCCCCTACCGTCTCCCGGTGCGCCATCACCTGTCATGGCTACCTCTTCACCCTCTCGCTCTCGCTGCGCCGCTGCTTCGTCGGCTTCTCTCTTTTGCTTTGCTGCCTCACGGATGTCGATCTCCTTCTCTTTTCTCTTGCGCCTAGTTCCGGTCGGTGGCGGGGTTGGCTCTTTCCTAGATCTCCCATCACTGTTTAGACGACGCTTCTTCATGGCTTCCGCACCCGGTAAGAGGTCGTTTACCATGTCTTCTTCCTCGTACGGCGATCGCGGCCGTTTATCGGACGTTCTCTTGCTGGCGCCATGGCTCGCTAATCTATTATCAGGACGACCATCATACGTGGACGGACTAAATGGAGCTTGTTGTGGAGAAATGTCATCATCATCCTCCTCGTCGTCCCAGGGAACAACCTCGTCAAAACCATCGTCGAACGCTTTAATTTGTGAACCAAGACTTGGAGGCTTTGGAGGGGGTTCAGCTGGAGCATGTTCGACTTTCAAAGCCTTGCGCAGCAAGCGAGCATCATTGGCCAATATTGCATCCAAAAATTCTCTCTGCTCGATGGTTCGTTGATTTGTCTTCATGGCGACCTCATCTGCGGTATCGTTGGCCCATTTCTGATGTTCTGGTTTGGTACCCCACTGCACAAGCACTGTACCACCTGTATCGTTGGGGCTTCTAAAATCTCCAAGTCCTTTGCTGCCTGTTGCGTTCCGCATGAACTCCACAATGTCGTCTGCCGTTGTCTTAGCTGGCTCAATGTGGCAGAGCAAAGCCTTGCCATGCCCATTGGTAATTGCCGGTAGTAGGTTTTCATATTGTCTGTTATCGCAAAAAACGAAAGAGAAGCCTTCGAAGACAGTGAGACGATTCGGCCCAGGAGTAAAGCTGCTAGGAGGGTAGTCATTCTTCTCCTTACCGGGTGGGGGCAGGTATTCTAGTGGATCTGGCCAAGCGGCATCATAGTCTCGCTCAAGTGGACAAAGATTTTCGGCTTCTTCAAGGTCGTTAGGAGTGGCTGCATACACCAGGGCATCAACGTATTCATCTGCGACGATGTATTTACCATTAATTAGCGCCTGGAGCCCAGCAACGGTGTTTCTCTTGCTTTGAACAACGTGTGTGGTCTGATCAATTGTGTAATCAGAACAGACTTTCATGTCTAGGTCCTCTAGCCGTTCACGCTTAGATTTGATCGGATCGCCAGCTTTCTTGTCCTTGGAGGAGAAGGAAAATGTGAGGCAGACGGTGATCCATTGTAGTCTGTGGTATCTCAGTGTTGGTCCTTGATAGGTATTGCTGATAGCTTACTTGATCTCGTGAGGATAATTACCAGGACGGATTGAGTGTTTGGTCCCGCTGAGGTCTTTTTTGGTGTTTTTGAGCAACTTGCCGTCTAGGTGTGTGCCAGCTTTGGAATTTTCATCCGTCACCGTGACTATGGAACGAGTATGGAGGCGTGTCTAGATTATACTTCAGCAGCAACAACAATGAGGCGCCTAGGATAGGGCTTACTGCGTCGCCGGGTTTAACAGGAGAGACGGAGACGGTGAAGTGCTTGCGGGAGATGGTCTTGTGGTCAAGGCCGTATGCGATGCCATCTTTCTTGACCCTCCCGAACAGATAGGTCTTGCCAGGCCGGAGCCATTGCCGCTTGCCTTCGAGAAAGTCACCGCTCGATTCGAGGATCCACATTACGAAAGGATGGAGAGATGGCGTCGTGCGGGCGTAGAGGGAGGAAGAAAGATTGAATTAGCTGGTTGAGGTACCTAGAGATCATAGTAACAGCGTGACGCTAGCCAAAGCATTCAGCTACCTATTTGTGCAACCATGGTAGATCAAAAGCATATTGAAGTCTGCTGCATGTTGAAACTTTTTGGTACTGAAACGGTCTCGGCAGCCTGGGGAAGGCGGCGCGCTTCCAGGGTCGATCGGCGTCTCCCCACACTGGGTGCCTGACAGGGATTTCGACCCCACGTTGGACGATCCCTGATTGAGAGCCGCCCCAGCAACCAGATTGATGCTTCTCCTTTCATCGACGAGCCCTTCTTCCAAACAACAACTGGACACATCCAGACACCATTCCCTTGATTTCAACCATCATGGCTGACGAAGCTCCAAAAACGAAAGACCCCGAGTCCATGTCTCCGCTCGAACGCCGCAATTCGCTTGAGAAGCAACTGTCCAACCGACCAGAGGCACAGGAGCTCAAAGATCGTCATATCCTGCTGGACACCAATGCTGCACCGTGAGCCAGTCCTGATCATTTTGGTTGTTCGACCGCAAAGCTCAAAATCAGGAATCAGATCTCTCCAAGCCGCGCAGCAAGAGCTCGAACGCCAGCGAGCCTCGGATAGCTTGAAGAAGCACCTGGACAAGCGCCCCGACAGAGATGAGCTTGTGGAGCGTATGCACACCCCTCCCATACCTATCGAAACACTTGGCTTTGCTGATCCAGGCTCCGCAGGCAACATTCTCCCCGATAGCACTGCAGCACCAGCCTTGCAAGCTAATCAGCGTGAGCTCCAGAAGCACATGCGCGCGGACAGTCTGGAGCAAAAGATCCAAAGCAGGCCAAAGCCAGAAGAACTTGTCAAAGAGGGAATCTTGGAAGAGAATGAGAATCCTCTAAAATCATGAGATGGTTGAGGTCCAGTGGGCAGAAAGTGGTCGAGGACTAGTAAAGGCATGAATACAGGTGTCTACTATCAGAATGAAAGATGAAAACTGACGCGACTTCGGGTGTACCGAAGAATAGTCAGGTGTTTACAATTGTCTAAATAGTCTGCCATCACCTCATCTCCTCGTCTACAAGCCACTGACTCCACATTGTCGTACTCCAGTACTCGTAAAGCACCTCCACTATACGCTCTTGCCGAACAGGACGCTTAAGCCGCTGCTTCAACATCGACCCTCTGACTCGCTGGTATGTCTGGCACCCAACCGACTGGGCGTTCTCCCTTTCTAACAGCGAGCCCATAAGCAATATTCTCTACCTTCTCAACCGATGTCTTCATAACCTTCAGTTTCTGCTCATAGTCCTTTCCCAACTGCTTGTTTCCCCTCGGGTCAATCATCTCAAAGTAGTTCCGTATTTCCTGTAAATCTGTGAGACTTGTCCGCTGCGCAGATCTCTCGCCAGCATCCTCTTCTATAGCGTCGTTCGGATCCTGGGAGGCAATGCGATGCTGAGATCCCGGTAATGTGCCGTGCGTGGTGGTGGACGTAATGGCGAATCTCATCATCTCCCCAGTTAAGTCAAACAAACCGAGAACGTGGTCCTCTTCAGAAGCTGGAGGAACGTCGGTCGGTAACGAGGAAGCAAGACCGTCCATCGTCAGAAGCTTTCCCGTTTCGAGATAATACTGGAAAGAGGTTGCTTCTATGTATTCTTGATAGCCTGGGGAGATTTGTCTTTGATATCTCCACGCATTGATGCCCTGGAGGTCTGGAACAATGGTCTTGAACAGTTTATGAATCCCCTCTCGCTTGCCCTGAACATCTTTGGCAAGATTCTCAGGAAGAACATTGTTCAAGTCTCGTGCTCTAATTCAGTAAGAAGCTTAACGCTGTAAACGGTGAGACCCATACCTCTGGAGTGAAAATATCCTTTACTTAGTCAGCTGTGCACTCAAGTTAAGAATACGCTCTCACGCTTTCTTGCTCAAGGCTGTGATGTCTCTAGAAGCCTTGATGATTCGTTCCCGGCGGTCATGATGCTCATCAAGTTCCGCCCGAAAGGTTTCGAACATTGCCAGGTATGGCGACTGCTGGTATTCCTCTTCCATATCGTCTGCACCATCGAATGAGCGCTTCACCCCCGCCATCAAGGTGTCGGTCTTGAATTGTGGCCTCGATCAACCGGGGAGCACGCCTGAAACACACCAGAGCTATCCCTCAACGGCCACTAATGCAACCTTAATCCCGCCATGCCCCCAAGCTCCTCCAAGCTGCCATCAAACACGACCTACAAGCAGCAACCTACCGGGTTCGACCTTTCCAAGCCAACGACATACCCCCAGTATTGCAAGCGTCGCTTTACTCCTGCAGCTCTGTGCAATGCTGATCGGCTCCGTATGGACGTTCCAGAGTTGTCCATGCTAAAGCCTCCTCCAGTTACAAAAAAACTGTTGACCTCTCCGTCCTCACTCTTTTCCGCCGCAATCAGCCTGCGCGTTGTCCTCCTTCTTTATGGTCTCTATCAAGACGCACATTCCGCTCTCAAGTACACCGATATTGACTACTATGTTTTCACGGATGCAGCCCGTTATGTTGTCCGCGGACGAAGCCCCTATTTCCGCGAAACCTACAGGTACACTCCGCTTCTTGCCTGGGCGCTGATACCAACAACTTGGGGAGGTTGGTGGTTCAGCTTCGGCAAGGTGTTGTTTGCGGTCGCGGACATCGTGGCAGGTTGGATGATTCTTGAGATGCTAAAAAGAAGAGGGGTTCCTGAAGCCTCTGCAATGAAATATTCCTGTATCTGGCTACTCAATCCGATGGTCGCAACTATTAGCACAAGAGGAAGTAGTGAGGGACTTCTATGTGTTGTCGTGACGGCAATGCTTTGGGCAACAGAGCATCATCACATCCCGCTAGCAGGAGCTCTGCTAGGCTTCGGCGTCCACTTCAAGATCTACCCATTCATTTATGGAGCAAGCATTCTCTGGTCTCTGGGATCAAAGTCACCAACAACGGCTGGCTCGACGATGCTGAAAAGAGTCTCAGACTTCTTCAATGAAGATCGTCTGAGTTTGCTCGTGGTATCCATGAGTACCTTTTCTGCTCTAAACCTCGCCATGTACATCATGTACCGGGTACCTTTTATACAGCACACTTTCCTTCACCACCTCATCCGGATCGATCATCGTCATAATTTCTCCCCTTACAACATCCTCCTCTACCAATCATCTGCCAAGACCTCACATGGTGTCGAATCCCTTGCCTTCTTCCCGCAGCTTTTCTTATCTGTAGTTGCCATCCCTCTCACCCTAGCCAAGAAAGACCTCGCATCAACCTTACTTGCCCAAACCATCGCCTTTGTCACATTTAACAAGGTCTGCACAAGCCAATACTTCCTTTGGTACCTAGTATTTCTGCCTTTGTACCTTCCTTCCTCGTATATGATCAGATCACCAGTGAAGGGAATGTTCGCACTCCTGGCCTGGGTTGTGGGCCAGGCCTTGTGGCTACAGGAAGGCTATCAGCTCGAGTTCCTTGGCCAGAGCACATTTGTGCCAAGACTATGGATATCGAGTCTTCTCTTCTTCGTAGTTAATGTGGTCATCCTTGGGAGCATAATTTCGGACATTGTCACAGTCAAGGAATCCAAGCAAGCGTTGACGGATTCGAAGCCTTCTATTCAAGCTGCTGAAGAAGAAGAGGATGATGTGGAAGAAATTCCCAGGGAAAAGCCCATTGAAGAACTCGTCAAGGAAGAGATGAGGCTCAATAGAGCCCAGGAGCACAATTTGAAGGCGTACATGGCTGACATCAATGATCTCATTCCAGACGATGACTGAAGACTTCAGGCATGAGCGTTCAAGAAAAATTACATGGATTTCTGTTATCGCATGCTTTGCAGCTCTATCTATACAAATTGGCCAAGGATACGGCGCCGGCAAGCTTCAATGTTCGCCTAGGTATCAAATGCTCCGTCACGCTGCATTAGCCACCATTTCTCATGCCGCCTTGTTCACTCTCCTCGGCCACTTCATTGCTTGATGGGAGTGATGCCGCAGCTATACGCCGTGGTGGTTGTCTTGGCCGTTACGCTCACGGTGGTGGTATAATGCACCGGCTACAAGACCTGTCAGTCGCTTTGTTTCTACGTTGGGAAAGACGACCATATCCAACAGATTGGGATTCGCGAGAAGTAATTGCGAGCGGAAACTCACCACAGGGGCCTGCGCTATCGGCACAGCGGTCACAAAGGAGCACCCATTGCAGTCGATGGTGTAGGTCTGGGTGACGGTCCCGCCGAAGATGGTGGAGGTGGGACCGTGAGTGAGATGTGGAAGTGTTGACAGGGTGGTGGTGCAGAATCGCTCCTCAAGAAGAGGGCTTGCGAGGCTAGATAATCCAGAAAGGTTAGATCTCAGTGGCTGGGAGGAGGGATAGGATATCGGAGGATGCTACACTTACGCGGTCGCAGAGAGGAGGGTGGAGAGGATGAGAGTCGAGAACTGCATTTCGATAGAAGTTGGTGGGAACGGGAGATATGGCGAGCAAGACTCGCTTGGCAAGGAGAGTGAAAAGATGTCTCTTCGTTATCTAACAGATGAATCAAACGCAAGTATTCGTCCATGGCATCTCTGGTCCCTTTTATATCCAACGTCCGGAGGTCCTCACTCCGGAAATTAAAATCTACACATTCGATAGATCAGAGTCATTGGATCCTTCGTACTCACTTGAGATTTCACAATCACCAGTAGGAGCGTCGAGGTCATGTCGATTCCCTTGCGGAAGTAATACGTCTGTATTTCAAAGTCGGACTGAATCAGTTCGACAACCCGATTCTTCTCGGAAAGCTGATCGAAAAGCACCTAGAGTACAAGCCGTGCCTGTGACAAAAAGGCCGCATGTAGCACAAATCCTCGTGTTCACGGGAAGGGATGGTACGTAGCCTTCACAGCTGATCGGAGGGGAAGTCAACGGCATTCCTTCAATTCTACATCTAGAAGCTGAAAATAGCATTACGTGAGATGGCAAATCGTCTGGAGATTGTGTGGCGTTCGGCATTAAATCCTTCGATTCCGTGTTACCTAAACGGGCAAATCACAAGATTCGAAGAGGAGCCGCAGAATTCATTCTTACTGCCTTCTTGCTGCCTTCTTGCTGCCTTCTTGCACGTCAAAAACATCCAAAGCCTAGTTGCGAGGATGGTACGCCGTTCAAATGTTTACCGATTGGAGGATCCTTTTTACAAGTCCATAAGCGTGATTTGAAGTAAAAATTGTGGTCAGCATCTCATCTGAATGCTGAACCGATAGACGACATCCCAGGACCAGGGAACCGGGCTCGATCAAGGCTTTCAATCATGTAAGCTCCTTCGATCCGTCAAAGTCATACTACGGTAGTTCTGCTGACATCGCTTCTGAAACATGGGTGGATGAAAGCAACCGCGTGCGTCGACAAGCCTTTCTCCACAAAGCTTATTGATCCTGTCGGAGTCTGATTCAGGCTTCAACGATTTACCATCCCTCGATGTCTCCAACCTGGTCAGTTTAATGTATATCCATGAGACACCATTGCAGGCTGCTGTCCGCACTTCACGTGCGAAATCTTTCTGCTGTGGGAACCTTTTGCATATGAAGTCTCAAATCCTTGAAGCTCAGACTTTCGTCACAGAGCCACCGCTTTTCTCGCGGTACGGAGCAGTCATCGAATTTTTAGTAGCTCTTCCCGCGCTTTTCGAATGGGGAAGTCATTGCGAGGAGCTTGAAACGTTGATTGGACAGCTTTTCCAATAAGCGACAACAGTAAACGCGGCATCATAGGTTGAAGGATATCACTTGTGCATCAGCTAGAAACGATGGAAGAAGGAGCCAGAACCATTCAGAAGGTCGTAATTAAAATACTCGGTTAGTCCCACAAAGTCTTAACTAGCACTCTAATCTAGCATCGATTCTCGCAAGTAAGCAATGGCGAACCATGCTATCCTGGATGACATCTCGGTGACACTCATAGCTGAAGAGGACATCACGCCCTGGTCATTATAGCGAAAGCTCTCATCCGGCCAAGTAATCGAAGTTGTCAACGACTTCAAGAGTGAGAAATGGATGAGCATTTTGACACCAGAGTTACTGATGGCGAATCATGCAAAGAACAGTTTTCTTTGCCTGACGTCTTCGATACCGCGTGCTGCCATTCCGTTATTCAATTTGCGTTTTCCGAGCGCTGATGCGGGCCGTGTCTGTGCTGCTCCATTGTTGTCCAGTGCCCTTTCCTCCGTTTCAGTGACTGCTTCTTTGATAGTTTGTCTTGACAGGCAGAAATCAACATGGTCATTGAAAAGTCTGTCGTCGATAGGTTGCATCCTACCGCAGACCGGGCAGGACCAGTTCTGCTCTTCGTCTTCAATGTGTTGCACTACGGCTTTGGGGCGTTGTGGGGAGGGAGTTTTATAGCGACCGAACGGCGGATGAAATTCCGCTTCCAATTGAGCGTCAGAATCATCAGTATGTTCCTGGCTTAAACGCTCTAGCTCTGCCATATCATCTTCCTGCTCCTGTCGTGCCCGAGCCTCAAACTCTTCTTCGGGCCAGACTTCCCACTCGGCATCATTGTCAGCTTTCCTTTCTCCTTCGTTAGATGTCATAGCATTTGCGGAAGGTCCGAAAAAGTCGGACTTGATCATCTTTTTGGTGCTTATAAGATGCGTTACTCGAAGGCCCATGAGTCGGAGTTTCATATTCGGGTTCTCCGTTTCGAGCTTTGAAAGCATTGGCAGTGAATAGTTGTACAAGTCATCGGCCAAACATACAGCCTTGGGAGGTGCAACCTGTCGAGTCAAGACCTCGTAAGTATGGAATTTGACCTTCAGCACTAGTGTACGGCCTTTGAAAGATGTCCGAGCAAGATCTCTTTCAAGCTCCTCAGCGGTGCGCCGCAGTTTTTCTCGTAAGTCTGCCTTCGAGCTAATGTCTTTGAATGTGCTTTCTGTGCCAACACTCTTCCTTTCGTATTCTTCCGCTGGCCTGACATCGGTCCGACCTAACCCAGCATAAGTCTGCATCAGGAACTCAAAGGCTTTCTCTCCAAACATCTTTCTAAGATAGGCCCTTTGAGCATAGATATCGCCGCATGTTTCAATACCGACAGCTTGCAACTCTCGTTCAAAGACTCGACCAACGCCATTTACCTTGCGTACAGGGAGGCTGTTCATGAAACTCATAATGGCAGCGCGGTCATTAGGTACGCGGAATTGTCCATTGGGTTTGTTCTTATTAGAAGCGATCTTGGCGATCTTTGCATTTGCAGCTATGCCAGCGGAGATAGTGATTTTACACTTTTCGTGCACTTCGCGTCTCATTTGAGCGACAGCATCTTCTGGGTCCATGTCATGCTTGATACAATACTCCGTCACATTCAGATATGCCTCGTCAATGCTTGCACTTTCGAAGCGTGGGTCGTACTCGGCCAATATCGCGCGGACCTCTCTAGCCTTTGCAGTATATTTCTCAAAATTCAAAGGTAAGCTTATGAGCTGTGGACACAGCTTTTTGGCCACAAATCCAGCCATGCCACTCCGGCATCCGAATTTCCGAGCATGGTAATTACACGTTGTAAGAACGCCTTTGCCGACCGCCATTGGGACGTTCCGTAGTTCAGGTCTGTCCAGCTCTTCTACCATTGCGTAAAATGCGTCGCAGTCGACATGAACAATATGCTGGCTAAGGTCTCGAGACATTTCAAGAGAGGTTAAATACTCATCCGCGCGGCGGAGATCATGTTTTAGATCCAGCTTCACAAGCTGTGCTTTGAGTCTGAGTATTCTCTCAATCTTGACTGTAAGTGTCTTATCCCTATTCTCCTCGTTGTTGAAAAACTTTGAGCCTTTAGAGGCTTCATATATGATCTCAGCCACCTTTTTCTGGTCAACTGTATCTTGCCCGGCTTTGGTTAAGGACGGCCCAAGGAGATGATGTTTTAAGGAATGATGCTGTGATGCTGCTGGAGTCTGCTCGACCGAATTAAGAATTCCTTCGCCATTCTCCCGGTCAACAGGGACTGAGGTCGCATTGTCATCATCCTCGCCAGGCATAGCGGGTGGCAGGTGGCCAACTCAGCATCTTTCGAAGAGACAGTCAGGCCCGATGGAGGGCTCGAATAAACTCTGTCATCAACATTCCTCGAAAACATTCACCTACTTGGATGCCATTGCGCTTAAATTTGCGGGCAAGGGCGCACGATTCTTTCGAACTACTATGAGCCACGTTCGGCGTCTGATGTGCGATGGCGTGCCTGCCGCGGGAGCCTAAGGTACTCCGATGTGCTCTTCAGCATGAGGAATTGCGTCGATGATATAATACGATCCGGTGTGATGGGATGAATCTCTCTGGAGGGGATCTTACCGAGGATCGCTATGGGCAGGGGAGCGCGTCTGAGCATCGCGAATTCACGTGCATCATAGATTCCGGGCTAACCCGTTTTAGTGACATGTTGATGGTCGATCTTCTCGGCACCGCTTAACTTCCATCGCAAAACGTTTCTCCCCACTTGGCGACGCTCGAACCGCATATGGAGCAAAGTATACGAAGCCATGCGCAGCTACTTGGATCAGATGACTTCTCAATGTCGCGATGCGAGATCGAGTCCTGCTCACCCAAAGCTCCCACCTAAAGCGACCCAACAAGATGCCAGCCGATAAGAATGCTGTCAATGCACCTCCGCGCAAACCCTTGACACCCAGCGTAAGCTCTGCCTTCCGAGCAGGCAGACTGCCAACAGCACCGAAGCTCGCAAGCTCTGCTCAGTCAAGCCCCTTTACGTCTCCGCGCGATGGCATTCGCACAGGACCGAATACGTCACCCGCCATTCAAACTCCAACAGCACCCTCGGATACTACATCCTCACACCTAGATTCCAATGTTACGCCAAGATCGGGGACGAGAAGGACTAAACTTGAAGGCTCTCCAGGAGTCGTTGGGAATGCGCAAGCTTCTATCGCACCCAGAAGTCGACCAGCCTCGGTCGTGGAGAGCTCGGCTTCTAGCTACCCTACACCAAAGTCGTCCTTCGCGAACGGCCTAGGTATTTCTAGTTCCAACAGTACCACTGATGTACCTGCTCGACCAATGAGTATGATTAATGGAGGCTCTGCAAGCCCGTCTGCTCAGCGGACACCTGTTGGAAGAGATGCTGAAATATCATCGACAGCTTCACGTTTTTTCCATGCCGATGATGCCCAGTCTTCAATGTCGCAGAAATCTGCGGACGAACGGCCACAGCTTCAAACAAGACCCGCGACCTTCTTCTATGCGGCCGAGGCCACAGACCACTCTCGATCTGCAAACTCAATGCCAAGTTCGCTTCTGAAAAGAAACGGACCAAAGCAAGTGCAAAGAGACCCCATGAGGGTAGCCCAGCCACGCAACGTGCCGCCTCCACCCACTGTCCGCGACATGTCGGGAAGAAGTCCTTCCCCGAGATTTACTACCACGAAACCTCAACAGAAAACCCTCAGCCGACCTGTTTCACCGCTGAAAACTGTAAGCTTTGAAAGCATGCCCGCCAGAATTGAGGCGCAAAAGGTTCGGAAAGACAGCATCAATGCAGCACCACCACCACCACCAACTCAGACTCATAAATCAGCGTCTACCTCATCCGCATCCCAACTTCGGCGCACCAGCGTCAGCAGCGTGGGCTCTAGTAACGAGCGTCCTGGGCACCAGAAGACGCCAAGTGTTGGAACTCCACCTTCACCAAGACGGTATAGAAAGTCTTCACTTTCCATTAATTCGAGTCCTCAAGCCATTCAAGCCGGAGTCTCCGATCCTCAGCCAGCATATGTCAGCTCTCCAGAGGCCAGTCCACATTCAGTAAGCTTTGGATCTTCAAATGGAGTGCAGTCACTTGTTTCCGAATCTTTTCGCTCACCTGATATTGCGCCAATAAGCCCAACAAAGCCGGCACAGCAACAACAGCTAAGCCAAATCCAGAAAATGAATGATCTAGCTGCCAATGCTCGTCGTGAACGAAAAGTTCTTGATCTTGAAATAAGTAACTCGTCGCTACTGGCAATCAACCGAACTTTAGAGAAAGAGCTCCGAAAGCAAGCTGCTGAGTTACGTCGCTTCCGCCGTCTGTCTCGCACCGGACGACTCTCTGCCGTAGCACCATCCATACGATCGCTCTCCGGTCAGTCCGCGTCAACAATATCGGACCACCTCGATGACGCAAGAAGCGAAACTTCCTACTTGTCAGGAGTCGACGTATCGGAAGATGACGACTTGGAGTCTTCGTTTGATGACGATGATGGTTCTTCGCTTGCGTCTCAAGAAACACGTGACGCGCGCCAGCGAGCCCGCGACGAGAAACGTTTACTTCTCGACCTCAGCAAGCATCACCAGATGCTTGTGGACAGCCAGAAGGTCAGCCAGAGTATTCGCCGGTGTGTGACTTGGACTGAGGAGCTTATTGCCGAAGGGCAGAAGGCCCTTGCATTTAAGGTCCGGGTCAGTGATGTTGAGATTGGCGGGCGGGTTCTAACGCATGAGGATGACGCCGACTTAAACAATAGAAGGGGTTTGCTGAGTCCAGGGGCGCAGGTTGAAGAAACCGATCCTTGGGAGGAAGCCAAAACGCTTGAGCCTACGGAGTCTATACCAGAAATGGTGCAAGATTTGGATGGATCGGCAAGAAGTCAGAGACGAAAGGAGTAGGGACGTTGTACAAAACGATTTGTTTTAGGTCTATTCCCATCACCACTCATTTTTCCCTTTCTTTTGTGGTTTTGTCATTGGTCGGAAGAGTGATAGGATAGCGAGGAGTCATCCGGCGCAGGATCTGGGATCGAACTTTCTAATTTTTGAGTTTTAAGAGACCGTGGTTATTGTGGGAGGCAGTCTATGTTCTACTCTAAGCGTGATACCCTTTTGTATGTGTTTGCATGGTCACAGAAATTGGATTGATTGTTGAAACAGACCATCTATCTATTCGTCTAGCATTTGGTATCTTGGCTAAGAAGTCTGAAGTACCCAAAGACCATTGCCCGGAAAGATAATATTAGAAGAGCTGTGAGACCCAGTATTTTGAGTAATGAGCTTATCGAGTGTTGCTGGTTTAGTCTCAAGCTCAAGGATTGGTATCCCGAGATCATTTAAATCCGTGCCGTATCGGAACCAGGAAAGGTAGAACAACCAGAGAAACCCATGACCTTGAAAGATGCCTTGTTGTTCAGGATCGTAGCATCATGTTTCGATGGAATACAAAATTGCTCAAAGTTCTGCACTGCGGCGGAATTTTTGGCTCTCAGAATGAACAACTTTGCGGAGATCGCAGTTTAGGGCTATTCGCTAGGTTTGTCGTGGTGTCCAAAGTGGTGTTTATGTGATGACGCTTCTGTAGTACCAGATTTCTCCTTAGAAGACTCATTCTGCTTCTTCTCCTTCTTCTTCGCAGCATCTGCCATAAGCTGCTCGAACGCCATATAATCACCTTCCTCGTCGGGCGATCTCTCTGCCTAAATCAGATGCGTCAATTTATATTATATCTAACACATTCGTTATTGCATACCTTCTGGAAAATAGTCCCACACAGTACAAGTGCGTGGGCTCTCTCTATCCGCTTTTCCGTGTGCACGGTCTTGTCGTTCAAGACCTTATCACACACATCACGCAGCACGCTTTGGATCTCGAACTTACTACCTCTCCAGGCTGCAGCCAATATCTTACCTGTCACTCTTTGCTCGTATTCGGCCTTTTTCTCGTCAGTCCAATCGTCTCCACCTTTCTCCTCAAGCTTAGCCATTTCCTCCATTGTCATTTGAGCATCGATAGCTGTCGATATCGTAGTCCAGGTCTCCTTCGCCAGTGTACCTTTGTCCTTAAGTCGTGAGAAAAATCCAGAAATACCGAGAAACTTTTGAGACTTGAGAAATGAAGTGCCTTTTTGGATGTAGGTTGTCCCTACGGCATGTAGAATCTCAAGTCCAAAAGATTCCATTTTCAGATTTTCAACCTCCAACTTTGTCTTCTCTTCAAAGGCTTTGGTGACGTCCTTCCCCTTGCCAGTTTCCGTCCAAACACTAATCCTATTGATAAGTTTCTTTACTAGCGTATCCACTCGTTCCTCTCGTATTTTCCTCCGTTCTCTCTCATAAGCCTCGAGTTTCTCACGCTGCTCTTTCGTAAGCCCACCCTTTTTCTTCTCCTTTTTCCGAAGCTCTTTCTCTTCAGGCGTAAGACCAGCAGCATCCAGGCGAGCCTCTTCCTCGGATCTATCCATTATGGCCTGTTGACCAAATTTCCTTCTTGGCGTACTTGCGCCCGATCCGGCGCCTGACTTGTCGTCCGGAGGTACGTTGAGATTAGATTGTGATGCTGCTTCGGATACATATGGAGGAGGTGCAGCTGTCTCTTTGGCGGTCTTCTCGGCTGCCTCTGAGCTGTCCGTCTGGGCCGGTGGAGGAGCGCCCTGCTTGGTCTTCTCATCGTGATTGTGAAGCTTCTCTTCCGCACTTTGAGCTAATACTTCCTCTTCCATCTGAGACATGGTAATATCCATCGTGTGAGTAAGGTCTTTCATAAGTGAAATTTCTCCGATCAAGTCCTTGAAGGCTTCCCCACCGAAGATCATTCCAAAGAATTCTGCAGGATCTTCGAAACCGGACTTCGGCATAGCTGACTCTTTTCCAAATTTGTCATACTGAACTCGTAGGTCTTTATTTGACAAGACTTGGTACGCTTCACCAATTTCTTGAAAGCGGGCATGAGCAGTCTCATCTCCCGGATTCTTGTCTAGGATCAAAGGTCAACTCATACGGCCAAGTTTCAGACAAATAGGCACAGCTCGAGCGTACCTGGGTGCGTTGTAATGGCGAGCTTTCGATAAGCCTTCTTAATTTCTAGCTCTGACGCAGAGGGCGGTACGCCAAGGGCGTCATAATATACAGTATCAACAACCATTTTGACGATGGAAATCTAAGGCGAGAACAACGACTCGGGTTGTCAGCCGACTATGTATCTCGAGGACAGCCGGCGTGTCTTTGTGGCTTAGGCCGCGATGATTTCATTCCTGCGCGACGCGATTAGTTCGGCCGCCTGAGCGCCAAGCTTTCCCATCATGTTATCCGAGGGCCAATCGGAGAGACCAGCGAGCGACACAAGGCTGAGCCCCCGTTGTCTCCGCAAGGCTGCGCCCTTAATTATTCGCGGAGAAGTGTTTCCGTGATTGGACCACTCGAGAAATAATTGCTGCATCGCGATGTAAGCCCACAGTCTGACCAGAGGCAGTCCAGAGTCCTCTCCAGAGTCGTCTCCAGAGTTCATCAAAGCATCGACTCATCCAAATTCATTCTAGAAAACCCCAGTCATGTCAAAAGCCAGCGCTGTTCTCTATTACCTGGTGCATCCCCGCGAACTTCGCTCCATTGTTCAATGGTACCGCGCTTAGGCTTATGGGAAAAAGAGAAGACTAATGGTAACATAGGAAAGTCTGGCACAATCCAGTCCATGAGCGAAACATAGAAGAAGAGCCAGAGTCGACGCGGATATGCTTCCAATTCCTTGACTTGACTAGTCGAAGCTTCAGCGCCGTCATCAAGGAGCTACATCCTGAGCTCCTACTACCTGTTGCCCTCTTCTACCTGAGCCTTCGCGGGCTGGATACGATCGAGGATGATACGTCGATTCCTGCCAAGACGAAAGACCCTCTACTGAGAAATTTCAAAGATCATCTTGAGGAAGATGGCTGGTGCTTCACCGGAAACAGGTTGGAGGAAAAAGACCGAGAATTGTTGGTCCAATTCAAATATGTCGTCGAGGAGTTCAAGAAAATCAAGCCGGAATACCGAGAGGTGGTCAAGGACATTACTGACAAGATGGGCAATGGTATGGCTGACTACTGCAACAATGCGGAGTTCAACGAGGTCGGGGTCAACAAAATCGAAGAATATGATCTGTATTGTCACTACGTTGCAGGGCTGGTTGGTGAAGGTCTCACGCGGCTGTTTGTGATTTCAGGGTTCGGAAACCCTAAGCTACTCGAGCGTCATCAGCTACACGAATCCATGGGTCGCTTTTTACAAAAGACCAATATCATTCGCGACGTTCGAGAGGATGCCGACGACGGACGACGATTCTGGCCGCGCGAGATATGGTCGAAATATGTGGACAACTGGGATGATCTTTTCAAACCGGAGAATCGAGATGCTGCTTTGAATTGCAGTTCCGAGATGGTGCTTAATGCCCTTGGTCACGTCGATGATTGTCTCTTCTACCTTGCTGGACTAAAAGAGCAAAGCGTCTTCAATTTTTGCGCAATCCCGCAATCAATGGCTATCGCGACCCTTGAGTTATGCTTTCGCAATCCGGCCATGTTTGATAGGAACATCAAAATTACGAAGGGACAGGCCTGTCAGCTAATGTTAGAGTCGACGCAGAATCTGCGTGTGATCTGCGAAGTATTCCGGAGGTTCTCTCGAAAGATACTGAAGAAAAATACCCCAAAGGATCCCAACTTTTTGAAGATCAGTATCGCCTGCGGCAGGATTGAGAAGTTCATCGAATCAATCTTTCCATCGCAAAAACCCGAAGATGTCATCAGAACCCAACCGGAGAAGAAACCTATCGATACTAAGCAGGCAGAGACAGATGCGGAAGCACGGAGGGATATGATAATGATGTTTGTAGCCGTCTTTGGCACCCTATTCGTTATTTCTGCGATAATGGTAAGGAAAATTCTCCGGAGAACAATATCTTTCAACTAGGCTAATCTACCTTTTAGATCGGTGTAGCTTACTTATTCGGCGCTCGCTTTGATGTGGCAGTGGATCAGCTTAGGAGCGGCAATTTCAGAGTTCCTGCTCCTGGCAAAATGGATGAGACTATACGGAAATATGACCATAGCGAGCTTTGAAGCTGCTTACGATGATAACGTGTACTAATGCTGGTATCCTTCTGGCTCCTCTGTACATGTCAGTTTGCATTTCCTGTCGATATTATGAGTACGGTCCAAAGCGATTGTTCAAAGTCTACAAAATATTCTTGTTGATCAATGCTATCCCACCTGAAATATTCGCCTTGCATCGCTTCTCGAGATGACAGATCACCTTAATTTCCAGCACGGATGTCAAATTGCAATTCAGCCTCGCAGTGGCTGTGGTTGTGCCGAAGAAGTGCTAAGAGCAGAAACATCGCCTGATTTATTGACAGTTGACGTCGGTCCTTTCGTAGTGAGGCCGACGTTACATGAGGGCGAACAATCGTTCATCATGTGAACGGACTTAGAACAACTGAAGAGCATCCCTCTTTCTGCATTCCGTGCGGATCAAACTCCTTCAAAACCGTGCTTGGGTCGTTGCCACAGCTCTGCAACATCGCACGGGCGGCCGCCAGGCTTCATTTTCAACATCTAGGAATCGACTGTGAAATGCTCCATCGCACACGTAAGATTTTCTATTCCAACCGGTCACCTTCACCTTATCATACCTACCTACCTCGTGAATTACCTAGGTAGATTTTAACATTCCCCTCATAAAGTATGCCTTTCACTTAATTGTGTTCCCTGCCGTTTCCGCTTCTTTAATCTCCTCAAAAGGTACTTTTTGCTCGTCAGTAGCTGAGATGTGGAACGTTCCTGCAACATCTCTTACCGACAAGATTCATTTCGTCTCAGAGCCTCCGAGTTCTCTGCTGGCTCCTTCTGCTACCTCTACTGAATCATCTACCAACCCATCTCCTATTTCGACCGAGAAAAGAAGATCGTCTCTTTCCAGGGACAAGGTTTCGCTCAAATGGCGACGAAGGCGACTGTCAAAGACTAATAACGACCAGTTAAAGTGTGCAACTGAACGTCCATTGAAGCATCTTTCAAGTCCATCCTATGTCGACATCAATGCATGCAATAGTAGTCAAGCAAAGCTTCAGATCATTACAAAAGATATCGGAGGCAAGAGACAACCCATTCCCCATTTCCGAAAACAGTTATGGAAATATTTGGACAAGGAGCGTGATACCTTGAACATTGACCTCTTCTGGCCGATAAGGATGGATGACGCCGTGGCCGACGCTAATGGTCGCGTAGAAGCAAATGATCAGGGTAACAAGATACATCATGACTTGTTTCCACTGGAAGATTTGAAGCCTCTCTGTCAATTTCGAAACCTCCGGTACCTTCAGCTCAATGGTATGTTGCAATCTTATCAGAAATACATCTGGCTGGCTGCGTGGGTCAATCCAGGTCTGGAAGATCTTATCTTAGAAATGGCTCTAGCACCGGCCATCCTAGATGCTTTTGGGGACAAAATTGTAGAGATCGGCCAGGGATGGACGATGAGAGACAATTACTCCACGCTTTATTTGTACGTGAGCTTCCTGCCGTCCTGTCCAACGTGCTCTAGCTAAGTTATATTAGAGGCGATGAAGAGGAAGGTAATCTTTTGTATTCCTACGGTGAAGCAGAATACCTTGACCAACAGAGCATCAAGAAAGCTTGGGATACAGCACGATCCCTGGGATGTACCCTTCGATTTCTACCCATTGTTCGGCTTACGCTGGCTGGCTTCGTGGTGGATGGAGGGCCTTTTCACGCGTGGTTTAGTTTTGTGCGCTTGCAGGAGATTGTGTTCAAGCAAGATTGTTTCGACGCCGGATTTGGTCTTCCAAAATCCATGCGAGGCCGCGTTTCAGTGTCCGCACCGAATGCAACTCACGTCGGCTACCAAGCTCAGAGCGCGAAGGTGTTGAGTTTCCGGAAAGCTGTTAAAATAGTCGAGGTACGGCGGGCATGTGAGGCTTCGCCGTTTTTGCCCAATACATCGGGTGTATCGCAACCACAGACTGATGGAGCTCACATTAGTGAGCACGATAAAGTCGAATCACTCCATCGGAGTTCTACGAGTGACGAGCAATTTTTGATGAGCGGCGCGTTACCTAGTCTTTCCAGCCAGGATACCACCAGCTCTGATAGCGGCCAGGCAGGAGGTAACAAGATTGAGATGCATTCGCAGCTTGAAGGCAAGAAAAGGCAACGGGGACAAAGAATGAGCTATACGAGGGCAAGCTGGAACATGTTGCTAGGTGACTTATCCATCGACAAAGCACGAGACGTCTTGCAATGGGGCTAGAGACAAGAGATATGAGGCTGTTGATCCACCCGCCAACTGGCTTGTGCCATATTTGACGTTCTCTGATGAAGGGTGAGAAAGCACATAGACGTGAGAGCTCCTTAGCTACGTTTTTACGTACAAGAAGTGTACTGCTACACAATTCGATCGGCAATGAAGTCAGTTGAAGGGGCTCGGCATTACCGATAGTGATCAGCTACCCATGTCGAACTCACCAACCACAAGCCAACTACACAGACTACGGCTTCTGTAGCTTGACGTAAGCTAGAATACTGGACCCTCTTGACACGTTGAAAAGCACATCGCATGGTGAGGCCACCAGCTCTCCGCATAAATGTCCGCGTGATGGTGTACTCTGGATGAGGTAGCGACCACGGCGGGTGAGATGAAACTTAGGGGTCATGCGCCCCTAACGGGATACTTGCGCCTGTCGCTTCCAGAGGCGAGGAGCAGACTTCTCCAGATGGGCTCGTGGGATACATATGGAGGGGGAATAGACCCGGCGTGCATTGCGATCATCCAGACTATTGTACAGTTGCAGCTGTAGGTGATGTATTTCCCAGCCGCGCGATGAACGATATCATCGATCACGGTTGAATAGAGCTTGATTCGACATGGCAGCTTGGCCGGAGAGATCGTCGTGGTTCGGCGGACGGGGGGCGTTGGAGCGGGTGGGAGGCTAGGCCAGGCACCGTGATATGATTTGTCGCAGGAGTCGCGCCTTGGCCGAGAGAAGGCAAGCAGGCGATATTCCCCTGGCTCGCACAAGGGGTGCGAACCCCTTTTATCTCACCTCCTCGTTTCATCGTTCCCTTCACCATTCCACACCGTCCATCATGAGCTCGTCCCCATCGCAGGGTCTGGCTCGCCAAGCCCCAACAGCGCGTTTCGCCTGTAACAAACCGACCTCCGTTTCCCACCGCTTCCACTCCTACTCCTTTTTGCTTTTATCACCATACGACCCGCCCCTCGGTCCTTCTCCACTGTCCTTCACATCGTCTTTCGGTTGTTCGCGTCGCGATTTTGCACAGTCACTCATTTGAGCCGATCTGCGTCTCTTGACATTTAGCACATTCCTGCAGTGCCACGGAGCACAAGCAGCGTCATTCATTTAACCCCTGCGCGAAAAGACTTCACTTCTAATTTACACCCACCTTCTCTGATCCAAGTGATTAACGAGACGGCAGCAACGATGCAGACTCAAATCAAGCTTTTGTCGGCTCTCCTGGGCGCCTCTCTCATTCCTGCCATCAGCGCCCAGACATGGAGTTATTGCAACCCAATGAACGGAACTAACTGCGCCCCGAACCCAGCGCTCGGTGTCAACAACTACACAATTGATTTCGAGCACCAGACGCCCTCAACCAAGGTATGGAATACGACCGCAGGCACCATCAACTACGGCGACGAGGGGGCGGAATTCACCGTCGCGCAAAAGGGAGACTCACCTACTATCCAGTCGAATTGGTACATATTTTTTGGGACCGTCTCAGTCATTATGAAAGCTGCCAAGGGCCAGGGCATCATCAGCTCGATAGTGCTGGAATCTGACGACCTGGACGAGGTCGACTGGGAGTTCATGGGTGGAAACACTACCTACGTCGAGACCAATTACTTCGGCAAGGGTAACACCACAACTTTCGACCGTGCCATTTACTACCCAATCGACAATCCTCAAGATAACTGGCACAATTACACTGTCACATGGACCAAGGACGCTCTTGGGTGGTGGATCGACGGTCAACAAGTCCGTGAACTTAAATATGAGGACGCAGTTGGCGGCAGCCAGTTCCCGCAAACGCCAATGAATGTACGCCTGGGAATCTGGGCCGGTGGTGACCCGAAGCAACCCAAAGGAACTATCGAATGGGCAGGTGGAGAGACCGACTATAGCAAAGCCCCATGGACCATGACTGTTAAGAGCCTTACTGTGAACGACGCCAGTCGTGGTACTCAATACCAGTACGGCGATACCAGTGGAAGCTGGCAAAGCATCAAAGTTCTCAAGTAAGTCTATCCTTTGCCCACCGCTACAGAATTCGAATTAACATGGAACCAGTACGACCGAAAATAAGCTCCCTCTTGACGGCAATCAATCAAAATCCTCTACTCAAAGCGCCCAGCAGAAATGGAACGGATTGTCTCAGACTGCCAAGATCAGCATTGGGGCCTCCGTGGCAGGTGTTGCTCTTGTCGCTGCGGCCGTCTTCGCTTTCTGCTGTGTCAAGCAAAGGAAGCTTGGTCGCCATGAGAGGCAGCTTGCGGACATGGAATATGAGAAACGGACGCAGGAACTCCTCAGCTATCGGGCTGAAATGCAAAGAACTAGGACCATGAACCTAAACTCTGGCGTTCCCCTGGCTAGTGGTGCACGTGGAGGCTACTCCCGGGTGTAATTATCAATCTTGGATGAATGTAGGAAGGGCGGGTGCTTGTGGATTGGATCCTTGATGGAATCCACGATGACATGTAAAATCACGAAATTCCTCACGGTTGGGATACTTGCCTTTCAATGTATCAATTCTAGATTCTGATCTTCCAAGCGAAAATTGACAGCTTCACGAGCTGGAGTCGAGCTACGCGCTGAGAAGCTAAAATTTTTGATTCTCTGTGATAAGTTCAGCAACAGCCGATCGTGCTTATTGGGCTTGCTGAGGATTCGGTAACATTTATGCGTATAGAATTACATCACTGCGTAGCCATCTCGGTCGACTGAAGCCAAGGGCAGAGAAAGCTGCAAGTTATAAAGCCCGTAAGTCAAGCCGTGGTCTAACAATCCGATGTGCTATATTTTATTATTGACATTATGGGTGGTAGACGAATCGCGGATTAAAATCCAGAGACACTTGACGCAAGATTTTGGCGTGCTCTTTGCACCCATCTCTGAACGCGCATCCTAGCTGATTCAATGTCACGATGAAGCCGATTCTCAAAGGTAGGTGGGCCAACGTGTAAAGCGCTTGTTGAAAATGTGCATCGTTTGTGTCAGGTTCCTAACAGCGTTGTCCGGACCACAAGGCTGCAGCTGGTGGCCTTGACTTGTGACCTTTGCAACCAACATCTTTTTCCCTTTTCGATCTAATACTGCGCGACAAACTGGATATAATGAAATCGGGTCGAATTCTAGGATATCTTCAGCTCTCGTATAATATAGCCATCAGAGCTGCTGCCCTCAAAAACTCAACTCGTTAGCAATTGGTCTGCCATCTATAACATGACAGAAGTCCAGGGTGTCCCGGAAGGGATTTTTTCCCTTCTCGACACGGATTTATACAAGCTGACTATGCAATGTGCGATCCTGAAATATTTCCCAAATAAGTGTACGTTTTTATACATGCTCAATATCTCTTCTCGTGTCTAATCAATGTTAGCTGTTGAATATGCTTTCACGAATCGCACACCTCAGATGCGCTTGAATCAAGGGGCTGTGGCATGGTTGCAGGTGCAGATTGAAAGTGAGGTCTTCTGAGGCTCTCTCTCTCTTGCAAGTTGTTGATGATATCTAGAGCTTGCGAATCTTGTCATCACAACCCTAGAGATAGAATTTCTAAAGTCCAAATGCCCTTATTTTACGGAAGAATACTTGATATACCTATCCAACTTTGGGCTCCGACCGTCAGAACACATCAAGCTGACACTCGATAATACGGATGATGCTGGCTTCGGTGACTTGCGCATATCTGTGAAAGGTCTCTGGTCGGAAACGATCCTTTATGAGATCCCGCTACTGGCTCTCACTAGCGAAGCCTTCTTCAAGTTCTGCAACAAGGACTGGAGCCATGATGGGCAGCAGGAGAAAGCGTACGCAAAAGGCAAGACAATGCTCCAAGCAGGATGCATGTTCTCTGAGTTCGGATCAAGACGACGACGGGACTACAAGACCCATGATCTAGTCATGAAGGGTCTTTGTGAAGCTGACAAGGCAGGCCAGGAAGCAGGTTGGCCAGGAAAATTCACAGGGACCAGCAACGTCCACTTTGCGATGAAATACGACGTACCTCCCATTGGGACAGTCGCTCACGAGTGGTACATGGGCATTGCCGCCATCACAGGCAATTACAAAAATGCTAATGAAACTGGACTGCAATACTGGCTTGCGTGCTACGGACAAGGAGTATGACCATTTCACAAACTATGATTCGCCCTTCCTTACATGGTTACAGGTCCTAGGCATAGCATTGACAGACACCTTTGGCTCGGACAACTTCTTCAGGACATTCAATAAAGCCATACCTGCTGTTACAACCGCTAATCGAGGACCGGCAGCGACCATCCCTTCATCGATAAACACTACTAGCAGTTCGCACACAAGTAGCTTGGCCAAGAAAGTTTCACCTTTAAATGCTCCTTTAGATGATCGAGATGGGGTCCAACAATCCTCCAAAACTTACGCTCAAGTCTTTGCCGGCGTGCGCCAAGATTCTGGAGATCCAGTGAACTACATCAAAATCGCTCGCAAATTCTATGATTCGGCGCGCATCATGGAAAAGAAGGCGATCGTGTTTTCGGACTCGCTCAATGTAGATCGGTGTATCGAATACATGAAGATCGCAGAGCAACACGGTTTTCGTTCATCGTTCGGTGTGGGCACGTTCTTCACAAGTATTGTCTCTGGTTCTTGAGGTATTATCGCACTAACATTACTAGATGATTTCACTCATGCTTCTAGCCAGCGAAAGTCAGTACCGCTGAACATCGTCATCAAGCTGTCCTCGGCTGACGGCCGCCCGTGTATCAAGCTCAGTGATGATGTCGGAAAGAACATGGGACAGTCGGAACTGGTTGAAAGCATCAAAAAAGAGGTTGGCTATGAGGACAGAGAATGGCCCGAAGGCAATGAAGCAAAGCGCTGGGGCGAGGAGGGAGACAGGTGATACCGTGTCCTAGCAGCGCGGATTTAGGCTCTCCCAATGGAGATATGAAGGATACTATCTCATGCCTGTTTAAAGACGTAGCTAATATTCACAATCTTTATCGCAAGTGGAAGATCCGATATGGTGTGAACACATGTGGTTGAAGGTGGCAATCGCGATCGCTGACGTTAGAGAGGTGGGAGTGCTGACTTCAGACTACGAGGTCGAGCAGGCGCTGCAGCTGTGCGTTCGACAAACTGACGAAGAAGCAATCAGGCCTAGGAAAGACGCGCGCATTTCTTCCAATTATAAGGAGCCAAAGCAAATTCAATTGAACGCTGCCTGGATATGGAGAACGTGATTCCTCGTGATATGGGAAATTTGAATTGTAGATCCCTTGTTTAATCCTGGCGCCTGCCTAGAGAGCTCTTGCTGCTCTCTGCCTCGACTTGGGAGACAGGTGAGGAAGAGCTGGAGTTGTGTATGACAGTTATCGTAGAAAGGTTGAATAGAAGTGAAGCTCATGCAGTCTGGAGGTGTCGTTGGCGAGACCGGGGTCGTTTCAAGGCTCTGTCGAGCGAGTTCATGGGATGGAGAAGCGGCGTGGGTCGCCTCCCGGGCTGGTCGGGAAAGGGTCAAGCGCTGATTATGGCAGACGGCGTCGACTTCAAAAAGGCTGACCCCAAAATATCCCGCAGCAAACAACCACGATCATTCCTTCGACCCTGCTGCTCTGCCCTCATCTGCCCCAATCTTCGTGCCTCAGCCCCATTTGATTGACACGCACACGGAGGCTGAAGCAAGGGAGTCAACCGCTTCTACCTGCATTTGTTTCTCAACTTGCATTGTTTCCTCGCTCATTCTTCCTCCCTTCATCAATCCCGCTTCCTTCCAGCCAACCCGACGCTGCCAACCACCTCTCATCGCTCAGCTGAACCGTTCATCGATTATTAGTAATAAACTGCAAACATGAGTGTAAGCCACCCTTCACTGATTCTCGCCCAAGTGTACCATTAAGATTCGACGTTGCTGGTTGCGCGGCTAACCACCCCTTAGTACCAAGGGCAAGGCAATTACGGCCAGTACAACCCATACGCGCAACAAGACAATCGATACGGTCCGCCGGGAAACTATGGACAATCACAGCAGCAAGGCGGTTATGGTCAGCAACAAGGAGGATATGGACAACAGGGTGGATATGGCCAACAACAAGGCGGATATGGCCAGCAACCAGCAGGCGGCTATGGACGTCCCCAGCCGCAACAACAGCAGAGCAGCTACTACGGGGATGAGCAAGGCCAAGGCAACGGGAACTATGGTTCGCCTATACTACACATTGTTTATGCAGAATCTAACATCGCTCGGCAGAAATGAACACGATGAACAGCGGCCGCAGCCGGGATCCCAACTTCATTCTCAATGAGTGCCAGGAAATCAACCGAGGCATTGACTCCATCGAAGCCAATCTTGACAGGCTCCGAGCGCTTCAATCTCGCTTCCTTAACGATACGGACGCATCAAGCAACAGTCCCATCCGTCGTGAACTGGACAGTATGAGCGCTGACACCATGACGCTCTACCGAAACTTTGTCTCACGCATCAAAAATATCAAGTCGGACCCCGAGTCAGGAAGCCCAAGAAATGCTCCACAAGTTGGGAAAGCCGACAGGAGGCTGAAGACTGCAATCAATCAGTATCAGCAGGTCGACCGAGATTTCCGTAAAAGTCTTCAAGCACAGATGGAGCGGCAATACCGTATCGTCCGTCCGGATGCCACCGATGCCGAAGTACGAGAAGCTGTAGAAGACACAGACAACCAGCAAGTCTTCAGTCAAGCTGTGAGCTAGCTCAGTCCCTACTCACACTCCAACTAATGTCCTTTTAGCTCATCTCTAGCGATCGACGCGGTCAAGCCCAGCGCGTTGCTCAAGAAGTCCGGGGCCGCCATCAAGCCATCCAAAAGATCGAGAAAGACATGATCGAGTTAGCTCAATTGTTCCAAGACATGGAAGCTTTGGTCGTCCAGCAAGAACCCCAGGTCGAGCAGATCGAGCAGAAGGGAGAACAAGTCACAGACAACATGAACAATGCCAACACAGAGATCACTGGTGCTATCGCCAAAGCTCGTTCCGCTCGAAGGAAGAAGTGGTGGTGCCTCCTCATTTGTGTCCTCATCGTCATTATCGTTGCTGTTATCGTCGCCGTGGTGGTCGTCGTTAACAACAATAAAAAGAATTGAACGTGGGAACACTTGGCGCTTTCCTTGCAGTCATCCGGATACCCTCTTCTCCAAACATACTCTTCAAGGCACATGGCGCCGCTTTGCAGTTCGAACAAAGCATTGCACAATGATAGCCTCTGCTGCCACCTGCTTCCGCCATCATAGGAGGACCTCTCCCTTGGAACATCTTCTTTGTCTAAACGAAAATTGTATGAGCGGATTCTTCTTTGGAGAGCGGTCTTCAAAACTATGTTCTGCGAGCGCTCACCGCTTGCAACAGCAGTACCTAGCAAGGAGGTGGGCGTTTGGTTAATCTTATGTACAAAGCTAGAACCCCTTATAATGACTTATCTTCGATTTTCGTTCATTGCTCATGGTGTGATCCCCGGTCGCCAATCTAAAATCGATAAGATCCTTCTAACACTTTTCACGCGGCCCTGCCTTCGTGACGACGGAAGCATCCATAACTTCCCTTAGACAGTCCTCACTATCAAACTGTTGCAGTCAGGCTCCCCTGATCAACGAGAAACGACTACTCTACTCTGCGTCTGCATGATGCTGGGAATTGCAAAGGCCGGTCTTGTGAGCTCGTGTACTGCTTAGATAGCTATAGCTCAACAGAGTTGGACATCGGTCTCGTCCATGTTTGCTCTCTTCTGATCACTCTGGTCATCACAGATCACGGTCGCTCAGTAAAGAAACATCCAGTAAATAATGTGTAGTAGTATCGATCCGATCCTCCAACTTTAATTGCCCTTCTCTTCCCTCGCGTGACCCCTCTCCACCTCCTCGGGCGTCTTCGTCCGCAGGCTCAGTGCATGAATACCTCCTGCCCGCTCCATCTCCTCCTTCAGCAGCGCGTACACCATGCGGTGCCGTGCAGCCTGCATCTTTGATTGGAATGCGTTCGAGATGATATCAACGGCGAAGTGGGTTTCACGAGAGGTACTGTTGGCCATGGCTGCATGGTGGGAGTGCAGGGCGCTGTCGTTGCGAATTGTAAGGGAGGAGGGATGGAGGGAGGAGGTCAGCTGGGAAGGAGGAAGGGGGTTAGCTTAGGGTGAATTGGAGAAGTAGATGAACATAAAGCTCAGGGCGACCGAATGGTAGTACCTTGCTGCGGATGGCGTCTTCCACTGGGGTGGAGCTGGCCATAGTTGAGGTGAGGCGCCGGAGGAGTGGCGGGAGATGGCGATGGGGGAGCATGGGAATCTGCGGAGAGATGGCAAGCAACCCCTCGGCTTCAGCAGACAGAGCGTACACGCATCGAGTCTATAACGGTGCAAGCTTTGCTTCCCATTGGGTGGTACCATTGGCTTGTTGCAAGAGCATCTTAAAATCCAAAGTCGAACTCGGGCAGAAGATCGGAGACCAACAACGTCTCCGCATCTCCAATTTTAATGACGTCCAAATGCCGTCCCAAAATGCCTGGACCATCCAGTCCCCGGGGGACGGGGTACAAAGATCGGACTGGCTCCTGGACCAGCCTAAAAGGATTCCCGGACTCAGTTGCTCAGAGATCGAAGACGATGCTGACCCGAAGCCTCTTCTCTACGCTTCCCCCGTCCCTCCGAACCCTGATATACTCGAATCTTCAATTCGCGTCGTGTCAAAGGTTCCCCGCCGTCTCCTCACAGTCGATTAGAATGGCGTCTAGCCTTCCTAAATCCCCGTTTTTCCAGGCACTCTCCAAGCATGACCATGAAAAGCCAGCTATTGTCCATTCGGATTCCGGACGAACGTTCACTTATGGTAACCTTTTACATGATGTGGTTGCTGCGAAGGCGAAGCTGTCAGAGACCGCCAATGGAAAGTCCCTCACGGGCGAGCGCGTTGCATTCCTAGCTGAGAATGGCTATGACTATGTAGGTGGGTTCTGTGAGATGGGCGCTCGAGAGTCTACGGCTAATTGACCGTGGTCATCCAGTGACTTTCTTGTCCATTCTGGCGCACGAGGCAATCGCTCTGCCACTGAGCCAAGGTTTTCCTGCTAGTGAGCTAAGATACATCATCGAGAACAGCGAGGCGGCAATCTTCCTGTCGACGACAAAGTTTCAAAGCAAAGCAGATGAAGTTATCAAGGAGGACCTTAGCCGCAGGCCTGTTTTTGCCAGTGTTGAGAAAATTGCGGCGGGCGCAAAACCAAATGGACCGCTCAGCCTCGACTTGGAGCACACGGGTAAAGGCGGGTTTATGTTATACACATCTGGAACAACATCGAGGCCGGTGCGTGTCCATGAGGCAGCATTTTGGCGTCACCGCTGACCATTCGCAGAAAGGCGTTCTGCTCTCCGATTCTGTTATAACAGCTCAAGCCCGCTCCCTCATTGAAGCCTGGGATTACTCACCATCAGACTATCTCCTACACGTTCTCCCTCTTCACCACATCCATGGCACGATCAACGCTCTCGTCACTCCTCTCTTTGCTGGTTCCACCATTGAATTCCTCTACCCTTTTAATGCGACAACAGTTTGGGAGCGGCTCGCGGCTCCATTTCTCTCCACTCCAACAAAACACCCAATAACCTTCTTCACCGTCGTCCCAACCATCTATAACCGCCTCCTCAGCTCTCACCCGTCCCTTCCCGAGCCCGTCCAAACCGCCTCTCGGACCGCCATCTCCCCCTCACATATGCGTCTCAACATTTCCGGCTCCGCTGCTCTCCCCACACCAACAAAAGCCGCTTGGACAGACCTCTCACATGGCAACGTCCTTCTAGAGCGCTTCGGTATGACCGAGGTGGGCATGGCACTATCCTGCGGCTTGGCGTTCAAAGACCGGGTTGATGGCTCAGTTGGCTGGCCCCTGCCCTCAGTCGAAGCACGACTCGTAGACACCGAGACCGGCAACGTCATTTCTGTTGGCCAAGAAATCGACAAAGATGGCAAAGAGCGCGAAGGCGAGATCCAGCTCCGCGGCCCGACCGTCTTCACCGAGTACTGGCGCAACCCCGAAGCAACAGCCAGCGAATTCGTTCAAGACTCCGCCGGCGGCGGGAAGTGGTTCAAGACCGGTGATGTCGCGACGAGACGCATCGTAGAAGGCGCAGGACAGAATTCAAAACAATCCTCCTGGGCCAAGGGTCCGATGTACTTCATCCGCGGCCGCAAGAGCGTGGATATCATCAAAACCGGCGGCGAGAAAGTCTCGGCGCTGGAAGTCGAGCGGGAGCTCCTCTCTCTCTCAGAGATTGCGGAGGCAGCGGTGCTTGGCGTGCCGAATGAGCAGTGGGGACAGAAGGTTGCTGCCGTTGTGGTGTTGACGGGTGCTGGGAAGGAAGGGGGAGCAAAGGGGAAAGGGTGGGGGGTGATGGATATGAGGAGGGCGTTGAGGGAGAGGTTGGTGAATTACAAGGTGCCGCAGGAGTTGAGGATTGTGGAGGAGATCCCAAAGAATGCTATGGGGAAGAGTGAGTTTTCATTCGCTATTTTTCTTTTTATCCTCGGGTTTGCTAACGAAATCTGTGCAGTAAACAAGAAGACCCTCCTCAAGGAAGTCTTTCCAGAAGCTGCATGAATCAAGACCGGGGGACTCGCAGAACGAATGGCACGATTCTGCATGGCAGGCCTTCTGGCGTGTGAAAATATGCGCCCCTGTGATTACAACTTATGACCCGCGTACAGAAATAAAGCCAACTAAGAAGACATTTGTATTACGATAAAGAAAGAAGGAAATGTACACCTTGCATCTAAGGTGTTTAGTGTACTGTATATATCGTTCATAAAGACCAGCCCAGAGAGCCAGAAGATTTTCCTTCGACCACACCAAAATCCGCACTTGAAATTGGTGCTGCTTTTTGTTTAATGTTCGAATAGTTCATCGTCTACATAAAGTGTTGAATAGTCGTAATGATAGAGCGTCTGTTGCATTAAGATAGAAATTCCTCACCGAGCTAGCATATTTCTAAACCGTAAAGCTGAAGCTCTGTTCCATAGTAGCGCACATCTAAATATCGGGTTTATAGAACATTATCCCTTACCATCTTATATGCTTAGGAGACCCGTAACGCCAGATATACGGCCGAACTCTATGTACACCTGTGTACGGTCCAGCTGAAGTAAGAATCCTAGTTTATGTACTTCATGCGCGGAGCTAGTCTCGCGAGAGAGGCAGCGGGCGTATGTTTAGTTGTAGACACATGCTTCGACGCATAGTGGGGAGCAAGGCTACCGTCGGGGACTTGTAGCGGGTGTCAGAGAGAGAACTATGTTTCCCTGACCATTGATGACGTTATGTGTATTTGCTTTTGTAACTTGTGTTCCGACGTAAGAGAAGGGAGGCAGGTCTCACAGACACGCGCTTGTCACTCGGATGCATGGTGGAGGGAAATCCATTTGTGTTGCGAAACCCTGGGGCTCGAGGTAGGAAAGTGCATGAGAGAATCTTTAGGTGAAAACATGCGGTCTATTGTTTGATGGAGGTCGTACCGTCGGGTTAAGGTGGCCTAGGGTTGGTCACGGGTTAGAGCGAGCGAAGAAGCGTTTGAAAACTGAGGGTTAAGCGGCCTTTGAGAAGGAGGAGGGAGATGTTGCTCAGCAAGCCTCATGGAGGAGGATCTGACCGCGGTCCAAAGGACAACATAGCGGGAAGATAGGTATATGTCGGAAGGGGAAAAGTCGGAGGGATTTTAGTGGCCCCGCCAAATGACATATATAAAGACACAGAGATTTTGTGTTGGTGGAAAGGAACGTGGTGAACGTATCTGGTTGGGTGGGCTGAACATCTAACGTAGGCTTGAGTTTGTCTTCGGACACCGAGAGACAAGAGCCAGAAGCAGTCACGCTCGGCATTCGCGTAAATGGTGTACAAAGGTTCTCAAAAGGAACGGTAGAGAGATTATCTGACGTAGTGGCGGTTGAAAGGAGTCTCCGATACGACAAAAGTGGAACACGAACGAGGCGCTTTGCTGCTTCACAGATCATAGAGCAGACGCTGAAAGACCTGATAGCTAGAGCGGCGGTCTGCTTACTATCATGGATGGAGATCTTCCGTCTTCGTCTAGATCGAAAGTCGACAGACCTGATCCTCATGCGTCTGGGCGCGGCGAGATTGCATTGGTTATCAAAAGTGTGGTCCTCGCAGCACTTTCAGACCTTGAATGGCAAGTGACCGCTAAGCCCGGCAGGTTGTGGCACTTTTCGATCGGACACTGATTATCCCGCGGAGCAGAGGAATGGGTTTGTCTCGGCTTTCTCGTATATTCGGTGGCGGACATGCGATAGTTTGGATTGTTGTTCCTCCATATGCACTTGGCACGACATCTGATCCAGCTACCACGAGAAAAAGGCGTCCTGCTGCAATCAAATGTTCATCCGCAAGCAGCCGGAGCAAGGGGTGGACCTGGTATCATCATAACACCTCTCTTATCTGTCGAGGTTGATCTCGTGCCTGACGGAAGGGCAATGGCAAATCCTCCCGACGCCCTTGGCGGTTCTGATTTAGATCTTGACTGCTGTCACCTGGCGGGCCGCAGAATGATGGATTGCGGTCCGTCGCCTGTGGTGGACCAAGACAGGGCGTAAAGGCAGAATGTGTGGCTGGCGGATTGTTGCAACAATGCATGTTGCGACCTTCTTCGGCGCATTGTTCAGATGGCGGTACTGCGGTTCCAGCTCCAAGGCTGTACGTAAAGCCAGGCGCTTCGGCGTACTAGTGGCCAGGCAAGGGTAGCTGACAGGTCGTACCACCATCGAGCCGGCTATTGAAGCGATTTGCTAGCTAGCTTGTGTGCTTTGACGTTTTGGCTTGAGGGGAAGCGTAGCAAGCCAAGCTAGGCCGCCATGAATGCCATGCCTGGACCTGTTTAAGACGGGGAGTGATATTTGCATTCAGGTTCCGCTGATGTGCGCGTCCTCCCTGCAAAGGCAAGAGACAGAGCGTGCGTTGGAGCTTTCCCCATGCCTTTGGGGGCTAGAGAACACTAGTGGTCAAGACCAAGGATGCGCCACACAGCCCTGACGGTATCATATGTTGCCGTGTCGAGCCCGGAGGACTGGGCGACTAGCAACGACCCCGGAGTAGCGCGGTTCGAAAGAGAAACGAAAGCGTAGCTCTGTTGTTTTGTCTCGGATGAGAGGATAGAAGAAGCAATTCCTGCTGGGCTATCAATAGTTGCCCATTCCGCCGCCTTATGCCAAGGAAGCTGGGGAAAAGCGATATTGGAAACACGTACGATTGCGATGGTGGGCACGGTCCCCCTTTGGATGACCAACCTCGCCAAATTGAGGCTATGGAGACCGCTCGTCGCGACGGTTGATGCCGTGTATGTAGCTCCACGAGTCATGGATCGTCCGCGCCATGAGTGTTCCTGGTTAAGGTGAGAACGGCTGGGTTGATGGGTGAAGGAACGGAGTTGCCTGTGCCGCAATCTATCTAGTTCTTGCTCGGCGTCATTCTTCAATTGAACCGCAAGCGCCCAGTGTCCGGCGGGTAAAATCCCAATCACAGCAGGATCACCACTTACGTGAGAGCAGACAGACAGGAGGGAGGCAGTGGGATCAATAAAGATTTAACATTATGCGCAAGGTACTGTGAGCTTAGTCTAATCAGCTTTGCGTTTGGAGCACATGGCTCAATCATACTATGTCCCGTCCGACAACTATCTCACACGGACACCGCTCCCAGAGAAGCAGTGTTGTCGATCACTGAACCTGCAGCATCGGTAAAGACTGGTAGAACAACAAGCATCATCTTCCGATGGGGTATCCTAGGCAATTCAAATCCAAGTGCATAGTCTCCATTTCCCATGTCCCCGTAATAGAAGTACAAAACAGACAAGTATGCCTGAAAGATCCCAACTCCCACAATGCTAGCCCGAAAAGAGACCATGGGTAATGACAGTGATACGAAAGAGAGTAAGACGCCGATGTTGTTACAAGCGGAGAAGTAGGTGTCGCGGTATGGTGGGGTAGGTGTCAATGGAGAGAGATCGTCCAATGATATCGAACAACAGGGGTAGCACGGCACGTCTTAGGAGCAAGAAAAAGATCCATAAGGCGCCCTTGCCGAGTGAACCAAGGCCGTGTTCCTGGACGTTTGAGCCATGTGACCGATATCAGGCCGCCGGGTGGTTGAGCGCGCATTATTGAGGCTACTCGGTAGAGATGGATGGATGTGAGAGAAGCTCAGACCCATGGCACGTTCGGAAAATAAACGGACCCAAGAGGGCGTGGGGTGTGGTTGATCATGATGCAGGATTCCGTGGACCAGGGGCGCAGTCTCGTTGACTGGCCAATGTGATCGGGTGTGAGACTGCTTGCAAATGTTGAAGCGGCAGAAAACGTGCGTGCAAGGGTGGGGTGGCGTGCAACAGGGTTCCGCTGCAAGAGACAGCTTGTAGAGAAGATTGACAATACTAATGAAGACGTTGATACGGTAGGTCAGAACCAGCCAGCTGGTTCAGGGCAATCGTTGGTCGAGGAGCCAAGATATTCTTTCAGGTTGCGGTGACAGTGGTGACAATAGAAGCCAGGCGATCTGAGTTTCCGCCGTTTATTTGGGGATCGGTGGGAGGGGTCCTTTGGGCGGAGGACCTGGGCAAGGAGGGAGCTGTGATCCGTTGTAGGAAGGCATTTTCGTTGTTGGTGGGTGGGCTGGCCTTGGGTATCAGGCAAAGCTGAAATGAGAATGGTTGGAGATATGGTGATCAACTGTCAAGGCTTGTAGTATGAGAGATTTTCAGTACTTGTCGTGTCTCCAATGGGACTATGGTTGAGTGTGAAATGTTTCAAGGGCTCCTCGGGGGAGAGGCGAAGGTATTTATTTTTTTCGACCCCCAGCGTGACTCAGGATTAACAGCATGGTACAATCTTTTCCAGAAGCGGTGACGAAATGAGCGGACGAGGATATAGTGGAGCCTGGCAAACAAGCTGTTACGACGGATTCCACGGTTAGAGCGAGCAGAAAGAGACTCGGCGGAGGCCTAAACCTCGTTCAGGAGGCGTGGAAAAGCGGTGGAAGGCGGTGGCATGACCGGCAGAGGCTATTTGGGGAATCAAACCACAGCGCTGGAATCGCTGGATCCACTGGCCTCAGGGGTGGCCGAGCCTTGGAGTCTTGGGGGGGGTCGTGGCCCCCTTGAGGTCTGCTACGTGTGCCGGAAGTATGCGAAGTACGATGTGCAGGGGCGACGCCGACTAAGCCAGCTGAGGCTTCGATCAGACCTTGGCCAAACCATGGGTCTTCCCTGGAGCCTCTCCTTTCTGGTTGGTGAGCTCGCAGTGGTGCGGCAGACGCTGCCAGGATCAAACAAGGCTGAGATGAGGTGATGGTGCGCATGACCCTCTGGTACCCCTGCGAGGTACTTACTCGCAATACGAGTTGCTCTCCTATCTCCCCACGCTCGAGGGAAGCGACGAGCACACATCTGTGAATAATCAGCCGTCTCGCCCATACGCGAAGAGCAGCATCGGAGTCTTGACCTGCCTAGCTCCATGAACCGAGACCGCCTTGGTGCCGAGCTACCTGAAAAGGTACCTGACCACACCCAAGACCGCAGCAAGACTATCGACCGTTTGATGTAATTATTCATGGCTCCTGGTGTGGCTGGGGCGCGATTGCTCGGTCGAATGAGGCATTCCGAACACGTTCAATTGACTTAGAGCTTTGCAGCACCGCCATGCTTGGTCCTTGCGGGCTGAAAAACAGCCGTGTGATAACAGCGTTCCGGCTGATAGAATAGCCAACGGCGGGTGAAAGTCAAAAAAGGGCACCATAGTGTCCCTGCGTCTGAAGGTCGGTGAAAAGACCGAGATGGCATTCGCTCGTGCACCTCGTTACTAAGGGGGATGCCCGCCGTAACCACCCACTCTTCGGCCTTGGTCGGCTCAGGTACCAGAGACCAGCGTCGCCCGATGTTTCAGAGCGACAGCATTTTGACTTTGGGCGACGTGGATATTGACGCAATTCTTGTCCTACCCACGAGCACCAGAAAGCTCGGGATGAAACCGCACGGCATCATCGAGCGACATTCCTTATTAAGATGTGCAGTCGATTTACCGCAGACGAAGCGACTCTTTCCAAGTCTTTGCGATCAACACGCCCGGTCGTCTCACAAGACCGCCGGGCTTGGTTCAATGAAGCAAAACCGTCTCGACAATGATTGGCATTGTGGATATCAAATCCACTTTTTATCTAAGCCCGAAGAGGGGGGCCGTGATTGACATGCAGCCAATCTAGATAGATGAATTGGATCTGCCCGTTTCAATCCGGACACCTGTCGGGGGCTCCCCCGAGCGTGCCGCATCGAGCAATTCTTTGATCAGACAAGTCCGCGTGCGATGTTTCATCTTGATGTCGACATTTTCTCCGGCTGAGCGGAAGGTTTATGCAAGCTGTTCCCCGTTGGAAGTTCCTGGCGTGGCCAAGTGCGAACTCCCACGGTAGAGCTGACGGACATGAGCGCCCACATCTTCTCGCATCTTCACCGAGATGAGATAGATGAGATAGCCGCCGCCCACCCTTTTTCCTCTCAATCTCGTGAGGCGGTTTCTAGCTCACTTCGCGAAGGTTGACCGGGGGTACAGCGCGTTGAGTTCGCTGCAGCCAGCCTCAAACTTTGCTCACCGTGCAGTTTCGGCAGCGCCGGAACCTAAGCTCACCAGCCCTCAATTTCTAGAACCTCCTTTAGACTTTATGAGCCAGGAAATTGAAGTCGTGGCTGCATGCAACGCACTATGTCTGTCTGTCTGGCTGGCTTGGGGTAGCCACACGGTGCAGGCTGCCGGGCACAGAGGAAGATCCGGTGCTCGGCTGGCTTCCCCTGACTTTTGGGTATGGGCCTGACTGTCCACTCTTTCTGAGTTTGTAACTTCGAGCCGCATAGCAGCACGGGTTATCAGCATCATGAAGCGTGTTGCGGACGGTTTGAGGTGTAGCAAGTCTTGTCGCATCTCCGGCACGTGTGCAACATGCTCAGGAGGTGCCGCATTGGCGAGCCATTCCCCCGCCACCCCCCTCGTCTACGATTAAGATTGGCAAATACAATCTACAGATGCTCGTGCAGCTAGAGACGTCAATAGCTGTCGAGACTAGGGAAACTTAAGGCGAATTGCGGGCAGTAGCCGAAACTTCTGGATAGAAAAGGGTGCGCAGTAGAAGAGCAAAAGGCCGATTAGGGGCAGGCAAGCGGGCGTCAAATCTCTGGTCGCACACCTTCTGATTGGGCGACTGGACCAGGGCTTGACTGTTGCATCTTTAGTTAAGATTTGCATCTGCCGGGGGGCGGCCACGTGGTGACTGCAAGCTAATGCAGGCAATCTGCTTGTCCCTGATTTGAGCATTGGAGCCCCCAACCCTCAACCCCCAAGCCTTCTGGCCAACCACTTCCCGGCCAACGCTCGCTGCCGCTGAGGCATCGCACTCCTTTGTCGACGGCCACACTGCCCCTTGTTTCGCTGAATATACTATAGTATGGAAAAAATTGTCCTCCAAACATTGCCGTTGTTGCCGTCTTCAGGTCAGCAATCGCCACTTGCCTCCTGGAATCCAACGCGGCTAGACAGCCACAACTGGCCAGCCGGATATGGCGCGAAATTAGTGGCGTTTGCTATACACCGTCAAAAAGTGGCTGCAAATCGAGGCCACGTGGAAGACGTCTATGGTCGCCGTCCTCGGCGAACAAGTTCAACTCCAGGACTGACGGACCATAGTCGCCACCTCTGTCAGCTGCGGCTAAATCTCCTTCCATCCGAAGGGCCGGAGAGTCCTGTAGATGGACACCATAGGTTGAGGCAAGTTCATCAATGGCAGTGCTGAGCAATAGCCGAGGGGCAGCCCATGTCAGCCTGCATTCAGAGACACCATCTTCACTGGCTGGGACGTTCGTACCGGAAAATGGCCGAAATAGTATCAATGTCATCTTCAAAGTAAAGCCCAGCCAGAAAATCACACATCGTCGTCTTGTTGCTGCTGTGTGAATGCTATCCACTCCTCCATCAGAGCCTGGCCAGCCGCTTGTTCTCCCGCCGTCTTCCGTCTATGATCTCCTTGGCGGGTGACGAAAAGGCACAGTACCCAACCCCAGATATTGAACCCTTCGTATGTGGTCTGAAATCCCAATTTTTTCTTGTCCTCTTGCTCTTCCGGAACCATTTTCCCCTGCATTCGCTTCCTGGTTTCATCCTCGGAGGAGTCAACCTCAATAGGGGGGCTGTCATCGTCTGGAGGAGCTTGCGGTATCTTGTCCATCGGTGTTGGATCGTCCTCGTCAATTTCCTCTGAAATGGCAATAGGCCGGTCAGCTTTACCAGGCGGTAAGCTCGAGTTGCTGTTTGCTTTTCCATTTTCCTCAAGTGTCTTATTTTTGCTAAGTATGAAATGACGCGTCCCGAGCTCCGTGAGGAAGATTGAGATGTCAAAGTCGTCTTTTTACCCAAGTCAGCAATGGCCTCCATCGCATCGACCGCGACTGACCTCCTTTCACTATATCTTTCACTGCTCTCCTCTTCTTGCCTTTTCCTTTGACTCGCTCATTTTCTTCTCGTAGCTTTGGTAGTACAAGAGGCTTCACAGCAGCGATTACGCGAGGCAGGGCAGGGTTGGAAGGGTTGAGCAGCCATCTCTGAGCGTCGGCCGGATTTTCGAGAAAGATGCGACATTCAAGCACGGAATTCTTGCTAATACGGAGATACCGCCGTATCGGGGCCATTTCAACGATAAGTACGTGCTCAGGTCGTTTGCTCCATTCAGAAGGTCAATGTTTGTGAAGTTACCGCTCGGGAGAGTGAGGTCATACCAAGACCCTCTTTTTCTCCCCGCACCCAACTTCATCTACCGACGACTTTCTACCCACAAACGCCTCCCCCGCTATCAATAGAAAGAAGCTATCGTGGAATGCCATCAACGCTGTATCGTGATGGCAGCTTCAATAATCTTTAACCGTACTTTAGCCGGCACACATAGCGCCTATGTGTCAGTCTCTTCGGCAGTGCCTTGATTGGTCCGGCAACTCGACGCTTCAACCTCACCTCTAGTACGGCAATGCGATCCGCATAGCCTCGATTGATCTCTAGGCTCTGCTTTGATGTCTAAACAATCAGTCAGCGACTCGATCTATCTTGAGTCGCAGCGGATCGCTTTCTGTGTTCATGGAGTGACCTCTGTCGTCACACCATGGCTTCCAATGTCACTGAATAGCCTCCTTCGTTATAAGCCTCGTGTTCCAGCCTTCTGCTTATGTGAAGGGACAAACATCTACGCAGATCGAGGCAAGATTAACTACTCGTTCGACCTATATATCACTCAACGCAGCCTACTCTGGTGCTTCAACAGCATCAGGAATGAGCAGACATCAAAATGCCGACGATCAATGTTAATGTTGAAGAGTCCCAAAGTCGTCTCATCCTTCTGAATCTTTTGCATGCTGTTCGCAATTACTTCTACTTCCTCATTCCATTTCTCGTTGTTCTCATCTACTTGCGTCGACGTTATGTCTCACCTTTAAGGGCTGTCCCTGGCCCATTTATTGCGTCTTGCAGTCGGATATGGAAAGGTGAGTGATACGATATCACCGTCCCAAAACCCTATCAATGACAGTGCCTACCATTCCGATTGCCCTCCCTTTAGTCAGACACTGCTTCACGTGTTTTTCAGAATTGAACGGTCTAATGCTTTATTTGTAGTTTGGAGCACGCTGTCTGGGCATACTGAGCAAGATCATATCACACTGCATAGAAGATACGGCCCGATAGTTCGGATCGCGCCTAATGAAGTATCTTTCTCATCCCCACATGTTGCGCGTGAGGTCCTCGCTGCCGGCAAAGGGTATTATAAAACCGACTTCTACGGCGTGTTCCCACCACCGGAAAACCCTGATATCTTCACAGAGACTCGGGAGGCGGTCCATTCGCAGAAGAAACGCGTGGCTTCCATGCCGTACAGTATGAAGGCTATGCAAAGTCTGACTGGGTATGTGGAGGACACGATTGGTTTATTGCTTAGTAAAATCGATACATTTGCGAACACGCCTGGAAAGCCAATGGATCTTGGGGATTGGCTGCATTTCTTTGCTTTTGATGTGAGCCTCTTATTTCTCTAGACCTAAGTGACAGTCAATCAAAACATTTCGCCTGCTGACGGAGGATGTTTCCAACCTAGGTCCTTGGGGAGGTAGGATTCTCTAGGAAGTTCGGCTTTTTGCAGGCAGGATACGATCTTGAAGGCGCTATCAAAACTATTGATAATAATCAATGGTACAATGGAATTGTAGGGCAGGTGCCATTTTGGGACCACATTCTCCGTCGGAATCCACTCTGGCAATACATACCTTTCCTTTCCACAAAGAACGCGCTTATTACGCGTATGACACTTTCCGAATTAGATGCGCGCAAGAAGTCGGGTAGTAAGGAGACGGACCGGATGGACCTCCTTGGTCAACTCATGAAGGGGCATGAGGCAAAACCTGACCAATTTGGTGAAGGAGACGTTTTTGCCGTCGCCCATGGAGCCATGTAAGGGCAACTCTTGTCTTTTCTTTGCCTCTTCTACCCGACGTTCCTCAACGTAGGCCAAATCAGTACAGAAACCTGCTGACCCTCTCAACCCCACAGCTTTGCCGGTTCCGACTCAACAGCCAGCACAATGCAGTCTTTCATGCACCTCACGCTCAAAAATACGGCGGTCTACAAACGTCTCGTTTCCGAGATTACCGCCGCCGCAAGCACCGGTGCCCTCTCACCAACAGTGACCTTCGCCGAAGCTCAAGCCCTCCCTTACTTCCAGGCTTGTCTCAAAGAAGCAATGCGCCTTCGTCCCGCTGTCGGTCTGAACATCACCCGCCTCGTTCCGCCAGGAGGAGCCACGTTGGATGGCCGCTTCTTCCCCGTTGGCACCCGTGTCGCAGTCAACGGCTGGGTCCTGCACCGAGACCGCACAATCTTCGGTCCCGATGCAGATATTTTCCGCCCAGAGCGCTGGCTCCCAGCCGAGACCGACAAAGGCGGCAGTGATGAAGCGTGTCTTCGGGAGATGGATAGACACATGTTCCAGTTTGGCGGGGGCAGTCACTTATGCATTGGGAAGAATCTGGCGCTCTTGGAGATGAATAAAGTACTGCCGACGCTGTTGAGGGATTATCGGTTTGAGTTGGTTAGGCCGGAGGGGGACATGAGTTGGCATAGCACTTTCTTCGTTGTGCAGAAGGGGCTGGAGGTGTACGTGAAGAAGGCAGGAAAGGAGTGAAAATACTACGGAGAGGCACATTTGTAAAAGAAGGTACGATGGAGGGTAGTGGAGGTTGTGAGATAAATGTTTGGACAATTTAATGTTGTTCAATGTTGTCATGTGACAATGAGGGAACACTACTGTTTTTCAGGGCGATAATCATCTACACAACTTTGCACTAGTTCATTGATAACGTTAAACCAGAGTTACTTGAACACCTATTAAAATATTATACTTTTTACTTTTTGTAGAAAGTGAAATATTCTTAAGACAAGTTGGTAGAGTTTACTTAACGTGTTTAGAGCGGGAAATTACTTCCTGAATTCCAATAATTGCTCAAGTTTTAAACTTTAGAACTCTGAATTTTGTTTACCGTTCTTTCTATTAATACATCGATCATTTAGTGCCTGCTCCTATCGCCTTGCTCCCTTTTCATATTTTTAACGACGCGCCACATCTAATCTCACCTTCTATCAAGCATCCTCCTGGTCCGTCTCGCCCGCTTCATTGGCGGCGGCGAAGGAATATCGTCCCTATTCAAGACCTCGTCAAATGACTCCGACTCCGACTGCGACTCCGACCCAGTAAAGCTCTCCATAGACTCAGACGTATATACGTTCAAATCATCATCCTTGCCATCTTCCGGCTCACTACCGGCACTAATTTCCGAGCGCTTGATCTTCTCAATATTCTCCAAAGGCCAACTCTCATCTTCAGTCCCGTACCACTCCTCCTGCAATCCCGGATCCATCTGGTACTCCCCCATGAGATCCTCATACCCGTCAAGCTCCGGCGAAGACGGTGTCGACGGCGGGGTTGGCGACAGTCTCAGCAGGTCACTCGCCTCACTTCTAGTCGTCCTCCTTCTCCTCTTGACGCTACTGCCCCTGTCGGGGCTCACGCTCGGAGTCTTTGATCTCCGGCTACGACGCTCTCCAGAATGCGCAATTTCTTCCTCTCTTCCCCCCACATCCCTCTTCTGCGGTGTCACCTCAGGACTCCTTCGCTGCAATACTATCACCATCGGATAGGTGGATCCGTTTGCTCGCCTCAGCGTGTTATTCCGTGGCGTATGGCCCGGAGGCGGCACTCTGGCCAGATTGGGATGTTCCGATGCGTAAACTACACGGCTGGGCCAGAAGACATATTTGTCTAGGTTTAGGTCGTATGCTTGGGCGTGGTGTCTGGCAGGGCGGATCTCGGGGTGTCGTATTGCGGGGCGAGGGTTTGGTATCGGTGGGGAGATACGTTGGGGCGGCCGCATGCTCGCTGGCGGGGACTGCGAGGGGGAAGGTCTGGTTCTTGGTTGTGATATAGCGACGGGTGCAGATGAAGATGGTTGGGGCTCTGATCGCGGAGGAAGCCTTGGGGAGGCTTTCCTGGGTGCCTGGGGCCGAGCATCTCGTGTACTCCCCTTGGGCTGCGGTCTCATACTTGGGGCTTGTTTTGCACGTGGTACAGGAGACCGAGGATGCGCTGCGTTGTATTCTGCGATGGCCCTCGTTTCCCACATAGGGTAAGTCACTCTACCACCGCTTGTGTCCTTAACTATCCGAAGTCGGTCTTGTACTGCAAATGCTAGTTGGTCCCTCATTCGGTCAGTAACACCGCTCACCCAATCTGGATGATACCGCTGGAAGCTGTTCACAGCACGATCGCGCTCCTCTTGTGGTAGCTCGCGCCAGCCTGGCACCTGAGGCAGCTCAGGATAGTAATTGAGAGTGGGTGTGAATATGGGGCTATCCAAGTCAGCCACATCGTGCGGTGGAGATGCGGTGTGCTCTGGCTCGCGCTGGCTGTTCCTGTCATCTTTCGACGGTGTATTCGGAGGAGATGAATGAGAGCTAGAGCTTTGTCGGCGACCACGGTTCCCTCCTCTCCGGCCTCTAAGCGCCTCGTTGAAGTCAATGACAGCTTTCTGTTCATTCTTTGATAGTTCCACCCTGCCATTGCCTTCCCATATTCGTTCCTTGTATTGTTGGGAAACCAGCTCTGTCCACAGGTCGATGGGTACCGGATCATCCGTCTCGAGTTCGTGCAAATAAAGGCGCGCTAGCCAGTCGCGGTCGTGTTGTGGAAGGTCGAGCCAGCGATCAGTTTGTGGCACACGCTGGGAAGCGTAAGTCTCAATAATAACGCTCTCCCCCGGAGATGTTGAATCAGTATCCGATCTGTCGCGATCCCTTCTGCCATACCTTCTGCTTGTAGAGCTGAATTCTTGCGGCTGATATGGTTGTGATGGATTTATGAGACTAGCAGTAGTGGTGACAGGATGTGTGCTTTGCTGACCCGCAGTTCGTGGCAATTTCCCGATACGGAAACCATCCCTAGGTGAGTCTTTGTCCAGTGACTGCCGAACACTGGTTCGAGTTGTACTGCTGATGGGATTCGGAAATTGCCCGCCAATGCTCGTAGTTGTCCGAGGAATTGGTCTAGGGGGAATATAAGGATTAAGTGGTGGAAGACAAGGGTAAAGGCTAGAAGAAAGATAGGGGTTAGTTCCAGGTCGAGGGTAAAGACTCGGTACCGATGTAGGTCTTGTGTTCGCCGCAGGTAGAGGGTACAGGTTCGGTGTAGGTGGGAGAGAGAAGTCGATCTCGTCATCATAATCCTTTAAATAATCTGGAAGCTCAAATTGAGGCTCAACCGGGGGAACGCCCCTGCCACCCGTAAGAACGGCTCTAGGGAGGTTCAGACCGAGCTGATCGCCCATGATTTCGTCGGACATCACCTGCCTAATACGTTCCGTCTCGGGCAGGTCTAATTCTGGCCGCTGCGTAGGTATTCCTAAGCTCCGCTCCAAGACCTCCAAATTTCTAGTGTCCGTAGCTCGTGGCCTTTCTGGTGATTGCTGACTATCTCGTGCATCTTTATGGGTGGTTGCATGACGTTCACTAGGACTATTTCTTTCTTGTTGAGTATGCTGCGTTCGAGAAAGCTCGGGTTGACTTGTCTGTAAATCTCTTCCTTCAGTGCTGCTCGAAGCACCGACTTCACGAGTTACGGTAGTGCCATCAGTTTTGCCAGCTGGTTTGTAGACGCGGGGTCCGTCGCTTGTAACACGGCCTTGGCATCCACAAGTGCAAGACGCACAGCAACATCCCCGGCCACGACCACATCTTGGGTCTGTGCAGCCATCCCTATCGTCTGCCGGGGCGTTCTCTTGATTTATGGAACCGACATTGGAAGCCCCGGAACCTCTATTAGAATGTGTCTCCCTAGAAGGGATATGAGGTTGAGAAGAGCCAGTTGAGCCAGTTGAGCTAGTTGACAGCGACTGGCTGGTAGCATTGCCTTCTTCATCTTGATCGGAATCATACTCAGTGACCTTTGCTTTCTTCTTCGCAGGCGTTACTTTCTGATTCTTTTTGGTGCATATAGGTTTCTCTCTCTTGGTGGTGGGCGTGACTTTCGCTTTCTTGGTGTTTGTTATAGGTTGCGCTTCCTTAGTGATGGGCGAAGGCTTTACTTTCTTATTGGTAGGTGTGGATTTTGTTTTCTTGTTCGTAGGCGTAGGATTTGCCTTTTTATTGGTAGGCGTGGTTTTCCTAGTTCTATTGGTAGAGGCTTCTTCCGTAGGGCCGTTAGAAGATGCTACTTTCTCTTCCTCAGTAGCAGACGCTGCTTTCGCCTGCCTTCTTGTGACCACCATTGAAATGACAGAACACTCTTAATTCAGCCTCAACTAATGCCGGCTGACCACGGGATAAATGGAAGATATATAAAAGGAATCAAGAGGTAAACGACGGCAAACTTGGCTCACAAAATTACCGAGAAGAGTAGGGAACCTGCTTGCTCACCAATATGAAGGGTGCATGAACAAGTCATAGACACACAAAGCTCTTTCATGAATTGACGAAAGCGGGATGCTGGGACTGGGCCCGCATGCGGAATGGGGACAGCTGTTAGGATGAATAATTCCATTGTTGTAATAAGATTGCTCTTGAAATTTAACGCCGCACGAAACATTCAGCTAGAATTAGATCCCTTCTTGGGGTTATGACACTCTCTCGCCTGAATACCAAGGTTATTTCTATCGGAATAGAATGTACGCAGACATCGAGAAGAGGAAAATGAAACAATTGCGACAATCATCAGATTAAGAAATTTGGAAAGTATTGATTAGTCAGGAAAATATTCTAGGACCGGATTCTAACGACAGATGTCGGGCGTGTATACTTATCACATTTCTTACACCGGCAAGCAATGTCCGTAAGCGACGGATAGACGATAGTAAGCCCAACTAATCCTGCACGGTCGTTTCCGAAGCTTGAAGTAACGGCCACGAGGCCATGCAACGATTTGCATGACTCTGTAGCTTCGCAAAGCGCTGTTGGAGGTTGCTTGATGGTCAGCCTGTAGAATTATGTGAATGCACAGTTTTGGGTGTCTATTGTACCTGTATTACTGAATAATATTGATACGAGGTCAGTAGCGCCCTCCGTACTAAGGAGAATGGATAATTTTGTATTCACTGCCATTGTGTGAATAACGGCCCGAAGTTGCGACAAAAGCAGTGTCGGACTCTAGGAAGCCCACTTTGGGTCAATGAAAAGAGTTGCCGGAGTGCAGCGGTCTGTACCAGATGACCTCGGAATCATACAGGCGGCATTTGTGAGCCACCATAATAGATATCACAGCTCTTGCATGGTGCAGGCATCGGTATTGAAACGTACCAGAGAACAGGGTGGGTGACTCCAATGCATCTTCCTCGTATCCTCATGGGAAGTCCTCAACAGCAGCAGAGAATGCAAGGCGATGTCGACTTTTCAGCAAAGGAAGGCTCCTGAGCAAGACGGCATGCGACAATGATTCAGACATTTATTCAAAGGGGAGGACGAGTACGCGTTCTGTCGCGCCATTGTCGACTTCTCGGGTGTCTTGATGATGTTGCACACATATTTTCCTGAAAGCAGCGGGAGATACGTTGATTGATCAGACAATCGGAATGATGAGGTCTGGCTTGATCGAGGAGACTCGGTAGGGCGGGGAAAGAGTTTTTGAATCAGTGGCCTTGGCATACCCCAAGCTTACCGCATCCGGGCCCTTTGGCCTCACTACGCCCCAACTTGACGTGACTTGGCCTGCTTCAGATCACTATGGTTTAGTCTCTTAAGCATCGTCACTGCCGCCAGCCATGTTTTCCACAGCATCAGCTTGCGCGGCTAGGTCTATTTCAAGCATGACGTGTAAGTGACAAGCGGCTCTCTAATATCACAGCACCTCACAGGTCGCATCAGAGCAAGACTATTCATTTACTGTTGAAGCTTCCGAGAGATACAGGTTTCTGCAATCGCAATTGACTGTATGATAGATACAATGACTCAGAGAAATTAGGTACAACAATAGTTTCCTGGCCGATACAGATGTTATAATGATAAGTTACCAACTGATCATGCCCACTTTCCCAACACGGCCATCAGCCCAGCCCCCAGGCACATACAGCCATACGCTGCAAGCACCACTTTTATCTTCGCGTTGCGCATGAAGCTGCTGAACATAAACTCATGCGCCATCAGTTCCACCAACCCGGTGTAAATCAGGATACCAGCGCTAATCGAATCGAACACGCCATTGACAATCAGTGTTGTGGAAGATTCTGGTGGGTACGTCTTCCTCACTCCTAAACCTACAGCGATTGCGATCGGGGTAGATAATGCATAGGCGATACCGAGTACATAGGGCGTTGCTCGTTTTGATTTCGGCCAAGGAGTAGCTGCTAGGCGAGACCCGAGCCCAAGACCTTCGAAGGTTTGATGGAAAACCAATACGATGAAAAGGGTAATGAATTCATCCCCAGACACGGCCAAGGTGAGCCCAATAAACACGGAGTGAAATATGACGCCAAATTCGAGGATGAAGATTCCGGTCATCTGCGCACTGTAATCTTCTAGGGAAAATTTTGCATCAAAGTCCTCCATATCAGTATGTTCCCGGGAATGACCAAGATGATCATCTCCTGGTACATGGGAGCCTCGATGACGAGGACTTGATGGTGAATGTGATTCTTCGTCTTTTGTTGGAGAAGGTGGAAGGATCGCGTCGGGTTGCTTAGATTGATCTAAGGTATGTGTTTCTCCATGGCTATGGCTGTGGTCATGATTGTCGCCGAATTTTGCATATCGCATAACCATCAGCTCGACGAAGAAGAGTACGAAGATTGTCATGAGTGCGATGCCCTCGACCCAGTCGTATTCAGTGATCGGGCCCGTGAGACATGGGTTGGTTAGCGCGTCGTTGGCGGGAGCGAGCAGATGTATAAACGCCGTGGCAACGATCACCCCGGACCCAAAGTATTTGGCAATGAAAAAAGTCCATTGGGGCACGCTGAGACCTCTGTGCCTTTCCGCATAGACAGGGAACACTGCGCCGAGAAGGGAGCCCACTAGTATGACGAAGATGGAGGCTATCCGCAGCCCTATCCGCCCGTTGAAATCGTTGCCGGTTGCGCAGGTCTGCGCTGCTGCTGCTGTATCGTAATTATCCGCCATGTTGTTGCGGATGATGGGATGGTCCAGAGAGCAAGTTTGAGGGGTCTATCTAAAACTATTAGAGGGAAAGTACTCTTCACGGAGCGTGAGTCTTAACTGGCAAGGTCGGTGAACGCCGAGGAGGAATAGTTATATTGAATTTCTGAGGTTCAGGGATCGTTTGTAAGCAGGCTTGGGAGCCAGATAGAACGTACCAGCCGTTACCTGGGACTCCCACGAGCCTGGTCTAAGCTGCGGCGGTTCGGTAATGACAGACTCAAAGAGCTTGGTAATAGCCAAGGATAATGGAGGATACAGCGACACATGAGGGACGAAAGATGCGCACTAGCGCAGTGAGGACCGCGGGTCGTGAACAACGCCATCTCGGGGGAAGGCTTTTTGGTGGTGAGGGGAGCCTACGGGAGCGAGCGTGGAGAGCGACAAGCTTTTTCGGCATGACGTTCTTCCCTTGCGGCTACCCGTTCTGGGTCAAGCTGACGCCGTAACGGGCATGGCTCGAATGAGGACCAGCCCCCGCTTTCAGGAACAATAGTGGCTCTGGCCCAATCACATCGATCCCTTTCGATCCATCGTCAGCCTCATCCTCCACCAATCGCTCTTCTCGTTTGTCCGCAAATTGGCCGGTTTGATTGGTTGTTGTTTCTCACCGGCAATCTTGTAGTCCAAGGGCCTGTTGGGTGACAACACGATGCGACAAACTTTGCTTCAACCATGACAAGTCTCTGGCTCCTTGGTCATGCAGCCAGTGCAGTCCAAGGCCATTATTGTGGTTTACTGTTCTAGAGTCTTCTCTTGAGGTACTAGTGCCGATAGCCGGTGCTGGCCTAGAACCATCCATTCCAACCGTCATCATGCACGATTATTTCAGCTCCCCCAAGAGGCCCAGAAGGCATACCTTGGTCCAGGATGGGAGCCTCCAGACGCATCAAATGCCCTGACATAAGAGGCAGGTATGTTCTCTTCGCCCAAGAGCTCTTGCTCTTGCTTGATTGCAACACAAGATGTTCCCTTCATTTTGTAATGAGACAGTGGAGAAAGCTGGGCTTACTCACCAGAGTGCAAATGCCTAAATTAGAGCCTTTGCTGCAGCCTCGAGCTTGGGTGAGCTCGCGGCTCTAACCATCATGAATAATGCACCCTCTCCGTGCTCACCGGGTTACCTCTAAAACACACCAAGCATGCCGCGGTACGCAATTTCATAGATGCCGACATCTTCAATTTGCTATAACCTCAATTCCAAGCTATCTCGGACAGCGTTCATGTCTTTTACATGCCTCGTCAAGTATGGTGCAGTCGAAAGCTTTTCGACGTCCCCGCAGTGATTTATCGCTCTAACACGCCCACTTAAACAGGTTTCTCGCCTTTTAGGAGAGACACATGTAACAAATAATATAGAGAAGACAGAGCGGAGAGAGCAGTCCATTCAATAGGTAACCGACAGAAAGGTAAGGCACAGCCTTGTGTGATAAGACATGGAAGACCTTGCACGCCAAGCCGACACTGTGCCGCAAGGCTGCCTAATCTTTCAACAAATCAACGCTGTATCTTTTGATCAAATCCTTCTTTCACACTACTGTTGCCTTGTGGAAGGTCTGAGTTCTTTGCTTCACCATATCAAGTTTCATCAATCTTTCCATCTTCAAAGTACGTTGACGGTGGCCGCCGCTGGCACAAGAGTGAATTTGGTATATTGTGTGAATTGCAGCCCCGGTTGTCAAAATGGCTTCTGCTGTTCGAATTAAAGACCTGCGAGTTCCTAGATATTCGAACAATGGTACTGCCGCTGACTCTAGCGATGGACTCGTGAACACGCTTCTTGTTGCTGCTGAAGCAGCCTTTCCCCAACTTAAATTGGCACGACAATTACTGAAAACCAAGTTTGGCTATGACATTACCTTTTGGTTTATCGGCCTATACGTCCTATACGGTCTGTCATTTCCACTGTCTTGGCTTCTGACTGCCTTCGGACCCTGGGTTCTATGGCTGTTCACGTCAAGCATCATTGTTCCTCCAGGCTCGCCAGTTTTTGATGCCTGCTTGGACTGGGTGACGGCCAACGTTGTTAACCAACGGCCAAGGTTGTCTGGAGGGGCCCAAACCCTTGTGGCTTTATCCAGTACTAAGGATCGCAATCGCGCCTCACGTTCCAAATTTGGATATCCGCGCAGATTTGACGATTATGACCCTGATTCTTATGGGTCACCTGACGATGATACGTATCGTAAGTGTCTAGTTTTTTTCATACTCTCTGACTAAGAAGAGTTTGTTCCCATCAAGGGACTGGCTATTGTTATCAATATGAGCTAGTTAAATATCCACTAATTAGAAAGGCAGAACCTCTTTCATTTGCGCCAAGTGCAAACGGAAGTCTTTGGATATCTAGTGGGTGGCAATTCTGGCGGTGGATCCACTTCCGGAACAAGTTCGACAAACGCACCGCTGGACCTCCTGGAGCCCCAACAATAGACGAAGGGATCCACCTCACATGTCTTGGCTGGTCAGCTGTACCACTCGAATCCTTCATTAAGGAATGTCGTGAGGCAGAAGGGAGATTATCCGGAACAACTCGGTTCCATAGTCTTCGAAAAGGGGCGTGGCAGCCACCTGGCCAGAGGCCGTCCCGGCCACTTTCTACGGTGGACATGGATGAGAAGGTAAAAGAAGCCCTTGTTGCAGACGTCGACAATTACCTCCGTCCTTCGACAAGACGGTTTTATGCACGCCGTGGGATCCCATATCGCAGGGGCTTCCTCTTTCACGGACCGCCAGGAACTGGAAAGACATCCATGAGCATTGCTCTCGCCGGGTACACCAATCTTGATCTGTATATCCTCGACCTGACCAATTTCTATGGGGGAGACTTCGAACTTGTGGGAGTATTCGAGCATATCCCGGACAAGTGTATTGTCTTGATTGAAGATATTGATTCTGCTGGCATTCGGCGCGAAGGTGAAAAGGGATTGCTCGACCGTGATCAAGACTTGTTTAATGGCACAAGCCCAATGATTCCTATGGGCTATCCACACCCACCGCCGCCAATGCCGCCACCAGGCATAGTCCCAGCCAGAAGGAACCGCGTCACGCTCTCAGGCCTGCTGAACGTGATTGATGGTGTCGCTGCTAGGGAAGGCAGATTAATTGTTATGACCACCAATGATCCAGAAGCTTTGGATCCTGCGCTCACTCGCCCTGGAAGGGTCGATATGAAGGTCTACTTCGGTCCTGTTGAAGGCATGTCAGCCAAGACAATCTTCCTCCGTATCTACACCCAAGACCCAGACGATTTTGACGACGCCGAACAGATGTTGGAACAGAAAATCAGCTCCGAGATGAAGTCGCCACCAGCACCAAACGACTTTCGGCAAGTCTTTAGAGACACATTCAATGACATGCAATGGCTTGAAGGGCTGGCGGATGAGTTCACGGCAAGCATCCCGGAGGGCTTGCTGACTCCAGCCGAAGTCCAAGGGTTCCTGCTCGAACGCATGCAGGACCCGGAAAAGGCTGTGTCAGATGTGGCTGGTTGGGTGCGCAAGATGGAGAAGCAGAAGGACGAAGCAGCGAGGAAAAAGGAGCAGACCATGGCTGAGATTGATGAGCGGCGTGGGCGCGTGAATGTGAACCAGAAGAGAATCAATGGCATCAAGCTGTTGGACGGCAAGATTAGTAGGAAGGTGGAAGAAGTTCCGCTATAAGCATCACCACCAACGAGGCATAAAAGGTTGTCGTCGACTGGAACCACGTCACGTGTTGCATATTACTTCGCATACCTAGGCTAGTGATAGTGGGAAAATGGGCGGGTAGGTGCTAGAACCACAAATAGAGTGGCCCCAGGTCTGATGATAACTAGCATAGGCAAACCGAGTCTGCTTCCTTTCGTATATAAGAAAGCATTCTAGTTGGCGGATCAAATAGCTTAGTGAAAGCATGTGAATCGATGGAGAATGTTAGAAGTTGACCCTTTCATCAACCTACAGCTTAAAAGACTCAAGAGCAAGAAAACAGGGAAGAAACTTCAACTTCGTGCATCGACGAAGCAACACTTGCATGGAGAAAAGCACGACGCATTCAAAAGTGCGACTGTTTTGCCACGAATGGGAATGGGAAAATACTACAACATTCTCTCCTGACTTCGTGTCGGATATGTTTTGTGATGCCCTTCGTATCGCCATGGAGAATGATAAACGTGAGGACTAAATGCAAGTCCGGCTAACGGCGACCGGAGAACACAACTTTGACTACATTAAAACCGCAGCATCATGTTCCTCGACCTTTTATAACTCTAGCTGCTCTTGGGACGTGCCCAGCATTGCGCCCATGACCCTTTCTATTCAACTCCCTGGAAGCTTCAAGACCTCACACCGATCCCTAGCACTGCCTCCGCTCCACCAAATCCCGTCCCACGGCTAGCTCCTGCAGCACCAAAACTGCTCCTTCCAGCGCCCCATCTTGGCCATTTCAGAATCCCCTCCCAAAACAGATATCCCACAAATGCACTCATGCCTGCACTCACAGTGCCGACCTGGCTGATCATCTCTCTTCTGCGTGCGCGGACGAGTGCGTGCTCGTGTTTTGACTTCTCGGGATCATTGTCATCACTGCGAATGGTAGAGGGATTGCGAAGGGACGATAGACCAGGGATGGTGTCGAGTATACTGTTCAGTGTGGACGAAGTGAGCGTGGACAGACGAGGTTGTGGTGGGGCTTGCCAGGGTAGTCGTAGTTTCGATTTTGCAATGACTTCAGCATCGAGGACTGATGTCGGCGAGACCGGTGGTCCGAAGCAGCGGTCTATCAATGTAACCACGTACTTGGCTAGGGTTGGGTATTTTGACATGAGTGGACGTTTCAGCCATTCTTGCGGCAGTTGTGGGGTCAAGACAAGGGATAGGTAGCCGACTACGAGACAGTCAAGACTATTGGGCCCGTCGTTGGAGAGAAAGAATTTTTTTTCGCCAAGTAGGTCTTCCAAAGGCTCGTACAGGTCTGCTGTCAAAGCCTCTAGCCGGAATGCCTGCCCACGGGTGCCCTGCCTTAGTAAGCCGGTGAGTGTGTCTTTCGGTTGTCTCAGCAGGCTCTTTGGCACTTGCTGCTGTTGCTGGTTTTGCCCGGCTTCATTGCGCTTTTGCTCGTCTGCAGCTACATCAACGTCCAGGGATGAGAGTCCCAGATGCTCTGAGCGTTTGGCTGCTACGGCGCGGATCTTCGGAGGTATCGTCCAGCCATGTGGGAAGTGTAGTATTGAAGAATAGGCCGGACGTGTGGCTGTGGTATAGTTCTCGGTAGAGACGTAGAGAGAAAGATCAAGGAGAGGTTGAGCGGAGGATTCGACAAAAGAGGAAAAGCTGTGCCACATCTGTCAATGCCACTGCTGGACCGATTGAATTAAAGAAGCTCACGCAGTGCTGTCCGCCCTCTGTCGTGCGTCTAGATCACCATCCAGATCCCAATGACTGGCAGAGTATTTCTTCAAATAGTCTACAATGTTCTGAAAGCAGCTAACCCAGGTCTTCCCATTTCGAAGAGCAGGAAGCTGATCTATCCGAGTCAGCAAGCCTTACCTCACTAACTACGGGCAGATTCGTACTTGTCGGAGAGACTGTTGGGTCGCTGCTTGGTACCAATACCCATTCGTCAGGGTATGGAAGAGCTTGGGCAATGTAGGCAATTGTGGCAAGACACTGGGGGTCTATGGATGGCAGCCCAAAGCCGGGACCCCAGATATGAAGTTCAAGAACCATTGTCTTGCATAGTGAGATATCTTAGAAATAGTGTAAATTGGGCATCCTTGTCGTCCGACTTGTTGACCTTCACATGCCCCAGAAATAATCCTCAGGGCCCGCTAACTAGAAACGGAGGATGGATCTATGATAGCGTGAGTACCTTAATTTAGGTACCCCTTTCGACCCTTCTACTTATTTGTACCTACCTACCATTTTCAACCCATGAGCTCGGTGACAGCTCCGACAGAAGGATGCGCAGTTGGTAGTTCGGGCCCTGGCGTTACGCAAGTCTCGTCGCAGATATCTTCTGGACTGTAGACGTTGACCTTTCCATTGGTTAAGCATCATGGCCGCCATCTCCCCAGTGGGTCTTGTAGAGGAAGAAGACTGCTCGTTATGACCAGAGACTACCCGCTCTGTGCTCCTACATATTTCATCGGCCTTCTTTCACTGTCTCGCATCAACAGTCCATTTATAATTGAATTATTAACTGGAGGGAACTGAGAAACACCCTCCTTCCCCTCCTTTCGAAGCCGAGAGCTCTACTCAGGCGAGGAGCCAGCGACGCCACGGAGCAAACATACCTATCGCTCTAGGTTGTACTAGTATGGTCAGATGGTATTGGGGAAATATTACCTAAAGTTACATTGTTCGATATGATTCAAGAGGAACATGAGAAGAGAAATCCGCAGACGCATGGACGCTTTTAGGTGGCTTAAATGATATGAGCTAGCGTCTCTTCCATTAATTGATGCCGTGTCTTCTCTCTTTGTTGGATCGCTTTGCGGGTGAATGCTGTGATGAAACACCATTATATCTTGAGCCTATACACCTCTCCTCTTGGCTCGAAGCACGTACCGTTGCTCTGTGCACCGCGGGTTTTGCCACCACCAAACCGTCTGGTGGGTTAGACCCACATCGTGGCAGGGATGCTTCACCCCTCCAGGAGGCAAATACTCCTTAACAGGTTCATTAAACAGCACAAACTTGGAGACCTGTGAAGTCCATCGAGTCCTCGGTGAAACTCGTGGACTTCTGCGCGGATCGGACTACCTCAATGTTCGTAACTGATGGTCACTTAAAGATAAACAGAAATTGACTGATATCCTAGAGACGATTTACGGAGGCGTGCGGAACGGCACAGGGTTGAGTGTCGGTCCGAAGGATCACAGACACCATGTATGGCTGAGACAGGCTTTGAGACATGTGGAAGGGCTCGGGACGATTGGACACAGAGACGAGCCCCGGAAGTGAGATCTCAGGTTAGAGTGACGACTCCATTCCCAACGCTTCCCGGTGAGATTATGTAACTCACGGTCCTGTATTCGTGGAAGGGGAGGGAGGGAGGGGCTAGCTTACGAGCTTCCGTTATCGAAGACTTAATCAGGTACGAGCTCTCCTGTCGCCTCAGATTGCGTGTCAAAGGATTTGATGTATTCGCTGTGGCAGTTTCCTTGGCGGAGGCATGGCATTTATCGAGTTAGATGCTCAAGACATCGACCAAAATTTCGTATCTACGAGCGTTTTTATCCCGCATCCCACATTTTGTTCTATGTTTAGACGATGGTATGAGCGCATAAGAAACCAAGATCCAAAGTTGCTTGATCCGCCTTTGCTGGATCTACTATGTTGAATATTCAAAGTTTTCATTTCTGGATGATGTACACTGCGTGCGGCCGGTGAGCCGCGGTAGACTCGCCAATACGCGTGCAGAACTGCGTTCGCGTTGCTTTTGGGTGCGGTGATCCAAGCCATTCTTCTCACCACACATTTCCAAGTGCCTCATCTACGAAGCTCTCTAGCACCTCACCAAAATTCTCCTCCTCTTTTCCCAATCCACCTTTGAGCAAAGATTGAAACATCTAATCTCAGCTCTATGTCCTCTTCTTCATTTCTCTAATCACCTGCTTGCCGTCCGGTACCCTAAAGGTTGTAGCTGCATTGTAGTAGCTGAACTGGGATAAAGTGGGGTTCCGGTGCTGGTGGTGGATATATCGGGCAACGACAATTCACGCCCACGACCCATTGGTTGTGGGTAGCACAGCGTTTGATGGCTGGAGTTTGATTGACTGAGGGGCCCGGCGCGCATTTGCTTCAGGCTTCACGGTTGAGTCTTTCCCTCATCCACCACTCATATCTGTCCCGGGCTATACGGCCGTCGATCATTTGCAATAGCCCGCCCCGAGATCTCACACGCCGCTTCTGTCGTCGTTGGTGACAAGAAATCGACCTCCTCCTCCGGGTCTGGGTTGACCCTGATGTGCGGGACGCCCGTTTCTCCTGGTGCAAGCTCGGCTCGATTTTCCTCGGCCAGCTCCACTGGCGGTGAATCTAGCTTCAACTGAGTTCCATCTAGTTCGAATTTGAAAGCTGACCATTGCTCCGGATCAGCGTCAACTTTCGTCTCGTCTGTCGACGACGATCCATGGGAGTGGTGGCCAGAATCGCTGCACATTGACTTTCCGTCGAGCTCGACTTTCAAGGCGGCTTCTCGTTGAGCGAAATGCGCTCGTCTCCGGCGCCGGATGAAGATGAATCCTAGTGTGCCCGCAATTGCGATGGCAGCAGCAGCTCCGACTCCGATGCCTACTGCTGCCGCGGTAGGCAGCCCTCTAGAACCTGCAGATGTGTCCGTAGATGGTTCTGGAGTACTTGTGTTGCTCGGTACGGGGGAACTGCCTGTAATGACGGGTAGACTGCCATTGATCTCGCGTACGGACCCATCGTCGTCGACAAGGAAAGGAGGAGTCAACACTAATTTGTTGCCATTTCTGACGTCAATAAAGGCAAAACGGGCGATCCCTCCCTTGTTGACCGAAGTGAAGGGGCTGACAGCAACGAAGAATTTTTTAGACAAATCTATAGCCTGGCCAAGTTGAGCATTTGAACCTTTGGGATGACGAAGCTCGAGATTCGCGGTTTCAGGATCCGTGGCATTTATCGTCCATGTAAGTGTGACGTTTGTGGTCTGGGTGAAAGGTTCGGAGATGTCTAGGCTAGAAATCTTCAAGGCCTGAGCCGAGGTGATTAAAATGATGTTGACGATAAAGTGCGCGAGCAGCATTGCTGTGGAAGAGAATAGCCGTTGTCGAGCATCAAACGACCGAAAAACGTCAAACCGGGCATCTTTTCAAGCTTATTATTAAGGTCCAACCTCTGATTAGGTTTACAAGCTAGGCCTGGCGTCAGATCCATCTCACAGTTACTTATAGGTATAGCGCTATGATAGGGCTCTATTTTTTGGTGGGAGTGGAGCCGGTGTGCGGGCGAAGCGAGCCGCTAAGTCGCAGCGGAGAGTCCCTGGTGGTGCGGCTACGAGGAAAGACTTAATGGCGCAAGAAGAGGAACAGCCCCCGCCCCTGCCACTCGCCTACTGGTACGTTGGATGGCAGTGTCTGACGTGAAAGTAGTCGTACGGAATTACACCCTGCGACGTCATTGGGTGACCGTTTCTCATCCGGGTCAGCGTTGCAAGATCAGCATGTGTAATTCGACCAGCACCGAACGTTTGGGTACGAGGCGAGCAAGCTTTTGAGCATGCGAGGCTGAATACGCTTGTGATCTACATACTACATACGGCATTACCGCAGAATTGAAGCCTCGGGCAATATCGGTTTTTGAAAATGATGGTGTTACAAAGATCGAGTGTGAGAGACGAGTGTGATGTGCGATCCTTCCTGCTATGCTCCATTATTCTGTGATTGGGCGCCAGAATCCTCGAGGTACGTATCCATCAACTCCTTCGTCCTGAAGTATTTCTTGGGCTAAGCGCCCCGTGACAACGCTCCGTTCGGAGTCACGGCCGAGAACATTGAACGGTGCGAATCCATCGAGGGTTCCGTCTGTAGCCTTCCCACGTTTCCAAGATCTGCCATCCTTGCCATTTTGGAGAGCGAATCCCGACTTTGTACGATCCATGGAAAGATACCAGCGACGTTGGTGGACGGAACCAATGTCGTTGACAGCACCTGGATAGGCGTTGGCCCTCCGGATCACTTCAGATTCGTCTTCAGATGCAGCGAAGTGTTGCCTCTCAGGCGGCGAAGCTGTTCTCTGTAGTGACCATAAGCGGGGCGAGCCTTGCTCTGGGGCCGTCTCTTCCTCTTCTGACTCTGATGTCTCGGTCTTGACTCTGGACTTCGGGTCTCGCAACTTTGGATCGAGCCGTCTCCGTTTGCTTTTTGGCGGTGGGGGCTGACTTGTTCTATTGTTGCTTTTGGAGAGACGCATTCCGAGAGTGTAGCTCCTGGGTAACCGAGTTCCATGGAATTGAAGGCGAATCTTCCGCTGGGAAAATGAGCGATGCAGCTTTTGAGTCTCAGTCAGAAGTTCCCACGATGATCGCTGTGTCTCTTCACCTTGGGAATCGCTAGCGCTCTGAGTGGGCCCATCGTGCCCATAATAGGGAAGTACGCTATACTCACCAGTGTCCCAAATGAGCATGGTGCCAGTTGAATGAGATGCTGTCTCGATGAGATGATTCTAGTGAAGTCAGAAGAATGATAGAGTAGATTTGCACGCGGCGAACGCCAAAGAATCCTTTATGAACCGAGATTAATACTTGTTAAGCAAAGCTTGCCATGGCTAACCATTCTCGCCGCCCAAGCGGCAGATGAAATTAAGTATGACGATTCGCAAAATACTGAAAGCTGTCGGTCACCAAAAAGCAACTAAAGGACCGATAACAGAATCACCAAGGTGAATTTGAACCTACCCATAGGCAATGTACGCGGGTCTCGGTTGCGTTACGGTTAAGTCTCCTGCTGTTGGGATTGCCAGGTAGGCCATACATTATCGCAAAGCTAATTGAGCTCGTCTCATTGCACTGTAATCTCATGTCGTAATGAGTTCCAGCAACGGGATGGTCGTGTTGATGGATCACAAAATGTCTTCCACCAGGGCGTGCGTTGCGCTTGTAGAGGTCTACCCATTCATGAAATGGGATGCGCGGGGTGACGGAGATGACGGGCCTCGAGAAGCCAAGAAGCTTGTTGGCAAAGAATCCGACCTTGTCGTCCACGTGCACTTGTCCAGCTTCAACAGCAGCCGATGTAGGCAACGTGCGTTCGTCTTTTGGTTTCTTCCGTGGCGGCGGTGGAGTTATACTTCGTTTCATTGACTGTATCCTGTCGGCGGTCTGGTTGAACGACTCGCGCTTTTCCAGCAGCCCAAACTCCATTCTTTGATCTTCCGGTAAAAAAAAAAGGTTACCTGTTACAAAGCAAAGCAAAGCATCCTTCACAAAACTCAAACACATGTATACGAAGCAACGACCCGGAGGTTCAAAGAGTAGCAGAGTGGTGATGGAGGCATGATCATGACCGTTGCCATGACAAGGTCTGTTTCTAGCATGAAGGATCTTATTCTCATTTTGTGAGGTTGACGGTGGTGCACGCGAAGCGGCAAACTAGTTCGGGGCAAGGCAGCGCCGTTGCTGTCTAGGGACAAGAAGCAAAGCAGAGGCTGACAATACCAATCAGCTAACCGTAACAAGACAAGCTCGTCAACGTTGCTGGGCAGCCGCAAAAATGAATTCTTCGTCTTTATCAACCTCTTTTTGCTTTGTCAAAAGCAGCATCAATCGCGGTAATAGTTTCAACGATGCTCCAGCCTCGTATGGCTTGCAGAGGGACTCAAATATCAGCTCGAAACGCAGCGCGTCTCCTCCCTCACCCGCTGTAGACGTGAAACCAAATTACCCAAACCCTGAGAAATCTTCCTCTTCGACACCATCTATAGCTCAAATTGATCCTCAAATATCCTTTCACGGGCCTTAGAATCCTCTATCACTTTTGTCCCCCAATCACGGCCTCCTTGTGGGACGACGATGTTTTTCTCCCTATAAGCAGAATGCTGTTTGGGCGAATCCAATGAATGGCTGCCTGTCGAACAGCAGTATTCCGAATCTCTAACGTCATAGGCACTGCGCCTAAAATGGAGGAAAGATGATCTAAAGTGAAATTCTCGTCGAGTTGTGTAACGCTGGAGGATCTTCTAGAGCGCGTGGGCAGGCTCCGTCAGAGACACCTAAGAGAAGGAGACAGTAGTTTCCGGGGTACTTGCATGCCGCAGCAAACCTCTAATTGACACAAAGAGTCAGAACGGTCCCCTCCAGCTGCGGCGATTATTTCTGGGGCCGTCATTTGGCTATCGTGTATACCTATATAAAACAATGGTGATGCAGATGTCGAGATGAGCCTCGGGTTCATGGCCTGAAGAAGACCGCATTGCTGGCGAGGGGGAGAATACGGTGAGCGCCCCCGCACGACCCCAAGCGGAAGGTCGGACGAGGGTTGGTGGTGTGAGGGCGGGCGCAGCGGGGCAATGAGTCACGGACGGGCGCCGGGAAGGTGCATTTAGCAATTGAGTCAGCGCTGCACGGCCGCCTCTCGACCTTGAAGCGATCTCCAAACCGCACGAACCGCAGCCTCAATACGAACTGGTTGACGATAAGCCTTGCCTGGGGGGTGCTTAAACGGTTCCGTCGCCAATCGGCTCCTGGGGTGACAGAGACGCTATCTACCACCTTCGCTGTGATTGCTGCCCACCGCCCCACGTCGCCCACGCCTTCCTTGTCCAGGCGGTCAACCTCATGCCAAGCCGCCATGGTTTTTCAATTGATCTCAACCCCCCGCCATCATGAAGAGTCATACCCGTTGCCATCGTGAATCCAGGAGATTGCTTTCAGCGAATTCAATCGAGCTGATCAGTAGCAGGCGAGGTATTCTCGTCGGCAATCCTGGGGTCTTCACTTCTACGTACTGTGTCGTGGATTGGGGTCCCAAAGACTCACTCGACAGCGGCAGCCTGATATATCAGGCCTCTCCCTAAACATGTCGCTTCCTTAACCAAACCTTGTTCACAGCACAAAATGCAGCAAACAGATGCTGCTTCTCTAGCTGTCGGTATTGTTGCCTTGGTCTTAGTTGCAATTACCACCTCTCCTGCTATACGACGATTAAGAAAACGATTTTCCAAATCCGAATCCCCAGACTACCGGCTCCTATCTGATAAGTATGAAGATAATGATGGCGTGGCCACCGATGAATCCGAGTCTTCCTATTCAGTCCAATTGCAACGAATTCTTCTCTGTGTCATTGTTGCTGTCGGAACGCTCGTCTCCCTCATTACTGCTGTGCTAGCAACCTTGAGAAGTCAGATCCGATTGCCCGCGGAGCAATGGCTCGCTTTCATTACATGGGTAAGGTTTGACAAGTTGGCTACACGTCGAAGCTAATCGGATGGTAGATCTTTCTTCTACTTCATGTTGTGTCTACCGTCATTGAACCTTCATGTACTGCGAGATTTCGGTTGACAGTCTCGGGCTCGCTATCATCCCTTTTCCTCGCAGCTGGTATCGTCCTTGAGAATATTTCCTTCTGGTCTCGTCATGCCATGCCGGAGCCACAGAATGTTCATTTGACACTGACCCTAGTCTCTCTGGTCGCTGACATCCTGTTACTTTCCGTATTCGTTTCCGTACCTCGCAGGCCAAGTGTGTTCAGGGACAACAAGATTGTTGATCAACAATACACTGTCAGCTTGATCTCTCGCTTGTGTTTCTCATGGATTAATCCTCTCTTGGCAACGGCTAGAAAGAACAAAACATTGGAACAAGAAGATCTCCCCAACATCGGGTTCAATACACGCTCAAAGAACCTTCGAACACGCTTCGAGGAAGTCAAAGGAACTAACAAACTATGGCGGAAGATCGTACGTGCCAACTGGTACGGCCTTACCATTCAGCTAATCCTTTGTTGCATCGTCGCGGTTGTCAATTTTGCACCCCAGGTTGCGCTTCTGTATGTCCTACGCGCTCTCGAGAAACGAGATCAAGGTTATGATAGCTCGTTCGAGGCATGGGCTTGGGTCCTGGCCTTGGGTCTCGCAATGCTCTTCTCCGGATGGTTTGAATCCTGGCTCCATTGGACGTCCTTCTCGAAGGTGGGGATTCCGATATTTGAACAGCTGTCAGCCGTGGTCTTCGGTAAGTCCATGCGACGAAAGGATGTGAAGAGTACCAGCAAGAAAAAGGACCCGTCATCCAAGATAAACGGTGAACTTGTGGTGAACAAAGGTTCTGGCCCAAAGGGTGAGGACACTGTTCCCAAAGAAGACGATGAAGAGGAAGAAGAGGAAGCTAAGACCCGACAGAGCACCATCAATTTGATTGGAGTTGACGGGAAACGGGTATCAGACTTTTCGATCTTTAGCCACATCTTCCCTGGCTCTGCTATCAGACTCATTGTTGCCTTCAGCTTCCTGATCAGCCTGATCGGATGGATACCATTATGTTGTGGGCTACTGGTACCCGCTCTCATTACGCCCCTCAACATTTTTGCTTCCACAAGATACGCGAAGGCTCAAGACGATCTCATGAAAGTTAGAGACCAGAAGATGGCTCTGGTCACCGAAGCTCTGCAGGGCATTCGGCAGATCAAGTTCTCGGCCTTGGAGCCACAGTGGCACCGGCGTGTCATGGATATGCGGATGAAGGAGCTCAGAACCCAGTGGCGTGTCTTCCGTTTCGATACAACCTTGATCGGGATTTGGATCCTGAGCCCGATCTTACTTGCAGCAGTCTCTCTCGCCGTATATTCTATTATACATCAAGACCTTTCCGCATCAGTCGCCTTCACAACCCTGTCCGTGTTTGAGTCTATCGAAATGACGCTTTCGGTTATCCCCGAACTTACTACAGACTATCTTGACGCTAAAGTTTCGTGTGAAAGAATTGAAAAATACCTTAACGCGCCAGAACTCGAGGATACAATCACTCCAGGCCCGACAGTGACCTTCAACAATACAACTATAGCATGGCCAATGGATGAGGGTGAAGATCACGAAGAGCCGCCATTCAAGCTTTCCGATTTAGACCTGAGCTTCCCTGAAAAAGAGTTGACCGTGATATCTGGTAAAACAGGATCCGGCAAGAGTCTGCTTCTTACTGCGATTATTGGCGAGGCAGACATCTTAGAGGGTGGGATCACCGCGCCAAAGCCTCCCCCACAACATGAGCGCTACGATGACCAGGCTACAAAGCGTGATTGGATCATTGAGGGCTCTCTTGCCTATGTTGCCCAGATACCTTGGATTGAAAATGCCTCTATCAAGAACAATATTTTGTTTGGCTTGCCTTGCGATGATCAGCGTTACAAGAAAGTACTTCATGCTTGTGCCCTGGAAAAGGACTTGGAAATGCTGCCAGACGGCGAGCTCACCGATATTGGAGCAAACGGCATCAACTTGAGCGGCGGTCAGAAGTGGCGTGTTTCTTTTGCGCGAGCTTTGTATTCTCGAGCTGGAATACTCGTTCTCGACGACATATTTTCGGCCGTGGATGCCCATGTGGGTAGACATCTCTTCGAAGAAGCTCTAACGGGTGAACTTGGCCGTGGCCGGACTCGAATTTTGGTCACGCACCATGTAGCTCTGTGCCTGCCGAAGACAAAATATTCCGTTCTTCTCGCCGATGGAACCGCACAACATGCTGGGACCATAGAGGAGCTTCAGCGCACCGGCAGTATCAAAGCCCTGCTGGCTCATGACGTTGAAGTGCTCGAAGATTCCTCTGATGACACCGCCGTTGATGACGAAGAGCTAGAGCTCAGTGGTACATTAGAGCGCGTTGCGACTAACAGATCTTCTAGATCAAGAAGGAAATCTGTGGTCATTGACCCAGAGAATGAAGGAAAAGCTGCCAACAAGACTGTAGCTCCAAAGAAGTTCACTGAAGATGAGACAAAAGAAAGGGGCGCCATCAAGTATAAAATCTACAAGGCTTATATCTTGGCATCTGGCGGTGTCTCGTACTGGACCTTCCTCTGGCTCGTGTTCACAGTCAATATTCTCATCTACCTTGGCAGAAGTATGATCCTTCACCTTTGTTGCAAAGCAATTGCTAACATTAGATCCAGCCTACTGGGTGACACTTTGGACGAGATCCTATGAAACGCGTGATCAAGGTATTGTGAGCTTCTCTAGCGCCACATTCTACCCGGCTCAACATGTCATCCCTCCTCACAATCATACGGTCACCAACTTTCAAAAGTCTGGTACATCATCCAATCTCTGGTACTATCTAGGAATCTACATCGCCATTTCTATAGTTGCCTGTATCGTCAGCACAGCCAAATACTTCTTCTGCTTTGTTGCAGGGATTAGGGCATCGAAACAACTGTTCCAGAATCTAACCTTTACGGTCCTTCGTGCGCAGCTTCGGTGGCTAGACACAGTACCTGTAGGCCGTATTCTCAATCGTTTTACAGCCGACTTCAATGTGAGTGATAATTTAAGGTGGCCGATAGCGGGTTTGCTAACGCCTTTATAGTTACTGGACAGTCGCTTAGCGAATGACTTTGGTTTCTTCCTCAACAATGCGATGCAAGTGCTTGCGATCTTTGTAGCTGGGGTTCTTGTGTCTCCTCTGATGCTTCTCTTTTCGTTGATCGTGTTGGCAATTTGCATGCGGTATGCTCTCTTTTACTTGGCTGGTGCTCGAGAAGCGAAACGTCTCGAATCTAATGCAAAGTCGCCAATTTTTGAGCAATTTGGCTCCGCTTTAACTGGTCTTGGAACTATCCGCGCTTTCGACAAGGTTGCAACTTACGTCGATCGTCAATATGCCAAGATCGACAGACATGCCCAATGTTACTGGAACTTGTGGCTGTTCAATCGCTGGCTAGGCTTTCGGCTCAATGCATTCGGAGCAGTATTTGCAACTATTACTGCCGCCGTGATCGTCAGTATCCGGGGAATTGACGCAGCACTGGCAGGATTTGCGTTAAGCTTCGCGCTTATGTATACCGATGCGCTAACATGGGCACTGCGACAATACGCAAACGTCGAACTGGACATGAACGCTACAGAGCGAATAGTTGAATACTCCAATGTTGCTATCGAGAGCCAAGACGGTCATGATGCACCAGCTGCTTGGCCAACAGAGGGAAAGCTTGAAGTCCAAGATTTGGTGGTTGGCTACGCAGCTGACCTGCCTCCCGTTCTGAAAGGTATATCATTCGATGTCGCGAAGAATCAGCGAATCGGTGTTGTTGGCCGCACAGGTGCAGGCAAGTCATCGCTGACCATGGCGCTGTTTCGTTTCCTCGAGGCGCGTGAAGGTAGTATCCACGTCGATGGACTCAACATTGCAGATCTCAAATTGCACCACCTCCGCAGCCGCCTAGCAATTATTCCTCAGGACCCTGTTCTTTTTAGTGGCACTGTTCGCAGCAATCTAGATGCTTTTAATGAGCACACCGATGCCGAGCTCGTAGACGCTCTCCAACGCGTTCACCTCATTTCATCCAACACGACAACACCGGTGACACCTACCAAGCCGAGCTCCTCCAACACGCCGACACTCGAAGCAATTGCCGAATCAGGCGCCGCCTCTGGCTCGATCACGCCCGTCAATCCCTCCAACCCCACCCTCCGCCTCAGCACAAAGATTTCCGAAGGCGGCCTCAACCTTTCACAAGGCCAACGCCAACTCCTCTGTCTGGCACGTGCCATCGTCTCCCGACCTAAGATAATGGTCCTTGATGAGGCAACTTCTGCCGTTGACATGGAGACTGATGCGCTGATCCAGCGGAGTATCAGAGAGGAGTTTGGGGATGCAACGCTGCTTGTGATTGCACATCGGTTGAGCACGATTGCAGATTTTGATCGGATACTTGTTCTCGGGGAGGGGAAGGTGAAGGAATATGATCAACCAACCAAGTTGATGGAGGTGGAAGATGGCGTCTTTAGGAGCATGGTGGAGGAGAGTGGGGAAAAGGAAGAGTTGATTGGGATGATCAAAGGAGAGGCCGGTGGAGAGGTCAAAGGAAGAGAAGATGACGGGGTGAAGGATCAGATTGAACAAGATAAAAAGGGAAGCGATGCGGATTGAGATTCATGAGTTTCAGAGGTCTTCTTAATAGAAAATGGGGATAATGTATTTAAGTTCAACGGCCAGAGCTAGAAGGCAAGTCAATTCGTGACAGGAACGCAAATGTAAATGTGTTCAGGAAGATGCACATTGCAACTAAAATACGGCAAGCGCCAATGGCATCATTAAACTAGAACTATTGTCCACATAGCGATCTCGAGAATACTATGTAATTCTGCTCTAAACATCTACCAATCACAGCAACAATAGGAAACACACCATTTCCTTCGACGGGAAGCAAGCCCGCCCCCATCTCATCTTCGAGTTGAATTGCCAAGTCCGGTTCCCGTATTTTAAAATGATCCGCAAGGCTGAAAAAGGCACAGCCCTCTTCTGCCTCTTTGCTTGGAACACGCATAGGAAGCCCAGCCCGCCCCCTTTGGAGGCGTTGCGGCTGGGGTTGTGATGTGCGATCCTTCGATCTGGTTTGTACGTAAGCTGGGGTAAGATCTGTGGAGATGGGGTATATAATATGGCAGAGGCTTTGCCGTCACTCGTGAATGGTAGGTGGGACTGTCTGCTCTTCCTTCGTGGTCCGTATTTCATAACATCTCGCTTCTTGAAACCTTCCTTTTCCTTTTTCCTTCTGCTCCTACCTACCTAGCTATTCAACACTCTAAACGCCCTCCATACCTCCCTCCCTTACCAATTTTTCCTTCACCTCCTCCCTCCGTCTATTTCGCGTTGCATGTACGGATCCACTCTGCTCCACGGCTACCGACATAAACAGCGCAAGCTCGCAGAACAGGTCCGATCACCTAAACTACAACCTAGACAACAACGACGACTCAAACGCGATGGCGGAATGGGCATACGCACAGGGCAGTGGGATGAGCGCGCAGGACCGGAGCGCGAGGGAGTTCATGGCTGCGAAGGCTAGGGGCGAGGACATGTCAAAGTTCGGGTGGTACGTGCGCCCTTTTCTTCTTCTCCTTCTATTTGTTTGTGCTTCTTTTTTTGATCCTTTTGAGTTTCTCGTTGGTGTGGGCGTTGGTGTGGTGTTTTGCGTAGAGGTGCTGGATTGTCATACCATTCAACGACAGGTAGCGTTCCCAAAGCTGACGGAGAATCGCCCAGGTACCCACCAGGAGCCAGTGAGGCGGAGAAGACGAGGATCTGGAGGGAGAGGAAGAGGGCGGAGAAGGAGAGAAAGAAGCAGGCGAAGAAGGGGGGACTTGCAGACGCCAACGTGGACAAGACATCGGAGCGGAACAGTGAAGACCTTCATTTCTCAACTTCCCTCGGGCAGGAGAACCCTGGAGAAGAATCTACGAGCGACAAAGCTAAAGAGGCGTGGGAGACTCGGGACGCCGATCCCGTCGTCAGAAAGGAAGAAATTCCGGCATCAGAGAGTCTTGATTCAGGATCACTCGGTGAGTTTAGGGATGAGACCGACGAGCCGAGGAAGAAGAAGGGGGGTCTGAGCAGGATGTTTGACAAGCTGAAGGGAGGGGGTAGGGAGGGTGATGTTGTGAGGTAATGATCAACGGTCCTGAGCGTGGTGCCCGATGCTGCGGATGGACGTTATGATGCGGTGATATACCCTTAATTGAGGCTACAGAAGGTTGATGCTTTTTGTAAGTATTATTGAGTCCCTGGTTACGGAGACAAGTTACAGGTCTGTCCCAATCGAGACTGGGAAGGGATTCCTCGCTCTATGAACGAAACTTTCGCCTATATGATAGCATGACATGGTATTGACACCACGTGCCACCGAAATGTGTTGGATCACGCCCGGGTTTCGACCATCAGCGTCGAAGGAATGATATATTCAGTTCTACCACGTGAGATGCAAGACTTGTTGCATTGACTTTATTGTTTCAGCATGTACGAATAAATCGGTCAAATAAGCTTGGTATCTCGTCCTCAGCAATGCCAATAATCTTTTCCAGCACTTGTTCCACTATCTCTCAGAACGCCCTGCTGACACATACCGCATAAAAACTATCACGCTGCAACGCTTGCTAGCGAATTTTAGATTGAGACCAATCGAAAACAAAGGAGAGGGACGAAAGAAACAACCAAAGCCCGGCTATTACGACCTCCCAAATCCGAATATTCCAGCCTGTATTACGCCGAGCCTGCATCCGGCAGACCCTCCGTTGTTCCACCACTGACAAGTGTCGGCGCAATTCTCCTCCTCTTACCTTCCCTCTGCTTCCCGTCTTCTCTCTCGCTCTCGCTCTGTCCTTCTCTCTTTCCCAACACGCTCCCACTGACACTACTGGTCGAACTATGACTCACATGACCCCCTCCACCACTTGCTGGCGTCATTGGCGGGGTCTGGATTGGCAGGCCTTGATGAGTCGAAGGCGGTTGGCTCGAATTTGTAGCTGTGACGAGTGGGACATGACCCATTGTAGGAGTGGGGTTGTTTTGAACGCCGGTACCGGCCGGCGTGGGTGGCTGGGCCGAAGAGAGAGTGGCAATTGAAGATGTACTGTTCGAGCGTGTTGGGGATGTGGGACGTTGTGAGAAGTGATGTGCCGGTGGCGGGATCGGTGCGGGTGAAGGGTGAGATGGAGGAGCTGGGCCGGCTTTGTGAAGAGAGGGAGATTGCGAGGTTGTAGTCGGTGTAGGAAGAGGCGTGTTGGAGGCGGATGAAGATGCCGTTGCTGCGGTCGAGATATTGGCAGGGTGTGATTCAGAGCGATGGCGGCGATGTAAAGAGGGCACATCGCCAGTGTATGGCTGACCTAATTCGCCTGGTGTGAAGGACAGTGCGGAGCAGAAACCGTCGGTTGATGACATAAGGAGTGTGAGACCATCACTTGACCTATTGACTATGTTAACAGGTATCGAAATTAGTCGAGAATTCTTCAAAAGCTTACCAGCTTAGGTCAGAGAATGTTGCGTAGTGCAAGTTACTGACGACGCAAAGTGGCGTTTGCTGCTGCGTGTCGTAGACGAGCACAGCGTCTTGCGTTGCAACAGCATAAACCATACGATATGGCAAGGCAAATGCTGACGCAGGACTTGTCGAGGTTTCGCCGTCAGGCATTGGCGGTCCTGAAGCCGGAACGGGCTCGCTTGTAATCGATCCGGCATGTGTGAGAGGAGGCGGATCCATCACAGACGTCGAATTTGAGCTCGCAACGGATACCATAGGATCTGGTAGAGCAGGGATCTGGTCATCTGACGAAGACGTATCAATTGCGATGTTTTGCGTTGGCTTCTGACCTTGTCTGAGGTTGTAATATATTGGAGAGCACTTGACGGCGATTGAAGGCTTCTTATGACCCGGCAGATGTGCGACAGGTGGCTTGTTGAATCCTGCCCGAGTATAAATGTAGACCGTGTTCAGAATATTGTCATCGTGTTTGGTGGGATCTAACGATGATGGATGAGTTTGCTTGTATTGACCGGAAGGAGTGAAGAGAAGACTTCCATCAGTTGCGAACGTCAAACGACGGAAGAAGGACGTGAGAGTTTCATTGTGGTAATTGATTGTATTCTTGACCCCAAGACCCATTGCTGCTCCTAGAACAGGCGAATTGACCTCCATAGGTCTAACAGCTGGCAAAGGCAGCGAAGGTGCAGGGGAGGCTGATCTTCGGAATGACGGTGAGGACCCAAAAGACGATCTTCGGCTATGCGTGAGGGCAGGCGGATCCATTGGCATCGCTGTTGCGGCTGGAGTACCGGGGGTCGACGGCGCAGGAGACGCAATAGCTAAATTCGCCCCTTGTGATGGTGGACGAGCTAAGTTCTCTGGAGGGGCTGGACTGCTCGAGGAGATTCGTCTACCTGGGAGGTCCATCTTGTTGAATTTTCCGTATAGAGTGCACGTCCCGTCTTTTAATTTCAGGGAGTAAATATGTACGGATCTGTCAGACGACTGTGTTGCAACAAATTCGTTCAAAGGATCCCAGGCCACGCCTTGGACATAATGACTGTGCTCGGCAATTTGCCTGATCAATTGACCTTTGAAAAGTCAGCAGGGAGTAACTCAACATGTGTAAGGCACTCACCACTTGAGGCATTATAGATTCTTGCAGTATTATCGACTCCGCCTGTAATGAAGAAGACGCCGTCAGGTGACCATGCTAGGTCATAGATCTCAGCCCCTGTGCTCGATCTGCACATATGCTTGACTCTCCATGTTTCCTTATCTTCGGTCTCATCTTCACCAAGTGAAGGTGTATGGTTTTCGGAAGGGACCCAAAGAAGAATGTTGCCATCATCTCCAGCTGAAGCTAGCATATCACCTGGAATTCTAAGTATTGGCCGAGCAGGGACCGAGAAAGATAACCAACCTTTTGGGCAAAACCGTACGACATTGACCGTCTGGGCATGTCTTTGGAGGGTGGAGAGATATGTAACAATTCTTTCCTCGCCTTTGCTCTCGACGCTCCACAGCTTTGCTGGCTGTCAGTTAAGGGAATAGTTTAGAAGGGCCAGACAACGTACTCGCACGTTCTTATCTCTATTCAACCGTTAGCATAGCTCACTTGAACATGCTGGAAACTTACCCTCCACATGTTGCAAACCTATTTCTTGACCCATGCGGCTGAAAGTGTATGGAGTAAATCGGAGAGCTTTCGCTATGCCAGGAGATAAGGAGAGGAGCGGCCTTCATGTTAACTGATAGGCCCCTAGGGCCCTATGCGGAAGATTGAACCAGCTTTTGAAATCGGGAGAGAATCTTTATCACAATTGGTATGCCGAAGAACGATATACGGCTGTGGTGCGCAGCGCTTTCAGGCAGGGGATCGGCCCGTCAGCTAGGACCTCTTGGTGTTGGTACGGGTGGATCAGGGACTGCCGGACACGAGGGGATGTTGGAAGGAAGCTGCTCGCATGAAAGATTTATATAGCTTGTTGGCGGCAGAGAGGATTGCGGAAAGATCTGAGACGGGATCAACGTAAGAGGATGCTAAGGGGAAGTTTCGGTGAGTTGAAGCTACTGCTGCTGCTACTTCAGCTCTGGAGCAAAGGGAAGTCACAGAAAGCGGAGGTCGCGGGACGCGCCTCTGGGCAAATCAGACGCGACGGCCGCCAGAACCCCATTCCAGCTCTTACCCCGCCACGTGACCGCCGCCATCTACCCTCTGTCTGCCAGGAACGGCGGCCTGTTCGCCAACACTGATCTGGACCATACGGCACATGTTGCCACGTTTACGGCGTCAAAGCATCGTTCGGCATGAAGCTATCAATCACGTCCCATATCTATCTAGATCGAAGGCGCAGGGAATTGGCCCCTTTCCTTGCCGGGCCACCCCCCTCCAACGCTCTGACGACCGTGCCCAGGCGAAGAGTGGAGTAGCTTTTGTCGCAGTGTTTGAACGGAAAAAGAAAACGAAAAATCGGCTACCCAAAACACTAAAGGCTGACCCAATCCGAAGACATGCTCGCTCGCCTAACTCATCCTCCGTTTCAATTTTGGTATGAGCCACAACTGGCTAGTGGCGTGCCCGAACAGCTTGTTTCGAAATCGGAAAAGATTCCTCTTTGGATCACTGGAAACGACTTGTCCTAAATACCACCAGATCGGCTGGATCTTTGCGTTCTGAATGTCTCCTGATTGTACCCGTTGATGTTCCATTGTAATGACAGGCGTGTAGCAGACGAAACTAGGGTCTAAGCTATCAACGTCGTTGGGTGGTGGTGAATATGGATCCACCGATCCGCGATCAGCGGGTTGGGCATTTTAGTTCTGCTGTGGCCGAAACGCAACATCAGATCAAATGCAAGGAGTACATGCGGCCGCAGAAAATCTGGGTAAAGCTAATAACTCTGGGCAGAGACAACAGCCGGCTGAAAACAAAGATTATTAGCCATCGACATCTTTTAGGTATGCCGTGCGAGGAAACGCTGGGGCCAACTTACAGGACTATTGAGCATGCTGTTGCGCTTGTTCCTCCCTTTCTTGATGTGGCTTTTGAGCGCGCTTGAGTCGAGCGGCTTTAGCAATTCGAAACTACAAAGCAACTCCTCCGAGACCGACATGACGGCACCCCAGTTGTCAAATTCGCCGCAATACTAGCCCCACATTAGCATATCTCTCAAACCGAAACAAAGATGCTGCTGCTTACATTGGGTGCTGAGAAGACTGTGACGAGTATACGGTCGGTGAAGAATTCGTAGCCATCTTCGACAACCATGTGCGCGCGGCATACCAGATCAAAGTCATGCTTCTGCAAGAAGTTCATGATGACTTTCTTTCCAAAACAATAACTAACACCACGTTCATTCGATTCCCAGTCAGACTCGATATCAGCCGGATCACTCCAGAGAAGATCATTCAGTAGTCCATAATCAGGCACGTCAGTTGGCCTGGCAATATTACGGATATCGTCCATATGCGAAAGGCTCGGCGAGAGGCCACCATGCACACAAAAAATCTTTCCTGCCACGATGGAGGCAATTGGCAAACAGTTGAAGGTATCAACGAAAGCCTTCCAGGCCTTGATATTGGTTCTACGTTTGCACTCGTCGTAGAAACCGTAGACACGGGTGACGTTCGCGCATTCATGGTTTCCCCTGAGGAGGAAAAAGTTTTCTGGATATTTGAGCTTGTAACAGAATAAGAGGAGGATAGTTTCAAGACTTTGCTTTCCTCGATCCACGTAGTCCCCAAGGAATAAATAGTTGGCAGCCGGGGGGAACCCACACATCTCGAAGAGACGGATCAAATCTGTGTATTGCCCATGAATGTCTCCAACAATCTTTACCGGCGCAGACAGCTCCAGCAATGCAGGCTGTGACAAAATGAGTTCTCGCACCTTTGCGCAAATTGCCATTATCTCGGCATTCTTGAGTGCCACAGCCTTAGTCACCTTGGTAGAATAGCCTGCATCTAAGAGCCGTGAGATCATATCATCAAGGTCCGGCTCGCTCACGGTGATGTTGCCCATGCCGCCCGGTGAAGCACTTGCTGCTTCAATCAGTCGATCGGCAAATGATGGCTCGGCTTTGGGGTTGATCTGTCCACTTCGCTTGATCAAAATGGATTCTCCGGGCTTCTGGACATGTGGTTGATGAACTATACCAGAGGGAGGCTGGTCAGAAACCATATCGACCTCGCCCGCTCTTTGTGCGCGATTCACGTCCTTGTGGCCCTTCCCAACTGTTGCTGATTGCGTTGGCGACGGTGGCGGTGAGCCTGATGGAGGGGTCGGAACGTCCTCTCCGTCTGGTGATATCGGCGATTGGGCAGAAGAATTAGAATCGCTTCTCTTCGCCTTGTTTGAGTCTTTCCCACTCTTTGACGATTTGATTGAGCCGGAGTCTGACTTATCTCCAGCAGGCCCGTCTAGCCCTGAGAGATAACCAGAGCTGGCTCTTGGACTATCCGTAGATTTATCTCGATCACCTTTTGAGCCAGGAATTTTAGACCTGATTGATCCTCGGAAGGATCTCATGGACTCTTTCGTATCTGACTTGCTAAATGAAGGGTATGCCTGGAGATTGTCTCCGAGCGAGGAAGCGGCACTTTTTGGTGTTCGGGGACCATCGCCCGCTTTGGATTGCTGCTGGCCCATGTTAACAGGCTTTCCCTATCAATGAGGGGAGCCTCTAGGCGGTCGTCTCCGGAAGCCAAACAGCTAAAGTGGCGCCAGTCCTTCGCCACTAGAGTCCTGATAAATTTGTATCGCAACTTCCGTGTTGCTCGTCTTTGGTATAGGTTATGGTGGTTCAAAGAGCGTGGAAAGGAAACGAAGGAAATCGGCTTCCACGAAGGACTTCGTTTTGGCGGATTTTGCCTCGTCAGTCCCGCGGTCAAGAACGGAGGGAGAAATTGTGTCCGTTGTAGAGTTTTGTTTTTGGTGGCGTCAAGAAAAGGTTGAACTTCAATCGCTTCAAGGCGTTTCACTCTGCGACTGAGAGCATGCCTCCGAGCAGCTTAGCGATTGTTGAGCAGTGTTGAACTAAGTTTCCCATCTGTCGCACGAAGCAGAAGTGACGATTAATATTAAGAAATAAATGGCATAGATCGTTCCGTACAGATTGCGCACTATCGTTTAGCAGAATGGAGGGCGTTTCGAGGGCGTTTGCAAGGCTGGGAGATTCGAGGGTTGACTGGCAGTTTTCGTGGATAAGACGAGGAACTGGTGGTCGATTTCAGGAAGACAAGAAAATTCTTGTGGCAAGTCTGTTATTTCGCATGAGAGAAGTGATAATGATCCGGTGCTGGTTCTCTACAGCGTGCAGCGACAGGTGAATAACCATAACAACCGTAACGGCTACAAGATGGCGTTTGACGGAGGTGGACCGGCGTCTGTGGTGCCGATCCCAGACCGACCGCTCCTATCCGAAGGCAGCAGGGACCGACGGCAGAGCCGCGCAATGCGACCCTCGAGGGATCAGAAGAATTAATATTATTAGGGTGAAGAGCAGCAACATGCAGAGTCAAAGTCCATGGCCCTCGAAAATTTGTATGTGAAGGATCGCTCCCCACTTTTGGGTGTTCGAGTTCTACCTATCCCTCGCGTCGATCACGTAGCGAGTAAGCTTCATGGCCCCCGTCGCATCCCCCACCAAATATCCTCCTTTAGAACCACCAACTGCATGGCCCCTTCAAGCGAATACTGGCCATGTTACCCCTGAATGCTTGACTCAAAGCCGACTTGAACAGTGTCTCAAAGCAAGGTCCAGAAAGACTCGACATTCTCGAGCCTTCCCCAAACCTTCAAACCCAAGGCGAAGACGATCCTTGTTAGTCTCATAGGGCTTGACGAGAGCTCTAAATTCCCAGTATACTCAACCAAAGACAGACGGACTGCTGAACAACGTCTTACTGTAGAATCCTATCGGAGTCCTTTGAAAAAGGGCGTGACTGCGGGATCCTACGGGGTAGACTGACTTCTCACCCCTGTCGCAAAGGCAGCACAGTCGAACTCTCAGGCTGACCTTCGACCTCGATCTTCTTGATGAAGTGACCCGGAACAACAACAAGACCCATAAACCTGCTGGTCATGTTGGCCCTGGCGGTTGTTTCACCAATCGTCTCTGACTCTGCCATGGCTGCTTCTTGTCGCTGCATGGTAGGCATTCGGTATTCGTAGGTCTTGGAAAGGATGATGTTGCTCTCCTGCAAGAATCAAAATCAATGTAATTCTTAGATGAAGCAATCCACGATCGATATGGTTACATTGTCGGTACATTTGAACTCCCCTAGAAACATCCGCTCATCGATGGTGTGGATCCGGAACATGCGGCCTAGAAGCGAATCTAAATATTCCACCGCCTCACCATTGTGCATGTTTGCAAATTTTAGTTGATGCAGACTGTAGGTTGTACTTGCGGCATAAACAAAAAAGAACAATCTTTTAAAGGAATTTCTGCGCTGTTTTCCGTGTCCACCATTGCCAAGACCCAACCCGGACTAACTTGTGGCCAGCCGGAATGTGCCGGGGTTTCCTCACCTTTCTTCCACTCAGCAACAACACTCTCGTCGCGTCACGAGGCTGGACTTTGAGTGATATGACAAGGCTAAGCGAAAGACTTCACACCATAACATCCAATATTTCTACCTGACACCACTTTTCCACCATTTCTAGTCATATCCTTCAATGTCGGCTAAAGTCCTCACGAGTTCTCCTAATCGGTTATCAGCTTTCGCCTTCAAAGCAAGGGAACCGAATTTCTCGGTTTTCAAGGGCATGTTCGAAATCTCGTTATTGATGAAGGACCCTAGGGGCAGACGCTGCATCATGCAGAATTCTCTTTCGATCAACAATTCTACCATTTTCCCCTCTGCCCATGCTCACGAGACGTCCTGGACAGTAAGTGTCTACCATGAACCCTGGGCTTATATTTAGGATTTCGAGAAATGTAAGCTCAGACTAGAGCCTCTATGAGTACAGCAACCATAATAAGCATACATAACATTCGATCACTTTCGGAAGACGAGCAGGCGTTTTTAGGTCAAGAGCGTTGTTTGATTAATGCCATGTCCCCTTTAGCCTTAAGTCTGCCGTGCTTCCTAATATTTCTGCTCGCACTGTATTCGAATTCACATTCTTAATTTGAAGCACATGAGTGATTTCTCAGCCTCAACAGCCCCTGTCTCTGTCACTCATTCCAGCCAATACATGGCGAAGCATAACCCGCGAGGCGATTCGACTGGGATTTTCACGAGTGCAAGACATACCCTCAACACAGGCCGAGGCTTTTACCGCGTCTGTAGAGCTCACGACTGCATCTTTTTAGAAGAGGAGTGTTGTACAATCCTGCGAAGCGGCAGGTCGGAACAAGATGCCCTTCGACGGTGGACATTTAAGCTCCTACTAGATCAAAGAACCTTGGAATACAGCAGTCTGTTGGTCGGTCTTTGGCTGCCAATATTAGCGCCAGGATCTTATGACCCTACCAGATCCAACAGAAATATAATAATGTTTCGGACCTGAGTATTGTACGGACGTAAAATATCCCAGGGCATCTCTCCAAGCATTTTCCAAAAGCAGATACGACTGCGAGAGGGAAGATTTTCCTCCGATAGTAGGGTATCCCTAACGTCTAAAAAATACGCACGGATCAATCAAATTTCAAACATTTCAACTGTCAAAACCTTGAGTTAGGCTATCGCTGGAAGTAATGATAGGTCATGTAGTTGTTGGCCATTTCCGTTCCACCATTGCCCACCAAGTGGATTGAGGGCTCCGTTTGAAGATTGTTGAGCGGTTGAACCAATGCTAGTAGTATAGATTGATTCGACCATGTACTCTCCGATTTTCGTCGAGGGGAAACATCTGTGCCGGATGTGGCAATTGTTTCGAGATGCATCCGGCCCCCAAATTCTTTATCTATCCCAGCTGGCGGCACCATTCTGATTTGCTGCTGTCGGTCTGCAAGCACAAACCCCTCCACACTTTCCATTCTTCCGGCCAATCTGCCGTCGAATGTCGTGCCATCCCTCCCTCAAAGCCCTGCACGAGTGTGCACTGACTTGTCTCTTCTAAGTGGTTCCTCAGCATGGGGGCCAAGACAGGGGCTCAAATTCTGTCACACCTCAATGTTCGCGTGCCACAAGCGAGGCGTTCGTGAGATCTTAAAGCATGCATTTATGCAACACGATATCACACGTGCAATCAACCCAATCTACCTGACTCGTGTCATTGGCTTCCAATGCTCATTCCTTGCAGGACATGACGCCCATTCAGGCGGGATACGACATCCCGACATTCACCTCGGTTTACTCATCGAGTCTTGGACATGCATATCTGCCTGGCCAACAGAGTCACCCGCGGTGATGTCGACATTTAATTGCTTTTGGTCATGGTGATGGATGGATGATACATCTCATATGTCCTACCTGTCTTCCGTTCCCTTTGGCCATTTTTGAGCTTATTCATCAGCCTGCATACGTTAATATGGTGAGCTCCCCGCAAGGTTCCTCAATCGCAAGCCAGACATGGAACATCTTCCAGCACGCAACTCCAGTGCCTTGGGCATGGAGAGGCCGGACAAAATGACCGGTTGGACTTTCAGTCCAGACATTCGTGGCACGTCTAACATAATCTGGAGCTGCGTCCTCGTCATCTTCACCGCAGTCTGGACAGTCCTTCACCTTAACGTCCCCGCACCCCGAGATGGCCATATCAAGATCATTGTACGCCGGTTTCGCTGGGTTGTGCTTGCAATCCTAGCCCCAGACATGCTCACCCTGACTGCTGCCTCGCAGTGGGACGCCGCTCGCAAGTCCGTTGCAGATATGCAGGCCATCGGATATCATGAATGGACCATGGCGCACGCGTTCTATGCAAACGGAGGGGGCTTCTTCATCGAGTCGCACGACATGCGCCCATTCCCCGCATTGGCCGCCAGCATACATTTTCTCCTCTCACGAGGCTACATCGAAAAGCCATCCATCACTCGGGCCGAAATTTGGGACAAATCCAAATCTGACAAGTTTGCCAAAGGTGCAGCCTTGTTCCAGAGCGGCTGGTTGGTTGTAGTTACCATCGCCCGCTTAACCCAAGGCCTGCCAATTTCCCCGGCTGAGATCTTCACCCTCGGTTTTATTGTCTCCACGTTCATGTCCTACTTCTTCTGGCTTCACAAACCGCAGAACGCAGGAACCCCTACTTATATCAAGCTCGAAATGAGCATCGCCGCGCTCCGTAAGAGGGAATCTGAAACGAACCCCTCGGCGCTCGACCCATTCACCCACACGCCTCTTGACTTCGTCGAACAACCTCTCCAGAAATGGCACCGTCGCGACATTCTGTCCCGCTTCGATCTGTCTGCTAGACCCGCACTCCGCGTCCCTGATGACGCTATCCTGCCAAACTTATGGGGGCCTTTACTGTACGTTCTCGTCGGGATCCCGAGTCTGCTGCATTCCACAATCCATCTGCTGGCGTGGAACGTGCATTTCCCGACAAGGGCGGAGCAGATTCTCTGGCGGGTTGCTAGTCTTGTGTTGCTGGGTGTGAGCAGTTTCAGTGTTGGCGTTGTCGGCTTGCTGACAAGGAGAGGGTACAAGGGACGAGTGAATCTGTGCTGGATATGGGTGAATAGGAGTGCGGATAGGTTAGATGAAGATGCAAAGTGGTGGGAGAAGATGAGGTGGAGGGTGTTAGATGTGGTTTTTACACTGACAACCTTGGGGCTGGTGACGGCGCGGCTGTGTATTGTTCTTGAAGTCATTATTAGCTTCAGGAGTCTGCCTGCTGGCGTGTATCAGACGGTTAAGTGGACGGGGTTTATCCCGCATGTAGAGTAGATAGAGATAATAGAACAAATAGTAAGCTTACAAGACTGGAGAACCGCATCTTGAGAGGATTAAGATTGAATAGATTGATAATCAAGACTTAATTACGCCAGATACAAGAAGAAACACTGCATAGTCAAATTACTCCGGATCCTGGACCTCATTCGGCAAACCCAATTTTGCCCGATTTGTGGCTCCTTCGAGCCGGCGTCTGAGCTGATCCTTTGCGTGCACGAACTGGAAGTTGACTCAGCCGTAAGATTTTTTTAAGTTTGTTTGTAGTCGGTCTCTTGGGTCTAGATGAAGACATCTAGGCAGGAGAAAAGCATGTATGAATGCACGTTTGAGGGAGTTTTTTGCGTGTCGCGGAAGCTGAGATTCACCGGATGGCTTTGCGGCAGTATCCTCTGATTGGAAATGTTTTGATGCTATGAAAACTTATGCGGACTCGCCAGGTCGATATCATATAGGGTAAGGGCTGATAGTTACCAAGGCCGATTCTGATTTTGGACTTCCATGCTAACTCAAACGTTCTCTGCTTTCTCTTCCGGCTCGATGCTGGGCTTTGAGGCCTTTCGGTTCGCTCTTCCGGCGGCATCTTTGAGTCAAACTTTACACCCTGGCGATGGTCACTGACAAAACGCGTGATGGAAGTACGCTTGGCGGCCTTCGTACTATGGTTTGGTACAGAGTGTTATCGCTGAGACGTATCTAAGGCTGTATATACAGGCACCAAGTACTCCCTCGTCTTCATCATAGGTTGTCCAGGATCGCACTAACCCCGTAGATGATTATTGTTAGATTCGCTTGCGGGAGACAGGGATCACAGGTCAGCCCGAAGATTTACCGTCGAGTCTCTCTAATCCTCAGACACCACCTGAATGAGATCAAGTCCCGATCTTCTCTTGTCTCCAACGCAGATCATAGATGAAAGATGAACAATCCATGAACTAAAGCTTCGTCCTTGAGCTTGTGCTCGTTCTCACTACTTCGCTTTGGTATTGCCAGTTCTTGTTGCAAAACGTTCCTACTGAATTTAATTTTCCTTCTGCCTACCTAACCTTGTCAACTAAACTACATAAGAGTTGCTTTCCCTTAGCCTCTGTTCAAACCCACGAAAGTTTTCTACTGAACCGGTATTGGGTCTTTTAGGTCCTAATCGGCCTTTACCATGCGCCTTCAAGCTTATCCTGCGAGAAGGCTCGCTATTCACGGTCGCACAATCTCTCGATCCCGCCTTCCGCCGTTTAGAAGGGTCAATTGTAGCTTGTATTCAACTCAATCGCCGCAATCAGAAAGCCGAATTTTTTCATTTAGTCGGGAGGCGTGGGACTTGGTGGGTGTAGCGGCGGTTGGGTACGTGTCTTTCGAGCTTTATCACACATTCATAGCACCGAGGTGGACCTCGAAGCCGCCCGCGGAAGGGCTTCGCCAGAGAGGTATTGATCGAGATATCGACGTGGCGTTGGAAGATCTCGAAATCTGGACGGGGGATAAAACAGGATTGTTGGCCGAAGAGTTGCTTCGAGCGGAAGAAGCGAGCTATCCTGGAGAAGGTGGAATTGAGAGATTTGACGTGCTCAGAGTCGGGAGCAATTCTCCAAGCGAAGATGAATATTGCCATGGCTTTTTCCGTTCGCCATGGAATAGCGCAGATGGTACAAACGCAAATGAACCAAATTGGTCGGCTTTCGGAGTTTTTGATGGGCACCTGTAAGCGAAACTTGTTCATTTGCCATTCATAACGCTTACTGGTAAACTAGAGGAGGTCAGGTATCTGCTATCCTACGAGAAAGCTTGGTGCCCGTTGTGAGGAAGAAGTTAGAGCCCGTTTGCTCGAATACTGCGCAAGATCAACGTGACTCACTGGCGTCATCACAAGCCATCGATGCTTCCATCAAGACAGCGTTCCTCGAGCTGGACGCTGCCATCCTCCGATCGGGCCGAAACGGTCTGAGCAATTTGAACATCCCATACGATCTGGCAACATCGCGCGTCATGACTGGATACAACGGTAGCTGCGCCCTGCTTTCCCTATTTGACCCCACTACCCGCAAGCTCCGCGTTGCCTGCGTTGGCGATTCTCGCGTAGTGCTTGGACGCCAGGGTGCCGATGGAAAGTACACTGCGGTACCTCTCTCGACTGATCAAACGGGCCGCAACGCCGATGAGACCAGCAGACTCCAGAAAGAGCATCCAAACGAACCGGACATTGTGAAAGACGGACGCGTTCTCGGAATCATGGTCTCTCGTGCTTTCGGCGATTGGCTTTGGAAGTGGGATCAGTCAACTCAAGACGATGTAAAGAAGCGTTTCTTTAATTCAAGAACGATCAAAAACCTGAATACCCCTCCATATCTGACAGCAGAGCCTGTCATCACTACAACAGAGATCCCACGTGGCTCCCGAGACTTCGTCATTATGGCTTCTGACGGGTTCTGGGATGATGTCAGCAACGAGAAGGCCGTGGAGTTAGTACAAAGATGGAGAGAGTGGAAGGAATCTGGGACCACTGAACCAATCATACCAAAGGATATCGTTCCCCACAGAAAACCCAATCTTGAACTGCCGGACGACACGCCTTTGCTTAAGCACCAGAATGTGGTCGTGAAGGATGACAATGTGGCTACTCATCTTGTAAGGAACGCTTTGGGCGGCGGAGATGAAGAGCTGGTTCGCACTCTCCTGGCTTTCAAGCCGCCACAGTCAAGGGAGATGCGGTAAGTGTAAGACCTATCTTTTTCCTTTCTTCGCTGACTGTGCGCACTGCAGGGATGACATCACGGTCCAAGTGATATTCTTCGATAACAAGTGATCGAGTAGCCGTCTCTCGACTCGAATCTGCCAGATACGTCTTCCAATAGTGAGGACCTTGCCGTTTGCTGCTATATTGGAGGGTCGACTTTCTCAAACGCCTTCGAGCATGGCTTGGCAGTAACGTCATATAGATTCGTGTAACATTGTCCATACATTGTGCCTGCGCAGGCAAGACGAACAGTGGGGATTTTGCAATCAATCAGGAGCATTCCGTCTGGGAAAAGCAAGGCGCTGTGGCCTAAGGTTTATGGGCGATTGACTCTGGAAGTCTTGGCGCCTTTCACGCATATTTCATGGTCACTCGTCTGCAATTGAATCTTTGCCTTTGATATCCTCCTCGATAGTCCTTTAAGCGCGAATTTTACCTCCGATCCGACCAGTCTCGTGAGTCATGGGAGAGAGAAGACTTCTTCGGGAACATGCTCGGTAAATGTCGTCGGTGGTCAGGCATTGGTTTTGGGCCCTTATCATTGGGAAGATCCTGAAAGTAAAGCATCTTCAGTATTTCGAGCTGAGCCTGCGGAGAATGTCTTCAATGAGGAGATGACTGACATGGCTTCGGATATGGCGAAGCTTGTGGGATAGTCGGACAGTCTTCCTTACTATATTAAATTGACAAAAGCGTCTCAATAGTGGATGCGCAAGCTTTTGAGAATGCCTCATCGTTGATATTGTTGTTCGTGCGCTCAACCTTGATATTGCTTCCTTGGAATCCACTCTCAATTGCTTGAAACAATGCGTCATCCGCCTTTCCATCCCAAAAAGCCTGCCCATCACTATCAAGCATGCTCACCCCCCTCTCCGGTAGCAGCACAACAATCTTCTCCGGCCTCGCTGCATTCTCCCTCTCCGCCTTCGCAATAAACGTTCCAATCGCCCGATTCTCCTCCCCCGTAGTTCTCATCAAGGTCACTGCCGGGTTATGCACATACAGCTGCCTCCCCGCATACCTTTCTGGCACGCTCTCCCGCGGCCCGAAATTCACCATATCGCACGCCCCGACGCTGATCACCTGCGGAATACCCTTCCGCGCCGCAGCTTTCAGCCGTTCGGGCCCCGCAGACATGTTCCCGCCGAAGAGGTGGTCTGCGATTTCCGTGGTGGTGAGGTCGATGACGGCGTCGATCTGGTCTTCGGCGATGAGGCGCTCCATGGCGCGGCCGCCGGAGCCGGTCGCGTGGAAGACGTAGATTTCGTACTGGGAGGCGGGGAGGAGGGCGCGGATCCGGTCGACGCAGGGGGTGGTGACGCCGAACATGGTGATTGCGATTCTTTTCTTTGGGTTTGTAGTTGAAGAGCTCTGCGTGGAGAGGGAGCGTTGATGGTATGAGCGCGCCATGCCGACGATTGCGGCGGCGGCGTTGGAGAGGACAGTACTGAGGATGGTGTTTAGGCCGGCGATGTCGACGACGCTGTACATGAGTGTGATGTCGGTTTCTTCGACAAGGGGCTTGACGTCGCCGCTGGCGATGGTGGAGACCATGACTTTTGGAAAGCCAACGGGGGCTGCAGAGCGCATGATAGCGGTAGCGAGCGATGTGCCAGATGAGCCCCCGGCTGAGACAAGAGTGTGAATTTTGGCATCCTTTATCAGGCTTTGGACAGTTGACGTGGCCGGCGGGATGATTTGGGCGATGTAGCCGCCTCTATCTAAAGAAGATGTATCTGGTCTCGGGAATTGAAAGAGATCTCCTGATGCCAGGCGTTCAGAATCCGAACTCTTGCCATCGTGAGGCTTGATTCCTACATCAAGAATCTTGACTTCACAGGTATCATGCCGGAGAATCTCATCTCGCAGGAAGAGGACCTCTTCAAGCTTGGTATCGAGGGTGCCAATGACCAGGATCGTTGGTTTGCTCATTTTGTCTTAAGCTGTCTATACTCGGAGTACATGTCCATCAAACGGGTCGGCTCAAAGAAATATTCTAACGCTCTAAGTAGCTCCCTCATTTCAATTGTGATGCTGTTCCCATACGCTTCCACACCGAGATTCCCTCGATCTCCAATTACCCTTTTCGGGTTCTTACGGCGAGTTTCACTGACGTATGCGGGGTGCAGCAATCACAAATTTTTTCTGCCTCTTCCTTCAACAGTCTGCCAATAACATGGCCATGCTAGCTGTCTAATTAAGATTCTTGGAACCCTGAAGCTCCCGGCGTCCTCTTTCAAAACCGCACCTTGTCTTACAATGCCCGTATTCACAAGAAAGCAGCTGTTGGAGCGATTCCGCGAAGACGTTGCAGCAGGCAAGCCAATTGTAGGAGCTGGTGCAGGCACCGGGCTCTCTGCAAAATGTATTGAAGCTGGCGGCGCCGACTTGATCATCATTTACAATTCGGGGAGGTTTCGGATGGCGGGACGCGGGTCTTTGGCTGGCCTGATGCCGTACGGGGACGCAAATCAGGTGGTGGTCGAAATGGTACCTTATGAGCTTGTTCTGCATAAGAGAACTACGAAGCACTGACAGAGTATACCGCATAGGCACGAGAGGTCCTCCCCATCGTCACGAAGACTCCCGTATTAGCCGGTGTCTGCGGCACAGATCCGTTTCGCCTGATGCCTCAGTTCCTCACCGAGTTGAAGAACCTCGGGTTCAGTGGAGTCCAAAACTTCCCGACTGTTGGCCTTATTGATGGAACCTTTAGAGCAAATTTAGAAGAGACGGGTATGGGCTATGACGGAGAAGTCGACATGATCAAGACCGCCCATGAAATGGACATGCTTACCACTCCATACGTATTCAACGTAGAAGAGGCGGAGAAAATGACCCGAGCTGGCGCAGACATTCTGGTCGCTCATATGGGTCTTACAACAAGTGGGAGTATAGGCGCAAAGACCGGAAAGACCTTAGACGATTGCGTGAAGCTCATTCAAGATATTCGGGATGCCGCCGTCAAGATCAACGGCGATGTCATGATTCTCTGCCATGGCGGACCCATAGCCGAGCCAAAAGATGCCAAATACGTACTAAGCAACACTAACGGCGTACATGGCTTTTTTGGTGCGAGTAGCATGGAGCGGCTCCCTGTCGAGCTAGCAATTAAGGACACAACAAAATCTTTCAAAGATTTGAAACTTGGGAATTGACCGACTACGACCGTCCGGTAAGAAGAGTACACATCAGTCAATCGACTATACCGGGGCTTCTTGTTGTCTCTACCCTGTGTCGAGCAGAGACTGGTGCTACAGAAGCTTGAATCGCATATGTTATGAATCTACAAAGAAGAAACATCTCATGGTCTAGTAGGCCTATGTCTGCACTGAGGGGTGCCGCAGACACGTAATTTACTCGCTGAAATCGTCTTGGAAAAAGTGCCATCTGCACTAAGAGGTTTCAGTGTAGCAAATGAAACCGTGGGGCTGAGGTGAGTTGAGTCTGCTAGGTTGAAAGATACGGAAGCTGGCTCAAATTTTACTTGAGGCTGTTTTCACTTGCATATGACTCTTTCTTTAAAGCGGTCTTTGCTTCACTCACAAGCACCTCCCCTGCTAGCAAAATCAACCTCCATTCTGGATTACTTGAGTACTTCCAAACTCCAACAAACATCGCTTTACATCGCTTACTTCATCTTGTTCTGCCTCTGATTGACTAGGCCGCTCGTTCAAGAGTCGGATATCCCGAGATCCCCACTTCTTCCTGCTACTACAGTCAAGTCTCGACATAAGCAATCGATACTCATTCAATTGCTATCATTCCACAGCAAACGCGCTCCCTCTTTTGTAGCAGCGGCTGTCACCGTGAAAGCTACAGTAGACTGACGTCGGTGAGATACTGCCAAACGTGTACAGAAGAAATTGACTGATTTTTGTTGTCTTCTAAGAAATTGCTTATATCGAGTCATGACTAGTACAAAGAAATCACTTATCAAGAAGAAATCCCGGCCACGCTTTTTCCGCGTTCGGGCTAATGTCAGCATGATTTCAATATTGGTCCCTCGAAGTGTGAGAAATGACTCATTGTTTTCAGGTCCTCCGCAATGCCCCCATCCGATCGGCTACACTATTCGGAAAGCTACCACCAGATCTCTTCAAAGAGATTCTTGGCTACCTGTCTGCGCCATCTCAGATCTGCTTAGCCATGACTTCCAAAGATCACGCCAAAGCTGTTCAAGTCCACAACGTACCCAAGACACCTAGAGCGTATATCTACCGTGGACCAAAGTGGTCCATTAAATCTCTCATCAACGAGAAGAGTGCCAACCGACGCGAATACCTTGTCGGCTTGAGACCTCTGATGCCAGCTGATCTACGCCTCTGTGAGTCGTGCCTCATCTACAAACCCATCGGTCGACAGCCCAACAAGTATTGGTCCGGGTGGAAGTGTGGATTGGAAGAGTTTTGGTTGTGTCGAATGTGTATTGTGGGGAAAAACCTGCAAAATTTGCTAAACGCTGTGCAAAACCTCGACGGCATGAAGCCCCTCGGAGCTAGAACACACAGCGGAGGAGAAGGCTATTACTATTGGTTACCAGGGAACAGACCTATCCTTCGTTCCCTGAGAGGGTAATATCGAGTTCACCCCGCGGCACAGCACGAGAGAAACACCTCCACAGGGAACGCCAAGAGTTCATTAGATGCCTTTAGGCCCGTATATAAATTTCACCATCTCTCTTGTGAAATACTTCATTCAAGCATGCGTTTATTTCCAGAACGCTACACTACGGGGGAGCAACACCTGACCATCCGCTGCGTGATGAGGAGCAGAATCCATAGAAAATGACATACATTTCCTACTGTCAATAGCATCTGTTCAAGCTGACAAAGACCCATAAATTACTGCAGTCTCATTGTCCTGTAAAGGTCTGGTGACAAGTGCCTATTCTCGGGAGTGCTTAGAAGCCGCAGAGCTGTGTATCAGGGAGTACGGGGAGCCCATCAGTCAAAAGGCGCTTCCGCCTGAGCGTTGTTCTCGATGGGCATGCAACGCCTCACATCCCCAAGTACCTCTTCAACACAGTCGGACAGTCTCCAAACCCTTCTCCTTTAGCTCAGCCACGATCTCCTCCGGCCAAACGAACCACGCGTCGCCAACAACGTGGAATCTGTCATCACCCTTGGCATCAGGATTCAGCGGCCGGAGCACTACAGGGAAACGACATCCAGAGATGAGATAGATGCGGTCATCTGTCCGCGTATTTGCGTGTGCCCAGCCCAGCATCCCGTTGCTTGTTACTACCAGCCTCATGCCGAGGAGGATACGCTGCTGAATAGTGTTGAAAAGTGGTTCGAGCCAGGACTTGAGCGTCTCGGGTGATTGTTTGTCTCTCCATGATTCCCACTGATGCTGAAGAAATTGGCTTGAGCTAACCCATTCTTCGAATGTTTTGCCGTGGAAGCTAAAGCTGAAGATCTTCAGAGATTCGAGCCAATCGCTGAGAGCGGTGAAGAAGCGGCCGAGTAAGTCTACGCCTAAATCGGTGAAAAGGACCGAAAAGGGAACATTGTGGGGATTGTTCGAAGTGTCGAGGGAGAATACAGACGCCATGAGCGAATCAAATTCGGTCTCGGTGTATAGGCTCAGATGATTATCTACTTGTAACGGGTGTCCGTGCGTACAGAACCTCGTCTGGTCTCGACCTATTTCCATCGTAGTAAAGGTGTCGGCTCTGTGTCCATACTTGCAGAGAATGTCACCTTTTGAAGCATGCTGAGAGCTAGAATATGAAAGCGTTTGCCATGATTGCTTGGTCCCGAAGCTTGCATGTGAACATCCAGTTATGCACGTTACAAAGCGTGCTTGGACGTTTAAGATCAAGTCATCTTCAAGACGATACTGTGGAAAGCTGTCAATGAATGGAAGCGAGTCTCTCGTATGCAGGTTATCTAGCGGAGTGACCGATCCAGTTCTTTCGATCAAAGATGTAATCATTCGGACAAGATATGAGTCCTTCAACTGAAACCAAGGGGGTGTCCATGAAGGAAGCATCTCACCGTGTGATTTGTACAGCGGTCTCAAACAGATTATGCTAAGTGACATTTGTGTCTTTATCGCAAAGGTGGTGATGTCGACGCTCAATTCTTCCACTGATCTTTGGTAGTCAATTGTGTGAACATAATTATCTCCGTCGCTTGCCAACCCGAGAATTGCAAAGACCTTGTCTCGAGGATCCGTAGCTTTGGCGTGATGAGTGTCGTACAAAATCTTGAGCAACTTTATATCTTCTTCCTTGTGGTACGTATGGCGAAGATCTAATATTGACTGGACCTGCGGCGCGGTGGAGAAGAATGGCGTCTTGCTGGCTTTCGCGAGCAGCTCGAGCCTAAAGAGACCGAACTCCTTCGGGCCACAATGCACAGTAACACTGCCAAATCTGTCGTTGGCACGAGCTGTAACAATCTCTTGTATGATCCATACACGGTTCCAGTACGGCCTTTGGGTGATACAGATCACTTTCTGAGCCAAATCAGGGTAGAATGTGTCATCTCGCAGAACCGGCTCAGAAGGGCTCCCCCATTCTATTGGCATCTGGTTGATGCAGTCAATTACGTCGTTGGATTCATCACTCTGTATGCCCACCCAGGCTATGACTTCCACGGCCATGTAATATATCGTCCTCATCATCGAAACTTGGGATGCTCGTTCTTCCAGGTCATCTTGATTGATGGATATCGCATCTGCCCTACACGGCACGTAGTAATTAGCATAGAATAACATCAACAGGTTCGACTTACCAGATAGGTAAATGCAGATTTGAAAAGCGCGTAGCGTTGGAGCGTTTCTTGTAAATCTCTCGAAGCGCAATTTCTAAGTTTCGTGGAATGAACAACTTGCAGTCATCTATAATCATCATTCGCGTATCACTCGGAGCGCCCCAGCAGTATGAAAATGCAATGTATCCACCGCCAGGTACTGACCGGCGAAGCTTGCCGCGAACCACTTCACGGTCTCCATGGGGTAGAAGTTCAAGCAACCGGATTTCGTGATTTTGGGGAGTTAAACGCTCGTACTTCAGATGAGGTATGTCTTCCATCCGAGCGATCCAAAACTCCCGAGCGAAAGTTCCACATAATTCCAGCTAAGATTATAAGAGAGTCGGCCCTCTTAGAGTTTAAACGTGTGTGAAAATAGGCCTTCGAACACGATAGTCTTTGGCGCATGTGAGGTCGGCCTAATCTTCATTGCGACATGGCCTATCAAGCTTTGAGCAGTGAAGTAGAATAATCATATTGTTTCCATGGAACGTGTTCTGCACTTAGAAGATCTTGAAATACGGGCACATTGAGGTTTGGTGGTAATGCGAAGAGTGTCGGATTTCATCCGCGGGCCTCCGACGAAATGCGGCATTCTTCGCGTCTATCTATTTGGCCAAGGTGTTGATGGATTTTGCACCAGAGAAAGACATTGTTGCAACCAAGACATGAAGGAGGTCTAGTACGAAACCTGCTTTTAGCACTTATAGAACCTGGCCTAAAAGACTGAGTAAGCTCGACGGGAGAGGTTCTGTGCATGACCTCATGTCTTTTCCCATACAAACTCCATGCTACTCTCCATGTCCCGCATCTCGCCGATTTATACAGCCTCTAATTCCTAATATGTTATACCTCCTTGACGAAGCCAACCTCCACTAATTTCCCTGTATCCACGTTTAAGCTCTGCACCTTACTCCTCGAGTTCTCCCTCATCCACAAGAACGCACTTAGTACCGCCCGTCTGAACAAGGCTCCCAGCCACGCACGCTTGCCATCCAGGATCCTATTCGAGATCTTCAATTGCTCCTTACCCACAATGTAAATGGTCTGTGCATTGTATGCCTTCGCCAAAACAGCAAGGCGCCGGCGTGGAACTTCGGAGGCGTTTGATCTAGGTCTTCCGGCGTGCTCAGTTGGGGCGACTTGCGCAGTGGTCGCTTCCTTCTCTTGGTTAGCGAGATTGTTGGTGCGTTCGATCTCTAGTTCTTCAGCTGCTTCGCGGATCACAAAGTCGCGAACTTGTTCATAAATGAGTAAGCCAAGATCTTGCGTGATTACAACGTCGGTATAGCCGTGGTGTATGACAACCCGGAAGATGTTGATCTCACCCTCTCTGAGGATTTTGGTCCCCAGTGAAACACCGTCGCCGGTCTTGACGTGGTGAGGGAAGCATCTTGAGACGGAGTAGCGTTCGTGACTGGGGACGGTTGGGCTTTGCGAGGCACGCAGGTGGAAGAAGACCACAACGTCAGGAATCGCGAGAAATTTCTGGAGAAAATGGACGAATACAGTCGGCGTAGTGTTGCTGGCGCCAGTCTTGTCGAAAAAGATACCAAAGCCTTGCATTGGAGAAAGGCTGGCAGCGCCAAAGTGTGGTGTAAGTCGGAGAGCAACAGAGCGCGGTGAAAGATCATCGGGTGTGCTATTCGAATTGGCGGAGGTTGAGCTTGATGTTGAAGATCGGTCTTTCTGGGTTGAATTCAGCATGTGGCTGGGCGGGAAGCGGTCAGAAGCTTCAGCACGCCACTGATTTTCTTTACCATAGCGCCAGAGAATGAAAATGGTGGAGAGTGCGACGGCCAGCGCCAGAGTGAACCATGCACCATCGGGAACTTTTGTTAGAGCGCTGGAAAGATATGCGCCGTCTAAGGCTGCAAAGATGAGATAGACCACTAAGACCAAGATTAACGGGCGACGCCATACGATGATTGCAACAAGAGCGACCATGCAAGTTGTAAGGAAGGTTACCAGGATTACGCAGGCGCCGTAAGCGTGGCCAAGCTTGGTGGTATCGCTATACACGGCAGTGACGATGACGGTGCCAATCATGAGCAACCAATTGGCAAAGGGGATGTATATCTGCCCGTAGAAGATTTTAGAAGTGTGTATCATCTTGATTTGGGGAAAGTAAGAGAGCTTCATGATCTGGCTGAGGAGTTGAAATGCGGCGGTGATCATGGCCTGGCTTGCGACAATAGCAGCAAGGATCGCTATCACGAGGCTAGGATATAACATGCCTGGTGGTACAGTCTTGTAGAAAGGGTTTGACCATGCGGATGGTGTGACCGAAATATATGCCGCTTGACCGATGTAGGCGATAAGGAGGCAGGGAAAAGCGAAGCAGAGCCATGAAAGCTGTATGGCAGAACGGGAGAATGCGCCGAGATCTGCAAAAAGTGCTTCGACCCCGGTGATAGCCAAAAGGATGCCTCCAAGAGACTTCCATCCATCAGTGCCATTCCGGACGAGGTAATGCCCGGCGAAGTACGGAGAGAAGGCTTTCAGGACTGATGCGTCGTATACGACCAGATTCTGAATTGGTCAGTGGAACTCCATTTACGGAGATATTTCGCTTACATAGATGCCAAAGACAAGATTGAAGAGTAGCCAGATGATTACTATTGGCGCAAAGGTACTTGCAATCTTTGTTGTCCCAAATGGCTGGACCACGAACAGAACGATCAGAATGGCACATGACGCTCCAATGATCGTCGATTTAGAAATGTCTTCGTCAACAACTTCCAACCTGCGAGACTTAGAATCTTGAAAGCAACAGGTCTTGGTTTCTTGCATACCCTTGGATGGCGCCAAGCACGGACTGTGCCGGCGTGAGAACTCCATCTGCGAAGAGGAGTAAGCAATGCTGATATCATATTTGCGAACAGAAACGTACCAGACATAACTAGAGAGACACCAAACACACCGACGATCTTCAACGCCCACTGAGCAACTTTGTTTCGCTCGAGAAAGTCCCGAGTCGCGTTGCCCGAAGACCGCATTTTGTCTGACTGATGCCTCTCCATTTTGACCAAAAGCTCTTCTCTGGGGTCGCGGCGAACGATGTTTGCCTGTTACTATCAGCATTCCCAATTCTTGCGGGTACATCATTGCCCCTTACATATCGTGACAACAAAGAGTATAAGGCGAATGTCCCACCTTCACCTTGATCATCGGCTCTAAGCACTATGAACATATATTTCACGCTGACCATAAGCGTTATCGTCCATATGATCAAGGACAGGGCACCGAGGAGATCGTCATAGCTTGGGTCACCGCTAAATGTAGACGAGTAGACGTAGAGCGGACTGGTTCCAATATCGCCATATATCACTCCGGTGCTCTGATAGGCAAGCCTGACAGTGTAAGAACCAGCCACCAGTGCGCAGGAGAACATCCTCACCATATCAGATACCACCCTTTAAAGTCCTGTTCTCAGTCAGATCATATTATGGGTGGCTAACAAACGGCTTGCCTGCGTAGACTTTCTACCCTCTCGTTCAACAGAGGTCTCGCTTTCGCCATCCTCCAGATCAAGTTCCTTGTCGCTTTTCTTAGAGGACGAGATACTTAGTGGTCGAACGCCAGGCGGACGTTGTCGGGCGTAGACACCACCGCTAAACGACTCGACTGGTTGTATCGCATCGTCTCCAGCGCGGGCATTTTGAGCTGAAGTCATATTTGCTCGCACGCTGCCAATGAGGGTGAAAAGTTTGAGGAAAGAGTGGACAGAGAGGGTGTGCGTGGAGGAGGAAGGCTGGAGATGAGAAAGCCATAAGGAAACAAACAAGTAATTTCAGCTTCAGACCCAGACGACTTGGTCCAAGCTCCATGGGTAGACGCGGAAACGACCGTACACAGCCCCAGCCGAGTAGCAGACCGTCGGTAGATTGATAGTGGACGATCAAAGGCAGATATCAGCGGGTATGCCATCAGCATTGGCACGGTGAAAGCTTGGAATGTGGAAGTGGAAACGCCATGCAGAAACCACCTTGCAGGCTGCATTGGCTCCGATTGGAAGGGGATGGAGCATGTGAGATTGGCGGAGACTAGATTCGTCATTGCTTTTATTGATCGATGATTAGATCGGAAATGGTGTGAGTCCAAAGGTCGAACTTCTGCATGGGGCTACAGTGGTAACACAGGCGGTGGATAAATGCCTCATACATTGAAGTTGATATCAACACCACTTGGTCCGTGCGCGCGGTAGATCTCTGTACCGAGGGCACTCCCAGATCCGCTTTCTCGTCTTCACTGCACCAATCGCAACAGAGATACAACCGCGTCTTGGCTTGCAAGAAGCAAATGACGGCCGTGCTGACCACCAACTACTTCGCACGATCTTCAGATGTCGATCTTTTTTTGCATAGCGCCGGGGCTGTGCTGCACTTCACGATTTGGGAAAGGAGCTATGATTGTCGTGCGGCACGTGCTGAAGCTGTCCATTATGACGCGCCTGCGTGGCTAGAGTATGTCTCTTTGCGACAAGAAACAGACTGTATCATCATGTCTCTTCTCGTTTCAGCGTCTCACCTCTGTGACTTACCAAGGCAGTATCTAGGAGCATTCAGGCGCCTTGTTGCCACCGTTACAGTAATTCTTCTATGGTAGACTACGACGTAGGTTTTCCAACCAATTCGTGGAGAACATTGACTTGACGATGGAGAAAGTGTATGCTTCCACGGCAATTTTGAAGAGTAACGCTAAGGTACGTGTCGTCTTGATGACGGTGGATCTGCTTTAGTGAAGCTGTATTTCGGTCCAAGAATTGTCGGTCGCGTCATTTACCGCTTCCCCGGCCATCAGCCCTTGGATGTATGCATCTCCAACCACAAGGAAACCTCCCTCAGCTCTGGGCCGCAGAATGATCGGCACACAACAGCCTTTGAGAATATACAAAACATCTCCTGGCTTACCTCTTTCATGAGCCCATCCTATATGGCCCCTGTCGGTAGTCATTAGCCTCATTCCATACTCGACCATGTACACAAGATCCGGTACGACGTACTTCTGTACCTCGCACATCTGACCAAATTGCCGTTGTCTTGCAGCACGTGCCCTTACAATCCAACCACCGCGAGTCTGTGACTTCCACTGTGCCCAGCGCGCGAGCGTGCAGCCATGGAAAATGAAGGAGCGGTGTTCGTCGATCCAAGCCTGGGCGCTAGACGAAAGGCCAGCGCTATATGATGGGTAGCGGAAGATACGAAGAAATTCAGGCTTATAGTGCTTCCAGAGTTCCATCATGGCGTTTGGGCGTTCAACATTGAATGTTCGGAGGTTACTAGGCTTCCGTCGTGGTTGGCCTGGACGGGGCAGATTTTCGAATGGTGCACGAGAGTAGCAGAGGAAGACATCAAGAAGAGCTTTAAAGGTCGCTTCGTCATTGCCGTAAGGGTTCAGCGAATCTATAGGTTCTGTTGAGTCCTGTGGAGGTTCGGGGTTATTTTCTTCGTCTATCGTTCGACTGGTGACTGATATGGTTCCAACTTGCATACCCTCGCAGCTCAGGATACTATTTTCTTGGGTAGCCAACGATTTTGTTCTACCTGCTGCACGCAGGGGGCGTTGAAATAATTGCGACCCAGGAAACCGATGAAACCCTCCTGTCAAGTAAGACAATTGTCGTTGTTGCTTGGCTCCATCCAATGCATGCCATCTTGGTATCCAAGAAGCACTTCTGTTCGACAGGACAGACGGGTCATCGCACCCGCAGCCTAGAAGTGGGATAACGTCAAGATTGTCTTTTCTTCGAATCGCGCCTAAAGTCAGTTCGAGACAAAGGTGTTCAACTGAGAAATGGTAATTCGGAGCTGGCACGTAAAAGAAGGCGTCTGTCGCAAGACCAAGGATTCCGTAGACTTTATCTCGAGGGTCAGTGCATTTTGCTGTCCAAGTCCGACATAAGGCGTATAGAAGCGGCATAGCCTCGCTCTCTTCTTGTTCGGTCACGGTCTGCCGCATTTGGACAAGAGTCTCAATATTCCGATACGCGGAGAGGTCTGCAGCCGTCATTTGGCCTCTCTGCGGCAGGAGTAACTGGATAGCTTCGCAAAATTTGGGCCATTCGATCTGCCAACGGCCACAATGTATTGTGAGCTTCCTTGCTTGAACTATCTCCTGAATGACCCAGACGCGCGTCCAATATGCACGCTGTATGAAGACTGAGAGTCGATCACGAAACTGAGTAGCATTTTCTTGATTGGAAAGCCCGGCAGAGGCTATGGTCTCCATCAGCGCTGCGTCTTCGCCGGAAGCATCTTCCAATCCTGTCCAAGCAACGACTGCCTGTGCACGCTGATATATTGACTTCATCAGGAAGATCTGGCTATTCTTCTCCTCAATGTTGGCTTGGTCGATACAAATAGCGTCTATCCAAAGGCGTAGTATGCCTTTGGTTCGAAGGGATAATAATCCATTGTGTAAGTTGGCTGTTACCCGAACAGGAAGGTTGTCAACTAAAATTTGTCGTGAATGGCTCAGTTCGCCCCAACAATAGGATAACGCGGTATATCGAGGTAGTGAATTGAGCGACGCATGCTCAATGCTCCCGGTAATGACGTCTGACGGTGCTTTCTCTGGCAGGATGTTAAGCAGACGTATTTCAGACATCAGCGGGTTCAACGGTTGATAGTCCATACTGACAAGCTTTGGTGTCGTACAGGATCTACCATTAATTGGTAAGAAGAATGATGCAGCGAAGACTCTCGCACGATTCTCGGGCTCCGATAAGCGTTTCGAAGAAGAGTAATAGTGGTAACAACGAGTACACCAAGATTTTACTTGGAAAGGGCGTGCTACTAAGTGCGTTTATCCCAAGACTGTTTGTAATTCATATTTCGATCGATTTATGGCTGCTTTCCAGGCTCCATCAGTAGCAAAGCACGTAATCAGGGAAGCATATCCATTTCCCAAAAACAATTTACATTACACCGAAACTTTCAGCAGGTTTTTATGCCTCTTAAGCTGTGTTGATGACGATGATGCGCTGATGAGTTTCCATAAGCGCTGCTTCCTCATGATTTGGCGTCTAGTCTGTCCCAGGTTAAAGATAAAAATCTGCTAGCCAGGGAAGAAAGAAGCACTCATATTGATGAAACTATGCGGTCGAATTTCTCGAAAGACACCATGGCGGCAATCAAAGCTTCTCGATCATCTCAGAATTTCCTACTGGACATCGTCTGAACCCTGGAGGTCAAACCCGAGAGCAAAGGTGGACGTCTTTTGAGGCCCTTAGCATGCCAGGAAAATGTGGCTTTGAAGGAGAAGGATCTCTGTCGGGCCTTACACTCAGCCCCCAATCGTCGGCTTCTAACCAAGGAGGCGCGGAAAGCGGGCGGAAGGAGCCTAAAAGTAGAAAAATTCGGTCACTGCCCATGGGGATTTAGAAGAGAAGACAACACCGTTTCCAAAGGATGCAAGGTAATCAGACTACGTTCACGTAGGGAGATTCTACTTTCATTCTCGTCGATGATCACCCAAATGCTGTTCCCCGTGGCAACCTCAGGTTTTTTTCCATCCGCGGAGCAATGACTTCCGCTCTCTACAATCCTCTTCCCCGGCTGAGCTACACGATACTGCGGCTCTTACAATTGAGTCTCGCTTGCCTGAATATTTTCCACATCTCAAGCACAAATGCTAGTCTCATCGACTGGCTCGGCACGGAATGGCGACCGAGACATACTATCCACGCATCACTCAAACCTGCCTTCGCCGCCTCGTCATTGACACTGGTCTTTGCTCTCCTTGATTCTCTTTTGGATTACTTTTATGGAGGCTTCCACTTCATGTTGATGTACACAAAATTCGACAAGCCTCGCGTTTTCACTGCTGTCGGCGTCTGTTTGGATCTTCTCTTCGCTATTGCACATGCCGCGTTGGCATATCTTTTTTCTCAGCAACACTGCCTTCAGCTTTTCCCCGGCATCCTTATCGCAGAAAGCTCTGTCTTTTGTCCCGGGTTCAAGATTATATTTGCATTGACACTCGTGTTAACGTAAGCAGCATTGCTCTGTAATTAGCTGGCTACTAGGCTCAGAGCGCATCTCCTGGATCGCACAGATGAGCGCTGACCGAAAATGTAGAATTTCTTTTGGATTCACCGCCGTTCTTAGACTATGCCTCCGATACCAGCACGCTATATTCCTCTCAAAGGTCGAGTCCTCAGCAAATGGACAAAGATATGTGACCTGGTCTCTGACATCCTTGCTATGGTGCGATCCCAAGCCTAGAAGCGAAGCTATCTACAAGCGAAGCCACCAGTTTTCATGGATTAGAAACCCGGATTCCTCTCCGACAGTCCACACATGGCCGTGATCTAAATGCAGACAGCTTTCGGCCCTTTTAAGTAACAAGAGGCGAATTAAAAACCTCTTTTCGAGCACGCCTTGGTATTGTGGGAGTGGGCAAGCAGCCACGGGATACGCTTGGTGTTATTCCATCGATCTAGGCCATTGATGGGGCAGGCGTCATCTCTCGAAAGCGATTTCCTAGATCGTAGGCTTCAATTATCGTTGCCGTGATACCCACCGCAGGATTATCCATGGCTTCTGGCAGAGATATCTATCAAGACATCTTTTGCGCGGATACTCACTCATCGGCAACGGTTCCGGGAGTATGAGACTTGTTCTCAGGGGGAACCATAGTCTGACCGACGATGACTTCGAGCCACAATCTTGAGCACATTTACTGGAGCCCCGGAAACGTTTCGAAACAACGCCAGACCATTGCGCTACCAGACAATTAGGGCGACGTAAATGCGGAACCACGCAATTAGTACCAACAGTCCCTCAATTTAACTACGTGTATGGAAAATTACAAGTCATTACAATCAACATAACACTAAGATTTGGAAACATCATTCTCGATCCTGTAGTGTGGGACTACGCAAAAAGCCTTAAGACTTTAGATCTATGGCCACATCAAGCTTTCCGTGTGAAGCTACCTTAATATTGGAAAAGGTGGAAAGATGCCTGCCGGAGCAATCTAGGGCAGAGACAAAAATTCAGTTTATCATGGTAATACTGGGAAAGGGTCTTAGGAAGGACCTCAGGGAGCACATCATACGCACCGCAGTCAAGAGTATGGCCAGCTAGTATTAGTAGCTTCGCTAATATTGGCAGAAAAGTTCATGTCATTTTAGATGAAAACATGCAAGGGTATCATATCATCTAAGAAAATCGTTATCCCTTTTCCTACCCTCGTTCCAAATCCCCCTGGAAGCTAATCCTGTTTCCTCTCCTCGACCGCTCCGTCCCGCCAGTGAGCACTCGCGTCATCGGGCTCGCAACGAAACCGTTCCGATCTGTATCCAAGCTCACCTTCTCCAGACCGAAATCTCCCGACCTCCTACCCAACCCGTAAATCGCCGACGCAACAGACATAGACTTCACCTCTTCTTCCTCTGTCCGTTCGTCCCTCCGAGGTCGATGCAGTAGACTAGACATTCTCCTTTGCACACTTCTCATTGCTCGTCCAATGTGGTCAACAATAAATGCAACTAAAATCAAAGGAATCGATACAGCCAGCCCAATGCCAAAAATGTATTTACTAACATATCCAATATGCAATCCAGGTTTCCCGTCCTTCTCTTGTTGAGGGAATTCGCTAATGTTGATCGAAAAAAACGTAGCCATAAAACTCATCGGTAAGAAGATAATCGTTACAAGCGTAAATACCATAATCGTCTGTCCTTGTCTCGCCGTATCGCTAGCCTGGTCCCTTGCAAATCGTGCCTCGAACGCGTTGGCGCTCTTCTGCTTTAGATCCAGTAATCTCAGTAGATGCTGATAGATCTCCTCGGCCTGCTTGTCCATGCGCTCGATATCCTTGATGTGCAAGTCGACAAGCTTCTGTTGCTCGCGGTAACGGCGGCGCATATCGCCGCGACGGTTCGAATCGGGGATGTCTTCACAGATGGTGCTGGGGATGTCTTCTCGTAGGAGAGCAGTCTGCTGTGAGAGGACGAGGTGAATGATGTTGAGCTCGTCGCGGATGTCTTTGCATTCGGCAAGGAGGCCCGCTTCACGGCCGATGTCAAGCAGGTTGTCATTGAAGAGAGAATCGCTAGCTTGGGGTACGGAGTCTTCGTCGGAGATACTTGGATCATCGTCGTCAGGGTCATCATAGTCGACATATGCGGTTCCTGCTAAAGGTCCTCGATAGGATCGCGGGAACTGGCTAGGTCGCCTCTTGATTTTGAGCCATTTCGCTGCGGCGCCTGATGCTTTTTTATATTTGCGGAAAAGTGCCGTTTCTTGATCGGTCTGAACATGATCAGCAAAGCTGGTAGAAAGAGGGATGAGAAGCTTACAACTCTGCCGATTGAACTCTCAAACATGTCGAGAAATTGGTAGTCTTCATCATTTATGCGATGTCTATCGAAGAATCCACAGCATCGACCAGTAATCAAATTGGCAAGATCATAGACCGATCGTACAGGAGGCCTTGTCTTGGAGTTTATGTCCTCGATGAGACCATCCAGGACATTCAGCGGGTCGTTCTTTGGCTGTTGCCAACGCTGTGGAAAGCACGTAATGATCAGCCCATCACCCAAGATCCACATCCACAATTGATCAACCATGAAAATCTTGGGCTCTTTTTCTCGCTCTTTGCAGTATCGATAGACGACTTGGTCCCTATCACGTCGCTCAGTATCGATGCCATGATAGAAAAACTGGTCGAGGGTTCTGCGGACGTGTAATTGTGTCGAGCTTTGGATATGTGCTCGGATAAGCATCTCATCATATGTCGCGGCCGGCTTTGGAGGCTGGTCACGGTTCGGTGACAGGGCATCTTTGATAGCCTTGCTCATCTTGTGCCTTCGTTCATCCGTTTCGAAATGCAGAAAAGGCATGAAAAGCACAATATTTCCCTTTTCACGTGTCTGTTCCTTTGGCTTCGGTTTTGGTGAGGCAGTTCCACTTTTATCTTGGCCTTTACTCTTCGGTGTCGATATATTTTGAGGCAATGGACTTGACGTCAGACGGCTGTTGACACTGGCGTTATCGACTTTCACTTCAAACCGGCCCTGGACATCATATCGTTGACAATTAGGTCTCATGAATCGAGCATGGACTTTGGGTCCTCGATGACTTTGGACAAGAGACCTTTCCAAGGCTTTGAAGGCTTCCACATCTCGAGCACCGGACTCGAGAAAGTACTTCGTCAACAATGCTTCGGCCCAACGCATGTTATTGGCCGGTAAGTGGATCCATCGAAACTTAGGCTTGATATTGCTTACGAGTGTAGTAACGGCGTACTTTTCAGGGTCGGAAGGGTCTTCAGCGTAAATGGCCTCGAAGACTGTGGTTTTCTTGACAACACTCCTATTTGCACCAACACCGAAGTCGACGATGGTGGCCTGGAAGCCATTTAGAGCTCCGAGCGCATCTGGCGATAGAAGGGGCTTAAATACGTATCGAGAAAGGTGCTTAACAATATCCTGTCTGTCATATTGTGCGGCGCGGAGAAGTGGCGTGCTGTCAAATGCGTCCCTTGGATTTCGATGCGCTCGCTCATCTGCGAGTATCTCTTTCACAGCCTCTAGCCTTCCACTTTGGGCGGCCCAGTGCAGGGGGGTCATTCCACTGGAAGTGGTTGCATTTACATCAGCACCATGGTTAAGCAATATTCTCACGACTTTGGCACAGCCCTTGTCTGCAGCATTGTGCAGGGCTGTCCACCCGCCGTCACTTCTTGCCATGACGTTCGCTCCATGCTCGAGTAGAAGCTGTGCAATTTCCATTTGACCACTTTCCGCCGTAAGATGGAGAGCTGTCTTGCCTCGCGCGTTGGCAGCTTGCAAGTTTGGTTTCTTGCCGTCCTGTCTGCCCAGTAGCAGTTCTGCCAGTCGTGGCTTCCCAGTCACGGCTGCCCATTGGAGTGCTGTTCGACCTAATTTATCTTCGATATCGACGTCAATGTCGGTTGCCAGAAGCAGACGAACGACCTCGTCGCCCCAACGGCAAAGCTTGTCAGCCGCCAGGTTGTGTAGAACGGTTCTGCGATCTCTGTCTTGAGCGTTCACCTTGGCACCATACTCGAGCAGAAGCTCAAGCACTCGGACATGGTTCCGCCAAGCAGCCGACATGAACGCAGTCCTACCATAGCGGTCGGTGGACTCCGTATCAGCACCATTCTGGAGGAGCAATTCCACAATATTTATATGGTTTTTCTCAACAGCTCGATAGAGCGGCGCGAGGCCCTTCTTTTCAATGACATCGGTCTTAGCACCTTCGGCAAGCAATAAACAAACGACGGTCTCACGGCCTTTCTCAGACGCCTTTTGCAGGCCAATCCTCAATGTGTTATCATTGAGGATCTTTTCCGCCTTGGCTTCTTCTAATAGGTCTTCAAGCTCCTTTACCTTACCCTGGTCGCATGCTTTGATAATCTTCACAAGTAGTCGCTCCGCGCCACTTTCAACACTAGTCATTCTTTCCAAATCGTTGTTCCCTGGGCAGTTGATTCATGATGCAAAATATGTCCGAGGATCACACAGCGCTAATATTGAAAATAGATATCACACGAAACTGACCATTAAAACAGGTCAGTAGAGAAAATAAGCCAGGTCAAACGCTGAATCCGGGAACGAACAAGAGAAATCCTGTGCACCGTTCCATGTCCCGAGCTGAAAGTTTCCTGCCCAAAAGTCTTCTCTCGCATTGCAGAAGCGGAGGTTGGCGCGCTAACCCGCATCGAGATAGTCTCTGAAGCTTCGCATCGCACCTTGCAGGGAGCCATCAGATTTTGTTGCTTCAGAAAGGGAACTCGCCGGTATATAAATTCTGCTGAGTATTGCTGTCCGCGGTAGGATCGTGAGCGGTCTGGAAGAGACAGAGTGTTCTGGGTTGAAATCGACGCCTCCTGACGCGGCATCAACTGCCCTTCACGTGCCCAACCATTCCAGCTTTGGGCCAAGCTCCCTGCAGCCTTATCATCTCCCACTGACGTCTTTTCGCCCAAGCTCCTTCGCTCTCCCCCATCGCTCCCATTACGACAACGCTGTCCACTTCGGCGATTTGAAAGCTTTCGAGGCTAGGAGTGTCGTGTCTTCGAAAGGCCATTCTCGTTCACCATGTCTGGCGAAGCATGGCTGTACCTACTCGCCGTCCTGATCAATGCCGTCAACCTCTTCCTGCAGGTGTTTTTCACCATCATGTACAGTGATTTGGAATGGTATGTCAATTTTCGCGTGTCATCATGAGACTTTGATAGCTGACTGCGCTGCAAGCGACTACATAAATCCGATCGATCTCTGCAACCGCCTCAACACGTACATCGTCCCCGAGGCTGCCGTACACGCCTTCCTAACCTTCCTCTTCCTGATCAACGGATATTGGCTTGCGATTTTGCTGAATTTGCCGCTCCTACTTTTCAACGCAAAAAAGTATATCCCCAAACCTACAGCAAGACGGCCGAATTGAAAATGGCTGACTATAATGACTAAAGAATTTTCGATAACCAACACCTCCTTGATGCAACAGAAATTTTCAGGAAGCTGAATATCCACAAGAAGGTATGTCGGATCCGATCAGCACGGCGGGATAATATCGAGGAGCTAACGAATGTTGCAATTAGGAATCGTTCATTAAACTCGGCTTCCACCTGATAATGTTCTTCTTCTATCTCTTTAAGATGATCACTGCTCTCATCCGAGACGAGTCGCAGTGACTCTATGACAAGGCAGATCACGCAATGCGATACGGTGTGTAATGCTTGAAAGCATCGTCCTACCACCCGACGCACGTTTCTTCCCACCCGCAACGCTTGGCGCTCCCTTGATCACTCCGAATTCGGGGAAAATTTGCTACCTTGAAGATCAGGATACAATTGCACAATCTGGGCGTCGTGGAAGGAGAAAGCCTACTCAAAGCGCCCATTATGGCAGTTCAGAATCGAATACACTGTTGGAAGAGGCTTGTAGATAGTCACCTATTTTTCTCAGGTCGGCCGGAGTCGTGGCCAGAAGACTGGGACTGATACCCTTTATTACAGCGCTCCACCCTACATTTTCGCCTTAACCATGCTCCTTACACATCCAATGGAAATGTCAGAACATCTCTATCTTCTCTACGGTAGTTGTAGGATGACCCACGCTGGTGGTACAGGTTGGAGCGTTAACACTTTGCATGGTGTTAGCAATTACCGTCGCCGAATACCTTCCTGCAAACTGGTCTTCTCGCCTCTATAGCCCCTTTCTTAGTCCCCAGTTGTGAAGGCGAAAGATGGAAAGGAAATGTCAGTCTGTGTCCATATACTTGACTGTAAAGCTTCTCGTAGTCTGTCCAAGGTGATATGCTCATGCTAGAGTGCAATAGAGCAATAATTTCACCGAAAAGAATCCAGAAACCCGAGGCTGCATCAATGCTTCTAGAGAACCTCCCAAACAAGTCATGGAATATAAGAACATTGATAGATTTATGCTAGGTGCATTCTCTTATGGTACAGGCTGCTTTCTAGTGAGAAGACACACCGGTCGGGGCTAAGGGTGTAGCTTTCACGAACCCCAAGTAGGTGTAGGTGGCATTTTGTTAGACAACGCCCCCACACTCCCTTAAACAATGAATCAACAATACTAGCGTTGAGTTAGTCAGATTAATCAAGTTGCGGCCCCACAAACTTAGGACCCTTGCAGGGTTTTCAGGTAGTGATCGATATGGGCCTTGCGGATTCTGTCAAACGACTCATCCAGAAAGCTCCCACAAAAGACAAAAAGATACTCGTTCTGCCAGTTGATATTCCAAGGGTTGCGTAACTCGACCCAGCAATCGTCTCTCAGCCGCTGTGATTTATGCATGACAACACCGTACGACTCCGAGCCGTCATCCACACGCTCTTGCTGACGACGATGCAGCGCTGGCGTGTCTTGTTCTACCCGGATCTTGCCATGCATTTTCCTAAACCGGTGGTCTTCATCATTTGGATCGCAATGGACAACCTTGAGGCAGGTCATATTGGTCCCCGTCTTGCCAACTATTAAGAGAGTGCTGAGATGCACTTCGGTGTTCGTTCGATGCCATATTCTGTACAGTTCGCCCGGTTCAAAATTGTACGAATTATTGTCGCCATAATGAGCTTCGATCGGCTCGCATGGGTCTCCAGTGCGAGGGTCCACCTGCAATGTGACCGCCTCGCGGACTAGCCTGGCAATCTTGTGTTGAAGTGCAGCTGCATCCTCGTCCTGCAAGTGCTGATCCGACCCCTCAGCTTGAGTGGCTGTCGAAGGCGGTGTCTCTTGATCTGGAAAGGAACAATCCTTAGCACACCGAGCCAATCGACAGGAATTTGGATGCGCGTCCTTCATACCTTGATTCCTCTGCTCGTCGTTGGCCAGGTCTCCTTTGTTCTTCATTGCCCCTCTGCGATTATTTTCGGTTCTCATATTGACTGGCGCCTGAGCCTGACCTTGGAACACACAAGCATCGTCCCGGGCTTCCTCAGTGTTGTGTGATTGTCCGACAGTAATATTAACGTGGCCGTTCGTCATACGGCGTAGGTGCTGTGTGACCACGTCCCTGCCAAGCTCGACTCTGGTGGTGAACAAGATGGAGGAGCAACTTGCATTGTCACAACTCTTGCGGCTCTCGTCGAGCGCTTCGAACGGGCATTCGAGTCTGTCAGCCTTGCCTTCTGGCTAGGCGAAAAAGGCAATGTCGTTAAAGTTAGATTCAAGCGATGGTTTCTTCTCTCTGAGCTGCAAGGCTGGGCCGACTGAGATGGATACCCAGCCACGAATGACATGCGTCTCCCCGAAAATGGCCCAAGGGTGGCAGCCAAAGATCGCCCCGCGACCGTTCGACCACTCAAATCTTGACAACAATGAGCTCTCGACATATAGATTTGATTTGGCAAGGGGACCCACGCCGCACCTGCAGATATTTTTGTGGCAATGCTTTGTCAAAGGCGAAAATTATGGAATATTTCAATCTGGGCATCGCACCGTGCGGTCGCCGGTGCCCAAACTGTCGAAGTCTTCCGGAGCTTCTATCGAGGAAGGATTCAAATGGCAGAGCCTGTGGGGCTCGCCTTGGGTACCATCGCGCTAGCCTCGCTATTCACCACGTCTGTCGAGCTCATCGATTACTTCGAGCTGGGTCGGAGCTATGAGTACGATTACGAGCTGGCCTGTCTGAAGCTGTCGATGCTGAAGACGCGCCTGGAGACTTGGGGGCGGGCGCTTGGATTGAATGACGGCGGCCTGGATAAGGACCTCCAAGAGGATTGGCCGCTTGAAACGCTCGCCATGCAACGAAGCCTATTGGGTATTGCTGATATCTTCGGCAACGCAGAACTACTCAAAGACAAATACAAGTTGATTCCCCACAAATCACGAAGCATAACGGCGTCTTCTGCAAGGAATGGTCAGGGTCCGATCCCGGACCGCAGTGTCACGCGTACCTTTTTAACCCGCCACCGCCGCCCCTCATTCTTCCGACGATCAACGACTTGGGCAATTAGGGACAAACGGAAGTTCGACGCATTGATTTCTGACCTCGAGTTCCTTATTTCAAGTCTTGAAGCTGTTTCGCAACGACTCTACAGCGCTACTGCCTCAAACATGAATAACAATACCAGCTCGCCACCTGCAGTTGAGGATACTGACAGTGCCTCTGAGACACGAGCTACGCCCTCTGGGGTCATGGCTAACACAGGCGCCCGCAGAACAGAGGGCAGACCTACACGAGCTATAATGGCCCAGCAACAAGATCTTCAGCAGCCTCCGGTGGACGTTCCTAGCTCGACAGCGAGCAATCAGCCCACTTCACAAAATCATGCCGAAGAGGGATTCAGATTCTCGATTGAAACGATGGTGGACCGTTCAGCCGCGTTCCTTGGACCGGCTGAAGGGTTGAGATTCGAGCCAGCACCAAGCGGGCAGACCGTTTCATTCAGAGTCGGGCATACAAAGGACGACGCCAGAGTGGTGGGTGGAACGATGAGGGATGCACAGCTCGACAACTTTTTCAACGCCACGGCCCGAAATCTTCGAGCACAGTTACCGTCGAGTCAAAATAGACCGACACCTTAAGCAGCATCGCACCTGATTTGGCGACTGCCCTAGCCCAGCAGCTTATCATCATCAAGACCGACCCTGGCTTGCGCCTCATGGGCCTCCTAACCCCTGAGCATTTGCGATGCCAAATCACCTTCTTTTCCACAGTTCCAGAGCCTGATGATGCCTGGAGAAAGAGACGGGTGACAAAGCTCGGACGTGGTGGGCCTCGCCTGATATGATGTGCGGGGGTGTTGAGGCTGTCAGCCTCGACGCCTTCTCACCTTTTCAAGTTTAGACAGAGTGAGGTGGCAGCAGACCATCGGAGCCACAACATGGGAGTTTACGACGATGTGATGGATTGCTTTGTGTGGGAAGAGCATCTAGGAAGGCATTGTGCTTTCAAATATCATTATGACATGAACTAAATTGGTATATGAGACGACGAATGATGATTCGATAACATATTTCCCAACCTTCGTTCCCTTAGTTCATCTTGTCCCCTATTCGTTCAAAGATATATCAAAAATGAAGACCTCCTTCTCAAAATCAAGTTGGCAGTAAAGGCTTGCCTTCGGGTTAAGGTACTGTCAAGGCACCCGATGTGTGATGAAATCAATTCAACACTCCTGCATAAATATTTTGACGTGATGTTAGCAAAGTAAAATCATGATGTCAGAGCTGCCCAGAGTTCAGGAGTTGCCAGCCGTTTCTCATCATGGTTATCATCCGTGAGGCGTGGTCTTGAAGGCCGCTACCACCAGACGTCGGCAAGGCTCTAAGACAAGTTCACAGGGATCGCGGCCCGTCACGTACCATTTCAGGACCTTCGAGTCGAGGTTGGGTAACGGAAGTTGTGGATCAAGTTTATTCCCGCACCACAAAGTAAAATTGAGCTACGAATCCTGTCACCAAGCTTCGAGTAAAGGCAGGTACTTTTAGGGTCTCACTTCAGCCTGCAGAAATCTTCACCAGAGGCTCGGTGACGTATATTGTGGCTGCAGTCTGGCACGGAGCCCACTGGGTTTGGTTCAGCAACGAATTCTATCGCTGAATCACGCTCGTAGCAAGAGGAAGGGAAGACTCTGACAATGCTGGAGAATTTTTGCATCTGCTGGCTCCCGCTATTCGTCTAGCCTCATGTCATTCATCACATCCGCCCAATCCACAGAAACCCCTCGCTCATCAAGAGGTTTATTTATTTTTCTTCTTCTAGACTTCAGATAGGCATCGCTTAGTTTCGGCGGAGCCCGAGCATTTGGTAAGGGTGTAAGCGCAATCTCCTCAAGTCTCGCCACTCTTGTCTTCTCATCGCTGTTGAGCGCTGACCTCCGTCCACATTTTGCTGCCATCAACAGTAGAGCTCTCAAAGTGAAGTTGGCATCATTGCCGGCATTGTGGAGATTGTTGTATGGGCAATGTAATTCCTCCAGAAGATCGCGTAGACTAGGCCAATGCAACTCAAAAGATTCGAGGACTGCCCGCGCCAACTTTGACGTATCTAGTATACTCACGACGTGGTTGAATGCTTCTGTACGCAACCCCAGAGATGACATACTATCAAGCTCGGCGTAAAAGTGGTGACCCACTAGAACAATATTGCGAAAGAGGTTTGAAGGAGGATTTCTTTGCCCGTCTCGGATGCAGAGTGAATCCATCAGAACGTCTATTCTGGTCTTGATACCATCAAGGGGTATATGTTCTGTTTCCCCGAAAAGATACCTGGTGTAAATTATCGAATGATTCCGTGGATATCTTATGGTAAAATGCTGCGTTTTTATAAAGTCCTTCTGCGGCGACGTTAGAATTGTCATGGCAGGCCTCAGATCTCGAGTATCTAGAGTAGCAATACCAATCTCGTCAGGGGGTTTACACGTTATGTTGCCTTCAAAGTCGATTGCGACAAATACAGCATCAAGAGCGTAGATGTCAGGTAGAGAGCCAGGTGGAAGTGGATCAGGTGTCAGAAGATTAGCCACATATTGGGTAGCGAAACGGCAAAGCTGGTTGAACATTTGAGGCATACGCGGCATTCGGAACATTGTAAGAGATCCGGATCGCTGGATCTTGTGGTTCCTGGCCTTTTCTCTATAATCGTACATTTGGTGTCCATGAGTATCGGAAATGTCATCGTATTTGAAAGGGGCCAGATTTTCTCTGTTATAAGCGAGATTGCCGAGGGCCATATTCTCGGCCATTGTGAAGTGGGATTGGGAGTCTGTTGTAAAGTTGTCAGACGCAGCAAATAAAGGTCGGGAAATGTGCTATCACTAGCGCTGTCGGAGTCACAACCAGGAAATTCAACTACAATATGAAGCCTTGCTTTGTGCGAAAAGAACATTCTGGAAATGCGTTCTACCAACGGCTGGAATAAGAAACTCTAAACCGGAATATGAAATGAGGACTTATGATTGATTGATAGGTTCTTCCGGGTCTTGGTCTTCTGGTTAAAAATAGGCCATTTTCACTTCATCCAGTGATGATTGATGCGCTTCTTGCGCATTAGCATACAATCGTTTCAAGTCCAAGTTGTCTGGCTCCAGTATGGTAAACCTTATTGCGTAGGAGGCTTTCACCGGGGAGGATTGACCGTACCTCGATGCGTGGCTTCGCTTAATTAAGTTAGTGCGCTCTTGTGGTCGCACTCGCAAGCAATCGGTTAATTGCCACTCCTTTTAATCCTCTGCAATTGATCCATGCGCTCCTGTCAACATATGGCTTAGAAGTCAATTATCCGAGAACATGTAAACGCTACGATGTCAATTTATCTTGCGCCACGATTTCATCCCAGGTTTAGCGCACTGATAGCGAGGCGCTGAGTTTTCCGCCGCGACCTTTCCACAGAGAAAATTCCCGAACACTGGCAAATGGCGCCTATCCTACCACCTTTTCCAGAATTTCCATCGCGATTCAAGGCGACTCAGGACACGCGAGCTTAGTTAATTGTCACATCCTGATGAGTTAATATCGCAATTCTGAAATCGACACTAAATATGTGGCAACGCCTTAGTCTTCCTTTTTAGGCACTGGATCACGAATCAATCTTTCTCTGAACGTTCGTTAAGTCTAAGCTACTAACACTCACTATCGTTACGATTACGGAAACCTGGACTGAAAACTTCAGATCCAATCCATCAAGCTGCTCTGCCATTGCTGTTGTGATGACCACTGAAAGGTCTTATTAGCTGTCCCCTAATTCTAGCGCTAACACTAACTAATATCTAATCTTGTGGACTTGCACCAGCAACATCCCAACATTTAGATAGGATAGCTCACTTCAGAACGGTTTCTGGAGAGAATTGTCTTTCAACATGAATGTTTGTACCATATTTAAGGACGACGCAAGAATAACTTTGAGGATCACATTGGTAAACGCATCTTAGTATTTCCTTATCCAAGTCCTCGCATTATTGCTCTTGTAATTTCCTCTCGGTCTTTACTTTCAAGTGGCTCCTTTTATACAGAATGAATAGATTCCTGAACGCTCACACTACCCTCACCACAATTGCTGTTCTAGCAATTGCCTGTGAAGTGTCACTAGGAGAAATTCCAGACGATGGTTTTGTGCCTTACCATACATCGGCGCAGCAGGCCGACGCTACCATTACAGGCGGTGTTGACATCAATCACTTGGTCGGACCTGGCAGAGACATTGGCAATTCATGCATCCAAACCGGTAGCATTCTCTACTTCGACTTGTACAAGGCCCGATACCAATGCGAAATGTTGAAGATGATGCCCCTCACTACATCCACTGCGGCTCCGACAGATGCTCGGCAATTCTGGACTCCATGGGAGGGGGTTGAGTCCATAGGATACATCGAAATGTACTCAGCCACGACGACATCCACTCTCATGGGCCGAGAGCTGTATCCCCCTGCTGGGGATCTTAAGAGCTTTTCATTTCATGTTCCAGAGGCCACTCTGACCGCGTATGGGTGTGAATGTCCAAAGATTGTCGCGCCATCCTCGACACAGTCACGTACAAGGAACACGGGTGGTGTCGATCTATCTGTTTTAGCTGCTGCCACGGACTTTGTCGGCCATACGGTTGGAACAGAATGTCTGCAAGCTGGTGGCGTGAAACAAGCCGACTTTCAGCTCGCATACTACTCATGTGACGTACTTGGCATGCAACCGGTTACGGCTCTTCAGAAATCCACCGCCTCGACAGCATCCACGTCTGCCTTTATTGAAGCTCTGGAGGGGACCGAATTTCCCCTAGGTCGACACGTCTCAGTCCCAGATACCAGAAGTGGGTCACAACAAGTTACTTCGAGCATTTGGCAGCTTTATGGCTGCCCATGCACGAGTCCAGGAGCAATCTCGTCGTCATCGACTGCAACCGGAACGTCTCCTACTTTACCAAGGTTGGAGTTGCCTGCAGGTATAGGTATCGCTGCTCGGTCCACGACCACCGCAAACAAAAGGGCAAGGAACATGCAGCCGCTGGAAGGACTTGAGGGCCGAGTTCAAAGGGCCGTTGCTCTTTCCTCGCAGACTTTACCTTCAGTCTCAACTGCGACGACATCAAATTCTAGTCCTCCTCTCCAGACTGTAACTACGATTGTGTACTCTTATGTCAGAGCAAGCGCGGCCCCCTCCCAGACCACTGCAGGTCCCCATTGGGGGGTAGACTATAATTCTCTCTATCGCGTAGTCTCGGTTAATCCTCCCTCCACCACGACCCTAATCGACGGCCCAGAAACTGGCCAGGAATGTCTCCGCGATGGGGGCATCAACGAAATCGACGTTCAAGCTGTTCAATACTCCTGCGGCGTCTTGAACATGCCGTGGAGACAGCTTAGCACCTCAGATAGTCCGTCAACGACGACCTACACGTTCACGGGAAACTACCACACAATAATGTACCTAGGCCACACGATTTCTTACCCTGAGCCGGTAGCGACAGGGCTAGTGAAGACCACGACGGCAGGGAAGCGGTGGGCGTACTACGGTTGCGATTGTACGCCGACGTCATCTGATGCGACGGGCACGAAAATGGCTGTAGCGTCGTCGACGGCTGGCGGCGTTCTGCCGGAGTTTGTGGAGGAGATTGTGCAAATGGCTGCGAGTGCAAGAAGAGCCTCTTCTGCTCCGAGGATGCGCGCCTCAATGCTGAGGGCTTAGGTCAGTTTGTATTTCCGGTTTTCAGTGGAAAATGATATGGGTAAACGAAGTTGCACCGTAGATGAGAGAATGGTTGTTGAAGGGATATGTAGACTTCCTCCTTTTCGTCAGCTGTGTCTGAGTATGTCTTGACCTCCATCTGAAAATTCCGCGCTTTTCATCAAGAAAACTTGCCCATTGCATAACGCTACACCGTACGCTCCCTATCTCAACTATTGTGTCAGGACTGTGCTCGTCCGGCGTTGGCTGTTGCATGTTCTGGGTCTTCCAAGCTCTAGACCCGGAATTCTAGGTTGAAGACTTTCTCTACAAAAGCGAGTCGGCAGCGAAGGTCGACATCGTCACTAACGGAGTTCGGAGAGACTGAAAACGTGATACAAAGAATTTGATGGTGTTCAAGGATGAGATTAGAATGAGTAAACATTGTCGCGTCGGAAATTCCCCTTGTTCAGGGGACCGGTAGCCATGTTTCATTATGGTAGAGATATGCACGGCGCGCACAGGAAGGGCGCCGGGAGTCCAGCAGCTTTCGGATACAGTCTGAGAAAGTCAATGGAAGGCACTTGTCCGCCGCCGATGTCAAAGGCCTCTTGGGTATATTTGAGGTGGCAGGTTTCACACAAATCAGGAAGGCTCCCCTCGTAGAAAACTCAAGTGGGACTTTCGAGCTTCATCAATGTATAATAAGTGGTAAATTATTCGATGTAGCGAGGGCTTTCGAAAAGTATCACCCATGATCAACCGGCCATCGCGACGAGATTCCTAGGTCTCTGCTCGATTTCCACAGACTTTGGAGAAAGTTGGAATGAGCTATATAATAGTATCATATCTAAGAAAGGAATTCGGTAGGTCATGCAAAAGTTCCTTGCATTGTATTATTTTGTGTGGAGAATGTTCGAAGTTTAGAGCAGAGCGGTGCGCGTGTCAGTGGTTGGCGCGCTAAAAAGCCTATCGGTGCGAAAAAACGATTTTCCCTCCCAGACGAGGCTTGGCTACCTGCACAAATACCTTGAGAGCCAACCTGCGACCCTGGGAATCGCCGAAAAGCTAACGATAGTTTCAAGATCTCGACTGAGACCTAGAGATGCCTCTGCTGGGACAGGACTATGATTCGAGCGAGGATGAAGCTACAGCGCCTCCGGCGAAAGCGAACGTGAAGGCAGCTCCAGAGGTTTCGCTTGAGGTTAAGTTCGCCAATACATCATATGACAGAACAAATCCTGATAACGAACAGGACCACGCGCAGATGCAGCTGATGCTACCTGACGCAAATTCGACTGCTCTTACGTACAATGTATCGTACGATAACCTTGCCAGACCAACTCAGGGCCCTACAAACCTGTTCACAACTGTCAACGGTAACTCAAAGAAGAGAAAAGCGAACGTATTGACTGGCGATACTCATGAGACTGTCATTAGCGATGTGACTTTTAATACGCAACAAAGGACGTACCAAAGCCGAGGGTACGCACAGGATCCCAGTATTCCAGGTGCTTTTGTTGGGGATCAGCAGGCTGCTGCCCAATATCAAGGCAAGGACATCATACAAGTGAGGCCCACAAAAGAAGCAAGCCGCGCTATTCGCGCAAGGAGACTTGACGCTGGCGACCCTAGCATTGTGGAAGGCCCCGGGGCATACAAGGGGCCTTTCGCGGGGTATAAGAACGACGGTCAGGAGTATGAAGAGGAGGCTGCAGCGGCCGAGAGAGAGCTAGCTAGCGATGAAGAATGGGTTGAAGAAGCGCTCGTGCCCTCAAATCTTCCCGCTCCAAACAAAGCCTCTACCTCCTATGCTGAAGATATATCGAACGCAGAAACAACGACCTTCCATGGTAGCTCAGAGCTTGACTACCAAGGCCGAACTTACATGCATGTTCCACAAGACTTGGATGTGGACCTGAAGAAGGAACCGGGCACCTTCTCAAATTATATTCCAAAAAAGCTGATTCATTCCTACAAATCTCATACAAAGCCAATCAATGTCTTGCGATTTATACCGGGGTCTGGTCACCTACTCTTATCTGGCTCAGGAGACGCTTCAGTTAAGATTTGGGATGCGCACCATGATCGAGAGCTGCTCCGAACGTACTCGGGGCACACAAAGGCTGTCACAGATTGCGATTTCCATCCCGATGGCAAAACAATGCTATCCGCTTCCTTCGATCGTTATATGAAGTATTGGGACGTCGAGTATGGCAAATGTATATCCCGTTTTTCGACGGGCAAGACACCTCACTGCATTCGGTTTCAGCCGGCAGATGGAGGAAACGAGTTTCTGGCTGGCATGTCTGATCATCGGATTGTGCAATTCGATGTCCGGAGTGGAGAACTTACTCAAGAATATGACCATCACCTGGGTCCCATCAATAGCTTAACATTCGTCGATGATAACCGAAGATTCATCTCCACTTCTGATGATAAGAGCCTAAGGGCATGGGAGTTTGGTATCCCAGTGCCGATCAAATTCATAGCCGAACCGTACATGTACGCTCTCACGAGGTCATCGGCGCACCCAAGCGGGAAGTACGTTGCTTTCCAAAGCAGTGACAACCAAATCGTCGTCTACGCCGCAGGTGACAAGTTCCGCCAGAATCGGAAGAAGGCTTTCCGCGGCCACAACACCACTGGCTATGCGATCGACGTTGCTATCTCACCAGATGGACAATTTGTGATGTCAGGCGACTCGGGAGGATATGTCTGCTTTTGGGACGTGAGTTGTATTCTCTCGCTGACATTTTGCGTGCTAACAATCTTTAGTGGAAAACTGGAAAGATGTATCACAAATTCCTTGCAGGTGGAAAGGATGGGCCAGGTGCTGGTGCGGTCACTTGCGTACAGTGGCATCCTCAAGAGTCGAGCAAGGTGGCTACGGGTGGATTGGATGGAGTAATAAGATATTGGGATTAGGCCTGCGAACATGAAGACTTCCCTGACCTTAGGCCGCCACGCACTGTTCGAGCCGAACGACGTTGGTGAGCATACTATTCTTGAGAGAATATAGTTGCCCTCAGACATTGAAACCCATTTCTACGTTACACTTTCTTACCATTAATTCTCGCCATCACGTGTTGCGATGTTTTGAACACGCGACTACGGGCCGGTGTGGGTGTGTTCATTCCCGCAAGCTATTGCACGCACCAAAATTACCAGCGGTACGGCGAAATTGAAATTCCGCTAAGCCAACAATGTAATGATAAGGACGAAGCAATTGGATCAGCAAGTGGTTCTCTATCAACTCAGCCGCGACTTCGAGCACGTATTCAAAGAATTCGCACGGCCCTATCGCCTCGCACAATAATATTCACGATGACAGAAAGCTTTCTTCTCGATGCTACAAACTTTGGCATCTCTCTGCCACCTCTCACGCCTACCTACCCTCTTGAATACAAGATTCCTAAAATCGAGAAGGAGCGATTCAACAGTAAGCCAACAGAAACTCGGAAAAGAGCCGTCCGCTGACTTAACATCAAGATGAAAACGACCTGAAGGGACCAAACAAACAGACTCTTTCTCTCATTCCTCGTTTTTCGATTCCCACAGAGCAAGTCTGCCAGCAATGCTACGCGCCGGACTGCGAAGGCAAAACCTGGGCAAATGGACGTCTGTTCAGACCGCATCTCATCTACCATCAAGGCTTTACAACCCACTCTATCGCCCAAACCTCCTCAGACAAACCCTGGATTCATCCCTCATGCCCCCAGGCCGCTCCTTGCCTAGATTGCCACAGACATTCTCGACACAACGACACCATCATCATCGAGGTCGGTGCATTATGCGTCAATCCAACCGAACCAGACGCGCGAGCTTGCGGCTCGATATTCGTCGGACCAGGCTCGATGTACAACAAGACATTCACAATCCACAACGCCAACAAGCTGACTAGCGGGATCGCGAAACTCAGAGCGACGATCGAAGCAGTGAAAACCGTGTCCAAAATCGACGATGTGGAGATGTTCATGGACCGCTTCGGTGAGACACACCAGCTGCGGCGGGCCATCATCAAGGCTCCACGGGGGGATTTGGTGCGTTTCATCACGGAGAACGTGTACAAGTGGCGCCAAAACGGGTGGAAGAATTGCAAGAGGAAACGGGTGGCGAATGCAGATCTGATTCAACAGCTGGATGGCGCGGTGGCGGAGCTTGAGAAAAGGGGGGTGGAGGTATTGTTTTGGCCGGTACTGGCTGAGGAGAATTCTGTTACGTTGAGGAATGTTCTAACGGTGCTTGGGACCGAGTGGCAGCCAGTAAAAGTTCGTCATTGATGTGCATGTGGTGTTTGTCTTTTCAGCGTTGGCTAGAGGGATCATATGAGCTCTATGGCAGGGTTTGTGATTGAGAGGGAAAAATGAACAGATCAGGACAGGACGTGTTGTCTAAGCTACATATGGCTGTACCACCAATTGTCGTACACGAAAGGTGATAGGCCTACCGTAAGGGCCTGTTGGCTGAACACGCAATTGCAGGAACCAATCCTACTGCAGTTGCTCAAATGTCTGTCACAAAGTTCTCACACGTCCCCAGATCCTTCTGAATTTTCTCAATCTTCTCCTTGACCCGACCGTGGCAATCCTTTCCCAGCATCACTCTGGTCACTTCCTTACCCTTTAATTCTCCTTGGCCCATCACAGCGTCAAAGATATACCGACACGCCTTCTGCGGATCTCCGCCCTGCTTCCCATCCGCACCCCTCAACTTTTCCAGCACAGTCTCCGCCGGCCCGCCTTTGTACGGCTGGCTAACCTCCACGTAACTCGCACTGCCGCCTTGGAGGAAATTCGTCCGGAACGCGCCAGGTTCGATGATCAAGACCTTAACCCCAAATGCCGCCGTCTCAGCGGCCAGGGACTCGGAGATCGCCTCGAGGGCGTGCTTGCTGGCGGCGTACAGCCCGCTCGAGGCCATGGGCGACAGGCCAGCGATGCTGCTGACGTTGACCACGACGCCGTTGCCTTGGGCGCGCATGCCGGGCAAGACCGCACGGGTCAGCGCCAGGGGGCCGAAGACGTTCGTGTCGAACTGCGCGCGGGCGGCGGCGTCGGAGATGTCCTCGACGGCGCCGAGGATGGAGTAGCCTGCGTTGTTGACGAGGATGTCGATGCGGCCGAAGAGGGAGGTGGCTTGGGAGACGACGGTGGGGAGGTCGGAGGATGTGACGTCCAAGGGGATCCAGCGGCCGTTGGGGGAGGAGGTGACAGCTTTGACGGCGTCAGGAGTTTTTGAGGGGTTGCGAGATGTTGCGATCACGTTATGGCCAGCGCGGAGGGCGACCTGGGCGAGGACAAGGCCGAGGCCGCTGGAGCAGCCGGTAATGAGCCAGGTCGGTGTTGACGTGGGAGCCATTTTGTTAGCTTGTTCACGAATGCTCTGAATTGCTTTTGGCTGGATTAATGAAGTGCAAAGAACTTGGAACAAGATATATATATGTATCGATTGAAATCAGATTGACAGTACTGAATGAGCGAGAAGGTCAGAATGTGATACTTAGCCCATGCTTTATAACTATTGCCCCCGGGACGTGCACACGAAGCCTTCGTCTTAACACCGATGAAGTCCATTTTAAATTGTTTCTTTGCCATAGTCTTTCATTTCTAGTAATAGGTAGAGTCATGTCTTTGCCGATTTTCCGGTGATCTCTCTCACGCCATTGGTGTCTGAAGAGCACTGCATAAGGAGATGTGCGATCCTTCTGGCCATGATTATGAAGAAGCTGGTCGGGGGAGAAGTTTATGTCCGGATTGAAAGGCACGGTGCAATTCGGAGCGTGCCGGATTTTAGCCGTGGCCCCCCAAATCTGGACTATACCTAGGGGGGTATTTGGTGACGGTGCCGCTAAATGCGTGGGAGGCAAGATCGAGCGCCGGGCGGGCGAGTGACATCTGAAGACTGGCAGAGATCCGTTTCCGGCTAGTGGAGTCTTGGCGCTGCACAGAATCCCAGGCCTTGCAGTCGGTTTGGAGACATGTTGGTTCGACGTCCTCAACCTCGGCTCGGCGAAGGGGGGAGGATGCGGGTGTCTCTCAGATCGCCACTGGACATCGACTATTTCAAGCCGTGGAATTCCTCGACGGTCAGCTCAGAATGAGGGCGATTCGATTCTTTGCTCGGTAGCGCTCTCTGCGTGCGCACGGAAGCACTTGCGGGACAAGATGCAGCGTAAGTACCCGCTGTCTCCGATTTGGACACTACCCTGATGACTTTTAGGAATTCCCTTAAAAGTTGCAGCGTCAGCCTCGGCTGCTGTCCTGGCCTATCTTAACGCAAAATGGTCGGTCAAGAACGACTGGTCTCTGCTCACCGCCCTGGTAGGGTCTCGCGTCCGCCTGGCGCTGATGGAGAGAAAGGACCGAGTGAACATCTTCTACACCTTCGAAGAGCATGCCTTTAGCAAATACGTCGCCTCAAGAGAATGCTTGATATATGAAGGTCGCTCATGGACGTTCAAGGAGGCCTATGACGAGACGCTGAGATATGCCTCATGGCTGAAGAATGTGCATGGCGTACGCCCCAAGGAAATCGTTGCCATGAACTTTATGAATTCGAACAAGTTCATTTTCCTTTGGCTCGCATTGTGGTCATTGGGAGCAACTCCTGCCTTTATCAACTACAACCTCACCGGAAAACCTTTAATACACTCGGTCAAGGTATCAACTGCGAGGTTACTTCTTATCGATCCTGAGGTCAGCCACCAGATAACACCTGAAGTATCCGATGAACTCTCTGCACCAGACTTTCGCTCTGGTCAGGGACCCGTCTCATGTGTTTATCTAGACGCCGAAGCCGAGAATCAAATCGCCAGTAGTACACCATATCGTGCCGACGACTCTGCTCGATCTGGGGCTACGCGGACATCACTCGCGATACTGATCTACACGAGCGGAACAACAGGTCTACCAAAACCAGCGGTCGTCTCCTGGTCTAAAGCTCGGATAGGTGGGTTCTTCGTCTCTACATGGGCCAAAATCAATCCCAAACGCGACCGCTTCTATACTTGCATGCCTCTGTACCATTCCTCTGGAGCAGTGCTGGGTCTTGGAACATGTCTTATCAGCGGTACACCCTTAATAATAGGACACCGATTTTCCACTAAAAAGTTCTGGGAAGAGGTCCGCTCGAGCCATGCAACCATCATTCAGTACGTTGGCGAGACACTACGCTACTTGCTCGCCGCGCCTCCATTGATCGACCCCGAAACGGGCGAGAACTTGGACAAGGAAAATGAGGTGCGCATGGCCTTCGGGAACGGGCTGCGCCCGGACGTTTGGGACAAATTCAAGGAACGATTCGATGTGGAGACAATAGCAGAATTCTATTCGGCAACTGAGGGCACATCAGGATCTTGGAATTTATCGTCCAATGACTTCGCAAAAGGGGCCGTTGGGCGCAATGGCACACTTGCCAGTCTACTTCTGGGCTCGACAGTTTCGATTGTCGAAATCGATTACGAGACTGAACAGCCATGGCGAGATCCTGAAACAGGGTTCTGCAAATTGGCCGCAAGAGGCGAGCCAGGAGAGGTCCTCTACCGTCTAGACCCGGACGACATCAATGAAAAATTCCAAGGATATTTCAACAATGACTCGGCCACGGCAAGCAAGATCATGCGGGACGTTCTCACCAAGGGGGATGCTTGGTTCCGATCAGGCGACCTGCTCAGGTGGGATTCTGAAGGCCGATGGTACTTTAGTGATCGAATAGGGGACACTTTTCGCTGGAAGGGTGAGAATGTGTCCACAGCTGAAGTATCCGAAGTCATTGGGCACCATCCAATGATCCACGAGGCCAATGTATATGGTGTATCCATTCCGCACCATGATGGGCGTGCTGGCTGTGCTGCTCTGGTCTTTGACTCCACGGCTGGATCACCAGAACCGACGTCTCAAGTACTTGATTCCGTTGCAGCGTTTACAACCAACAGCTTACCAAAATACGCAGTCCCGTTATTCTTGCGGGTGGTTAAGGAAATGCAAGCCACTGGAAATAATAAGCAACAGAAGCATGTCTTGAGGAGCCAAGGAGTTGATATCAACAAGGTAGATGATAGCATCTACTGGCTCAGAGGTGGACGATATGTGCCATTTAAAGAGGGTGATTGGAAGCAGCTTGTAGATGGACAGTCGAGGTTATGAGCGATGTACTAGGTTCAAGAAAACTGCGCTCCGATACCCTACCAGGCACCTTGACCAAGAGCTAGGCTTTCGAACGCAACAACACTACTCTCATTTTTCGTGTTAGGCACCGAAACATGCCTCCACTTTGATGTGAGATGCTGTGCCTTGTGCTCGTAGCCGGTCCGGGCGAAGGTCACGTGAAGCCTTATTGGTCTGAGCACGTGACCTGAGATATGTTGGGGGCCAAGTTGGGTTTCCTCTATCCAACATCTTCTGGACCTCACAGAATAGATTTATAACAACCATAATATTACACACACTACACTAAGCACTAATGCGGTGAATTATCCAACTTGAAGAGGTCGATATAACACCCTGGCGCGGGCCGTGAATCCATTTCAGATTGCCTTTACCGCCAACCCTTCTTGCTTTCCTGCGCGGCGTTGAGGCAGCCTTGACTTCTGACCAACGTCTGAGGCCCACCAAAGACGCCGGACCATTTGCTCAGTAGTCTTACTGTGTCGCATACATGACCATATTCTTCTCTGCGTCCACCTATTTTGGGTCTCTTCGGATACCCAACACACAGCTCTCTGACGTATGGGTCCCCGCGGCCTGTCAGCTGCCCTGGCCACTACTCCCTTGTAGCCTTACCAACGCCATGCAAATACCTATCGCTACCTTTAATGTTGTCTGACATCTTCCAATTCCCATTGACAAACCCTGTGTGGATGGGTCTCCCGTGACAAAAGATCAGTCACCTGTTCCATCTTGGTCTTGGCCCATTTTGGTGTCCTAACAGAAGCTGCGCATCGCCATGCGACAAGTGAGATGTTATCTCCATAGTGCCTATGCACTCGGACAACTCAGCCGAATGCGTGATCTAAAGCACTGAAATGCTGTCGCATGCCAGTCACCCCTGGTGAGAAAAGTCTTTGGGTCCTCTTTCCGTTGATTGACACCATACAGTGACTTTCATTGATCCAAGCTGCCTGCATTTCCTTCCAGTGTTTCTCTTGTCTTCTTACTGTTTTTCTTTTGGTCGAAGGTAGATCGTTTCTAAACAAATATGAGAGCTGCCGCTATTGCGGCTGCAGTGGCGCCACTGCTTTGGTCGATAGTCCTCGTTTCTTCGACCAAGACACATTCCGTCAAGCGGCATCACAAAACAGAAAGACAACGAGCAGTGGAGTATACATTAGATAAACGGGAAGACTCTACGCAAGCTGGTTTCGGCTTGGAGCTTGAGTGGAGGGGAGTGAAGCTTTATAACTGCCACTATGACTATTCCAAAGACTCCGGAAAGAAGAGGACTGGAGACTACAAAAACATGCTGGACTTGGTTGACAATGTAAAGCAAGCGCAGTGGAAAGACCTGCCGTCAGAGTGTCCAAACCAAGGAAAGGACAATCCTGTTTGGGCGGTTTTTGCAGAACATTGGGGTGATCCAGTAAAGGTGGACCGCAAGTTCAAGGACGACGATCCAAAGCGGTATGCGGCAAGCGAGGGTATCGGCTATCTTACAGTCGAATCCATCATTGATGGTAAACAACTCGCACTGAAGGACAGTAACAAGATTAAACAGTATCTGGATGAGATCCAGAAATGCTTTGTGAGTTTCAAGGATACATAGTTTCTATCACCGTTCATTCCGTCCTAACCTCGACGCTATGTATCAGGATGCATGGGCTCCGTCAAAACCGAAAGACGCCGGACTGTTTGACGTCAAGGGAACAAGCTTTACAGCCAGCAGCAAAGGCGAAGCTAAGACATTCACATACAGTAGATTTGGCCAGTGGTTCATCCAAGCGCCAGACAAATATGTGAAGGCCGCCATCCAATGGGGATCTCAAATCACGGTGGCGATGCCTCTTGAGGGTATTCAGCAGCTGTTCCATGACTACAAAGTAGACCCGGACGAGCTCTCTCAGTGCGATCAGACTGCTTTTAAGGCATGGCAAGACCGGAAGGTCCTGCAAACTGATGTCACAACCAAGAAAGACAACATCCACGAAGTCAGAGTCGATGACTTCAAAGTGTTTACAGACAAAAGCCCCTCACTGAAACTGAAGCTAACAGACAGTGTCCTCGGCTTCTTCTCCCTGGTTGTCTCGTACGCAAAGGCGGCAACGCAGGCAACACCGGGAGATTCCCCAAAACAGACCTTACCTATCATGCCTAGAACTGATTTCGTGACTCTTTACAAGGAATCTGGGGTGCAGGACTTGATCGAGAAGGATGATGCGTTTGGCTTTTTACGCCAGACGTCAAAAGCACAGCTATACGACGTCGTCACCGAGCTAGCCAAGTTCAAGAACAACCAAGATGGCAAGGAGGACGACTCATATGCAGACACATGGAGTAAATTGGGTTGGGGCTTCAATAGAGAGTGGCCAACTAATAAAGACATCTCTGTCAATCTCTGGATCAACACACTTCAAGGTGTCCCGACTGCAAACGACCCTTACTGGGAAGGCAAAGCTCCTCAACCGCAAGACCTTTTGACCACCTTCGACAAAGGCATCGACTCACAAATCGGAGGTCTCGGGTCGAAATTGGAGCCTCTGCTCAAAGGAGACGGCAGCGTCGGTCGGAAAGTCCCAATTTTTGAGTTGCGCGACATGGGTGCTATCACTGGGGACACTCTCAGCACTCAGATTCCCAAGAAGGTCACCCAGATCCAGTTGCTGCACAAGACATACCAGGACAAGTCCACAGGTACGTCAAAGATAAGTGCCAGAGATTTGTCAAAGAGGGCGGATTCGTGCCAGCGACCCTCCCAGCCATCCTCGTCAGCGAATCCCCCACCTACTACCACGACAAGTACTCCACCACCTGGACAGACTTGCGATGACGACTAGACTCTCGCCATTTGACCTGGTCGTCCAAGGCATGGCCAGCGTGTGGAATTTCGCCAATGCGATGGGGTGTGACATTCGGGTTGAATTCTACTGTTCTGGATACTTTGAGTGCTCTTTGTTCTGCTTGAGATTGTAGGCTTGTAATTATTCAAATAACTGTGCTAGTCACGGCAAGGATGGGAGAAAAGCTGTTGTAATCATTGCATCTAGCCCCGAGATATGATTCAGTGATTCGTAGATATAATTGGTGACATCTCATTATCAATACTCCCCGTTAATCCTTTCATAGAGTCAATTCTGCTTCCTTCCACTTCAATGCGAGAAGGCGGTGCCGGCTGAACTTCGGTGACTCTAGACGGGAACCCCTGTTAAAAAAAGTCCTAAGCTCTGGCAGATCTCTAAAGGCCTTAAAAGTCCCCTCTTGCGCGCAAAATAGAAGGCGCAAGATGAAGGCTTTCGGCGCGGTACGAAGGAGGGCTCGGGGCCTTGATGCTTCTGAAGTTCTTCAATCGTGCTTCGTCTCGCGACCGTTCATCTGCCAGCGGTGCGCTTCGAGTATTGCTATTCGAACTGACCGGTCCTTTTCAGTCCTTCCCATACGACCTTTAGACCGACGATGGACACAACAGCGAAGAGGAGCTGCTGGAGCCGCGGCTGCAATGTACGTTCTTGGTCAGATTACCAGGAACAGGAGAATACTGACCGTGTTTCGCAGGCTCGAGGAAGCTCAAGCCGAACCGCAAGCCCTAGCGCAACAAACAATCATCGAGAATATGTCGTCTGCTGAGGCCGCTCGTCTATCTAGGGTCCGAAATATTGGCATAGCTGTATTGAGTCCATCCTTAGAAGCTGAAGAATCACATTAATTTAGCCACAGGCGCATATCGACAGTGGAAAGACAACAGCTACGGAGAGGGTCCTTTTCTACACCGGCCGGATAAAGTCTATACACGAAGTCAGGGGCAAAGACTCAGTTGGTGCGAAGATGGACTCTATGGACCTGGAGAGAGAAAAGGGTATCACGATTCAGTCCGCCGCGACCTTTTGCGACTGGTTGAAGACGGAGAATGGGAAGGAGGAGAAATATCATATCAATTTAATCGACACGCCGGGACACATTGACTTCACGATCGAGGTTGAAAGAGCGCTCAGAGTTCTGGATGGTGCAGTCATGATCCTCTGCGCGGTCTCGGGTGTGCAGTCACAGACAATTACAGTTGATAGGCAAATGAGGAGGTACAACGTTCCTAGAATATCGTTCATCAACAAAATGGACCGTATGGGCGCAAACCCATTCAAGGCCGTTGATCAAATCAATCAAAAACTCAAGATCGCTGCGGCAGCTGTCCAAGTACCTATCGGTACTGAAGACGAGTTCCGAGGAGTGGTGGATTTGGTGAAGATGAAGACTCTTTATGCCGAGGGCGCGAGAGGAGAAACGATCATAGAGAAGGACGAGATCCCAGACGAAGTCAAAGATATTGTGGCGCAACGGAGAGCGAAGCTTATTGAGACTGTGGCCGACGTGGACGAAGAAATTGCTGAATTGTTCCTCGAAGAAAAGGAGCCCACTCAACAGCAACTCAAATCTGCTATTCGCCGAGCAACCATATCCCTCAAATTCACACCCGTATTTATGGGTTCCGCTCTTGCAGACAAGTTCGTTCAGCCAATGTTAGATGGAGTTTGCGACTTCCTCCCTAACCCATCCGAAGTTGAAAACTTGGCTCTCGACCGCCGTCGCGCCGAAGCGCCCGTTAAGCTTATTCCCTACAATTCTCTTCCTTTCGTCGGACTCGCTTTCAAACTCGAAGAGAACCCGTTTGGGCAGCTAACTTACATCCGAGTTTACCAAGGCGCCCTCCGCAAAGGCTCCAATGTTTACAATGCGCGCACCGACAAGAAGATCAAAATCCCTCGCATCGTCCGCATGCATAGTAATGAACTGGTAGAAGTATCCGAGGTCGGCGCCGGTGAAATATGTGCTGTCTTTGGCGTTGACTGCGCTTCCGGAGACTCATTCACTGACGGCCAGCTTGGCTACAGCATGACATCGATGTTCGTCCCCGAACCCGTCATTTCCCTCAGCATCCGCCCGAAGAACAACAAAGACTCCCCCAACTTCAGCAAAGCGATCGCTCGCTTCCAGCGCGAGGACCCAACATTCCGCGTGCACTTCGACCCAGAGTCCGAAGAAACTATCATCTCGGGCATGGGCGAGCTCCACCTCGAAGTCTACGTCGAGCGCATGCGCCGCGAATACCGCGTTGACTGCGTCACCGGCCAGCCCCAGGTTGCCTACCGTGAAACACTCACCGAACGTATGGACTTCGACCACCTGCTCAAGAAACAGACCGGCGGGCCTGGAGACTACGCTCGCGTAGCGGGCTGGATGGAACCGCTCTCTGCTCTAGACGCGCAGAATCACTTCGAGCAGCAAGTCGTAGGGGGCAGTATATCTGAGAAGTTCTTATTTGCCTGCGAAAAGGGCTTCCACGCCGCCTGCGATCGCGGGCCCTTGATCGGCCACAAGGTCCTCGGGACAAGCATGGTCATCAACGACGGCGCAACTCACATGACCGACTCCTCCGAACAATCTTTCAAGAACGCCACCCAGCAAGCCTTCCGCAAGGCCTTTCTCGCGGCCCGACCCGTCGTGCTGGAACCGCTCATGAAGACCGTAGTCACTGCGCCGAACGAGTTCCAGGGCAATGTGGTCGCGCTGCTGAATAAGCGAAATGCGGTTATCAATGATACGGAGACAGGGGTGGATGATTTTACAATTTTTGCAGACTGTAGTTTGCACGGGTTGTTTGGGTTTAGTGGGAATTTGAGGGCGGCGACGCAAGGGAAGGGGGAGTTTAGTATGGAATTCTCGAGATATGAACGGGCGCCCGGGCAACTGCAGTAAGTACCCTTTCCCCGCCCCTTTCTTTCTTTCGTTGGCCATTTTTGGGGGCTATGGTTTGTTGGAGTTGTTTCTTAAGCTTTGGTTCATTGAAGACAACGATTTGCTGACCTAGTATCTTTCTTTTAGGAAGGAGTTGATTGCCAAGTACGAAAAAGCACAGGCGGATCGGAATAAGAAATGAGGGACGACCCCTTTCGAGACGAATTACTACATATAGACAATGGTGCATGTAGACCAAGGAAGATAGACATATTGCACAGATAGAGAATGCGTGTATGTGTGGGAGAACACACTCGTCCACAGTGGTTCGCAAGATAGACTGAACTTTGGATGTCGATATAGCGGAGAGCTCCCGGCTATAAAATGGCAAGATAGATAGACTTCAACAGGAATGCATTGTACGAGCCAGACATACTTGGCGCCTCTGTCTTGTTCTTGAGACATAGATAGAAGAGGGTTGAGAGCGGATAACGCGCCACTGTTACCTCAAAGAGTAGGATTAGGAGATAGCCTGGCATGTTCAGCATCACGTTGCCGTTAATCAGCGGGTTTGTGTCATAAATGGGCGCTGTACTAGTTTATGTAGACAGGCATCGGTGGGGCCAGTTGGATATAAGATCCACTCAATGCACCGATAACTGATCATAGTCTTTTGGTGTGATAGCTTCCTACAGGGTTAAGGTAAAGTTCTTTCCGCCATAGTAGGTGTATTGTATAGTCGACTTTCGCTAGGAGAAAGGCACGTCTAATCGCTCAGATTCATTGGTGACTGAGCGTCAATACAATGTAGTTGTCGGAATATGGTCTGGAATTTGTGGATGTAAGAATCGTCAAAAATTAAGGTCGGGAATATATCGGGGTCGTGAGACGTCATTTGGACAAATGAAACTATCCATTGTAGGTGTCAGAATGAGAATATCGTAAGACCAAAATTTGTACCGTCGAAGCGTGGTATGATAAGTCGTGGCGCCTGCAATGTGCGCTGCGGCGGGGGCTAGTGCTAGTAGATGCCCCACGGCTTTTGATAACGCTCCTCCTTCGCGAGACTGGAGAATCATTCCGCTTCTCAAGAATTACTCGTGGCTCCTGCGATGGCATCCTACTTGCTTGATTCAAAAGTCGTGTACACTTTGATGAAAGCCTTAAAAGCCAGCAGAGTCGCCATCTATCTAGGAGGAATGCGTAGAGCCTTATCCGATGGTCAGCAATAAGGTTGCACACAGCTGAACATGTCTCGGCGGCGAGGCGCATCTGCAATGGTCAAATCGGATCTGATCTGCGATGCTAGGCTTCCCCATTCGCCGTTAGTGAGGGAACAGATAGCCCTAAGGTAGTTGCACATGGCTGTATCTTGGAAACGTCTCAAAGAGCTGGTTCTTGTGGCATATCAAGCGAGGCTGGGGTAGATACTCTATTCCCGTCATTAAGGGATGAAGGATGCCACGATTTCTGACGGCCCCCTTCCCTTCCCACAACCTCGACGAATTGATAGCCTTAGTCTGTGTTTTCTTGATCTGCTTTTTCAAAGGCTGCAGCACATCCTGGTTCTTTCTTCACTCGTTTGTTCACACGTTATATACTGTCATTGAAGTAACAGATTCGAGATGAGCTTAGCGCAACGCTCTCCACAAAATGAGAACGACTCAGTCTCCGAGGAGTCAATTGATTCTTTGAAGAAATTAGAGACACAAAAGCCATCACAGGCGCGACTACGGAAACTTAAACGTTTATTCCTTAATGGACAAGCCACCGTTATCTACAAGGGACTTGCAGCTACAGTACGCTTCTGAATACTTGACAGTCCCGACTCACTGAATCGCTGTACAGGTCCCTATGTTCTCTTTATCAATTCTTCTACTCGGCCTTATTCTCAGGCTGTCGACCACAGATTCGCCGTCAACTTCACCGGATTTTCACTTTCAGGGCAACAAGCCGTCAGATCCAACAAACGCATACTACGTGAAAATGAGCGCAACTAGATTTGCCACAATGTCAGGATGGTCTAGCACGCTTAGTCCCATTCTCAGTGTGATTCTAATGGAGCTATGGTCTTATCGATTGGCCGTCGGCATTCATAAAATTTCGCAAAATCCTGTGAAAAAGGACTTGCCGTCACCATACCAATTTGTTTTGCTTCTGGAAATGCTGAAAGGTTCGTGCAGACTGTCACAAAGCATTAAGAGCACTGTTAATGTTGACTGCGACCGCTCAGGGAGCCCGGCGGTCCTCTTCCGGCAGCTAGATTATTGGTTTTGCTGGAGTGGTAGACAGACTTCTTCAGTAAGTCTACTTAAAACTACGACATCGATGTTGTGCATCGTGTCAATACTAAGGTATATGGGCACTTCGACATCTGCAATGTATCGTTGTGCTTAGAGAACTGATTCTGATCTTACTTTGTTCATAGTTTTTCAATTATGCTCGCAGACACCTGGCTTCATTTGGCGATTGAGACAGTGTCGATAACCCGGTCTGCAAACACTGCACAAGCGGAACATTCTTTTTTCGCCCGCGCGGAGTTGTCCCCTCAAGATAAAGGGCTTGCTCAAAGTCTCGACAATAATTTACCAGATAGCGCCCGGAGCATGGCTTTAAGTGATTACTATTTAAATGGTAATTCCGAGTTCGGTGGTCCTGGAAAATGCTCTAACGGCTCAGCACTTTCGTGTTCGATCGATTCAATCCTTACATCTGCGAATGTCTCGCTTGAAGGCTCTCGAGAGGCGATGCAAATCCTCGCCAACCAATCCCTTACCTACAAACTTCAGACCACTACTCAGCAAGATCCACCGATCATTTACATCGTCTCACCAAGTACTCCACAAATCTCAGAATTTGCAGTTGATTTTACGGCTTTCACCTACGGAGCTTCTACAAATTGTACACCTATGAGTAATGAATGTGGTTTCATGGATGAGAGCAATAGCAGCTTCATAGACTGGAAATTTGACTGCAATAGTACTGGGTCTAAATTCAAGTACAAGCAGCACATGCAGCACGACCAAAAGAGTCTACTTCTTTTTGAAAACCACACTCTCTATTCAGACGACAAATATGTGATACCAATACCTTCAGATATGTATATCACGGATACAGCCTTTGTAGGCTACCAGAACTTTTCACGATATCCGACCAAGAACATGGCCAATCCCTCTTTTCCAGCTGTGGTGATGATTTCAGACAATGACCATCAGGGTCTTGAATATAGCAGCGACACAATAGAGCTCAAAAGCATCGGCACGGTCGCTGAAGCCATAGTTGCCTTCTGCAAACATACAATTTACGACATCAAATACGCTTATACTAACAATACATACACCATTCTCAACACTACAGTCTCAAATCACGCCGTGGCAAGCATCGTCAACGTCCCCCTCATGTTCGGCCAGCCCGAGGCGTTTTTCCAGTCCCTGCCAGATGGCGTAATGGCAAACGGCACCTCCACCGGCATCCTCGACAACTACGCCCTCGCCTACAGCCGCGCCTCCATGGCCATCCTCACCGCCTTCCTCCAACCGGCACCCCCAGCCTCCGTCCAATACCGCCGCCAAGTCCTCGTGGCCCGCGTCCCCAAGCCCCCCCTCTTCACCCTCATCGCGCTCAACCTCCTCTTCGCCGCCCTCGGTCTCGGGCTCACGCTTAGCGCGCTCCGCGCCCTCGCCCGGGAACGCGCGATCGCGGACGTGAAGGCGCGGCTCGGGGTCGGCGGGCTGGCGGCGGAGTGCTTTGAGAAGGAGGACGAGTCGGGGCTTGTGGACAGGGAGGTTGAGGATAGTACGGAGCTGTTTTCCGAGAAGAGCGGGACGTTAGGCGGGAAGGTAGGAGTGGAACGGAGTGGGCGGGGTGGGGCTTGGCGGCTTAAGAGGTTTGATGTGGAGGAGAAATCGAGGGATACTTGGGAGGAGGTTATTTTCTTTATTCCTCCGGAGCTTCGGGGCCCGGAATTTAGAGGGCGAGAAATTAGACGGTTAGAACATGAGCGGGATAGTGAAAGCACCTTGTAAGCATCCCAGGCTTGCTACGAATCGTGCTTTTCACACATTAAATAGAGTCTTTCAAATGTCAACGGTCACCTTTCAAGAATATTAGATTTGAAGATACGTCTTTGAAGACCTTGAGCTATAGAGAGTGAAAGAGGACTTGAAGGTTTGGCGATAAGGCAGTTGCTCGTATCATGGTTTTACTCTAGTAATGAGCTGTTTAGGAAGATTATATCTTATATGCCACTTGACAGGTGTCAACCCTACTTCCTTGCTCTAACGTACTATAGACATCCACATCACCTCCTATCTCTCCTCTCCACACTAGAAGCTGGCAGAAAACACATTAAGAGATCATCCTTCTGATCTAGGTCTATGTGTATCCCGTATGACCTTGCGTCTCATCTTCTATCTGAGAATCCGAGATATGCTAACCACAAGAAGCGACAAATGAGGCGTTGAAAATCCGAAATATAGGCAATAAATTGCTCGATGGAGAGATCTTGCTAATTAACAAGATAGCCGTACGAAAAGATCTTTGTCAGATTGCTGGATGCAAGTCGGCGGCGGATCGCATGCAGAGCCAATGTTGCAATCACGTCAAAGATGATCTCAAGTTGGCGGTGGTGGGCATCCTTTCACGAGGTGCAGAAAAGATAAATCTCTTGCCCCGTCGTCGGTTATGCTATTGTTATATCAAAGACGATAGGCCTGAAGCACCTTCACATGAGGGGTCCGAGATGATAAAGCGCCAGCAAGATAGCGTCGACGTTACATCCTTTCTCAGAAGAAGTTTTCTTCTTTCGGTTCATTCGTTCCCATGCGTTTGACAGGCTCGTCTAGAGACGCTTCATCATCCCGCGAGCGTGATGTGTGCCCAGGCTTTTTCTTGTCTCGTCCCTTGTACGTGCCCTTCGCTATCGCCAGTTTGTTCCGAAGCTCAATCAAGCTGGGGGGATTGTCCTCTCTGATTTTTTTTCGAAACTCAAGCACAGCCTTCGCCCATATTTTCGGATTCTCTTGCGCAAAAATTTTCAGCGTCTTCAAACGAGTCAAATCTGTATCGAGGTGCTTTGAAGTGGAATCACTCAGTGTCAGCCCTTGCAACTCCATGATTAATCCATAAAGTACAATTACTGACGGGAGCTCAATTCTCCGTGAAAGTTTAATTATGAACGGTAAGCACCATAAATCTTCAATTTCTCCACTCTGAAGAATGGTCTGACAAAGCATCTGATGAGAGCGGCAGAATCGACGTTGCCATACGTCATAACCAAAGTCCATTGAAAATCTCCCTACGAAAACTGCCGGTTTGATTTTTGCTGCTTGATAAATAGTAGCTAGATCTGGAGCTGGCTGGGATATGATTCCTAGATGGCGGATCTTTGTTGGCACATATTCCTCGAGAACCTTCCAAGCCTCAAGAATAGATGACACTTTCCGCTCAGGTGCATGCAAGACCATGAGATCCATGTAAGGTCCTTCTGATAAAGTGTCATCATTGTGGCGTAAATCATGTAAGGAGGTGATTATGGATGTGTGAATGGGAGCAGGGTCAAATTTTTCTGATGGTTTCTCTGTTATCAAGTGTTTGCGTGCTCTACGATCTCGTTTTGCGTTTCGCTTCTTATGGCCGTCGGCCAGATCTTCCTCTGTAGGATATTCTACCTTGTCCAGAGGCGTTTTGTCTTTGTCAATCTTCTTAGGACATTCATTTCCTACCTCTGGCTCCAATCTTAGAGTTGTTTGAACCTACATTGCAGATCAATTCATCAGCAAGAGAAAATAGATCGTCATCCGACTGACAAAGATTTCTTCCCTTTTAACACCGAGATCTAATATTGCCCGGCGCAGTGCCTCGCCCGTCGGAGCCTCGTGGTTAACATGCGGGCCAGTGCGAGCGGTTAAGCCCCTGTACCCCAAGCGTAAAGCTTGAAATACAGATTCTTCAGGGTTCTTGTCATCGCGATTTGCACCCCAGACAAGAGATGGAATGGTTGTTTTCCCTGCACATCCAACATTTCGTATGACGAGCGGCCCTAGAAGAGCTCTCTGCATAATCCCTGCAGTATATAAGTTTTACCGGACTTGGAGGCGCAGCCTGAACCTGCAAGCCCGGTATTATGGACCAGCTCAAAAGTAGCACCGGTGATGTCTAATAAAGGCTCATAAAATGGTGCTTAACACCGCTTTGAACGCCGAATGCTAGACAAAAAGCTCTGATCCCGCCGGCCGTTAGCAATGTGAGCAGCCGAACTTCAAACAGCTCCAATTGACTCGTTCTACCATGTCCGCGATTAAATCCTGCAATGTAGATAAAGAGTGAAAGTAGAATCAACGTATGAGGACCTCAGTAGCTATCTTGTAAAGGCTCTTTTATATACGCTCGAGATTGCACCAGAGGGGACGGGAATCAAACTGCGTTCAACGTTGATCTCGCCGCAAGAAGATGGAGGCTTGGCGTGCATATCGCTAGGGATGAATGTGGTGCACAGACATTGCATGACTGGAGCCTAGACTCTAGAAACGGTGCGCGGAAAGTATTGCCTTGGAGTGGCCGAGTCCCATCTGAACGAGGGAGGCTGTCGTCTGCTATTAAGGTGATGCTGGGCGCGAAGAGCCACCATGATTGCTCTTGATTAGTTAGCGTACACTGGTACGATAGTGCTCAGCGCTAACGCATATTTTAGTCAGGGTGTATATGCTACAGGGGCGGAATTGAAAAGACATCGTTTCATTCGCGCTAGCAAGCTACTGATCAGAGAAGACTGTGTTGCTAAGTACCTACTGCTGTTAATTATTTTGCGAAAGCTTCGTAATTCTGAGAATCGAAGTCCCATTCCTGACACTGAGAGTCCGCCGTTTCTGATCCATATTACCTCGCAACGACTCGAATAATGTGATTTAGAACACAATGTGTGAATAAAAGGATCTCCACCCTCGAGATCCGGTTGTCGCGAGGCCACATCAACGTCTGAATGACGATGTTGGACTAATCACTCTCTGTGCCGTCGGAATTGTCCCTGACCAGACCATCGGACTCACGCGCGGTTATAGTATCGAAGCTGGCAATGTTCATATCCTTCACATCTCGCTCAAGCTGGGTGACGGTACGGAACTCGCGAAGTGGCCCGGCCGGATTTGAGCTGATATCGTGGAGAAGGTGCTTGATGGGAACGACCCGAGGTTTGACGATAGGATCATTCGGGACGGGATTGACTCCCTTCTTCTTGGCTTTCTGTTGGTCCATCTGCTTGACTGAGATGATGTTCTTGAATGCTTCGCCATGTATACTAGAGATCGGCTCTTCTAGTCCAAAGAACGGAAAACCATGTGCTGCGTACACTTCGCTGCTGACTGGTGTCGGCGGAGGGGAATGTCCGGTAACGACCCTGAAGACCTCGGAGTTGAGCACATGTACATTGAATGTGATAGTTGACTTGGGAGCCCAGCTGGTCTCATCGTAGTGATCTTCTTGGATGTACTGATCAATGAGCCCACCGGGAGCTACTGCCATTCGCACCTCTTCCGGGGGTGGCCCGCCGCCGATCAACCTAAGAACTAAATGCAACACGCTTTCCGGCAGAATCCCGTAGTCGGAGAGGGTCGGAAAATCTTCTAGTTGCTTTCCATCAAAGATCAATCTCTGCTGGTCAGTAGGGAGGCCTACCTTGGCGCAAAGCTTGCCTTTGATGATATCGATGGTGTCATGTTCCCGACATGGCAAAAGTATTGTCTTTCCGTTCAATGTTTTGACAAAAATGTTCATCAACTCCGACTTATCAGATGTTGGAGTCGAGAATTTTTTGGTTGCGGTGACTTCAAATTGAATACCACCAATGGTGTCCTGCCCGGTCAGCTGGGCTTCCACAGAGTATCCCGAGCCAAAGGGCATGGCTGTAAATTGACGAATCATTCCTGGTGCTACAGAGATTCCATCCAGCCACGATTGTTTTGGGGTCACCACATAATCTTGAAGGTTGACATTGGAGTCCCCTTTCCGAAGACTCTCGGCTCGCCTCATGTTTGTGGCAATATTTTCCCCTGCTGCCTCTCCTGACACAGCGTTCACACCACCTACATAGATCTTTATGGCAAATTGTTGACGTGAATCGAACCGGATCTACATTGCTTCGCGCTCTGCCAGATGTGTAAGTTGACAGCCCCCTAAAACCATGACTGACTCGAACTTACGATACATCGGGAAAAATACCCCACCTTGAGCTACAATACTATCTGGGAGACTCTTGCTGTGGGCTGATACGGAATAGAGTGGATATTTTCCCATGCTAGGAGGAAGAGCAGAACTAGTGTCATTGTCGGGGACTCGGATCGTCCGATGAAATGAGATCGCCATGGCATCTGGGCGAAGTTCATTACCAATGATAATGGAACCAGACTCTCCAGATCGAGCTCCGTTCAAAGCTGCTTGAAGAGGGTAGGAGACGATCATAATTCCCTAGCTTCTTGCGGAAGCTGTCGCGGAAGGTCGTGAATCGCAAAGATGGATCAAGATGAAGGAATATTTAAATGCTGGTGCGTGGACTCGAGGCCTGTAGGATGGTTATGAGGATGCTGGTCGATGAAGAGAAAGTGAGAAGGGTAGAAGGGGGAGGACAAATTAAATAGTTTAGTGATTGAAGTATCTGGTGATCGAAGATTCACCACCGAGTGATGATACGATAGAAAGTGGGGATCAAGTGCGCCGTAGAATTTAGAAGCGTGCAGAAGCGCAGAAAGCATATTCAAGTAAAAGCGACAATACCTATTCTTCTCACTATTGTCCTTCCATTACCTAAAGCTCAGCGTGATTTGAGATCCTTTCAAAAATCGGTGCAAATATGGCTTAAATAGGATTTTAGACAATTCCGTCCGGCTGTAGCCGCTCTCTTCTGTAAGTCTTATCAAGGCTCAAAGATCCTTGTGAAACAAATGCTCGCCAGACCCGAGCGATTCAGAACGCGAACAATCCAAATGTTGGCGGTCGGCACCTAGAACTGCTTATTCTATAAGATTATGGCGTTAAGCGTTGCGGACATTCTTTTTCTTTCACATAAGATCTTTTAGCTCAGACTCAACGGCTGTCGCTTCCTCCAACATTAGTGAAATAGTTCGATCTAGGCCCTGCGAGTGAAGAGGAATAATCGGTTTCCCTTCTGCGCACCAGACGTCATCTCCACTGTGAAGCCAGCGAGGTTGGTCGTCCATAGTGGCTCCGGCAGGCATGAAGTGGGAGAATGTGGTCAAAGAACTTGAACTCAATTCGGTCTTCAAGGCTTTATTTTTAACTAGTCCGCCGTTAAACCAAAGGATCTTTCGTCCTGTTTCATCTGCATGTGCAATATGTGGACTACATTGCTTTCTGTCATGCAGGCTTCCCGTTGGCTGGCCGATTGAACCTGCGTAACTGGGCTGGAAGGCATACGGCGCGCCAGTCATTTCAGCGGCAACCCAGTATGTCTCTTTATCGCCCATGAGATGCTGGTAAACGTTTTCTCTGACCCCCTTGGAGTTCATCCGCGCAGCGAATATCATCGCGAGGAACAGTTGGGGGATGGCTTTGTTGATAGCAACAACTCCAGACTCCATTTCTTGCCAAAGATCCTCCTTCCAGAATAGGCTTTCTTGGAGCTGAGCACTCGGCTTCCTCTTCCCAAAGAAAGATTCGGATATCCAAGCTCTCCGACTATTTCCAGGTCCTTTATATGCGCGATCATGGTAGAACAAAGTTCCTGTGGTGCTAAATTGAGGACTATGTTCCAGGAGGCTGTCTGGTGATTGCACGAAGACAGTGTCCGCATCCGCGAGAACCACGTTTGAAAAGCGACTTGCAATGATGGCAAATGGCTTCGCGGCGTAGCCGCTTCCAGTCAGTCCCACCACTTCATCTTTGAAATGAGAAAGCAAATTGTTGAGGAAAATATCTTTTGCTAGGCTTTTCAGAGCTTTTTGATGCGTCTTTGGCAGATCGCTGTCTCCCGAGAAGGCAATCTCAATTGGCAATGTCGACTGATGTACCTTTCTGAGAGATCGAATGAGATGTGCCGCAAACATGAAATTCTCGCGTCCAACACATATGACGATGCCGGTGGAGGTTGAGTCTTCTTGAGTTTGGAGCTTGGGAGCTCTCCATGGAATATATGCCGAAGGCTTTCGTAGCCACCACGAATATCTCTGGCCCAGAACAGCATTTAGTTCCTGCCAGAGAGATAGATTTGCAGCTTTGATATAAGCTGCCGCAAAGCGGCCAATAACCGCGGCATGGTAAGCTTCCTCACGCAGTCTCGGCATGCTAGCAAGGTCATTACCGAGCATTGAGGGACTTCCTTTGATGTTTTGGAGCTCGGTGAAGTCCTCCGCGAAAGCTGTCTCGGATTCCGGCCATGTTGACTGGTTGGTCCTGTTCCGAAAGATTGAGTAAAGTGCGTAGATCAACCCTATACAGATTAGGAAAGCAAGGCTCCGAACCCGCATGGTGGATTCAAGGACAGATCCTTGTGGATTTGACATGACCCTGCGCCGACTACATCGCAAACGACGGGCATCATGACGCGGGATAGATAATATAACATTTGGGAAGATTGCATACTGCTTACTAGTAAGAAAAGGAATTCTGGGCGCTGGCTAGCGTAGAAGCTAATCCTCTAGGCGGTTTCTAGGCGCCATTTCTTCTTGGGGCCAAATTAGCGAAGTCTATCTTTAGCAGCACCATTGCCTGAAGTGTAGGCTAATTTACCTGTCTATCTCGCAGACGTCGACTTTCATCGCCGCAATTATTATACCGAAACTTGGGACAGAAACAAGTTCAAAGCCCCAGGGCACGAGAGAAGTTGCTGAAACCTCCAGAAGCATTAAGCTGTCGAAAGCTCCATGCCTCGATGCTTAATGCGTCTGAATAGGTCCAACAAGCTGCTGGCTTCAGCGATCCAGAATTTTTCATGAGGATTGAAATGGCAGGTCATTAGTGTACATTTCTAATACTTGAGGTATCATCCTCTAATCTCCCAGTCAACAATCTCAAAAACATCTTTTTCTTTGAATGATAGTTTCACTGCTTAGACCCTTCTACAAGAAATATGCTTTCGTGGTGCTATTCTTCTGCAGAACGATTAGCTCATTTAACGGAGGCAAATTTTGTGGATGATGCTCAAGCCCATTTTGCATAGCCTTCCCAAAGCATGGCACGGGATTAAAGAGTCGAGTCCATCTTCTGCAGAGGGGGCATTTGCGATCTTATACCTGTCGTCCGTCAAGATCCCCAACACATTCATCGTAAAGCGGTAGCAGTGCCACCATCTGCGGTGTATACTCTTTCGTTCAAGCAAATAGAGAAGCCTCCGATTTGGCAGAGCGAACATCCCACCCAGCGCTGCTCGCGTGACGCAATATGCTTTGGAATGGAATGCTCCTCGATCCTTTTCAATCTAATTGAAAAGCTGTAAAAAGCTGTCCGCAAGGTTCCCGCGCATGCTCTAAACCTGGCCTTACCATGAGTTCTAACGTTTAGGTTAACATCAACGTAGGCTAATACTTCAGACATCCTTCTCAACCAGTCGCATCACAGCTCTTTTTCCCATTTCCGATGTTCCAACCTGATTATGCCCTCCATACCGAATCCTCTCCCACCTTGCTCTCTTAGGAGAAAAATTTGCATTATCCTTCTCTGGCTTGTTCTCCCACACACGTATTTCGTTCTCGCCAGCCTCAGCCGACCCTTCCATAGTCGTCAGATCGCCGCTTCCCGCTGTGCCAAGGATAACCGCGTCCCATAACCCTCTTCCTTCCCTCCAGGGGATCTCCCAGTCATCACGTGCGTGGACTATTGCGAGATCGAGGCTAGTGGAGGGGTTCGAGACGAGATCACGAACTCTTGACGCAGTATCCCAACGATCAGCAATTTTTGAAATTACCCATTTCTGCAGGCGCGGGTAGGGCGCAAGTGGAGACAGCAAGGGTGGGATGACTCCTTTGATGCTATAAGTATTCAGAAGTGTCGGGATGGAGGTGAAAGGAGATTGCAGCACAATGCCTCGGACAGGTCTCATCGGATCTTCTCTGCCGACTGTCAAATTGTGCACTGATGCGATGGCTACAGCAGTTCCCAGGCTTTGACCAACGATGATGATCCTGGACGGATCAATGCCCAACGAGCTGGTGAGGAACCTGATGACTGTCGTCGTGTCAAGAATAATACCATCTTCAGTTGGTGAGCAGCTGCTAAGACCAAATCCGCGATAGTCGAACGTGACAACATGCACCGGTCTTTCAGTGGTGGATAAGGCGAGATGAGCTGCGTAAATCTGTGGGCGAAAGGAAGAGAAAGCATGCGCGGCGTTTCCATGCAAATTGAGAACTATGACAGCATTCGGATCCGAGGCAAGCAAGCTGAAGGATGGTGTCGAGAAGCTAGCATCTCCGTGTCCATCCTGGAGAGATTCATTAGGTATGTGTAGAACATTTTCTTCAGAGACTTTAATTATGGCTTCATTTAAATTATACACATTAAGGGGAAGAATGTGATAAGCGTATATCGTACAGTTATCCGATGTCTGGACAGTGAAAGATTGAATTTGTCTTTGAAAGAAGCCAAATTGCTCTTTATCTGCTATATCCTGGAACACTGATGGGTTGAGTTTGTGAGCGTATAGCGCGCTACTTTGCGTCAGTTCATGTCCTGTATATCGGTGACGTGGTTTCAGAGTACATACTGTCGCTGTACGACCGGGACAGTAAGCGCAAAGATAGACAGCGCATATAATGAACCAACGGCTACAAGCCCCCAGTATGCCTTTTTGAATATTGGAGCAAGCTCTGGCATTGTCACTTCGATGAAAACTGTAAATGGACGCGAGGATTTGCACAGGTCTTCAGGATTGCGTGGCTGGACAGAAAATGGGCCGTCACGCCTGTACGGCTCTATACACCGGAGATTATGCAACTGAAGACCAGAGCAAGTACTACGCTTTCAGGTCTATGCAGTTCAGTCAGGGTGTATATTTCGACTTCGAGTGCAGAACCATAGCAGTAGCCGAGTATTAGGGTAGATGGTCTTGAGATTAAGTCAGCTAAAACAGAGTTCAGGCTGACTTTTGAAGGAGCTGAGATTCCGATTATGCACAGTGACACTAAAGTCCTCCTTCAAAGTCCGTTTGAACAGTTCTATTTTTCTCTGGCAGCCTTTGATTGATATGTATGATCGGCTTAGAACGGGTCAATATCCCGCCCCAGCTTGACAATGTGCCAAGCGTTGTCCCTCGGGTCAAGAACAACTGCAAGATCACCTGAGCTCAAAATCGTACATGCTCTCGTAAGGATGTAATGGAAACGGAGAGACTCCTTTGAGAGTACATCTCCGGTAAAGGCTAGCAAATTAATGTCTCTTTGGCCATTGTCAATCACGGTTGATTCCAAGCTCCGGGGAGGTCTCGCGAATGCCAAGCATTTTCTCCACGGCGGCAACTTCAACTTCATATCCAGTGATTCCCTCACTTGAGTCTCAGCGCGTTTCTCACAGATCTCCTTCGATCACCAGGTCTCACGCAAGCATGGCGGACACAACCCCGCAAAGACGTGTCCTGCCCGCCAGAGAGCGGCGTGAATCCGCCGCAAAACGAATGGCCGCCTCTCCTCCACCTGCGCCGGCGCCCTCCCCGAAAAAACCTACTCCAAAGACTGGACCTGGGAGCCGCGGACCACGGGGACCTTACAAGAAGAAACCAAAACCCGAAGCAGATCCATCCCCCATACGGCAAGCCTCTAGCCCTGTTACCGTCGAGGAGGGCATGCCCGCAAAGGTCAGCGACAATCGCCCACTTCCTACGGCCAAAGAGCCGCAGTCGGAACGGCTTTCTTCCAACGAATACCAGTCGATAGCGGATAGTGCTGTCCTTGCAGCTTCTCTTCACAGATCTCGCGCAAGGTGGCTGGTGGAAGGGCTATTTGACAGATACTGGACCAAACCATCCAAGAAAAAGGGAGCCCCAGAAATCCACAATCCTGACTTGAAGTCCATGAGCAGATTAGGAACATGTATAGTTACAATTGAACCTCATACGTTCGAGGCGACACTCTATACTGTTCGGGAAACACCACTACCATATCAACCCTCTTATAACCCCAGTCCTCTAACAAGCTACGCTCCACCCTTTGGTAGTCTTAATCCTCCTCCTACGAGCGCGGCTCCATCACCGCAAGCCAGACCTCTCGGAACACAGCCATCTATTCAGCAGTCAAGTCTAAGCGCTCCGGGCAGCAATGTAATGCCAAACCAAGCGAACCCTAATGCAAATGGATCGCACAACTCTTCTACTGTCCCTCGAAGTGAAACAAATCTGCCAAAGACCTCTGTGCCACCGAAGTCTCCTGCAAAGACCCCTGTCACTCCGGTGCAGTCTTCGAAACCTAATTCTGACCCAGTCATTCAAGCCTTGGCAACTCGCGCAGCTTCGGATCCAGATCTTAAGGCATTGATGAAAGTGGTAGCTTCAAGCGAGGCCACACCGGATCAATTGCGGAGGTTTCAAAGTCACATTGACGAGCTCAATGCCATGATAAAACATAAGCAAGAAAAGGCGAAACAACACGATACGCTAACCAAAACTACGCCTATAGCTACTTCGACCGACGCTCGATCTTCTCCTAAAATTGTACCCAAGACGGAAAACATGCCCTCCCGTACATCAACGCCGGTCAATCTGCCACCCCCACCTGGTCCTGCTCCGTCGAACATTCCGCCGCCTGGCATGGCCCGCCCATCCCCCTCACCATCTCCCTATGCGACATATCCGCCACCGCGAACTGGCCGGCTAGGTCCACCTCTCCATCCAGGCTATCCTTCCTATCCGCAACCACCTCGTGTTAAGCACATGATTATTGAATTTACATCCCCTTTAACCTCATCTCACTCCCCAAGTACGGATCGTTTCCTTCTCCCAGAATACTGCGTTCTCGAATTCTTTCCGCCGCCTGTACTCCAACAAGGCCCTCCGTTGGAGATGCTCTGCAGTTTTCTCGTCATTAGGTCCGGGTCTTGGATCCTCGAGCGTGGCGGAGACCCTTCATATTACAAAAAGGAAGAAGAATACTTTGAACCCGTAAGTATGATGGTGAAAGTGACGAACCCTAAAATTCTGGAAACTTGGGGAAAGAACGCGAAAACTCTGCGGGAAGTACGAGAATGGATGGAGAATGTAATCAAGACAAAGAAGAGGGCACAGACGGAATATCTGGTCACAAGGCTCCCGGTAGAGAAAGCCGTGTCAGACGCCAATGGAGCAACGCCGGTAACTGGGAAGCCTTCCCGTGAGGGAGCCTATGACGCAGACCGTGAAGTTAGTGAGGACGACACGTTACTTGAGTTCTACGATGCGCCGAGCTTTCTGCCTCCAAAGTTGAGATAGGATTAGAATTCTCTGGAGAGGGAAGAGAACGCGTTTATCACTGAAGTGCTCCGTCGTGTGCCTTTATTCTAGGTACTCGTTTCATTCCACCCGGCCCAAAGTATTAAAGTCAATGGCATGAGAGAAGACCCAATAGCTTTATAGTGGTAACAAGAAATGAACCAAACGTTTCTAGATCTCTACATAGAAGTTTTCTTGTATGATGTGCATGACCCTAGCCTGGTCGTATTAAATACCTTGGTTACCCTCTATTCGAGCTTTCCATTTGTGATGAAGAGAATGCGGAGTTAAGATAGGAGATACTGAGGACATTTGATCGTCATTGCAAACCTGCGACGAGGCCGTAAGCTCCGTGTAGCAGCAACCGCAGGCAAGTCTAGCATGGGCCAGTCACAGTCAAACGTGCAGGCCCGAGAGGTTTCGACTGGTATGGCAGGATCTTCCTTAAAAGTAGTGTGTGTGTGCTAACATATTACACAGAGCAGCTATCCCATGAGCTCGCTCTCCGCTTTGCAACAAAATGTTTCTCTAACTTAGAGCTTACACATTTCAAAGATAACTTTCGGACCCTTTGCGAAACTCAAGATGGCCTCAAGTACTGGAAAGAAGACACACTATGCCGGTTCCTGTCTCTTCCGGACGCTGTCGGAGCAGGACCCGTGGTCCAGCAGATGGCGACATATCTTGGAGCCTTCCCTTTTCCAAGTCTAGCGCCAAGTATCCTGACCTTGGAGACGATGGTGAAAGTCGTTGTGATAATGACTGAAAGATATAGTCGAGTTCTAAAGAGGGGAAGAAAGGATAGGATCCGACTGCTTTTCCGGAGCTTAGCAGTATTTGATCGGAGAATGAGTGTCGTCGAATCCCCAACGGTAAAGGAGAAGCCAAGAATGGAAGAGCTTGTTGAGGAGCAAAAGCCGGATGATGTTAAAGAGATGGATGGAGATATTGAGAATGTGAGATCACATGTCGCTGGATTTGCGATTGATGAGCCCGCAAGTGATGGGGACGAGGACGAGGACGACGATGAGCTAGCCCTTGCGGCTTTGGATTCACTCGACGCCATTGAAGTCTACAAGCAAGTCGAGAAGCGAGACCGAAAAATACATCATGCGCAGGTTCCAGTTAACAATTTCCATAAGCTCGTTCTACTGTTACTAGTGATGGCACCGCTTGGACCCCAAGAGAATATCTCCAAATACGGCGAAGGACTTACAAAAGAAAGAGTGGCAGAGCTTGAGACAGTCGCGGATGCTATCATTGCATCTTTTGACCCTGGACCCGCGAGCCATTCCATATCGTACCATGACTTCAACGCTACCATCTCGACCTCATTACCATATCTTTTCGAACCTCTCAACGCACTTTTCGAGCATTTCCTCTTCAGTCGAAACATCGATCTCTCTCGACGCCGGACCTCATCCACAACCCCGGCATCACCACCACCAAGGCCACCAACCCCTTCTCCACCATCGTCTCCTATCCTTCCCAAACCCTCGCCCAACACCGACCAATCCATCCTAACTACTCCGCTGCTTTCACATCTTTCCTTCTTCCTTCCGCTCAGTCTCTCAACCCCGAATCTCTTCCATGCTAATCCTCGTTTCCACCCACTGTACTCCACGACCACCCACGGCACCTCCCTCTCATCATTTACGCGCCAAGTCCTCTCCTGGTCCTCGCCCACTCTCCTCCTTCTGTCTGGCACTCCGACGCAACCCTCAGCCTCGAAACCCCTGACAATGGGTCTTTACCTTCCCCATCCCTGGAACAAGCCCACATCTCCCTCCCGGACAGACCCCTCCACCCACCCAGCGCTCTTCGTCCTTTCTCCCAGGCACGCCCTCTTCCCGTTTAATCCATACCACCAATCTTCCTCGCCAACGTTACACTTCCATGCCAAAACCGGCATCTCCCTGGGCTGTATCATCCCACCTACAACTTCCCGCTCGCACACGCCGAGCCCCGTCCCAGGACCTGTTTCCCTAATGATCAACCCTGACCTTGAAATCGCAGCTTTTACCCATCCTCAAAACTCACATTCATCCACTTTATCCTCATCAGACTCAACTGGCGCCTTTTTACCCTCACGGTCACTGTCCTCTCTCCCCCTATCGATCTCCCCTTTCCCTTCACAATCAACGGAGATACAAATCGACGCTCTCGAAGTTTGGGGCATATCGCTTCCGCCCACAGACAGCGATACCATGGACCCGGCAGAAAGACAGAGGAAAGAGTTGGCTTGGCGCGAGGCAGAAGCCGAGCGGAGAAAAGGGGTCAATTTTGGAGGGGACAAGGACGGGGCGAGGGCGTTGCTGGAGATGGCGGGTCTAGTAGGGGAGCATAGCGAGGGAGGTGGAGGCAGGAGTGGTGGGAGTGTCTAGTTTTCCATGGAGATGCCGGTGGATGTACAAGAATCGGTGAGGAGAGGAGGATATACATGGCCGATGCTTTTTGTGTGAATCTTATGTTGGTTTTGCTTTGTAGAATAAGCATCATAGCAAAGCATGGGATGGATAAACCTCGGAAGACTAAGCTTAATAGAAAGTATTCTTCACACCGTCTGTGAATGCTTCCCTGCGCGTCTCCTCCACCGCGTATCCTCAAATTTAAGTCGTCCTCCACCGTTACTCTCAAACTTTAACCCTTGCGCCCACTGATGACAAAGTCTTTGGAAATCCATTTCTAGCCATGGACTTTCTTCATTCATCTCGTCAAAGCAAGAAATGCACCTTTGACAACCTCAAGCGCGAAGAATTAACCCAAACAGCTAACATCCTCAAAGTTTAACAGCCCGTCTGGTCGACGACCATCGCCGCAACGATACGTCTTCAGACTAGCACAGTCCACCTAGAGCCAAGGCATAACTCGCGTCTTACCTAACCTTACGCTCTGCAAGAGCAACATCCCTCACCATTAAACACATATACCAAAGAAAAAAAAAGCCCAACCCTCCCATCCGGCCGACAAGAACAATCTTACGATGAAGAAATACCGTTTGGGTTTAGCGGAATCCGCCTGTAGAATTAAGGCCCACCGGACGCGGGGACGCCGCGGAACCTTGATCAGATAATTTCGGAAATGGGCCGCGGACAATGCGAAGAGTCACGATAGTTGTTGAGATGTTCTGAATTAGGATGAATATGTTGCCGTTTGGGCTCTGATCCTGGGCCTGGGATGCTCGGTGCATGACCGGTGTCTCTTGTTGAGAGGCGAAGTTGTTCGGAGTGGGTGGGCTGCGTATTGTTGTGTTGTTTGAAGACTGGGTATGTGACGGGCTTGTTGCCCTTTCCGAAGGTTTTCTGCACGTGGCAGGAGTGGCAAGGTTTACGAAATTTTTTTGGGAATGGCGATCCGAGCGTAAAGACCCTGCCCTTTTGCCCGTAAGCAGAAGAGGAGAAGCGCAATGCTCAGGGTAGTCTGTGTGCCATCTGCAGCAGGGTGACTTGTTTGGGAGGGACTTTTCCAGAAATCGACCGAAACGAGCTCATCGAAGGTACAGCTATCACACCGCCACGGATTGGCAAGAGACATTCCCACCCGAGAAGAATAACTTGCTCGTCGCTTGCACACGCAGTAAAAACCAGTGACTAGGCAATGCCTTCTTCTCAGAGAAGCCCCTACCATAGGCAATAACACCTCCAAAGCTCAAAGCCCAAAAAGGTGCCTACCTTATTTTGTAGGTACTTATCAGATCCTCTAGCTCTCAATCAAGATACCTACCCACCACCCAAAAACCGCGTGGCGCGGCGGTACCAGCCCTACCTTACCTACCTCCTATAGTCCAGGCATTCCCCATCCGGCAAAGCCCATCCCACACCCCAAACAACAAATCCCTGAGGTGCCACGTGTGCTGCCGTTGACGCAGCAGAAAAAACAGGGCAAGGTGAACGGCGAATTACCCAATCCGTCCAAGACCTCCAACACACTCAATCTCACCTCAGCAATAACAAGATAATCACAAGTCACAAGGACATTTCGGAGGTCCACCGCGCTGGGTGCACGACAAACACGATTGAAAGCTCGAAAGGGGTTATCAGATTGCTGGAAGAGGTTATTTGGTTGTTGGGTTGGGTGAGACGGGCACGTCGGCGCGGGTCCGCCGTTATCTGATTGGGTTGGGAGGACCGGCAGGGAGGAGGGTGGTGTGGGTGTAAGGCGGAGACGAGGCATTCTGGGAAGGTATGACTTTTTTAAGGTTGTTATTTAGTGAAGGAGGTCGGCTTTTAGGCAAGATGAACGAGAGAATGAATCCAACGCCGAGTATGTCTCGCTTGCTTCTGCTCACTATTCACATTGACATGTAAATACCCAACATCTAAATCTCTCGCTTCCGCCGCTGCTATAGCATAACCATGCCCACACCGCCTCTCTTCTTCTCGTCCGGCTGGTTCTTCTCGTTCACGCCGCCGTTGATGGGCGCCGTCCTCCAGTTGTAGAGATAGTAGTGTAGTTGGCCGTCGCCGGGGCCGAATTTGAGATGCTCGAGGAAGAGGGGGTTGTCGTGGAGGGTGAGGGCGTTCATTACGTCAAATTTGGCCTATTTGATATATATGTCAGTCCCTTGAAGATGCGGTGCGAAGGGACATGCTAACCTTCTTCGCCTCAATTAGTGCATCCTGTATTAAACCCTGCAACCTCTCTTTCAACCCTTTCTCCTTCTCTGCGAACGCCTTCTCCGTGGCGTAATAATACAGATATGCAACCTTCAGATTCTTATACTTGCTCTCCGTAATAACACTGCTATTCAACGCATAAAAGCTGAAGAAGTCTGTGATCTTCTTACTGTCGGGGTCCTCCACTACATAGCTGTACATCACCCGGTCATCTAGCGAGTCGACCCTGTTCAAAAGCCAGTGGTCGACCTCTTCCCGGGTGAACTCTTGAGCCATGTCGAAGCGGTTGAGATAGCGGCGAAGTAGTTCGAGGACGGGGTCGATGTCTTTCGACTCCATGGGCCGTACGCCGGGTGTTTGTGCTTCGGCAGGGAGTGCGTTCCGCCGTACCATCCGCTCGGGGGTGCTTCCAGCTGGGAGAGGGCTGAAGCCGACTTCGAAGAGCTTCATCCAGTCGAGGGCGCGGTGCATGTACCTACACGACGACACAGGTCGTGGAATGACGATTCCGGCGGTGTAGATTGCCTGGTAGATGCCGTGTAGATGGCATCTTCGGGTGACTTCTTTGATGAGGACGGGAGTGAGACGTTTCGAACGGAGCTTCTTGTGTATGCAGAGGAAGTTGATTTCGCTGACTTTGATAGAATTGTTGCGGACGCGTAGACGAGTTGGTACACCGCAAATGCTAGCTACTAGTTTCTTCGACTTGGTGGCCCGGACGCCAACGTGCCAATCCGGGAGCCAGCCGGGAGATTTCAAGGCCCTGAATAACGATCAGTGGGTAGATTTCCTTCAGTATGGCTGTCATACCAGGAAAAGAAGGTTTGCGAATAATTGAAGCGGAACATGGCGTTTGCGTCTTCGACATAATGGTTTGTTAGAAGCTCGTAAAGCTCCGTGAGCTCCTCCTCTTTTGTGAGATCAAGTGTACACCATTCAAATCCCTCTATCAGCGGGTCAGGCTCTTTAGGTATTTTTTCCGGATCCACTTCCTTGATAGGGCCATCTTCCCCTTGGCCGGCAGGGTTTTCGTCAAACCTGGGAACAGGTTGCGTTTGCCAGAATTTGTATGACCCCATATCAGTTTTGTTTTTTCCGCCTAGCGACATACCCGTCATGAGTTCGTTGACATTCATATGCCGTAGAATGTCTTTTGCCTGAGAGCGATCCACCTTTCCAACCTCCCCCGCAAGCGCGGGGTTCATATCGAGCAGCTTCTCAGCCATGGCAGATGTTATCTGGGGATTGGGCTTTGCAGTCTCGGAGACATTTTCAGCAGCAGGCGTATCATTGTCTTTGGCTTTGCCCTTTGACTTTTTCTTCTTTTTGCTCGACTTGGAAGCTGTCTCGGCCGGATCGTCAGGCGTGGGTTGCGCCTCTGGCTCGTCTGACGGAGGGAGCGAGGTGGTGGGTTGGGATTCGGCCATCCGGTACTGTGTCTAGGGAGGCGATTTAGGGATAGGGAGCGAAGTGTTTTCTACAGAGAGCTCGGAAAGAGTGAACAGCAAGGTATCTAAAGACTTTGGCCTTGAGCTGCCTAGGACTCAGGCGTGAGGCCAGATTGCGGGGGAAATTGTTCCAGAACTGTGCCTGGATGCTCCCCACACTTCGGATCGTTCCGAAGCCACTCAGTTGGGTCTGTGACGTTGTGCCATTATCCCGCCGACAGCACAGCAAATAAAGCAAATACACAGTCTTGATGAGTAATATCTATGGGTATCTCAATCATTTCACGTGTCCGTCGTGCTCTTCTCGGACTCCAAAACCTCGAGAAATCCGCCCACCAGGTGCAAGCTCCCTGTGACCAATGCAACAACGCCGTCTCCTGCCCAGCCCTCGTCAAGTTTGCAATCACGCACAGCTTCCACTGCGTCTTCAATAGTTCGAACGACCAACACTTCGGTCTCAGGGTCTATATTTCTCCACGTCTGAGCAAGCTGCCTCTGCACCGTTAGTTGCTCCACGTCAGCAGCGTTGCTATTGATGCTAACCAGGTCTGGTCGAAATCCGGAATCGCGGAACGTCGTATTCGAACAGAACACAGCATGAGTGATGGGATGTTCATTACTGGTGGCCTTGACCAGTGCCTCGTGTAGCGCTCTGGCAAGTCCATCGGCATTGCGTGTCTGCTGGTTGAATACGAGGACACGCTTTTGTTCCCGGCCGGCAAATTCCGTCTGCTTTTGGATCTGGTCTGAAAACCAATTTCCGACCGGCTCGATGCTCTCGAGCGTATGACCACCGTCGATACACCAGAGAATGCCTGATTCTCGCCTTGTCTCACACCGTCCGCCCCATTCTACCTGCCGTAAACCTCTTTTGACCTTATCTGGCAGTTCGCCGAAGAATGGTGCGTTCTGTTTCACTCCCATCCTCTTCAGCCATTCAATCGCGACAGCTGCGCCAAGGCTGGCATTGAGTTTCTGGAAATCGCCGTTGAGTCCCAGTGGTACCGTTTCGTCTTGTATCTGAGAATATATAGGGACCTCTAGCAGATCACATTCCTTTTCCTCGGCCCTGTTTGCCAGTACATCCATGGCAGAAGGCTTCTGGGGAACAGTGAAGCACTTCACGCCGTGTTTCATGATACCTCCCTTGTGCCACGCTATCTCCTCAAGAGTTCCTCCAAGCATGGCGACATGGTCTATTCCTAGACTCGTTATCCCACAGATGACAGGTTTGTCGATGATGTTAGTGCTATCGTATTCCCCTCCCACTCCGCACTCAATGATTGCAGCGTCGACGTTCTCTTGGACATAGGCGTGGAAGGCCATTAGGGTAAGGAAACGAAAGTAGACAGGCTTTGTTGAAGGATCATTAGGATCGAGACCGCTCGATCTGGCAGATTCCTCGAGCTTGTCCCAAGTCTGGAAGAAATAGTGGGCAAATTGAGCTTCCGAGAGCGGCTTGTTATTGATCTGTATGCGTTCGCGGACGAAGCGGAGGTGGGGAGAAGTGTAGAGGCCAACTCGACCCAGCTCTCGGTCTTGAAAAGTGACTCCCAAGTGCTGATTCAAGATGGAAGACACAAACGCCGCAGTCGAGCCTTTCCCTTTGGTTCCGGCGATATGAATCATGTTCAAGCGATTAAAGTCTGAAGGCTGGTTTATGAGTTAGCATGTGCGTAACCCGGAAGATCCTGAGATGCCACCTTATACCCAATCCGCTCACACCACTCAATCATCTCCGGAATTGCTTGTTGATTCATGCCCCGTCCGGACTTGCGAATGGCGTCTACCACGGCAAAATTCGACTGCAGGGTATTGAGTGACGCAATAGCCTCGGCGTATGTGCGCGCCATTGTCATTAGGTTTCGGCGGCGAAGGGGCAATGGCTGGCGAGCAGACGGCGAAGATGCTCGCCATGGCAATTTCATCTACTCATGCTGTGGTGAGCAAAAAGGTCGCCTCGCCCTCTAGCAAGAGCACGAGGGAAGCTGATGCGGGCGGCATCGGAGACCGGCGTTCAAAATCGGCGTGCCAAGGCTTCCGTGCTTCCCATCAAAATTTGACTACCAGTCCTTGTAGGAGCTTCCTTCGAGCAAGCGAACTTTTTCTGAAATCTGTAACGGAGACATTCTCCTTGTACTCAGTACAGTTATATTCGTCGCCTCGAAGTTCTCCTTTGTTATCTGATGGAGAACATGCGCTGACTTCGAAATCATTCTCCTCGACCTTGAGGATTTGGTTGGCAAACATGTGGCAGCTCCTGGCAGCTCCCCAGTTGCGAGCCTCGCATTCCATATTTTCCTCGCTTTTATTATTGTCTCGAAGCTCTTAGCATATTCTCAAATCTTGTTGGGGCTCAAGTACCGCAACAGGTTGTTGAGCCGCACCGACAGACCCTCTAAAAGCTCGAGCGAGTTAGGCGCTTACAAGAAAGTAATATTCAAGGCAGGTGATATCAAATTCTGTGACAAGATTCGAAAGTCAAAGGATGGCAACGGAGCCAAAGCAACATCAAGTCTTGTCCCGCTCAGACTCATCAGAAATGGAACTTCTCGGTCATCGTCTCGAGGGAGAGAAAGAGCCCAATGTCGAGCTGGCAAGCGACTTGTACGAGAGAAGGTTGAAACGAGCAGTGACATATCGGAGATGTTGAGGTAGAGTGGTGTGGAGGACCTTTTCATAGAAAATTATAACGCTAGCATTATATGGCGCCTTGAACTGAGCTTCCCATCACTCGTCTGCTGTATGTGAGCTGCTTTCATTCAGGGTAGAGAAGTTGTGTTGTCTAAATAAATCTTGCTGACTAAAAGACGAGAGCTGTAGGCTTTTCATGACTCATCGCATCTGGCATAAGTTCATTCACTATAAGCCCCAAAGCCGAATTTCTGCCTGCGTCAAGGTAGCAGACGTTTTCACGTTAAATGAAAAGCTCTTCAATTTTTGTCCTCAAGTGCTCAGGTTGATCGTCTTGAAGTCCCTCCTAATTGCTCTGAGGCTTGGCTTGACCTTTCCTCGCAGCTACAATTCAAGCTCGAAACAAGTCTTCATTCTCAGCTCTCTACGTCCTCGTTGCAGAATTCGTTCAAGCGGTCTCCCTACTCTGCTAGTTTATATCTTCTCTCAATTTAAGCGTTGCAACTTAATTTAACTCTTGTGATACTGGGATCTATTACCACTCTCTACGATCAACTACACTACCAAATGAACGTGTCGTTGACATGGCCACTTCCCTTTTATCCTTTCCTGTAGTCCCTGCAGGATAAACCGTACTCGTGACCGTTCAGTAAGGACTCACGTGTTCCTGCTAGTCTATCTATTCATTGACATTAGCTAACTAACAACTAGAGATGATACCTTACATTGCGAACGAGATTCTTGCCGTGATCGTGAACGCTGTCTCACCTCGAGATCTTGTGAATGTTGCTTTGGTCTCGAGACGACTTCTAGACTTGTGCAGGGACCGACTGCGAGAGCGAAATAGGCTTATACGGAGGTTAAACATAACTTCTTGGGGGGCGCCGAAATTTTTGTATAAATTCTCCGATGAAATCCGCTACAAACTTTCTCGTGGCTTACTACATCGCGCTGATTGCCTTGATCTCCGGGGTTATCAAGCCCTCAGCTCTGACGCTTTCCTTCCGCTGGATGTCACAAGCCAGGAACTGGAAGTCATCGAACTGTTGCTTAAGTCGGCCCCCTTGCTGAATGATGCCCAGATTAAGAAATGGCTAAGTCTTGCCGAGCAAGGATTCGAATGGCCGATCCCTGCAGCGATCGTCCTTTTGGCTTCTGAACTAAGAGAACTTGCTAGCCATCCATCCATAATAACAGAAGATTTTGTTGAAGCAGTAACGAGAGCTTCTTACCCACCGGTCACGGATCTTTCAAAGTCCTTGCCATTTCATAGCCTGCGATCTTTGACTTTGGATAGCTTTCTTACCGAAAGAAGGTCGACAATCCCTGCTCGGGTTCTTTTCGCATTCCCATACTTGGATTACTTTCGTGGCACCGAATTAAGCTTCAGCACCTCCGAGAAATGCCTCTCCGAGATGATACATTATGATCCGAGACCTAGTCTGAGTTCTCTCCTGCTCTCATCATCGGAGATTGACATTTCGACGTTTCGTCTGTGGCTCCAAAATCTCGGTCACCTTCGGAATATTGAGTTTTACGCGTGCTTTCTTCGAGAAAACGGTGGTTTGGCTTCCAAAGACGTGGCTCAACGGAATATTTGGTCTGACGAAATCTGCGCCTCGCCTTCACGAACATTTATCTCAACCTTAGCTCTTCAGGACTACACGAAAGAAAAATTTCAATCTCTTTCAAGCATATATTTAAGAAGATTAGAGAATCTGAAGCGTTTGAACCTGGTATTCAACACGTTTACAGGTGAGGAACGGCCCTTGATTTCGATTTTGCCCTCTGGTTTGGAGCCTCTTGAAATATCTGAATGCACTGAACAGAGCATATCTTCCTTCAAGCTCAAACGAAAAAAGATACCTGCTGTTATTGTCAATCGGCTTTTTGAGGGTTTCACAATCGACAAATTCCCTTTTCTTCGCAAAGTCAACCTCGACTTTGACATCACAGAGCTGAAATACGAAGCAGCACCAGTCCGGCGGCCTTCCTATGAAACGACGGCACTTTTTTACGAGCGCCTCGAAGAATCGCTTGAGTCTAGCGAGCAGCTTTGTCCTAACACGTATGATATCGCACCAAAGCTAAATGACTGTGAAGAATCAATCCGTTATCGCGCATTCGATGACCTCTCTAAACATTTGAATGGAATCATGGTGCTTTGGGCTGATAGAGTCTACCATATTTCGCACCGCACGTGTCCTGTACCACAAAGCAGAGCAAAAAGGTTCAAACCACCCTACGCCTGGATGATAGGTTCTGATTGGGAGTTGAAACGCGAAGTTGACTTGTTAAGTAGAGCTTCCTTCGAGGATCAACCCTGGGGCTTGAAAGAGATGTTCGAAGGTTACTTGCATGCCTGAAGACGTGTACTTTTAAGAAGCAGTCGGTTTTGATTCGGAAATGAAAGAACGAGAAAAAGGCGATGCATGAACGTTGGGCGACCGCCTTTATCAGTGGTAGAGCATTTCGGTTTTAGTCGGACAACTTGGGGAAAAGACGTTTTAAGAGCAAAGCCAACGACAGGACATCAATCTGATGGCTCAGAATGAATTCGAACACATCAATTTCTTGGTTTGTCAAGCTTGAAATAGGACATAGACTTCCTTAGCCAATAGAATGAACTTGTTCCCCCACGCAGGAAGTCTTGTGGCGATAAGGACGCCATTATACGCACGTAGAAACATTACGAACAGCTGAGTCATGTGATCTAGCATCGAGCAGGCTGTGCGAATATGTATTGATCTAACGAGGATTGATTCCTTGTATTCGTCCGAAACGTAGAAGTAATAGGCGTTGACCAGTAGTGTTGGCAAGTCGATGGGCGATGCTAGAGGAACTCGCTATGGTGGAGATGTGAGCTTGAGCAGCAATAGCAGTTGAACACGCATGTATTTTGTAGGCTATGACTTGCTTTTCGATCGAGCTTTTTTGCCCCATAGAGAGAGTGTTGGAATCGCTGGCCTGACTTGTGGTGGAGTAGGCCCAAAGGCCCCTTCCTTGGCAACGGTTGCACCAAAATCTCTTCAGCAAACCGACCAAGTTTTTCTCCTTCGACACTCTATGCTAGCAAGCATGGTTAGCCGTCGCATGAGACCTTTGACTGCTTTTTGATAATTTTTGCATACTAAACACGATGAGCCACAGGAATCATCAATTTTCGCGTCAACCTCTTGAGGCGAAGCATTTGGTGGTCTTCACAGCCCCTCGCCGTAATCGCTCGTCTCCTGGCTCGGACCGCACTGGGACTTTGAAACGTCTTTACGTACAACCCAAGATCTTAGTCATGTATCTCAGACTTGGAAGCCTGATCGATTATAATAATGCAAGGCATGCTCAGCAGGGCTTGTGACAGTCCAGGAAGCATTGATTGGAAGATTGATTGATTGAGCAACAACTTGCTTACCATAGTCTCCGCTTCTGGGGCTGCTACAGCCTACAGATACTGCAACTGTATGGCTACGTTCAAAACCTCCAAACATCATAGATTGTCCCAGCCTAAACGGAGATCGTCCCTTTTCCCTTTCTCGGCGCATATTCTGCATGCTGTGAACACAGCCAGCTATCATCAGCATCTGACCTAACTCCTATGTTTCGATGTCTGGACGTCCAGAGTCTCCGGAATCCGGATGCGTTGAATATGTTGTCGCACCAAAAGGTTCTCTCAATTGAAGATTCATTTGCATCCTAACCTCTGGAGATCCATAAAAAGAAATATAAATATTCAGGTCTATCCCTCTTTTCTTTCCCTCTGTCGATCAAATCTAAATCTTAGCATTTCAAAATTACAATTGCGCTTTTAGAAGCTTTCTTTATCCTAGCCGGGCTCAGCTGATGCATTTCATCACGCCCCAAATTTCGTTCCTCTTCTTGCCTTATCTTGCTTTCACTCACGCAGGATACCTATGCTACAGCACACTGCAGAATGCAGACGGCTTTGGCGGCGGCACGGGGGCAGTCCAGAATACTCAAGTTGCAACCGCTTATCTCCTCAAAGACCTTATCAATCCTGCAAATGGCCAGAACGTCCCCACGCCTGAGCTTAAAACAGGAGATAACTCGAAGTTCTGGGCAGAGTCTGCAGGCGAGACGACTGTCTCTTTGAAGCGATCTAACGACAAGAAGGACCTCTCAGCAGGAAATCTTGACGTTCTCCAGACGATCAATGTGGTCTTGAACTTGACGAACTCCTGTGTCATGGGCTCGCAACCAGTTACGGATGATTGGGCGGTATATGTGACTACGATCAGCCATGTCAGCAAGAGGGAAGACTCTGAAGAAATAGAGTATGTTCTTGACGTATAGGAATCCATAAACAGATTGCTAACGAGATATAGCATACCTTCTAGCGAAGATCCAGCAGATGTCTTGGACGTGCGAGCTAGTCCCGATGCTAACAACGTCAATTTACCGAACGTTCCGCCCAATTATTGGGGCATCTTCCGCATTGCAGCACTCACACTGGGTGCTCTATATCGTACTAATCAGCAAAACGTCAACATCCCCACACTGACGATCTCGGGGATTCAATCCTACACCAGCGTTGCTGAAGATCCCGAATCAAATAATATGGCTGGTGGCCTACAGCAAGCCATGAACAACGCACATGACCAGCATCAGTCAGCTGTGACATTTGGAATCAACCATGACTATTTCACAGCCTTCTACATAGTAGGTTACACCAACCTCAATTTCTCACATCCAAGCGATCAGATCCACTAATGGCCGTAACAGCAAGACGGTTTCATCGATTGGCATGATGTCCTCCAAGAGCTTGGTGATGGCAATGCAAGCGACACGGATCGGATCAATACCCGCATCGCAAACATGATGCAGCAAGCGTGGAGGGATCTTGCACAGAGAGGCGTCACAACTGACATATACCACTGGCGCTTCCCAACCGACAACCAGGCACAGCCCGATAGAATCATCCGTGCCCAAGTGTCGAGGTTCTTGATCACGAGGCCGGCGCCTTCGGGGACCTCAACTGCACCGCCGCCACAAGGAGGAGGAGGTGGGAAGAGGGATATGGTAGACATGGAGGAAATCGAGGGGAAGAGAGCTGTTCCTTTTGAAGCGTGAAGAAAATGGTCTTCGCAAAATTGATCGAGTGTTCCGAAACTAGCGTAGGTGGAGTCGTGGCCCTTTCTTCACAATACATACATTGTAATACCATTTGGGCATGTCACTATCTCATGTCTCTCGTTCGACCGTCTGTATGTAATAGCGCTTGATTACCTTTGTGGGACACTTTAATCAAGCCTTATAATTTAAGACATTCAAAGATTTGGATTCTATAAGGCTACTTTTTCTGAAAAGACTAGGATTCCATATTTCCCCACGAAAACATAACGGATTTTGTGGGCAGAAGGTCAGGCAGCAGCAGGTTTTTGGCCCCCCCAACCAACATTCGCAGCAGTCGTTAGGTCATAAAAGCTTAAATTAAGGCGCATTCCATGTGCAACTCTCAAGTATTCCAAAGGCTGCTACGAGCCATAGCTTTCCCCCCGAATCTCGTGTAACAATGACAACCGCAAAGCGATTGTCCCTTGATCTCCTTCCGGCAGAGATCCTGCAACATATCGCAGGGCTCGGCAACTGCGACGCAGCTATTGCCCTTGGAATGACAAGTCGAAAGCTGCACGTTGCATGTGATGATGTCCATGTCTTTCGGCGCATTTTGGAGAACGGAAATGGGATGCGCAATGAGGACTGGCGATGTGCGGCTCTGAACAAGGACTCGCCGTTAGCGGATTGGAAAAGCTATGCGCTGGCAGATCAAAGGGTTTGGGAGCTCCAGCATGACAGAAATAGGTCTACTGGATATCTGCGGCTGTGGCTCCCGCAGCTGTGTGCGCTGAATCGTGAGCTACCTTTTCTCGTATCGTCTCATCCCATGGCGCATTTCGATCTTAGCACTGCTTTACAGGTACCGTGACTGCGGAACTCAAAGCCTGATTAGGAAAATGAGCCTATTGGAAATTCTTTGATTTGAAGCTCTGTTCTTCTCTTTGATCCGTACACCTTCCTCTATTTTCTGTCACACACTCACCTGAATTTGATAATGGCCAACCCTGAACCAGATCCTGCCATAAAGTACCGTCGCCCACCGCAAATCTGCAGTGAAGAACACTTTTTTGATCTGGAAGCCGCAATACAGAATCCTGACTGGGTAGCGCTCGGCTTCTGCGACAGCGTATCTTGTCTTTCGATCCCGCCATCCGTAGCTTTATCAGGTTCACTCTCGGATCAGGGTGGCTTGTCCGGCCCATTGATTGCTCATGTTGACGAGCAGATGATATCAAGAGCACAAATCTCTCACGCATTTGCCGCAGCGTTTTTTCAAAGTTTTGCTACGCAGCTAAGACATTCTATTGAAAGAAACGAGGTACATCGACTTGGATTCCGGCCGGTGCCCCGGCGCGAGCGGCCTCCTGCGATGAGCTCTATACCGTTCCACACTTTTATGGCTCTGCCGACGCCTTTCTTGAGTGACGCAGATCGCAGGTTCGCGACTTGCCATCTGCCTACCATGCTTTCACTAGAGTTCCTTTGCACAAGCTCCTGGACTGGCTACTATACCTACGCCTCACGCACTGGTCACGCACAACGTTTCGATCCCGCCATGACAGATATCCGCTTTCGCGTTACTCACGACGGCCCGCTTGATGTATCCATACAATCTGATTCCGGCGTGGATGGTATAGGACGGTTTACACTGTCGGGGAGGATTGCAAAAGACTCTGGTAGGATGTACATGATTAAGCAGTACACTTCTGGTGGGCCCCATCGGTGGACTTGGGATGCGTTAATGACGCCGTTCGGGATTTTTGGTGGTTGGGGACCGCGGTCAAGATATGTTGGTGCTTATATTTGGTTATGGAAGGATGAGTGGACAGAGAATGTGCCGACTCATCTCGATTCATGAAGAGGGAATCTCTTTACGACTACAACTGTGGAAACGCAGGACGTTAGTCGAGAAGCTTGTCCATCCCTCGAGACCGCTGCACAGACTACCCTGTGGACACCAACGTTAAGATTCATGGGGAGATCTCTAAAACTCTGCTGCTCTCTCACATCAGCCGAGCTGTGTGCAAGGCAGGAGCTGGACGCAGGTTGAAAAATTTGCTCCGAAAGTGTCGTGTCGAATATTAGAGTTGCGATGAAGCTGAATCATGGGAGAAGCAATGGGAAAGGGAAGATTTGGCGGCCGTATAACTTCGTCAGGTCATGCAAGGAAAGTGGGCATTTGGAGAGGAGATGGAGGCGGAGTCGCTTGCCTGAACATCAATTTTGTTAGCTGGCAGGAGTAGGATAGTGTGCTGCTAGTCTGTTCTATTCGTCTGGTTCTTACAGCCTTCTAGGATACATATGAAGTCTAAATGCTGGTCGTCAAGACGTCGTAAACCTTGCTCACTTAAGTTGCACCAACGAAATGAAAGCGAGGGAAACCTTGATGGTCTGTGTCTGGCTGCTGTAATGCGGCATTTCTTCGGACGTGGACTTTTTCTGCCTTCATCCCCATCTTGGTCAAATGAGCGCTCTTTCAATGACAGGCACAGATTGATTGCAGCGCGTTGCATGAGACAGCGAGCTTTGACCTGTCCTGCACAATCCTTGAAGGCTCAATAGCGCGAGCCATAAGCTGCCTGGATGCGCCGCAAAACAACAGAGCGGGATTCGGTTTCACAACAGCCCTCCTTGTCTGACGGGCCGGAGCGCGGATCACGCAATAATCCTGCCCGCGTCCTCCTCACCTTGTACCATGCAGTACCTTCCAATGTCAACCAGGACAGCAGCTGTCGAAACGTCAGTCTGTGAAATCATCCCCTCCGGCCAACCTCCACGCCGTCCTTCATTGCAAACGTGGCAGCGGCCCCGTAAGCGGCTAAGCGCGGGCGCCTGTCAGCGCTCGTCCGTCCGCCGCTCGTGCGCCTCCCCAAGCGAACGCTCGACTACCACCGACCTTCAGCGGCACACTACAGGAACTAATGCAGAGACCTGGGGCCCAGAGCGCTGGGCCCCTAACAAGCGTTGGTACGTACTTTTTAGTCCATGTCGATGCAACTCCGGTACCGCAGTACTTCTAATCTACGAATCGAAGTGATCTGCCTTTGCCGCCCGTGGGTATGGTAGGCTTATGCTAAACCGTTAGCATCCGGTGAGCCTGCGCCTAGTGAAGGCCCAGTGGTTTGGATGAACTGTGGAAACGAGAGCTTGAAAATTGGCCGAGACCGAGGAATGGGTAGTAGAGGTAGGTGGCGGGGCGATTTGGGCAAATTTCCAATTGCGGTTTCGTCAGTGGATGTGGTTGTGGACTGGGTCACTTTATATGAAGGGCGTTGTTTCCCTGTACCATGCGCTTGCCGTGTCTGAGGTTTTGTTGTCACTCTCACTTCGTTCATTTGCCACCTGGTCTGATCACAGATCCTTCAAGCCTTGTACACCAAATTTTAAAGCTGTTAATTGACTTTTCCTCCAACTGATTTTCTTGTCAATACATTGAGTTGAGCCATCATGTCTTCTCCTTCCTCCCTGATCTCTCCTACCTCTCCAACCTCACCCACCTCTAGCACCTTCTCTATTCCGGAGACCACTTCTACCGGCCTTCTTTGGGTCTCTTCTCGAATAACAGACCCTACCTTCTCCATCGAGACTTTGGACGCCTGGTATAAAGAGCATACACGAGATGTACTTACCTGTCCCGGAAATGCCGGCCGTACGTCTCCGATATTCCTGACTGCATCACCCATCTTATTCATTTAAACGGAGACATACGTCTTGTGTATTATTTCTCCATTTCCAGGTCTAACTTACCTTTCTCCTGACAGTGTTCCTTCGTTACAATAACCTCTCCACCTATCCTGCACCAAACCCGTCCACGCCAGACAACGCCGTCTCCCGCCCTTGGTCCTTCCTAACGCTCGTAAAAGCCCCCACTACCTCATGGCTCTCAAGTCCGGACTTCCTTTCCATCCGACACGATAGCGCCGTCCTTCCTCGCCGCGCAGACGGGTCCCTTGGCTGGATCTCTGACGTTTCCCTAGCCGCATTGAGAGGCTACGAACTCCTCCCGGAGCTGAGCGTCTACGGCGGGATGCCCGAAGGCGGGCCGAAGTTTCTGGTCAGCGTGCAGGCGAACGACACCTCACCCCGAGAGATGATCGAACGGATTCAAGATACAACTACTGGGATGGAAGGTTTCTGTGGCGGGATTGGACTTAGATTTGACGACAACGCGGTACGAAAATTTGGCGAAAGTGGCGATCTGCCGAGACTGTTGCTCCTTTTCGCTTTCAATGGAGAGCGTGCTCCTGAGATTGAAGATGGCAAGCTTGGGAAAGCGGCGGAGAGGGTGGACACTTGGGAAATGAGGTCCGTTGCAGGGGAGGCCGGAGTCAGATTGGGTTGATAACTTGTCTCTGGCGTGATGTGTCTTGGTTGTGCATGGGAGACGGTGCACTGGGCCGGCGCGGGGAATTCGTGGCTGTGTTTTGATAATGTCGATATGAAGTCCTGCGTGTCAACTCTGTGCATTGGTGTTCTTTATGATGGATTTGTTGAAATGGATGAGTCGTCATGTCAAGGTATGATGGACGACCAAAAATGATCACTAACTCAACGTGGGTTTTTATTAGATCACGATTCTGTCGTAGACATTATATCTATGAAATTCAAGTCTATGCTCTGTTCCATTTCTGCGTGGTTTGTCGTTGGTGTTTGTTGGGTTGAATTACATCCTTGATGTCCGTCCATCGCGCTATGCTGCCCCTAGGAGCCACGGTGGTCATAAGAGAGAGAGGATACTAAGTCATAAAGGATAATGTTCTACAGATGAAGCTAATGAGTTGAAAATAGGAAACATATAAAACTCTCAACTCAAGAGCTCCTTTCTCAGCCTCACAGGCAAGGCTGAAGAGCAAAGCACCACATTAGGCTTAGCGTAATTCGTGTACGGTCTTGGCGCGAAAGCTTCAAGTGTCGAGCGTGGTACTCCAAGTCAATCAATCCATTGCTTCAAGACTGGCCCCCTCCCCAACCTGGCCTTCCCTACCTCTCACCTTTGTGTAGAGTGAATATGCTTCTTCTCCCCCTACTCCCGAAGCGCTTCCCTCCCGTCTCCCGCCTGCCTGCCTTGACGTCTCAAACTCAAGTTTTCCGCCATGTCCACACCAACAGCTCCGCATCTAGATCCATATCGAACATACGGCCTCTTCTTTCTCAACCCGCTGGTCTTCTGTCGAGAGCTGGATATTTGCAGAGCGTGAATCAAAGTCGGGGCATGAAGACACGCTCCTCGGTCAAGAGGTTATGTGATGGATGCCAGGTAAGCTACGCACTTCCTACGAAATCTACAATCCTCCGACCCTGGGGGGAGACGATTGTTCCAAGATTGTATATGCTGACAAATTTCCATTAACATACAGCCAGTGAAGAGGAAAGGGAGAGTGTATATAATCTGGTGAGTTGCCCATCCAACATTTCTGTGAGGAGGATGTCTTGCTGACCTGTTGCAGCTCGAAAAATCCGAAGCATAAGCAGCGACAAGGGAAATAAGGTCAATGGCCCTCAGGAAAGATAATTACAAATAGCCCGGACATGAGGGGATACGCACGCGGCAAGGCTGAAATGGGATCGTTTTCATTTTCATTGGATGGGCAGCGGCCGTCTACAAACAGCGGTGCAGACGCTGCACGTCTTCAAAGAGAAGCAACAGCACTCCTCAAGCAAGTATGGAAGCGCCAGATGAAATCGATCGAGCAGCCCGACACGAATTATGCATTCCAGTTGCAGAACGACCTTCGATCCTCTCGCCGAGCCAACTCTACCATGGGCCAAATTCTCGTTTGGACGTTGTGTTCGACAAGAGGACTTGTTGCTAGCCACGAGTCTCTATTCGATCCAAGGTCTTTCTGGGAGAGGCAAAGGCGTACAGTGGTCGCGAAAGCAACATTGGAATACGATGAGCACATTAAGAGCTGATGAGAATTTCAAGACCAATGCGAGGAGAAAGAAAAAAGAAACTCAAGGCACTTGTTCAACCATGCGTTTTCTAGGTATATATAGCTACCAGAAACATCAACACTCTCCCAATCTATCGATTCCGATCCAATTCATGCTCAACTTCCCGCTCGGTTCGCCACTTCCCTCCCATCCCTACCTTGTACGTGCACAACACTCACTCTTTCCCCACCGCTACAACCCGTTTCTCTTACCAAACGAACAGTCTCTACACTATCCCATCCCTCCATCACCATGCCATCACCAAATTTCCCTCCACGCCGGATCATTCCTCCACCTTCCCTCCCCTCCCCTTCCCTCAAGCACTACTCTGCCACTAAACATCGCCATCGCCATTGTCAATTCCTATCCCCGTGCCGATCACCACCCCTTTCCCCCTATTTCATCCCTACTCTCAAGTTGATTTGCCTCGATCATACGTAAGCCTAAATCATCCCGATCCGTGGACGAAGATACGGATTCTACAGCTTCTCCGCGCATGGCATACCAGTGGAAACGGTTGATGCTTGCTTGCCTCTTTCTCTAGTGTCTTGGGTGCAATGTGATGTGATATGTGTGTGGCTATGGCTACGATGACGGCTATAGCTGTGGCTGCCGCTATCTGGCGGATGTCGATCCATTTTAGCAGACTGTACCGCGCTGGGAGGCGAGGCCACAGGATTGGCGGTGGTGGGATAGGGTTGGGGTTGGATGGGGTTTTGCTACAGCATTGAGTGGATAAGGAGAGGATTGGAAGAATACGGGCGGTTTTAGGGGATGGCTGTGGCTAGGTTGGGTGTGAGTAAGGAAATGGAAACGTTGCATGGAGATGGGTATTGGTAGGAATATAGGGGGCAGTGCAGGTGGGGAAGGAAGAGAGATGGAAGAGGTGGCAATGGGAAAGAGGGTGGTGGTGGTGTTTGCTGGATGGATGGATGGATGGATGGATGGATGGATGGATGAATGGATGGATATCGTAGCGCTTGGGTTTAGATTTGGATTTAAACGAGCGGAAGAGGCGAGCGGAGAATTTGTGGAAGGACAGAGGAGAGGAGAGAGGACTTCGCGGTGCTTGTTCGGTAATGGAGTTGTGAAGTGGAGCGTCTAGGAGGGGTGTCTAAGATGGAATCGAGGTGTGTATCTTGCTAGTACGCAGGGTGTCTTGTGTACAATGATTGTCTGCAGGGACGGTCCTTACGAGAATGGGTGCAGGCAAGAGTACATGCATGTGTGGGCGAGTCGTGTTGGCGTTGATCACTCTCTACATCTATATGCTTTGGGTTAGGGGAAGACCTGTTTGAGGGAGCTAAGGAGGAGAGGGGAGGGATTGGGAATTGATGATCTTGCTTGCTGGCAGATAGACGGTTTGAGTGATTTGTATTGCCATATTGGTTGAGATATATGGTGTGAAAAGTAATATGCTAGGGCAGAGATCGAGTTTGTGAGGTGGGGATGGAGTGCAGGAGAAGGCGAGATGGTCTGGGGGAGGGGGGGGGTGATGGACCAAGGTGAGACAGAGGATTGGGTGTCAGCCGGATTGGTAGGCGGAAAGGGGATTATTAAGGAAATTGCGAGGCAGGTGCGGTGGTCCTGTCGCGGTCTACGTTCGCGAAAGGACCGTACTTGATTGCGATGGTCTGGGTGAATCATTCAGAACGGTGGTTCAGGGAAGTTATTGGTATTGGTAAGAAATTAGTTGAGGGTGTCAACAAAGGTCGGATCTGTCTTGTGATCTCTAATTGCCCCTGCCATGCTGCCCAGGCGAAATGCAAAGAAACTTTCATCGTTCGCAACATCATGTTCGTGACGATCTGATACTCCAGGAAATCCCACGTTTCCCACCAGAGCATACCCAAATCTGTCCCCAAATCGCTCATCATATTCCTGCCTTCTCTTGCTGTGAGATGGCCTGGTACCTCGCGTCTACCCTAGCGCGTCCTTCTACCCAGTCTCTGACTTGATACCGGCTGTGTCGACAAGCTTGGAATTCTTCTCGATCTTAGGCATCTCTGACATTATACCCTCGTAATCGTGCATCTGCTTTGCTACTAGCTCTCGAAGGTCTGTTTTGAAGGGCAAATCATATTCTGGTGATCGATCGCTGGGATTCGTCAGTAAGTCAATATCGTTTTGCAGGCGATCTAAAATGCTCTTCATATTCCTCTTCAGAGAGCCACGTGTCTTTCCGACGGTCTGACGAAGCTCTTCGCGACTACGGTCTCGAATGCTGATGTACATCTCCGGTCTCCTCAGGTGTTGCAGGACTGCGTCAGCACGATGCTGTTTTGCCCTACGACCGGTCTCTAGGTGTAGTGTTGCGTAGAGTTTCTGCATGTCCTCCGCGAGATAACCCTCGTCGCGTGAGGTTGTTGCCTGGTGTTGGATGTCGGAGAACTTCTTCGCGAATGTATGAACCTCTCGGTTAGATACCGCAAGGCTATCCCTCTCAGCACACTCGAGGATTTGCAGTAACGCTGGTGGCGCCTCCGCCGCTTGAGCCTGACCGTGCAGCTTTCGCAGCTCCTGAAGGAGGGGAAACACCCAATTCTCTAGATGATTTTCAATGCTATTACCCAATGCTTCCCACTGGATGCATCCAACTGAATCGAGAATATCGATCAGGTCTTGATTCCAATTTCTCCCTCTGTGACGTCCTGAGCGGGTTGCAAGCGCATTTATTGTAGAATTATGCTCCGAATTCCACTTCCAATGTGCCATTGCTACTGCCTTAGCCCTAAGCTGGACTACCTCGGACGAATATGGAGCGCTAATATTTTTCTCAAACTCATATTCGACAATTTTGTTGAACTCGGCACTCATGTCATTGAGCCTCTTTCGAACATCGTCGAGAGTAAGAACGTTTGCCAAGTCTCTATCACCTTGAACTAGGCCAGTCTCCAAGTAGATTTGCATCGAGTGAAAGAAGCCGGGGAAAGTGCTGTATACGAAGTTCTCAAACTCCGCTCGCCTTGCCTTGGATGCTATGTCACAACATCTTCGCTGAAGAGATGGTATTCCGGTTGCGTCGAGTAGCTTGTGGTCTTTAAGTGTCTGAAAGTCGTCACTATCCACGCAAAAGACGGGCAAATCCGTATGTTTGAATCGGTGGGCATATTGGTCTTTCAATCCAGATTGAACGGTCCTGTTTCGAAGTTCGGCAATTTTGTACGTTAATCTTGCCTCAGCTGACTCGATGAGTCTTTTCCGCTCCACGTAATTTAGGCCGTGGCGAGACTCTAATTCTCTAATCTCATCCTCTGCGGCTTGGCGAGTCTCTGGCGGTAATTCTTGTTTTAGGCGTGAAAGGGCATCCTTAGAGAATTCACCAGCGTGTGTGCAGACGACTGAGATCTTTGGGTGCGCTACTGAGGTTTTCCGGTTTGTTGGCGGAGCAAGTTCGTCGATCATTTCCTTGACAGAAGAATCGCTTGCGGCTCGTTTGATGCCGACAACAATGAAGACATTGTCACACTGAGCTTGGTATCTCTGAGCCGATAGTACACGAGCTGGGTTGATGTCTTGAGAGCCGGGAAAATCGGCAAGTCTCACACCAGTCCCAAGGATAGGTGCATCCAAGAACACCCGCATTCTCGTTACGAATGGCCAAAGACCATCCGCGGTAAACACCTTTATCATTGCATGGATTTCGTCTATGGTGTCTGCCCCAGCACGCCATAAACCCTCGTCCATTCCTGACCGCCAAGGAATTCGCTCCCAGCATTGTTCTAAATGACTGATTTGCATTTCAAACTCAGCTGATTGTGGGTCTTCCAAAATACGCAGATCCAGATCTGGATACCTCGCTGGGTTCCCAAAAAGGGCTTGAAGAATGACCCTCGCCATGTCACATTTCCTCTCGGCTTCTGCATAGCCACCGTCATCGATGTCCTGGCCCCGAATGAGTTTGGGTTCTTTCAGGTCCTCAATCAGTCTTTTTACTTCATGCTTGATGTCCTGTATCTTCAGGCACTCGCATTCAATATAATACTTCTCTTTTTGAGCCGGGTCATTCTTGAGATATTCGATCACGAAATGCGTTACTGCAGAGCCTGATTCGCCCGTCGCAGCCGCATTAGGGACACCGAGAAGAGCATTGATCAAAGTGCTTTTACCATGTCCAGAGACACCAGCGAGGACGATCAACGCAGGGAAGGAATATTCATGAATAAGCATTTGACTTGCTCGGTTGCAAAGTTCTATGAGAGACTGGTCGTTTTGCATCGTTTTGGGAGTTTTCGCCAAATGTTTTGAAATTGCCAATAACAAACACTTGCAACGCTCAAAAGCTGAAACAAGTCTCGCGTCGAGACATGGGTCTTCAACAGTCAAGTTCATACTGTGCTGTAGTGAAGACTGGATATTTGCAAATCTTAAGGGATTAGAAGTGGCAGTATCTTCTAGCTCAGAATGACTTGGTTCGTGAGATATTTTCGGTCGTTTGCACGTGGTCCCAGCTTCAGATACAAAATTTTCAGAGTTGGATATAGTTGTAGTGCCTGGTTCAAATCTGAGTCCTTCATCGCTTAGGGTAGACATTGTCGTTTGAGAAGGTAGAGGAAACTATCGTAAAGGGAATGTGAGATCTATCCAAAGGCCCGCTCGAAGAAGCGGATGCCCGCGATGTATTGGGAAACTATTCTCGCGACGAGATTTTTCTCGGAGATTGTGAAAGTGAGAGATGAAAGTTTTGATGTGGAGGCCAGAGTACAGGCTGCTGCCCAGGCTACTGTACCTTCAAGGTGCTTGGCGGCCGGGATAACATACACTATCAGAAGGTAGGTAAGAGACAAGTGAACAAGAGTCGTCTCCTGCGTGATTTTGGAAGGTCTTTTTACTTGTGCAAGGCCTTATTGCTATTTAGGTGAAGGTCAAGCCAAAAAATTAAGCGAAGACCAAGAAGGGTTGTAGTGTGCAGAAGAGTGGGTTTCCAAGATGAAGGTCTGATAATAAAATAAGCCCAAAGAAAAGGCTACAAAATTAGGCAGCCAACGTCGATAGCTGGACAGATAAGGCTTGTCATCAGTAATTATCAGAATGCGTCTATGGAAAGTCGCCATGATTTGGTTCAGAGCTGCCACAGTTTTGGTACTCTAAAAGGCCAAGAGTGAGCCGCAAGCAAAGAAAAAAGTCAGTATTCTTCGTCCTGCCTGCTAGCTTCTGGAATCGGAATGACTACTCTCATCCTCTAACATCAAAGACCTGCTCTTCCGACTCCGCTTTCTTCGGGTGTCATTCCACTTGCCTCGCGTTTCACCGCGCTTTCTCGCCTGAAACCTTTTAAACCGTTCAACATCTATCTCATCATGTCGTTTTCGGATATGACTATAGAGGTTTGGCAATCGATTGAATGGTTTTCCTGAGCGGCTGCAGCTGGTGACAGGACAATAATATCCGTTCTCCGCCTCCGTTTCTGTAGTTCGAGCAAAAGACTCAGAATGTGTGAGTTCGTCAAAATCTCTGCGGTCGTAACGGCTCATAGGATGTGTCTCCTCAATGTGCTTCCGAAGCCGCCAAGCAGTATGAAACCTGTGGCCTGCCCTCTTGCAGTCTGGGTACGGACATTCCAATGAGCGCATGTGGCTCTCTTCCATCTCTGTATCAGGTTCGGTGTCTCCGGCGGTATCTGTCAGCCACTGTTCTGGGTCTACAGGATATTCTCCGTCTGACACAACGTGAGTGCCAGATGCCGTATGCTCGGTGAAGTATGACTTTTGATCTGTATCATTATGGCCGCCTTCGTGAAAAGTCCGGAAAAGCTGATCTTGGCCAAATAAGCGGGAGCAGCGATCAGCAGCCCGTTCGATCGCTGCAGACGACCAATCTGTGAATGAAGCAGTACCTAAGACCTCGCTCCAGTCCCTTAAGCCGAGGCGGGCAGCTTGCACATCTTTTGGCTCACGGTGAGATGATAGCATAGCTTTGTCACGCTTTCTTCTTAGAGGCAGAGACGCCTCAGAATTGTAAGCCACTTCATCCGCCATTCTTGCTCTCGCTCTGGAGTGGTTCCGTTTCCTCTTTCTACCTCGGGGTAACGAACCTCCAGCCAACTCACTCTCGTCACCATCAGTGGCAGAGATGCTTGCGGGATGGTGGTCATGAGACTTTGAAGCATAGGACGCACGGACGGTGTGCAAGCCCATTAAAAGGTCGTCGACTTTGCTCAGAAAGTGTCGAGCGATCGGAAGAAGGGTCTTCCTTGCCAGATCATCGTCCGCAAGTGGAGCGATATGATCAGGATGTGACCGAGGCTGATGCTCGATCGAAGTATCGCTACTATCTCCACCATCAGAAACTACACTGAAAGAATGTTGGCCCACGTCTACATCATGGCTGCTGATATTGTCTGACTCCCTTCTCTCGGCCTTAGCTATAGGACTTGGCGGCTCGGGCTCTCGTTCTCGAAATTTGTCTCTTGCAAGCTTTAGCGATGTAGCAACGATCATCTCCTCCAGAGAGACACCCGGCCTAAGGTCTTGCAATGTATGGATGATCATCGTGCCGTCGGTATCGGCTCCAGAGTGTGAAAGTTCTCTTGGAACTTCCTCCGGCGGTAACGGCCAAGCCGTCCATGCTCGTGGCGGTTTGAAATGGTCGGCATCATCAGCATCTACGTCCATGTCCTGTTGGTCTGTGGTAGAGGCAAGTTGGCGAGCACGTGCTTTCAATGCAAAGGCATTGTAGAGATGAATCGACAGATCTTCGCTCTGTGCGTGTTCCAACGACTTCACAACATCCCGCTCTGCCTCTGTCCAGCTCCGCCATGTGGACGCGGCGCCGTCAAACTTATTTGGGCGGTCTTCGTAAAATACAGTTTCTCTGTCATCGGATTCTGAGCTCTGAGTATCATAATGTTGAGCAAGTTCGTTGGGGGCTATGGCTTTGCCTTTGCCTTTTCCCTTGGCAGTGGCTGTCGGGACAAATGTAGGATCTTCTTCAGAATCATCTGGCACGACAGGCAGGACGCCTGATTCGAGAATCTCGTCTAAGCTGTCAGAGGATGTGCTACGTAGATCAGGCGATTCCTGGACTTGTGCGTCTTGAGATGAAGTAGATATCGCGTCGACTTGTAGCGCGCCATCTGGCTCCGTCGTGGTAGACATTCTTGCAGATTTGGGTCGTCCAATAACGCGAAAAGTCCCCCATGCTACAGGTTTGGAAGAATCCAGCTATGTACAGGATAATCAAGGTGCAGGTAGCTAGGACTTCTTTATGATAGTAGGTGAGCATCATATTTAAGTGAATGACGTTGTGCAGGCATCCAGGAAGACTAGGTGTTTCACTCCGAGGAGAACAAGGGCGGAAAGCTTCCATTGCCGAGTTTTTGATTTAAGTTCAGGTTCACCACATACAGATACGGGCTACGATAGCGTGAGGAAACCTAGAGGTCACGGCCTGCCGGAAATATCGCGCCTGAAGTGTCATGGACTTGGAGTCACAAACATAGCCCCCCAGAAATCTAGGTTGCTGCATTGAGGGAGCTACCTTAGTCAAGGCAGATTTCTAGATGCCCCCACCGCGCATCTTGGTTCTACAGCGCGACATTGGTCGCCCATGCTTCTACTCTGCTTCTTGTGGCTTAGTGATATCCCGCGTGAGTCGTTCACTCTGAGCATGATTCTTTGTCGCAGAAGGCGAGCTTGCTAGTGAATACGATGGTGGTGCGCCGCACTTAGTAATCGGGGACTTGAAATTACAATTGAATCATTGGAGGAAAAGAGTATTCTATTCATGCCAGAATGTTCACCACAATCTTAGGGAGTTGAGCGCTCAATTTCGGTTGTGCTTCGGCCATGTCGTTCCATAGGTGTTATCCTGCTAAGCCATCTCCATCTCCTCACTATCCCCTAGGGTCTCCTCAAGCTTTGTGCATCTATGCTTTTTCTCTTTCCAGGCTTGACACAGATTCGTACAATCCATCAGAATCACAAAGAGAAAGAAAACTGCATTGAGACACCCGATTATCATCAATGTGTCTAACATCGCCTGTTTGCCGCTAGTCCATGTTGTGTATTCTCTGCTGCCTCGAAATGCCGCTAACCGGACACCAACCAAGGTCCAGAAGACCGTTTGACAAATCATTATGAACAGGCAAATTGACGTGCCCATCATGCTTGTGGAGACTTTGAGCATTCGTAGCGTGAACAACGCGTGGATGAGGAGGCAAGCGATGCTCAACAAGGAGGTATTGGCAATGCCGAGGAGGAGGGTTCTGAGAGACTGTGAGCGCACATAGATAAGCGTTATTCTCGACGCGAGACTTACTTCGATAAAAGATGAATGGCTTGACGATCTTTCATTCGATTGACGAGCCCATTACACACTGCATCGTCAGCGGAGAGGACGCAGGAAAGCAACCCGCGGACATCTTTGTCGCCTGCAAGGAATGCAGAGCTGAGGCCAAGGAACACAAGTAGGGAGAGAAAGATGCAAAGCAAGCCTATGTAATAAGCGTTGCGGACGAGGTTGGAAATGAAAGTGGTTTGCAAGACTCGTGGTGATGTCTTTGCAGACGTCTTGGGCTCCTGGGTGAAAGGCATGATCCAAGATACTCGCTTGAAGTGAGGGGTTGAATGACTGTAGCCTGAAAGATACTCGCTTGAAAGATACTCGCTAAAATGATGAGCTTGAGTGATTGTGGCTTGAACAGTTGTCGAAGGGAGAGATGAAAAGTAATCGACGGAAGAGATGAAGCAGCGGCTTGGTCCATGGCATCGGCAAGTGCGTTGGGGGGAATTTACGGTGGGAAAGAGCGAACTACTCTTGGGAGGTAGGCACTACAGAGTCTCTTGCAAAGAATTGAGACAAATACCTAAGGTAGGTAGGTACCTGGTAGTTTAGGGAAGGGTCTGACATGATGTCGTAGCTGCCTCAAAAAGCACTAGCTCCTTGAATTCCTCGCCTCCAGACTTGGGATCATTGATACAACTCCACTGCATCGAACATCGAGACTAACAGCACCATAAACACATTACCTATTCCAAACCCAATCTGCAACACCAAGATCCACCCTACACGATAGTGCACGCCTCGGTCAGCTTCAGCGTCCGCCTCAATACCCGCAGCTAGCAGAGCCAAAGTAATCCAGCATGCTAGGAGGCATATTGAAGAGGGTAGTCGGTAAACGGCGCTTCTCGTGCCAAGATCGAACCAGTGGCAGTACAACAGCACGTAAGCGACTGTGAAGAGAAAAAGAAGGGTTGAGTAGGCTAAGACGGTACTACACACGTGTCAGTCCTGCCAATTCGCGTATCTTTCCTGGCTTACCTACTTTGGTTGGGGTCGTGCTGAGCTTGGATACTCGCTCCTCGAGAAGTTGTTGTGAAATATGGCCCCTGTGACAAAACAGTAAACGATACCGATTATGAAAGTCCCAAACGATAAAACCAAGATGACTCGCGCCGTGCAAGAGAGGAGACATGGTGACCGGCGAGGATTTAAGATAGTCGACAAGTCCATCTAGGCCAGTCAAGAAGCCCCGTTCAACTTGCTTTTTGGGCCACAAAGTCTGGATGAAGTTGCTGATGGCCCGGGAAAGTGCTCTGAGATTCTCTCCTCAGGTTCATTTCGATGGAATGGCATATTTTATAAACAGGGGCGTCCGAGATCTACGGTAAAGGAGATAAGCGGCAGTGAACAATCAAGTCTATATCACTAAGCCTTGATCACCTAGTAACCATGGACAACCAAAGTTGACAATGGAATGTCTCTATCAGTTTGGTAAAACAACATTCTTCAATTCACCTCCGCAGATCAAAGACTTGTAAGTTCTCTCTCTGTTGGGCGCGATGGAATCACAAATCGTATCACTAAATAGACTTACATAGCCATATTCCGATGTAGACTTCGGTAGCTGATCTAATTCTTTTCCCATCGTTACATCTGTATGTCTTTCTTCTCGGCGTCACCCTCTGGACTCTCTGTACCGTCTCCTTTGTCCTCTTCCGCTAGCGCATGCTCTCTTGCTTCTCCATACATGAGATGCTCGACGTTGATCTTTGGCCCACGGAACCATTTCCGCGCATCCAAAGCATACCATAGCAGTGATAGGAACATAACACCGCCGTAAATGAGACATGTATAATTCATGTTAAGGTCGTTCAAGTCGCTGCCTCGAACGGCTGGGAAGCAGAGTACAGGGATGATTAGAGCGACCCAGGCGCAAGCAACGGCTCCTATTGGGGTGGAGAATCGACCGAGGTTCCAGGGACCTGCAACACAATATTAGTACACCTGCTGAAATCGAGGCCAATGGCTAGCTTTGGGGATATCGATGTGACATACCTGGCCGAAAGCGACCTCTAACGGCAAAAAGCTTGAGCGCTACCGGAAAGATGAAGGCGGTGTATTGGGCGATCGCGCCAATGCTGAAGATCGCCCCGATAGCGACGGGACTTGCGAACATGAGCAGCCCAAGCAATGCCCCGACTGTCAAGACAAACCAGACAGCATTGACAGGCGTTTTCGTGTAGGAGTTCACCTGCTTCCACCAGCGGCTCCCAGGTAAAGCTCCATCTCGGCTATAAGCATAGACCACTCGGGATGAAGCCACAGTACATCCGATTCCCACAAAGAATTGCGCTATAATGTTAAGCGAAAACATTGCCAAGCCAGACTTTGGACCCAGTACTTGAAGGCACAGGCTTCCCATAGGCTGCCCGTAGGGCCCAGCGACGACGTCCTCAATGTTCTTTACTGTGTACATGATAACCAAGATGATAGCCCAGCCGAGATATAGGCCAAACTGCGCTGTCATCACGATTGCGCGTGGACTTGCGATGTTGGCGTTTGAACACTCTTCACTGAGGTGGAAAGGTGCGTCGTATCCAGACATTGTCCATATGACACTGAGAAACCCCATCAAGAAGGCAAATCCTGTAGGCCACTCAGTACCATTTGTGATCTTGCCCCACACTTCACTATTCTTGTTTGTCTTCGGATGGTTGATGGATCCGGCCGGCATCCAAATGATGAAGATGAACACAAAGACAAAGTTGATAATGGTCCCGACCTTATTCAGATGGCCAATAAACCTGGTGGAGTTCATGACGAGAAGACCCTCGACCAGTAGCAGGGCAAGCAGAGTTAGGTAGATGTGCCATGTCTCAAGGCTATAATTAGGATTTCCAATTTGAGCAGCCGTGACAATCATTGCGGCAAGAGCGTAGTTGACCGAGATTGGCCCTGAGACTTGGCCCACGCAGTTCGCCCAGCCCGTGATCCACGAACACAGCGGACCGTAGCCTTCAGGGGCAAGAATAGCTGATGCGTAATAAAGACCACCTGCAGTAGGCATAGAAGAACATAGTTCGGCCATGGCAAGGGCGACAAACTGAATCAGAATTCCTGCTACGACCCAACCCCATACTGAGCCTGCGAGACCCGTGTAGGCTAAGTTGTAGGATAGTGTCGAGGCGATCGAAGGTACAAGGCCAAGCACGGAGAATGAAACGGAGAAGGATTCCAAGATGGAGAAGTCTCTGTACAAGTTTTAGACGTTTTCGAAGCTATCGTGTATTCAACAACCTTTTGAATTCTTGCTTGTAACCAAGGGCCACCAAAACTTCCTCATCTGAGTCGGCAACATGGTCGATAACGGCATGATCCCCAGTCTTCTGAAAGATGGAGGTCACGTGGAGAGTCCCATCGTCAACGGTGTGCCTGCGAACGCTAGACATCGCTATTGAATCAAACAGTAATCGTCAAATAGATGGTTGTGAGAAAAGGAAATTTCAATTGAGGGCATCATTGTACATGCTGCAGCAGGGATTCTTGTCTAAGCCTGCACCTGGTGGCGGACTGAGATAAGAGGATTGATAAATGCATCGCACTCCAAAACGCGTTACGTGTGGTTGGCCAGGCTCGTAGGAGAGGATTCTCCTGCCAAACTTTAGACCTATCGAGTGCCATTGTTAATGAAGCGCTGCCGGCAGATCTTCCCTTGCCACGTTGAGAAGGTGGGAGGGCACAGGGAGGAGTACCTAGTCTGGGGGTCTGGATCGACGCCTCGAGCGCCGGACCGAGCGACGATAGAGGCTTTGCCAAATCAGGTTAGCTCCTGCTGTGATGATGTCCTCTGTTTACAATAGATTCATTCTACAAGCAGCCACGCTTTAGACCTGGACTCACCATACCTTTCGCTTGCTCGGAATGCGACCGACGTCCTTTCTTCGTGCCACAATCCTTCACCACGCCTCACCGACGTTGAAGAACCCTTCAAGCTCCAGCCGGTTAGGCCACGCACCCCTAAGTCTGGAGCATTTTCTGGTCCGACAGCGCGTTATCAACCTGTACCGGTCAATTATGCGTGCCGTGTATACCATTCCCTCCTCTCAGACTCGGAATGAAATGAGAGACCATGCACGAACCGAGTTCTTGCGGAATCAACAGGTAACAGACCTAACGCAGATACGGTACCTCGTGAGCACGGGAAAGACCGAGTTTGACAATATGAGGCGCTACATTGAAGAGCTGGCAGCTGAGACCTGATAAATGACACGGAGTAGCCTACCATGTCTAGTCAGAAACAAGAAAGAGTTATGTATCTGGCACTTCATGCAACGGCGCTAGAACAAAAAGTGTATTTGCGCTTAAGCTACGATGTGCGACGCCTAATTTGATCTACTGTTCGGTCTTCACGGCTCCCCTGCAATACTGGTGATCTGCAAGATCCTGACCCATCTCAGCGTTCTTTTTCTTGTGGACAGCATTGCTAGTAGAGCTATGGAAACTCCAAGGCTAATAATTCTGATCAGAAAAAGCTGATCGACCAACACAAATACTTCCTCTACCTCGCTCTTAGGTACTTTTAAAAAGAAGTTTACTGGAACTGGTCCGTTGGGCTATTTGTTATGACTACATGTTATTTCAATAGCATGTACCTCAATACTACCAAGCTCGCCTCAGGGAATTCAACAGATAGCCGATCGTTATTTACTCCACTATGTCAAGAGATCGCTACTAATGTCATGCTTCGCTTGATAATCTAGACCGCAAGCTCTCCACAAGCCTTCTATAAATACCGATCTTCGTCTGAGTTCAGTCCCATCTCACCCGACCGACCGACTGTAAGTATTGATCGCTAATGGGACATGTTATGAAAGTAAGGGATGTGAAATGCCGATTGTCGTTGAGGGCAATAGGAAAGGGCTGGCTCGCCGACTTAAGACAGAGGAACTCAGTTACCGTGGCTTTCAATCTCGAATTCCTACGCCTTTACTCATAGGCCTCTCTTTTTTTCCGACCTCATGAGCGCCAGCGCTTGACCATCTGACGACCATGGTGTCCAGATTGATCCCTATGCCGCTTTAGCATGACGAAGGTTTGATATCCGCCAGGATACCAAGCACATATCGCACACTTATGCTTGGTCCGCATCCGAGTTGCTTCTTGACATATCTGGTTCTCCTGGCGGCTTACCCATTTCATCTGATGCTTTGGGTATCGAGCTAGATGATTTTGAAGTTGCGCAGTATTTTCGAAGATGCTCATACATTTGCGACATTCTGGTGCAAGTGTCCATGTCTGAGAGTCGGGCATCTTTGGAGATTTTTCTAATAGGTATTTGCGCCACTTGTAGATCAAGCCGTTTTCCAGCCTACTTTTCCCTTCCTTCAAATGCTCTTCGTAATAAGCGATGGTTTCATCCCACATGTCAGCGTCTATGTCCTCCAGCAAGAGTCCGTATTCTTCATAGTGTGGCAGCAAAATGTCCGTACAATCAGTATCGAAACGGTGCAACATGCGTTTGTTCTCATCTTTGAATTCTTGACGCTGAGTTTTGGCTTTGAATTCGTGTAAATCGGTTTTTGTTATGCGTGGAAACAAATCCTGCTGAAGCAGACCATTTTCGTCACAGACCTTGTTGAAGCGCTTGACCACAATCTCCTCGTGATCCTCCACGAATTGTTGATAACCATCTTTTGGGAAAAATCTATTTGTCTCTGCCGACAGCTTGAACTTCTTTGCTTTGGCCACCCATACGATTGGGAGAAGCATCTCCATGAGTTGTTGATTCGTGTCACCAGAAGCCTTGATATTTGAATACCCCTGGATCCGAAGGCACAGAGACTCCAGTGCCTGTGTCTTTCTGAGGACGCCGACGACCTGTCCAAGTTCGGCCTGCATAGCGGACATCACATGTGGATCACTGTGGCGATGACCTTTAAAGCGATGAGCATGGAGGGTGGGGTAGCAGATGTCAATGACTAGTCTTCGAAAGCGCACGACTTGCAACTCGCAGTACCTTGGTGGAATATATATACTAGATAAACCCGAGCTGCACCGGAAATATCCTGGCTTTCCATGATCGAACATACTTCGAAAGACCCGACGTCCCCGGCCGTGGATTTCAATGACCTGCTCTTTAGCAGCCAGTAGCTGACGGGCTTCCTCATGCACCTGCCGGCATACCACAAGAATTGTTGTGCATCCGAGGCAACGAGAGTACTCTTCAATATCGTTTTCGAGCATATTCTCCGATATGTCTGGCCTCAGAATGAAGAAATAGATTAGGTCACGGGTTTCTCTTGGTAGCTTGAGGAGCGGGAATTTAGTGCCGCGTGCTTCAATTTCCGATGGCCCGATGTCGCTTTTCTGGCTCGATTTTCTGCGCTGTGGTCGAGCCATACCAGATTTCAAACGATCGGACGAATTGCAAGAATTCACGACCAAGTCGTGATGGTTAGAAAGGTCGTCGGAGAGGACTCTCGACCGGTTTTCGAAACAAGATTCGGACTGCAAAAAGATCCTGCGTTCAAGGTCATCCTGCCAATGTCTCCAAAACATCCTCATACAAGCGCCTGCCTCGAGATTCTAGATAGCCCGGCTTGAGACCTAAGACAAATTGCACTTCAAATGAGCATGTCCATATGAATGGATAAAGTGCAGATTAGAGGGCCAGACGAACCTTCCGTACAAAAACGAACGACGATCTTCTGGTGAAAAATGAAAGAAATCAAGGATTTCGACAGCGGCTTGTGGGAATTTAGAATTGCGTCTAGACAAATCGTTTGCTCTCAACACCCACCGCACAAAGCTTTTGGGAACATCATATCGTTGGCCAACCAAAAGTATGATTTCGGACATGAAAGCTTGTCCAGACAACCAGCGTACCACCCGCCCATTCACCTAACGACTGCGGTTGAACCTTTTTTCACTCTCATTTTTCATTGCAAACGCGCTGCAAAGGAATGAAGGCTTATGTAGATGAAGAGCGTGACTTCACCTCAGATGAATGGTCCATCTTCACCTACCTAGGTACTCACCTTGTCTAGTCATTTCCCAGCGACCGCGTTGGATGGAAAAGGGAACAAGCCCACAGAGAGAAAAACCGCCTGCCGCAGCACATGGCAAGTAAGTACCTTAATTCCCGCCTTAAATCGGTGTTGCATTGCACGGCGTAGACCCATCGATCCACAAAAGCTCAAAACGCGACCGTGCAACCTCATCTCGCCTTTCTAAGATGGCTCGAAGCGTAATCTGACTTTACAGATGCGTTCCTGGGGCGCCTCGACGAGCGGCCTCAGTCTAGTTCCGTATGGTACTCCGTGGATTCCCTTCAGTAAGACTTCCGCACCGATTGCTGGGGAAAAGCGTAGCGCCCCATCGCCTTGCCACCAGACTAGCTCGAGGTCTGGATCCAATTCCAGACCCAGATCGAAATCTGGATCGAATTTCAGATCGGAATCCTGAAGTGGAAACGCCTCCCCACCGTCCAAGCCCATTGCATCGCATCAAATCATACCACCCTTCCCCGAGAAATCTAGAGACGGTTCGTCTTGTTTGATCGTGTAGATAGGATGCACTTCGCAAGGACTGCCAATCATACTTTCGCTGAAGACAGGAGTCGGAGTTGTCAGAGTTGTCAGAGTCTAGGTTTCAATAACGATGGCTCCATTAATATTCCTACCACGCACTTCCTGCTAGACACGTTGTGTACACTCGCTGATCTGTAAAGACACGTTTAGGAGGAATGGTAGAAAAGGGGTTGCGTAGGCCTAGGTGGTATATCTCAAGATATGATAGCGTTTAGTCTTCCAAGGACTTGGGTTATAGTAGACGACGACAATAACGGCCATGCGGTATTCTGCAACCTATCTACATTACTTATTGTGGCTCATCTTATCCTAGGGATGGGATTTCCGTGCGTAGTCACGGTAGATCGTAGGATCGTGAACAAGTCTCAACATGTAATCAAAACCAGATAGACACGAGTTTTTTCTATCTCTTAAATGTAGTCTCTATCAACTCATCCATACCCACCTCCATCTATCCTCCGCCCCTCTCAATCCTCCTCCTCTTCGCCCTCAACCCCTTCGCCTCGTCCGCCCGCCTCTCATTCCCATACTGCATCTTCTCATACAACTTCCTCTTCTTCCTGCTCATCATCATCTTCCTTCTTTCAAGCTCCGCTTCTTCTTCCCGCTGCAGGTTTCTTCGTCTTTTGGCGGCTTCGTTGGCTGGCTTGGACGGAGTAGCTTTCAAGGAGGATTTGGACTTAGTTTTGCGAGCGGCGGAGGAGACGGGGAGGCCGGCGGCTTCGGCCTCGAGCTCGCGCTGGTAGAGGGTTGCTTCGTCTTCGTCTTCGTCTTCATCCTCGGAAGTGGATGCGGATGAAGCGTTTTCGGAGGCGTCGGGTTCGTCGAAGCCGGTGAAGGTATCGTCTTGTACGTTGCGGTCGTCTTCGTCTTCATCTTCTTCATCTTCCGAAGCGGCGACGTCCATGCCGCCGTTCACATCTTCGTCTTCGCTTTCAGCAGTTTCTTGGTCAGCTTCGTTCTCAGCCTCGTTATCTTCGTTATCTTCATTATCTAGCTCCTCCTCCGAAGCTGACTCTGCCTCGCCCTCGTCCTCCTGCTCTGCAAGCGAGGCTCTCGGATCATACTGCCCCTTTGTCGGCTTCACCCAAGGACTGAGGTGAGGGGGTAAAGTCGTGCCTGGAGAGTAAAGATCGGGTCGAAGGAGCTTTCCTTCATTCACGCAGTCCCATACCCACTGTGGCTGAATGTATATCCTACCAGGCACACGCGTTCCCGCTCGAACTGAGACCTGTCCATCCGCGTCTCCATTCACATGGTCCGCGTCGACAGGATTTTGAAGAGTAGAGTCAGGCCGATCGACGATTTGGTGCGTTATACGTTCGTCATTTTCGTTGTGTGTAAAGGCTCCTTCGCCTAAAACTTCACTCCAGGCAATCCGCTTGCACCCAAAAGCACGGAGGAGGAATTCAATTGGATGTCGTGGTGCTTCACGGGAGATGAAGAAAGTGAAGGGTTCGAATAAAGTCGCTATTTCACCTTCACTAAGTGAAGGTTGGTCAAGAGTATCTCCAGCAGCAAGTGCCGGTGTGAAAGTGTCAATAGAGTCATTTGGATCTGCAGATTCCTCAGCAGGTTTCGCTACGACTTCAGAGCCGACGCCGTTGTGTTCTCGCTCCGCCTCTTGAGTTACTGCGGCACTTTCTACGTGCCTCATGATCTCCTCAGAATTCGAGTGTTGTGCATGCCCGTTTGTCAGAGTGGGAGGTTGTCCATTCTCCAATGACTCTCCAACTTTATGGCCTTCCAGTGTGAATGCAGCCAGCTCCGCTCCTCTTTCGTCACTCGTGATATCGAACTTGGGAGGATATACGAGCCCGATTGAAGTGTAGAGTCGGAAGTTGACGAAGCCTAGCAGAGTGGCGTAGAATTCGACAAAGGTGCCCATTATTCTGTAGTCAACGTCGCCGGAGACTCTTTGGACGAAACGATAGGGCACAAGCCACATGATGTCTTGCCCTTGGATTGTGGCTTGGTAATAAATGCCTTTGATGGAAAGAAAAGATTTGCGGAGAGAGTGCGTGGTAATGAGATAGTGTTCGAATTCATGGCAAAGTCTCTGACATCGCGATATCACTTTCGGAGGGACTGTTGTGGTCGATGGTAGGTTGGCAAACAAGAACAGGAGTGAGAGGGCGTCGTCGATATCTCTTAGAGCGTCGACGAAGGTTGGGTATCTTTCTCTGATGATGTGGTCCAAGCGGATTTTTGGAGTTCCATACTTTTCGCGGCGTGCAGCATCGCTGTACTCGTTTCGGCCCAGTGATCTTGCAATTTTCTTGGAGAGCGTCTTCTGCTCGCGAAAGGTCGCCAGCAAAGGCTCATGGAGGAGATATTGTATGTCTTTTGTATAGTAGAAGGTTGTGGAGTGGGTAGAGGATTTGAATGCCTTCTTCCTGTTACCAGGCTCTCGGGGGTAGATACCTGCGGAAATATAAGAGACCGATATGCCATGAATTGCGGGATTGAGAGACCTTTGAATATGCAAAGACGTCGGAAATCTGGCAGACTGATCTGGAGTTTCCGTACGGCCTGAGTTCTGGTGATGTAGTTCCTAGCTTGCCCAGAGGTCCCTGCCCGTGCATGAGCATTATATCTCAAGGTTGTCGCTCGAACATCGTACCTTTCTTCTTGATCTTCGCCATCACCCCAGTTTGGTGTGGTTAAACTCATTCACTTGTAGGTGTATCAAATGTCGGTCATAGAGATCGCTATAAAGCGCCGGAGCCTTCCATGTCAAATTTTTTAAGATTTCGCAGAACATTTTCCTGGGTGCGGGGAAACGGGAGTTCTAGATACCTCGATAGGTCTCGACGCCGAAAAGCCTCCCCTCGATTAGAATCGGGTTTGGCGAGTAGCTCCCGGAATTGTAGTTCACCGTTCATGTCGATAATCTCCGACACAGGAGGCTCTGTGAGTTGCTCCTTACAATCCCAGAGTTCCAGAGGGCGAGATGCTAGACGCTCTACAGTTCATACCGGCCAAGACAAGCTTCGAAAAACAACTCACTCAAGTCTGCTCGCTTTTCAAATCTGAAAGCTTAATTCTATCAAAAGGCGGATAACGCTCTTGAACCCGGTATTTTGTAACGTATTTCTCAGAATTTGGTGTGTTTGTATTTCTATTCTCCCCAGTCCCAGCCATCAGACTCATACAAAGTCGCGTCTACCTTTCTATTGATATCTGGTCTCAACCGCCAGTTAAACTCCTTGAGCCGCGCAATCAACGCGTAATATGCGGCAGCACTGGAACTCTCCATCACATCCTCAGGCGGCGAATTAACCAAAGTCTCAAACCAGAAATTCCAATTACGCTTCCACGGAGGGAGACGCGCAAAAACGATGAGGATCTCTTTGGCGCCTAGGTCGAGGTCCGAGACACTCTTTAGTTTGCTCAGGTCTTGTCTTGGGAGGACGTCCTCTAGAGAGGCGTACACATTTGGATCCACCAACAAGTTGTCGCAGATGGTGACACTGGCCCAAATCATCGATCGAGGATAACCAGGCGTAGAAGCTCTACGGGGCGTTGGATCCCAGCTCCTTGATAGCTGCTTTCCGAGGAACACAGAGTCTTGACACCCCAAAGTAGGCCCCATCATAATATGGTTGGCCGGATCCCACCATTCTTGATACTGCCCACTTGGTATGACCTCGTCGTGGTCGAATTTCGGACGCCTAGCCTGGGGAATATACTTGTCTGGTCGGTCATGGATCGGTGGATCGTCGCGGAGCCGCCACCGGGATTCGCCATCGAGGTCGTCGTTGTCGCAATAAAAGCGAAAATTTCCCGACGGCCCTGCGTCACCGGGCGGTGTAACATCCTTCGTTTCGGCAAAGGAGGCAAGGAACTCTTCCAGGTAATCCGCTGCCACTTGCCCCATGTCCTCATATGGGAGGGCGTGGAAGATCGCGCGAAACACATAGAGATTGTATGTTTCATCTTGGTCGTGAAGCATGGACAATGCACTTTGTGCCATTCGCTGAGCCGCGGCTAAAGATCGCAGAAATTTGATTCCTCGCCAGTTTCGACAAGACCGGTGGATATAGTAAGTATAGGGATCTAGGCTCGAAGCCAAGGACAATAGTACAAATACGATTAAAATTGTCGATACTTGCATTTTGTCCCAGGCACGAGAGGGTGCTCAAGAATGAGTCTGGAAATACATTTTAGAGGGAAACATAACACGGCTGTAGCAATGTTGACTCATGTCTGAGCAGATGGATTATAGCCACGACCGGCTATCATGGCGCAGTTCATCGAATTGTGTAGAGACCTGTTGGTTGGGGAACTTCTCGCCCCGCGGAAATTAAAGCTGTGAAAGTACGTAGCGCACGTGTGCTCGGAATGAAAGGTTAAGAAGGGCCTCATATCGGCGAGGAGATCTGCTTTAATGGAGAGGAACTCGTCACAAGTAGACACCTACTGAAGCGCGCAGATACTCCTATAGAGGTGATCTTACCGCCTGTTACATAGAGAAGTTCTCCAACGCCGGCTGCTTTCCGTGAGGGAATGGCTCAGCGAGGTTCGTCACTCGCCAGGCTGAATACCTTAAGTTTACAGCATATCAGTGTCTCGACGCCGAAGTTGGGTTGATGTGAGGACTGCCGTATTCCAAGGACAGCTTCCGGCCTTTGAATAGACGGTCATTACAAAACCCCGCCGTCACGATTATTTGCATCTCAAGTCTTACAGCCAGGACAGCCGTATCTCCTAACGTCTGGTTGTTGCGACAAATGCATTTCATGGGTAAAAAGTACGTTGGCTGCGGACTGATTCCGCCAACGAACTCCAAGTAAAGATCGGAGTGGTGGGAAGAAGAAAATCATTGCGATATCGCTATCTTGACTTCGACTCTTACATCAGAGGCGGCAGCGTCAGCTATTGGCGCACGGCAGATTCAGACTAACGTTCTGGAATCAACACCGGGCTGACACCTATTCATACCTTCTAATTAGTCAATGTCTTTCTCAGTACTCCATATTCAGATCCCAGAGCTCTGAGCTATAACAAGCCCTTCTCCTATTGCTCTATTACTCTTATCAGTCCCTCACTAGTCATGGTCAAAGTCGCCGTGACTCAACAAGAACCGCTCTGGTTTGACCTCGCAGGTACAGTCGACAAGACATGCCGATTGATCGAAGAAGCGGCCGGTAATGGCGCTGATCTGATTGCATTTCCCGAAGCGTGGGTCACAGGTTACCCAATGTGGATCTGGTCAGTCCGACTTTATTCACGAGCCTGTTTTCTGCCTCATGTCGACTTATAACCTGTAGGTCTCGCCCTCTCGATCCACCACTAGCAACACTCTACATCAAAAACTCTCTTTCCTACGACTCGGATCAGATGAAAATGATCTGTAGCAAGGCAAAAGAGAATGAGATAGCAGTCGTTCTTGGCTTCTCCGAAAACGACAATGACTCGCTCTACATCTCCCAGTGCATCATTTCTAGAGCAGGCGAAATCCTCGTCAAGCGGCGTAAACTAAAACCCACGCATATGGAGCGGACCGTGTTCGGCGATGCGTCTGGCGGAAGTCTTTCCAATGTTGCGGATTTGGAAGGGATCGGTAAGGTTGGGGCGTTGAGCTGTTGGGAGCACATCCAACCGCTATTGAAGTACCACACGATGTCATTGAGAGAACAGATTCACGTTGCAGCATGGCCGCCGGTTCACAAGTTTCCGGGAGTAGAGAGCGAGGGATTGTGGAGTATGAGTGCTGACGGTAAGATTCTAACCTCCCCCCTCCCTTCTTGTCCCGTCTTCTTCTGCAACAATCTAAGCATCGCCCCTAAACATATGGTTTTGACCGCTAAACCAGGCACACAAAACCTCTCCCAAACCTACGCCGTGGAATCCGCCACATTCGTTCTCCATTGCACGGCCGTAGTGTCTCAAGCCGGCATCGACGCGCACAAAGTCACCGGAAGCCCCCTCTTCGGGAAGCCAGGGGGCGGTCACTCTGCCGTTTTCGGCCCTGATGGCCGAAGGTTGACGGAGCCGATTCCCGAGACGCAGGAAGGCATTGTGTATGCGGAGTTGCCGATGGATTTTATCGTCACGGTGAGACATTTCGTGGATGCGCACGGGCATTATTCGAGGCCGGATTTGCTTTGGTTGGGGGTTGATGGGAGGGAGAAGACGCATGTGCGGGCGGAGGGAAGGGGGGAGAGGGAGGAAGTTGAACTGTAGGCCGTGGCGATAGTGCCAAAGTGGACGAAGTTCGGTGACGGGGTAGAATTGCAAGAGAAAGGCTGGTTATAAAGGGAGAGGTTTCTGAGAAGCAAAGGTTAAGGCTAGCTGAACAAACACTTCTTGCAACTAATCTCAGCACAGCAGATTCGCGCAGAAATTCTCAATCCAAACACCGTGTAGTCTAGATCTCATCCTTTTACTCCAATTTACAGCTCTCAATTTGCGCAAAGGCCTTTGGCTAAAGTTGTCTCGACCGTCTTTTTGGTTCCATGCCAGCATGTTCGCTTCGAACCATCTGCTATATTTCAATCTATCGATGTACTAGAGTTTACACGGCATCTCTACTAGCTAGACCTGTTGTCTAGGTAGACGTCCGAACGTCTCTAGGCCATTGTTATAGCCGATATCCTTCAGACGAATATAAATACTTGGTTGACGATAATGCCATGGCAGGTCAACCTAGAAGCTGACAATCATCCACTCGACCTTCCAAAGTCGTTGAGTAGGCAACACGTACAAGCTTTCCATGGAGCAGATGTGTAGATTAGGGGGAAACCATGTTGGCGGCGAATCCGCAGGATAAAGACAAATCGAAGTCCATATTCGTTTCTCGTTACCACGATCTCAGCTTTCACTCCCAGTAAGATGCATCGTCGATGATCTCCACCATCCGGTCGAACTTCTTAGCGACCGCCCAGTCACGGGCAGTGTGGCCCTGATGATCTTTCAGATGAATGTCTTGATTGTGTTTGGACATGTAGTCAACCAGCGCCTCTGCTACATCCGCGTGACTCTTCTCCGTGGTGGTTGCAGAAAGGCGTATTACCATGTTTGCCGTGCGAGCCATAGTTTCTTTCGGATCGTGCATGGCGCATAAATGAAGTGGGATGTATCCACTTGGTAGGCGACGGATGGTCGCTTCCGGATCACGGAAGGGGACGTGGCTCAGGAGCGCCTTCACGGCCCCAGAGCGGCCTTGATATGCAGCTTCGTGAAGCGGATACCTGCACTTCAAACGGGATTCCCTTTTGGTGTCCGCACCCATCTCTAAGAGTATTCTCACAATGTCCGTGCGCTTCTTGTCACTACATGCGCGAAATAGAGGGGTTTCCTGGATCCCACAATGTGTTGCATCGACGTCAAAGGTGATCTTACCGCTGGTATGCTCCTTCTGGAAGTAGCGAACAATATTCTCTTGCCCAGAGACTACAGCGTAGTAGAGTGCAGTATCCAGAGCAGCACGCACCGGCCCCTGTTCTTCGCTGGTGCTCTTTGATTTGTGGCTAATGCAGCGACAGTATTTTATATGTCGGTCCAAGAGATGCATGCAGCCTTCAGCGGCCATCAGAACTAAGATGCTTTTCTGGGACTCCTGCATGTGAAACGGGTAATTTCCACAGGACCTGAGATATGCCCGGTACGATTCTACTAGGCGTCGCGATCTTGTGTTGCATTCTTGTGTGAGTGTGAGGCGCTCATCTTCGAGTTTCTCCAGTACGCTATCGCCTTGATAAGCGTGTCCGGGCCAAAATTGGCTAGCATATTGCCGAAGGCGCTCTGAGTACTTCATCACGGCTCGGTTGCAATCTTCAGTCTTCAGGAGATGGAAGCAAAGAAGTAGAAGCTTCAAATGGCTTTTTGGGCGAAGGTCGAGTGATAAATCTGGGTCAAGTTGAGCAAGTCCTCGCTTCCCTTTCTGCTGACCGGACTCTGTATTACACTTAGCGTTCTCTTGCCTTTCTTTATCCGTAGTCAAATCCAACAAAAATGTGCGCACAGAATTGTGAATAGGCTGAACGATGTTGTCTGCTTGTCGAATCTCAAGTAGATCGCAAGTCTTTGTGATGATATCCTTCTTGAAGTCTTCTAATGCCAGTTCTTGATCTTCTCCTTCAAGTTTGACCGCATGCTGTTCGGACCTATGCTCGCTGGACCCTATGAATTGTAGAGCAATCCTAAGCTCACCAGCTGTCAACGGCCGTATCGAGAACAAGACAAGCTGGAGAATATTGGTTGCGTCTTTCTTCCAGTCATCGTTGGTCTGTATTCTGTCGAGAATCATTTGATACGTATCCTTGAGAGTTTGGGGAACCCTTGATAGATATTCTTCAAATTTTTCTTGTGCCTGTTTATGTGCTCCTGTCATCGCCAAGTCATCTAGAACGAGCTTAACCCACTGAAACACATTCGAAGACCTCTGAATGAATAGATCTTTGCTTTCAGGTTTCAAAGGCAAGCGCCTGTGAATATACTTCTTGATGTCGTCCGAGTTATTTTCTTCTACGACAATGACTTCTCCGTCCAGCTCGTCTTTGAAAAAATCAGGAAATGCGGCATAATCAGACCGAAATGAGACGCAGAGCCTCAACTGGATTAAGCTCTGTGGAAGTGCCTTTAATCTCTTGAGAAAGCTTATAACTTGCCAATGATCCTGACATTCATCGATGGCATCGATAACAAAGGAAAGTTGTAGAGGCGGCGGCTGTCGAGAACGTAGCACCATGAAAAAGAGACTCCCTAAGGTATCTGCTGTCCATATGATATTTTCCTTCGCAGATGAATCTGCACCCTTTGGAGCTAATAGTTTGAACTCGTCGAATAATCCTGGTGGCAGTGATCCTATACTCTTGAGCAACTGACTTAAAATAGTCTGGAGCATGCCACAATAGGTGGAGAGAAATGGTGCAGCATTTTGAAGAGAAGCATCAAAGAACATGCTTAAGGTGGCTTCATTCTCCAGCTCCATACTCCTACTCTCTAATTCTCCGACTATGGTGTTCATCAAGACAGATTTTCCAGAGCCTGGCTTTCCGGTGACATATAGGAAGTTGGTGACTGGACCAGGATTGCCTTGGATATCTGCAGCGTTCCAACAGAAGAACTTCTGGTTGTCTTTGAGCCATTCGCAAGTTCCAAATTCTTTGCTCCCTTGTTGTTCAATATACTGCCGCCTAGAATTTATCTCAGGAAAAGAAAGTTTCCCTATATAAATGAGCTTCTGGTCACGGTGCACAAGCGAAGACCACAAGACCGACATGTAGAGCTAGGCACTTCCTTGATGTTCTTGATCGCATTACAAATGCTCTTGTATAGCTCGTCCTCTTTACAGCAACATTTGTTCAGGCCAGAATGATCTTTCTCCACCAAGACTTGCTCTGTGAAGTCCATATTGGCGGAGACCTGATCTACGATCTAGAAGTGTCAATATACTTTCAAGGAATTGGGGGCCACATACGGGGCCTAACGATAAGACACCGAACAAATAAGTGTTGCCAAGCTCAACGAAGTTGTAGATTTTCATCTTTTGTCGCTGAAGTGACTGCGTGAGTGCATCGGAGAACCATCTCTTGAGCTCAAACAATTCTTTATTGCCCTTTTGCAACGATTTCACGAGCATCGCTTTAGAGCCAAGGAAAGAGGTGAACTTGGTGAAGGCCAAAGCGGCGGAAGAAAGATCCGACCCTTGATGAGGTGTACCTAGAAAAACGATGCCAATGGTGTCATCAAACACACATTTGTATTCTGCATTTACTGAGTCGTGAGACCATTTAAGGGCCTGCAAAATTTAGCAAAATTTATGTAGTGAGCAGATATTTTACATATTTGATAATAATGCCGCCGAGACTGTGTCCCACGAAGATGATAGGTAACTGCCATATGGAACATGAGTAAACTCTATATCAAACGAGTCTGAGGTCTCACATTTGAATTTGATTCCTCCCTTTTCTGCTTTAAACGTTTTGCTAGCAATTCCCCTATCTGGATTGCCGTTGTGTCAAGGCTGTTCCAGAGCCAGTTTGCGTTATATTCAAATCTCATAACCCTGATATCACTGAATTCTTCTTGGAGGAACTCAACACGTTCAAGCCATCTTATACGTCCCTTGTTGGATGCAAGTTCTCCTCCATCCAAGTGCTTCTGCTGTCTATGGTTACAGCGATCAATAGTGGTGGTCCAGGTGAGCTCCGGATGTGCCCCAAGACCATGAACGGCTACCAGGCTGAAAGTAAAACATCAGTAGGGGGATGAAAATAAAACGGAAAGACGTACTCGAATCTGAAGTCTTCACCTTGTGTTAGGACGTGTATTCGCGATGTCACGGAGCGTCGAGAATACTTGTAAAAAATAAATGCAACTATGCTGAAGAGGATCTGAGAAATAAGGAGGAAGCAGAGTCTGAAAAACATCATGTTTTTCCCGCGTCGCTGGCCAACCGCAAGAGATTTACACGAAGAAACCCTTTCAGATTGCATAGCATGGTACCTGCAAGTTTGAAACAGGTTCCAGCACAAAATCTTCCAAAGTCTCCCGCGCAGTAGCTTTACCTATGGACCACATCGATGATTGTTTCGATGTCACCATTCCTATGATCGCAAGTCTATAGCGTGGTGGGGCGGTCAAATTGACGTAGGTATCTGGTCATGATCTTCATATCCTCGCGGCAGCAAAGTGAGATAGCACGAATTGAGTTGTACGCAAGGGAGGGCTCTGCTCCCGCAATTGCGTGATTCTTCTCAAGAGTTATGAGTGTTCTCAGAAAGGGTGGAATGACTAGAAAATTAGGACCAAGAGCAAGGATGTATCTATCAGACCTGTGCGACCATCTCGATCAGACGATGAATCTTAGCGGGCGAAGGTCGGGGACGAATCATGTCCCTCACAGGTTGCCTTGCGGACCGTTCAACCTCATTGTTGACTTGCAATTTCGGAACCACCGGCGGCTACACCTCGATCGAGGGACTGCTTACAAGGCTGCGACAATGAGGTGTTGATCGCTGAAAGTCGCTGACCACCCCCACCCTACATGTCTTTGGAAGTGGAGGCAGAAGAACGCTGGCTCGCTAGATGAACCCGGAATAAGGCAAATATGCGGATCACTGTCTGCATGATGAGTCCCTTTTGAATTTCAACATGAGGCTGTAAGTGGCCGTGATCCCTGTCAGTTCGTCTGGTCGAGCGCTTCCATCTGCCACGGGTCCATCAGGCTGCCATCTCCTATCATTTTGCCAAATCCTCTGCTATCCGAAACATGAAATCGCCTGGCGCTTAGAAGTCGGATAACAAATGTGTTCCAGAGCTAAAGCTTTTTGCCGACTGCTGTCTGCGGGCCCTACCACGATACGGGTATTCTGAGGCTTTCCAAAACAATGTAACCTGCCACTCCTGCGTCTATGCGCCAAGGGTCTTGTATCTCGTGACCTATCGGTTATCCCATCGACGGTTCTCATTCGTGTAATCGGCCATGCGAACTACCCGGACCGTGCAACCTCAGATACAAGGTGGTCAATTAGACGGAATACACATTGACATTTGCGGCGAGATATTTTAAGGATGGGGATTTCCGTCCAAGGCACGTACTTCTCAATTATTTGGCCTCCATTTTGCGACCATTAAATTCCGCTTTGCGTTCTGTACGAGTTACCAGTGGTCTGTTTCTTTGCCACGGAAGTACTTTGCTAGGTGAGGACCTTTTCTTAACATGCAAATAGCTTCACTCGTTGTCTGATAGTAAAGTTTGTAGTTAGGAAATCCTTGGATGTGCTATTAGTTTAGCTATTCTTAGGATCATGAGAATTCTATTCCGTCTTCCGCAGGTTGCTGCTGTCAACCTTCTCTTTCTCGGAATCGCCAGCGTCAGCGCTACTTGCAAGCTGGATTGCGATACTTATAAGACTTGTATACATGGAGGAACTGAATCACGGCAACAGGTGTATGAGTGCATCATGCAGCAATATGATGTAGACAGCCTCATCGATTGTGTCTCAACGGACAATCCCAGGCTCTGTTCTCAAGTTCTAAATGACACTTTCGCAGAGTATTACCTAGACAGCAACAAAGATGGCTGGATTTGCACAACTCCACGAGAGATGCTTATCCAGGCAAGCAAAAGTGAAGACTGCAATTCTTGTCAAAAGTCTAGTCCTTATCATAATGCAACATATCTTCTGGAAGAGTGCCCAGAGTATGACTCCTCTGATAAATATCGAGATTGTCTATGTAAATTCGGCATGACTCAATCGGTCATCGATTGTTTAAACGAATGTGTTGGCTACGGCACACAGACCCGCGTTCAAGCATAGCCGTACTCATGTGATAATTTCGAGACCGATTTCCCGACCGCGACGGTATCTCAAACCTTCTGTGCTGTTCATAGTGGTAACGCTTGGTTAACGTCACTGACCCGTTCGTCAACAACCACTTCTACGCCAACCACAATCTCATCGTCATCGACTCCAGATGCCACAAGCCCTATCTTAGTTTCAACATCCTCATCGTCGCCCAACTCAAGCCTGCAGCCGACTGCTCCAGCGTCAGCAACATCAATTACCAGTGCCTCGCCAACCAGTGCCTCGCCAACCAGTGCCTCGCCAACCAGTGCCTCGCCAACCAGTGTCTCGACAAACATTGGTAACAGGTACATTGCACTAAGCTGGTGGTTTCCTCCTATTGTCCTTTTCTGGGTGCATCTTGCGATGGGTTGATAGGCAAAGATCGCATATCGCAGAACTCCAGAAGCTTTCACATGCGCCAGAGATCTAAGGTGTCTTAGGGCAAACATGTATGACCTTGTCTGTATAGAGAGGATCTATTTTTGAGGTACCGCATTTGCGCTGCTGACCCGGGATCATGTCATTTCTAATGGTACCTGTGGTTGCACATTTGGCTCGTTGCGCCACACCGATACCAGCACCCTGGCGAGGCGGGTAGTCTACGGCGGTGTGGAATACTAACGCGAGCTGAATAGGTTTCTTTAAATGTATGTTATTCATCGTTGAGCTGCAATGTCTCTGGCGTTACTTTTTCTTTTCCTGCGTAATTAGTGAAAGGTCCTATGGAAAGAAAGCTTTTATGTCTGTGAATATTTTGATTTCAGAGTATATCAGAAGGCATACTTAGCGTAGAGCGGATCACAGAGGAAGAGCAAGTTTTAGAAATGAAGTATTTACGGGGAGCGGGAGATTGTAGGTCTGCTGGAGTCATGATTGTGGTAATTCTCGATCCTATTGGCTCCTGGCATTTTGTGGAGCGGAGTTCCGGTTGACATAGTAGCATACCGTCGATATGAAAGCCATAATGACCGTCAAGCATCAAGTGTCCTGCTGAATTGTTACCTCTGAAGTCGACTCCGCCAGGTTAATAGGAGTTCATGTTTATCGTAACTAGCGGTGACTAAGTACTAACAGTCCTTGGAGCCACCTATATTCCCACTACGAAAAGCGCGGGGAAAGTTATTGCTGCGGAATGCTTCCGCCATGGACTGTGAGCTGTCTTGGGGTCAGGAGGTTTATGGAGCCAGCTTCGTCAAAAGCCCAGAGAACATGACAGGGCTTCAAGACACCGAGAAAACATGCACGTTGGTCGCACGGAGCTGCAGTTCCTTGTGGTTGGGGCTGCTCTGCGATACGTCCTATTCTCAGCATTTCCGGCTTTCGCAGACCTTCTGACAGGGCAGGTAGAGGTGTCGACGCCGGTCTCAAGCTACAGAAGACGTATAAAATCCTTAGGATGCTCTTCAAGCAACGCGCTGATCTGCTGTAGTACTTGAAGGACTCTTTCTGTTTGAAAGAGGGGTTTCTCCCTATGATGGAGGCGTTTTTCACCAGGTACGTGTCCCGACCTTGACTATAAAATCGAGACTGATCAATTGAGCATACAGGCGCCTCTTCTCCTCCCTTTATTTTCTCTCTTTCGCCCGACCGGAGGCTCCTTGTTCTCCTCCAGTGTTCTCTATAGCACTCTAGATACCATCAACGCTCTTGCCTTGGCCACAATAGCAAATTCCTGCCAGGGGGTCATAACCCGCCTGTTCACCTCTAGCAGGGCTGAAGACCGATACCAAAAGCACACAGTCATTGCAAGCTACATGTTCAACCCATTCACAATTATTGCCTGCCTTGGCCGATCAACTAGCATATTTACGAACACAGCAATCATTCATGCAGTGTCTAGCGCTGTCCAAGGCAACGACTTCAACTGCATGCTTGCACTAGCCCTAGCAAGCTATCTTTCTATGTATCCGATCCTCCTCTTCCCACCTCTCGCCATCCTCTGCTGGGATCGACACTGTCAGATAAAAAGGGATGAAAAAGCTAGCCTAGCTTTCACCACGAAACTCGCCAGTGCTTTCGTAGCCGCTTTTGTTATACTCCTCAGCATCTCCTACCTCCTCATAGGTTCCTGGTCCTTCATTCCTGCGACATACGGCATGCACCTATCCGTCCCTGACCTGAATCCTAATATCGGCCTATGGTGGTACTTCTTCATTGAGATATTCGACTCATTTCGCGACTTCTTCCTCGGCGTTTTCTGGCTGCATCTTGTGATCTACGTCGGCGGCCTGACTCTTCGCCTGCGAAAACAACCTTTGTTTGTCGTCACTACCTTACTAGGCCTATTTACGATCTTCAAACCCTACCCTAGCATTTCGGACATATCTTTGTACTTTGCATTCTTGCCGCTGCATAAGCATCTATTCTCCTGTGAGCTCCCCTTTCTCATCCTAGTCTTCACCTTCAAATGGGCCTTGAGAAAATCATTCAAGCTGACAGTCCTGTAGTAATGCGCTACAGCTTCGTATCCCTCACCACTCTCCTATATGCCAGCCTCCTCGGCCCAGCATTCTATTACCTCTGGATCTACGCCGGATCCGGTAACGCCAATTTCTTCTACGCCATCACCCTAGTCTGGAGCCTGGGCTTGTCCATGCTGGTCGCAGATTCACTGTACGCAGCATTACGGGACGAGTGGGAGCTCGAGCGGCCAGAGATGAAGGGCAAAGACGCTCGGAGGATATAATAGAATATGCCATAGACAAAATAGAAATTAGAACCCTGAAACCAAAGCCAAATGTCACCTCCCCTCCACCCCATCCTTACCCTCCGTACTCTCCAGAGGATCAAGCAGCGCTTTACTCCAAATCTCATAATCCGCCCCCCCCCTCCCCCCACCCCCCCTCGTCACCGCCCACACCGGGCTCTCCTCCCCATCCACCGCCCACCCTAACCTCCCATACAGCCTTCGTGCCCCCTCGTTGCCCCGGAACACGGTCAGCATCATCTTGCGCAGTCCCCCGATGCGCCTTCCGAGGGTCTCGGCGACGCGCAGCAGCGTGGCGCCGTGGCCGCGCGACTGGTGCGCGGGGTGCGTGTGGATCTCGTAGATGTAGAGGACGGGGTGGTGGGATTCGTAGGTGGGCATGAGGGAGAGGAAGGCTGTTATGTTGCCTTCGGGGGAGGGGCAGGAGGGGCGGGGTTCGGTGGAGATGAGGAGGAGGTATTTGAGGTCTGGGAGTTTCATCTCGCGGCGCTTGGCGGCGGGGTGCCAGCCCCAGGAGCTCTGTGCGTAGGCGGGTTTGCTGGTGAGGGTTAGGAGGGAGAGGCAGGTGGATAGCTCGGAAGGGGTGAGGGTGGCGGCGGAGCGGAGGAGGATGTGGAGGTTGTGATTTGGGGTAGGGCTGGGGGTGGTGAGGTGGATGGTAGGGTGGAGAGATAGGGGTGGAGTGGAGGGAAGGGGGATGTCCTGGCAGAAGCGGGCGTGGAAGTCTGGAGTGGAGAGAGCGTTGATGGATTCGATATGCGGGAGGGGCTTGGGACCTCTCTGTTGAGGGATCCTTTTGGGTTTTTTGGTCTGGCTTCTGGTGGGAGGCTTGCCCTTCTCGTGTGAAGTAGTGAGTTTTCGACGCTTAGATGTTGGCGGCATTGCTGTCCTTGGTGGTAGAAATCAAGGTGAGGAGTGTAATCACTCGTTGGCTAAAAGCGATTGATCTCGGGATATGAGAGAAGCTAAGATCAAATGGCAGAAAGCGAAGGGCTAAAGAAAGCATAGGTCAAGATTGATGGTGGAGCAACAAGACCGAAAGACTCATTCATGTTGCAGCCGAACACCTTTGGCAAATGCGACAGCATTGTTCTTGCATACTATTTAGCTAGGTTAGCAATCTTGGACTTAGCCAAAGCAACCTGGCTGAGTGACACTTACGGGCATCGGTCAGATTGTTTGATACATAGCGTCCGTATAAGTAGTTCAGTGTTTTGGAAGTACCTTCCTGGTATATTGTTTTAGAGGACGGTTGTGGTGGACGACGCGTCAAGACGCGTATCTTGAACTGTGTGGATCCCACCACGGCGCTTCTACATAATAAATAATATTAGTCTAGCAGAACGCTAATTCGAGAGATAACTTGAGGAATAATTGTCAAGTGTCTGAAATTATTGTGTGAGACCATATGAAATTTATTGATAGTTCGCGCTTGCGCAGCTTTGCTCTATTCTACAAAAATCTATCCGAGCTTCCGCAACAGCAAAGCTGGGAAAAATCACCATTTCATCAGCCAAACGCCTTGCTCAATTGCGTTCGATTTCCAAAGCCCCAAAATAAGATTTTCATTCCCTTAAGAACATCTTGTAAACATCGCTGTCCGTGACCTCTTTATGTGGGTATCTAATCTCCTTCAAGAACGACGCTAATTGGTCTTTTTCTCCTTCGGGACATTGGATGCCAGCCAAGATTTTGCCTGAGTCACCTCCATAGTTGCGGTAATGAAAGAGACTGATGTTTTGACTCGGCCGTAAACTCCTTAGAAACTTGAATAATGCACCTGGTCGCTCAGGAAATTCGAACATGTAAAGTCTCTCGTCAGACACAGATGAGCGGCCCCCGCCGAGATACCGTATATGGCTCTTTGCAAGCTCATCGTCTGACAGGTCCGTCGCAGTCATGCCATCAGCACGGAGCCGAGAGATCAGATCCGAAAGCTCAGTATCACGGGTCAAAGCGCTGCTCACGCTAATACCGATAAAGACATGAGCGGCATCAGTGGAGGCATAGCGGTAAGTAAACTCGGTCACCGCTTGCGGAAGGACAGCTTCGACGAGAGCGGCAAATGCTCCTGGTCGTTCAGGGATAGTGACGCTAAGAAGGGCCTCCTTTTGTTCACCAATATTGGCACGCTCGGCAACAAATCTGAGCCGGTCGAAGTTCATGTTTGCTCCTGAAAGGACTGCGCAAAGTTCGCGGTCTGGGTTTGGCGAGGGATTGGCTGCAGCCCATTTCTTCAGCCCGGCGAGGCCGAGAGCGCCTGCTGGTTCTACGATGGACCGGGTATCTTCGAATACGTCTTTTATTGCGGCGCAGGTCTCGTCAGTTGAGACTTGGATGATTTCATCAACGCACTCGGTGCAGATGCGAAAAGTCTCTGTCCCAACAGCTTTCACCGCTGCACCATCCGCGAAGAGACCGACCTCAGGAAGGGTGACTCTCTCTCCTGATGCTAGAGACTGTGCCATTGCATTGGCATCGCTAGCTTCGACTCCGATGACTTTGACGTGTGGTGCGATGCGCTTGACGTAAACACCGAGGCCGGCGATAAGCCCACCACCTCCGACGCAGCAAAACACTGCCTCCAAGTTTTGGAAAGAGGCTTGCCGGAGGAGCTCGAGACCCACGGTACCTTGACCGGCGATTATGTAAGGGTCATCGAAAGGGTGAATATTTGTGAGACCGTGCAGCTTCTCGCGGCGATGACATTCTTCTTTAGCAGCGTCAAAGTCTGATCCATGAAGAACCACATTGCCTCCCAGCCTTGACACATTCTTGTGCTTGATCGCCGGCGTGCCTTCAGGCATTACGATAGTGGCCGGTATTTTGAGCTTTCTGGCCGAATATGCAACTCCTTGGGCGTGATTTCCAGCTGAGCAGCATATTACACCTTTCCAACTCCTCGATTTGGGCAGATGTGCCATCTTATTGTATGCACCACGAAGCTTGAAGGAGAAAACTGGAAGGAGGTCCTCGCGCTTAAGAAGTACCTTGCATTCGAGGCGGTTTGAGAGGTTGATCGCATGGGAAACAGGTGACTCGGAAATGACATCGTAGACTCGAGAGGTGAGAATGAGGCGAAGGTACTGCAAAGATTAGACACTGTGCGAAATAAACGACTAGGAAATCATACATCAGGATAGCCATTTGGCAGAAGGAAGTCATCTGGTATTTCCGAAAGGGATTCCGATCGCTGCTCTTCGGATGCGGGTGTGGGGACCGTGGCATATTCCGCCATAGCTCCTACGCGCTTTGGCGTTACATGACCATTTGTGTGACCATCTGCGATGGTCCGGCCGGTCGGATCAGTCATGGCGGAGAATTGCACGTCCTGCGTCGCAGGAGGGAGTGAAGTGACTGGCGTAAGATGTGCGGGAAATTTTTGGGGACCTCGCGTCCCGACTAGGTTAGCGAGACCGTTATCAGGAACCGGAGCGCTCTAGTGGTCAGCCTCGTTAATTTAAGCTTAAACTTCGGTGAGCTCGAGCGGCCAGACACGAACAAATTTGGAGAAGCTTTCAACCGAGCTTCGTTAAGCTGGCTCGTCTGCATAAGAAACTAGCACATCCCCATTTCTCGGGTCTGTTGAAATTACCCGTCATTCATAGAAATTGAGCTGGCTCTATCGAAGCTTTACGATCGGGCTAGAGCTACTCTCGTCCAGTGGAACTCGAACTCCGCCTACCCGAGTCCCTTAGGGGGACCACTACTTATCACTCCTAGGAGGAGCTTGACGCAGTCCAACAATCCAAGATGTCCAGAAAAAGCCAGACCATGCTTCCACCAGACCCACATATGCCTTCGTCGTTCGACGAGGACCCGTACGTGTCCCATTCCCTTACTTCCGTACCATTTACTAATTTCCAATCCGCAGAGAATTCCTCGAAGAAGGCTGGGTCAGGAAACTCGGCCGCCGTCTCCGCGAAGAACCCCTCATACCTCTTGGCTGTATAGCGACCTGCATCGCCCTTTACCAAGCCAACAAGGCCATTAGGCAAGGTGACAAGGACAAAACGAACCGCATGTTCCGGAGGCGTATCTATGCACAGGGCTTTACACTTGTCACGATCGTTCTAGGAAGCTTCTACTACCAGGACTCCAGGATGCAAAGGAAGGATGTGGAGAGGAAAGTCGCAGAGATCAAGGCGCGGGAGAAGAAGGAGAGGTGGTTGAGGGAATTGGAGATTCGGGATCAAGAGGATAGGGAATGGAGGGACAGGCATGAGAAAATGGAGAGAGCGGCAAAAGATGCAGTGGATGAGGCGAGAGGGATCAAGAGGGAAATTAAGGAAGTGAAAGAGAAGATTGAGGGGAAGGGGAAGGATGATCCCCCGCTGGAGGGGAAGGCGCTCAGTGTTCTCGAAGAGGTGGATAGGAAAGGCTGGGGGAGAGGGAGATGGCTGATAAGAGAGGCTCTCAGAACTATTTGGAGTGAAAGATAATCTTGAGGTTTGGTAATGCTACGAAGTCACGTCCTTCCCCTTGATGTGCGATTCTAACCTGTCAAGATAAGTTCCAATTTGGAAACCTCTATCAGCACGCAGAAATACTTTGCATAGCCATTTTTCTAACGACTCCATTACGTTCATCCTAACTGATAAGCTGACCCGCACCACGTCAAGCCTGATTCCCCGGCAAGACTACGGTATGCAACTCCCCATCTCATCCGGCGACGTACAGAAACTTGATCATCCTGTGATACCTGGATGCCGCATCGCTTGGCATGACACAAAAATCTCCATCAATCATTTTTTCTGCAAGTGTCTCCATTTCTGCCATCAGTGCTTTTTCTTTCTTTCAGGATGCGACAGGCTGCGGCAGCGAATCATTATCACAGTATTAGTTTTTTGGGCCCACCGGCAGTGGAGCATGTGTGATGGTATCCTCGGGCAGCAGTCTGTTTGCGGCCCCAGCTGTGGCGGGATGAATCAAAGATCGGTACTAACCTGAGCCGGATCGTATTTTCTGGTGGTGTGATTTACTAGCGACCGGAAAGGTACTACTTGCTGATCTTTGAGATGCGACCTTTTCTGGCTACATTTCATCAACAGGAGTACTTGAGCTAAAGCTTTCCGTCAGTCGTACCAGGAAGTCTGGCACTATCAGAAGGTATTCACGAGTCTTCAAGCGGCTCAGCTTTCGTCAACCAAGTTCCCACTGGGTAAAACCGCGAAAATTGACGTTCGAAATAGGACTCTTAGGCCTTCTTTCCAAGGAACCATGCATCTTCAATTCCCTGTTTCTCTCCTATAATCATGCTGTGAGCTTTTGTAACCTTATGATAGGGACCACAAAATCAACTGAAATCCAAGTTTTCTCCATCCAACACATGTAACTATCTATCTATTCATAGCCTGATGCATGGCTGAGCTCCTACAGGCGTAACCTCTTCATTTTACCCCCTTGAGTATCTATTTTAAAAGACAAAATGCTATCCGCGCTGCCCAAATTCTGTTTAAAAGATTTCTTACAATCTTAAATACTTGAACCCACCCCCCGCCCTCGCACTTCCAGCGCACAACAACCTCAACCCCCCCACGAGCCATGCTTCCTTCATCTCACTTCTCCTCCCTCATTCTCCTCATCCTTCACGCCACCTCCCGCCTCTCTTTTGCAAACGTCCCTCCAAACTTCCCCTGCACCACCACCGGCTCCGGAGTCTGCAACCTCGGCTTCGTCTACGGCCGCACAGACCATTACCCCATCGGCCAAGGCTGGCTCCGCGTCGACATCTACGACCTGAACTGCTACAAGATGGGCGGCAAAGAGTTTCCCAACGAAGGCGACGCGCTTACCTCGCCGCTGCCGTACACGGTCGATCTCACGAAGGTGCCTGTGGATGATTGGGTACATGTACAGTTTTGCTATGCGGGGAAGTGTTATACGGACGGGCTGTCTTGCCATGACTATAGGAATCAGATTCTTTGTCAGCATGCTTTTGACTGTTCGTGAGTGGGAGGATTGGGAGACGGTGGTCGATGGGTAAGAGAGACATGATAAGCAAGGGAGGACGGGGGTGTGGCGTGTATGAAACTATCCAAGGGGTTGTAGTGAGGTGCACGGGGAGGTGGGAAAGCGGCCTGACCATTAGAAGTCTCGACATGTAGCTCGAACTGACGTCGCGTGTATGATGTTACCTCATATACGTGTCATCATTTCTTTTTTTTTCGACGAGGATATCCATGCTCGATGGAACTTCCTCTTCAATAATAGCTTTCGCGTCCCTAGCGGTGACGACCCTGTGCCTTATATCAGTATCTACTCTTGGATTTTGCATTATGTTCTCGCCAAAATTCATCTCGCGAGACTTCTCTTGTTGTCGAGTGTCTGATTGTCTAAGCGGACTATGACATGGAACGGTCGGGTGTAAATGGTTGGAGGAAGACAGTGGAATGTATTGCGTTTGTAAATGTACATCCCTTTATTCTAGAGCGACGTAATGTAGCGGCTCTGAGCGTGTTAAAATCTTGTTCAGAACGTTTCCGGAAGTTCTAATAGCTAAATTGTAGAAAGGGAATTAACGAATTCAAAACTTGGGACTAGCGGTGAGATATTCCCTGAAGAAGTGAATTATCAAGAAGCGGCGCACCATTGGATGTTGAGTTTTGATGCTATGTGTGCCTTGTGGACGGAGGAGCCATACCAAACTTCCATTCAAGATGTCATTCTTGCGAAAGTGCAGTTGGAGTAGCGAGTGGCCTTCGCACACGAGGATCCAGACTCCACTAAAATCTCCATGGTTAAGACAGAGTGGAGACTCTATGGCACGTTGTGTGCTTGCGGAGACGGGGTCTGTCCGACATTGAGAGTGAAGTAATTCTTCCACATGACGACCCAGCCAGTTAAGGGCTGTCCCGTGCGCTCTCTGAGCTTATCTTCAATGATTAAAAGTAGCTCTTTCGCTCTTTCGTTGACTCAACACTCTTCTTCTCTTTCTTCAATCATGCCCAGCTACACTGATCAATGAAAATATTCAATAAGTTGCATCAAGAGCGCAAACTTCCAGCGCTGCAGTCAAACCTCTTCTTTCCCAGAATGCAAAGAAGTAATGCAGCAATCCGATATGACACGAAGAGATCTCTTAAGAGTCATAATGGCGAATATAAAGTTGTGGAGGACAGTTGAGGTAGGGTTTCAATGAAAGATAATCAAGCCAAAAGCGTAATAAGAAATACGATATCGAGAACGCCAGCTAACGAACGTGCCAGTGGAGACAGCGCAAGAGCCAAAAATGGTCTTGAAGCCTTACAATCTGGAGGTCCTTCTGTTCCCCCTGAAAAAGGACGAGAAGCTAGAGAAAAAGTTTGAGGACTATGTGACAACCTTCCGTCTGAACAACGAAGACCCTCCTGAAGATTTCTCGTTGCTATACAAACTTCCAGCCGATATACACCTGGTCATCGTTGACTTTCTGGAGTGGTCGTCTATTCCAAACCTCATGGCAACGGACGGATACTGGTTTGCTCTGATATTGCCCGACAATGTTGCAAGAAACAGGGTTAAGCATGTTGTTGAACGTGATGAACAAGAGTTCGAGCGGGTGGTCACGGAAGAAAAGAGCATGAAAGCAGAGGACGTCCCGGCAAGGTGCTACACATGCCTCGAGAAGTATCCGCAGCATTATTTCAACGACTCTTTAGAGACAAAGAAGCCGTTCGAAATGGTGCGCGAAGGTCCCGACGTCTGGAAACGGCGCTGTATCCCTTGCAAGCTCTGGCTTGGTCTATATGGCAAGGAAGCACACGGCGAGACTAGAACAAGGGCAGTGGGCGTGGGGATTGATATGAACATGTGGATATTTGTGATGTGCGACCAGTGCAGATACATCACCGCTAATACTCAGGAAGTGCGCACACAACAACTTGGAAGCACTCCGAAGTGTCTCAAGTGCATTGAGATCGACAAGGACGGCGGTGCTTCTGTTTTGGAGGAGATCCAGAAAATGGTGCAAGAGAGACGAGATAGCTGTGGAATCTGACGATCGTAATAGACATGCCGGAGTAATGTGGTTGGAGTCATTTACGTGAGCGGGAGGATGCAGAGATAGGCTGTTCGTGCGTATGGTTTATGTGTGATAATATAATGGGATGGTGTTCGAACTGACCTTATACATTCTTTGAAATGTTTCAGGTGTATTATGCTATCGTTGGACGGTTTCTGTATGGTCGATACCCGGGATCGGATAGATCTCTTTCAGTTTTTCCCAAACCAAGTGGGCACTACGGTTCGGCGTGGCTGAACGGGATTCGATCCTTTCTTTTTCCTAGAATTCCATAGATCTCATAGACAATCTTATCCATTACACGTTAAGAAGCTACTAAATTCCCACAGGACAAAGTGTGTCGAAAAATTTTCTCTGCTTTCCGGCGAGCCCTTCGGCCTTGGCGTGACCCACCCCGCCCCGAGATCGAATATACTTTGTAGATTGCCCGCAAGACTGACTCCCTACCGGTAGCGGAATTATAATTTTATCACACATGATCTCAATTATCCTTCGTGCCTTTCTCATACTAATTCTAGACAATAGGCCAACTTGCGCTATCCCAGACTTTGCTTTCGGCCAGTAGCAAGCTATCTAACCCTCCGTCTCCTCCAGTGACGTATAGAAATTTCGCAGCTCTCTTGCTGTAATACTTGAATGCTGTATCTCTTGGTACAAATACCACATCTCCATTAATGATCGTTTCTTGTACATATCCCTCAATTTCTACTGTCAACGCTCCCTCTTCCATCTGAAAGGCAACAGGCTGTGGCAGCTTGTAGGTCGGCACATTGTCTATGCTCACGTTTAGCGGGAGTGGCGAAAGCGTGATAGTACCCATGGTGAAGGTCCCATCGGTCGTCTCGGTAGTCGCTAGAGGGGCAAGAACCTGATAGAAACCGGAGCCGGAATGTAGGTATTTTGGACCATAATTCTTGGCTATAAAATTTGGAGTAACGGCGTCAGGAGCAAGCGTGTTCGGGCCATCATGCCATACAGCATCAGCAGGTGCAGAATTGTTCACGAAATCGCGGCGGGGGGAATATTCAAGCTCAGCGTAAACATCGAAGGATTGAAGGGCTGAGATAACTCCCGGGGGCGGAGATCCGGAGGTACTATTGCCGGAGATGGTAGGAGGGAAGGGCGCGTATGTGGAGGACTCGTACGGTGTTCCGAGGAATAGGAAGAGGGATCTTGGCAGAAATTAATTAACTTCATTTGAACGAAGGAGAGTCGGCCACTAACTCGAAGCCCCCTGGAGCGATCACACCAGTAAGGGTAGTGTCTGGGTCGAGAATCTGAAAAGTGTGTGTGGTGTTCTGCGGGACTGCTCCATAGTCGCTCTGTGTGAGTATTCGGGCATTGTCTCCAGAAGCTTCGGTCTCTGCCCACACAGCTACCCGGCCTTTGCTGCAGTAAAAATTCTCATAGTGTACTTGATGGATATGTGGAAGAACACCAAGGTCAGCAGAGGCGGGCGCGTCGGTCGTTAAAAGCAAGAAGGCGCCAGCTGAAGAATTCCCTGTCACCGCAAATCGGTAGATCTGTTGCCCTATTGCGACAGCTTGGCCGGAGAGTCTAGGAAGAATATAAGGGCGCGGATTTTGCGGAGCAGAAGTAACGTAAAGGGAATCGAGAGCAAAGGTAGCATTAACGTAATAGAGAAAGAAGAGCATTTGAGATATGAACTTCATTTTGATCGCAGAGGAGACAATGAAAGCACTTGCGTTGAGTACTAGAAACTAGAGCATGTAGGGGGAAGCTATATATTATAATTGTGACCGACGACTTGCCGAAAGTTTCATCGTGCTGAAGAAGGAGCGGCTCTTGATTTTCTACAGGGGAGATTGGCATGATGTCGCAAATCCCATGCTGCAAGACCCAAAGACTGATTTGAGGGGAGTAGCACTGCAAGACGTGGACCACCGGGTTCTAATTCGGTATTCCAAAAATGTCCACATAGGCGTCTGCACGACATTTTTCATTGTCCTGCAACCACACTTTTTCTGTCCGCTCCATGATCGACGCAGGGTTGTTCCCAAATTCTGCCCCGAGGAATTCGGTGAAAACTAGCCCGAAAAGCCGCGCTGGAAAGAGTCGAAATGTCGTATGAATGCACGACCGGCCCAGCAACCATGCTTCCATGGACACGTTTCGTAATTGAGAGAACTTCAAATCCACTCTGCGGTGAACAAGGAATGCCACATTTTGCGCTAATCCTATTTTGGAAAATGCGCTAACCCGTCCTAACTTCGATTCTCGGAAAAACTCTTGTGATTTTGTGAGCACAAAGTATTTTCAAGAGCTCGGAAATCGAAGCCACTGCCCGGAATGAGTCGGAACTTGGGGAAAACACACCCGGCATGCTAATAGTGGGCCAAGGTTGTCTTTTTGAAGCGTCCGTCGGCTTTGCGCTGACGCCTCGACGCAGCTTTTCCGAAGCTTGATCAAGCAAATGAAACAAAAGAAAGAAAAAACAAGAAAAAGAAGAAATGGAAAGAGATAAAGATGGCCAAAGCGAGGGAAAATGGGCAATCATTTATCCGGATTTACTGGTTGTGTGGCACGATGGTCGTCATGAAAAGCCAGTTTGACGCTATCATACCGCGGTGCACACTCTCAACGGTATGTGGTGTTGATATGATATGGCTCGCGACGCCGTCCACCAAGGAGACACGCGAAAATCCACTGCAGATCTATAATTCGTTCTAGGTCGACGCGGAGCCGTTTCAATCATTAATGAAGACAAGACTTTATGTGCTGAATATGAGCGATCTCACTGGGCTAGATTATCTGGATCGAAAAATGATGGAGGACCAACGCAGACTGGTGCGCCATTGGGGTTGGATACCATGTGAGATTTGGTTCCACCCTGCCCTAACAATGATCTCATGGAGTGTGAGGTCTCGTCGGAACCTCGTCTGCGCTTGGCGCGCGCTTGATTATTATCCTTATCGGATGTCAGCCCAGCTCGCACAACATCCTCCGCTATCACCTACGGTATCATCGCTAATTGGTCGTCGTGGAGACTCGGGGCAGCGTCTAATCTGCGGCGGCGCCTCATCCAAATACGTTCCGTAGCCAAGGCTGCACGCCGCAGCTCGCCTAACCAACGTCGTCTTTCTTCGGTACTCGATCTTGACAGGCGCCTCTCACTGTTGCAACAATCGAATTATCAGGAATTGGCATAGCTTGGTGTAGGAAGGTTTCCGCTGGGTTTGTCGCCGTCGCGTTGACTCATACATGTCCTACCCATACGGGCCAGACTTTGGATCTTTCTCGGATAGATCTTTCACGACGCATTAGGAACGCGGATACCGGGTTCTACAATTTTCTATGTGTGCGGTCTTGTTGTATTGTGACGGTGAATTCCGTCATGGTACTGTACTTCTCAGACCGTAATGGCCGGACCGCACATTCAATGTTCTTGGGTAGAAGCTTTCCCATAATTAGAAGTCGACTCTCTTCTGACGGCCGGTATCAACGGGCTTGACCGTGCTTTCCTATGGCTTGCGATAAATCAGTTTTCGAGGTCAAACTTTCCTTGGTACTCTCCGTGGTTGAATTGAATGGTTGGGAATGTGCTCTTTGCTCTCATACTTTCCTATAAAATTCAATGGTTCTCCCCGTCCATTCCAGCTTTCTTTTGTCTAAATGATTGTTTCAACTACATACTGAATAGTCCTTTGCATGTACTAGGTCGCTGTTCAACCAGACCAAGTCTCTACTTTTTCCCTTTTCGCATTAAAGCTCGAAATGGACCACTTTCCTTTCCAATGGCAGAATACGCCCGATTATCGACCCACTGATCCTAGACGGAGCCCTATCCATTCCTTTGTTAACAATGGGTTATTAGATTTTCCATACGGTCCTGGCGCAGCCGTCCAATCTCCTCAGCCCTTCGCTGCGCCGATGACATTGCAGACGCAGCCACAGACGGTGGGCGGTAGCTATCACCATATCGCCCCCGAATCAATCTCACCGGGTCCACTCAGTCTAGCCGGACCCCTAAACCATCCGCGGACATTGGCACCGCTTCTCCGTCAGCCCAGCTTTCTCCCCGCCTCCGCCCCTAGCCCGCCCCGCCCTTATATTCCACCGGGCCGTACCGTCTCCGCTTCGCATAGCCCTCTAACGACACAAACGCCGCCGAGCACGGGTTCCGAGGCGATGGCGCACGCAGCGGAGCGGGAGCATCGTAACAGCGGGAACGAGCCTAAGAAATCCCGCCGCGTCGGCATCGCTCGAGAGCCGGGGAAACATCGGCGGGGACGACCAAGGAAAGGCGAAGTGAGAGAAAAGAGGATCGGTAAGCCCTACATACTTCTCTTTTGATCAGCCCGACCCGAGCTAATCTTTCTACACAGCACAACCTGGTCCCGGCCGACCTCGAAAAGATGGTCAAGTGCCCGGGCGAAGGGAAAACTATAGCCCTGAGCGATTGAGGAAATGGGAGGAGCAGAGGGATAGGATCCAAAAAGAAGAGGAAGAGAAGAGGGCTGCCACTAGGGAAGCAGCGGACCGTGAAGCCGATGCCGAGATGGAAAGTGAGCTCACGGCACCGACCTACGCCAGCGGCCCGCCTACCCAGCGGCAGCAACCAACCTCGGCGCCGCTGCCCATCCCCGACCCACGGGGCAGCGAGACCCCGGCTGGCAACCCATCCGACGGGCTAGCTACCCCTCCGCTCCCCCTCGCCGGCACCCTACCCTCGCCTCCGCCTCCGCCGCAAGCCTATTCGCCTCCCCATCCCGCCCCCGCCCCTTCCACCGCCGTCACCATCCCTCCCCACCCGCAGCCCGCCGACCCGTCGCTGTCCCTGCCGCCTACCGACACCTCTTCCTCCGGCTCGACCTCCACCCCCGACCCACTCCTCCAACTCCACCCCTCTCCACCCCCGCACCTCACCGCGCAATCCCACGGCCTCACCCTCTCCAGACCGCCCTCCGCCATCCCCTCCCCCGTGCTGGTGGCCTCTGAGACCGCCATAGCCCCAAATTGGAGTGAGGAGGGATATCTGCTCGCGCCTCCAGAGGGTATGGAGCTTGATAGTGGGGTGGGGAGGTGTTATAGTGACGAGGAACTGTGTCGGATTTTCGAGTATATCACTGGGCCAAGGTTGGGGGTAGGGATGGAGGATTGTGGTGGTGTTGATGGGTGGTGTTTTCAAGTGGAATCTGAGCTTGAAAGTGTTTGTGGTAGATGAATATTCGATACATGAGTCCAGAGTTTGGGTCAGGAGATGATCTTCCTTTTTGAATGGGAATGAGAATGCAAAATATTTGTATTCATTGCTTAAGTAGATTGAATGTATTTATAGATGATAGATGTGGGGTCTATAGACAGCCTTCTCCCCAAGAATTAGCTAGCCCCTTCCTCTCCAACTCCCCAACGCACCATCTCCGATGAAATCCTCTTCATCTAAGTATACTGAACCTGCACCTCGCTATTACTAGGAATAGTAACATCCGTAATAACCTGCCCCGCGCTATTCTGGATCTCAATGATCGTCGCCCCGCTCGTCCCCTCAGTCGTCCCGCCGCTCGTCTGCGCGCTCGCCCCGGTAAACAGCACGGTCCCAAAGTTCGCAAACGGAACCTGCGAGTTCCCGCTCTGGAAGTCCTCCACGATCCACTCGGCGTTCTGGCCGCCCAGGTGGCTGCTCGACGACGGCGCGGTGAGCGACTTGGTCACCGTCTTGCCGGTGGTCAGGTTCTCGAGCACGGCGGTGCCCGTGCTGAGCGAGCTGGCGGTCACGGTCATCTGGATGGTGTCCCCCGCGGACACGGTGAAGCCGGAGAAGTCGTACGCGTAGTCCGGGTACCACTCGTACCAGGCGTCGAAGCTGACGCGGGTGCCGCTGCCGGACTTGGTGGCGTAGAAGTCGACGCCGGTCTGGAGGATGGCGTTGCCGTAGGTGTCGCCGTCGATGCCGACCCAGGCGGAGGCGGCGTAGGTGCCCGAGGCGGAGGAGGGGGCGGAAGGCGTGGGCACTTTGATTTGTGCGGTGACCGACTTGAAGGTTTGGCCGGATGGAGGGGATTCGTAGACGGCGCCGGCCCAGTTGGAGGAGTATTCGACGTGGGAGATGGAGCTGTCGGTTACGGCATTTTTGGTGCCTTCGACGTCAGCACTCCCGAGGGGGATTAATGGATGGGTCAGACGCGTGAAGCCTTGGCGGCGGTCAATGCGGCGGGCCAGGCGGCTTCTGGAGTCGCTTGGGGCGGAGAGGGCGGAAGTGGCGTAGAGGGCGGTGGTGAGGAAGGGGAGTGAGATCTTCATCTTGATTGAGTAACGGAAAGAATTAGTAGGAGGAAATATGAACGAGAGATTGGTTTGACCTCAAAGTGCTCCTGTGTAAAGAAAAGAAAGTAAAAACAGTGTGGCGGCACCAGGAATTTATAATGTAACGGAGTCTTATCCCGGATATCCAGTAACAAAATCCGGGCGGGGCTAATCTCATATGTATACCGTTATCACCACTACAAATGGTGTGATTCTGTATCGCAAGGTACGTAGAGTTGCAGTATTCAGGCTTGGACCCTGATCTTGACCGGTGCGGAGCAAGTTATCCCTTCTAGAAGGTATACTGGAGCAAGGTTACGGTCGCAATCTAACGGTCACAAGGATCCTAGACCAAGGCTGCTCCGCCATCGATATCAGGGTCCATTTGAATATGACTGATAGGCGGGAATTGGATAGACTCGGCTGATCATCAAAGTGGGCTTCGGAGCTTTGACCGACCCCGGGTTACCAAGATGATCTCCATTGGCTTGCGCCGGGATTTGGCTTGTCCAGTGATAACTATACCCTGCGAGGCCAAGATGTGCTGTACAATTCCGCAAGAGTTATCTGCATATAAGCCGCATTTGTTGGAAGTTGCATCAGTCAACGACAAACGCCGGTAGGAACCGAAACGGATCTAATAAGTCCTGAAAAGGCCTCGGTTCTGATTATTTCGTTCATCATTGTGACTCGTGCACCTAGGGCCGAAGTATCGGTACTCCTTCTGTCCATCCTCGGAAGGCTTGGCATAAAGAGGAAGGTGGTGGCTTATCAGGGTGTACGGGTGAAAATCCACTTCAATTAACGGACAGGGGGATATTTTATGAATGGCAAGGCATCATTTCAAACGATAGGGTGAATCAAGCAGTCAAGAGTTTCAGGACGCACGGATAGCACCGGAATAACTGTGAACCTGGAATGTGACAATTTAAGGAAATGGATGATCGTAACAGCCATGGCCGGCGCTATGGAAAGCGCCTGCTACCGCGGTCGGCTAGATAGCTTAGTTTTGTCTGGCCGAAGACAGCACGTAATGCCGGTCGGTGGGGCGGAAGCGGAGAGCACTACATGACCATCAGGGTTTTCCTAAAGCAGTAACCCTGGCATTCTGATGTTTATTGGAGCAATCTACCTGGCTGGTCTTCGGTCATTGACCTTCGCACGCCACGCTTGTCATGATGTGTCGCTCTAAAAAGCTTGTAGTGTCTTGACTACCTTGGCAGGAAACGGTTTCGAAGCCGGAGAGATAGGAATCCGCAGTGTCATTGGGTACATGTTTTGACGGTTGCTGATCTGGTTGAAGCTTGGGATCGTCACGCGCAGGAGAGGTGGTGTACGGCTAGCTTGGCATCTGCATGGCGTTGCACTTCGCGTACGGCTCTGCTGCAGGGTCTGGCGGTGACAGAAATGCCAGGCTCAAAAGTCGACATCACCGGAAGGATGTCGCCATGTGTAGTTCCCTTTTAGCACCGGAGGGCGAGTGCTGCTTCTAGAATGAATTGAGAAGGGTGCGGAATGGTGCCTTGCGAAAGTCATCTGTGCAGAGGCTTATCGCTCGCAGGGCACCTGGCCACGATAAAATCAAGCGATGACACTTGCTGGATGCGGAAGATGGAGGGATGGTGGTGAGGGTCTCGGGAGTTCGGGCAAATCGCATGGCGTTAAGCAGCGCCCTGGTCACGTGTAACGGGACCCCCCGATTCGAGCGAGGGATGCACAAATGTAACCACGACCGCATGTCCAGGATGCATCCTGGCCTTCTTATCAGTCGCCATTATACTAAGCAAGGCTGCCTAGTATCAAAGCATTCGAGTCGTCCGATTCTAAATATCTTTGAGCGCGTCCATGACCAATTTCTTTGGGTGCAAAGAAATTTCCCAAGAGGTGCGTATTACTCATGGCGTATCTTGAAAACTATGCTGTAATAGTACAGATTGGGTATCATAGATTGTAACATTACATCCTTATCCTTGATGGGATTCCTCCCAACGCCGCCAGACCATTCTTGCGCCGCATCATGCAGACGACCGTTGCAAGTGATATTCCTTCCCGCTATGCCTGATGCCGCTTGCGAAAACATATCAAAACTCTATACTGCTGATGGGATAACAATGACAGCTGCTTCCCATCTCGCCGTGATTCTCTGTCACTGAACCATGTTTCAACCAGGCTCTCCGAGAGCCTCCACCATACGATTCGTGTCAATAATGGGATCAAATGATAAAAAACCGAATCTTCTATTGTCTGCGTGCGAGAGCTCCAGAGGACCCATCATCCACTGTGCAGAAGTCTGTCAGTCTCAGGCACTGCCTCGGGAGTGCAGTGAGAAAGATCAAGTCCGGCAGAGGCTCGTCACCTAGAATGCTTACATCTTCTTAAAAGAAACCTACCATATCGATCCAACTGCCCACAAATCCCAATTTTTTGATTCCACCTTCTCCCAGACCATCGCTGACCATGTGATCCGACGTCATAAGCTTTTCAAATTCAGCGTAGTTGATTCTTGCCGGCCCGCCACGCTCTTTGGTCTCAGCATCCGTCATCTTGTCTTCGAGCCAGTGAGTAAGGACAGCTGACGTGGGTCTCAGAGGAATGACGTGCGGACTGGAGGAGGCGGATCGGTCGTCGGCATCTGGATCGCCGTCAGATTGATCGGTGAGAAGTCTGGCAACGGATGGCGAGTTAGGTCGATTTTGAGGGAGAGTTGGGTCGGATGTGACTTCTTCCTCCTTAAAATTGCGGGATTCATCGGCGGTGTGACGGGGCTCGGGAGGGCGACGAAGTGACGTGTCAACAGTATAACCTGAGTAGTCCAGCAATATCTTGAGCTCTGAATCATCCATGTTTCCGGTGCCAGCTGTTTTGACCGGGAGCCGACCCTGCTTTGCGGTCTCAAACGCTTCAAGGTCTTCACTATAGTGCTCTCGCAATTTGCGGGACTTCTCTGCATGGATTACCTTTTCCTCTCGTTCCTTGAATAGCTCGTCAAGCAGCTCGTTGAAGCCTTCATAAACGGCTTGATACAGAATCTCACTTCCGACATCTCTCTCCTGTTCACTTATTTCAAAGCCACCCCATCTTTCGCCCACGGGTATGCTTCGAGATGATGTGTTGGATCTCGTTTCATAATCTGTATCCGTAATGGAGTCCTCAAAGCGAACCTTTGAGGAAGAGCGAGACCGTGGCGAGATTGGTCTCGAGCCAGATACAGAATCACCCTCCACATCAATGCCGTCACTGTCGTCATCATCATCATCGGAGCTATCGGTTTCAGTGTATCCGGGGGGTTTAGTAGCCCCTTCTTCAACATCAGTGTAGAACCTTCGCTTCAACCAGCGATCATGAACTGCCTGAATGCCTGCCTGTCTAGACTTCTCTGCCTCTTGATCCAGTCTCTGCACCATAGCCCACAACACACTTGATCGATCAGTGGGGTTCATAATATTCTCAAGAGGAACGATGGCACCAAGGGTGGTACTGACGTCCTCCTCAGTTACCAACCCGCTCGGTGGTGGCCACTTGAGATGATGAAACAAAGTCTCTAGTTGATCACGTGCCTTGCTCTTGAAATAGGCCAAAATCTTGTCCCGGAGAGCTGCATTATCCCCATTAGGGTTTAGTCTGTCACGACGTTTTTGCTCGATCTCATTGATCAGGGCACTGCGATCTGAGGCATCAACGCCATCTTCTCGCAGGGGGCCAGTGTTGTCGACCACTGTGAAATCTCCATCTTGTTGAAGGGCTTTCCCCTCGCCTGTTCGAGAATCGTGCCCTGGATGTATTGTACCAAGGAAGGCAGAGCTGATCGGCTGACTCCCGAGAACGATATCTCGAATATCAGTGATGTTGCTCTCATCTTCCATGTTGATGATAATGTCCCGCATGAATTCTCGCTTGAGGATATACCAAGCCCTAAACATTCGGAGGAAGTCCTTTCGGTCCGCGTAACCGTCTCCGTCCAGATCATACCCGTTAAAGATCCTCCACAACTTTGCGTTTCTGGTCTTGTTGTCTAGACAGGCCTGGACCCCCACGAACTCGGCAAACCCAATCAAACCATCATCATTGAGATCGTAGAAATGGAAGATCCGATCAAAGATGAGATTTGGGGGAGGTGGCCGGGAACCTGTGCTTGGAAGAAAAGCCCTGTTGAAGGTCGATCGGTCGATCGCTAACCGGATCCCATCAGGGTCTTGATCCCATTCAGTGGCCGCAATCACTCGAAACTGATCCCACAGAGCCTGTATGTGAGACGGCTCAAAGCTGTGTTGCTGTGCGAGTCTTTGTGTGATGTGTTCGGGTAACGCTCGCGGCAGTTGCGTTGGTTTTCCAGGGTACCAGACTGGCTGAGCTTGCCTTGGCCCATTATTCCAAGGCATAGGAATACGGATCTTGTAGAACACATGTGTCCGAGTATGGACTTGGAGAGATTCACAGGCCTCACACAAGTCAAAATCTGAGCAATTTGAGCAATGATATCGTATCCCTCGGATTGGCATACGTCCACAAGCATTGCACTGCACACCACGGTGAATATAATAATTTTTTCGAGAATTGTCCTCTGCAATGTGGTAGAGAAGTGTCAACATTTCCTGACCGTTTGTCGATTGGTCTTCTTGTTCAGGTCCCAACGGTCCAACATGGTCACTCTGGTTCTCAGTGACTTCATCGACTGCTCTTATAGGGGCATGGAGGTCACCCGGACCATCTTCCTGCTGCAGCGTAGTGTGATAATAATCTCGTAGCCCGATGCGGGAATTGTCGGTATGGTTGAACCAATGGACGGCAGCACGAACTGCGTCTGGCGAGATATCCATTGCTGTGAGTTCCTGCAGCAGATACCGAGTGGCACCTGGTGTGATGGTTGCTCTGTTTGGACGCGAGCCGGTTCTTGGGAGCTCAGCATCTATGAATGCATTCAGGAAATGTAGGTGGGCCATTAGAACCAGTTGATCTGCAGCCGCTGCTGGGAAACCAGCTCCCACAAACGTGTCTTCAGTTGGGAGCTGTGATGGCAAATAGAGATACGTGAATTCGTTGCTGTCTGGGCCATCATCTGGCTGTCGTTCACGCTGAAAATAGCCACTACCATAACCTTCATGAGTATTTTCACGACCTCTCAGCCGCGCGATCAAATTTTGCGCCTCTGCCTCTTCCAAGGCCCGATATCTCCTCCGGTCACCAGTTTCAGCTCTCGAACCACGCCTGCGTACGGCATTGCTTCTGTGAAGAGTATTGGTCGAGCGGCTCGTCGAAACATGCTGTGAGAGGAGGTAGATGCCATAGGCGACGGCGACCCCTGACAGGGCGAAAAGGACGGGTTGATAGCGCAGCGACGCCCTTGGGGGCGTCATGTTTGTTGTGTAGACATCGATACAAAGGGCTAGAACCCACCTGAATTGACGAAGGTACGCAACCAAGCTGAGCCAGCGAGACTTGCGATGCACGGCGCGGAACTGTTCCGCCCAAGGTAACTTTGAGGCTTAAGGCTGGCTCGCTGGTTATCCCTCGTTTACCCGGACCTGCTGACATACCTTATGCCAGCTTTCAATCAATTACGAATAGTTCTTTTCAACGCTCAAGACGATGAAAGCGAAACCTGCTCTAGTAGCGCAACGATCTAAGCAAAGCTGTTTCCGATCACCTTGATCCGGTGATCGACCTAAGGAAAAGTTGCGGCGAGATCTGTGTCTGAATCATTTTCATGCTGTTACCATTGCTGCGCAGGGCCAGTAGTGTAAAGCGACGGCCGTCCATCTTATCAGCCAACCAATAGGTACACTTAGGAATATTTAAAAGCTTGCTTGCTCTCGTGAAAATACACGCTACTTGAATTAGGTAGCCTTCGAAGGAGGCAGGCTAGGAGAAATTAATTCCCGGCACGACGTTCACCGGTATTTCACATGCTTCCGGAGTGGAAACGTTTGTCGCAGAATAAGTGAGCCAATTATTAGTTTGCCATTTGATTTTTTTAAAAAAATTACGTTTAGCGAATGTCCTAATCTCCAACTTGGTCAAATGGAAGCTAACAGGAAGACACTCGTTTGGTGGAAATCTCAAAAACGAGAATCACAACATTAAAGATCAAAGTTCAAGCACAAACGGCGCGGCTCAGAGTCATTCGAGCGTTTCCCCCGACTCGCAGTATTCAATCCTCAAGGTGCCTACTTTCGAGAATCTGTCTCCTTGTATGGAGGAGGGCAATGAGACTTCGAGGAATAGCTGGAAGCGGGACTTGACTTTGCTTCAGGCACCTGTCGAGGTGTATGAGTAGTGCTATGTTGTGCCTGTGGCGACGGTTGAGTTGATTTAGTCCTGCGTTTACGGTTCTGGGCTTTACTCGCGCACCCGGCACAGCATGCACAGAGAAGCAGGAGCGGTATCCAGCCCAAGGTAAAGAAGAGAATCAAGAAGATCTCGATGACGGGATAGTGTGATAGGAAGACGTGCCCTGCTCCCTGAAGCCGGTATGGAAGATCGGGTGGCCGGATTTCCAGGCTCCCGTTGGTACTTTTGTAGCTGCAAGTGGAGGGTTTAGTGAGCTTCATTGTATTCTCGGTTTCAAATGGGTGCTGCTTACAACACTGTTGCTCTATGGACCGAGGCTTTGGAGTAGCTCTCTCCAAAGTTCCAGCCGCAGTTGTCGAATCCAATACCGGAATAGGGGATTGTCACGTATTGATCAATCTCTGAAAGGCCATGCCGCAACTTCTTTGAGTACGTGATATGCCATTCGGTCTCTAAGCAGAAACTAAACCACTGTAAATGAGCGAACATCCAAATATGGTTGGAAGCACTTACCTCATCGACGTGTCGGTGGAATTAGTGAAACAGCCACGAGGTTTAATACAGACATTGGTCGTAGGGTCCTTCCCATCATCATCCCTCTTGTGCAAGGAAGAAAAGGAATCAAGTTGACGTATGTCCAATGACGGAGCCATGTTAAGCTTGTCCAAAGATAGCAAAATAGCAGCAAGAAGAGATATAGGGAAGAGGGAAAGTTGGGAGGGAGGAGATTCGAATACTTATCAAAAGAGGGGTAAACCCGATATCGCTCATGATGCGATGAGGCTCAATCACTCGTGAATGCCTGGCTGCATCGTCTAGCGTCGCGCCGTGGTTGCGCCTAACCAGTGGAGTTCTGGAGTGGTCTGCAGCCTTGTCAAAAACCTGCTCGTATTCTCGCATTGGACATGAGCGATAGCTTGGCTGAGGGTCATTTGCCAGCCTACCGTAGATCATTTCCTCAGAGACGAGCCCAGAGCTCTATCTGCTGTGCAATCTAGCATGGGAAGTGTTGTGGTGGAAGAAGCCTTGTCTGTCTGAGATTTCGCCCTGGTTGCCACACCTTTCTGCTAGTTCATTCTGGGTCTAGCTCCTAGGGACTAGTTAGCCTTTCTACGTCGATTGTGAGGACTTTCTTTTGTTCTTTGGTATCCACGCAATATTTTGCGGCATTTCTCTCTCCGCTTCGAGCAGCTCACTTTCGCAAAAGTTTCTCTCGGGCGATAGAAGTGTTTATTGGTATAAGACCAGTGCCATATTTTAGCGGAAAAGAACACCGTCGGCTTCAGTAAATGAGACTGAACCAACAAATCGTGAACCCCTCAACTTAATGCTTATATAGTGCAGCATGCGTCTACGGCAAGTATCCCTTACCAGCCTCTAGAATGCATCTTCTGAATCTAATGCCGAAGGAGTCTATTTCCTGGGGATATCGCTAACGCTTTCCCGCTGCCAATATCCGCAATTCATTCTGTACCTCCTCCAGAAAAGCCTTTTCCTCTTCGTTTCGTGCGCGTTTGATGCAATTTCTGAAGTGGGCTGCGTGTCGCTCCTGTCGGCACTGGCCACAAAATGCTACTAACTCGCAGGATGAGCATTGAGCTTCCAACATCTTTACATAGGATATTTCCATCTTGCATCCCCTGCAAACGTCAAGCTTGTGAAGGCTTTTGAGGAGACATGCACTGATAGCAAGGTGCACTCCCTCCTCTTTCGTGATTTCGTATGAGCGTGGAAGCTCCATGATAGCTTGGGCTATGTGCTTCGGCGTAGCATTCCCCTGAAGCTGAAGGATGTTATCCGAGATTGACTTTGATCGCAATGCTGGCTGCGCGGAAATGGTAACAGTAAATTCAGCGTCATCCCCCGTCGTCCCGATATGCCGATCGATGTGGAGTGGAGTGCCATGCTCAGGACCTTTACTCAGCAACCATGACTGTCGTCCTTTCCACACGTCAATCCCAAATTGCTCTCTCCACATTACACAATGCGCGCAGTGCATCACTTCAAGACGGATACTCGCGTTTGGCGGGAGTTGTGGGATGATTTCGTCGTTGAAGAGTTGAACAAGCTTTTCAGGGCGCTTGCAACTATCTATGGAAACACCCACGGCGACATTAATGCTGCTGAGGTGATGGAGTCCTTTCAAGAATGCCCAACGAGAGAAAATCGGAGGTCTGCTTATCGGCTTCTGCTCTCCACTCAACAGTAGGCGGCTCATTGTCGTAATCGAAACATTCTTGATGTTGTCTCTTGATAAATTTGATCGGCTCCGAAGATACTGCAGGAAGGGCATATGATCTTGAGCTGCATTCATGATAACAAGGAATTTATTTTGTCCATAATAGACCGGTGTTCCTTCCAGTCGCAGCTGTCGATTGACATACAGCAGAGAGTTCTTCCGATGGTTATGCTGATAATCGAACTTTGTATGGTCATCTGATTCTTCCAGCTTAAAGCTGCGAATTTGCTGGCGAATGATATTCTCCTCCGAGATATCCTCGTCCAGGGTATCAAACACAATTTCTTGTTCAGCAATAGCTGACTTCTTGAAACTAGAAAAGACTTCATGCTGAGGAAAGACAAATCGGAAGATGTTGTCGCGTATCTCTGGCGGAATGCACAGCAACGTCGGCTTGGGCTCTGACATTTTTGTTTGTGGAGACGCTGATATCTCTATTCCTTAGGCTCGACTTCTATCTAACTAGACTGGAGTATTTCTCACGCCTGGGATGAGCAAGTGGACAAGTGAGATGATGAGTGTGCCAGTGAGGTGAAGGTGAAGTAAATGAAATAACATCCAAGGTTGCGGGATTTGGAATTGAGGAGCGGTAACCAGATTGGGCCGACAGGGACAAACTCCGAACAACTGTTCTCGCTCCATGCTCTAATCTCGTCAGTGGACCTTTGAAAACCCCTCATCCGGGGGCGACAGATTCTGCGAATAATTTGGACGAACTTTCCGCCTTTCCTTCTGAACTGAATGCTTTAACGGCATTATTTAAAATTATTAGGGAGTCATAGACTACTACTTGGCGAAGAGGCCCATTAATTGGGTGTAATGAAATATGGAAGTGCCTCGATGTGCATCGGAGCCATCGAAGTGGTCAACTTCTTGTAACACTGAGAGCGTGACAGAAAATGTGGCTGGATAGAAGTCTTGTCGGTCGACCGGCTCATGAGTCCTTGATGTATCAGATATTGTCTTCCCCGATCTGCAGCTTGTATGTGCCGTTTTTCGAATATTGCTCAAAAGCTTAGAGATGCGCCTCGATGATGTCGGTAAGACCAAGTTCATATGCGCATCAGATGTCTCGTCTTATCCGCGGACACTGATTCTCCGATCCTCGTCACCACTTACACTAGCTCAAATTGAAACAACAATTTCCAAACTAGCTAGCAAAGCCTCTTTCCTGTGAGCTTCTGTAAAGATTCGCAATCAAACTTATAAGCTCATCTTGCCACCGGATGAGATCTTCAAGGTATCCAAGTGCAGACCCAAACCGCCTATTACCTGACTCAATCCGACTACGGGGCGAGCATTATCTCGCAACGAGTTTGAGATTGAACGTCTTCAAAATTACTTGAAACACCAGAAGAGTGACGGAGCTCCTGCGAATATGAACAGCAAGTTGGTGACGATGTCGATTCTATGAATTCTAGAGATCGGTGCTCGCTCACAAGGTCTACTTGAGGAGCATACTTAATTAATTCATGTCAAGATTGGCCTTCAAGGTTTCTCGCAACTATAATCACGTCGCTCAAACAAAAATAATCCTACAGGTTCATTGTCGCATTAGGGACGAGACAGTCGAGCCCTTGTATCACCGCAAGATAGTCCTGAGTGAACTCAAGTTCAGTAAATGCTTTTAAAGTATTGATGTTTGGGTTTGAGATCTTTTACGATGATAGTATCTCAGACCTTCCTCAGTGCCTCTGTTGCGTATAGATTCTGCTGTAAGAAGCACAAATGCCAGCAAGATCGGTGGTATGTGCGTAAAATTGATGGAGGTGCTTGTGTCTTCTAGTTTGACCAAAATGCAACATGAGCATATCCCCCGATGTGCCAAGTATAGGAGCAACAATTTATTGTCGAGGAGATTCGACGTGTCAGATCATATGGAGAAAGCAAGGATAGAAGGAACTTTGATAGAATCTTAATAGTCAGCCATGGAGTTCGGGACGTCTCATGGAAGCGAAGCTATTGCACTAAGTGTTATTCACAGTAATCTCCTACGTAAAGCATCTAAGGGGGCTTAGTGCTCGTCTCGGCGGCTCGCTTCTAGTTTCCCTACCTTCTCGGCTGGAACTGCCTACACACTTTCGCCTCCGACGGTGCTCCAGCACCCGCAAGGCGCCTTTTACACAGCCATACAGGTACCGCCTCCTCCGACAACTCGAGATACAAATACTGTCTTGGCAACTCCGACCGTTGAATGGAGTGAGGTGCCGTATTGAGTCAGAGATTCGTCTAATTTAGCTTCCCATTCATGATTCTTAGAGCTGATCATTGGATATCTGTCCCTGCTACGATTTCGTCACTTCTTGATCTAGAGAACATTACTCGAAGTAAGAGTGGTTTTCAAGGATGTTGCAGTCATAGAGGTGCTCTAAAACTCTGCATTTCTCGTTTATTTGTTTTTCTCTGCATCTTTGGACTTGTCTCAGCCCTCAAGTGGATGAAAGTATCGCAACACGTTTGATAATGACCCATACAGAGTACATACCCGGTCCGGATGGGAAGAAGATAGCAATTACCGTGCCATTTTGTGAGAACTTTGTGACCCACAGTGAATCCCATTTCCATTTAAACCCTGCCGATGCACATCTGTATGCGACACCTCGAGATATTGAACCGCCTAGACCACCGGAACTACCAGAAGAATTGAGAACAAGTACCAAAAGTCATGTGGATCAAATGTGTGAAAGATGCTCGTCCATGAACCTCAGAAATCCTCCTTCTCTCTGCAGTGAGATTGACTTGGGCGATATAGCAGATAGTCGGAGGGGGGCCGTAAAGAAAGATCAGTCAAATGGAAAAACTCAAATTGAAGGCTACGTCTGCGACCTTGGCCATTTTCCCGATGACTTCAATACTTCAACCTGTCCCCTTTGCTGGACGCTAGCTTCTATTCGTACTCGGCTGTTACAATCACCATTTGGAATCCCTCCTTGGCCGTATGAGCTTCACGTCGTTTCGGCGGCGCATGTCCATTTTGGGGAGGCTAGCATCTCCCAGATCTTAGGATTGCGACGAATAAGTGATACTCTCATATTTGCTGTCGACCCTAAACCACCTCACATTTTTTTTCCTGGCCGTACCGGATTCTGGTTGACTGAACATTCGGGAACCTCGGGTCATCTGTATCCTGTTGCTCCCGAAGAGGACAAAAACCAACGAAGATTTTCCGGACGCCAATTGCAACCCGATCGTATTGACTATTCTGTCATCAGATCGTGGATCGTTTCGTGCCAAACTTATCACCTAGAAGCTTGCGCTTCCGATAGATCTAATTCCTCGAAGGATATCCCAGATTTTAGGGTAATAGACTGCTACACGAGGCTAGTGATAAACGCTAGCATAAAAGTGCCATACGTTGCTCTTAGCTACACCTGGGGCTCTGGATCTACCACTGAGAATATACAAACAAGTACTGATATTCCTATTGATGGTACAGCACTAGTCATTGAAGATGCGATAGTTGTGACCAAGGAGCTTGGGCTACGATACTTATGGGTTGACCAATACTGCATCATCCAAGAAGATCTACAAATAAAGATGAAGCAGATCCAAAACATGGATGCCGTATATAATCGAGCAGAAGCCACCATCATCGCAGCCGCGGGAGAGGATGGATCATTTGGGCTTCCAGGCGTCAGCAGCCGCCGTCGAATTATTCAGCCTTCAGTACAGATCGATGACCGGCTATTCGTTTCATCAGGACCGCACCTCCAGGATTTGTTAAAGCTCTCGAAGTGGGCGAGCCGTGGTTGGACATACCAAGAAGGACTTCTCTCAAAGAGGCGAATCATATTCACAGAGTATCAGACGTATTTTGAGTGCGCATCAGCTCACTGTTGCGAGGCGATTGATGCTCCACCAGACGTGCTGTTCCAAGAGAGATTCGTCAACGGAGGTCATTCTATGGCCTCCCTTGACTTCCGGGTCTTTCCGCTCCGCAAACCCGTTGCAAAGGCTCACAAGATCCTGAAAAGAATCCAAGAATATGCATCAAAGGAACTTACGCACAAGTCAGACACATTGAATGGTATTCTCGGGATATTTGCCGTTGTTGAGAAGCTGCTACCATCAACTCGCCATTTAGCAGGCATCCCGATCCTGGCTCAAACAGAAACAACACCCTCATCTTTCGCGTCACCAGACTCACCCTCTTCCAGACCAAAGCAAGTAAGGCGGAATCTTAATGAAGCACTCTTATTCGGGCTCCGATGGGCGATCCAGTCCGCAAAACGCAATCCCAGATTTCCAAGCTGGTCATGGATAGGCTGGGCTGGGCCATTGCAACTGAGATTCCCGTCGGCGGATGTGGAATGTGCAATACCCGGAAGCCGTCCACGAACCAAATTTTGGGTAGAAACACATGAAGGCCATCTCGTTGAATGGACGGAATTCTACGCCTCTGGAGATCATCAGTACGGGAAACTTCCTCCCGTCTCCAATTTTCTCCACGTCGAAGGTCCAGCTGTTCAGCTGCAATTTAGATTTGGACAGTTGTCCGGATGGCTTGAAACGCATCCCCCTACGGAAATTGAATGTGGACCTCATGTTCCGCTCTACGTGAACGACCTGCAGATTTCGATCTGCCCTCTACACGTCACGAGATGGGTAGATGACCTTCAAGATTTCTTAGATCGTTTACTACAGGGAACTTGGGAAGCGCTCATCCTCAGCCATTGCGGATCGCCTTTGCCGCCAGAGACAGACGTGTTCGGCGAAGAGGTCTCGATAAGTTACGAAACCCTGAGCAAGGAAAACCAGACGGATTTCGAGTTGCTGGTATTGGAGCCTTTCCCGGCAGAAAGGGAAGGAGCACATACATACTATGAGCGGCTTGGAACTGTTAAGCTTATCTTCCCTGGGAGACTTGAATTGCCGTCGGTCGGATTATTGAAGGTTCAGCGAAAGCGATTTCGGATTGGATAGTCCAATAAAATAGATATGCCCAATTTCTGTTCTTCTCGTAGCCTATATATTAATCCAATTTGCTTTGTACCTATTTTTTACGCCTGAACAGAAGATAATGATAACGACGGCCACCAGCGTATCTTGAAGGCAATCTCTAACGGACCGGTTGGTTGTGCAATTACTGTGGAGATTGTCCAGAGAATCTGAGCATGTCGCACGCATGCCTGATGTTTACGGCAATGGTACGACTGTCCGAATCTAGCCGAGACAGCTCTATATAGACCATGGACGTGTTTAGAGAGTCCCAGCGTCGGCTATAAGCGATCGGGGATTTTCATCGTCTATCAAATGCTCAAACCGTTTCAGGGGAAAAAAATTGCGACAAGGGTTAAGTGTTCACAATGCTTAAAAACGCTTCACTTCTTATTCTAAGACCAGAAAATGGATTAAATTTAAAGCGAGATGAGGTGCAAAAACTAGTACTCACTAAGAGCTCTCCTACCTGGGGACCTATCTCGCTTCGGCGATTAGTAGAGAGTGTATACCTGAAATCTCATGCTACTTGTCGTTTGAGTCAATTACTGTTCCAAAGACTATCATCTCATGATATTCTTCTCAGTATGCGATGAAAGATGTTCATCAATCACTGTCTCCACCCATCCCGGCAGACGGCAGACTCTCTGCAGTCCTTCTCCACTTCTCACTCATTCTTCCGGTGTTTCGATAATTCGCCATTTGTTTCTCATGTATCTCGACAAGTGTGTCCCACGCCTGACCATCGTAAACCTCCAAGATATTAATTCCTGGCCTCGGCGCTGCCCTCCTCACCAACCTTCTTGCTTGTTCATCAAGACTGCCAACGAAGCATTCCCACGTCTCGTTAGGAACCTGGAATTCACGCTTGTAGAAAAGTGGTATCGTCTCAGCTCGGATCTTGGTGTTGATCTGCAGTAGTGAGCGCTGCTGAACTGCGGTATTGTAGTCTTGGATCTTGAAAAGAGTGAGAGCTTTCTTTCGATGCTCATAAGAAGCAACGTGTTGGCGCATTTTTTCACAATTTTGGAGAGTCGACAGGAGAAAATATACATTTTGATTAAGTCGATCCACGTTTGACAATCAACAATCTCTTTGTTCAAAACGGCATATTCATTCGATGATACTGGCTCGATGGCGCCTGGATGTACATTGATCTTTTCGTCTCGCGGTGGAAGAAGATAGCCATAGATCTTGAGGCGGATCTCCGATGGCAACGTCAGGAGTGATAGCCTGGGGATAGAAGTCGAAGACATCGTCGCTTGGTATGGTGCAAATGGCTGAGCCCACCTTGTAGAGCGAACCGTCCCAGCAAGGTGAGGATCTGCTATATCTTCTATTTTCTCGATTCAGGATCTCGGACGAGGAGTAGATCGAGAATAAGCCAAAATTTTGTGGCCAAGTCAAGCACAGGTTCGAGGGGATCAAAATCTTTGTCTGCTTTATATCAACTCAGTTTGGTGATTCACTTTGTTCAACGACGAGCTAGTTTCAATAGTGATGCTGCCGGTCCTAGAGCATTAGTCTAGTGATAGGCTCTTTCATTACGGTCGTCAAACAGCTCATAATAGTCTTTTTTCTCACCGATGTCACTGCTAGCGTACTTACTGCATCGATTCAGGGAGCAGCTATATAAAGCGGGTCGAAGAAGTCCCAAACTTCAGCAGTACCAAGGTAACTAAACAATATTCTTCCGAAGGGACAAATCTCTATCACACGAAAGAACGTCAATCAAGCCCAAATTTTCGATTTAAAGCTCATTCAGCCCTGGAAAATGGTAAACCTACAAGCCCAGTTGGGGTTCTTCTCCTTGCCGCCAGAAATCCGCATCTATATCTACGAGCTCATCTTCTTCCCCAAAGGTCAATGTGTTACTGTCCACCAACGCAGGCGCCTATTCTTTGAAGAGGATGTTAACAATAGGCGTAGTCACCAGCTCCAAACAGAGATCCAACTTCTCCAAGACTACCTCAACCACCGGCCTCTTCCTTCCTGCCCCATTGAGTTCCCGCTGCTACGTCTCCCAATCAGCCCAAAAGACCCCAGATACCCGCGCCGGCTAAGGGCAGACGAAGTCACATGGGCTAGGCAACAGATTGTCTTTCTGAAAAGGGAAGTGAAAGCACTCGGATTGAAGAGGATTCCACGCGCATACCAGACGGCGAGAAACAATAATCGAGCCATCCTGCAGTTGAGTCGTGCTTTGCGCCATGACGCGATGGAGACCTTTTATAAGCGAAATATGAAGATCCATGACGCTCGTTGGGAGCGTTATCTTTCAAGTTTGGATCCAGTGGCGAGAGGTATGGTGCACCGAGTGGAAGAACCAGAATGGGACAAGAATTCGCTCATTGGTTGGACCTTGGCAGTGATGTTGGGTGATCTCATAGACCATCTTTCTGCGGCATGGCCAGTGGTGAAACTCGATTGGGATGGAGTGACGGCCGAGGAGGACTAGTGAACTTGACATCCATAGGTGACTCAAGAACATATAAGCTCAACAAAAGTTGAACGGAGTGTCCATATATCATTACAAGAAAGAAGCTTTTAGCTGTGGCTATGTACTTATCCTACCAGTGGCTGTTGTTCCTGTCTACCAGAAGAGGACTCGAGATGACTACTTCGAGCTCTGTTACAAAGCTAGAGTCCCTCAGGCCTTCTTGAGTTTCTTGACATCGTATCCCTTAATGCCAACTGCTGCAAGCATCTCTGCGGCAGTTTGGATATCCTTTCCGGTTTTGGTATCCTTGCCGCATTTCCGAGGAGGCGAACTCAGCTGCTTCTCCCAGTCTGCTTCTCCGAGCGACAATATTTCGCGTGGGTCAGGAGGGCCATCTCGCACATAGATTGATGAGTTGCCGTCTTCCGATCGTTTATTGTTCCCTGCGGCGCCCCAATCGTTATTTGGCTGACCTTGCTGAGGTACCCATCGCTGAGCTACAAAATTGCGATGATTGACCGGTTGCTGCCCATTGCCGGCTGGGATGTTTTGGTTGGGTACATAACCTGGTATGTATTGGAAAACTTGATCCCAGCTTGTGCAGCCTGGTGGTAGCGGCCAATTCCTAATTGCATGGAGGTGTTCAACGATCCTATTGCCAATTCCGACAACCATACGGAATAGAAAAATCTGCCAGGGTTCAAGGACTTCTTGAATATCTGCCCATTCAATGACTGCAGTGTCAATCTGTCTCGAGTTAGCGGGCTCTCAATGCATCGAAAAAATAGTAGTGATCGAAAGCATGAGAAGCGAGGAGGTAGGGAATTCAGGGATCCTTACCTGGGCGGCGGCAGTACCACAAGCACTAGCAACAGCATTTATCAAAGCCATAGACCACGGCGTTCCTATTGCAATGTTGCCCACGAAGTTGACGGTGAGATTTTCCACAAAGGCTTCACCCATCCTCCAGAATACCGACCTTTCGTGTACTATTTGGACCGGATGATCCTCAAGGTTTAATCGACGATTCACGTCCCGCTCAAAGACTCGTGGCTGTAGATCCCGCTTTTGCGAAGGTTGACAAAAACCGATCCGATCAAATACAGGTTCTAGCAAATCTCTATCTTCTTTTAAATCTTTGACAAGCATTTTTGTCTCCGTCGCCGGATCTTTTTGGGCCGCCACCCAATAATCTTTGACTGACACGTCCTTTTTCGAGATCCCAAAGATTCCGCTGCGAGAAACTTGCTTGAAAATATCGCTGCCGCAGATATGTTCTGTATCAAATTCGTGCTGAAATGTTCTGTAACCCATCTCGAAGAAAATTTTGAGAGAGTGCATGGCATCGGACTTGAAGTCTCCTCGATTGACTAGAGTTGCGCCGCTATCATCACCATGAGCACTCTGGCTACGCGGAAATTGGTCATTCTTGTGGTCTGGACGCTCTCCCGAATCTGGAACCGGTCCGGCTATTGCCGTAAGTGTGAACACAAGAAAAATGAACACAGTACAAAACATTTCAGCCTACTCTAAATCCTGAATATATTTGACGGGAGTCTAAGAGTCAAGACAAATGTACATGGGATCGTCCAAGACGCCAGATAATATTGAAGGAATTACCAGATTTAGACTGCAAACCACGAGGATCAAGATACATAAATGACGGACGTGATGCTGAGGCACGTGGCTGGCGATTAAGGCCTATGTTGGCTTGAATGCAACTTGCCATAATCCCATCATATTCTTGACCTCTGAAAGAATCGCATTCGGTCTATAAGGCGGCATGTTCTAGATTTTGGCATGAAAGCTCCAACAGTAGAGCGAAGAGCAACGACGGAAAGGCATCCCGGACATAATCGGCTAGCCTCGGACACGAAACATACCATATACCACGTTGAACTGTTAACATTCTGTGCCAGGACGAGACTATTGGATCATGGATCGAGACACCCAACCCTCGCGCCCATTCATGGGTGCCAACCGAGACAAAGCATACGTAAAAGGGAACTAGAGCAACATGTTTAACAGACCTACTGCGGCGGACCGGAAGCAACATTTAGGTTTCCACGTGGTTAAAAGTCTAAGTTGCGAGATTGACCTGTCAGCGTTGCAGTAACAGTCATCAGATAATTCGAATCCAACAGAGTTGGGCATCTTAGCCTCTCGAGCGTTGGCACACGAGCTTTCCTAGCCTTGCCAAGTCCGAGTTCTTGGCCCCTTCGGCCACTGGAGCCCCAGTCTGGCATCCCGGTCGGGCGTGGGGACCGTCAACTTTCCCAACGCTGATATTGCTGCCCTATGTCAGTTGACGGTAGCCCCGCTCCGCCATGTGCTTCCGGCTTTTTTTCTATTGCCATGTGGGAGCTAGTACGTCCTCGGTAGGGACTCTCAGCCCTGTTTCGGTAAAGCCCGCATCGTAACATTGTTAGAGGGGCCTTCAGACCAGCGGTGACAAGCGGTATTTTTATGGTCCTGTTGTTCAGAGTCAGGGGAGTCTCCAAGGATTAGTACATGAAGACCTGGAAATCTGTGGAAGCTGAAATCCAGACTAATTGTACTTCCGTAGGCAAACTTTATAGAAAATGTGGTTCGATTGCCGCAGTTATATGACTGATATGTATAGCCCCTCAATATATTTCCGTATTGGATGAATATGAGTAAGAATTGGTAGTATAATTTTCAAATGGTTTGTACTTGAGGGTTGTTGTGCTCTCGTTTTGGAATAGGAGCCAAAATTGCGAAGACAAAAACCAAAAAATCAGGCTTAAACAGAGGCAATGCATGGGGCCCTGTTCCTAATACTATCTGCTGCCTGCTGCCCTTCATCCGCACTACTTTGCAGGAATCTGGCCATTAATACCAATGGGGTCGTAGTACAACAATATAAGACCATTGTTGGCATAGTCCGTACCCCATCCGGGTAAAGTCTGGTGATTAAATGCTCCTTGCATACCGTCACAGTTAGTAATGAGATTGCTCAGATCGCCCCCAGCGTTGCCGCCATTGCCAACGCGGTCACTGCACGAAGTTCCCGACATTTCACTGGAGTAGGCTCGCACAGCCCAACCTTTTTCTGAGTAGAAAAATCCATTCATTCGGTCGAGAGGAGTTACATCCCAGGCATTATCTTTGTTATTGGTGCCTGCACCGTAATCTTGCTGAGTGCGACAGGTCTCCTGGACACTGCCCCAGAACTTGTCGGGGAGTTTAGGAATACTACTACCGAAGGGTTGGCCAATACAGTGCATTGGATCAGCTTTGGCGAGAGAGATGATGAAGAGTAGGAGGAGAGAGAGAGTGCAGAGATTGGGGATTAGATTTTGAGCTGTCATCGTGTGTTACAAACCAAAGAACAATATATTGTAGCACTGTTGTAATACGAGCCCGGCTAATACAATTAACGAGGTCAGATCACAGTGATTTAAGTAAGGAGAGGTGGAGGACGTTGAGGTGTGTCTATGAATGCATAAGGACAAAGGATTTGTAGGAGGGGACGGACAGCAGAAGATGTTTTCAGGCTTTAAATGCATTTATCTCGGACAGCGTCCTCGGTAATGGATGCGGCATTGCGATTTGATACCAAAATCGTAGAGGGGCTGTTGTCGATAATCTAATCTACCGCGTCAAGAAAAGTTGGTGATGGTCATCACGAAGCGTGGCTGGACTTCCTGTCGGGGCTACCCGGAGATCTCGGATCCGGGTCGGATTATGAGACACGGCCGGGTTACTGACTCCGGAATGCCGAAACCAATGCAAGTTCTTCTCAGCCTTGTTGATTCAGCTCTGCCTTCTTGTACTACAACCTTCCTTCTCCGCATCGGCGCAGTAGATACATTAGATCGATGAAATAGTCTCAAGCTCAAGGCGCGACTGTGGTAAGGCGTGGAGATATATAAGGTGATCGAACCTGCCTCCCTGATAACAAACTCGTTGCATTCCCTAGGATACTTCACCTGCAACGGAACTCCGCCATCTCACATTAACGCCCTTCCTAGTCTCGTGTCTTGTTTCTTATCAGATTTGTTCTACAACCTTCTTTTTTTTTTAAAGAGTTCATGAGGTGGTACGGTATTTTTATATTAGGTGCAGCAGGCCTCACCGCTGCCACTGATGTGCCTCTCATAACAAGAGATCTCGTTGCAGCAGACCCGAAATTTTACTGGGACCTCATGCCATTGAACTCAGATAAGCTTTATGTCTGGCCTCCCGGCTCCAAGAACCAGAAGAGCCTCCGGTCTCCAAAACAAGACGACTACGGTGCCCTGGCATTCACATCAATGGAAGTTTTCCAGACGCTCTTCCGCCAAGGTCTCGAACCCATGAAGCCCACAAGCTGTAGCATGAATACAAAAGACCTCGCCTGGACCCAAGGAAACTACATTTTCTACGGTTCAGTTAATGTTCTCTCCGGTTACAGCCAAAACATGCAGATCTCCACGCTCAATCGCGACGCAAAAATCTCGGGCAAGACTGAGCTCAGCATTGTCGACGCCATCCAGTATCAAATTGCAATGAACCACTGGGATGCTGGCTTCGCAATCCTCAAATATTGGGGAGACGACAAGACAAAATACGGTTACCTGAGCTTCAAGATCGCGGACATTGACGGGGATGACCCAAACATAGCAAAGGTATCTCTACCGTCGATCCCGCCGCTGGAAGCTCTTCCGCCCACTATGAGTAATACCGAGTGGATTTTGATGAACCTGACTGCTCGGATTGATGGGCCATGCGCAGTTACAGCCCACTCGAACAACAAGCCGCCTGGTGGCTAAGTGTTTACAACGTGGAACATATCAGTAGCTATGTTGGCTCAGATGTTCGTATGACGGCGTACTAATCTTCTAGCTTTAAGCTGTAGTCCTCCAGTAACCCAGCTGGTAGCTAGCGACTGGTTTGCTAGTAATTTCCGGACCGCGGTAGATCCATTGTAGTACTAATTACACTATCAAATTCAATTCAAAATGCTGTCCCTTAATATGCTCAGAAAGCTTGTTCAATACTGTGTCAAGACGTTTCATCGGTCGCCCAGGTAGGATCATGTCCCCGTAATAATCCGTCCGAGCGCCTATTTACTCTATCGAAGACTTTTCCCTCGCCAAAGCCAGTTTTTACGCAGTATCAAAACCCTCCCGTAAAGCAGAGCAGCTCTAGACTATACCTCATTGGGCCGACCGACATTCACTTCGATGGTAACATTTAAAGAATTTCCGTCTTGGCATTTCACTGTCTCATTTAGTAAGCAACCTCTTAGCTATAGATATCATTGGCACGGCAACTTTAGAAGGGGGATGGTGGAAATCCGAAGAGATGAAAAGCAAGCAGAAGCTACACGTTTTAGTGTGTTAGCGTTGGGGTCCCAGTGATCTACACGCTACCGCCGTATCTTAGAACGCCCCAAGGGTGACCAAGTGAACGTCATGGTTGAAAACCCGAGATCACCATATCGAGCCGATGTCAAGCTTCCCAAGAAGTTTCGTCCAAAAGTCATAGCTCACGACGCAGTACGAGGCTTCTCCTCGTCCGTTGAGCAGCTGCAAGTAAATAGTAAGTAACTGGAGAAGATACGAGCTACTTCTAAGCGTCATACATGACTGAGAGCATGTCAGTGCATGACTATTGCCAAATAACAATGAGCAAACAAGATTGGCAGATGTCCAGCTAAAGATCGCCAGTTAAAGTTTCAAGGTTCATATACGCTAAGATGATTTCTTAGAGGCTTAAATGAGCATCTTTCAAATAAAGCTCTCGCAGAAATGTAGGAATGAGAGCTAGTGCTACGGGGACCGTGTACATTGTTTCCAGACTACATGTCAAACTAAGAATAGATGTCCTAGACTTCGAGAAAATCATGATCTATGCTGCATGGCAACATCAAATCGAATATTGGAACATGACTGTGGACGGCGTCGGCGTTGTACATAGCGTCGTAGGCTCACTGAGAAGCGGGGATGCGGTCTTTATGACTCGAGGCCACTTTGTATAAGAGTGAGTGCAAGAATAATACTAGCGAAACTCTCCATGTGTTTTACGTCTGTCGTGTCCCATGGCCCAAATTCACGCATTTCCATGAACGGGCCCTGGGTCGACAGTATCTCTTCCCCTTTCAAGCTGTTAAATTTTTGTAAGTAGGCAATGTATTTATTGTCGTACTCTGCACAAGTAATGTAGATCTCTGAGTGGTCCTGTGAGGTTATAATCCGCCTGTCCAAAAATGTCAACATTACCAGGATAGAAAATTGTGCATAGCTCAATGTGTGACTTACCGTCGCTTGTTCTTGTTCGTGAAATCTGGGAGATGGCCCCTTTCTGGCCAAGAAGCTATCCAAGCCACCATCTGAGCGGCTTCCTGTATTCGAACCTTGTCATAGATCTTCATTCGCAGAGAAGCTTTGACTTCTAGAATTGCAAGGGGTGTGTCCCGGCCCCTATGTCGCAGGAAGCCATCAGTTCTCGCTTCCATCACCTTCAAAAGATGGAGCTGGAGCCGGTGAAGGGTCCAATCGGCGCGAATATCCGGGTGGCATATCGTCAGCGAATTTAGAAAGAGCACAAGTGATGTATTGACAATTTGTTCATCGCAGACGGCAGTAGCGACCATAGTGTTTAAAGGGGAAGCTGGAGACATATCAAAGGGAAGCAATGCATGCCGGCTCTGCTCTGACGATTGAGGGGTTTCAAAGATTTCGCCTGGCATGGGTTCTTTGTCAAGGCGTAGGGATTCATCGAAAGTTGTTGAGAGCGCATTAGCAACATCAGACGACGAACTGGATACATTGTCGGGATGCTGATCAGCTGTCGCTTTCTCCGATTTGGGGCTGAACAAGCTATCAAGAGGTTCTGTACGAGGTGTCGGAGTGGCTGGCTCCACGGTGCTTCGCTCTTGTGTTCTAGACCGTGTTCTGTACGCAATGGGTGTCCATAAGGCCTTCGGTGATTCCGAGTCGCCTTCTGGATCAGGTGGTACCCGCCGAACTTGCTCCTGGTAATAATATGCAAGAGAAAAAAGGCCGATGTCCTTGCCGACTTCGGTAGACCGACCTTCAGTAGCACGGACATTCACCGTATTCTTATAGTCCCGCCACGGCTGCCACTGGGAGAGGTGAGCACGGGCGCTATTTAGGCTATCCTCAGCAATAATGCCACTCTTTTGAAAATTGAGCGCGGCAATTTGATGCTTCCACAGGACTCTGAACAGCAGAAAGTCGTCAGATCCAATTTTCGACGCAGATGCTTTCAGTGCAGAGACTCCACGCTGTACAATATCTTCAGATATATGTTTCTTTGCGGCATTTCCCCATTCTGTCACTGTTTCTGGAAGTGGCATTCTCAAAAGCTTGTCGATGTGACTGGGTCTCTCCCAGCGTCAGACAGCAAGCAGTAACAAGGTACATATATGACGACCTTTCAGATGCGTTTTAAATAATATAAAAATCGGTGAAATGGCGTTTCTTAACACGGACTACTAGCCTGACCTGTTGCAAACAGGTATCGGGGTTAAAATATCCCTTGGAAGACATTTGCGATGGAATTTGTTACACTTGTGCTTTTGCTACTCCAAAGGCTCAGAAAAGGCGTCAAGGCTGACATCGATTGGTGATCGTCTGGTTATCCGAGTGGCTGCAGCCTAGGGGCAGGGCAGAGGTGTGTCAAGGTGATGCCAAGAGTCAGGTTGTCTGGCCAACACAGCCGCCGCGATTTCTCGCCCAGTAACGATACGCTAAGCCCGACTTAACATCACGACGATAAACACCTTATGTTGTCGGACAACATCCTTTCGTGCCTCGATCCCGACGCTCATACCGAGTGATCTCTATCTGTAGGCGAGTATGGAGCACCAACTGATTATCTAACCACCCTCGTCACTCATGGAATCGTCACTCCGACGCGGCTTCCTCCAACGTACTTACAAAGTCCTGGGTGTGCTCCTTGAATGTCTCAATGAATTAGGGCATCCTTACGTGGATGCTCAGGATCAGAAAGACCTCGAGATCTCATTGTTATCGCTCGATACTGCTTCTGATGGAGTAATCGATTTTGAGCCTCGACTCCTCAGACCATTACCAGCAGAATCGTTCAACAACGTATTCAACAACTTACGCGAGCGACCAACATGGAGTGAAGAACCTGAGTGGCCATTGGAATGGAAGCTCAACCGCTATGACAAGAGCCACAATGCAGCTTGCTACTTCGGCCATTATCTGACAGAGGTGCTGGACGATCCCTCCCTTCGAAATACGGCGAATTTCAAGAAAGAGTACGTGGCTTGGTATACCGGTATCCAAAACGCCTGCTGATTATATAGGAACTTCAACGAGACGTACAAATATTTGCGAAAAGAAAACCGTCATAGACGTACTTCTAATGATGGTTCTATCGAATGGGCAAATCACTGCCTCCTCCTCGCGACCTCATCTGAAAGCAAATTGGCACCAGAAGTCGACGAAAACAAATCCCCAAAATCGATTCCGAACACCCCAGTACACGCTGGCTGCATACTCTGCGAGGGGAATAGCAATGACGAAGGCCGCCTTCTTCGCAGCGAGATCTTCGCAGCAGCCACGTTGATGCGCGACCAGATGCGTCAGCGGAAGCACTGGGATCACTTCCTGTTCCCCGTAAGCCACATTTGCCCTGCAATATCAAGCGCCATGCTAACCTACAGCAGGTGTTCATATACTCCTTCAACGGCTACAACGTCCGTATCCTTCAGGTACACTACGACCACCAAAGAGACGGTCTCACGGTGCGCATGACACCTTACATGCGCATCAACGGGGAAGAGGAAGAAAACACCAAGCTGCTGTTGCGGTGGATGCTGGGCACGCCAATCGGCGAGACAAAGTTTGAAAGCTTGGAAAAATTGCACGAGCAGGAGAAGGAGGATGAGCAGCCAAGAACGCCAAGTAGGAGGAGTTTGAGGTGCAATCCATAGGCGAAACGTCGCTTCTGCCTCTTCACGACATTAAGCGCCACCCATGCCACCTCTTCTTCGGTGATGTGCATCGCTTGCCTCACTGAGACGGCTCTGGACCTCGGCCGTGAGCCCGATCGTCACCATCTACGCGCACGTACGTTTCACTATCGTCACCAAATCCTCCTAAAAACAACGCACGCCGCGGCGTTCAAGATAATCGCTATAAGAAGCGTAGCGCCCTGCACGTACGGGACGGCCCTGTGCCAGGCTCGTTCGGAAAGCGTTGGCAATGAAAGCTCTTATCGACCGGACAGGAGGGTGTTGTGGGTTAGATAAAACGAGATCTTGAGAATGAAGTTTTCCACGTCTACAATGACGAACCCGAGGTGTTGAAAAATCCGAACACTGGGAAGGCCGGTGTTCAGATGCGGAGCGCCAGTAACGAGTTTACAATAAGCAAGATCTTATTGGGAAGGCTTCATGGTCCAAACGTACCGCCGCGTGAGAGACAAGTCCATGAAACGTTTACAGAAAATCTGTGCATTACAATATGATTAGAATTGATATAATACATAGAGACCAAAGTTCTCTGCAAGCTCTCGATCGGCCGGGGCGAGCAGTGTGATATTGCAGAAGCCTCATTGCCAGGAATCTAGATAGAGCCAGTCTCCATTCTCTGCGCCTGGTACGGAAACCGGCACAGCTCAGATTTTCAAGGGGCCACTCGCGTACCAGCCCAAATGTTATCCGCATCCTTTTCAACAACCGTGTGAACCGGTTTCAAAGCAGAGCCAAGTCACTCAGGGTTTCCACTCCTGCGGATCCGGATACAGCACGAGGGGGAACAATCGCTCGCTCCTGCAAGTCGATTAGTAGCTTTGACACCAGGCTACTCCATCAGGCCAGCGGCGGAGGATGTAGTTGCGTCATGATGCGGGTGGATGGGAGGAGGATGTTCGCAGGTCGGAGATAGAAGTCCGGGTTATTATCTCAAGGGCATCGTCGATATAGAGGATCGATGGACGAATGATGTGTAAGCCTGGCGTCTGGGAAGAACTAGTTGAACAGTGGGGTTCCGATGTCTGTGAAGACTGCCGCATTCAGTCAGGCGGCAGTGCTGGAATACTCGGTGATGAGTGTAGGTTTATGTGTTCATGTTTGGCATAGCCGGCATTAAGAGGTTCCGAGCCCGCTGAATGTATCGTATCGTTGACCTTAGAGAGTATTCGAACCCGGGGAGACACAATGGCTAGAGGCAGTCGCTTCCCAAAGCCAGATGAGAGGGGTTGTTGAACCCAGATCATATCCGTTCGGCAGATGTACCGATGTCAAGGGAAAGTTTTCATGTGAGGCTAGAAGGAGACTTACTCTTCCTCAACATCCTCAAATGTCAATGCACCCTATTCCCTTCTTATCTGACCTTGAATTCTTGCTCAATCACGCCTTCCATTCGCAGAGCTTCCCCGAACATGATTCCTTGGACATAGCACTCCCCCACAAATCGATAGCAGCCGTCTTCATGAGCTCGCAATATAACCGGAACGGCGGCGCCAGCAAAAATGCACACCAGATCTCCTACAGCAACGTCCTCTGGTGCCCAGCCCAGATAGCGCTTGCTAGTAACATATGGTCTCTTCCCGCCCGTGGCAACAGCGGCCAGTTTGAAACACTCTCTCGACTCGAAATAGTCTCGCTTGGAGTCGTATTTGGGATTTCCTTGGTTGAGGATGGGAGGATGGAGGTTGCAATATCGCGCATCTTTGTAGATGCGCATGAGCTTTTCTTTTGGAACGATGTTGCCGGCCTGGTCTTTGAGTGGTTGATCGAAGGTGAAGAAGCGATTGTACGCTTCACGGAAGGGCGTTCCATCTGGATACGGATAAGCTATCTTAGCCAATTCATCGCAATGCTTCATGAAGGGTTCTTGGTGCTTATTCTCACGGACTATCATCATCTCCCAGGGGAGATTCGTGTCTGGGATGGTTTGCGGCTGGCTTGCCACAGTTGAAACAGTATCAAAAATGAAACCGGACACATTCATTATCTGTTTATCAGTGCTGAAGGCGACTTTTGCCGGGAGCTTCCCAGATGCCCGATATTTTCGTAAGTTGTAGGCGCTGATTGTAGGCTTCTTGGTATATGTGTTATCCCAGTTAGGTACCCAAGAGGGTAGTTGGAGGGAAGATTCTGCGGATGGAGTGCCGGCGTAGGACAAAAGTTCAAAGTTGACACCTTCTCCGTTTGCGCCTAGGTGACGGATCATAAACTCTGTGTATAGATCTTCTGTCGACATAGAGTAATCTGGCTTGATACCTTTGGCATTTGAGGTCATCCCAAGAAAAGCAAATATCATATCTCGCGGATCTGTCGCGTCACGATGGCGGAATGAGCAGACCAATTTAGAAATAGGTGTGTCAATTGTTCCCTGCCGAAGTTGTGTTCTCAGATTGTCGATGGTTGAAATTGACCGGCTGACCAATCCTTCCCACCAAATGTTCATTCCAAAGTCCTCCATCCACTCGAACACGTCGGTAATAGTTTCGAAATCGCATGTGTACCTATCTCCGCAGACGATCTGCGCCTTCGCAGCCAAGGCGACCTCTTGTATTACCCAAGCCCTCTTAAACCAAGGTCGATGGAGTAGCGACGAAACTGCAGCCCATGTCCTTTTGTCTTCGTTGGCTGTGCATTGAGAAGATCCAAGTATATCCAGGTCTTGCTCATCGTCTTGTGGGTCAAGGTGTGGCAGGTCCTTCGATTGAAGCTTCTTCATGAGTTTGAAGGCCAGCTTGTCACTCTCAATTTCTTCTCCCAACCATATCTGGACAGCCTGCGCCTCAGCATAGATATGCTTCATGATTCCGACTTGCCGATTCCGTTCCAAAACATCCTGTTGGTTGATACACACTGCATCAACCCAAAAATGTCGTACCTGGTCTGGAAGTCTAAATCGCTTGAGAGCGGCAAACAAATTAGCCGTCACTGGCACCGTCTTGTTGGATATTTTAATCTCGCGGTTCTTGCCATTACCACCCCAAGTATACGATAAAGCCTGGTAAATGGGTCTCGCATCAAAGGATACATGGCTCAAAGTGCAGCATATTTCATCCTCTAATGTCCCTGGCTTGATCAGCAGAACGCGGAAATCTTGCTTCTCCGTCAAAGATTCGTACTGATAAAAGGATGGCGGCCTCTTCGGATCGTTGAGACCAGGCTGATGGTTGGTTGACGATGGTAAAGTCTCTGAAGCTACTCCATTGGCGCTACCTCCGTGAAGAGTAGCCATCAGAGCTTTGAGGCGGCTTGCTGCAACGGTCGTCATTGCTAAGAATTGACTGTAGGTGTCTGATCCTGGAGCCAGGCATATTCAAGAAAGACACAAGAATCATTGAGAAATTAGCGCTCCATATAGACACCCGCTTCTGTCGCCTGCCAGAATGACAGCTGCCTACAGTCATTTTTCTGAAATGCCGCAACATATTGAGTGCGCTAAAAGAACGAATCTTGTCAGAAACGCTTCCCCATGAGAGATTAGGGATAGATTGAAGCCATCGGCAAACCGATCTTAGATTAACGTTGCCGGTCGGGATGGTCCCGAGCTTGTGAGACCTTGCAAGTCAAAAGGACAATGTCCGTTAGATGGAAGCTAGAGGAAGATGAGGAGATCCGAGCTTGCGATCCCGGCTATTTCAAAGTAGTTGCATAAAGAGATTTGCAGCGACGTAATGCTTTGGCTTTGTTTTGGTTGATCTGAAGCAGAGATGGAACATAATCTGACAAACTGCTGTGCCACGCACCAGTTCACCGGGTCCATCATTCAAAGGTTTAGACCGAACTTCAGCAACAACATAGAAAAGTTGTACTCGACACTGCTTTTCTACAATGAGTATATTGAATTTGTGAAAGGCTATTAAATAGCTAGTGGTTTTTCGCAAGAGTCGCATTACAGTAGTTTTTGGCTTGGAACTGTGAGCACGTGTCCGAGCCATCCCTTCAACGCCTTTTCCCCTTCTATCCGATCCATTCAACGCCTTCCAATACTCTCGTACAAATACCGAAACCGTATCTCAAACGTCATTCTAACAATACTTCGATCCCTTTCCTCAAAATCTCTAATCGCCTTTCTTGCCACTGCCCATCCTCATCCCCAGCCGCCTCCTCACCGTCCGCCCTCAAAATCCAGGCTAGATCGCTCATTAGTCCCAACGGCACTTCTCCATCCCCTTTTCGAACATCCACAGCTTTCCCAGCCTTGCTTGTATGCTCCCACTCTTTAGCGGCAATTTCCGCCCCATCCACCACACCAGCCGGGATCCCGCACATACTAGCACAATGCATACCGAAGCTTCCTTCCGCCACGCCTTCTTCTAGCTTGTACAAGAAAGTCACCCTCCTTGCCTCCTCCTCGACAAGAATCTTCATTCTCATTGCCTTAATCTCCGGGTGGTCTTCGAACTCTCGGGCTAGTGAATGGTAATGCGTAGCAAAGATGCCCAGACAGCCAACTCGACCGGCCAAGTCCCAAAGCACGGCTTGAGCGACCGCAACACCATCATGACTACTCGTCCCGCGGCCTAATTCGTCCAGGATGACAAGGCTACGAGGTGTCGCTTCTTTCAGAATCTTCCCCGTTTCAGCCAGCTCGACAAAAAACGTGCTCTGTGCGGCAAAGATGTGATCGTTCGCGCCAAGGCGGGACATGATACGGTCAAAAGGTGTCAGCGTTGCCGAAGAGCACGGTAGGTAACATCCAATCTGGGCCATCAGGACAGCAGTGCATGTCATACGGAGTGCTGTTGATTTACCTGCGGCATTGGCCCCCGTTAAGAGATTGAGTGATGGGTTAGGTCCACCAAGGACGATGTCGTTGGGAATAAAGTCTGAAATGTTTTCGACGAGGCAGGGATGGCGAAGATCTTGGAGGTCAAGAATGCTGCGTTCTGAGACTACAAACTTCGGGCGACAAGAGGGCTCGCCAAGAGAATTGGAAGCCTTAGCCAAGGCAATGAGGCAGTCGAATTGCGCGATGATCTTTACAGAAGCAAGCCAGATTTCGTAGTGTTCGTCAAAGCGGGCGAAGAGTCGAGAGGCAACTTCTTTGACGATTTGTGAGTGCGTCTCCTGAGCTTCTTGGAATTTGCGTACAATCGATCTTAGCTCGGGAAAGTAGTAGCGTTTTACGGCCTGAGTAGCTGACAGTTGATCCCAACCTTTCGGTACTTTCTTGGCTTTTGAGGTAGGGACCTCAAGCTGAAAGATCTCTTTGCCAACATCTCTGAAACACACTGCACTTGAGCCTAGATCATTCCGGCAACGTTTCAAGAGCGCATTGAGCTCCTCTTGAATGGATTCAATATAATCTTGACTCTCATCAAAGTCCTGTTCTACACCTCTTTCTGGCACTAATACGCCGGCTTCTGTAGCCTTTTTTCGGTCAAACGCGGTCTTCCAATAATCCAGCCTCGATGACAGGTCAGGCATTGCTGTTATGAGCTGCCCTATCACCCCTTCGTTGTTTTGCGACTTCGATTTACCGTCTTGTAGCAATGAGATCGTGTATTCAATCTGCTCGAATCCTTCTAGTACACGAACGAAGTCTTGAGCTTTGAGACTGCCAGCGTGAACACGCGAGATGAGTCGCTCCAAGTCGGGCATCCTACTAAGGTTGCCCGTGAAGCGATCTCGAACCGACGCATCGGCATTCAGCGAATCAACAGCGTCAAGCCTGGCATTGATTTTATCAATATCTAACAAAGGGTGACAGACCCACTGCTTGAACAATCGTTTCCCGAACGGTGTTACACATTTGTTGAGCAGCTGAAACAGTGTTCCGTCTGGACCACCATCAAATGAGTTCGCGAAGATCTCCAGGTTGATTAAAGTTTGGCCGTCGAGAACAAGACTCGTTGCTTTCTTGATAGGATCATACCAGGAAAAGTTTCCCAGGGAAACAATGTCTCTCTCAATTTGCAACATTCGAAGATATTGCACAAGTGCTCCAAATGAGGACATCAATAGCTCACGTCCCTTCGCTTCGCTAAGTATTGTTGGCCAGGCCTCGCTAAAGTAGTTGTTCGCTTCGATCTCTTTGAGAGTAATGTGGGATTCCCAGAATTCTTTCCCTGGCTTCAGATAGTTCCAAATTGTGGTTGGTCCTGTGTTGTTTTTCAAGATCCTAAGAGCCTTTACGGAGATACCTCCCTTTTCAAGGAGCAACTCTTGAGGTCGAGTCTGGGCTACGAAAGTCTCGAACCTAGTGAGTTCAGCGTCATCAATAAATTCCGTCAAATGAAATTGACCGGTCGCCGTGTCGACAAAAGCTATGCCGAAAGTAGGCAGGTCTTCGGTGACCGATTCTTTGATCGCAACACAGTAAGTGGAGAGATCGTCTTGTAACATTGAGCCATCCACGAGAGTCCCGGCGGTAAGGACAGAAGCTAATTCACGCTTTATGACCCTTTCTTTCGCCCCTTTAGTACCTGTGCCTTTCGCATCTCTTTCACGCATGTCCTTGCCTAGGGCTGTTTCTTTCTGGTCCACTCGCGCAATCTTGAAGCCCTTGGCGACAAATTGGTTGGCCCAATGGTCTAAACTCATTTCTGGCACTCCGACCATCCGCATATTCACACGGTCAGTAAGTTTGAGGTCGAACAGCTGATGACCTATCGTGGCGTCATTTTCGTACAACTCATAGAATTTGCCTTTTTTGAAGAACACGACGGTGTCCCAAAACTTTTGTTTGATCTCCCAGTACTGGGTCTCAAAAGGACTGAAATCTTTCCAAGCCATAGGAGGAATGTAGATAGTTCGAGGGTCATAGTCTGGATGACCACGAGGATGCCTGTCAGCATCCCGGATATCTGCAAGCCAATAATATCGTTGTTCTGGCTCAGTCTTGTGCGGCTTCTGCTTTGATTTGTGGGTGGATCCGTTGGGACCTTTTGTTGGAATATTCACAGACCGTTGTTGTAACGCCTGTGGATTCTCGGGGTCGTATGTCCATTGATGTGCAGTGGAAACCGACGGTTCAGGTATGTCGAAGTCAACCTCATTATCCACTGGTGGGGAATCGTTAGGGCTTAGCTTTGACTTTCGAGTCTTCGATGGCCTCTTTCTTTTGCCGGGACGCTGGACATCTTCGTCGGATTCATCTGGAACAATGAAATCATCTAAGTCGTCTTCTGCAAGTGGTCAGGGTTTTTTCAATCAACATCATCTTATTGACACCACAGCAAATTGAACTCGTCGGCTTCTTATACGAAATACGTGACATACCATCAACAACGGCCGACTCTTCCGGGGCATCGTATGTGTCTTCATCTGAGCTTTCTGAGACTTTCCTCCTCTTACTTGACCGAGCTGTTGTCTTCTTCCGAACTGGCTTGAAAACATCCTCATCGTCCGCTTCGACGTCGCTTTCAGACTCGGCATAGCTCATGTTTTTCTTAGCCTTGATGGAGTTAGTGGAGTCCTTAGATTTTTCATAGGAATGGACCTACTCGTCTTGAAGGCGTTCCAAAGGCCGTCAGCTCTCCAATAGCCTCCTCAGCCTCTCCTTTGACATCACCGTTAGCCGATGTGTCAGGTGAGGGCAGGCCATTGGTCTGCTCACTCTCTTTCACAACAGCGTCTTGCTCTCCAAGGTCTAACTGCTCTTCCGGTGCATCGCTGCTTGGTAGAGGCGTCAATTGACTAGACCGTTGCGTTTTGGTAGAGCTTTTCCGGGACTGGGGAGCAATGAGCAGAGATGTCTTTGGAGAAGTAGAGTCATCTGCGGCTAGAGATTGTGATGACGGAACCGATGGAGTCTTTGTAAAGAATCCGAGAATAGTTTTCTGGTTCTTCGAGGACTGCGTGCTAGAACTGGACTTCCTCAGAGAGGGTGTTGCCGGCAGTGGCGAGGCAGAAGCAGCGTCTTTGCTACCTCTTGCCATGTCACTATTCTACCACGTAATCGAGTAAGCCCAGACTAACACTCAATGCAGCAGAGACCAACGTCGTTGGCGTGTCTATAAAAGATACGGATATTTCTGCTATGCCCGGAGCTCTAACGAAAAGCGCGGTCACGTTCCGCGTCTGCTAGCGCGTCTGGGTTCTACGCGTCGGTGGAGCTTCCAAGGGCGCCGCGCGCGCGTCTTTTGGTGAGGTACCAGGGTATTCTCTCTCAAGGTATAGTAGCGGTGACAAGATGCACAGGCTAGATGCTAGTTGGTGGCTGTACATCTTGTCACTGCTACCAGATCTTGAGGGAGAATACTCCCTATCCGAGTCAGCTTCGGGATTCAGTGTGGCCGGCACTGCACCGCGGTCTAATTCGCTATTAGAGCTCATAGATACATATCTATACAAGATGGCATGGATGACCCCTTTCAGTCTATTCATTATCACCCATAAGCATTCGTTCATTTTTCTTCTCCCTCTTCTTCTTTGTCCGAAATCTTCGAATTGTCCGAACATCCGCTGTTTCATCCGGCTGAGGAGCCTCCGGATCCTCCTCCCATCCCGGACACTGTAATCCCTTTTCTTCAAATTCTTCATCCGACACAATATTGATCAGTCTAATCTTCCACTTCCCAACCCTCAGGATCAGCAGCTCATCATCTATGATGTACCTGTTGGCCTCTCCGGAGTCAAGTCTTACGACAGGTGTAAACGAAAGGTGATCGCCCATTTCACCTTTCGCGGAGGCTTGTGATCCGATATGGCATCCCTTGTTCATGATGAGCCGTGCGCCTTCAGATTTTGAGGACACCAGGCCAGCAGACCACATGATACGATTGATAGGCTGGTCGAAGACAAGAGAGCGGGGGAGCGTCAGCCGAGTCGGCTCTCTGGTGTCCACTCTCGTGGGCAGGGCGTACTTATTGAGGGAAGGATTCCAGTCCCCAGGAAGCTTTTCACTGTCCAGTGGCCTTTCAATTGGTAACGCCTGAGAAGGTGGAGTTTGTGAGGCCGAAGTTTCGGAGGCTGAAGTTTGGGAGGCCAAAGTCTGGGATGCTGATTGGTTTGTTTGATCTCGTAGGCTTCCGACAGTAAGGTCTTTTTGGAAAAGGCCTTTGTGTGACTGCTCAGCCGATTGAGCGTTTCCTAAGCCATGAGCTAACCTGACGAACTCGTATGCGAGTCTATGTTGAGCAGATCTTTTGGAAGGGTCGGATTTGTGCTCGAGCATGAGTTGTTCTATCTGAGATAGGGGCATAAAGGTAAACATCTTTAGATAGCGTTCAACATCAGAGTCTGCTGTGCGAATAAAGAACTTCCCATGTCAGTTTCCACTGTCTGTGTCAAGAATTATTCTTACCTGGTAAAGGTCAAAGCTTGGTGTCATTTCTTGGTCCATCCAAATCGCATTTCCGGCGCTTTTACCAAATTTTTCATTTGCAGAATTTGTCAACAACGGCGTGGTAAATCCCATGGGCTCACTAGGTAACTCTTGTGGCTTCCCTTTCCTAAGTTTAGAGACTCTGGTCGACATTCTGTCATTCTTATTTCCTGCCACGAAACCTAAATTAGCGTCGTCTGCAAATCGAAATTCTGCCTTCTTCGCGGCTCGTGAGACTGCGTCAGCGCCGGCGAGGATATTGCCAAACTGATCTGCGCCACCTATCTGAAGCTGGCATCCTGTCCGAAACAGATGCCACCAATCCCATGCCTGCATGATAGGGTAACAGAATTCTGAAAAGGACATCCCTTCCTGAGTGTCCATCCGGTTCTTCACCCTATACTAATTTCAGTATGGCAGTCTAGCGTACCAGGATCGCCAAACATCAGGGTGTAAATTAGACGGCTGACTCACGTGTCTCTACCCAAAAGAGGCCCGAGGCGTATCACACTTCCCATATCTTTTATGACATCGTAGAAAGAAGTTCTTTGCCACCAAATGCTGTTATTCTCAACGGCTCTCTTCCAGGCCCATTCCGCCTGGTAACCAAACGCCGCAGCAGACTTTTCAATATGAACTCCTAACTTTTTCATTTGAAGATGGATCGCAGCCAGATTAGCTTTCCGAGTGCCAGACCGCATTTGCTCTCGGGCAGTCGATCGACCGGTGGGGTCGCCGACCATGCCAGTGGCGCCTCCAACGAGGAAAGTTGCGCTGTATCCGTGAATGTACATCCACGCCAAAGCCATCAGTGGGATCATGTGGCCAATATGCAAGGAGGGAGCGGTGGGATCGACGCCGACATAGGCACCCGTTCTTCTCTCGGTAAGAAGCAAATCTAATCTCTCTCGTGTGCTGTGAATCGAGTAAGCAGGGGAAGCAACACAAAGTAGACGGCCTGTGGTACCCAATGATCTGGTTGACGAACCCCCGTTCTTCGAGGATTGTCAACATGCTCTTCTTCTTGCCCGACCGTATCTGTTCCGCGCGCGCCTCCCAATCTTCTTCCGCTGCACGTATGTTGCGGATATGGTTGTGAGTTATCCATCTCTTCTGCAAGCCGTTGCGCCCAGCGTTAGGATCACAGCCACTTCTCCGACAGCGCGCGCAGACGAAAGATCTGGGGAACTGTCTCCGAATGGAAGGAGCAAGTCGAGAGGGCATTCCGTGGCAGCGTTTGAGGAGCTGGTTCTGGAGGCTTTTTTGAAAAAATTGGAGAACATCAACACCTAAAGAAAAAAGTTCCTCCGCATCTACAAAGTGCCCGTTTCGGACTAGTTCCGCGGCGACATCGTCCTTCCCTAAGCTCGTTCTCTAAACAACGGACCAGCGAGGCTATCGCAATATTCTTGCAATGAATCTCTCCGCAATCAGCTCTCATCGTTGCGCGACAGTCGGGTGACAACTTCCAGAGCGAGTCACGCTCTACTTACGAGCGGTCACACTATCGTACTTCGTTTGTCCGAGGTCATACTTTTTCAAATCGAAGACTACAAGGTAGGGATACCCGGAAGCTAAGGCACACTGTCGTCATTCTACCGCACCATTCCATTCTAGAAGAAAAATCGCAGCCTCAACTATAAGTGCCAGATTATTCTAGGATTCTGAACTGTATCTAGCCTACAAACCAGCTTATGCACGAAATCTTACTGCTGTTGAGTGATTGTCTTACCATTCAGAATAAGCACAAGACGTTGAACAGAGAGTGGACGATTGCTTTTAAGTTCGATCGCTAATGCGTAAATCACAGGCCCAGCAACTCCGGAAGAAGAAGAAGCAGCTACACTTCATTCGTCCTACACAGATGGCACTCTTCGCTAAAGTCGTCAGTTGGCCTCCATTAGGTCAAGTCACGGTCGTGCCATATGCGCAAAGGGAGGTAAGTGCACCATTGAGCATATGAATGCGCACTGTCATATCAATTCACCTAGGTTAGGTTTACGGTTCTTCTAGAGTCGAACAAGTCTCTGCCAAAGGAGGAATGGGAGGTATCAGTATGGCACAACATTAGAGGAGCCGACTGGGAGGACTTGCCGTTAGCAAAGCAATCTAATGGCATTTCCAATATATCATCCGCAGAGAAGGAAAACTCTTATCAATCTATTTTCTCAGGAGTAGTGCCACTTCCAAAACATGCCCGGAACCTCAGTTCTTTCACGTTAAAATACCGCACCAAGCCATCCCCCCAGTCCTCGTCCTGGCAATGGACAAATCAGAATTTCGGAAGCTCAGATGGTACATTAGTCTTTCAGATGCCCGCGGTGAATGATATTACTCCCGACGATGACCCTGCAACTTTTGAGCTTAAGCAAGACTTTAAAGCTGAACGCTTCTCCTGTGAGGCGCCTGGCGCAGAGCTCTGGGAGATTAAATCTAATTTCTATTTGTCCCCTGTGACGGATGGCGATGCACCTACACAGCGCAGCATCCTTGGTGTTCCGAAGGACCTGCTGCGATGGTTCTCTTTGGTTCGAATTTGGTCTCCGTGGTGTATGTCTACCTTTTCTCTTTGGAAAGCTCCCGTATGTACATTTTTCTTGTATTGATTTCTCGCTTTTCCAATCACAGTGGCTCCCCGGCATGGTACAACAAAGCTACAGCTTTCCGAAGATGCTCTCCTGTGCTCATTTCTTGACGGCAACGGAACGCACACGGTCATTCTTGCGGTCAATGGCCTTTATGATACCCTTACTTTCTTCAACTCCAACGATGACGGCAATGTTGTCCTGTCGGCTCGCAATGATGGAACCACCGAAGTTCAGATGCGAGTCCTAATGGCAACTGCGCAGTCCTTCCACGTTGCCAACGCTGCAGTAATGTACGCGGCTCGCAAAATCGTGACCAGCGCTCTCCCGCGTTCGACTGTAGAGTCTGCCGCGCGTCACCTCAGAACAGAATCACTAGATGACAACACCGTACTAGTATCAAAGGGAGACAGGACCGAACCTAAATGGTTTGAAAATTGGTATGACGGACTTGCGTACTGCACCTGGAATGGCCTTGGCCAAAATCTGTCAGAGCAAAAAATCTTGCACGCACTCGAGTCCCTTGACAAGGAAAATGTTCACGTATCAAACTTAATTATCGATGACAACTGGCAGTCGTTGGATGGCACTCCAGACACGGATCAAATGCAGCGCGGATGGATGGAATTTGAAGCCAATTCAGAAGGCTTCCCGAACGGCCTCAAACAAACAACAACACTTATCCGCTCGAAATACCCATCCGTCAAACACATCGGAGTCTGGCATGCTCTCCTTGGCTACTGGGGAGGCATATCTCCCACCGGCAACATCGCCAAAACCTACAAAACCAAGTCTATTCGCAAGAAAGACCGCTGGGCTGGCGGCACCATGCTCGCCGTCGACCCGTCCGACGCCCACCGTCTCTATGACGACTTCTACTCCTTCCTCTCCTCTAGCGGCATCGACAGCGTCAAAACCGACGCCCAATTCTTCCTCGACCTTCTCATCTCTACCTCAGACCGCCGCCGTTTCACCACCACCTACCAGGATGCCTGGACTATCGCTCATCTCAAACATCTCTCTGCCCACGCCATCTCTTGCATGTCCCAAATCCCGCAGATCATGTTCCACTCTATACTCCCACGCACCCAGCCCACGATCCTGATCCGCAACAGCGACGACTTCTTCCCGGATGTGCCGACCTCGCACCCCTGGCATGTCTTCTGCAACGCGCACAACGCGCTCTTCGTGCAGTACCTCAACGTCGTGCCGGACTGGGACATGTTCCAGACGGCGCACCCATACGGTGCGTTTCACGGCGCCGCCAGATGCGTCTCGGGCGGTGCGGTGTATATCACCGATACACCTGGCGAGCATGATGTCCCGCTTATCAGAGCAATGACTGCACAAAGTCCGAGGGGCCAAACCGTAATCCTCCGGCCAAGCTGCATTGGCAAGACTGTAGAAATCTACAACAACTACAACGAAGGCCACCTCCTGAAAATCGGGTCGTACAACGGCGCAGCAAAGACCGGCACTGGCATCCTCGGCTGTTTCAACATCAGCGAAAAACCGGTCTCCGCCCTGGTCCCTCTCTGCGAATTTCCGGGCATCGAGTCTGGCACCGCCTACGTCCTCGGCTCGTACCTCACGGGCCAGGTCTCGCACGCCATGACCGCGGCGCCGGACAATCAGCCAGAAGCGCCAGAGCATATGGTGTCCATTACCCTCCAGTCTAGGGGCTACGACATCCTCACCGCGTTCCCGCTCCACGCCTTCCCGTTGCAAGCAGACGAGGGAGACAGAGGAAGTGTGTCCATCGCGCTGCTGGGGCTTCTGGGCAAAATGACCGGAGCCGCCGCGCTCTTAAACTGCGACCTGTTCCCCACCTCTCCGCACAGACGGCTGCAGATGGACATCTCGCTCAAAGCGCTCGGGAGGCTGGGCATCTACGTGTCCGACCTCCAGAGCAGGAGCGTCGAGAAGGATTTCATGGCCATCATGGGCGGGAAGGGGGTGCCGGAAGAGTTTGTGAAGGCGGGAGTGGGAGGTGAGGATGGTGCTGGAGGTGTGTTGGAGATCGATGTTGAGGAGGCGTGGAAGGAGTTGGGGTTGGATGTGGGGTGGGGAAATGAGGTTGATGTGCAGGTTTTTATGAAGATGTAAGGAAGAGAACTGAGGGTTGGTGGATGGATGTATGAACTGGGTAGTATATGGGTTTGGGATGCTGTGGCTTGGTGTTGGGACAGTGTCTTTCGTTGGTGTTAAAGATTTTGCTTGACTCGACGAAGTGATTGTTCTCGACACGCATAAAAGGAAGCATTAGCATTTTTCCTACCTAGCATTCTACCATGGTTGGACAATATGCCGTCAGTCATTTAGCTTAGCGTAGAGCGAGAGTCTTATCTATCATTGAAGAGCCTTCAGGGGTGAACTGTGAATGAGCAATACTCCAAAATGAAATTCGGTCCGTGCGGACTTCAATCTATTCTAAGTTAAAGGTGTAATTTGGATGAATTGTCCCCTCATCATGGAACTAGAGTCCTCTCTCTATGGCAGCGAACGATGATTCACGCATAAAAGTTGTCAAAGCTCGATCAGGCTGTATAGCAATCGGCTGGTCTGGAGAGATCTGTAGAATCGACGATTTTTGCGTTGTTAAACACCCTAAGTTTTCTCCCGGCCACACGACCTACAACGAACAATTCCATGACCTCATCGCTCTCGAGAAATCAATTTACGAGCGCCTCGGTGACCACAGATGCATCGTCAAGTATCTTGGAGTCGCAGATACGGAGACTGGAGCCATAAGGTTGGCGTTTGCCAGACAAGGCGATCTCTCAACTTACATCCAAAGCCACGATATGCCATCCCAATCTTTTCGTGATAATTGGATTCACGTGCTGGTGGAAACGTTCTACCACATCTACTGTCGCAAGGTGCTCCACCAAGACATCAAACTCAACAATATATTGGTGGACGACGACTGTTTGAAGGTCATTGATTTTGCAAACGCCGCCATTTTTCCGTTGGATGCTGACATGGAAGCGGCTTGCGCCGAGAATCCTTTGTCACGAGTCGATATACTTTGCCTTGGCTGCGTCATTTACTCTATCGTGACGTGGCAGCCCTTCTTCTATGATTACTTCGAAAGCAACCGCTGGCCGATGCCGGAAGAGCTTCCACCGACAGATGATATCTCCTGTGGTAGTATTATTAGGAAATGCTGGGATGACAAGTACGGCACTATTGCATCGCTCTACAATGATGTTGTCTCTTGGCTAGGAGCAGGTCCTGAGAGGCAGTGAAGCTGTTGCAGGTTACAACCCTAGGGAATGCCTGGTTGCTCGAACTTGACGTCCCTCGAGGCATCAACCCTTCAGACCTCCTAAGTAGTGGTTTGTTTCATGCTGCTAACCATTAGACGGCGCCGTTGTATGACCCACATCACAACACTTCCACTGACCATGTCTCCTACTCTACGAGCTGGAAGTGCGTTGTGTCCTCAGGGGCCAAGGCTTCAAGAAGGCCTGTTCGTAGCATCGTGTTGACTGCCGACTTAGAGAGGCGCGGGAGCTGACAAGGGATCATGCATTCCTCCTCGGACAAGCTCGTCATGCTCTCCATCTCGATGGTATGTACTGTACGTCCCTCCTAGACCATGTCTCTCCCATAGACGCTTCCACGAAAGCATCCATTCCGCTTGACTTTAAGCGGCCAGGCCCACCCAGTACCATAGAGTGGGAATCTGTTATGGTTTGGATTTGGTTCGCGAGCAATGAGGTCGTTGGGAGATGGATTGTTGGTTGGGCTCAACGTGGTTGGATTGCCAACGGATGATGTTTGCAAGCTTGGGCCTCCGCCGGAGACAGGGGCTTTGGCAATGTTGTTTACTTTTGAGCTTTGAACATATGAATTTTGCGGTAGACTACCTTTAGGCCTATCTGCAATGAACTCGCAGTGGCCGGCTGTACCTCGGAACCAAGCTCACTTCGACGTCACTCAAAACAGCCGCCCCGCACCATCAATTGAACTTTTTCTCGGAGAGGCCTCAGAGAGCGGGACTCGCAAGGCCAGCGATGGTCGACACCACCTCCTTCTAGTGGTGTCGTGGAGCCTGCCCTCATGTCCGCCGCAGACTCGTCATAGACCTCTCCGATTGAGGCCTGGCAGCCTCCCAAGCCTTCATAACATGGCACTCCTCCCGCGCGCCCTTTTCCAACAGCCGACGCTCTCCACCCGCCTCTACACTTTATCAAAACAATATCCGTCACTCTCAAGAACCTACGCCATGGTTCACAGCGTCCCAGCCGTAAGCTCAGACTATAGCACTCTGCTTGAGCAGACTTATTGACCCTCTCTGCAGTTGAAAGACAAGTCTCTCTTCATTGAGAAGTGCTTTGTTAACGGCGAATTTGTCCCTGCCAGCTCAAAACAAACCTTCGAAGTCCAAGACCCATCCACCGGCAAGCTCATTGGTACCTGCCCTGAGTTCAACAAATCCGATACCGATAAAGCCATCTCCGCAGCACAGCATGCCTTTACTACCTTCCGCAAGACATCCGCTCGCGAACGCTCTAAGCTTCTTCGAAAATGGTACGATCTCATGGTCGAGAACAAAGACGACATCGCAACGCTTATAACATGGGAGAATGGGAAATCCACTACCGACGCCCAGACAGAAGCCATGTACGCCGCCAGCTTCTTCGAGTGGTTCTCTGAAGAAGCCCCTCGCCTCTACGGCGACACTGTGTCCGCCTCTGTCGCTACAAATCGCATTTTCACTGTCCGCCAGCCTGTTGGCGTCTGTGGTCTTATCACCCCCTGGAACTTCCCTGCTGCTATGATTACAAGGAAGATTGGGTACGAACTCCCAAGTTTAATTACACTGAGCCGAGGGATGATGTACTAACCCACGTTCTAGGCCCGCACTGGCCGCAGGTTGCACAGTCGTCGCCAAATCCCCTGGCGAAACACCCTTCACAGCAAACGCCCTCGCTGAACTGTCCCGTCGAGCCGGCATTCCACCAGGTGTCGTCAACATCGTCACCGCTCTTAGCAACACAGCCGAAGTCGGCGAAGCCCTCACCTCCTCCCCTATTGTGAGAAAGGTCTCTTTCACAGGTAGTACGAACGTCGGCAAACTCCTTATGAAACAATCTTCCGCCACACTAAAGAAATTGTCTTTCGAGCTCGGTGGCAATGCACCGCTCATCGTCTTTGATGATTGTCCCGACCTCGACGCAGCGGTTGCCGGAGCCTTGGCTTGCAAATTCCGTGCTTCAGGACAGACATGCATCTGCGCGAATAGAATCTACGTTCAAAAGGGCATATACGACAGATTCGCACAGAAATTCGCTGAAGGCGTCAAGAAATTCAAACTTGGCTACGGCTTCGATGCAGGTACCACGCACGGACCTCTCATTCACGATCGAGCAGTGAGCAAAGTCGCCTCGCACGTTGAGGATGCGACGAAAAAGGGCGCTAAAGTCCTCGCGGGAGGGAAAAGGCGAGAAGATCTAGGCACAAACTTTTACGACCCCACCGTTTTGACTGGTATGACAAGCGAAATGCAGCTCGCCAGCGAAGAAACATTTGGCCCCGTCGCGGGTCTGTTCCCTTTCGAGTCAGAAAAGGAAGTCGTGGACCTCGCGAACAAGGCGGAGGTTGGCCTGGCGGGGTATTTCTTCAGCAGAGATATCCAGAGAGTATACAGAGTGGCGGAGGCGCTGGAAGTGGGCATGGTCGGCGTGAATACGGCGATGATCAGTGATCCGGCGCTACCGTTTGGTGGGGTGAAGTGGAGTGGATTTGGACGGGAGGGAAGCAAGTATGGGTGTGATGAGTATACAGTTGTGAAGAGTGTGGTGTTGGGAGGAATTAGAGATCTGCAGGGTTGAGATGTCAGTGCTACATGTAGGTATGAGAAATGAGGGAATATTGTAGATAATGTGAAAGGCTCTTTGGTGGGAATGCTTCCCTTGCGCCCACGGCGCCATAGGAGACCATGGAGGTTAATAGCCTAAAGTGCAAAGCCACCCTAGAGGATGAGAGATTATGAGCATGATGCTGAAAGTGCAAGATTGAAAATCTCTAACGATTGTCGAGACCTAGACATAGGTACTTAGTCTATACCCCTTTTGATATCTAGGTGTATGGGATATCTATCAAATCTTCCGCAACCCAATCCAAAAAAACTTTTCTTCCACACCCTACCCCAACTTCATTGCGCCGTAATATTCCTCAACACCCTCCCCCACATCCCCGGCACCGTCATCGGCGTATCCGCCCCAATCCCATCCTTCGGCCTCGTATAAAACGCCCTCGGATTCGGATGCCACCACGCGCCCCGCGCATAGTACGGATCCACGACGCGAAACGTCACCGGCCGGAGCACCTCTCGGGGGGCCCTGGCGAGGTCGGCGGCGCGCACCTCGACGGCGCCGCGGAAGGTGGTGAAGCGCATGAAGTAGACGAGCAGGCGGGCGTTGGGGGGCAGGTGCTCGGCGTAGCGGAGCGCCGCGGCGTGGGAGGTGCGGGCGGCGGGGGGCAGGATGAGGCGGATCCACATGACGAAGGGGTGGGTGGTGTACATGACGAGGGCGAAGGGGGTGGCGCCGGCGAGGAAGATGAGGAGCGGGGAGTACCAGGGGGTGGAGGGGGTGAGGTAGAAGGCGGGGACGCCGACGATGGTGAAGAGGAAGAAGAGGAGGAAGGAGAAGGTGCGGGAGGCGCCGAGGTAGGTGAGGGGCCAGATCGTGAGGTGGTAGATTAGGAGGTGTTCGCGGAGGACTGGGTTGTGTTGATTAGCGATTTTGGGGTGTTGAGGGGGGAATTGGTACGTACGGGGCTTCTTCGACGAGAGGAGGGAACGGTCTTGGAGGGGAAGTTTGGGGGGTGTTTTCCCTTCCGGGAGCTTGGGTTTAGGCAGGTCGCTGTAGCTTCGCTGGCTGAGGAGGGAGTATCGTAGGCGGGAGAGAATGACAGGTGAGCTTCGCTCGACATAGAGAGATCTACTCAAGGTCGATCTAGGAGCTCTCAGAAGCGTTCGTAGCTCCAGCGGGAGCCGGCCGATGAAGGTCATTTTTCGCAGGCAAATGTCCAACCTGATGAATCTAGTAACATCATGCCATTACGCAAGAGTACGAAGATCAGGACCCGGAGGCGCAACGGCTCTTCCGTGACCTCAAAGGCTTGGTCAATTGCTGCAGGTGTGGATAAAAGTTTAGGGTCGACAATAACATCAGTGCCAAGAACGGGAAGCTCTGCACAAAGGTCGCCGCCAATCAGGCATCTCATGGAGTTAGATCTTCTGCCTCTTGAAGACGTCCCAATGCGGGCTGTGGCTTGAACCTCAAATGTTACTTCTGACCTACCATAGGCTTCATTATCGAGCAATCGACGCCCCCTTAGGACTCTAGAACGAAATAGTACGGCCAGGTGCAAACCTTTTGATCCAAATGGCTAGTTCTGCTTCTTCTGTTCCGCTAATGTAAGCCACCAAGCGATAAAGAACAAGCAAGGCAGTCTAGATGTCGTATGCCGCTTCCTCTATCGAGAAGAAAAGCGTGGTAATGCAGCCTCCTAGCGCCATGATCTACTCCTTCCAATCATGGGCCTCTTCACGTCTCCAAGTGTCTGGTGGACGGCGCCGTGCATCCATACAGAATCCATCTCTGTGAGATCGTTCGAGGATATCATTGATTCACAAGCATGTCTCAGCTGCGATGACTTCAGCCACACTGCTTCGCGCTTCAGCTCTCTACCCCCGTGGGTTTTCGTAGGGATATATAATGATGCGGGGACACCGCTCCGCTCCTCTTCACCATTGGATCGAAGAGCTCACAGAAAATTAACTTATATATTGACTCTCCCCGAGCAGCATGGCATCTCAATACCCAGATGTAGTCCCTGTGATCAAAAAATGGCTATCAGCAAGCAAAGAAAAAATACCCAGCTTTTGGATCGGAGCAGAATGGAACAACTGGGCACGCTACGAACTTTATATGGCCCTCGACAAATCACTCGATTCTAGCTGTCTTGTCTCCCACGGTGTCGAAATCTGGAGTCAAGGTCAGGAAGAGGTGGATGTATCGCTCGAGCCGCGCGGCGGTAAGGCTAATCCCATCGTCATCAAGCTTCGATGTGAACGAGTCTCGGAGAACGCGGGTAGTTTCGAGAACTTCCGCGAGCAGATGGACAATGATATGGTGAAAATCAAGAAGCTAGGGGATGTGCAGGGAGACTACGAAGGTGGTAGGCTCTTGCTCGTGGGGTTCAGTGGTGCACCTCCAGGGGAACCGAACGAATTCAGTGAATTTAAAACAAAACCTGGGCCGAAACACTTCGTGGAGGGAGATGTACACGGCTGGATCATGGAATATGACTTGCCTTCTGAGAAATAGGAACAACTAATAGCATTCATTCTATGTAACTCGTACCGCAGTCAGCGGAGAAGGAGCAATACAAGAGATAGTGGTCAACAGATCAATAAAGCAATGTACCTGTGAAGAGGCGTAAAGATACGCGGGTGGGTATGAGGACATACGTAGAAACCTGATTCCTATATTCCGACCCGGCAACATATTAATGACTGTGATCATATTGCTACGAGGCCAGGCCTCGTTGAAAGATAGACTGAGAAAGGGAATAACTATAACCAAACCGGTGTGGGCTATCCGAGCGAAGGAGACCATTCGCTCTCCCGGACGGCTGCCGGGCTTAATAGGACAGCAACTATTTTGGCTGTACAAGGAGTTTTTGTTAGAAAGAATTGGAAAGTTCGAAACATAATCTTTCTTAACCATAGGGGACTGAGACCACACAGCGCATTCTAGATTGACGCAACAAGGTGGATGACTGCACTGAATTTTGAGAATTATTTCACTGAACCCGAGCATCGGCGGGAACGGGGTCTTGCCCATATACATAATACCACGCGGCAAAATTGATTCGGTGTCAGTGTCAAATCAAGCATTGGGCAACCAGAAGTCTACCAACCATGAAGCATTGGTCATGCTGTAAGTAAAGACTCAGGTTGTTGGGTATCTCGTTTCCATACCATGGGATTTCTTACTCTTCGAGATGCGAAGTACAATTTGGAAATTCAATTAGTCGGCTTTCTTTATATTGTTTCTCTACGATACCTCTCGTACCAACTCATATTCACTGATCATATTCTGTCAGGGCTACTTCTAGTCTTGACTTTCGAGTTTGAAATCCCGTTGAAGTAAATGGGAGATCTCAAAAACCACTGCCTAATCTTCTACTCGTCATCTCTCAATTGACTCTTTGTCTTACCTGAACTTGAACGTCCATAGGAGGAACAAGATTAAGCCCATTTAGACGTCGCAAAGAATCTACTTGGACTCCATTCTGCAGCATACTAAACTCCCAGTTTCTCAGCAACTCTGCGAGAATCACCTTCATCACCATGTTTGCAAAGAAGCGCCCAGGGCAGGCATGGTTCCCATAGCCAAATCCGAGCTCGTCCGGGCCCACAGTGACATGGAGATGCTTGTTCTCATTTCCGGGCATATTGCGGAGGTTGTAGAAGCGAAAACCGTCGAATTCAGTCGGAGGTTTGTTGCTCGTGGGGTTATTCTTAGGCGAAAATGTGGGTGACTCTGTGGACCTGTCGATTGCTCGTGCGTTGAAAGCCATCCGTGTTCCCTTTGGCAGGTAATGACCTGTTGAAAGCTTCAGGGGTCTGGTTGTCCTCCGTAAGTTGGTAACTTGATTTTATGTCAGAATCAAATATCTGAAAATTGTGCTGAGGCACCTTACCTGGATTTTCGGACGACATTCTTTGGCTTTCCTTGATGAAACTGTCCATTTTCTTGAGCTTCGTCAGAGTTGCCAGCTTGAATTTCAAGATTCCGTTTTCATCTTCCTCGGTACCGTCTTCTGCAGCGACTTCCTTGATTTCGTCTTTCAATGGTTGTATATATTCCGGCCTTGTAGCCAAGTCCAAAATGAGATATACCAGGGCAGTTGTGGTGGTCGAAACGGCAAATGATACTATGGAATGGAAGTCAGCATATTAGTCCATTTTCATTCAAACCAGAGGCATAAGTGATCCGTAAACATACAGCTTAGTTGAGCTCTAGCGAGAGCTTCGGGCTGGGTGGTTTTGATGCGTTTGAGGATCCAAGATACGTATGAGCTCTCTGGCTTCTCATCCTTGGCCTCCAAATCCACCTTTAATCTTTTTTTGTCCTGGTCTGGTAGCGTGGTCGCTTCATTTACCACCACGTCGTTAATTAATGGTGTCAACATTTCACCTGCTCGTGATATTTGTTGATTGGCATGTAAGAGCTCCGGAAGAAATCGCCCAACAATTGGATGTGTAAACTCAGGATATTTCTTCATGGCGTCCCTTCCTTTGATGACAGAGAGTGCAAACTGCTGCAACAATTCAATCCATTCTTCATTCCTCGCGAGGCGAAGTCCCACAAACACTCGACTTGTCAGTCGTGCCACCATGCGCGCAAGTCTGTGATATGGGGAAATGGTTGTCCAGTCCTTACGGGAGCCTAATTCTTTCTCAAAGACAAACTTCATTTCTTCTTGGACCTCCATCAACGCGCTAGGTAAGTTGCGATTGAGATCAACGTTGATACTGGCCACCATTTGAAGACTATGCTGGAAAAGCATGGTATAATCTCCTAGAAGCACTTTATTTTGTTCGGCGAGGAATGATGCCTTTGAATGCGGAATATTCTTGAGTTCCTCAAGCAGACACGCAGGCAATATCACGATAGGTAATTCAGTCTCCACGATGAATGGAGTGTTTGGATACTATGAACAGTATGAACAAGAAAGCGAAAGACTATCTGAGTATGTGGGCGGTACTTACTTTCAACGTCCCTTCTATCAGCGCCTTTTCATGATTCGAGCCATACCCACTCATAACTGGCATTCCCGCCAGCCGTCTCCATCTTCTTGACAGAACGATCCCAATGACAAATAACACGACTATACCGTTGAGATAAATCAAATGCATAGCGAAAATGATTCTCTGAAGAAATGTTTATCGACTTCTCTAAGTTGAGGCACGATCTTCTGCGTGATGATGTTGGAATTTCAGTAAGCTATAGCACGAGATTCACTTAGGTGAGGACATTATGAGATTGTAATAGGTTTCCTCATGAAGTCATTTTATGGAATCAATTCTGTGTAGATCTGGACAGATTTTAATTTGATTTTCCCAACGGTTGTATAGATGAATTCGATCTAGTACATTTTTTGTGGTGTTTATCGCATGGGCTAGATTGCCAATTCACTATCAGGAAACGGACAGTATATTTATTTTCAAGTTGAACACCCAGTCAGTCACTCTCTCCACCCACTGGCAAGAGTTTTTGCAGGGTACCGTAGCCAATCTTTTGGGGAGAAACCTGGAACAGGGTACTCAACCCCATAGTTGCGGATGGTACATGATTTATGGCTGATACGAACTACCTTGTAAAATACCAGTGGGTCGTGGTTGAAAGGCGTAGGACTTGACCCGAATGAGCTGGCTTCGGGAAGAATGTTGAGCCGAAATATGCCGGCTTACATCTGCATCACGACTTTAATCCGGTGGATGATGAAACTACCCTCCTATTTGTAGCTGATATAGGGCGGTATCGCACAGACGTGGAGTATCGTTGCGGGGCAACAAGGTTTACCTGTGTACTCACGCAACGGCGACATGGTACAGCAATTCTCCGCGTCTCGATTGTCATCATGCAAGATAAGTCATCTTTCTGTTGGTCAATGGCCATTCTTTTGCATACTGGTGTGGAGATCAATATAGATTCCAGGCTTTTAAAATGGGAGAAACGCCATTGTGCCCTTCTTTACCCGGCTATGCGGCTTGCTCGTGTCTTCATTGAATCCGGAGCCATGCGGACAACACGATTCTCACGCTTCTGTCCCCTATTGAGAAAAGGTATGCATCTGCAGAACGAGAAGAACTCACGGTTATCTGGGCCGGTGTGCGCAGAGCGGCATAGGGCCCACTCAGTGACATCTGTCTAGCTCCAGCACGTGTGATGGAGCCCCGCGATCCTTGCGGAAGGGCTCGGGTCTGAGATGACCCAGTGCTAGACCGTGCAACCTGTTGAAATACCACAAGGCATTTGCCAGATGTAAGCTTCGTATTTTCAACTCCATGGAAGTTTTATCATAGCCTCTACGCTTTCCATTTTCCAAACGCGGAAGCGGGATATGCTAGCAAGGTGCCAAGCCCAGACCTGATTCGGGCTCTCTGCAAGCACCACTTGATCTTGCTATCAAGGGGGTGGATCCCATGCCAAGAGGTGGAGCTGCGCCGCCTCGCTTTTGGCATGGAGTATTTCGCACGACTAACATATGGAGAACTGCATCAGCGTAATCCATCCAAGCAGAAATAGCTCCACCTACTCCGTACGTCATATATAAGAATTTGAAATCTAGCAAACTATCAACTTATTTTCTGAAGCTGCCACATCAAACTTGCCTCCTATGGTTACACTATCAATCAACCACACCATTACGACTTATGCGGCTCTGATACTCACTTCACTAACCCAACAACCCTCCACCCGCTCGTTTCCTGTCCTCTGTGAATTGCATATAGGGGAATTTGGGATCCTCTATTCGTTTCTAGCAAGCTCCCCAAAATTTGTAAAGTACAAAGGGCTTGTACATTTTGTAAAGGAAATCTTCGAGTAAGTTACTGCGCATCCTCTCGTACAATGGTCAACACCAATCCGGCTTATCCACTCCATCAAGTCCGAAACGACCACTTTAGCTCCAGGCCAACTCGTCTACTGTGACGTAGCCATTCGGGCCTGGGACCACCCGACCATAGCGATTCTCTGCGGCATACACAACGGTGTAACGCCTGTCCTCGGGTACTCAATGCAAGGCGAATGGAGAAATTTGACCTATGCTTGATTCGCCCGCTTTTCTCTTGAGATTGTTATAATATCGACATAGAAAGACGTTTGAGCTCATAGGATAGACGGTTTGGGCTATAAAGTGGTGGATCTCCGTTGGTTTGCAATTTGTCTTATTCCCTTTTATAAAGTTTCGAGTATTGATCTCAATCTACAGGGAGCCACTATTGGTACGCCTGCAACAAGCAGACTTAGAGGCGCTATTTTGACGGTTCCTCTAGTTATAGGGCCAATTTGGTTGCTGCTAGACAGAACGCCGAGGTTGTGGATGCTCTAGAATACTTTTTTGGTCCCAGAGAAAGGCTCTAGACCGTTAATTTTTACAAGTGATGTGAAAACTGACCACCGAGCCCTAAGAAAAGCTTTTAGTCCAAGAGGTACAGAGACCTATATCGATTTCGTGCCACAGATAGCTGGCAAAAGCAGTCAGATTATGGCAGCTATTCTGTTCTTAAAGCCTGGAGGTAGGTGCTAGCTTATGGGTGGACGTAGCAGGACTATATATAGAGCTTAAGAAAGGGAAAGAGATCCAAGATACTGAGATTGAATGATAACCTTTACCCATCTTCAAATATCTCAGCCACTTATCCCTATGTGGCCAGGAAAAATATGCTAAATGAGACAAGTGGTTCTCATGTCGCACCTACGTTGTATATCGTAAGCTTTGGAAGAAACTCTTTCCCGTATCCGCCTTCACTTGAAGAAGTCTCATAGGCCGTACTAAGAACCTCGCCCGCCACCTTTGTCTCCGATATCAGATTATTGGCCGCTTCGAAATGCCAATTAGCAAGCTCGAGCCATTTGACAGGATGTACCTTAGCTTTGAGACAATCCATGGCCACCACATCTAAGCCATACTAAGACTGACTTCGCGTTCACGTAAATTGGGCGCATGGATTGGACCTGTGCTTTCTCTGCAATATCTTCGCTTTGGTTGACACACTCTGCGTCGATCCATAGGAGCGATTGACTCCGTCGATTCCGAGCAGAGAGCTCAGCAGGTTTTGAATTGCAGCTATAAGCTCGCCATTCAATAGGATGTCTTGCGGAGCGACCTCAGTGCCTAATACGAAAGACAGAGCGATACAGCGGCCTTCAATTGCTTACTGATTGAGATCTACGAGCCGACATCGAACAGCATCTGACTGATTGCCTAGTTTGGTGAACGGGAGCTGAATTAGGCTACAGGGTAGTCAACGAGGGCAAAATCACCAAGAATACGTCCTGGATACGTTTGTGTATTCAAGGTTACGGTTTCTGAAGGGCCCAAAGCTTCCCAAAGCGCGCACTTTAGGCAAGGAGGTTGGAGTGGGCCGCGAGAGCTGTTCAAAGATCGAATGTCATACATCAATCACCACCTTAGGAAGAAACAAAGGAGGACAGATTTTGTTCTATTTATTCACATTGCTCGGCTGGTAAGAGGCCGAAGGCGCACAGGCAGACGGGGAGGCTTGGGACTTTCGCGAATGCGCGCATACAAGGAATCACTCGAGTTTGGTGGGACCGAGTGCCTGTCCTTAAGGAATGGAGAGATCAAGCGCGTCCACTTTGCAAGAAAACCAGGAGAAATTTGAGCATCAACAACTTCAAATTCTTTGCTACCTATGATATCTGCCCTGGTGAAAACGACCGAGCCTTCGCTATTTCTTACTAATCTTCGTCGCCACCTTTGCTTTTGCTATGGAGCAGCAGATTTGATACTCACGATGAGTGCAGACACATCTACTCGGTGATCTTTGGGCGCTGAGACCAATTGCCCGAGCCAAGATTGGAATAGAGGACCTTGAGACGTCCTTGTTCGTCCGTCACATACACCTTGACCTGACCGAGTTCGCCAGGCTTCGAGATCACCACAGCTGCGCTGATGCCGCTGGTCTGCGCCACCATGTAACCTTCTCCGCTGAGGTTACCATCTACCCATTCTCCGCCGTTAGAGCGCGCGACTTCTTGGACTGTGAAGTCAGATCCAATGTAGAAGACGCGCTCCTAAATTCTATAAGTGCCCATGCTGGAGAATCTGGTAGTATAAAGAGTAGGGGCTTAGAAGATGATGGTTACTTACTTCATTTGTCTTTTTAATCCAATCATAAAAGAAGACGGCCGAAATAACGGGAAGTTTGTTGTTCACATAGATCCTGTTGTTGCCGATCTTGATGCTTTGAGACAGGTATTGCTTGCCTTTTATCTCGTCGGGGATTTGAGCCGCATAGAAAGACAGCATATACTGGCCGTCCTTCGGTGACACATAGAACAAGGAGACTTTGCCGTTGGTGTCGACAATGGATGCGACGTCGTTCTATCATCGACGTCAGCTGTAATGGCTAAGTGCACGGCAGAGGGACAAACCTGAAGCGTAGCCATGATAGATGAAGACGATGTGTGAGGATGAGACCGACTTTGGGTTGTGTTTGAGTCGTCTTCACCAGAGACTTGCTGTCCTTTTATAGACTTTTCAGCACCCATCTCTAGGAGCAACATTCGGCGGTGAGACGAAAGTATGCAAATTAGAAGCACTATCAGAATGATGCAAATGACGCACAGCATGCACGCTAGTAGCAGCCATATGACCAGCAAAACACATATCGCTATTACTAGGCCACGGTCTAGATCTGGCATCCTGTCTTGAACTTCAGCTCAGCCTTTGACGCTCAGTCACTCATTTGACGTCGGAGGTGTTGCAAAATGAAGGACACGACGACACAAAAGCTCCCGAGGCGAAGGATGACTGGCAGTCCCTGTAGACAAGAGTTGCTCGATGTGATCTAATGCAGATGCAGCTGCACCAGTAGAGGCTGGATCAACATTCACCAAATGGGTCTTATCAAACGAGAGTCGAATGGAGCAATGACATCGCGAAATAGTCAAAAAGAATGCATGGGTGACGAAAATTTCTCACACCTTCTGATCTTCATGTATTTTGATTCAGCGCCTTCAAGCAAACGTGGTGCATTAAACTTTCTCTTCCGGTCAGTCTCAGGTAGCCACGATTTGGGACCCCTGAAGATTGACTCGTCACACCAAACAAAGAAAATCTGCGGTCTACGCGCTAAATTTGTTAAGGTGTTGGTCAGGTCGATCCATCCACATTACAATTTCTGATATGTATACTCTGAGTCCATTCTTGGATAAGGAAGAGCAATTATACTAACAAGCTGGATCAAAGAGAAGAGAAGCGAGTAAGTGACGTGAAAATAAGGTATGCTAGCCTGATAGAGATAAATGCGAGTGCTGTAGCAGCTTACGGCGTGCTATTCGGACGGCGCAATCCGATAGCGGAATACTTGATGCTTTAGCGGACTGCAGTTTGTGCGTGACGTCTGGTTTCACCTCCTATCAAGATGTCCCGGTCCTCCTTTTGCCTTTGACATGGGCGTCGAACGAGATCCGGTGCTAAGAATCACTCTCATGCATTGGACGTGGAATTGGGTAGCAATCATTCAGTGGAGTGAATGGTCAGATCGGTTAGGATGCAAGACTTCAGATGGCAGAAACAGGCCTGGCGGTTTTCCAATCGTCCGATGCTTTCGACTTTTGAAGCATTGCTCCACTCGGGGAAGCGGAGAGGGGTAGCCGAAAAGTCTCATAATGAAGTCTAGCCGAGAGTGAGAGACAAATAAGAATCCAGCTAATAGAGTAGTGGAGCTGAGAAGGTTCAAATGCAGCCAAGAAATGAACTGATTCAGACAAGTGATCTCTGCCCCTGACCGTTTGCCTGTGTGGAGATCGACCGGCCCGCTGGCTTGGCTTGCAGGACGTTGTCTAGAATTTCCGTTAAGGGTGATCCATGACTCGTAGATGCGCGTAATGACTGGCGGTCAGCATGACTTTCAGCCAGCCTCTGACAAGGACGATAATTGATGGCGTCTACGTTAAGTCCATCAGTAACCTAAGGAGACCCGCTCGTTGGTGCGCGGAGCCAGCGGTGAGGATTCTCGGATCGATGCACCTTACTGTCCTAGAGCTCAGACGCAATGACGATATCCTCACAATTACGAAGATAACATTAATACAGAGATATCTCAATACGACGGTTGTGAAGGCATTAATGCAGAGAGAAAAATGATACACTGCTGTTTCCAGTTTTTCCGCGAGGAAAAATGTTCGTTAAGGATATCCTTCCCTTCGCTTACAAACTAACATAGACAGGTCATGGACAAACATGCAACCATCGGGGCGCTCTCTCTTCATATGAGACTCCAGCCATCATAAATTTGATTCGCCATTCGTCACAGCTACAATTATCTTTAACTTCCAAAAGCTTCAGCGGGGATAGGATCTAACCTAGAGGCTATAAAGGTCAACGACCATGAGCCCTGCCCGCTTAAGACTCCAGCCTCTGCGCGATCAGGCAACTACAATAGCCTCAACATCCTGTGGAAGACGGTTGCGCTGAATTTCAGGACCTCTTGCTCTCGGTCATTCTACACGAAGAAGTAAGCAGCAGTGTACCAATTCCAGTCTCTCAATCTCATCGTTTCAAAGTTCTAAGATGCTGTGGAATAACGACAGATCTCGCCTAGCATCAGGGGTCCCTGCAGTTTTAGGTTTGCGTGGTTCGATACATTGTACTGGACCCTCATTCGATACAGAAGTCTAGATTCTACGACCGATTTTGAGAGTGCTATCTATCCTCTTGCTCCCGCGCCGTAAAATAGTCTTCATATTGGATGAGCGATCAACATGTAAGAAAGCTTGACTTGTGTTACAGCAGACCTATTTGGCCTAATGGTCGGGTAGTTCTTGAATGCTCACTGTGGGCATAGCATAAATACAAGGTCAATATACCCTCTGCCGCTAGCACGGTATAACAACAAAGGTCTAAAATGGTGGCGCTCCGGGAGGAGACCAATATATACAAGATTATGGAGCGGAGACGTTGATTATCCTGACAATTGGCCCGCATGCGATCTCAAACCGACGAGTCTAAGCTTTTGCCCCCTCTTTCTTCTTCCTAAGATCCTTCCAACCCATCCCCCACGCAAACACAAAACACCCCACCGCCATCCCCGCCGTCAGGTAGAAATTCCGATCGACACTCTTCGCATACGCAGTCAACACGCCCGGCAAGTTAGAGCTGGGAATAGCTTTCCGGAACTCTGTCGCGCCGGCAGCAATGACAGTTTGAGGATCGACCGAAGGCGCATATTTGGGGATCTGGGTCTTGAGGCTGTTGGTGAAGATGAGGCTGGCGAAGCTGAGGAACAGTGCTCCGGAGAGAGATTGGCTGAACATGATGAGGGCCATGGCGAGGGGGAGCTGGTTTGGGGGTGTTGTGTTTTGGACGGCGATGATAGGCTGGGAGGTGCATGCGAGGTTAGTGGTTGTTGTGGAATGTTGAGCTGTGTGATGGGGAAGATGGGTCTCACCATCTGTAGTCCAATACCGCGGCCAAAGCCGGCGAGTATCTGATACCCAATCCATTTCCCTATAGATGTTCCAGGTGAGAAGGTGGAGATGAGACCACTTGCAACTGCATTGATAATAGCACTCGTGATGGTTATAGGAATGTAAAATCCAATTCTTTGGACTATGGGGATGTCAGTGACGAACGTTCTCGAAGGATGTCAGCTCACGTAGCGCCCCAGAGCTCACAGCACCGAAGATGTTGCTCAAGATGCTTGGCAGCATGTAGACACCACTCAATGTTGGAGATACGCCTTTAACAGCCTGGAAATAGATAGGGAGATAGTAGGAGTAGCAAAACAGCAACCCTGTCAGAAGTCCATACACCAAACAGCTCGACCAAACAGTCTTTTTCCGAGCTATGGAGCGTGGAATCATGGCATTATCTCCTTTGTAGTAATCCCAAGCCATCCAAACGATGAACGTAGCTCCTGCACCGCAGAAGAGTCCGATAACTCGAGAGCTGTTCCAAGGGTATGTGACGCCACCATATTGTAGAGCAAGCAGCAACATGATTGATGCTGGAGCAAAAATTGCAAAGCCGATCAGATCGAGTTTGGACGGGAGTGAGCGGAGGACCGACATGGGAGGAGGTTTTGGGGTTTGTGTGGGGACGTGGACGAGTCCTAGCATCACTACAAGGAGGGCACCGATGGGAAGATTAATGTAGAAGCCTGGTACACATTAGTCCTTCGAGCAAAGAGAGATATTAGACAATGTAAGGAGATTGTGTGACTTACACCAACGCCAGCTCACATACTGTGTAAGAAGTCCTCCAATCAACGGCCCCATAACCACCCCAAGTTGTGAAACTGGATAATAAGCCAAAAAAATATCTTAAAATTAAACGAGCTTGAACTTACTACCCATAGCAATACCAAGCAGCACTAAGGAAGCTGTTAGTCACGTGATGAAAAGAAAGAGTTTAGAGAGATCATACATGGTCTCTTCTCTAAAGGACCGCATTCAGCAATGATTACCATGGCGCCATTCAAGATGCCCGAGGTTCCAATCCCTGCGATTGCTCGTCCAACAATCAGGGCCTTTGAGGACCGAGCTACTGCACATACCAAGGAACCCACTTCAAAGACGGCAAAGAACGACATAAAAGTCCACTATATACCTGGTCAATAAAAAAGTGGAAGAGGATATAATAAGGACAGCTTTGCAGACCTTCGCTTTAAAGTTCATGTAAACCCTTCCTGTCAGTGGTTGAAGCGTTGCGCTAAAACGAAGTCAGTCAGTCCGTCTACAAGAATTATGTATGATCACAACGCCGCACCTTGAAATCTGGTATGCACTACCATACCATCCGACATCTGGCAGGGAGTGGAAGACGCTCGTGATGTGGGGTATGGCCGTGACAATAATCGAAGCATCCAAGAGCATGAGAAAACAGGCAAGAGTGACGCCGGCCATGATGTTAATCAGTTTGATGCCAGAAACCCATTGAGGCTCTTGTTCCAATGACTTAGGAGGCTCATTGGATCTTGATTGAGACTTCTCGGAAGAGAGAATAGAGGGAGCACGTTCAGTCTTCTCTATATCAGGTTCAAAATCCTGCTGGGGAAGCCCAGGGATAGGAGGGCTTGGTGTTGTCGATGCCATCTGGTAGGTTGCTGTTTGCTGGGTTTGAAAATAGACCAGGGTGCATCGGTAAAGCCTTCAGAGATATAAGAAGCTCTAGTTTATTGTAAATATCAATGTCAATTCAAACAAGCCATGGGAACATTTTAAAAGGAGGGAGCTAGTGACTCTCAAGAGAATCGGGATTCAGCGAATCCCGACCCGAAATCCGAAACTCGGTGAGAACTATCGTATTTCCGAAATTCGCGACTCGTTCTCGGTGGGAAGGGTGGTGCTAAGCGTCGACTAGTTCGGGCGCATGATGGTGAGCGCGTCTTTTAGTTGGAACGTATGATGGTGAGGGGTGAACACGATTGTGACTCACCCTGCTCTGATCGAAATGGTACTAGCGTTCTTGACGCTTTCAAGCACCTACCACCGCGATGACTTCAGCCATCACATCGAGTATCTTTTCATGTGTTAAATGACAGTGATAAAATAGCTTGGACGTATAGAGAAAATATGCAGTGACTACTGGTTAGTAAAGTGAAACAAATTACTAACGGCAATAACTTGTTCGCTCGAAAACGCAAGGATGCTTCTGCTAGCCGCGACCTAATCAGCAAAGGTTTGGACTGGACAGTCATCTTCACGTCTGGCGGCTGCTTCTTTATCGCGATAATAACATTTTGAGGCTCGTCGGCGTCCTTCTGAGGCGTATACAAGGGCCCTTTCACATGCATGTTTCCTACGGTACGCATGATGGTCTGTGTGCGCCGCCGCATGCGAAGTTACGGCATAAATTCATTACGAATCAAGAGGCTCTCCGACAGGCCCGTTTCGGATCCCGTCAAGTCCTCTTTTACCTTAATTCGCATGATTTCGCTGAAATCCGAGACTTGAGTGCGAACTTTCTTTGCGAATTTCCTAAAATGATAAGCATTGGTGGGAGCAATGCCGTAATGAGAACCGAATTCAGGGATTAAAGATCGCATACAAATGTCGAGGTCGGCATGTGCAGCGGCATGCTGACGCGCGGTTTCGATACGGACTGCACAATCAAATGGCCACATACCAGTATCCCGAAAGGCATGTTTGAGAACGGAGGATTTGAAGGCTTCACCGTGAAATGTCTGAATTGCCACCATAAATTGATCTCATTGGACCACACATTTCTAGACACAGTACCTCGTCTATCATCTCAACATATTATCATTTTGATTGCTGGAAGATATCGATAGCTAGAGGCTGAAGAAAATACGTAAAGTGTGACGGTAAAGTACCGACCTGAATACCCTGCTTTAAGGGAGTTGTCGCTTGACTTGCGGCTGTCGTTATCGAAAACATAAAGGCGTTGTGTGCCTCTAACCTTCAAGCTTTAAAGGCTATCAAAATGTTTCAGCCAAATAAGATCGACCTCCTTGTTGGAATAACCAGATTGGGTGATGATGAAGGTAATGTCGTCGTTTAACTTATTGATGGAGTGCTACGCGGCTAAATTGATCTGCGAGAGTGATAAAAAGAGGAATGTAGTCGGCAGCAATATTGATAACATCGATGAGATATGAGCTCTTGCGCTAGGGTCGGCCCGATACCGACATTTGTTTAAAGGTGCTTAAATGACAAGCTGAGCGTGGCTGTAGTTTATTAAATGACTTGTCCCAACCATTTCCGAGACTTTTTCTCGAACAACCTCCACTTTCAAGGATTCGATCAAGCAAATCATACCCCTAGTCGATTGGTTTGGGCGCCTGTATCATCCTTCCATCCGCCGCAAGCGATTTCGGCTTTTTTAGTAATGACTCCGGGGTGACGTTGAAGAATATAAATGGCCCAAGTTGTGCCGACTTGAATGATCGAGTCTTCATCGCAACTGCCCATCATGATGGTTATGGTTGCGTTAATCTACTTTTTGTGCATCGCAACCTAGCCATTGTCAAGAATAGTGGCATGCTTTACCAAAGCTTACGCTTCAGCATCAATAAGACGTCTGTTGTAGCCACTACCGTCAATTTGGAAGTTTTCACTTCAAGAAGTTATTTTCTTTGCCAACGATTTACCTCGACCTGAAGGGTCGCCTCTGGAAACTTTCTTCAGTCGGTCATTCAGGTACTTTAAGGCCGCCTCAATGCGTCTGTCTCCGTCTTGATCAGTCGAATCAGGCGTGGAGTTGTGGCAAATAGCGTCGTCGAGGTATTGTATCATCAGAAATGCTCATAACGGTAACAATTGCTGTTGCGCTGTCAGGTACTCAAGGCATTGAAAGCACCAGCACCATTTAGATCAGGGTGGGACACGGTTATGCTTCCTTGTCGGAATGTTATAAGCGCGGCAGACGAGGCACTTGCGGCGGTTGAAGAAGGTTGCAGTGCCCAAAAGAATGATCTTGGAAAATGGGCGTCTTTATCCCAACATACCCTATGTATTCTTGGATGGTTTCGTAGCTTCAAAAGTCAGGATTTTCTGGCCCGACTCAATCTACTGGCATCGAACTTCAATCCTATCCCCGTCCATAATTGTGCAGAAGTCGTCAACACATTAGTGATCGGGAAATAATACAAGATCCATGAACCAATCATCAGAGACCTCTGTAGCAAAGGTGTCCAGAAAGGTCTCCTCGTTGATATTCTGCGCGGGAGGAGTTGGAGCTGTCTCGGCGCCGAGTTTTGCCTCCCATTCAGCCTTGTAAGATTGATACACGTGTGCGGCTCGAGTGAATATATCACTGTCGGGACTTTCGCTGTTATTCAGTCCGTTTAGGATGGCTACTTGCTTTAGGCTGTTGATAACACGATTGGAGGTAATGATTACATCTGCGATCTTGCTATTCCGATACTCGTTCCAGATTGGACCTTTGAGTGTTGTGATTCGATAGAGCATTTTGAGGCAGCGCGTCAGCTGCATGAACACGGAGAACGGGAGTCCAAGGTAATCAGTGGGTGGTATGGAGAAGAAGATGTCAAACCAGGATTTGACTGACTCATGGCCTACATCCAGGAATTTTTTTTGTTGAATTGTTAATTGGTCTGTCCCAAGAAGTGTGACTAACCCCGTCGTCTCTAACTCTGTGCTATAGAAATGCAAAAGTACTGGCTCTGCTATCATGTGAGTGGAAATATTGATCAAAGAATGCATGGTACCTTACTAGTATTTGAGAATTTAAGTAGGAGATCAGTCTTCAAATCATGCATTTGCTGGCAGTATTGCTCGATATTCAGAGACGCGGGTTGTCCTGTACTTTCCACTGTTCTGTTGAACCATTTTGCCAATGTCAGCTGCTCGACAATCAGCTGCAACCGAACTTGTTGAACTAAAATTTCGTCGTTGGGACATTCTTTGGCTGTATCTAGAATTCGAATGCACTCATCCATTTCTGGCGTCCATCGTAACGCATCAGTCTTCTGTAAGTGTGTTGACAGTCTGTACACCGATAAGTCTCTGCTCAACTGAGTTTAGGATTGGACTTACATGGATGAGACTAGAAAGCAGCCAAGTACGGCTCTTCGCCCCTCCATTGTGCGAGGGAAAGATGGCTTTAGGCAGACATTCATTGTCTCATGTGTCTCTTGTGGTATAGCCTTATTAAGACCAAGATCAAATACCAGAGATATCGCCAACTGAGTATAGACGGCTAAGAAAGGCTTTTTGTGGCCTTCGCAGTGAGACCTGAAAGAATGTAATTAGTAATTAACCCACGACTTTCGGACTACGATGATAGCAAGAACCATACCAACCAATAAGTGCCAGCAAGCCCAGGAGGAGATCAAGGTTCCTCTTTGACTCGAATATAATCTCATGCGCTATTATTTGTCGTATTTTGCAGTCTAGTCCTTGTTGCTGTAATGTGGATTTCGGGCTGACTGCCATAATGGATAGCCATAAAAACGGCCGCTCTTTTCGAAGTTGCCGAACATTGGTCGTGGAGGGGATGTATACGAAGGGGAAATAATTTAAATTACAGGTTTGGAAATTCTTTAGACATTCCTCGGCCTCCACTGGCGAAGGCTCGTCCACATTATGGAAAGGAGATGGTTGGTGCTTGAATGGGAAGCTCGTGGAATGAGAAGACTCGACTTGCTGCTGGACAGTGCCATCATTCAGAGGATTCCCAGTGGTATTCGAGGATTGTGAAGATGACTTGATAGTGTCGGACTGTTTCCCGGCCTGGATGAGTGATACGAGGCCATCTAGCTTCTCCTCGAGTTGGGAATTGTTCAACATCGCGGGCTTCCTTGCATTACGGCGCCGAACTGCCTTTGATGGGACACATGCTTTGTTGATTCGGTGACACCTGTGAAAAGCAATCAACAACCATGTCCGAAATATACACATGATTTCAGGCATCTAAAGGTCCCCACATCGAGTTACTAACCTCTCACAAGGCCCACCAGCCTGACGAACGATACACTTGCATTTGGACTGAGCACAGTTGGCACAAGCGTGGCCATATGGTGCTGATGATGTGACTTCCTTCACCATAATGAGCACTTTGGTCTAGAAGACCTTATTTCTCAGCGCTGGGGAGAGAAATGCAAATATTTAAAAGTTGGCATAGATACCTAATGCTTTATGACCGCGCCCTAGCGCATTCCGTGATTAATTTATCGCTCACAGAACGGCACTCGCTATGCCGAGGACGCTATCAGTTGGAGGATAACATTCAGCTGATGATTAATCTCATATCCAAGGCTATGGCCGGGGCGGTCCGAATTTTAGCCGTAGAGGGCTCTTTTACAGACTAACGGGCTCAAAGCTGGCCGCGGCTAAAATCTGGGAGTTTCCCAATTGCACTGTACCTGGTCCGCCAAGAAATGCGGAGTGGACAAACGCCGGAACATCTGCGAAAGGACAGTCCGTGTGAGATCTGTCAACCTCCTGCCCATTCAAAGAGCGTGAAATTGCTCCTTGAATGTCAACATGATTCCCAGGCCAATCTCAGTGATCGCAATGGGCGCGCACTCTTTATGAAAAGTCAACACAATGCTTTGCAGGCCACGGCGCATCTTCAGCGTCGCACTCACCCTCATTTTGTACTGCATTTGCGCCGATGCGTATACGAAGCTCTCCGATGATACCCTCAAGAATCTCCCTCGCCCAGGCAACGACTTCGACATTCGTAATGGTGTACTTCTCTCTCCGATTCTGCGAACGCGCGTACCTGGCTCTGATGGTCAAGTTGCAGTTCAGAACCATTTTGCAGATTTCTTCCGCACCAGCCTTCCGGATTGGAACGTTGAATACCAGAATTCCAGTTCTACAACTCCGTTGTCGAACGGCGAAGAACTTCCTTTCGTCAACATAATCGCCTCTCGCGATCCTCCATGGGCAAGCGCCGGCGATACTGCACGACTAACCTTGGTCGCCCATTACGATTCCAAGGTCAGCCCAGATGGTTTCATCGGTGCCATAGATAGCGCGGCTCCTTGTGCGATGCTTATGCATGTTGTGAGAAGTATAGATGCGGCATTGACCAAGAAGTGGGACAGAATGAAGGCCGAAGGTGTAGATACATTTGGCGGCGCTGAAGAGCACACGGGTATCCAGGTCATATTTCTTGACGGAGAAGAGGCTTTTCTCTCTTGGACAGCCACCGACTCTCTCTATGGGGCTAGAAGTCTGGCCGAGCAATGGGATGGGGAATTCTACCCGGCAATGAGCACCTACAAAAGCAAGCTCAATTCCATCAGCCTGTTTGTATTACTCGACCTTCTTGGCTCCTCAGAATACACGCCAGTACCCTCGTGGTTCAAAACGACGCACTGGGCGTATAAGAACATGGCCAATGTCGAAAAGCGGCTTCGAGACCTGGGGCAATTCAAGGGTCCTAATAAGAAGCCTTGGTTAAATGAAGCCGACAAAGCGGACGATGGGCAGTTCAACAGCCGCTGGATGCAAGACGACCATATTCCGTTTATCGATCGTGGAGTAGAGGTTCTTCACCTTATCCCTGCCCACTTTCCGCACGTCTGGCACAATATCGAGGATGATGGGGAACATCTCGATATTCCAACGGTGGAAGATTGGGCCATGCTGACCACTGCCTTCACTGCTGAATGGATGGATCTGGAAGGATTCTTTGAAGTTGCTCCGCTGCCTGCGACGAACGAGCAGAAGAGGAGGGAGTGGAAGCGGACGGAGACTGTGACAAGCAAAACGGAACTATGAGCCCCACAAGCAAGTCCAATAAATTGAGACCAGCACCCCTCAAGGGCGTACGGGGATTTATGGCACTACGACAACCGCTCTATTGGATGTGGTCATCTACAAGATACCGAATAACGTGTGTATTTATTCCTTTGCGCGGTCCAAGCTTAGTAGGCACTACCACGATTACACGATGAAGTATTTTCGCTGAGAAGGTATTCGCTTGCGTCATAATCGTCTCAATTTGGCCCAGAAATCGGAGAGGTTGAAATAGGTAGATTTCACAGGGATGATGAGGAGATGAAGAACTCGCCGACAGGACTAACTTTGGTAGTATATGTTGCTATGGCAAGTATCCCGCAGCTCGAGCGCTATGGTCGATCGAGAGGGGCGTGATTCGCGTTTTATCTGCTTGAATAGAGCACTCAGCTGCAATTTTGGAGCTATCCAATGAGTTGCAGAAGAGGGTTTGAGTCATGTTGGTCTGATGCATCGGAGACGCGTTATGCAGATCACGTTTTAAAAACATGTGTAAGGGCGAGGGATGATTGGAATCGACTATTCTACCTCTTCAGAGGACAGATAATTTAACATCTCCTGTCAGCTCAGCACCAGCGAGCGGTCATGTGGAGTTCCCTGATCACAAGAGTGAAACAAGGTCTTGGAAGCCGTGAGTCATCTTTAGCTTAAGACCGGGTGAATACTTCACTTCAGTCTCAGCGTGTTTGAATAGGCCCAAACACCAGGTGTTTTCTTAGCCTCAATAGCCACCCCACTTGCACTTTTCTCGATGTTTCTCTGGTCTTTCACTCTCTCTCTTCCACAACATCTTATCTCCAATCTGTTTCCTTCCCATCCATTACCGCTCTTCCCCTTTCGGTTTTCACGAGCTCCACTAGGTATTTTCAATCTGCCGAGTTCACACAGAGAAACAATTCGAGAATAGGTAACCATGGCTCCCCTTACTGAACGCGAAGTTCGCATGGTAGCGATTGCGTACGTTGCCAGCGACTTTCCCAAGGTACGTCAAACCCCATCGAAAGGTCCACGCTATGTGATACTGTCCAGCTTGTGTGTATCGTATTTGATTCTCCTCGTATTCTTAGTTTCTCCAAGAGTTACTCATACCTTTTGACACTTTCATCGCCCCGCGTCACCCATTTCTCACGTCGCAATTCTCAGATAAGCATAACACTGACCAGCCCCACAGGTCGACAACGCAAAATTTGCAGACCTCACCGGCATGACTCCCCGCTCGGTCGGCGTGACGTGGCCCAAATTAAGAAAGAAGCTTCAAGAAATGGTCAACAACGGAGAACAAGCGATCGCTTATTCCAAAGGCGGCGGTGGTAACCCTAGTGCTGGCAAGAAGCATGACCGCGATAGAGACGACGAGGAAGACGACGGCGCGGGTGCTGGTACAAGCACTCCCAAGAAAGTGAAAGGAGACTCGAACACGACTAAACCACCCTTGCCGAAGACACCTAAGAAGAAGGAACCGACGACCAAGCCCACCGATAGCGCGGCCACCACATCCACCAAACCAACCGCCAAGAAGCAGCAGCTCAAGCCCCAGCCCTCCTCCCAGCATACCAACGCGAATGTGAATGCGAAGAAAGAACCCACCCCCAACGGCTCCCGCTCCAATCCAAGCTCCCTCTCCGCCGGCGCGGAAGCCGACGAAGAAGACAACAACGGCACCATCACCGTCGCCGACTGGACGCCCGCCGCAAGCCGCGCCAAGACACCAATCCAGGCTACTGACAAAGAGTCTCCTTTGAGCGGTGCGGCTCCGCTGGTCTCTAAGTCGGCGAGCGTTCAGAGGCGCTTGTCTCCGGTGACTGAGGATGAGGACGAGGATGTGGAGATGGAGATGGATGTGGAGATTTACGGCTCTAGTCCTCCGCGTGTTGCTGCGAGGGAGCATGAGAACGGTAAGAATAAGTCCGCGAAAACTAGCAGCAGCAGCAGCAGACACGGATTTGAAGTCGCGATCCCGAGCCGCACCCCGTCGACGTCGCCTTCAAAGCCCGTTCCTGTTGCCCCGACTAAGCGCCGAGGTACGCCCAGCGTCGATGCAGCGGTGAAGAAACATGGCCCCGCTGGAGGGAGGCGCGACTCTGCGTCCACAGCGACATCTGCGTCTAGCCTCTATGTTGTTAAGAAGGGTGTGGGTAAGGTTGAGGGGAAGGGGAAGGGTAAGCTCACGCCGTCGCGGGCTATCGGGCAGGGGAAGGGGAAGATGAAGATGAAGAGTCCGACGAAGGGGGATGGGGAGAGGGGAAGGGAGGAGGATGAGGATGAGGACGAGGATGGAGGGGTTGGGGAGAGTATTACGGTCGGGGTGGGGAAGTAGGGGGAAGGGAAGGAGAGGGAAGGGGAGGTGTGATTGGTACCTGGCTAGCTGGGTGGGTAGATGGATACATCCATGCGTACATTGGGTTGGGCGTTGGGAGGGGAAAAGGGAAAAGGGTGTGGGTAGATCGCTGGACTGCTAGAGGGTTGCTGCGCAGGAGATGAGAGGGGCTGGGTGGTAGTGGTAGGATGAGAAGCAGAGAAAGCAGGAACCGGAATGGAGGTTGAAAAATAGAATTGAATCGAATAGGGGTCGATGAGCAATGAGCAAAAGTATTGTGTCCTTTTTTCTTTCGATGATTGATGTGTTCATAAGCGGACGTCTAAAAGTGAGTCTATAGGTTTGTTCTACCGGGAACACCGTGTATACGGTGCATTCCCGACTTGCTCCAACTGCGCATCCAAACAATAGTCTTACATCGACTCCATACCAAAATACCATGCGCTGTCTATACTCTAACGCCTTTTCTAATCCATCTCCTCCATCTCTCTTCCTCCCCGCCCCTCCCCTACACCCTCGCCCTCGGGAACCAAAACTCCAACAACACACTCTCCCAACATCCCCTCCCAATTAACCCACGGATGCACCTCCTGAAACAGCTTCTCACCATCCCGCCCCGCCGCCCTCCTCAGCTCCCCTTCTCCGCCCGGATGAAACGGCAGGTACGCCGTCACATTGTACACCTTGCCCATGTAACTCGTCCAGGCCGGCTTGCCTTTACGCCCGTTCATCGACTGCAGGAGGGAGGGAGGGACTTTTATGAGGAAGGGGGGGAGGTTTGGGCCGCGGAGGATGGGGGAAGCGGAGCGGGTGAGGGCCGCCCAGTCGAGCGGGGAGTGGCCGGGGGAGAGGAGGACTTTGCGGGATGGTTTGTTCGGAGAGGTGAGGGCGGTGGCGGTGAGGGGAGGGCCGAGGGTGGAGGAGGGAGGGGTGCGGAGGGTTGAGGCTGCGGAGGGCGGTGGTCGGAGAGCAGTAGAGCGGTTGGTCGGCCGCGGCGGAGGAGGCATTGAGACTAGTGTCGGGGGGTTAAGACGGGGAGGGGAGGGTGGTAGGGGGTGGCCGTTGGTCTGGACAGGATTGCTTGTAGGTTTGGGAGGATACGCCTTCGGGGTTGTAGGGGAGGACGACTCTGGCTTGGTATTGTCCTCAGACGCGATGGAGACGTTAAGTGACGGGCCAGAAGGTTTGGCATTATAATCTTTGCCATCTTTTTGCTCTTTAGCTTTAGTATCATCCTCTTCCTCAATATATCTGACTAGACTCTCATTGCTAGACTTTATCTGTTCGTTCCTGGAACCGTTCCCCTGGGTCTGCGCACTTTGCGGTTGTTGTATTCTTGGGAGAAATCTGTATGTGACAAAGATTACAGTTGCGACTGTGACTGCCGCGATGCTGATCCAGCCCATGCTATTTTGGTGTTTGAAGATGATCGAGCCTTGGAGTAGGGACAATTGTCAAGTGTGTGGTACGTCACTGGCGTGCCACTTGCGCAGAGCAGAGACGAGGTTCAGCATTTTCGCGTCCTTGCTGGAGTGCGTGTGAAATCGATCGCTCTAAACATATCGTAGAATATGTCATGCAATTATGAGAACTGACAGGCTGCCCCTGTTGTCAACAAGAACAACATCAGAATTTTGTAAAGCGGAAACTGTTCCGAAAAGGGTGCGGTAGGGCACCTTGACAGACATTCAAACAACAATAAACTACCTAATTCATCCTGAGCCAGGTCACGTTTTCAATTTTACGATATTCGCTCAAAGCTGCCATTTTTCTCTTCATGTCATGAATTCCCCCAGATTTGTTCCAGAAATACCTAGCTATGCGGACTCTGAACCCGTGCCTTCTCAAATGCTTCTCCCCTCGCCCTCCATTTCCACTTACTTTGCACAACTTACCTAGTGATTTACCCGCGAATTGTCGCTGCCGTTCTCCTGCCGGTGCGAGGATGGGAGCGGTGATGTCGGTTCTCTTGCCTGCAATCGTGGCTCCGCTGCCGTAAAGCTATGTGGCCTCCTCCTCAGCCACGTACAGCTTTGTCCGTACTTTCGGGTACATCTGGGGCATCACCATTCCAAGCCTGATATTTAACGCAGTCTACGACCACCACCTTAATTGCCAACTGTGGGGTCCGGATGAAGATGGCACGCTTTGCTATGCCATGACTCCAATAGTACATAACTCAATTACTGACTGGTTATTGCAATAAGCAGATGATCTGACTCTTGGGTCTCTAATCTACCTCGCCGTAGTTTCCGCTTTAAATCCCAACGTGCGGTCCAATATTGCCCCTTTGACCCGTCACCATCATCTAATCTCACCAGAGACAGAATACTTGTGCTCGTCTGCAAATAGCTTCCTCTGCAGAGTGGCGAAAATTACTGACTTGCAATTATAGGGAGCTACTTGTGACGGTAGGAGCTATGAAGGCTGTCTACAAAGACAAGGGATCGCCTTAAGAGCATCACGTGATGGACTTATCACAGCAGCTTGCACATCACAATCGTGATTTAAAAATGATTGGTACTAGCTTAAACTAATATGGCTTGTGGGGAAAGACTGAATGTGCAGCTTGCGAGGAAGCTGTTTCCGAAAATGGCCGTAAGCATTCTGCATTCTAGGGCTCGAAGGACCTGTTTCGGGCCTCCTGTCCAAAAGTGGCGGCCACGGGCCCCCATTCGGCCACCCCACTCCATTCCTGGGCAGTAGCGCTCAGCAAGAGGTGGCGCTTCATTCACATAGCCTTCACCCCCTAGGTATCCTCTAGGTATCATCGAGGCATTACCGTGGTAATACCTAAAAGTCAACGATAGAGTATCCACCCAGTACCCGGGCCGCGTGAGCTTGGGGTGGCAACGCTCACTTACCAGAACGGGACGGGAAATAGTTTTGGCGGCTCTCCCTTCCCACTCCTCCTCTCCCCAAACCGCCCACTCTAAAACCTAAACCCCGTCCCCACCGTCCCCGGCGCCAGCACACCCTTCATCTCCCTCTCGATCTCGAACTTGACCCTCCACCCGCTACAGTGCCCGGGCACCAACACCTTTGGGTCGAGCTTCTTGAAGTCCGCAACCGTCTGGGCGATGTGGTCTTCCTCCGGGCCGACGAGGTGGAAGCCGCCGATGGCTGCGTAGAGGGGGATTTGGATTTGTGGGGTGTCGGAAGGGGTTGTTGTTGGAGGGGGGTTGACGAGAGAGAGGGCGTGGAGGGAGGTGTTTATGACGCCCGCGTGGGAGCAGCCTGTGAAGAGGATGAGGCCTTTGTCTGTGAATGTCGTACGTCAGTAGGTAAAGGAGGCAGAAATGGGGATTTTGGATACCAGGGAGAGTCAAGGGGCAAGGGGTAAAGAGGACTAGACAGACCTTTGACGCGGCACGCGACGAGTCGCTCGTCGGCGATCAATTCATCAGAGATCCACTCCCCTTCCCCTTCCTTCCCGCCGTCCTTCTCGACGAATCTGACACCGCGTCGCACTCCGACCTCGTAATCGGTCACGCGGGGGATCTCGCCAGACACAATGAAGAAGTCGTCGAGGATGGCGTGTGCGGAGTCCGTTCTGGAGACGGTGGCGCCGGTGGCGGAGATCTCGGCGAAGGTTGGGTCGGGCTCGAGGGAGATGGGGCCGAGCGGGGTGGCGATGCCGCGGTAGGTTGGGCGGGAGGGGTGGAGGTCGACGGTTACCGGTGGGGAGGACGTTGGGGAGGAGGATTTGGCAGATTGGATGAGGGAGAGGGCGCGGAGCATGCCTCCTGGGAAGAGGTTTTTCAGAATCAAAAGGTGGAAATACAGCACATAAGAAAGAAAAGTTTTGATTGCATTGATTTCAACAATTTGGGTGGAACGAAATTGATAGAGATAGAAGAATGAAATTCCGGCAACGGCTTACCAGAGTGATCCCGATGCCAGTGACTCAACACCACCGTTTCAATCTCGGCCAGATCTGGCGGCGGTTGGACCCTGTTCACGTTCCGCTCCCACGCCTCCTCCTCCGGCCCCGTATCAAACAAGATCGTATGTCTCTGTCCGTCTTTAATCCCAGTCTACATCTTCCATCAGCACACCGGGTTCCCTTGACATCAAACAAAAGAAAAGAACAACTCACGATCCTAAGGCTCAACCCGTGCGCTCCACAGCATAGTCCCTCCATGCGCATCTCCTTAACAGCGCCGCCGCGGTCGGATGGATGGAGGGCAAAAGGGGAGCCGATGGCGACGTCGGCAAAGCGGCCAAAGACTTCGACGCCCGGGTTGGTGTAGCTGGATATGGGATCGACTTCGTTGTCGATGAGAACCTGGACTTCGAGGGCGTCGAGGTCGACGAGAGGGAATGGGCCGGCCATGGTTGCGGTTTCTCTCTCCGCGGCGTGAACGTAGGTACAGAAAAGAAAGAGGAACCGAAATGAATGTTCAAAGGGAATGAGATGTTAGAAAAGTTTGAGGACACGGTATCGGATTCGCGTACGCCATGAAATGCGACAAATAATGGCGCCGGTGGAACGCAGAGAAAGACGAAGGATTCTATCGGGCCCGAATGTCAGCAGTAGTAGTCTCTGCCTCAACTTCTGCCTACCCCACAAGGCAGGACAGAGTCAAGAGGTGCCGTGACCTTAAGCGACAGGCGAGGCTTATTAATGTCACTCCGCTACTCGTTATATACCTAGGTAGCTTTGCACTAGCACAGGTCCTAGCAAACGCCTGAGCTCCACTTTACCAACTTAAAAGCTACTAAAAGCCACATCTAATCCAAAGTCATGTCATCAAAGCTACATTCGTCACTTTCTACAGTAAGCATTCTGTCTATGCGACGGAAGACTATATTTCACCTTTCCGAGTCTGGAAGGCCATTCACACGGTCGTCTAGAATAAGGCATGGTACGCAGGAGATCTCGCCTTCTAAAACGAATTTTATACAATCCCAGTAGTAGCTTCGTTCTCAATATCTACGCCACCTGTGCCATTCTCCCCGAGAATCCGCCTTCACTTGTTCTCCCTACTTGACTTGACCCATCGCCCCTAAGTCGTCCTCAAAATTATTCAAGCATTCGTGTATGGAATTTCTAATTTTATCACGCCCCTGCTTTCTACTGTTTACTCGATAGCCTAATTAATGACTTTACCACGTTCTTGTTGTAGGTCCTACCTGTGGAATACTGACGAGATCGTAGCTCGAAAAGTTCTGCCTTGTTGCTTGTGTTGGATCATGTAAGATGATGCTGACTTACATGTTCTGGATGTGAGCTTTCTGCCTTAGCACGCCGGGCTCTCTGCATCCGGCAATAGTCATTCTCGCGAGCCGGGACAAGGTCGATCCAGACGGTAGCTATCGAGTGGCAAGCTAATGGACACAATACTAGCAGGAGAATAGCGGCTTTGAATGGATGCCCTATGACGAAAGTTTGAATGTTCATGGCGTGGTCGTTGAGATGTCGTTCAACAGAATGCTTTGCTGTCGGTCGCGCTGAATGAAGATTTAGTGATTATGCTAAACTGAACTTGGAAATTAGTGCAGAATGACATTTCTATTAAATTCAGGCACTGATATTCAAATATTCCGTTCCTTCAAGGTTCGGAAGCCTTGGGTGTGATTCCTTGCATTTGCACAATAAAATCAGGAACCGTTGATCTCACCACAACTTTCGATCCGAGACCGTTCTAGAGTTATGCCTCGTAGCGAGAAATACATAAAGTTGATCTAAAATTTCCAAAGGATCTTGCTTCAAAGAAGGGAGAGATGTATAGCGCATGTTCATTCTGTCTGCCGTGAACGATATCGCAAACGGCTGCTATCCTGTAGAATTAGTTGTAGTACTTACGAGGAACTATGACCGTAAAGTCAAGTGTAATTTCAGACTTCTCCGTTGCAGTGGTCAAGGCGTGCCGACACATTAAGGAACAGGAAGTCGCAGCGCGGCGGCACTTACCTCTATCTAGATTTAAGAGCCGGTCGTTAAGCTGGCGGAGCGGGATGACAGCGGAGCATTGGCAGCCTTTCGGAGACATCTCTAGACTTGACGAGTAGTATGACTTGTTTCCATATCCTTTCTGCTCACTGTCACGGAAGCAAAAGAGTCCGAGGGTAGCCATGAGATAGACATCATAAGCCGCCAGCGACTCCAGAGAACAATGAGGCCATCTCATAGGTCGTGATCGGATTCGGAGTTACTGAGCTCATCAGCGACGCATTGTTGCCAAAGCAATTCATGATGCATTTCCACAAGCTCGGATATGTCATGCTATCAACAACGATGGTCGGAATTCGAAGCTTAAAAATAAGCTCGCTGAAGGATCAGGAAGCGCCGAATGGGGCTCGAGAGCGTTAGCATGATGGATTTAGGCTTGGGCGGCTGACGGGCCGGAACATGCTGCTGGGCCACCCTTGGCCTTGAACGGCACTGAACGGTTCCCAAGACCCCCTCCCTGGCATTTTTAAGAGTCTGGACCACAACAACCATCTACGTACACAACACAAGTACGACAATTTGTAGGATACTGTCTACGACGCTACCAACCCGTCGCTGACCGAGGGAATTGGAATCCGAACATCTTTCCCGCCCGACCCAGAAATAGCAAACACACCTCATGCCCCCTTCTGGCCATGTCAAGCTTACTTAATCTTATCCGAAGGGACCCTTGGTTTCTGAACTAACGACGATCTCCGAACTTGGACTTCCCTCGCAATCGACCCGGTGGAGTGCCGCAACCTGGTGGAGCGCCGCAACGAGCTCCACATGGATGGTTCGGCGTGACGCCCCCCGTCGTGAGCACTATCATGCGGCGTTAGAATCCTCGAGGAAAGCTATCTGCAAACTGAGTAATTGGAGCCGCTTGGACCCACGAACTCTAGGCAGCTATCAGGGTAACTAGGGTCATGGATTGTGGATAGCTGAAGTAAGTTGAGCCAAGCTTCACGGCGTCTGTCATAAAGTCGAGCTGATCCCTCCTCTCTCTTTCGTCGCTCATTCTGTTTACATTGTGTCTTGTGTCTTCAATTATTATCTTACTTGTCTTGAATATCCTCATCCCCCCTGAACCCGCAACATCCGCTCAACATGGTGACCTCCCTCTCCGCCGCCACCCCCACCAACCCCTCCTACCTCCCACCCCGCTACGAAATCCGCAAACTCACCCCCGACCAAATCCCCTGGGCCCTCGCCGTCGTCGCCCACAGCAACGTCTTCCACTCCCCCGTCTGGACCAAAGTCTACCCCACCGACCTCGCTGCGCGCTTCTACGCCGTCCAAAAGACCGGCGACTACCTCGTCCGCCACCAGATCTCCTCCGGCCTCTCCTACGGCGTCTTCGACCTCGAGTACAAGTTCAAACGCCCCGAATCCGCCGCCACCGGCGGCGCCCTCTACTTCGATGAAGCAGACCTCGCAGCCGACAGCCCCAAGATCCTGTCGCAGATGGACAACCCGCTCTGCAGCGTGGCGCTGGCCTACGACCAACACGCCCCCCTCGACATGTCCCAGATGGGCCCCCTGATCGCGACCCTCCCCCTCTTCGCCACCCTCTACGGCATCCTCGACGCCCTCGACCAGCGCCCCGCCGAGTCCTGGAAGGCGCACGCGCCCCGAGAGGTGCTGATGCGCAACGCGACGAGCACGCGCGTCGACTACGAGGGGGCCGGCATCATGAAGAAGCTGGCGCAGTTTCTGATGCGCGAGGCGGATGGGATGGGGTTCCGGGGGATCCAGATCGAGTGCGCGCATGATGCGGTGAGCAAGACGTGGGTGAATCCGCCGGCGCCGTTTTGGGGGGAGTTGGTGGGGAGTTTTAATTGCGGGACTTATGAGGTGGAGGAGGAGGAGGAGGGGGACGGGGACGGGGAGGGGGACGGGGAGGGGGAGAAGAAGAAGACGGGGAGGATGGTGAAGCCGTTTGCGCCGAGCGTGCAGACGATTACTAAGGTTTACTGTCATTTGTGAGTGCTCCTTTGCTATCTGTGGTTTTGAGGGAGGGGTGGGCTAATGTGTGTGGTAGGAAGAAATATGAGGCGCCGACGGCGAACGGGGCGGCGGAGGTGCCGAATCCAGGGCTGGGGTAAGGCGGGAGAGAGGAGACGAGTGGGAAGAAGGATAAATGGATTGGATGTAAACGGGGTGTTACTATTGCGACATTGTGTAGCGAGTGTATACATCGTCCTGGAATTTTGGTTGTGTGTATTAAGCTCAATTATGCAATTTGGTATAAGTGGAGAATTCTGGGCCGTTCCTCATGTCGTTTCTCGTATCTTATCTGAGCCCCCTCTTGCCCACACACGCACGTCGCTCCACCATTCTTCTCTTATAGGCCCGCATTATTGACCAATTTCATTCCCCCGAACTCGTTCTTCCCCACCTCATCTCCGTTCTCCTCCTCCCCCCACCGCCCTCAAAACACCACATCACATCTTCACCTTCCCCACCTCTCCCTCCCCCAACTTCCTCCGCTCCACCCACCACCCACCCCAACACAACCCCAGCATAACCCCACTAACATACAACTGCGGAAACCCCTCCCCAAACTCCGGATCCGTCCCCGCAGCCCCGGGGTACAGAATCGCGCTCAACTGCGTCACCCAGTACAAACTCGCCAACAGCACCGCGTAGTCCAGATCCGCGGCGCGAGCGGGAGCGAAGCGACCACTTTTGCCCTCAGCCGATGCATCGGGGGTCGCTGCGCTCCCGCGGTGAGTGTAGTAAAGAGTAAAGGCGCCGAGGAGGAGGCCCATGGACATGGTCTGGCCGGAGTGGAACTTGGCGTGCGGCGGCCAGCGCGGGTTGTAGATGTGGGTGCGGTTGAAGTCGGCGAGGAAGCAGCCGATGCTGGTGAAGAGGGCGTTGAGGGTGAGGAGGGTTTTGCCGAGGGGTGGGGGCATTGTGGGGGTTTGACTGGAGGGGGTGGGTTGGGTTGTGGTGGGGGTTGGTAGAGGATGGGAGGGTTGCTTGTAGATATCGATGGGAAGGGATGGTGGGAGGTCGGCTAAGGCTCGGGAAGGAAGGGTGGAGGTGTTTGGAGTGCTTTGCCTGTCAATTGGGTTGTAGGGCGGTGGTTGGGACCGTGGTGGTGGCAGAGAGTGGGAGGGTTGTTGGTAGACGACGAGGAGGGGTCGGAAGGTTAGATTGGATATTCGGATGAGGGAGCGATGTTTTATGGTGTCTCGAGTGCTTTGACTGTCAAGGTCAGAGTTTCAGGTGGTTTAAGGGTTTCCTGGAGTCGGGGACACGGACGTTATGGAGGGCGACGTAGGATGCGGTCGACAGTGCAGTGACGCGTGGTGTTACGGTTGCGAACACAGAAGGGGCAATTGTCTGACCAGGCCGCAACGGGTGTGACTCTGCCTGCACCAGAACAGCTGAGGTTCTCGTCACTTGACTCCATCGTGATGGCTGGCGAATAGCTTCCTTAAGAAGTCTTGCTTGACGGAGATATCCAATCCATTCGGAGTCCGCTTTGCGGGGGTCGGCCCCATTTACTTGCGAAAAGGATCGACGATCGACGACAGGGTTAGGGAAGAAGCTTATTTTGGAGCTATCCAAGTACAGTGCCGAGAGTACATAGAGCTCGTGCTTTGTCGACTTGTCGGTGTCTGCGTGAAATGAGACTGGTTACCGTTGACAGATTCCGCGATTGAATTGAAGCTGCATGGTATTCTATTCGGCCAAGATCGGCGGATTGTCTGCAATGGAGATTGCCACCGACGACGCGACTCGGCGCAATCAGGGGATTCTGCAATCAAGCTTCAGGCACCCTGTACAAATCTATCGTATCATAGGCTACTCGTGCTTACTTCGTCACAGGCCTATCAAAGTTTGAGAGCCTCCACTGCTTCATGGTGTTCTGCATACGCGTACAGCGGGTTTGGTTGACCAATTCTGAAACATACACGCTTGACCTTTGGGCACCAATATTAAAGAAGACCCATTAAAACTCAATATGCCTGTAACGAAGTAGGGCCAGCATGAAACTCTCTCGGAATGAAGTACCTTGTGTCCGCAAGGACACAGCGCCGAGTCATTCTTGTCGTAGAGAATGGCCGTCATCAGGTCTTTACGACTTTCTCTGCAGAACGTCACATTCTTCTAATCATCCTATCAGCTTAATCGCCATAAACTGGTTATTACAAGAGCACCATGGGTGAAGCGCAACAAGACACCGGAGATTCTAAGTATCAACCTCTCGATGGTCCTCTTGATAGCATCCGTCTCGTCGAAGTGCATCCGGGCCAAGACAAACAAGACTTGGCCTTCAGCTTGAAACACGTCAAACTCTCCGAGAAGCCGGTCTATGAAGCTATTTCTTACTGCTGGGGCGGCGCTACTGACAACGTGTTGAGCTACGGTGGCAGGAAGCTGGGACTGAATCTCTTACGAGCTCTTACAACTTTTCGCCTACCAGATAAATCACGCCTTCTATGGGTAGATACGTTGTCTATCAATCAGACCGATACAGAGGAGAAATCTTATCAGCTGCGTATTATGCGAGACATTTATTCCAAGGCTCAGCGGGTTTTAATCTGGCTTGGACCGAAGATCGACTGGAGCGGAAACGGAATCTCATTGCTTAAACGCATAGCTTCTACAAAAAGACCATATGAAGGCTCAGACCCTAATGAATACTCTATTGCTACCGACACTCAGCCGCGGCTGGAGTCTGTAGATGTCCTGTCTCCGATAGAGCATCTTCGCGGTCACTGTGGCGTCCTATACTTGCTCAGCCGGCCCTGGTTTGAGCGAATATGGATCATTCAAGAAGTGGTAGTCGCTTCGGAAGCCGTCGTTTATTGTGGAGATGACTCTATTTCCTGGACTAATTTCGTTGCTGGAGCACAAGCGATGAATGAGATGGGATATTTCGCCAAGAGGCTGACCCGAGTTGACCATCTACTGAATATGCGACTAATTGAAAAAATACGAGACGATTACCTCCATAGTGTCATCAGATCTCTACCCACACTGTCAACTGTGTTTCTCAGATGCAAAGCAACAAATGCGCATGACAAACTGTTCGCTCTGCTTGGGATCTCCGCTGATCATGATGTTGTCTTGCCTGATTATATGTACAGCGTCGAAGAAGCATATCATAAATCAACATTTTCAATCATGCGGAAATCTTCAAAGCTCGATATCCTGAGTGCGGCAGGCATTCAGAAGGTAGAGAATTGGCTTCCATCCTGGGTTCCGGATTGGCGAAACACTGATTCAGCAGAACCTCTGGAGCCGTATGCGCTAGAGGCCAGAGAGAATGTCAAATTTTGCGCGACCAACTACAGCGTTGCATCACCAGAATTCTCACAAGACAAAAGATTACTGAAACTTTGTGGTCATTACGTGTGTACCGTTATTCGTGTCGGAGATGTCATGAACGCAGAGCCAACTGGAGACACTCTTGAGGATCTTTTCGATAGCTCTACATTATCGATTCCTGGTGCGATACGGAGAATTTTCTCCGCCTTTCTCTCCAGCTCACGGGATCTATTCCAGACCCATAGAGTGATAGCAAATTGGCAAGAGCTCAGTCAATCCTCTGATGAGTCTCTATACTGCACTGGAGAGCTGCTGTCCACTGCATTCTGGCTGACCCTGACTGGCGGAGTCTATCCATTTTATGGGGTATCGCGAGATTTCTGGATGCGGAAATGGCTCGAAATGCGACCACGCTTGAAAAAGTGGCGTCTTCTCTTGTCTCTTGGACGTACGTGGGGTCTACGCCTGTCCTCTCTTTGGTATCTCGTCACCCAAAAATGGCGATCTCCGTGGTGTCTTATCATGCCTCGGACTGTACAGGCGCTAGAGTGTGGGGATATTGATATGTTTTTTCACTCGGCAAGGAAGCGCAGGATGATAAGAACTAACACCGGCATGCTCGGCCTGGTCCCTGCGAATACTCAAGAGGGTGACATTATCTGTCTTTTCAGAGGAGGAAGGTTCCCCCTAGTGCTCAGAAGAAATGCTAAACGTTATGCTTTGGTTGGTGATGCCTATGTGCACGGCATTATGTACGGAGAAGCATTCAATGAGGACATATGTGAAGACTACTGGCTGGAGTAGTATTAGGCTGCGATCTCAAGATTCACTGTCAAAGTGAAAATGACCAAGGTGGTATTGGATTGCCTTGCTTTCACGTAAGTCGGAAGCTGTGGAAAGGTGCTGCCCGCTTTTTGGTAGATGGGAGAAAGAATGCGCCGGTTCCTATTTTCCTTCATGTGAAGAGAGTGAGAGCTATGTCTGGTCCTGTAGTCAGCATCTATGACAGACGTCGCACTTCTTTCCGCCTAGGATGATTTCAATCGCGTATAATCGCTCGACGCTGAAGGAGAGATTGCAAAGGGTCACTCATATACGGTGAGATGACCAAAGGTCACCGAGTGAAGGTTTCCTATGATCGTGCCGGTCAAGGGATCATTTCATGAGTGAAGTCATTTAATGTATCCCTCTTAGTGAGTTGCTTTGCGTTACCATCTATTCGCTACCTAGCAGCCTACGACCTATATAAATCCCCCTCGTCAAAGTCTCTCCGTATAAAACAATCGTTTGACCTTTCTACGATATGTTCTGGCTTCTGCTCTACCTTCCAACTTAAGAATCGCGGTTTTTGGTGAAACCTAATGTTTCATCCAACTTTCTTGCATATTCCTCCCGAGCTGAGGCAGATGATTTCTGCCTTGGCACTCGCCCATTCTTCATCTCATTCGCCATTAGTCATTATCATGCCCTTGGGACTCACCCAGGTGCACTATCATTCATTGGAGAACCCACAGGAGGATACTCTGCATGAGCAAAGTGCTCCTTTCCCCTATAAGAGAGCCTCGTACTTGTGTTCTCATAAAATCGGTGAGTAAGACAATGCCTGCTTTTCCATCCTGAGACATCGCCTTTCTAACAAGAGCAAAAAGCTGCAAACCTGACCCAAGTATCACGACTTCTCCGCTCAGAGACATTCGCTATGTTCCATAATCAGAACTTCTTCGACGTGCATAAACTAAGCACGAAACACCTCTCGCAATGGATCTCCGTCCGAACAAGCCTCATGCCAAACATTCTCCAAAACATCCACGACACCGTCAAGACCGCCACACCGCCTCACCTGCCCCGCGGCAACTTCCTCTGCAGACGCACCGAATACTCGCCCCAAATGCTGCTCCCCGGAGGGTCCCGCGGCTGCCTCCTGTACATCAGCAAGCTCACACATCTCCGGACGCTCAGTCTCGTCCTGCACAAAGACGAGTGGTGCGTCCGGCACCTTGAAGTGGAGGGGTGCTTGAACGGCCAGCTCAATGCGCTGGTTCCCTCGAAGGAATGCCGCGTCACCCTCCGCGGCGTGAGGCGGCTCGATTGTAAGTGTCCCGTGACCGCGAACAATCCTGCGCCGGGTACGAGGTTTAGTGCTGATATGCTGTGGGTTAGGGAGGTGGGGGGCTTGGAGTGGAAGCTCCAGGATACCTGAACACGCGGGATCGGCGAAAATTGCGTTGGCTGTTATGGGGAAGGGAGGGGAGGGGAAGGGGGGCTCGGATTGGGCGAAGAAGGTGAGGGTAGAGAGGAGACTATGTCCTCATAGATGGAGTCAGGGCCAAGGGAGGTAGTGAAAAGAATAAAATACGATCCTATCAAACAGAGCATCAAGTTTCTGGTAGGCCTGCCTGGTAGGGGAGGTGTGCCGAGCAGACGTGGGAACCCGGCCTACCCGCGAGTCCCCTATTTAATTCTAGACAGGCAGTAACATGAGCTCGTTTTCAGCCTACCCTCCAATATTCGACAGATCCGACATACACCATCTACGCACCGTAAAGCCGAGGCCAAAATCCGGCTCCGAGCGGGATGCCGGCGGAACCTAGGCATTGGTAGAGAGCCTTCAAATGGTCAAGTGCGGAAGGACCGGATGTCCTTGACTTGTCTTGGCGAAAGGGGGGTTTTATCTAGCATACGGTGAGCGTGTAGGAGTTAGTAGAGGAAGAAAATTATAGCTGCAATCGGGAACCCGAGGTTGCGCCGAGAGCAGGGAATGGCCATTCTCTCTGTAATAGGCTATTTTGGGATAAAGCTATTGGAACAGTACGAAGACGTTTGGAAGTTTGACCGTGTTAAGATGATATATCGATTACATTCCTTATATTGACACTACAATCACTAAGGCTTTGTACATGAATATCTCTGCTCCCATCGTCCTTGGCAGCTAAAAAGCTCCCAATTAGAAATTACTGGTTCCAGTAAACATTAAGCACCCCATATCACGGCGTTCGGAGCACGGTGCGAATAGCCAAAGTTCTCGGAAAAGTTGCGTCAAAGAGCAGTTCTTTTCTCCGGGCTGTTCACCGAAAACGTGTCACGTCTTAGGGAATAAGCTCGCTCGTTCCATCTAACATCCCGTAACCGTGATCCCCACGACTGCTTTGCCACCTTGGACCGATCCGACGCAACCACCATTGGTGCCGGTGGTCAAAGCGGACCCTGTGCAACCAGAACCGGTAAAGAAAACGGCTGGGAGGAAGCGTTAGCCAATGTTTTCCTTTTTAATAGAACATCGATTTTCGCGGGAGGCAGGGAACGCAAGGAAACAGCAACAAGGGGGAGAAGAACAAACCTCTGCAGTTTCCGCTAGGACCCCATTGGATCGTGTGTCCCCCAGCACTGATAGGTTGGCATACGTTGTTGCCGACGAAGAAGCTGTTGCCGGTAGCTCCGCTACAGCTAGTGGTCGAGCCCCGGAAGGTGAACGAGATGCCGGTATTACGCTTCTCTAAAGTTGTGATTGGGGCATCGCTCAGAGGCTGAGCGGAATCACTGAATTCTGGTGTGATCGATGTAGTCTCGAAAGTGAAGGCGTCAGGCAGGGCCAGGGCCGAGGGTAAGGCGAGGGCACCGTGAAGTGTGAGAAGGAAGGCAGAAACAATAGTATCAGGATGCATTTTGATGATAGTGGGAGGTCCTAAAGGAATGGACTTGCGAAGTGGAGATGAACAGTGGGAACGCCGGAGATGTTCAAAGAGAGTTGAATATGTTCGAAGCGAACGAGAGTTGTTGGATGCCTTCCAACACAACTTACCGGTGGGTTCAGAGCCACTTTATATCCTCGATGATCTCGTACATCTATTGAAGTCCAGCTCGAAGGTTACAAGCTGTATTCGCTACGCCGTTCCAGATGATCTTCAATAGTTTCCACGACAAGATTGCTTGGACCGTTAGAATAAAACGAGATTGGCTTTTTGACGTTCTTGGCATAGTGACCTCGACCAGGATCTAGTCACGATTCCTCTTGGAGACACTTGCCCTGCGGAGTTGCCTTTCAGAAGAGTTCAACGGTCGACTAAATGTTGGTATCGAATTTCCTTAGAGGCAGAATAATTCCGTTGCTCCTGGGGTAAAACCAATACCAAGATCAGAATGCGTGCGGGTCTGGCTCGTTAGACTAATTTGGATTCTCAAGAAGGCGTGGTCTGTACCGCTAATGTAGAGCCCCTGGAGATCACGGGTGATGGTCTAGAGCTAGTTACGATATGTGAATTCTGAGATGCGGCAGTAATGTTGTGAAGGGCGTTCTCTTGAAGTAGACATAATAGTACTCTCCACATATAGCTCTCAGACGCTCCATTGATGGAGACCTGTGCAGGAAAGACCAACATGTACGCGGTGTCGTGAGGCCCTTACTGAATGTTAAAGAGATTATAAGAGTATGCGAAATTGAAGAACACGAGGGGCCAAGCATGTAAGAATTGGCACTTTTGTTTCCCTTGTACTCCAGATCTGGGTGCTGTTGCAAACCTTGTTCAAACTTCCAGGTCTGCTTTTCAAGGGGAACTAAAGCTCCTGGGGGTACAGGATCTATCTTAGGACTAACCGTAGGCGTGTCGCGTCGAACGGCAACAAAATCCTAGACATCTTTTCGTCCTTCGTCCTAAACTCCAAAGAGAAGATGGGGCCATTAGTATGCTGCTTAAGCAGGGTATGTACGCATGTGTGCAGCCTAAACAGAAACGGTACGTAGTTGGCGAGTTGCAGGCCTCATAAGGACTAAAGCTGTATATGCCAAGCTGGCAAAAACTTCGGGTAACTTTAGATATCCATCTTGTGCTATTGCGTTTGAAGATCTGCAGCGCCTTGGTTCCAACTTTTGTTTACTGCTTGAAGCCGTTTCGTGATGGCTCCACTCATCCGCCGTCTTCAAGGCATAGTACTCCTGTACAACTATGCAAGGGAAATCATTATTCTTAGTTTTTCGCCGTAGGAGAGAAATATCTAGAGCTCATGGTGTCAGTACTTTCATCTACAAGCATCTAGAGGATGTGGATGTGATTTCATGCGTACCGCGGGGACAAAGGTCGTGAAAACAATTTCCAACCCTGTTATGGGGGCTGAAACCGGAGGTTGCCGCTCTTGAGGTCGTCAAAGACGCATGTTCAAAGCTCGGTGGCGGAAATTGCGAATGCTTATCTGCAGAACTTAAGGTTATTACCAACAGGAGCGTACCCATAAGATTGTGAACATCTTGAAGTGCAGGAGTCATCGGTTTGTCTACTCTTAAATTCGGCCCCCTCGCTCTTTGGTTAGCGTGTGGAACCTGGACAGTGGTTGATTACGTGTTAAGGTTAAAGGGTTCCGCGCCCTATGCACGATGCCGTCTCTTTACCCTTACACATGTCAAATCTGGGGCTGTATACCTAGGTGCATTCGTCCCGAGGCGTGGATTAATAGGGGACTACCCCAAGAACGTAACGCAGCACGTTCCCCTCGGAAAGCAAGCCGGAGACCTAGTGTTCATGAAGAATTAGGAGCTTGGGAATTTCATCCGCTACCAGCCAGATTTCAATACTTACATTTTAGCTGGAGAAGATCAACGCATACGACTTTGGGGAGCGGATTCAGATGGCCATCGTGCTGATCCCTGACAACAACAGCTGTTGTGTGAGTAAAAATGAAACTAATTTGGGTCTTGCCACTGCTGGCCGATTTTGGAGCATATTACTTTTCCACTGGAAAAGGAAGAGGTGAAGCGCGGGCCGGGGGCGAGGGGCGGGGGGCGGATGGTGTAGTGAGTAGGGAAAGCGGGGAGTGTTCGAGATTAACGAGCGCTACTTATGCCTTCGGGACTAGACCAGAGACCTGGCTCTAGCCGACGAAGCGCGACTATAAGCAAGCAAGTGATAAAACGTACCTATGTTAATATTTTGCGGCAGTTGAATACGTGACTCTTCCTGTGTCTTCTTGACTTCGGCATCCCTTCGGTAGATCTTCGGTAAATACTCGGTACAATTGTAGCGATCTTTCGCTAGCAAGCCAGCCCCGCCAGTCCTCGATTACCCAAATTTTGGGAACTCATCGAATCTTAGGCCGCCAAAGCCAAAGGCCAACCATGTATGAGCCGTATATCTCTCTGATGTACTCTCCACGCCAGAGCAATGACGATAACCTGTCAATATCTCCTGCCTAAACAGTTCCATTGTCAACATCTTCGGAACGAGCACGCCATCTCTGTTCGGAATGATGAATTGACCTCTCTCCGCAGGTAATATATGGATGCCAAGACAGGTAGAGTACAGTAGATTCCTTGTTCCCAAAGTTTTCCCTACTTGCGGCATTGCATTTCTGGCATACGATTTTAGCTTGTGGCACCATATGGGCGGTCATTCTATGACTCTATCACCAATTAAATCCGTCGCTATCATTGGGGCTGGGGCATCTGGTAAAAGTCCGCTGACCTTTGAAGAAGCGCAAGAGTGCTTACTTTTTCTTAGGCGCCGCAGCCGCAGCTGCATGTGTTTCCGAAGATGTCTTTGAAGTGGTACGAGTGTTCGAACGTCGAGAGACTCCAGGAGGAACATGGTAGGTCTAATCAACAAGCCTTTTTTGGTGCCCGATGCGCAAGACCTCCAATTCCAACAACGTCTTAGGATATATGACTCGGATCCAAGGCCAGCTACTGAGCTTAATCCTGGTGGACTGCCCCCAGAGGTTGATCCGCCGTTGCAGCTTCCCGATAGCCTGCCGAGAACTACACCTCCATGCTTAAAGGATCGCTACGACAGGACCCCCATATATGCTGAACTTACGTGTGTAGAGGCAATTACTCTTACCCACTTTAGCTAATTCAGTAGCTCACATGTCAGCAGCACTAATGTCCCCGAGATCGCAATGTCATTTTCTGACAAACGATTTCCGTACGGTCCATTTGTACCGCACTGGGTGCCAAAGCAGTATATAGAAAATTACTTCTCATTGCATCGGATTGATTCCTGTCTTGTTCTTAACACAACTGTTGAAGATGTCTCCAGAGTACCAGTGGCCGGACACCGCCATTATGATGGGTGGAAATTGACCCTGAGACGGCACGACCCTGTCAGCGCGGTCGATGTTTGGTGGGAAGAGGACTTTGATGCCGTTATCCTTGCTAACGGCCACTATTCTGTGCCATTTGTATGCAATATCTTATCCTTCAGACTCTCGCCAGACCATCTCCTCGATGCGTTCAGATATGTTGACACGCTTACTTAATTAGGTGCCATCTGTAAAAGGGCTCACCGAATACATGAGCAAGTTCCCAAACCAAGTATCTCATTCCAAATCCTACCGTACTGTCGACCTATACAGTGACAAACGGGTACTAATCATCGGAAACTCCGCCTCGGGGCACGACATCACCACCCAGCTCGTCCAATCTGGAAAGCCAAAATTGCCTGTTTATCAATCCTGTCGCTCGCGTTCCAGGTGGGACGGTCCAAACCCCCCCAGCGGTATCGAATGGAAGCCCATTATCAAAGAATACGCACCGTCAGCTCACGAAATCATCTTTACTGATAACACCCGCCTATCCAATATCGACGCCGTCATCTACTGCACTGGCTACAAGCCATCCTTCCCGTTCTGGAATTCCCACACGAACGGCGGGCCCCTCTTCGACTATGCAGAAAACCGTCTGCGAGGCTTCTACCAACACACTTTCTCCCGCACGTTCCCCCACACCCTCGGCCTCATCGGCCTCCCCCGCGTCCTTACCTTCCGTTCCTTCGAGTACCAAGCCATTGCTCTCGCCCGCCTGTTTGCCGGGCGGAACGCAAAGCCCTTACCGCCCCTTGCGGAACAGATAGCGTGGGAGAAGGAGCGGGCGGAGCTATGTCGGAGGGAGAAGAGGAAATTTCACGATATAGAATGGGATAAGGGGGAGACGATGGATTGGTTCAAGTTTCTGTTTGAGATGGGTGGGCTGCCCAGGCTGGAAGGGTTGGGGAGGTGTCCGCCAGTGCTAGGGGAGGAGACGCGGTGGGCGATTGAGCATGTTAGGAAATATCCGGAGCCGCCGCGGGAGGAAAGTGGGGACGAGAAAATGGCAGAGAATGGGGAATGGGTTGTTGTCGAGCCCCAGTTGCAGCAAGGGAAAGATAGTTTACATTTCATCTAACCGAGAATGCCTTGCCAAACTTACGATATCGTTGGTTGTTTGGTGACGAGTGCGGGGTCATATCGTATCCTGGCTTGGATACACTCGTCAGCCAGGGGACACATGTCCTACGTTTGACGCACAGTTCGAGTTATGCTGCCTTGCCTTTGACAGCGCTACGTAGCGGCCGCGCGCCAATGCTTCTGTGGTGGTTAATGCTAGCGCAGAAAGCATTGTGCCAGCTCGCCAGCAAACATGCTTTTTGTTGCACCTTTGCTAGTCCCTGTTGAGTCCTAGAAATTGCGCCCCATATGAGCGGTAGTAGATTTGGCAAGCACCTCATACTGGCCCATCGACACTATGATGATCATTAGAAAGTCTCGCTGGCATGAGTCTGGTTGTCGACAACCCGATGTCTCGATCGTTGGCGGTGTACCTTGCTGTCAGCATTGCTTTGCCCTTGCCCCGCAAGAGGATCCAAAACCACCTGCCATCTCGTCCGCTTATCCGTGTTCTCAACCACAGTACCAAAACAAAAGGCTTATATGGCCAGCTGCAATATCAGATTGCTGTACGGTTCCTCTTGGAGATGGTGAACAGAGTTTGACTCAAAGATCTTTGTCAGCCGAAGACGGAGTCACGCAGAATAATGCTGTATGCTTGACGTGTGATAAAGACCAAATTTCGGCGGGCAAGGAAGATGAAGAAATACGGCTCCTACGTCTCATGCCCGGGCATCAGGATAGTCCAATTCATGCTCATGTCGAAAAAATACGTTTACGGAGCACATCTCGCGCCGCTTATGATGCGTTATCCTATACTTGGGCAGACAAATCCGATGGCCCTCCGAGATGCTCACCGATTTTCATCGGTCCATACTGGGATATACAGTATTTGACAACTGGCTGTTCTCAGGCTCTCCAGGCCCTCCGCGAGCCGCAATCTGAAAGACTATTGTGGGTGGACCAGATATGCATTGACCAGGAAAGCGCAGAAGACAAGACTCGTCAGACCGCATTAATCCGCGATATATACTTGAACGCGTCCAAGGTCATCGCTTACGTTGGTCCAGCGACAGCAGACAGTGACGTGGCGCTAACATTTCTGCAAAGCGCCGCTTCTGACTCGTTGAGATCCGGTGAAGCTGCGACTCTTGATCAAGGATCCCAAGATGCGTTGCGGGCCTTTTTCCAGCGTCCATATTTCTCAAGGTTATGGGTGGTCCAAGAAGTGCTTCTCGCTCGACACTTAGAGATTGTTTGCGGTCAAAGCTCCATGATATGGCCTGCATGGCCTTACGAGCCCGACTTCTCCGAAGTCCAAGCTCCGACATGGTTGTTTGCTCGTAATTGGTGGTATGAGCATAAAGGCCGTGACCTGCTGCGGCTATTAATCAAGGCCTCTTCTTACAAATGCTCAGACCCGAGGGATAAGATCTTTGGAATCCTTGGCTTGATTGACGAAGATGGTCTTAAACCAGACTACAGATTATCAATCGAAGACGTTTATACTGGAGTCACGGCGTACTTAATCAGAGCTTGGCGTGACCTTGAAGTTCTGGGGCTTGCAGGTGTAGGAAAGAAGAGTTTTGATCTACCATCATGGGTTCCTGACTGGTCTCAGTATCTCCAGCAGCGGATCCCGCAATGCCCATCTCGTTCGGAGGAGTATAGGGAGGATGCGCTTAACATGGCGATCCCAATCTGCTTCGATGACATTTGGACGAGCAATACAGAACTGCAAATTGATCTAGAGACAAGGATACTACCGATCCGGGCCATCAAGCTCTGCCAGATATGGGAAGACAATGTCCGCAGCAAGAACCAAATCAACTTTGTCTTGCCTAGGGGTCAGCGTGGCAACCTGATCGTCAGCATACCGGATGATATAAGCATCGAGGAAAATGACGCGGTCTTCCTGTTACAAGAATGGAACCAACCCGTCCTTCTCCGAGCTCAAACTGAGCCAAGTTCATTCTCACTAGTATGCATCTGCGCTTTGTCTGTTGGACCTCCACTGGATGGAACCTTGTGGCTCATGCCTTGGGATCATATGATAGTCGCAGGTAGGATCCAAGTCTCAAGGCTGTCTCTTGAGCAAGAAGATTCGATTTTACATCTTCACTCAAAGATCAACGATATTTGCCTGGGAGACTCTCGATTCTGCGTCACAGGTTCAAAGACACCGGCCCCATCCCCAGATGCACGCGCTGAAGTATTGAACTTTATTCGTGCAGACTTCCGCCGCCTCGAATCAGACCTAAAGTCCCAGTGGGAGGACCTCGATCACCAGCTGGGATGGATGTTCCTCGACCAAACCGCCGCGTGGAGATTCTTCCATAGCCTCCGCTATGACAAACCGCAGCCAGTGCTCCGAGGTGAGGGTCCCATGCCAATAAACGATTCTCAAATGGCCAATCTCGATTTTCACTATAGTGAGAAGTTTCCCACGACCTACCGGTGGAATCTTCTTAAGTTCTGCCGGTCTTTCTTACGGACCGTAAGGAAGCCGAATGCTGAGGAGACATGGACACCCGTGCATGCGCGGTTGAAGGACAGCGTTAAAGAGATTCGGAGGTGGGCGGAGGTCACTGAACAGCTCATGAGGGTATTTGAGTATTCCCAAGGTATGCTGGGAGAAGGCTGGGTTGGCTTTCCTGGTGCAGATCTCCCAGAGCGATGGCACGCACATTGGATGAACCCGAATCACGAAACAGCAGGTGACATGCATGGAGAAACAGACCAGGGCTTAGAGACGCAGCCTGTTTGGAGCTGGAGAGCATTCCGAGAGTCTCTAGAAATTCGGGAGAAGATTTGGAACGTTGAAATACCTGAGCCGCTGAACCCGTTGACGCAAAGCAATATATCTGTGCGCATGGGGCTCAGGGCTCTTGGGCTGGAGCTGGAGCAGGAGCTAGCCATCAGCATCACTTGAAAACGTGAATAATATACTGAAACCGGATAGAGTGGTCACTTCACTGAGATGAATTCAACGCACTACTTTGTGTTCTGCAAGCTGCGATTTCCCAAGCAGGAACTATGTGTTGCCAGGGGCACCGAAGATCGTCCACTACGACCTAAGAGAGCTCACCGAAGAGCCAATGGGATCAGCCCTATGGGTGGTCTTCTGTAGCGTGTGAACCTACCATGAGCTATATAGCTGAGATGGAGAGAGGAGACTAAGCCCATATTGAATCTTGTTAAGTCGAGCTGTAAAGCTGTCCAGACTTAATGAGGACGTAAGGTACTGACTTGAGCCTTATGACGAGGATAACAATTTGCAGCTAAGGATCGACTGGGATGCCTTCGAGGCACAAGTAGGCTAGAAGTTGGAAAGGAAACGTCGCTGAGGTGTAGAGGCTATGTCGCACCTAGCATCTTTCGACGTTGACATTCACCGAGGAGGAGATAGGTCTCTAGGATAGACGTCTGTAATTCGTAGATTCAGCCGCCTCCACACAATGTCTAATAAGGAAGGGGAAAGAGGAACTCGAAAAGCTCCGCAACATAAGTAGAACGTTGCACTCGATGGTGCGAGACAGCGCAACTGCGAGTGACCATATAGTACGACCATGAGGGAGGAGATTCTTAGTAAACACGGATTTAGAAACAGGAGCGACTTATTCCGAGTCTATGGTTGGATTGCCACTAGATTTAATCAGATCCAGCACGTCAAGTACCTTTCTTTCAGAGTCAACCCCAGAGCCAAGCTCGGAATCAAGCTCAGATTCATCATCATCATCATCATTATCATCTTCTTCTTCTTCTTCTGATTTAGGAACGTATATCCTGCGGTTCCGTAGGAACCTGCTTGTTCTCCGTGTAGACTCAGTTCGCGCACCCCAGGACCGAAGGAGCCCTTCCATCTTGTTGTAGCCTTTGAGAATAGCCATAGATAATGGAGTCCGAGAATCCTTATTTTGCAGCGAGGACTCAGCTCCAGCATTAAGGAGCAGCTTCGCATACCAAATATTGTCTTCACACACAGCATAATGAAGCGGGGTCATTCCGTAGACGTCCTGCCAATCAATGTCCACACGAGGGTCACGTAGCACAAGAGCGAGAGCTTCACCGTCGATAGACTGGGATCTAGCTAGTCTATGGAGCATAGTAACTCCATCGGAGTTTTTATCGCAAGGGTCTGCTCCGCGCTCCAATAAAGAACCTACCACCCATGTAGGCTGCATTAACGCAACGCAGAGCGGAGTGTAGCCTTCGTCATCATGAATATTGGGATCAGCGTTGCATTCAAGAAGGTTGTCTGCTGCCAGTCCATCTCTTTCCCAGGCTGCTATGAGTAAGGCAGTTTCACCGTCTTCGCTTTTCACGTTCACACTGCATCTGTGATCGAGTAGTGTCTTCAAAATCTGCTTCCCTACATACGTCTCGCCCACTCCACGATATAGGTGCGTTCCCCAGGGCTCTTTAGGGGCTTCCTCGTCTCGTGGCCACCGGGCGCCGGCGCGAAGTAATAGATCTAACACCTCCACCTGCCCTTTGATGACGGCATCGGCCACGGCACAGGGACCTTTGTGGTGAGGCTCATTAGGATCCGCGCCAGCTGCTAGAAGGAGGCGCAAAATATTCGTCGCCGACGTAACGGATGTCGACGTTGCATCCATGTCGTACTCAAAAGGGAGTTGATGTACAACGTATGGCACCAGCATGCTCTGAGCTAAGTCATCAAGGCCTGCGGCGAGAAGTATTTGAAGTGTATCCACGTTCTTAGAGACAAGATTCAACAAGTCCTGGTTCCATACTATCTTCGATATGTCTGCACCATAATCAAGTAGAAGTTGAACCATAGTAGGATCCTTGGCGTATATAGCATAATTGATTGGTACCTCGCGGCAGGACCATAAAGCCATGTGATCGTCCTCCTCCCCGTGATCCCCGACGAAAATGGTGTTGACATCTGCTCCAGATTTGACCAGCAGAGTGGCTGTCTTCATGCTGTTCGAAATCAGAGCCAGAGCCAGTAGAGGCGTACCAGAATCATCCCTTTGATTGATAGTCCGAAATCCTGCGGCTAGCCAGTGCTCAAGCGCACGGGGAAATCCCAAACAACAAATTCCAATCACTGCTGAATAATTAAGCTCGACCGGCTCATCCGTATCTGATAGACAGCATGTAGACTCGCGCCACCTGTCATAGGATGTAGAAGATTTGTTGGGTTCGCCAAAGAAGCGTATAATTATTTCAAATAGGTCATCACTGAGCTCATAGCCACAGTCCTCGTTGCAGTGCAGATACCAAAACTGGTGTGCATAAATTAGTAATGGCTTTAGAGCTCCGACGTCTACATGTGTAGCTTGATCCTGTCCTTGCTCCTCATTTCGAAGCTCACCCTCAGAGTTGCAAATCTCACAGGTGTACAGACCTGTGTAAGCAGATTGTGCAATGTTCAAATTTGGATCTAGAAGGACATTGAGAGAGACTTTGGCAATTTTGCTCCTAGTCACGCCGAGCTGCCATTTCGCTTCAAAGAATTCTTGAACAGACAAGTGGCAGAAACGACAGTAGCCAGTTGTTGAGTCCAGCACCAATAAATTTCGACATGCTGCGAGTAGGCTATCAATGTCAACATCCACAGGTGACAGCTCGCTCGAATCGGGGTCTTGACAGACTGCAGCAACAAGAGTAGATTCATCAAGAGGTCGACAAGCGCCCATGATCCATTGGAAAGCACGCTCCACTATTAGCGGAGTGCTTCCAGGTTCTTCGCATATCTGCTTGTAGATTTCTTCATATGCCTTGGTGAGTGAAGTCGGCAGCATCCCAAGACGATCCTTGATGTCGCGCTCGAACTTTAACTGAAACAGTTGATCAACCTGAAGAGCAGCCCACTGAAACATTCCGTCGCTTTTCTCGAGGAGGCGCTCTTTTACCATGGTTTTCGTGTCGGCGGAAATCTTTCGCTGCCACTGGACATTCTTCTCAATTCTCTCTTCCACATACTTTGCGATGTCGTCGCTGTTGTCTTTGGCTTGAATCTCGACTCGAGGACCCTTACAGAACTGCAATCGAATATCGTCATCAGCACGACTTGATACAAGAATTTTAACAGGGTTTTGAGACATTTGGAGAAGGCTATCGAAGCTCTGGATCAAAGCGTGGCGTTTGCTGGCGTCACACTCGTCTAGCGCATCAAGTATCAAGGTGGACTGAGGATAAATGCAGGCGTAATCTAACAGTAGCTTCAGACATTGATCGACGTCAAGGAGCCCAGCTGACAGCCCCGTTGCTTCATGGCGTCTGTAGGTTTCTATAGCTGTGGGCTGCAATATGAAGCCTGCTCTCGATAGGGAAAGCTGTCTAACGAAGCTGCGGAGGACTGCAGCCGGTTCATTTCGCTCTGTATCATTTCGGTCACAATAGAAATAGGCAAGTGCTTCATCTTCCGGGGTATTGCTGATTGAATCATCAACAGCTATAGAGGTAAGCTTTGTCTTTCCCGCGCCGGCTACCATTCTGATTAGTAGTTTCTTAGAATTCAATGTGCTGGGCAGACGTACGGATCCCATGCAACCAAAGAAGCATCGATGTTTTAGACTCTTGCCATTGTTGGTAACTTGGGTGCTTCAGAAACCAGGTTCCTGTACCAGGTGTACGGCCAGCCTTCGCGCTCGAGTGAATCTTGTCGTATTCTACTCTTGACATCCATTGCAGTATTTTAATTCGATCAGCTGCAGCGATTGACTGGTCTATCCTGGACACATTCAAGACGATCCGATTGAGTGGAGCATGCATATCTTGCATCAGCTTCTCTAATTTCGTGGCTTTGTCTCCTAGGCTCTGCTGCCACTCATGACAGTGCATGCGGTAATAATTTTCAAATGCAGCCTGAACTTCGTCCAAGATGGGCTGACTTTTGTTGCGAAATTCCAATACGGTCTCCGGGTTGAAAAGTGCATGCACTGCTCTTGCCAAGCCATTCATGTTGTACAGCTGGATTGCACGGCTCATGAACCGGAGCATAACTTCAAAGAGTTTAATGAAAGCGTTTTCTAATCCGTTTGTCAATTCATAGGAGGGTATCATAGCCCTTGTAGAAGCTATGAATATTTCGTATATCCTGCAACGAGTCGCAATGAATGCAATCCTTTCGGAACCTACGAGTAAGGCACCCATTTGATCGCGACTGGCTGATGCTACCTTTGCACGTTCAGTAGGCTTCAATAAGCCTGGAAAATAGTGACTAACCTGAAGACACGTCCTAATAACTATCCATGGTAGTGTGATGTGGATGGGATCAATGGCGGTAGCCAGATCTCCAGCTTGTTTAAATTTATCAAGCCATTGAAGAGCATCATCTGCGGTATCCCGCAAAACGAACTCTTTCCCACCAATGATGATTTTAATCCTCTTTCGTTCGCATTCCTGTCGCTTGTTGCGAATGGACTCATTGATCTGACTCAGAAAGAGTGCTCCAGAGCTATCGCTCGCCGGAGAGCCCACATGATTTAGAAGGCTTGATCTTTCCTTCTCTGTGAGCGAGTTCAAGGCTGCCGCCCACGCATTTCTCATTATATCCAATCCATCCTTTTCACTTAGTGAAAGTCTCCGATCCGTACTTGTAGATGGCATATGTTCCTTGTTCTCTGAGCCAAACGTTTTAGGCTGATGTTCTGAGGGAGCCGATCGAGGGGAAGAAGACGAAACGTTAAGGGGGTTCGAGAAAATTCGATCGAAAGGGGTCGTCGGTGCATGGTGTGGTGTGTCGACAACTTCTTGAGATTTCGCAGCCGGAAAAGTATTCAAATTTGCCAGTTGGGGCGTGGCAGGAGATATAGCTAAAAGCGTACTCGAATTCCCGGAACTACGCGTGTTATCAGACAATGTGGGATCGATTCTTTTTCGTAGCATGGTTGGGCAACAACTTGGCGCTGCTGAAGAAGGACTTGAGCCGATCCCTTGTTCGTGGTGTCCTAGGAAGCACTTCCATATCGCTTATGTACTTCGTACCATACCCAGATCCTCAACATGACTTGCAAGCCTGCCATGTATAGACATAGGGAGGTCCTATGCAATGCCGCTGCCACTCTTCGCGACCTTGCGTAGCGTCGTTCAAGCGCTTGAGGAGTCAGAATGTCTTTTCGCCAGCCCTACCATACCTTGAGGACTACAAATGTCCTCCAAAGCATTAGCTGGGGCATTGTAAAAGAGTTCGCAGTAAGTCTGCACGGTTGTCTCCGAGATCTTGCAAGCGTTGCTAAAAAGAGCACAGGGTTCGAGATCAGGCTGAGGAGGAAGCACCATCTCCCCAAGGCACCAGCCTTGTGGCGAATTCTCATCTGCATGCTGCATAAGCCGCATATTTGAATACCCGCTTCATTAAGCAGCGAGTTGGAGACTTTGACACCTTTGCGACTAGAGCTCTAAAGAGTGCAATGTCGTTAAATCCGCCAATAACGTTAACGAGGCGGATGAGTAGAGAGAGAAAAGCCAGCGCTTTGGACTAAGCTTGTCCTAGCTAGCAGTTAGCCGGATCTGACAGCCTAACAACTTTGCCGATTAACGGGACTCTCAAGAAGTATTGGCTCCGCGTTCACCCTTAATAGCTTCACATCAGATAAGTTGTATTCTCAGGCTATATCAGTGTGCGGTAGTAGGAATTTCAAAGCACTATCTAGAGCAATGACTGGCTCCCACTGCATTGGCCGCTCACGCTTTTCCGACCGTACCCCATCTGACATACTTGAAAGCCTCCTGCCTCCTCACTTCTCACCATGACTCTTCTTGTATTTTAACACCAGTCGTCCAACAACTACTAGTCATGTTCCTCATAACATGAGCATTTGCCCGCATATAATGGCATAAATGGCCCAAAATGACCGATCTTTCCACCTTATCTTTCGAGTCTATGTCTCGCCATGTCCCTCTTTGCGCCAACCACACCTATCATTCCCAGCTTCTCACCACTCCTCCCCTCTCTATCACCCTAAACCGTGATGAACACCCCGAAGCTCATGACGATAAACCCGACAATGAGCAAAATATCAAAGCCGTTATTCACAGGCGTCTGAGTGTCTTTCCTAATCCGAAACTCTCCCACAATCCCCTGCGAGAAGTTTAACGGTGCTTGCTGAATAGCCACCGCTGTCAGATTGCCGCAGGCTTGGTTCAGTGCCTGGTCTTTAATGAGAGGTAGGAGAGTCTTCGTCGCACCATCGAGAATGCCGGATGCGTGATCAGTGCCCCAGGGGGAGTTTTGCTGGAAGGCGGCGCGGAAAGTAGAATTTGTACCAATGGTGGAGAGGTTGGCAACGGTAGCGTAGGAAAGGCAATTTGGGGCTATAGGGTTTGTTTGGCGGGGGTAGAGGGCTGGGATTTTGAGATGGACCGGGAAGAGGTTATCGACGGTGGGTGAGGCGGAGACTGCTTGTAGGAGGACTGATAGGAAGACAGGAATGAGGAGAATTGGTGATGGGAAACGAGCTGTGAAGTGCATTTTGTCCTTCAACACGGTAGTGAAAATGTTCGGAAGAAGATGGCACTCTAAATCAATGATATACAAAGGAGCGAAATGTGGCCAGCCACGACAAAAGCGAACGAAAGAGACAGTGGAGGGTCAAGGAAGATGGAAGGAGAGGAAAGAGTACTTCACCCCTGCAACAACAATCAGGTCTACAGGCGTTATATGTCACCCATCCTCAGGTCTAGACTCCTGTCACAGATGTGAGGCTCAAACGTTGAACCGTTGATCTGGTGCACGATGATGCCTCGTTGGCCGATGATCAACGTCGCGGGTGGAGATTGATCTGGAGTTCTGAAGCACCAAACGTCTGGCCCTTGCTCCTTTCCGGCGAGCCAGCGCCAAGCCTTGGGAGATCAAAGAGATCACGTGGTCTACATGTCACGTGATTCATGCGTCGTTCAGAATTCAGACAGTTGAAAGAGAAGGAGGGCTTGAATTACTAAAGACGACGGAGAGCAGGTGCTCAGACAGGCAAATCTCGGTACTAAGCCGCCACAGCTGAGGGAAAGGGAGAGGGAGAGGGAGAGGGAGATAGGGACGGCAGGAGGAATATTGTCAATCCCACGAAAGACTCTTCACAAGCACACTGCATACGGCTGACACTCATGGGGCTTCGAGCATGCGGAAGTCTTTCTAGTATAGATTCTAGAGTTCAGATCTCAGTAACCCGCCTCATCTATCTCTTTCTCACTCCAATCCCACAGCTCCCTTGCCAATCGGTCATCCCGCGCCCACTTGCTTCCATCCTCCTCATTTGCTAGAGGTACATAATAGCAACCACTCCTTACCTCCTTCTTTTTCTCTCCTTTCTTTGCACTCACAGCCCAAAGCTGATTCAGTGCCCCATTCTCGACCGTCCGCAAAACTGGCGCAACGACCCAGCTCGCCACCCAACTTGCCCATGGATACCGACTCATGAACGCGTTTCCCAAATTCGTCGTCACAGAGCCAGGGTGTATCGCTACCGACAAAATCTCTGGGTATCGTCTGGCGAGCTCGCGCGTAAAGAGTATGTTGGCAAGTTTTGACTGGCCGTAGCGGCGCCAGGTGGACCATTCGGTCATGTCAGTGTTGACTGTCTCTAGTAGCAAGCCACCACCTGACGGTGCAAAGTTGTGGCCGCCAGAGGTGAGGTTGACAATTCGGACGTCTGTGTTGGGAAGCTTGGAAGTAGATTGTAGAGTTGGGAGGAGCAGTTTTGTGAACAGAAAATGGCCCATGTGATTCACGCCAAATTGTCCTTCGTATCCATCCGCTGTGAGAAAGGGGGGTTGCGCCATGATCCCAGCATTATTGACGAGTACATCGAGGCGGTCGTGATGGGAGAGGAAGGTGTCGGCGGCTGCTTTGACGGATTTGAAGGAGGATAGATCAAGCTCAAGGAAAGAGATTTTCGCGGAAGGGTTGACGTGCTTGATATCAGCAATAGCCGAGAGGGATTTGGATTCAGACCGCGAGGCGCAGATTAAATGGGAAGGATTGTGTTTGGACAGTTGAAGGAGGGTCTCTTTGCCGAGGCCAACGTTGCCTAATTCGAATTTGAGGTCAAATCAGTTTCTGAAACTCTCGGTCGAGCAATATCAGGGGTTTATTTCTAGCAGCATACCGCCAGTAACAATAATAGTTTTTCCTGTTAGATCTGGTATCTCTGTTTCGGGGTCGAAGGAGTTCCAATCGAATATGGAGGCGAGGAGGACCATTTTGGGACGACGTGGTCATGAACAACAGGAAACGGCTTGTGATAGGGTGTCAAAGAGACCAGCTCTTTGATAAAATCGTATAAACTTTCTGCGAGTTGGCTTCGACATCTTTGCGAAGGTTATGAGATGTCTGTGCAGGGCCTCCAGCCCATAGCGTTTCGGATGCACCTGAGGTCAACGCCCTTCAACGTTAGAGGCGACGTGGGGGGTTGCCAAATTCGGGAAAAGCTTGTACCTGGAACTTGGCGCGGGCGCGGAAATTCTTAGGCAATATCTGGATGCAGCCGGGGCAGCTTCCCCCCGCAAAAAGGCACCCGCGATTTAATACACACTAAAGAGCAACCGGTTGTGTTTCTCTGCATTAGATTACTGACTTGGCCTGAATGAATTTGTACAGCTGATAAAGAGCATCTCAGTCTAAGTTTGTTGTTTTGGTCGTCAGATGTTTTGGCACATAAAGGCATTGGTCTGGAGTTTGTCGTTTGGTGATACTTGGATACGCCATGACTTCTAATACGGAGCCTTGAGGGATATTCAAATTTCAAGAGCTATACCTTAGCGAGGACGAAGATTTCCATGATGAAATCATTGTATGAGCTCCAGCCAAGCGGAGCTTCCGTGACAACGTTGGTGATCTTCGCCTTGACGCCATCGCTTAACCATCGTGGCTGCGGTATAAACCAGTCTCTTTCCATATCCACGTCGCTTGGATCCGTGTCTGTCAATTGCGTATCGAGCCGTGTTACTATGGACGCTAGCGCAATGTGCATGATAGCGTACCAAAATTGGTGGCCGAAATAAATCCTTGCCTCCTTTTCGAACGGAATGAAATAGCGGTGTAAGTCGACCATTTGGTCGTCCCCATTCCTACGGGCTCATCCATCTGTCCGGTACATACTCGCAGGGAGAGGCAGAAGGTAAGCCGAGGTGCTGACAGGCGCGCCAGGCAGGATAGTCCAATCTTTATCTGGTAGTTCGTAAGGTGAGATGGGGTGGCTGCGACCAACAACGACCAAATGGAGGCGATTGCCTTCTTCAAGACAAGCCGTGAAGAAAGGTAATTTTTCACGTCGAGAAAGTAGTAGTAAGCCGAGGCCTAAGGGAGCGATGGCTTGGATTTTGGCACCAATGTGTTGGAACATCACTAGATAGGTTGGCAAGAACATGAGAACGAATAACGTACAAGACCTTGTCTGGAGTCTCGCAACTTGCGCCTTGTAGTATAACGGCCTCGTCAGGGAAACGACCAAGAGTCATTTTAGCCGGAGGAAGTTTTGCGTGCGTTAAAAGGCAAGTCATAATAAAGTTGGGGTCTTTCTCACAGATGCCTCGATACATTACGACTCTTTTAGTTCTATCTTTCTTTCACTAGCAAATGACAGATTGTCTGAACAGCTTGATTCATTCATTACAGTCCCGGGACTACCTTACTTATACTAAGTTAGAGAACTGCCTGTACTTCGGAAAACGCAACGGAAGAGATAGTCACATGTGTTATTTGTACGAATTCTCTAAGTCATTGACCGATGTGGCTAATTGTTTTCATTTTTTTCGGGAGACTACGGATAGTTTCTTTCAACTCAGTACTTTTGATCTCTCATAGCTGGAGTTGTTCGTAACCACAAGCTAGGGCATATTCTGTGATGACATCCATCTTTTTGAAAGATAAGCCGCGGTAAAGTTGACTGCTTCTCCTTGACGATAGAGGTTTCAAATACCCTCGCACATGCGCTTAGTTTTTTTGACATCATGAGTTCTAGTGTAGCTACCATCTGCTTTGCAAAAATTCGTCAATAATCCTGCAACGGACATGATGCAGCTTATGGTCAACGGCGGGCCTGACTGCTGAGGTTGAGCCAATGCCTCGTACGTTACCACTAGTAAAGTCTATCTAGTCGAGTCCCAGACCTGAACAAATCTTGCTATGACAATTGGGATTCGCTACACGAAGCTGTCCAGAATTAGTAAGCAGAATAGTCCTAGCAGTAGCGAATATTACGCGTGTCTAATACCTCTCACACGCGTCACATCTACCGTATAGCCTGTGCCGCTCCTCTAGCTTCTAGGAATACAAGCCACCGCGAGATTGAAGAACATCATAGCAGAGTTTATACCAATATATTGAGGCGGCAGGTTTCCGGCCGCGAAATTTGGCAATTGAACTAAAGTAAAATCGCTAAACGATAATGTATACGGTCCATAGGATAGGGACACTAGTAGTGAAAATCGCAAGTATAGAAGGCTTCGAAAATTCCAAGTCCATCATTGCTGGAAATATCACATCTTGAAGGAAGTTGAAAAAGGTGTAAACTGTCTGTCAAAAGCTTCTTCGATACCTTAGACAATGGATTCACTCCAACGTCATAAAGAGTCATCTTATCAGGGACAAGCATTAGCTATTCGAAAGGATGCAATCCTTGTAATTTCTGCATTGGTTCAAGCACTTTACTTGACTGGCACTTTCCCAAGAGGCCTACCGCGGTAGCAGCACAACGATTCAACACCTCAACAAGGTCGAAGGGCCGAAAATGGTGCTGGATCACTCACCTAGGCCCAGATTCTAGGTCATTGCTTTGCTGTGGAAGATATCCTTGAAGGACGTTTGCCAGAATCTCACAGCCCTCGTGGGGCTCTTGCTTGTCCACTAGATTTCTTGGAGGCATCAACGCCTTTCACAAGTCTTTGTCGCGGCAAGCGGTATGACGTGGGGCTCCCAAAGGCCTACTCGTCAGGTGATGTTCCTTTCTTCGTTTCGCCTATGGTAGCGAAGCGTGTCATCTTGGTGTATCCCCTAAGCTGGTAACAATGTCGAGGGTTTTTTGATTATTCTGCCTCAGTCCGTGCCATCTCTGGGCCGGGTTGGCACGGACAAAATTTGGGATGGCAAGGACTGAGGTAGACCAATCAAAAAACCCTCGACACGATTACCAGCTTATTGAATACTTTAGATAGTAGGCTAGTTCTCTGTAGTGACACTTATGGGATATTGAAATGCTGGTAGGCTTAGAGAACTTTAGCAAGAGTGAGCTAGGAATGTCTGAAATGCGTCTTTCATACGAGGTCGGCGCTCAGTGCTTACAAGATCGTTGATAATTGCAAATCCGCTCGGCTCCAGCTCTCAGTTGTTTCTTGGCTTCTATAATCATCATGGTAGGCTTCTTGGCCTCGGCGAGCCTCTCACGTCTTTCCACGGTAAATTGCGCAGATATTTTTGACAGACACCGAGAGTAAGTCATACAAAGGACAACATCTGCAATTGCTGCCGGATAAGGCTACGGCGCGGGTGGCAAGGGCGGGACGGGGAGCCAACTCCTCACCAGCTTCTTCCAGAACAACCAAAGACTGGCCGCCGAGGTCTCTTAGAGCTAGAGCTAGCTTACCTTGACAACATCCCCCAATCTTCTGGCTTGTATTGCTAGCTAGAAGGGATCGGGAAGGCCATCGCGGGATGGCTCCTTTTCGCGACATATCGCGTTAATCGAGGCGGGAGATCGGATTTATCCGAGCAGCCTCATTGCTGACTGTATGACCGCCCTGCAACTTCCTTTTCACTGTCTGAATTGAGAAGGTCAACGCGACTAAGGGCTTGAGAAAACCGAGTGCAGGCAATTATTCTCCGACGCGTCTTCTCCGACAATCAAGAACTCACTCTCTTGCCAATTAATTGAACGCCTAATAGAAGCTTTGGCACTTTAATTGGTTTCCCTCACTGCAAGAGGTGTATCAAGAGTTTGGGATACTAAACGCTCTCAATCATCGAGTAGGAGACACAATGTGATGCGGCACCATCGGACTTGCTTTTGCAGATATGGATTACAAAGGCGAAGGATCACAATCCCCGACAGGACCGTCCAGTAATCTTGCAGAATAATAGCCTCATTGTTCAGCTCTTTACGAAAACACGGACCAGGATTCTGACTAACAACTCCATGTTCACGCTAGTACCGCGCTTATGACCAAGATGAGCCAACGGGCGCTGAAAAAGTTTGTGATAGCATGCTTCCTAACGACTAACAATAGGTCTTCGTTTAAGGCCGAGCTAACCGAACAACTCATAATTGACATGCGTCGGAAAAGCACAGACGGCACAATCATGTCTCGCGGCTTAGCCATCGGACTTCGACATCTCTTCGGAAAGCTCTCGTCGCCTTAGATGCATGTTGCTCGACCGAAGACTCGGCATTTTTTCTTGTGGACTTACCGTCTAAATAAAGTTGAATGCTATGTCGGCTTCTTGGCAGTCTATTACCTGACGGGAATGATCATGGCTTTGTTGAATGTAATGAACGCTTTGGGCTACCTAGACTGGCTGGGTCTAACAGCACTTTGGTTTACATTGGCCGGTACTTGTTTGTATCAGGATCTCGAAGCCACGTCCAAGACCTCGGCAATCCAAGGGCGTCGTTTGAAGAATGTCAGACCCTGTGTCACTTTGACAGCGAACCGGTCGCGGTTCAGAGCGGTGAACTCTACACGGGCATGCATGCTCGATAGTCCGACCCTTTCGTCTACGAAGCCCTTACTACCAATCAAAAGAGAGTACGGGATAGACCTTTTGCTGTAACTGCGATTAGTGTGTACTATGTATTGATGACGTACCCGAAACACACCGTTTCAATCGTGCTGCAATCTCCCTGAGAGAAGGAGAGCGAATATAAACCTGGCTGCTGCTAACAATAAACGAAAACTTTACACTCCTGGTCTATGATTGCTCGCCGTTACACTCGCTCCATCCTTTTACAATCTAACTGCGACACCGATCTCCATTGTCAAATCTACCTATTCGCTGAACTCGATTTCGAGTTGGAACACGAACGCTGGGCCACGGTCAAGATGTCGGAGACTGGAGATCTTCAATCAGAGAAGAGTGATGTAAGCTCACTCTCAAAATTGTTGATGAAGGGACTAATTGCTACGAGTTCCCCCAAGACGTTGACAAGCAGGTTGATGGGGACGCTCCATTCAAGATCTCATACTTTGTGAAAACTATCTATCTCTTTACTCGCAACGACTTGAAATCCATTGTCTATCCGGAATGTGCATTTGGCATCTTCAGCGCCCTCTCCGGCCCAATACTCACCACAAACCCATCCCCTAAATTCTTCGATATTCTCTCGCGCCTCCCACAGAATTTTCTCTGGAATTGGCTCAACCTCCTTGTCTTCGACCTCGCAAATCAACGTCTCCATGAGTCCATACTTGAGGATTCTATCAACAAACCCTGGCGTCCAATTCCATCTGGCCGCATCTCTGCTGCTACTACCCGCCGCCTGCTGCTCTACACAATCCCCCTCGTCCTAGTCTCTATGCTCTGGCTAGGCGGGATGAGAGAGACGGTTGCTATGCTTGGCTTGACCTGGATGTACAATGATCTCGGTGGAGCAGACGAGAACTATATCACTCGCAACCTAATTAATGCTTTCGGGTTCGTATGCTACAGTTCAGGATCAACCATTGTCGCCGCTGGATACGGCACCTGGGATCTCAGTGCTGGCTCCGCGTCATGGCTTACAGTCGTAGGCTGCATCGTCTTCTCGACACTACAGATGCAGGACATGGCTGATATGGACGGGGATGCTGCGAGGGGCAGGAAGACTCTCCCGCTTGCGCATGGTGAAGCTGTTGCAAGGTGGTCGATTGCGGTGCCGGTATTATTCTGGTCGGTGTTCTGCCCCTTTTTCTGGGATTTGAACCACTGGGGTTATCTAGGTCCTATATTGACAGGCTCGACATTGGCGTTTAGAGTTTTGACATTCAGAAACCCTGATGCAGATAGGAGGACATGGAAAATATGGTGTGTGTGGACAGAGACTCTGTACTTGCTACCACTTTTCAAGAATCCGACGGCAGTTTCGAGCTTGTGGGATGGCATGTGGGGCTGATCCATGATAGACTAGATAGACTTTATTCTCAAACTTTAGACCAGTTTCTTTAGCGATGGTTAGAATAGCTAGGACTGGTGCAAGTGGTGGGACCGCCTGCTGCTGCATTCCGCCAGGAATGCTTATGAACTGTAAAACGCTGCTTGACTAGGCTGAGAAACTGGCTAGAAACACGCCAATCCCTGTACATCGATCTAGTCTAATCCGTACCATAGACTAGTTTAATTCGAAACAAGTCTCCAATCCTTGGTATTCCTCAATCCCGAAATTCTCACACCGCGACATTTTGAGTCTTCTAGCTCCGCGAAATGTTGCACATAGCTTAGATTCATCCCTGTCGTACAGCAGCTGAATTGAACACCTCTCTCTCTCGTTGTCTTTCCCCGCTTTTACTCCCTCATCTTCCTTCTCTCTCTCAGTTTTCTCCCTTCCTCGTCTTCTTACTCTCTTCCATGCCGTCTTTCAAATCAGGATTTTCCCCCTCATTATTCTATCCTTTCCTTCTTAATGTCTTTCAATTTCACTGGCGTACGCTCTATTATGCCAAAATTTCTCTGAAATCTTTTCCTGTCCAGACCACCCATACTACAATTTTCAGAGCCAATCTTAAACCTAAGCTATCATCTTTCCTCTCTTTAAGCGCGTGAAAGAAGCGTTCCGACGTCATCTTCCGATGATGACTTTCTACATGACTCTCCTCGGCATGGCTCGTGCCTCAACAAAAGGCCCTTGGATTCACGACTGGACTCATGAATACTTACCATTTCAGTCCATTTCTTTACTTCTGTCCGTAGCAATGTGCATTGTGGTATCTCTGTCGCGCATATTTCTAAGTTCGTACCGCTCACCTTTCTTCAGATCTTGCTCTTGACTTTCTATCGCCTTTTATTTCACCCTCTGGCCAAGTATCCAGGGCCCTGGTATGCCGCGATGACAGATTGGTACACAGTGTACCACTGTCTCTGCCAGGACCGACATATTGACTTCTATCGCTTGCATCAGGAATATGGTTCGTTCGCAATCACCTTTTCCGTTGTCTAGTACTTCAGCTGTGTCCCCCTTCTCCTAAGCTCCGGCTAAGCATTCGCCTAGGCCCCATTGTACGCTATGGTCCGAACCGTATCTCTCTCAACAGCGTGACGGCCCTGAGAGAGATCTATTACTCCAGAGCGAATGTGCAAAAGAGCAAAATTTACGAATCTTTCATGCATTTCTTCAAAGTCCCTGCCATGATGACTACAATCCCACCGCATAAGCACGCTGTCAAACGAAGGATAAGCTCGCAAGCGCTCTCTGGAGGCATCATATCTCGCCTCGAATCCGTCATCCTATCATCAATCGACCTTTTCTGCGCGTATCTCGTGGAAGATGATGCTGAAGGGAACAAGTGGAGTTCACCATTCGATATCGGAGAGAGGGTAAGGAGGATGACATTCGACGTCATGGGCGACGTCACGTTTGGCGAGAACATGCAAATGCAAGCCAGCGAAGAGCAAAGGTGGATCATGAAATTGTTGCCGGAGGGTGTGAAGGGTATCAACCTGGTCTGCCCATCTGTACACTTTAAGCTTGAACGCGGGTGTAGGCTGACGGTGTTTGCAGGCGGGACACATGCCAGCCATACTCAAACTGAAATTAGATCGACTATTGTTCCCCAAATTGAGCCGTGACGCCTACCGTTTCGAAGCCCTCAGTAAAGCCCAAGCCCTCCGCCGCATTGCCCGCAAAAATCCCACAAACGACATTTTCGCCGCTCTCCTCCACGCCCGCGACCCGGAAACGAACCAGGCCTACACCGAGACCGAACTCATCTCCGAGGCCGGCCTCCTCATCATCGCCGGCAGCGACACGACCTCCACCGCCATAACCGCCACGCTCTTCTACCTCCTACACTACCCCTCAGCCTACGCCCGCCTCCAATCCGAAATCCTCGACACGTTTCCGTCTCTGGATTCCATCCACCATGGCTCCGCGCTGAGCAGTTGTAAGTATCTGCGGGCGTGCATCGACGAGGCGCTCCGCCTCTCGCCCAGCGTCGGCGCAATCCTACCACGGGAGGTGCGCGAGGGCGGCATCGTCGTCGACGGCGTGTTCTTCCCGAAGGGGGTAGATGTCGGCGTGAGCGCATACGCAATGCACCACATCGAATCGACCTACCCCGATCCATTTGCGTACCGCCCGGAACGCTGGCTCGTCGGCGACGGGGTGACGAGCGAGGAGGTCGAGAGGGCGCGGACCGCGTTCTGTGCGTTCTCTCTGGGGCCGACGGGCTGCATTGGGAAGAGCCTTGCGTATGCGGAGATGAGCCTGTTGTTGGCGAGACTAATTTGGCAGTTCGAGATAAGGCTGGCGGATGGTTTCAGCGAAGGGGAGGGGCGACCAGGGAGAGGCTGGGGAAGAGAGAGGAGATGCGAGTTTCAGATGAGGGATCACTTTACGAGTAGTCATGATGGCCCGGTTGTAAGAGTTCGAAGGAGGGAGAGGGACAGACCAGATTGTATTGAGAGAGGGGTGATCAGTGTACTGGAGGAGAAGAGAAAGTAGATGGATCATTTGCATATACTGTGCCTGATTGCTCTTTACTTCGCTTTAGCATCATGATGGCTACGAATTACCGCAATGTCTTCCCTTCGACAGTCAAGAGATGTGATGGTAGATCGATATGATCGTACGAAGGAAGAACAGCTCCGCCCCAGATTATTAGAAACTCAGGTCGCTCTGTGCCTTGAGCACAACGTTTAGTAATTGATTAGTAGGATGGAGATGGTGTTGAACTGGATTATTGCTGTTGTCCCAAATCTGGAAATCAGGGTTTGCTGTAAAGCAGCCGAATGAATCGATGTGAGCAGTGCCAAGGCTGCGCCACTTCGCCAATTCAGCCAATACAACAGCATCCTGCAAACACATGCACCTCTATCCTACAGGGCATAGCGTGCAAATAGTTTAAACGCCATGGCTGGAAGAAACTTGTACCTTTTCGCCTTTCCATTCTTTCCAGCATCTTTGAGACGGTACGTGATGCCTGTCTGTCAATAGGATCTGACGTGACACGAGGCTGTCATCTTAGACTCGTTTCGCATATGGTGAAAAGACCTTGGAGCTACTCATGGTGTAGAACGTTTCTAACCCTCACTTTCAATAACGTTTCGACTTCCATCATTGGCCCTGTCTGTATACACCTGGATTGGTCCTCTTATCGTTCTGCAAGACTAGCTCAAGACTCTCGTGGCTGTTCTTCGGGCCGTGTCATCTGGCCGGTGACTAGCCCTGCCACCAGTCCCGTATCTCTGCGCCACCTGCTCGATCTATCAGACTGATAGATCTTCTCGGCTGAACACTAAGCAGAGTTTGGTAATGGACGTCAAGAGGTCCATAGAAGCCTTCCTTTGTAGGGCATTGAACCCTCTGTCAGGCCCCCATTCACCGAACGGCCTTTGTTGGAAAACGTGGTCATATGCGTGTTTCTTCTTTGAGCTTGATGGCTAAAGCCTCATCAACTTTGACGGTCAGGATGGTCAGCTTTTGCTCGTCATTAGTTCGTTCATTTCGCGTACATTGTTATCATTTTCAATCGCCAAGGAATGTGTCTGTTCGGCTTGGATCAGCCGCGAAGGAGAGCATATATCATTGCCTTGAAGTCCAAGTTTGCCCGATGGATCGTATGATCAAAACTGCTCGCATGAGCGTATTTTCTGATTACATTCAAGATGAGAGTACTTCAAACGGTCCTGGCCAAGGCAGCCTTCTGGCTCATCAACGCCCGCCTCATTCTTTGCTCGCCAAAGCCAATTGCGATAGATGAGCGCGCCGCTTGCAATGCAGACAACGTCCTTCGCGCTTTTCGATCAAGCCAGAATTATGTGGCTGCTGTAAACTTTTGCAGTCAGTACATCTCGCTGCCTCCGGTCACTACTACTACAGTACAAGTCAGTATAGGGATTGGGTGTTTTATATACTTCTAATGATGCCAGTCCACCAGCGCCACCACTGAAACCCAATGGTATTACGATTACCAGACCCTCCACCCGCTGCAGCTGTACAATATTCAAGAGCAATCGTACGGCTGTAAAGACCCGCAGATCACTTACAACAGCGCCAAGCCGTCCCCTTCAATGGTGCCTGGAGATCCTCAAGGGTTCTTCGGCTACTGCTCAAATAGCGTCCGGCCAAGAGAACCAGATCCGGCAGCGTTTGTTGACCGCAGAGCCACAAGTCTTTCGACGCCGACATTCATCGCGTCGACGATTCCGCCCTCGCGAATCTCCAGTGCCTGCTCCTGTCTGTCGATTCCCATCTCTTCGACCGAAACGTATCAGCCTGTCTCAACTACTACTAGCGTAAGTTCTCGCTTTCTTATCCCTTCAATTACACAATTCCACGCTCAAGAATTCCTTGTGTTTCATCCCCTCATTCGCCCTCTCCTCTGCTACTTTCCGTTCTCATCCCATCTCTTCTGCCCCTTTCCCAGATTCTAACACCGCGATCTATCAACAGACCTCCTCCTGCCGTGAATACGAAACCGAGGCAGTAACCCGCGTCGCCGCTCTATGCGCTCCCACAGTCCAAGTCAACGTGCCGTCCGTCGCCTCCTCCCCACCAAACATCAAAACCGCCTCCGCAGGCACCGTCCCCAACAAACTCGCCTGCTGCGCCGCCTGCGTGCAAGCCTTCAACTGCGTCTGGTGGAACTTCCACTTCGGCACCCCCAAGGACCCCTGGCGCCCCGGCACGTGCGTGTACGCGTACAACATCGCGACGAACATCCGCAGTCCGACGCAGAGCGCTGCGCCGGCGATCTGTCCGAACGGGGATGTGTACGGGCTGTTGGGGAATAATAATCCGATCACAGGGAGTGAGGCGGGGAACTATCTGGAGGGGTATAATGAGGGACCGTGTGGGTACCCGCTGGGGGAGTATCAGAGTAGCCAGGATTTTGGGTACCCGCCGGATGATCCGTTTGGGAATGCGCCGAGGTGCTATTAGAATACGAGCAGAGGAGAGCAGGGGGGAGAGGATGGGGGAATATAGGAGGGACATCCGCCGCTATCGAACGGAACGCAATACACATCTGGGACTGAAAGGGTTCGAAAAGAGAAAAGAAACAGGAGACTCAAAGGTAACACCACTGCAGGTTTCAGCAATTACGGGCCTGTTCACTATTTTTCGTTCGCCCTCAATCATGTCGTTTCCGCGGATATCAAATAATGTAACGCAATACTTCACATCCCAGTATCCTCCCCTCCAAGCTCCTAAATAAGATCACCCATAGCTCCGTTCTCCCCATCATCATCATCCTCCATCGATCCCTCGCCCTTCCCATCTCCTACCCCTCCTTTCCACCTCCTGCTTCCTCTCTCACCATCCTTCATTCCTCCACTCTTCCCCCATCCCACTCCTTTCAACAGAAACCCCTCAATTCGCAACTCCAGCTCAACCATCGCGGTTCCCTCATCCTTCCCCTTCCATCTCCTCCACCCCCAAACCAAAATAGCACAGCCATATCCTCTCCCCGCCATCCCCACCAGACACCTTCTCACCATCCCAGCCCAGCCCAGCCCGCCCCGCGCCGCCTCCCGCGACCAACCTCCATCTCTCGGCCTCCCAAATCCTCCTCTCCCTACCCCACTTCCGGTCCGGTCCCAAACGACACACATGGAGCGCGGAAACCATTCTCCCCCCCCCAATCAAAACAAGCCCGAAAACCAAATCCCCTTCTGAGTTCCGAACGGCGCCTGTAGTAAGAAAATGACATCACATCACCGATCTCAAACCGCCAGTACCAGTAAGAAGCCGCTCGATGTTTTTGTGTGCTGGGAGTCAGTCAGTCAGGGTGGGTCGGCGTGGAGGGGAGGGGAGGGGAGGGGAGCCGTGGTTGCGAGAATAGATAGATACATCCGGCGCGTAAGTCTAAGTCGCTGGATAGGTGCGGTCCATTAGTTAGAGGGGTTTCGACCGGGGTGGTGGTCGTCTATGGATTGTGAAGATAGGTCGTTGATATATCGATGTACATATTAGCTTTGAAGTTGATGGTGTAGGCGTGTTGGGGCTGTGTAAGGGGTTCGACCTATGCCAAAAGCCCAACGTTAGATCCGTGCTGCTTGGCATACTGGAAGCGCACTAAACCTCTTCGACATGGGTACTGGTTAAAGAAACTTTTTCAGATGCCTCGGTACTTTATATATGGGAGTAATAACTTTAAATCATCATGATGCTAAGCGATGGTACAAAATCCAAAATGCTCATGTCTATGATCTTGGGTCACGTCAAGTCTATTGGCCGTGTTTTCATGTGAACATCGGCTTGTAGTCTTTCGGCACATGCAACAAATCAGCCACCTCCCCGCCTTGTAACCATGTGTCCATCGCTTTGTACATCTCGAAGAACGCCTCGTTCTCCGCATTCGGAAGTCCGCCCAGGATCTTATGTCCTAACGTTGCTTGAGCAGCAGCAAGGTATTGGTACCCTTCCGGATATTGCGAGAGATTCTCCTTGGTGAAATATGAAGGAACTGTCTTCCCGTCGGTGGGCACTACCTTATCCTTCTCATAGAAGAGCTTGACATATTGCGTCTTCCAGATGGGAGTGGAAGAGGTCGATGTCGGAGCTTTCTGGGCGAAGAAGATGAAACGGCAGTCACATTCGACATCGTATTGGATCCCATCGGTGACGAAGCGCTGAGTGATGGTGGCCTTCATCTTCCCGACAGCGCGCTTTTTGGAGGAGTTGAGGTCGACGAGTGTGCCATTTTCGCGGTGCATGATAAAGTCACCAGCCTTCCGGCCACGTTTGGATACTTCGATGAAGTCCTCGATGCTGAGACCGCCGGACCAGGCTGTGACCGTCCATGCTTAGGGTACGCCATCTTTGAAAAGCTTCTGGGGAACTCACTTGTGAAAACGAATGCACCTTTCTCCGCAAATATGTTTCGATAGTTGTTCCACTCCGAGGCGTCACGATAGACGGGCCATCCTTTGCAGAGCTCGCTAACGCACAGACGATCAAGGATTTCTTCCGGTGTACCGTTGATGTGACAGTAAGTGTTTGGTTGAGTCTCGAGAGGAGTGACGTTGTACACCATTGTGGCAGATAGAAAGACGATAGCTTGTTGCACTGCAAGTAGAGTTGCACGAGAAGACAGAGGGAAAGAGTTGCAAACTAGTAGGGAGTGGATTGAAAGAAGCGTGAAAAAAGAGAACTGCACTCATATACTTCCAATGTTTGGTGGAGAGATTTGAGATCATGTCACTGCTCACCGTGACTTTGAGTCCGGCTCAGATGATCGGCAAGAAGTCTGCTTCCCGCGGTACAAATCTACGGTGCCCCTGGGTGAGGTAGCAGAATGATCTCTCTGACTAGGAGCATTCGGGAAATCGGCCAGAGAGAAACGGGAAATCAGGCTGGTGCTGTTGGCCTGGTCGAGAGAGTTGATTGACGGGTGAAGAGAGACAGAGGTCTGGAAAGCCCCACCGCGACACCCCCCGCACTGAGACTTTTTGGCTGCCGGCGACGGATGCCGTGCCTTCGACGTCACATGCGACGGTACGAAGTCAGCAGTGAACAAAGGAAGGCATCCGGCTGCCGGTAGATAGACGTCTGGGTGAGATTTTGTGTCTCAAGAAGGGACCGGCAGTCAGCGTCGCCTAGGATTTTCTCAGGGTGCTGAGTGTGAGTGTTACCTTGCGTCCTCGGCATTGGCGCGAGCGAGCCCTAAGCTTCTTGAGGCGGAAGCTGCATGCTCGACGTCATGGCGGACATCGGCGACAGGCGCCCGGGCGATCTGGCTGGGATGAGATGGAAACACATCGTCGTCGACGAGAATCTCTCCATCGAGCAAACCTTGACGCGTTAGAATATGATATATCTGGAGTTATTCTAGACGGAAAGAGATGACGAGAGGACCAAGGGGCAGGAGCATAAAGACACAGCGAGCCATGCCCGTTCTGGAATAGTCCGCTGTCCGAACAAGATCCCGCTGCAGGACGTTGTCAACGAGCCTGCACAAGCAGCAACTCCTGTCGAGGATGGAGACCCTCCGAGAGATCTGTGAATCGGTGGACTTTATATCTGATAAGATACTAGGCCGTCTCTCTGAAAAAAAATTATCCTCTCACCGCAGACCGTCCACAAACTTTTCCACCAATGCCCCAACCTCGTCCGCCTTCTCAATACACTGCCAATGTCCACAGCCCTTGAGCACCTCCAGCCTCTTCTCCCCCGTCCCGAGACCCTCTAATATAGTCTTACAGCCCTCCAGCGGCGCGCTCTTATCCTCCTCTCCCGCCACGATCAGAACCGGACACTGTACCTTTCCGTACTCCGGTGCCTTCGCGTGCTCAATAACCCTGCAATTTGATACATACCCTTCCACGCTCTGTCCCAGCAGCAATTCTCGAATGAATGCCTGGTGCAGGGTCTTCGCATCCGAGCCCGTCGCCGCTTTCGGGATCGTGTTCGCCATAGCTTCCATCCCCTGACTCTGGACCGTGTCAATGCGGCCCTGAAAGATCTTTGCAACATTCGGCGTCGGGTGCACGGGCCCAATCAACACAATTGCCTTTACTCTCTCTGGCGCTGTGGATGCGAGGTAGTTGGCTACAATGCCACCCATGCTGTGCCCAACAACCACGACCTTTTCCTCTCTCGGCACGCCGACGTAGTCGAGCAGGCTGAGTGCATCTGCTGCGATGGTAGAAATGTCATGGTTCTGACTGGGGACAAGGACTGAACGAGCGGCGCCGTAGTTGTCAAGGGTGATGCAGCGGTGCGAAGAGAGGTAGGGGAGGATTGGCGCGTAGTAGTTTTGGGAGGAGCCCAGACCGTGGATGAAAATCAAGATAGGTGGTGAGGGCGTGGAAGGTTTTACCTCCGAGTAGTGGAGAGAATGGGAGTTGACGGTCGTGTATGGCATCCTTTGTAACCTAGACTCCTGCTAGCTTGGTAATCTCTGCTCAAACGGACGAGTGATAACTGCGATGTGGAATGGAGACAGTAGCGATTGTTCCAACCAGCTATTTCAGAAGGAGAATGGATGTCAATATTACGGAATCAAAATAAGTGGACTTGTACATATTAAATCTTCAACATTTGAGGATCTCCGCACCTTATCCATTGCGTCTCCGCACGAGGGTACTATGAAGTCACTCCTCTGCCACCCATATATGTCTATACAGTTCACGTGTAGCGGGGACTTCGATTTTCCCATGATATTCTTCTCAGAACGAGAGGCTCAAACTCAGCTTAGAATAGCGTTTCATTGTTCAGTAGATCTTATGTGCGTAGGTTGAACAAAGCGAATACATTTAGATAGAGAAAGCACACAATATATACAAAGGACACGGTACAAGCGGCTAGACCTTCCCATTCGTCTCCCGAACAGCATTCTTTGCAGCGACTTCCTTCGGAGCCAGCAAGACGTCGTATTTCAGCTCCAATTTCGCCTTGTCGTTGCCTTCCAAAGGCGTAAAGTCAACTACGAGCGAGTCTTTGACGGCAAAGACGGAGTCGTTCTCGAGGTACTTGTCGTTCTTATCAAAGATTTGGGTTGTCAAGGGTTGGTGATCGGGGTGGCGGACCTGAACTCAGTTGTTAATAAGGTGTAGGCTGAAAGGGTGTGAGATGAGACTTACAAGTAAGTGGATATGCGCTGGGCGAAACGGATGTCTGTCCATCAATTGTAGGAGCTTCCCCGCCGGGCCGTCATAGGGGATAGGATACGGTGTAGGCACTAAGCAATAGAATGCGTAGTGCCCATTCTCGTCCGTCTTGAACTTTCCTCTCAAGTTTAAGTCTGGCTGGTCGGGATCTTGCTGCTCGTAGTAGCCATTTGTGGAGGCTTGCCAGACATCAATTTCAGCGCCGACGACAGGCTTTCGGGATGTGAAGTCCATGACTGTGCCGTGCATGTACGCAACTTTGCCGTCGTCAGGGCATTTGTCAATTATGCTGTCTCCATTCTTGCGGAGTGGATGGTCATGGCGGTAGAATGGGCCAAGGATTGCAGTGGCTGTTGGAGCGTCCTTGTTTTCGGCGGCAACTTTGTATGTTATCTCGTCGACTAGGCTGTTCGAGACATTATCAATCGAATGATCAAATACGGGTCGAGGATATACGACTTACGACTCGAGCCCGAAAACGTCGCAGACCAACTGTCCCTCGTTCCTTTTCTCGTCGCTCATCTTCCCCGCCCAGTTCATCATCTGTACCGCGTTCATCCATTCGTCGACAGTTATCTCATTTTCCCGCGCAAAGTCATGCAAGTGTGTGATCAGGCTTGCAAGCACCTTACGAAGGCGAGGCGTGCATTTAGGTCCGATTGAGTCGATCACGTTCTGCGTGAAGTTGGGATCGAACTTGGCGTTCGGATCTGTTGGCATTGACCCTGAACCACCTGCTCCGGCCATTGTGAATGAGCACGAGGTATTAGAAGTAGACCTGTAGCTGTGAAGGATGTTAATAAGCTCGAGATTCTTCTTCGGTCACGTCTCCCATGAAGAACACCAACGCTGGCGAAGGAGAAGGCTACCGTTGCATATGTGCAAAACGGCAGCGGAAACAAGACCGCGATCTTGGAAAGCATGAGCAAATGCTTCCAAAGCCTGCTGCATGATTGGTCTCGCTAAGCTGAATGAAAAGGCCGAGAAGGTTTAGTCTTCATCCATGCTTCGGGACCTGCCATCGGCTGCCCCTCGATATCCCAGCCGGGACACAATTACGCGGAAGAGGGTGGGGTTCGATGCTAGAGGCAGTCTCAACCCCACCTCCACAACGTGCCCGTGATGAGAAGCGGTTTCATGGCCGGTTGGGGGCAGCGGGACGTCAGTAGTCAGTCGCGGTGATGCGCTAGGTGGCGTTTTCGAGGTGGGTGGTCATCACGTAAAGCAGTATTGCAAAATTCTAGGCAATGGAAAGGGTTGACTGGAGAGTTTCGACCCGAAATTTACCCGTCGCGCCGGAGGACGTGGAGGATTCTTTTGCCGGATCTCCTTCACTCCTTTCCTCTCTACAAGCAACGACATTCCTTTCCTTGGAGTGCATATTATTCCTCACGAGTGTTGTCATCTTCCATCACTCAGAGTTGTTAAATTTGATAGTTATGACAAAGAGAGACTGAACCCGCTCAAGGAGAAATCCAGAGGTCGCTGTCTACTCCCTCATGAACCCTTCTGCTTGAAAGGAAAATGGAGTGGACGCCAACTCCTCGTATCATACAGTTTCATGTAAGTCTGGCCAGCTCTTCTGCCTCAGATGGACCTTCCCGCCATCAGTCATCTCTATGTCTTTTCCCTAGCTTTCTTCCAAAAACATGGCCTTCCGTATGGCCACGCCTTCGACCCTGTTGCGGCCACGCACGGCTGGTCAATAAAGGAGCATGAGCAAGGTCGCTTTATGACTCCCTCTCCCATTAGTCTTTCTCGTACTAATAGCACAAGCTCATTTATGCATTCCTTGCTTTCCCTCTTCTTCTTCTTCAATCTACCAGACTACCACACTCTATGTCCACTTTCTACCCCACAAAGGAAGCATTTAATACCTTTCCTTTCCACATCTGTTGTGCTTGATACGAAGATCTTCTCTTTGTCTTGAACCTTATGAGAAGCCTCAATGTTCGAAAAGTGTTCATCTTCCACAAAGTCGCCGGAGGAAATGGTAGCGATCGTATTCTCAACCTGCGGACCTTCCCTGAAATCATTGGCTCGAGCGATGTTCTCCTTCTCTTCGCGGGCTAACGAAAATTTGACCTCCGAATCCCTTCTCATAGGCTCGCTTTCGAAAAATTGATTGTTATTAGACATAGTCATGGTTGCGCCGGAAGGAGCAACCTGAACATTGTTCGTGAGATGACCCACGCCAGCAAAGCCATTGAAGGACTCGGGTTGCATCTGTGGTACGAAGGAAGGGGCATTCACACTGAAAGATCCGAAACCTGTGTTCTGGGGAAGGAGACTGAAGTTGTCGTTGTTCCCGAATCTCATCAAAGCTGTGTCCGTCGGCACCTTTCGTTTAGTAAGGAACCCCACCTGATACCTTGGAATATCCGCAACAGCCAAAGGCCCTGGCTCGTCCTCTCCACTAAATTGTTTCGCCTTGAAGATCTGTTCCATCATCGGCCTCTCGTTAGCGGATTGGACGATAGCCTGATCAAGCTCGGAACGCTCCTTGAGGTTACCTCCCGTTGCGACCTGTTCATAAGTATGGGAGCCCTTCATCAAACCGTCACAAGCGATGTCGATCATGAGTCTACGCAGCGGCGACTCGGCAAGACCGGCAGTATTAATCATGACTCGTGGCAGTAATCCAAACATTCTAAAGGCTGTGCGTCGGTAAAGGTCAAGAAGTTCGTCAAGAGCCAGCATCTTCGCGTCGTCTGGAAGGCGATAACGCTCAGCCAACACATAGAAATCGACGATATTATACGCTGCTTCGGTAGCCCTGTTCGCGTCCGCCGGAAACTTGATTTGACGAGGGATGACATTGGCATATAACCATTTGGTGAAAATATTAAGAGTGCCAGGAGATTCTCCCGTAAGATGTATGGGAGAGCTCGCCTCTTCACGAAGATTTTGGGCATAATTGTCGCGGAAGAACGGACATCGCTTGGCAAGCAGCTGCTTATCGACCGCTACTTCATCACCTGAATCAAGCTCGAAAGTGACAGATGCAAAGCTCCAGATGATTAGTCAACAGTGAGAGCTCGGTGACAACAGACATACTCGGGTTTTGGCATCTTGCTCGGAGACGGTCCTTTGCTACTTATGCTATTTGATCGAGTGCCTTGGATGGGTACTGTAGGTGCAACTGCGGAAGGCAAGAAAGTTGGCATTCTGCTCATTCTAGACGCATTGAAGGATGGAGTCCGAATACGCCTTGTCTGGAATGGCGAAGACTGGAACATTGCCGAGTCAGCATTCTCAGAGAGACTTGGCGTACGTATTGACCGTAGAATTGGCTTGTCAGGAGTTGTATACATCCTTTGGTATGTTACTTGTTGAAGCTCGAGGCGTGGTGAGTCGTTTTGATTGTTTACCGTGGGTCAACCTGGAGTTTGTTTCGTTAGCCTTTTTTTCAAAATCCGTCTCTTGGCATTTCTCGGTGGGGTAACTTACCTTCAAGAGCCAACACTATATAACTCCTAAGCTTTTTTCTGCCTATTGGACAAGCACAAGTTGCAAAAGGTTTGCTCTGGTAGTCTGTTCGTTGCCCTTGGTGCACAGAGATCTGGCGGGAATGAGAGAGAATAATTACAATATCTAGTGTCTGGACAAGCTTCATTCACTGGTACTTCCCTACCATGGTATGGAGTCGCCTGATCTCGGACTCACGCACAGTATCACCGCAGAAAATATTGCAGCGCTGGCCTTCACGATCCCGATCAACTGGCTACCTTTTCGTGCAAATCCTGCTTTTCAAGAAGAACAAAACCTAGGCATCCATCGCAAGCCGCTCTACATCGCGAAAGCAATCGTCTGTTCAGATGGCAGCTTCGAAATCGAAGACTCTAGATCTCGTAAAGACAGCAAGCGGCACGGAGTATTTGGAGTATGTAACTTTCCTCAGGTGATCGGTGCTTCGTATAGGCTGATACTAAATTCACTCAGCACTTTCGGAAACGAATTCCTTACCGTCTTTGTTGGCGACGGTAACAATCGTCGAGAGTACAAAGTTTATTCTAAACTCATCTGTGATGTCTCTCCATTCTTTGATCGAGCCGTACATGGTCAATTTGCCGAATCAAGAACCCACGAAGTAAGCCTACCAGAAGAAGATCCATGGGCCTTTGACCTCCTTTTGCGGAGACTTCACGACAAAGTTCTCCCTCCTCAAATGATTACGCTTAATACAGATCCCGAAAAGGAGAAATATTACCTCGGGCTCCAACCATATTACCAGCTTATTGACAAGATTCTCCTGCCGACGTCTTTCAAAATCGAAGCAATAGATGAATTTATCCGGAAAGGGCTGTGCCAACTGGGTAGTCTGGATTTCTCTGCCGCGGAAATGATTGGTCTGCTCGATAACATTCACGAAGACGACCCTCTTCACAGGCTCACCCTTGACATGGCCGCCCACCAGTACGTCTGTTCGGCCACTAACGAAGACTGGCTAGCTCAATGGTTCAATAATTGTTCAGATTCAGTCAAAGTTAGATTCGTCCAGAGCCAGAAGTGGGTTTTTGCAAGGACTTTGGATCAAGCTTGCCGTCAAATGTCGATTTCACTCCGCAGTGTCCTTTGTATGGATGATTTCAAATCCATCGCCGACGGGTTTCCCCGGTACCAAATTGGTTTCCTAGCGAGTAACAAGATTGGAGGGATTGAGCAGGGAAAACAAATCTGACAGCAACCTTCCTCAGATCATTATTTAGCGCCATGAACCTCGAACGCTGCACTGAAGGCGATCTGCATATTTCCAAACGGCGATTTAGGTTGGTTAGTGTGAGAGAGTAAAGACTGCGCCCAGACCGGCTGGTTTCTGTGATATATTGCCCGTCCTGCAAGGGAAGAAAACAATTCTCCCAGCCGTTTGATACGCTCTCGCGACCACCTGTACCGTTAGCATTGCTGTTCATTTCATTAGGCTAATGTCTGTGTACTGCACTATTCGCAATCGTGCTCCTCTAAACCCTTCTTTCTCTTTCGGGACCCGTCTATTGAGATTCGCCTTAAGTGCTTGACCTCTTCTCTTTTTCTCTATCCCATAGGAGCCTTGATTTGCACAGCGCGCCAAGGTTCTTCGGTACAGACGGTCTTTGTAGAATGCTTCACAACATGTTAGCACAACATATATTTGTCGGTCCACTGTTGGTGATAGCCTTGCTCCTCAGAAAATTTTCATTTCTAGCCGCTCGTATTTCTCCAACTTTCCTTTCCGCCTTTCGTGCGCTGTAGAACACGTCTAACACCGACATCTATATTTAACCTCGACCCTGACAAAGAATGATTTTTATTTTCTCCCGCCAGAGATGAAAGCAATGACATAGAACAGCTTCCGTATTGAAGAAGAGATACGGACGCAAAGGCGACGAAAACTCTGTATCTCATGCTTCCCACACCCCGCCAGCTCTAGCAACCTCACACAAAACTCACAAACAATGGGCCACCCATTCCCCATCAATCTCAAAACCTCCGCCCGTTTACACCCTTCTCATGAGCGCTCTCAAACCATCCTCTCCAAGCCTCACTCCTCGTCTTCCCACCTCCATTCCACATAAGTACCTCTACCACAATCCCCCCGCCCAACCCTACGATAACTTCCCACAAACCCCTCGCCTCTCCCCCTATTTCACTACTCCATCCTCTACTCTACTCTACTCTCCGTCAAGCTTATGCACGGCCCGCGCCCCGCCTCTCACGGAACCGAATTCCTCGATGCATAGCTTCGCGGATTGCTCTAGGGGGTGTGTTTTTGTTGTTTCGAGAGTATATGTATGGGTATTGTATGTCATGGGGGGATGGTGGATGGGGGATCATGGGTACTGGCGGTTGGTACTGGAGCAGATGGCGTGCGCCTACGGAGGAGTATGTGGAGGATTTGGGGAGAAGGGAGAGGGGATGTGGTTGAGGGCTACGACATGGACGGTGAAGAGGGTTAATGGCTGTGCTGCGAAGCGTTTTGGGTGAAGGGGGAGACACGGGTTTTGGATTGCGCATTCAGCGACGAAGGGAGAGGGGAAGAGGAAGGCGGTGGAGGTGGCGGTACTGAGAAAAAAATTGCATCCTTAATATAGGAAGAGTAAGGAGTTGAAGACAACAACAAGTAATTAATTTAAAGCCAGGACGCAGAGCTCCAAGTTCCTGCGTCATGGCATCAAGCGGAGTAGATTCCGAGGCCTTTTCACAGCGACAAATGCCCAGCCGTCCGACCCATGACGGCTTTTCTTCCCATTACCTACTCTTGCTGATCAACCCTGTGATCTGCGGCCGACACCGACAATACTCGACATCAACCATTTTTCTGACCGTACTTTCTTTTCAAACAAGTTGGCGCATCTTGTCACATTGACCAGTTGATGACTCGAACTGGTTCACTGCAAGGCACTTCTTGAATGCCTACGCTGGGCGGATGAGTAGGCTTTGGCATGTCGCGAGCTATTTATAGAACACCGACTTCAGTCCACGGTATCGAGTCTTCGTTTCTTTGTTCCGTTTGCTCCAGTCTCTGCCGTGCGGGTCTTCTCCTTGGAGAGAAAGCCGATTTGGTAGCGTCGTATATCTGCAATTGATGTAAAATCTCGCAGCTTCAAGATTTCGCGGCGGTGCATGATTCCGCTCGGTTGAGATTTCGGATCGATGTAATTGGCGATAAGGGCGCTCATACTTTTGATGAAGTCAAGCTTCTGCGCGTCGGAGCATTGTGGCAGCCAATCCTTAATAAAACCTTTCATATCAGAACCAGGAATAAAATTGCATTCCCACGCCATGAAGTCGAACAGAACCTTGTGAACTGGGTCGGGCTCTGGGATACTCTGAAATAAGCAGCGGATCGTATGCCTTCCAGTAGAGGGTGGTATCTCTAATCGTGCCTTGACAAAGTTGTCCAGCGCTTCAAGTCGGAACTGCGGTGGCAGCCCTAATTTATCCACAAGTGGGTAGTAGGAGGACATCCATTCAATATATATTTGCGGCTTTCCGGGTGCCTTTTTTGTCTCTATTAGGGGCGGGAGGACCCCACTGTACAACCTGTGAACGAGGATATCGAAAGCTTTGATGTTGTCGGTAGGAAGTCGAACTTCTCTACTGACTGACTCTTTCCACCCTCCATTGAGTGCGGCCTCAAAGAATGGAGACACAGAGCAGATCAATTTCTCGTGGATTTTGAACTCTGCTACTATCTGATTGTGTTCCGGACTATCCTCGCCGACGAAAACGGTGATGATTTTATTTCCAAGGCGACTAAAGTTCGTTAGCTCCAAAATATTCAGTGTTAAAATCCAAACATGCCGTACTTATTATAATTAGTATAGTAAGCGGCTCGTGCTACTGGTGGAAATTTGCCATTTTGGGCCATTTTGATCTCCAATTGCCCGTATTAGCTTGCTTTGAGTCTTTGATACCTGAGTTAGGATGGATCCACTGATAGGTATGGGGCAGATCAGTGAAGAAGTATTCAGAAGGGAAAAATGTACGGACGCAACGGCGAGTAGCTCCATATCACTAAGACCAACTCTCTACAAAACAGGTTTCTTGCTGTTTGTGTGGGGATAACCTTCGGAGTCCGGAGAAAAATGCTAGAATTTCTAGGAATGGATAGCTTTCTTTTTTTGGATTGGGAATTGGCGATGCAGCCGGCCGGCGGATGTCTGACCCGAGGCTGGGTGACGGAAATCGTGGCCGATCGATGCTAGTTGTCACAAGTCGCGATATATCCAATATATGCCGGGCGGGCACCAGTGCTGACAATCAGATGCGCTGTGACTTCTGACACCCAGCCTCGATGGGCCACGATTTCTGTCAGCCCGCCTGGACCATGGTCGGAGGGGAATGAAACTTTAGCAGCCTCCGCCCTCCACTTGATATTACCATACCTATCCCTTCGACTGGTCACAATGTCGAGGGTTTTTTGATTAGTCTGCCTCGGTCCGTGCCAAAAATCAAAAGACCCTCGATATTGTTACCATTCGAAGGGATACATCACCTTTGCGCGGGCTGACCATAAGACGATGTAATATGTACACTCATTCACTGACTGCGGAGGACCCACTAAAGTTTAAATTCCCTCCGACCATGGTAGAAGGCAAACACCGGCTCGCACAATTGAACTTGTGGCTTAAAACGAAGGTGAGGTCCGCTGGAAGGAAAATGCTTGCTCTACAGTTATCTTTGAGAAAATTTCCTGGTGACGTAATGGAATGAAGGGAGTTTGGAGACGAACTTTGCGCATAAAAGAAATTAAGCAGTTGCTCAATAGCTTGATGGATTAGGTTCTGAGAGTTATCATATTGGTTTTGCTGTGTTTATGAGCTTGCCTCTTCATCCGCATCTTCACCTGACTATCTACACCCATCCATCCGATGGAGATGCGAGTGCTCTTCTCGCTCTGTGTCTGAAGTGTCACTAAGTGGCTTGCAGGCTGGCAATTTTTCCGTCGTTCCCAATACTGAGACCCTGCGGCAGTGACATCCGCCCTAGAAACACGAACCATCGAGACCATCTTCACATTGGCGATTCGGGAGTCACCCCTGCTTCTTGATGCTCTCCTTCTGTAGGAACCCAATCTGATACCGTGGCATGTCCGCGATTGAAGTGAACTTCTCCATTCTCATAGTCCTGCGAAAATGCCTCTCCTGGTTGCCATGGTATGGAATGTTGTGGTCGGATACAATAGTACTCATGCTTTCAATAAAATCTTCCTTCTGGGCTTCAGTGCATTTCGAGTGCCATTCGTGAAGACGTGATTTTTGATCTCTGAAGCTGTATTCGTATGCAGCAAAATCCAAGATCAATTTGTGAGATGGATCCGGTTCTGGGATATTCTGTAGGATGTCGCTAAAGGTGTGTGTTCCGAGAACGATCATCGATGTAAGCTTGGCTTGCACCCAGCTGTCGATTGCCTCAATGCGAAAATTTGTCGGAAGTAATAACTTGTCGATGAGCATGTAGTAATTCCCGAATATTTCAGTGTTACGCTTGCTCTCGGTATATTCAGATCCTCTCGTGAGTAATTGTGGAGGAAGATTTCCCACGTATAGTCTGTGCAAGAGCAAGTCAAATGACTTTACACTAGAGTCCTTAAGCCTGACTTCTTTAGTTACGGACTCTTTGAAGTTTCCATCAAGGGCCGCCTTGAAGTAATCGGAGACGGAGCAGAGTAGTCGCCTATGAACGGTGAACTTGGTATTCTCGCCGACAACAACAACGATGACTTCTGTTCCTAGGCGACTAAAATTGATCAGCTTATAGTTATACAATAAGAGATTGAACGAGGCTTACTCAAGGAAAGCCGTAGTCTTGGTACCCTCAGGCAGACTACTAGCCATCTCACAACTGTGAAAACAGCTTCAAGGGCGTCTCAGTGATATATAGATTGGTTGATAAGTGTCGGCAAAGCTTTGAGCAGCTTGCGGTTATTGACGAGAAGCTTAGAGAATGACTTCTAAGGTACGAAAGAACAGTTGGAGCGGGGTCTTATTTGAGGTGAAGATGATGTTATTGAATGTTAAAGTGAAGAAAAAGGGAAATTTCCTGAAATTGTTTTGACTATTTGTGCCGCTTCGGAGAGCCTTTAGGTACACGTGACTAGTAAACGGCAACGTCCACTCTAAGGGAGAGGTGAAGGAAAGACTATGGAAGATGATTTTCAATTTGATGACAGCATTTTTGCTCACGGCCTTGAACAGGCGGTGTTAAGAGGAGTTTAAGCGAGGAATGATCGTACATACCAATATCTTATTTGCTGGCTGTGCTAAAAGAATTAAAATCTAGGCGGGGTGTATGAGCCATGAAATCTACCTTGTGTGTTTGTTAAATACTTTGCCCGATTTCAAAGATCACGCTAACAAGAACATATATCTCACTTTGGGTGAGTGCGAGGATATTCACCTATGAATTTGGCTCGTTGGAAAGTTTCTTGTCTTGCTCAATCCAACCGTATTCAACGATAACACTGTCGCTAGATCGTTTGATGTCCATTCCTTCAGGGTAGCGCTTTCACGGCAGCCAATAAGCTCTGCTTCGCATTCTCAGACTCGTCTTTTGCTAAAAATCCAATCTGATAGCGAGGAATCATCACGACAGATTTGAACACCTGCGGAATTCCCAAGGCCGAACGCAGATCAAGCCCATCGTCGTTTCTAGGAACATACTTGGGTTTGTCCCTGGAAACGATCCGTAGGCTCCTGACAAATTCCATTTTCTGCTTTTCGGAACACTGGGGAAACCAACCTTCTAACCATTCTTCCATCCACCACACCTTTGGAAAAAGATAACAGTAAGCAGCTAAGTCCAGCAGTATCAGATGGACTGGATCAAATTCTGGGATCTCCTGCATAATTTTTGCAAGATTCTGTTTTGATACGATAGCATCGGGAAACTTGAGCTTGGAAAGAAGGAATTCGTCGAGAGCCTCAATTTTGAAGCGATCCGGTAGCAAAAGCTTGTCGATCAATATGTAGTAGTCTATGAAAATGCTGTGAAGCTTCTGATCTTTAGCCAATGAGAAACTGAAAGAAAATAGGCGTCCTGGAGGCAGACATTCTTTGTAGAGTCTCTCTACAAGCAACTCGAATACTTCTGGGTCATCTTCTGGCAGATTAACCTCCTTTGATCTCGATTCAGCAAAAGAGCCATGAATAGCTTTGTCGAAGAATGGAGATACCGAGCAGATTAGCTTTTCATAAATAGTCCAATGCTTGCGTTCTGGTCCAACGTAGACTTCAATGACGTTATTTCCCAGAGAGCTGAGGAATCGGAGATGGTCACTTGCCTGGATAATAGAGGAAGCAGAACTCTCCATGGTATGTAGCTGTCGTAAGGTGTCGACAAAGCGTATCGTTGGTGTATTTCAAAAGTTGGCAGTGAAAAAGAAGCAACGACTAGGAAGTGGAAAAAATTCGTTCAAGACAAAATTTATAGAATATCACACCTTTTAGCGCTAGATCTCTCTGCTCTAGTCTGAACAAAACACTTTTGACTATCCATGACATAGTATTAGCAACCTAGAATACCACAAATCTAAACAATGAAAAAGGACTTGATGAACAAAAGTGAAATGAAATATCCTGGTCTCAGGGTGAAGCAGTCTAAGCCTGTTTCTCTAACAATGGAACGGAGCCTTCTACATATTAGCGCACTTTGTCAAAGCCCTAACAGACCTAAAAGTCGTGTACAGATTTACTGAATACCGATAATATCTGTCAGTAGATAAATGACGCCGTAGGACTAGCCATCAAGACGGCGGTGCCTTCAGAGGACGACCCTTGAGCCACAATAGAATGCAACTCTGTTCACATGATGCTTCATCAATGAATCGTGCCCGGGACGCTAGATGTGAGGGACGTGCAAGAGAGGTGGCTGACGCGCGGGAGGAGTTTGAAATGGTGTAAGGGCCGAGAGACGTTTTGTTTTTCCCCAAGATGAAAATGAACACCGTCAATTGATGAGTCCAGTAACTAGAAACCGTTTCGACGTCGCCAGGTGAGCCTGTTCGTTATCTGTTTGACGAGAACCCTTGGCGAATATGATCTTCCGGGATGTGAAGGCCAAGTCAAGTCTGTACTATGTTAGTCCAAATGTCGAGCGCGGTAAGGAATGTAGCATGGAACGATATGGTAGCAATATCGACTTCGGTACGCTTTACAAAAATGTAGTCATCTTTGCTCCTCTCTAGATAGGTATACACACCTGGATGATGAGCGATCTGAACAATTCTGAAATGTCAAATATAAGCGGCTTTCATTTTAGTGACTTACAGATTCGGGACCTATCTAGCATGGCACTACCACTAATTTATCTTGTACACCTTTGCATCTGCAGCCAAGACTTCTAGATTCCGTCCCACCATTCTAGCGAACGCGCTCGAACATAAGGCTGGAGAAGTCCTTTCCATGGCGCATGCACATTAAGTATCCGTGGGAACAGAGCCAGGGTACCGCGCCCCAGCGGTTGTGAACTTGGCCAAGGTAGCATCGATTTCCGCCATCTCATCATCCGTGAGGTCAATAAGTTTGCTGTTCTCCTCCAGACGCGCCGCAGTTGTGGCGCCTGGGATCGGGATAATAGTGGGCATCCCAGGACGCCGCGATAGTGCCCTCGTCCAGTTGATAGCGAGCTGGGCTGGCGTGCAGCCCTTCTTCTTGGCCATCTCCTCGACCTGGTGTACGAGCTGTAGATTGATTTCGAAGTTGCCTGGCTGAAACCGTGGGAAATGCTGCATCATGGAGCCCGCCACGTCCGGGAGGTCTTCAAGCTTCTTGATCTTGCCCGTTAACATGCCTCTTCCGATCGGTGAATAGGCTACGAGCGGGATCCCATGCTGGGCGCACGCGGCCGCTACGCCGTTCTCTAAGACCTCAGTAGAGAAGCTGTTCCACGATTAGCGTGAGAGGCAACCAAGTGGCGCAAATGAATCTTTTAGGGCAGCAGTTGTGGTGGCTTACAGGGAGAGTTCCACTTCTACAGCAAGAACCTTTGTATGTTTGACAGCTTCATGGATAGTCTCGGCCCGCACCTCCGATAGCGAGATGCCCCCGATCTTGCCGGTTTGGACGTACTCTTTGTCCATTATACCAAAAGTAAGTTCCATGGGAACATTTTGGTCACGACGAGCAAACTCGAATAAGTCGATCTTCTTACGGCCCTTAAGCTGAGCAATACTGTCATCAAGGCTCCGGCGCGTGTTTTCGGCCGAGCCGTCACTCTTGTGGGTTTCAGGGTTCACGCCTCCTTTGATACTGAGAACAATCTTATCGGCATCTTCAGGGTACTTCTCTAAATATCTCTCTAGGAGTACTAGACTGTTGTAGTCGGGCGTTCCATATATCTCGCCACCATTCCAAAAATTATCTGAAGTGACAAAAAATAAGCATTTGATGACGGACAGTGCGAGCCGCCACCCGCCTGACATCACATGAGAGACGGAAAGGTCGACAGAGAACCAGAGAAGTGGTGGAGGAGAGGCTATCTACATACTCCCATTCTTGAGCGCAGCGCGCATAGTCTCAAAGGCCTGCTCCTGAGGAGGCGGCGTAGCTCGCCAAGTCAGCCCCATGAGGCCGAAGCCAATAGGGCCTATTTCTTTGTCCACGAGATGAGGCATATTTGTCTTGTATTAGATGTGAATCGGAGGGGTTTTCTTTGTTAAAAGGAGGAGCGCCTTCTCCTTTCGAGATGGTTGGTATCGATGCTAGCCCGATAATGATCGTGATCCGAAGTGGTATCTCGTTGGAGATCAGACTTTAAAATACTAGTTGGACGACAGTCTTCTTTTACCTTTGTTGTGGCCGCGTATAATGAGTGTGCCTTATGATACTTTGGGGGGAGATTCTTAGTGCTAAGATACGTCATTGAAAGAGAACGGCTGTCCTAAGGATCCACGCCCTATCGGGCTTAATGCACCTCCACTAGTTTAATTCCGAGAGTGATTAGAATTCAGAGCGCGGTGAGAAGGCGAAGTCGTATACAACAAGAAGGATAAAGGTTGACGACCGAAGGTAACCAATTTTTGCTGTAGCACGAAAGCGAAGGATTAAGGTTAGTGAGGTGGATGCTAAACCAAACACCTGATGAGTAAAGCGAAGGGAGCGTCCCTTGCATTTCCAAAGTCTTCGGGGCGCTAGTCCTTAACTCCGGGGCGTTCGGGCTCCGCGCCAACGGGTTATTAGTCACAAAACTCGAGTTCATTTTCGGCGGAAGCACAGAATTTCGTCTTCATGCGTTTTATACACCCAAAAATGAGCTGATATCGTGATTCCGCTCACCTTTTACGTGAGCGGCCTGCGATCGCTACAAAAGGTACATTCTGACAGCTTCGGGGAATGGATGCAAGCTCTGCATATTAATGAGTTGTAGAGAGATTGCATGTCGAAGAGCTTTTCCGGTAGAATTTCAACCAATGCAATTGGTGGATGGACTCGACACGGTTTAAGGCACCTTGGTGCCTGAATCTGCAGTACATCTTATCACGGCGCGAGAAGACCTCATCATGGGAGACGCCCGAGTGAGCAAGCATGCCTGAGAGGCGCCATCTTGGGCCTATGACAGTGCTCGATTCGGGGATGACGCGTTTTAGCTGCGTTTACAACCCCCCTTTAAATTTTGACCATTGGATTTGTGACAACATCTCTTGACATGTTCCCGTCTCGTTCATTTCAACTGGAAAAGTCAAAGAAATAATTTGGTAGGCATCTATCACGCAATCTGTCATGGCCGACGGCAGAAACTACGGTGTCGATGTTCTTGTTCAACCAACTGGTCCCAAATTCGAGTAAGGCTGAGCTGAGGCTATATATGAGTGCCTGGAGAATTGACCAAATACAGTATTGTGTTCGTTCACGGCTTAACAGGACACTCTCGGCGAACGTGGGAATCTCAAGGTAAAAGTTGGGCCCGTGATGATGGATTTCTACCAACCACGATGCCACACGCACGTATAATGACATTTGGATATAACGCCAATGTATTCGATGATGTTGTGGAAAGCAAGGTTGTCGACCATGCCGATTCTCTACTTGGTGGACTTTTGGCAAAAAGGGCGCAGGATAAGGTACTGCACATAAATCTCTATCTTTAATACCAGCTAGTGATTATCTTCAGAGTCGCCCCTTGTTGTTCGTAGCCCACTCCCTCGGTGGCATCGTCGTTAAAAACGCAAGTAAAGTACAATGTCGAATAGGCCGAAACTTGACATAATTGACAGGCACTCATTACCGCCAACCTGATTCCTGCGCATCGGCCAATCCTCGAATCGACTAAGGGAATTATATTTCTTGGAACGCCACATTCTGGTGCAGACCTTGCTGTGTGGCTTGGTTATGCACAGAGAGTAGTGGCATGGGCAAAATTGCGTAATAATGCTGGCGCCCTCACCGAGGAGCTGAAACCGTTCTCTGACACCTTGAGAACAATTTCGACCCAATTTGCCCATGTTGCCGCAGAGAGGCATATCCCGATGCGGTCGTTCCGGGAAACGAAAGAAACTAGACTTGGAATAGGCTCAAAACTAGTAAGCTCTGCGCTTTTGGTGAAAAGTGGTTTCTAATCTCTCAAGATTGTTGAGCAAGGCTCTGCAGTAATGAATCATCCAGACGAATTGGCGTTTCCACTTGCAGAGACTCACGAGTCTATCTGCAAATACTCAAGTCCAGAGAATTCTAGTTACAAGCAGATCTCAGAGCAAATTGCGGCCCTTGGGGAAATTGCGTTAGCTCAAGCAGAAACGGAGCGAGATGCAGAGAGTATTCTGGAAGCTAGAATGCAGGCACTTCCCTCTGTTCCAAGTACGTGAAATTTGGCTACCCATTGAGGTGGCTACTGACTTAGAGAGCGAATGAACCGTTTACCAAAATTTTTGAGGTTGATCTTCCACGAAACTTGAACTTTGTGGGTCGCAAGACCGAGCTTGAGACTCTTGAAAAGCAACTAAGGCCAGAATCTTCCGACTACATGACTGAACGACGAGTAACGGTCTTGTATGGAATGGGTGGAGTGGGAAAGAGCCAAGTCGCCTTGCAGTACGCTTTCACTCATCGGCAGCACTACGATGCCATCTTCTGGCTTTCGTGTATCTCTCCCGAAGCTTTGAAAAGAGATATTGGGAAGGTCTCCGAGCGATTCCGCCCAAAGTCGTTGTCGCGGTGGCTCTCAATGAACACTGATAAAAGATGGCTCCTCATACTAGATAATCTTGACAACCCAAAGAGAGAATTTCTTTCCTGGATCCCGACTGAAGGGGGTGGTAACATTCTTTACACATCGCGTCGGACGACCTTGGGAACATTAGGTCCAATGATCAAGGTGAGCCCGTTGGATATGGATGCCTCGATCAACTTGCTACTTCAAGCTTCCAGTGGTAGAATCGAGGCAGGAGATGACCATGGTGTTGCAAGATCGCTGGTTAGCTCTCTAGGTGGCCTACCATTAGCTATTCAGCAATGTGGCTCCTTTGTCGGAGCCTCCAATCAAAGACTCGGCACTTATCCTTCTCAATTAGGGCCACTCTTGGAAAAACTAGAGCTTTACGGGCCTGATCTAGCGCTTGACTTCCTTCATGAGAGCAAGCCAGTTTTAGCCACGTGGGATATTTCATTCGATGCTTTAGCCGATGAGAACCCTGGTGCGGCAGACCTACTGTGCATTCTGGCTTTTCTTGATGGGTCTGAAATAGACGAGGAAATCTTGCGTCGGAGTTTTTCCCTTCAAAAGGACTGGGGTCAAGACGGTAATGTGCTGAACACGGAGCTAACCGGCCTGATACGTACGAATGGTCGAACCGCACACTTGAGCAATATAGATCTATTCGAAGTTGCTCTTCAACGGCTAATATCGTATTCTCTGGTATTTCGCAAGCAGAAAGCATCGAGACTTTATATGCACCCGGTATTCAGCATGATACAATCCTCCCTTTCAAGGCATGAAGAGCTGATACTTCTTAGGTGACACATTACTGGGCCGAGCACAGACTTCGCGACGAGAAACGGCACTGGTTTTATCAAACTCTTCGCTTTGTTAAATTTGGATACCCACATCCCGACTTTTCTACCCGGTATGGGCAAATAATTCATGCTGATCGTCTTCGCCGGAAATACGAGAGTCATACCAGGCGGCTCATGGGCAAATCTTCGAATTATCAGCAATTGGATCCCAGAACCATTCCCACCTTCGTTATGTTCGTATTACGGACGCAACCATCCAACGATTACGCAGAGGATATCGAGAAACTTCTTCAAGCCATTCCAGGGCGCATAGATCTCTGGTTTCTATCCATAGAGCATCACTTATCCTTTTTATGCGAACGGCATGAGGCAAAGAATCCCACAAACGATTTCTTTAGGGATCTGCGCACCTTCATGTACGCAAACACATCTTGGACACAGCAACTCGAGCGCCTTGGCTATTCTTTGGAGCAAAGGAAAAAGACATCTCGACCAGTGGAGGCTGACTCTGCCGAACTAGCTGGTGAGCCGACGGTTGCAACGGTAGCCGAAGGTGCAAAGCGTTTGAAGATAAAGGAAATCGATAACACACCAGCAATGTCTCAATTGGTCCTTCCTTTACCCGTGGAGCGTGGCCAGGAATCAGATAAACGACAACATTTCATATCTGGAATGATCGGCAAAATCGGTAAGTAGTGGCAGACTTCAATCACACCGGAAACTGGCTAAATTTGGACAGTGATCGCAATCGTCAAAAGATGGCAATCTGCGATTGGGCAGCGCAGCACCTGGACTTTAGAGAATGGAAAAGAGGCGACTGTAATTCACGCTAGAACCGGAATAAACGTGCTTACAGATTGGATCAGAGAGAGCAACCGAGCATCAGATCTCGAGACCCTTTGTGTGGGCATCATGCACACTCTACTCGCCAATATTTACGACGAACAGGACTTGAACATTGCGCTTCTCAGATCTGCGACCAGCCTAGTCATTCCAGTTGTCGGGTACGAGAGCGAGCTGTGGGCTAGCACTGTACACGATTACGGCTGGAAGCTATATCATGCAGGTCGCCATGGCGAAATCGATGACTTGCTCAAGATAATGCCCCGGCCGAACTCTTTAAATTTTTACTCGATTGTTAAGAGCGTCGATCTATGGCAATTTTCTCTTCGAGCCCGCAAGTTGTTCAGTAGGATGGAAAGTCTTCTAGCCATAACTCTGCAGGGGTTCGAGCGTATGCCGAAAGAGGACCGTGGCAACTGGTCCTTCTACAACGACCCGATTCTGGACACGCTCGAATTTCTGGTGGTCTTTTATCGTGACTGCAAAAAGGACGAGAACATGGTGCAGATTATGCGCGACAGATATGAGAAGTACTTCGACGAGGTCTATGGTGACCCTCTCCAGAAAATGAGTTTAGGACTTGGGGTCGGACGATTCGGGATGAGCTTTGCCCGAACCAGAATGGAGTTCGAGCGGAAAGAAGATAAGGACCAGAACACGAACCTTTTCGAGCTCTGAAGATATCTTTATAGAATAAAGTTTACAGGGTACACTTGATTACAATCCCACTTAAGTAGGGAATACGAGATCCAAAACCCTTTTCTTGCATACTTGTCAACCAGTTCGGACCCGAAATTCTCTACCTAGAGAAGCGACGTAGAGTCACAACTAGCTAGAGCCGCCAAACCGCCGACTTACGGAGGATCGCGAGGATCATCACGTGAAGTGTTCACTTAGGTATGCGTTAATCCAGAAGGATATCTATATACCTATCCTATGCCTCTTGAGGTTATATAGATAGGTGAAAGAGAAGAAGAAGTGTTCTAAGGACAAAAATGAGGTCTGTTCTACACCTTTAATGCTGACTGCCCTTTTAAATACCACAAGTTCTAATATTCAATACTGTGCCATGCCAATGACAGTGAGAATGCCAATTCTATGTCTACGCAGTTCGAAGCCCAAGTGGTATGGCTTAGTGAAGAACTGGTCGGCGCACTGAGAGGCGCATTCACCTTTGATAATAGGCACCGAATCATTGTGCACGTCTAAAGATCGAAGATTCACGGTAGCATCCTACATAGTTCAACAAAACCCGTGCATATGATGAGAAGCTGTTCAATCATCAGCCACTTAGAAGGATAAACCTTTCTCACCAAGCCAAAGACAAGGTCTTTCAGGTCAGATCCTACAGGATAGGACACCCCTGGCACGCTTGCTGGAGGGAGAAGTTGTAATGGCGTAGGAAAGGAATCCATCAATCAGTTAAGCCTAGATGTAATTTCTCAGGAGATTCCAAACAAAGCTTACATAAGGATGCTCAATCTCTGGAAGATCCAGCATACTGACATGTAGTCCTTGAAGCTGGATAAGTGTGCGGTCATCCCCCCAGCATGAATGCTTTTCCATGAACTTTGGTAATGAGTTGTGCACTCATACGAGGTCTATTCAAACAGGCAAGGAGGGCAAGGGGAAAATAGGAAACCCAAGGATAGGGTGGAGGGATAGCATTTTTTCTGTTTGTTCATGCGCTCTGACGCCATACTTTAAGACCGCTGTTGCAGTACCATAGTATCTGTTAGCAGTTGGGGATGATAATATAATATTAATTCTATAGATCTAGTGGGGTAGAAGGATGGGAGTTTAGTTGCTGTATGTTATCCTAGACAGAGCCTAGATATCCACTCGCTCGACCAGGATTACGTAAGTGCTTCGCTGCATACGAATATCCTCAGCTACGCAAATAGTCTAGATAGGAAGGAATCTTGATGTGGTGATCGTCCTCAAACATATTAGCTAAACCATCGTATCTGCCATAGCTACCTCAGTATAATAAAATAAGAGCTAGATCAATCTCATCTATTCTATCTCCACAAATAACGAGTCCATATCTGTTGTAGTGGTCGGAGGCAGACTCGGGCGGTTCGAAAATTGGAATAGGGTTCGGCGCTGCGCCGCGTCTTCTTAGATATCTCACAAGGTCTTTTTGGTGGTACTACTTAGCGAAATTGATTGCTATGAGTCCTCAATTATCGCAAAATTCGAGATCTACTCCGTTGGTAAGGAGTAACTCAACAGAACCTCTATCTCCTATAGCCGCAGCCATTTGAAGTGGTGTCAAGGCTAGAGACTTTTCGGACAAACCATCCAGGTGATGGACTGCTCGACACTTGACCTCAGCGCCGTGTTCCAGGAGCCGTCGTGTGGCGCGTTTTTGACCACTGTGGATTGCCATAAACAATGAAGAGACTCTGTCGAAAAAGCCTACTCCTCAAGATTCGGTAAAGCTCCATACCACTGTAGAATGTCAACAGAATCTTCCCTTCGCGCCTGAATACCAATGCGATGGAGTGCTTGGAAACATCATATCTTAAGGAGGCCTTGATGCCAAGCCCCAAGAGCATGTGCAGTATCCTTGGAGCTTGACAAGTTTGGCAGCTTGCTGAAACTCGTACTACCTGCGCGACAAATTGCTCTGGGGCATTCAAGGCACCGTGTGCGACAAATAGCCTTGCCATGTCAAAGTTGCCGGCTTTAGCTGCGTTCGACAGTCCAGGTATCAAAGCCTGAGGGTCCACTTTTAGAAAGGTGAGCCTCTCGAGGAATGTCTTTGAGATTATGCCCTGATTTGAACGGCCTGCCGAGCGGAGCGCATCTCCTACCCGGCCGGTACGTCTAAGAATCTCTGCGCCTCCCTTCAAAAGAGCGTTGACTGACTTCAGTTTGCCATATTGTACTGCTATCTGTAGCGGGGTGCCAATAGAACCATATTCACGATGGACACCGAAGCCTCTTCTCAGAAGTACGTGGAGGTAGCTGCCAAGACATGGGTGTCGGTATCCACAGGGAACATAGCTGCAAAAAAGCTGGAACAGAAAGGACCACAACGCTCTACTAGGTGTAAGAATCTGACAAATGGAGGCGAGAGAAAAATAGCACAGAAACGATAAGAGTGAGTCCATTCCCTTTAGGAAAATAGAATAGGGCACGAGGAATGGGTCGATCCAGGTTGTCAAAGACACGCGGGAAGGTCTCGCGACCACCGAAATGACCTCCCTGACCTCTAAAGAAGCCAACACGTTCATGGTATCTTTAGCCGTATGCGAATCATAAATGTCAAAATTTAAGAGGCTGGTAACCTAAAACAATGTGTCAGCCTGAACCTCTCCAACGTTCACTGTGAAATTTCCTGCATCCGGAGTGGCGGGGTTGTCTCGGACCGGCGCCAATGTGCAGATCTCATGGCAGCAACCAACGCCGTCACAACTGTCCCTGCAGAGAAGCCTGCCATAGACGCAGGAGGAAGGGGATCGGTTTACTACTTCCTCTTTGATCTGAGCAATCCGACAGACGCGATTTGGTTTGCTAACGCGTCGATATGGAAAATGTGTCTAACACGATGGCCCGATGGAAGAGACAGCCTCGTCAGCTCCTCTGACGCTGTTGGATGGTACTGAAGGGATTGACCTGGAATGGAAATATTCTACGTTAATGAACAACGTAGTCTCGTTGCGTCAAACCAAGTCTCAACCTGATGTCTTAAGGAGGCCATAAAATATCTATCAAATATTTGCGACACGACCTTTAGCACAAGAACAACCTAATCTAGTCGGAGTTAACAGGCTATCTCCCTCTCTAGGCCCCATTTGTTGCATGACGATATAGAGGTAGGAGTTGAATAGCAACCTAGGGAGCACGAAACAGGCACCGGGGTCCTCCGCAGCCTGCATATGCCTGACTCAGAACAGGCTCCCTTACCAAGCGCGGCTTAGCCTTTCACGGCGATTTAGGATTTGATCAGCTACCCCAGATTACCTATCTTAAGGAGAAGAGCCTATAAATATACACACCTGAAATCACACTTTCTTAAGTGTTCCCGAGCGATTAAAGACTGATTGATCCCCTGAGTGAGAAGAACAATCTATTCATGCCTACCTAACATGTTTAGTCATGCTTTGATCGCTGTATTGTTTGCAGGGAGCCTTGCGGAAAGGACGTGCTACTTTCCTAGCGGCTTGAAAGCGAGCTCGGATTTTGTTCCTTGCTATGAAGGAGACAGTCAATGTTGCCAATTCACAGACGGTTGTCTCTCGAATGGCCTATGCTTTTCGCCGTACTCGGGCTGTGTAAGTCTTATCCTTTGGAAGACTGGATTTTTCTTTGTCTATTACAAAAACTAACAAATCACACGAGAAGCCCTATAGAGGAGCATGTACGAAGGAGAACTTTGATACTCCTAAATGTTCCCAAATATGCCTTGATAGTGAGCAAGCCTCCCCCCTTTCACCTAGAATTCTATTATTGTCTAATTCTCGATCCGACCACGCAATTGACTATCAAAACAGTCGCCCCAAATGCATCGGCAGATCTGGCGGAATGCAGCACGGACATAGGTCTCATGTTCTGGTGTGGTTCTTCTGAAGAAACTCCCCACTGCTCCAACGGCAAAAACGGCACCCTATACACCTGGCCAACGAGCGCCCCCGCAAAGCTGCGCAACCTCGTACAATCCACCACGACCCCTACCGCCGCTAGAATATCCGTCACCCCTCCCACCACCACCACAGTCACCCCTCCCCCCCGAACCGTCAGACCGCCCCGCATCACCCCCCCTCCGACTCAACCCAAACCCCCTCCCCGACCTTGCCCCTCCCCACCCTCCAACCGCAAAGTGCTAATAGCGGTTAGCCTCTCCGTCGGCCTCCCCCTCGCCCTCCTCGCCACGGCGCTCGCCTACCTTCTCTCCCGCGAGCGCGCACGCGCACGCGCACGCACGCGCCGCTCCGGCCACCGGTCCCAGGACTCCAAGGCCCGGCTCGAGGAGCTCGACGGCACGCCCAAGACCCGGCATACGTGGTCGCTTGTGCATGAGCTAAGGGGGCCGCACGATTCGTCGTCGTCTTCGGAGGAGGAGGAGCCGGCGGCGAAGGGGGCGGGAAGGAGGGGGGGGCTGAGGGGATATTTCCGGCGATCGGGGTGAGGGGGGAGGACGTGGGAGGGCTCTGCGAGTATGGAGACGTGTCTTAGCTTCGGAGCTAGCTACGTGAAGAGACAGGCTGTGGGGTGGTGCTGTTTGACCTTATACCTGTTTTCAATACCGTGTACAATATCTCTCTCTCTCTCAGACAAAGGCCGATCTTCGATTCAACATAGAAACTAATGCTACATAGAATTTGAACAAAGCATAAACGATAAATTGCTTCAGTATTGAATCATGCAAGCTATGGCGAGGTACTATTTTGTGTTGCTGACTGTAAAGTACGCTCCGACGCAATGTAAATTCTCCCATATGATGAGCTTTTGAAGGCTCTATGTCTACCTACTGTAATACCAGCCAACAGGAAAACCATGAGGCATATATCTTGAGACATTCCTGCGGACACAGTTCTCGAACACAACTAAACTTAGTATAGACCTACGCTATTCTACAGATAATCACGTCAATGAGCATGCTCCAAGACTCTTTAACCTTGCTTAACCAGGCAATGCAGCATAATGTAAACTCATCAAAAGAACTGAAGTTGAAGCTGACCATGCCTTCGAAGGCTAAGATCACACTGTAAGAGTCTGCTTCGCGTTGAATGCATTTACGGCATAGTCGTTCACTTAGCTTGGGAATTAGACGGACTTTTCACGGAGGATCATAGCTAAAGTGTACTTTATCCGAAGATCGTACGTGGGACTATTATCTGTGATATTGCAAATCAGCCCGGATTTTGAGGCGTAGGCGGTGGTACATTTGATGGTTCCGCTTCTTGGCTTTAAACAATTAGAGGTATATCTGGGGTTGGAAAACCCGCCTGCTCACCATACGTAGCCAGAAATTAGACTCGCTTCTCGGCCGGAATCAGCCGGCAGTCTCGGATACTGTCCTAGTCGATAAACATGGTGAGGCCACGGGCGTGAGAGACTACCAGTGGCGAAGGTTTCTGTGCATGGACATGGAAAAATGGCACGCCAGTAGGGAGACAAAGGTTGTCCAGATGTTGCGGGCCGGGCCGCAGCAACGTCGAGATAAATTGCCGTTTGGCTTTATGAGTAGGTGGAAGAGAAAGATCAGAGGGTGCTTCTTTCGAGATATCGAGTAAGAATGGTCGATGTTGACGCTGGAAGGGCAGGAATGTCTGTGGCTTCCTGATCGTCAGACTGGGCTGGGGAGAGACTGTTGTCCTTATGAAAAATGTTGCGACGGGGTACATGTTCGAGAACTGAAAGGCATAGTGCAAGCTTGACGCTAAAAGTCTTGCCGATGAGAACTAATAGGTTGGGAGCGTCATCCAAGTCAGAGTGCACCTCTGCGATTGAAATGTTTGGGAATAGAGAGCATAACTTGCGGAACCTGGTCCTTGACGTAAAGGCGATGGTAATGCTTCCCCACGTTGCTGCCGTCTCTCGAGCCTTATATACGATCTATTAGTCCTTGTCTTGCGCGGTTTCTGTTCCTGGCCAGCCGGAAACCATAATCTGCCAGCCTCCCTAACAGCGCAAAAATTACATAGACATTTGCATTTGAATCCCTTTCTCCTGGATCTGTGTCCAGAATATCAGCCCACATGAAGGCACGGCCTACAGTGATCTGGCGGGTCCGCGGGTCCACTTCAGGCTCACCTGCATGCTTGGCGATCAATATTTGGGCACTCATGTGGAACAGGTGAGGAGGGTTTGGGCTTACTACTCCAAGGCGGTAGAAGCATCATCTAGTTCAAAAAAGTCAGCTAAGACCACAGAGATTTAGTGGCCAGGAGACGAACCTGCAGCAGTATAACGGTAGCTGTGCGCATATTGAGCATGTCTATAACAGAGAAAACTCTCCCTGGCATGAAGTGAGCATTTGAGGTCATTCTTGAGACGTCTCGTAGAGCTAGAGAGTCGCTGAGGGTGTGGTCAAACGCGGGCCCATCCAACGAATTATCGCAAATCTAAATATTAGGGACTCTTAACAGCAGCTTGGCTAGTATTAGAAATAAGGGACAGACCGTGGTAGTAGCTCTTGGTTCTTTTTGCCACCATGCTCCGGCAACCGGAGTGATATACGTGAAACCTGTATTGAGGATCGAGTGGCAACCATCAGTCCTTCCCATCAAAATCCAGTTGACCGGATCCACTAAATCTCGAGTTTGAACACCTGGACGTGCATTCCAGTGTAAAGGACGGTTTCTCTGGAGTTTGTAGCGCCGAGGACGCGGCGGATCAGGATCAGATCTAGCCATCCATCTACCACCTTCATCGTGTAGACGATCATTGTCGCAGTAAAATCGATAGTTTGCCTCCCAAGGTTGGCCAACTGGCTGTACACCGGATATACCCTGATCTCCTAAAATACCGGTATTCCGTGAGACTTGGGGTCGAACCTCCAAATTTAGAACTAACCCGCAATCGCTCTAGCTTTCTCATCATATTCGTGGTACCCTTGTCGACCTGGAGGGAAAAAGAGAAGTTTGAAATATTCATGCTGTAATGGATCATTTGACATCAATCTGTTCGCTGCTGACCTTGCCCAACTCATGGCCTCCTCGAAAGGTCTTTGAAATCTTGCGCCAAAGTTTCGGCAAGACTGATCGATCCAGTAAGTGCGAGGTTCTTGAGAGCTTCCTGGCCAGACGAAAGCAGTCATAAGCACCAAATACGATGCAAGTACATTCATATTGAAGGGAAAAATTACAATGGTTCAAATAAGTCGACAAACAGCTAAGACAAGACTGAAAATAAAAAAACTTCAAAGAGCGAAAGATTTCGACATTTTTGATCATTGATAATCTGCCCTAGTCAGCTGTTGCGAGGGAAAGTCTCCCAGCGCTGCGGCCAACATCCATGAAACAAGGCTCATCCAAGCCTATTTCGGATGTCCGGTTTGGGCTACGAGTAATGTGTATTGACACTCCGTGCACATCATCCTTGTGCAGTATTGGAGGCCAACAACCACCATGTCGTCGTTGATTTCCAATAATCAACGGCAAGAGGAGTAGCGCGATCATAGAGGTCCACAGAGCATGAAGCTGTACATACAATATAAATGAAACTGTCTCTATGATAATCTAATCGAACAGGCGCGCCAAGCCTTCGGGCTTGGTTACGGCGGAGGAACGAAGCTTGGCGATGACGTGCCTTAATTGTGAAGCTGACCGGCGGATTATCCTTCGTCCGCCACGCTAACGATGCTCCTGACACGAGTCCTACCATGTCCGACGCAACCGGCTCCTCAGAGCTAGCATTCGATGCGGACACACTTTCCGGGAAGAAGCTAATCACCGGTGAACCATCCTCGCCACCGTTTGATAACTTCTATTCCCCGGCGAATACTCCCTTCTACGCCTGCAATCTCTACAAGCCATTAGACAGTGCCAAAAAAGAGTTCCGCCTGATCAGAGTTCTTGCCGGCGATGACGAAGCGCCGGTCTGCTGCGGGCTTGTGCAGAATGTCTCTTGGGAAGACCAAGGTCATAAGTACCAAGCTCTTTCTTATTGCGCCGGCGATCATAGGTTGACGATCTCAATCGTAATCGATGGCCAGACCTTCAATGCATTCTCGGGTGCCGCGCACGCGCTGCGGACTGTGCAGAGAGCCTACATGGCGGAGCTTGAGCGACAGGAAGGTACGCCGCCACCGCTTCTGTGGGTGGACCAGATCTGTATCAACCAGAGTGATCTGGCGGAGCGCTCGGAGCAGGTCATGAGTATGTGGGATATCTATCGAGGTGCGTTCCGTGTCATAATATGGCTGGGTGGGGATGACGATGATCCTGGTGAGGGCTTGCGGCACATGCACAAGCTGGCGGAGATGTACAATATGTATATGGAGCTCGGTAGACAAAATCGAGGTGCGGATTACTGTGCGTCAGTGCTCGCTATGTTGACCGAACAGCTGGTAAAATACAGTCCGGAAGCTAGCAACGACTACTCTGCGGAATTCGAGCTTGGATGGACGGGCATTCGTAAGATCTTACAAAGCCCGTGGTGGAAGAGATGTTGGATTGTACAAGAATTGCTTGCCGGTGAACAAAGAGCTGTGATCTATGGGAAGTCTTCGCTCTTATGGGAGAAGTTCATGATAGCACTCGCGTTGGTGGAGCAGATGTATTGCGGTCTAAGTAGATCAATTGATAGTGATCCTCTTACAGACGAACACATACTGATGTCGAAGGTTGACCGCTTCGATTTGAGACCGATGAAGAAGCTGCTTGAGATTGAAAGAGATTGGAATGCAAGTACCACCATTGATATTAAAAATTTTCTGGATCGATTGAGAGACTTTGAGTCCTCCGACCCAAGAGACAAGATTTATGCAATACGCGGACTAGTGCGGTCCGATTACGGCATATTACCCGACTACTCCGAATCGAATACAATGATAGAAGTACTTATTAAAATGGCCCAGCAAATAATTAGTGTTGACGCAAGCCTCGAAATTCTTCTATTCGTCGAGGCGAGGACACGTCAACAAGTTCCAATGCCCACGTGGGTACCACAGTGGAGCTCAAGGAATGAAGACAGAGGGTTTCATTCAAGAGGCCGCAGAGTTATCACTATTGTCTTGGACGACTGGAGGAAAGGAAAATACTGCGCTACTGGTACATTTCGAACAGGAATTAAATTGATGAGATACTCCAGCGTTCCCAAAAATGTTCTTGTTGCTCAAGGTATTATACTTGGTCCAATAGCCGAAGCGGGCGCATTGGGCGACGTACAACAATACCCTACTTCATTGGGGGCGGTCATTGATGAATGGAAAAGCATAGCGGCAGCTGAAACAGACACCAGCGACGTATATGGTAAAGCTATTCATGAAGCTCTTCTTGAAATGCTGTCGGAATTACTAGCAGAAAGGCCAGCGAAAGAGGTGGATCTCACTTCATTCAAAGAGGCTCTATATCATGAGTTAGAGCACGATAATCACACTAAGCTGAGAATGCCTCTCGAAGAAGTAGCGTCACTGTTAGTGTGGTCGAGCATCGGCAATCGACGATTTTTCCAATCACCATCTGGTCATGTCGGGTTGGCTCCAGTAAACGTACAACCAGAGTACTTGCTTTGCATTCTGTTCGGTTGCTCTCTGCCCTGTGTCCTCTGCAAAGTGGGATCTCACTATGCTTTTGTTGGCACAGCGCACATCCATGGCCTGATGCACGGAGAGGCTATTGACATGATGCAGAAGGGACTGCTCAAGAGCGAAACTATATCCATCATATGAGTTCGCGTCGTAGATTACGTATCGGGAAACTTTATCTGGGTCTGATCCCACTAGAACGTGGTTTAGATGGCGATGGTTGTCAACGTACGTATGGATGTTACATGGGGAGAGTATGATGGATTCATTAGTTGAGTTGATATTGGTTCGTATGCTGGTTATAGATGGCTTGGTCGACGGTGTTATGCGCATCTCCCACATATACCCGCGTTAGTCTCCCTCGCTAGATTTCATTTTATACTATGCCTCTTACCCTTTCATCTCTGTTCCAACCGTCCTCAGACACCAACCATCCCCATTCCCATCCTACCAAAACCCCAACCCCTTCCCCTTCCCTACTCCAGCCGCCTCTCCACAATCCAAATCGCGGCCAACGCCGCAAAAAAACTCACACCCGCCATAAACCCAAATCCATTCCGCATCGCGAGCCCGTAGCACTTCCTCACCACCTCCGCCACCGCCGGCTCCAACGTCTTGATATAGTCCAAGCTCTCCCTCACACCCGCGACGATGTGCTCCGCGTCTGAACCGTGTTTAAGTGCGTCCTCGAGGTACGCGCGTAGGGACTGCTGGACGACGGTGGCGCTGAGGGAGACGCCGACGACAGAACCGAGCGAGCGGAAGAGGTAGGAGCAGGCGGTGGCGACGGCTTGGTCTTGCGCGGGGGCGTTACGGACTGGGTAGATTGCGATGTTAGAGGTGTAAGATCAAAGAATAGAGTGTGTGAGGGCTTACTGAGGGCAATGAGCGTGGTTGTTACGCCGACGCCGTTGCCGAAGAAGGAGACCATCATGGCGAGGATGAGGAAAGGATAGCTGTTAGTGACTAGACCGGTGAAGAGGATGATGCAGAACGTTGCGAGCGCCATTATCGAGTAGAAGGAGAGGGTGATCCAGTAGTATCTGCCAGTTTTCTTCATGTACCAGCCCCCAAAGAGCGAGCCACAGACTCCTGAGGCGGACGCAGGAACCAGGCGCAATCCGGATTCTGTTGCGGGGTTCTTGTTCACAGCCTGGAAGAATAGGGGTATGTAGTAGAGGACTGCCATCAAAGCAGCGAAGCTGAAGAAGTTGCATAAGTAGCTAGCAACAAGATCTCGGTTGAAGATAATATGACCCGGCGCGAAGGGTTCGGCAGCGTACTTGATCTCCACGAGGATGAAGATGGCTGAGAGAACAACAGAGGCTACCAAGGAGAGGTAGGAGATAGGCTTCGACCATGAGACATTGCTTCCACGGTCAAGACCGAGAAGCATGCCGAATACCGCAAGGACCAGGAAGAAGGCGCCTAAGAAATCGATGCGGCGTAGGTTATCTCTCCAGCGACTTTTGTCTCTCTTCGGGAGATTTAGGAAGAAAATCACAACAATAAACGCTAATAGACAAAGGGGAACTTGGAAGAGGAACGCCAATCTCCAGCTCAAATAGTCGGCGAATATTCCACCCAATGGAGCACCACAGGCCGCGCCAGCAGCGAAGACGATATTGATGATGCCTTGCCATACGCCGCGTTCTTTAAGAGGGACTATGTCGCTCATCAGAATACTCACGACTGTGGTCATACCACCTCCGCCAATACCCTGAAATACCTGGAAATGCTGTTAGCGGGCTACGCTCAGAGATATCAGAGAAAAGAGCTACCCGTGCGGCGATGAGCTGCTCGATGTTCTGAGCTAATCCGCAGAACAGACATCCAATGCCGAAGATTGCATAAGCCCAGAGTAAGCAGCTCTTCCGGCCGAAGATGTCACTCAGCTTGCCATAGAGAGGTTGAAAAGAAGTAAGAGTAAGGAAATAGGCGGTAGCAATCCAGGAGGTCGTTTGCAGAGCATGAAGCTCGCTTCCAATTTTTCCATAGCTGGCGACAATGATTGTCTGATCAGCCGCTGCAAGAAATATCTACTAAGCGTTAACATACGAAGTCCGATAAAGGTAATTATACGAACACCTATCGAGATGGTTGGGACAATATATTTCAATCGCTCCCTGACCTCTGGCATTCCTGCAAATTGAGCCTCTCGATCGACATCTCTTGATTCTTGTCTCTCAACATCGGCGCCAATTGACGAAGCCGCGTCTGCAATGTCGCCATTTTCGATAGAGCCATTGACTACCTTAGATACTCCATTGGTATGCCCGTTCAGCAGCGGCGAGGTCTCCGACGCCGACTCCCTCTCTGCCATAACCACGTGCGATGGATTAAGAGCTCCGGCGTGCCATGATGCAAAGACCCGGGAAGAAAATCCATGAAGCTTATTATGCGGGCAGCTAGTCGATCATTTCTTTAACCAGAAGTAGTAGGTAAAGATTGGGGATCCATCGGGGGGGCGAAGACTCGTGCGGGAATCTCCAGCGGATCTCGGCTTTTTCGGGCGGTTCTAAGGCCGATTGGCTTCGGCGTCCGGTCGATGGTCTGTGCATATTAGAATACGATCGTATTTAGACTTTAACATCGATAGTGAACCGTGGACCGAAAGGGAGAACTTCTATTACAAAACAAGAAAATTGCCTGCTAGAGGGCATGGATAATTGAATTCGAGGCTCGTCGGTTGATCCTACAGCTCAACAACAAAAATGACTACCAGCCCACGGGTCACGATATCACCTTCTCCCCATTTTTCACGCCATTCTCCGCTGGTCCATCCTTTGCAACCGGCATCGCGACCGCACCTCCTGGCGAATTAGCCTGCCGGGCGGTCAGAACCTCAACGCCCGTTTCCGTTACCAACAACGTGTGCTCGAATTGCGCGGTTCGACTACCATCCACCGTGACACTAGTCCAGTCGTCTGGCCATGTCTTGTCGCGATAGGAGCCCAGGCTGATCATAGGTTCGATGGTGAAGGTCATCCCCGGTTTCGCAGTACCCACGGCTTTGTTCTTTGCATAGTGAGGCACGTTTGGGGCACAGTGGAAGAGCGTATTGATGCCATGCCCGCAATACGTTTTGATCACACTGCAGCCACGGCTCTTGGCATGCTTCTCAATCACATTGCCAGGGTCTCGGAAGAGCATGCCCGGCTTAACGATCTCGATGGCCTTTTCCAAGCATTCGCGTGAAGTCTCCACAACACGAACTGCATCTGGGTCTGCAAGAGCCTTATCACCAACATAGTATGTCTCGTTGAGGTCACCGTGATAGCCGCCGTGATACAATGTCACATCCAAATTGATGATATCCCCATCCAAGAGTACTCGCTGATCAGGTATGCCATGACAAATAACCTCATTCGGGGAGGTGCAGACGGACTTGGGAAAATGAACGTAGTTGAGCGGGGATGGGTAAGACTTTGGGATGTCAGTGGCATACAAAGTCGGATCGCAATTGAACCTACATTTCGTTCTATGCAAGCTTCGTGCACGACTTTGTCAATATGGTCTGTTGTAACCCCAGGTTTGACCTCCCTTGCCGCAATATCTAGGACCTCTCTTGCAAGTTTGCAGACCTTCCTCATGCCCTCTTGGCCCTCTTTGTCAAGAACAGCGATCTTGTTCCGGCCGACTACGCTGTACCTTGGCTGCCCATCTTTGTGCCATTCTGGTTTGACGATCGAGTCTGGGATTTTTCTTCGTTCGGACAGGGGGTAGACTGGCCGGAGGGAGCCTGTGAACGGGAATGTGGGGAAAGGGTTGTAGAGGCCAGATTCTGGATCGGGTTCAGAAACAATCTTCGGTGGAATAAACTTGCGAATAGGATTGCGCGTACTTTTGTGTAATGTTTTGTGCTCACTCTAGACACCTGAATTAGCCTTCTGACCATGCGAAAGGGTGCGATTATGCACCTTACTAAGAGTCAAGGAAGCCTACCCAGCTCCGCTTGAAGCACTCGTTTGAGCAGAAAGCGCTGTCTATGCCCATCTTCAAGCATGTTGGGCATTTGAGACTGCTGACATTATTCTCGCAATTGAGGCCAGGACACTTTCTGGGCTCGTCCGCCTTTGCGTCCATCTTGAAGTCTTCAGATGTTTCCGTTCGGAGGGACGGTCAAGGACCGAGGCTGTTTCGTAGAGATGATTCTTGGCCGGCGTGAAGGTAATATTTTAACAGATAGATATCTTGGACCTGTAGCTACAAAGACTGATTAGAGAACATTGACAGGTTTCAAAGTTTGGGAGTAGCTATCATTCGGACGCAGGCGAACTTCCCACCTCATTCTTCCAGACTAGGATCAGCCAAACGAGGCAGGTCTGCCGATCAGCTCTCACGTGAGTATCAATGTTGTCAGAACATCCACGCCTCGAGAAATCTAAGGCTCAATAGTAACCAATTACTCGTTAGTGTTTAAACAAAATGTCGAAAGTTATTTCAAAGCAGAAGGTGATTATTGTTGGTGCCGGCCCTGTGGGGTCGCTTGCAGCTCTCTACGCAGCGTCGAGGGGAGATGACGTGGACGTGTATGAACTCCGGGGAGGTGGGTAAACATTGTATTCTTTGTCGACCTGTTTAAGCTCTCTTTCGGGGATATTTGTCCTTTCATATTTTTATTTAGAGCTGGTGGAAATCTTCTTGATGAAGCCGGCTCCAGCCTCATATCTTCTCCCTCCGTGATTGCTTTCCTATCGTAATAGTATGATTTTTTCCGGACATGTCCGCAATGTTTTGTTTAATGAGGATACGTACTCATGGGAAGCTTTATAGACCTTCGAGAAGAGATGACAACACCATTAAACTTCACTAAATCTATCAATCTTGCTTTGTCCGAACGAGGCATCCATGCCATGCGCTCCTCTTCCCGTCCTGACTTAATATCGTCCATTCTGTCCTCTACCATACCTATGCACGGCCGTATGGTCCATGGCAAATCATCGAAAGGCAAGCCGATTGCTAGCGCGCAATCTTACGACGCCCATGGCCGTTTCATAAGAGCTGTCGATCGTGGTCTTCTCAACAAGCGTCTTCTCGACGAGTTACAGAAACTACCAAACGTGACCTTCCACTTCCACCACAAACTTACCGGCGCCGATTTCAAGCGTAATCTTGCCTGGTTTGAAGATATCTCATCTGAATCTAGTCCTTCAAACAGTCGTCGCCCAGAGATAGAGATCTCTTTCGACCTTCTCCTAGGAGCCGACGGCGCCCACTCTATGACACGTCACAACCTTATGAAACATACCCGAATTAACTATTCCCAGGAATACATCGACACATTATGGTGCGAATTCCACATCACTCCGACCCCTGCCCCCTCGCCAACGTATCGCCTTCCGCCGAATTACCTTCACATTTGGCCTGGCGGCACCTTCATGTTCATTGCGCTCCCCAACCCAGATAAATCTTTCACCTGCACGCTCTTTGCGCCCTCTCATGTGTTCGACCACCTCTCTGCCTCCCCAAAGTCTAATCTTTCCCGCTTCTTTGCCATGCACTTTCCTGGCGTAACCCCGGATCTCCTTTCTTCTTCTGACCTTACATCCCAATTCACAAGCAACCCGCATCTGCCTCTCCTCAGCCTCAAAGCTTCACCTCACCACGTCAGCTCCAGCGGCGTCATACTCGGCGACGCCGCTAATGCCATCGTACCCTTCTATGGCCAAGGCATGAATGCAGGCCTCGAATCCGTGCGGATCCTTTTCTCCTTCCTCGACTCTAGAGGCGTCTATGCCGCGTCAAGTCCCGCTGCTCAAGCCATATCCCGCGAAGCTGCACTATCCGCTTACTCGGCCCAGCGCGTTCCAGATACTTATGCGATTGCAGATCTAGCGCTCGAGAATTACCACGAGATGCGCTCAGGCGTAACAAGTAGAGCGTACAAGGCGCGGAAGGCGATAGAGGAGGGCCTTGATCGGTGGTTACCGGTATTAGGGTGGAAGACGCAATACAGTCGGGTAAGTTTTGGCAATGAGAGGTACAGCGTTGTGAGAGAGCAGGCAAGGAGACAAGGATTGGTGTTTGCTTGGGTGGCAAGGGTTAGTGGTGTAGGGATTCTAGGCTTGTTAGTTCTTCTGGTCAAACGGCTTGGGACGAAGCATGGATGGTGGGAGTTCTTGAAAATTGTGTTTGCTGAGCCATGATCCACAGAAGCGTCAACACAGAACTAAGAATATCATCTAGTTCAAGCCGTAGTAGACGATATATCATGTATCTTTGGAAAGCCTCTACAACGCTCGTGGCTGGCTTGCAAGTCCCCAGCGCCCCAACCGACTTTGATTGAGCGATGATCGCAGGAAAACTTCCGTAAACGGTTAGACTATTTCCTAGTTCAGCCTAAAATCATTGGATAGCTCGTGTTATGCTTTTGCTTGGCTTATTAGAGACGCGCCTACTTCCTCGCAATGTTCCTTCTGGGCGACGCAGCTTATGTTGGCGTCACTGCTAAAAACCATCTTTGATCATAGGACCGGCTGGCATTTCACAATGGCTTCGCAACCTATTAACCGTGGCGCTCGTTTTCTAGCCGTGACACGCTCTTTGAGAATGAGCATAGACGGTATCAGGGTCATGCAGCATCCCGCTAGCTGTGCGAGCTTAGTGAGGCAGAAAGCGAAGAGACTGGCTTCTTGTAATGGAAACTGATAGGTTCGGGAGACGCATCTTCAATTGACACCGACGTAGGGACTGCGGGGTGTGTGAGCCAGCACCTTGCAAGTATGGAAGCCTACTTTTGCAAGACCAATATATCTTTTGATGCTTGTTTCGATGGTATAGAGAAGGCAATCTTTACCATATCATATCCTCATGGCAATGGAGGTACCAACGAAGCCAAAGAGACAACATCACCGATCCAATCTAAAGACTTGGTTTAAAAGGTTTCACGCATCTTCTTCTAATCCAATCAAAAAGTCCCGTTTCCCCGACGAAGAAAAACGCTCCTCTGCCATCAACTTCACTTTAGACACAGGATCGAACATCTCTTCTCCAGATGCTCACCCAACACATTCGCGAAATTTCGATCAAGGCGATAGATGTGGACCAGAAACCGAACAAAATCGTCAAAGTCAAGCTCCTGGAGCTATAGGCGCGAAGAGCGATGGACGCCAGCCTTCATTATCAGCGCTTACAACGGCTCATGCAGGTCTATCATCACTTTTCGCGACCACAATATGTGAGCCTTTAGGCTCAGCCCCGTCTTCGGGAGATGAGCAGTCACCCAATGCAAAGCCTTCAGTGTCCTTCGAACCTCAAAAGGAGGATCCATGGTTTGTGGCCTTCAATCGGCTGAATGATGAGCAACAATTTAGCCTAGATGCCTATACAGCCTCAAACACAGGAAGCAACTCCACGGTTTCATCGCTTGCTCAATTAAGTGAGGTCGTCCAAAAAAAGCGCGAGGAATGCGAGAAACATAGCTGGAAGGTCACCGTCAAGGGCAAAGAGCATATTGTCCGAGATGTAGCCCGCAAGTTCATTGATCGACTACAGCAATTTAAGGAAGTTGGTGACATGGCTATGGGCTTCGATGTTGGCTATGCGGCGATACCATGGGCGGTGCTACGATTTTGTCTCCAGGTATGGGTTTCAGTTGCTTACTCGGTCATAATGAGGCAATTGACATCCAGACAGGCGGCGTCAGCCGAACAAGAACAGTTTGGAGCTCTTCTTGTTGGGACCGAGAAAGTGGCCCAGCTTACGAGTAGATGCAGTGTCTATGAAATGCTTCTCCAGTCTCACCGGCCGTCAAACGACCTCGATAAAAAAGCTGTACACAACTTCAATGCAGCTTTGACAAACCTATACGAGACAATTCTCAAATTTTTGAGCAAGGCACTGAAACTTTATGACAAGTCCGGTCCTTCAAGAGCCTGGAATGCCTTCATCAATCCAGGTGAAGTGTCAAAGTTCCTCAAAGCATGCGATCCGCTCGAACATCAAGTCGACGTCGAGTACGAAAATTGTCATCGATTATATCTACATTCACACCTTGACAATATGGATGAAAAGTATTCAAAACTACAGGAAATTTTGTCCGACATGCGAAGTCCACTTCTCCGTGCCGATAAGAGGCTGTCAGCGATGTGGCAACAATCCACCAAGGATCGTCAAGAAAAGATTCTGAAGTGGGTTTCAAAAATCCCCCACGGAACGCATCATTTGGCGGCTAAGGACGAGCGTACCGAAGGGACTGGTAGTTGGTTAATCAAACACAAGACATTCAAAGAATGGCGAGACTCTAGTGCATCGCTAATTTTGTGGCTTCATGGAATCCGTAAGTTTGTAAAAAGGATTTACTTCATACATTGATCATTTGTGCAGCCGGGGCTGGAAAGACAAAGCTCATATCAACTGTCATCGACGAGATGCAGGCTACTTTAAGTGGTCAGGAGAATGATGAGGCTTTTGCTTACTTCTACTGTAATCGCAATGCCGCGGACCGACGGGATTTATCAGTGATCATTTGCAGCTTCGCCCGCCAGCTCTCCATCTCCCAAAGGGACCAAGGAATTCAAAATCTGACTGTCGAAATGTACGAAAAATTTGAAGCAAGAGGCTATGACACAACAAATGCCAGTTTCGCTGAATGTACTAGTCTCCTCCGTGCTTTTGTCAATACGTTTCCTCAAAGCACTTTTATCCTGGATGCACTGGACGAATGTGATTCCAAAACCCGTGGCAGAATGATTGATGTGTTTGATGATCTTATTCAAAATTCCACAAACCCCGTCAAGATTCTCATATCAAGTCGTGCAGAGGCAGACATTCAAGATCGTTTTCAAGGAGGCCCGAACGTTCAAATTCAAGCGACTGACAACCGAAATGACATCACAGCCTTTGCCGAAGAACAGATCCACCGCAATCACATGTGGCGTAAGAAAATACCAGTAGATGTACAGAAGAAAGTGATTGAATGCCTTCATGAAAAGAGCAATGGAATGTTCCAATGGGCTGTCCTCCAGATGGACCAGCTACTAAAGCTACGACGACCAAGTGAGATTCTCGACCGTCTTGGGAAGCTCCCAGAATCATTGAAAGGTGCATACGACGAGATTCTTGACCAAATAAGGGCTCAAGCTGGCAGTGCTCCTGCAATTGCGGAGCGTGCTTTTCAATGGCTCCTGTACTGCCATCGGCCTTTGCATCCAGCAACTCTAATTTCTGCTGTCTGTCAGGACCCTGAAAAAGATCAGCTCGATGCCGTCGACATCGATATCAACGACCTTCATACTTTCTGCGGCAATCTGATCATTACAGAGCGTTTAACTGAAATTTGCCGCTTCTCTCATCTATCGGTCCAGGAATACTTTGAGAATGTCTGGGAACCCCGCCGTTCCCACAGCAAAATTGCCAAAATTTGCCTCAGAACTCTACTGGACGATGCCTTGTTAGATGTGATTGAACGAGGGGAGACAACGATCAGCAGCGACACGATAAGAGACCGCCCACAATGTTCAGACTGGCTACAGAAAAATCATAGAATGAAATTTTCAAGTGATCTGAAAACTTGGAAAAACTTTCTCGATTATGTCGACAATTGTTGGTATCTTCATTGCAACGAGCATAGTGGTGTTGAACTAGACACTTCCTTGCTCGGCCTTATAAATCAATTTTGTAAACCAATGACGTCTAGCTACTACCAATGGCAGTCAAGGCTCGTATCAGATATTCCTTATCCACTCACTCTGCCGGATGTAGTTTCCGAAGTCTGTTCTCTTGGATTCCCCGAAGTACTCCAAACTTGGTACAACGATGGCTTCCGCGACTTCAATCGCACCGATACTGGTGGTGAGCCTTTGCTCTGTCAAACGTTCCAAGAAAATAACTGCCGCACCCTCGAGCTCCTGTTACAATTTGGAGCAGATACTAATGTCTCTTGGGAGTCACAATTGCCTCACAACAAACATTTAACAGACTCTCCTTTGAAGAAGGCTCTCCGATACTCAACCCCGGCCATCGTACGGCTACTTCTTCAGTATGGGGCAGATGTAGATTCTCTGAACTTGGATGGAAGTAGGTGGGACTTTTATGCTGTACAGAAGGCCGAGAAAGTGCAGCTACTTCTAGACGCGGGTATAAGCTGCCAATTTCGAACGCGTCTTCTGCCGGCATTAGTCACAAGATTCACCGTCGCATTTCACTCTTCAACCTCCGAACAGGAGTTCAATTTGACTCTACCATCTTCCAAGGGCGAGATCGTGGAATCTGAAAGAGACTTGTTTCGAGTGTTTAGAAAAATCCTAGAAACTGGAATCGATGTCCACGCACGGAACTATTATCACGGCACTCATCCCTTTTGTGTGGCTTTAGGAATGGCGGTTCGATCGGGCTTTGATGAAATAGTAGAAGCCTTATTAGGAACTGTGACAGACTCCGTTCCTTCAAGCCTAAAGGGCTATATGGGTATGGACGACGCGTTACATTGGGCAGCAAAGTCGCTACAGGAGGAAACTCTCAAGCTGCTCCTTAAAAAAGGGGTAGACCCCGACTTACGGGACTCGCGTGGGGAGACCGCTTTGTTTCAGGTTGCGCGAAATTCTAATTATCAAACCAAGAATGAGCCAGACGGGAATGATGTTATGAATCAGCTACGCAAGCTTGTTCATATGTTAGGTCTCGATACAACGTCCCTCCGGATTGCCAAGATCCTACTTGAGGCCGGGACTGATGTCAACGTTCGAAATAACGACGGTGATTCGGTTCTAATGGAAGAAAAACGTCGTGGGACACTAAGATCTCCAATGGCCCAGTTGTTTATCGCATACGGCGCCAGCGATGAGGCCGACGAATCGCCGCATGAGGATGACGCAAGACCTTCAGTACAAGAAATTGTGGCGAAGCTTGATCATTTAATTCCAGATATTCCTTCTTTTTACACTGACACTGTATTGAATACAGCGAGGGCCGTGGAAGCGTGGGAAAAGCGAGAAGGAAAGCCTGTCGAGGTAAGGCCTGGCGTGCGGCTTCTCTGCGACTACGATAACTAAATTTATTGTTACATGCACGTAGTTGATATAGCATTGTGGCAAGACTAAGCAAGTGACTAAAGTATGGAGTGTGGATCATTTGGCTTTGATTCCAAACATTCTCGGTATATCTTTCGCTATCTTAGCGCATTTGAAATTGCACTCCCATTACACTTGCTTGGAAGCACTCTTTAACGGAAGAGTAATTGAAAAGTAGTCTTCGGAAAGTTTCATTTTCGAGCATCATACCTCCACTAGGGGTCAGCTCTCTGCGATCAACTCTGCCCAATCTTGTACAATTGCTCCGCTAAATCGTGCGACCTCGCTGTACTATACCTTCATTGTAGACTTAGAGCAGACAGTTCTGCTACAATGAGCACGACACAGCGGCAGGAATTCGAATTAGTAGTATTGTCCTGGCAATTTTCTGCATAGAGCATGACATGATCCATAAAGCCCGCTCCTAGGTTTCTCCCATCTCCCTACCTTAACAACCCTACGATAAGATACGCCCACAATGAACCTTCAAGCTTCCTAGAGCAGCAAAGATGTCCAATTCAAATCCACCTTCCAGTGCGCACACTCACGTCCCACCTAGATACTCATTCTAAGCTCCTTAAAACAAGGCCAAAGAGAGCGATGCCTAGAGACTACACCACAAAAGAGTCATAATATCCCCTTCTAACCCTCTTCCTCCCTCAGTCTTGCATTACTACACTAGACCCGCCGCATATCACTCTAAAACTAGCGCCTCATAAACTCTCTATCAGCCCCTACCCCAATAAACCAAGCCGTCCCCATCCAGCAAAGCAAACCCTTGAGCAACAACCTCCTCTCCCCTCCACAAATCCCCCCACCATCAAACCCACCCACACAAATCACAAAATCAGCCCTCTCTCTCCAGCTGAATGTACACTAACAGCCCCATCGATGCCTCGCACATCAAGTTCGATTCACTGAACCCCCCCAACCCCGAGATGAAGGAGGTCGGCTCAAGCCACGTCCCCAGCCTAATTGTAAAGTGATATGCTGTAGGGTTACGGCTAGTATGGCTGTAGGGTTGGAGACGGGCTTCAGGGGAAGCGCCATATCCGTCTGACATGTCAATTACAGGTCCTCGTTGTAGGACTGTACAATATGGATGGAGGAGAAAAGATCTGCGTCAAGTCGGTAAATTGGCATGGTTAGTAAAGTGAGGATTCAAAACCTGTATTTGCTTATTGACAGGTGTAATGGTACTGCTATAGTTTTCGATTTTTGTCGCTCCCCTTTGAACCGAGGCTCAAAAAGCTGCGATCGCCGACCAGCAACGAAGCCTTAACACAAGTCTTGCTTGGCTCTGTCGTTTACATTTCCTTGTCATCATCTCTTGACACATTGGTCAGCAGCCCACAGTCCTATAATCCACCGTCCAACCAGCAACCGTCTCAGCCACCCTCCATCCTCATCTCCTTCAACAACTCATTCACCCCCTTCCCCTTCCCCCGCCCTGCCGCCTCCTCCTCCTCCCCATCCCTCTCAATCCCCAACCCCCCCTCCTCTCCACACTTCTCAAACCCCACAACCGCCCACCGCACCCCCAAACTCCTCCGCCACGCCTCCTCATCCCTCTCCCTCTCCCTTCCCCTCGCCCTCCCAAGCCGATCCGTTGCCCGCGCCCACTTCTGCTCCTGCATGCGCACCAGCTCCGGCGAGTGCGGCTCTAGGACCTGCAGATCCTTAATCGCGTAGTGCCCCAGGAACGCAAACACGCGCGCGGTCTGGAGGGAGTGGGTGCGCGGGGTTTGGGCGAAGATCGGTATTGCGCGGGACGGGTCGGTGCTCGCAGCTGGGGATTCTTGTGCGTCCAGTCCTTCGAGGAGGTCCAGGCCGGTTTTGGCGAAGATGATGTTATCGGGGTGCCAACGGGGGTGGGCGCCGGCGAAGAGGATTACGTAGCCGAGTTTGTGGGGGGAGGATTCGGTGCCGTTGAGCGTGGACCAGGGGTGGAGGTGGCCTTTTTTATGCTCGTCTCTTGGGTCGCGGGCGCCGACGGCATGAGTGTGAGGATCTTTGGTGGCCTGGGTGGGTGATTTGTTGTCTGTGCTAGTCTTGGGGATTAAGGTAGGCGGAGCCTCACGCGGATCGGTCGAAGAAGCTGGCTCCACCTTCTCAGCCGAAATCGTCTCACCAATATCAGTGTGAGCCAGAGGAGTAGGTCGAATGATCTTAGCAACGCTATATTGACTCGATTTACTAGTCGCATTCTTAGTATTGACAGTCGTAGCTGTAGTGTCTCTAGACGGATTCGTAATATCTCTAGACGGATTTTTAGCATCTCTAGACGGATTTGTAGTGTCCCTCGATGGATTAATATTGCCTCCAGACGGATCCATATTATCTCCAGATGGATTCGTAGTATCTCTAAACGAAAGCGTAGTGTCTCTAGATAAAAGCGTAATGTCTTTAGCCGTACCCAGAGTAGCCACAAAGTGAGTGGCGCTTCCAATAGTAGTATCATTCTCAGGGATACCAGTATCCATGTTGATCTCAGTATGAGAAATGCTCCGACTAGTAGTAATGTTTTCAGTAGTATTTGCAGTAGTAGCACGAGTATCCATAGTATTTTCAGTACCAGCAGTAGCATCTGGAGTATTTTCAGTAATAATAGTAGCATCAGTGGTATCTTTAGCGAGCTTCCTCTCCGTCGGCCAGAAATGCCAGTGAATCTCCCGCAGCAGATAGAGATCTTGATCTCGGTCACCGCGGCGGTGTTGGGAGGGTGAATTGACGCCGTCCCTACTGGCCGAGCCGGAACTTTGTTGCTGTTCAGTGGCTCGCAGCTTCTCTGCGGCGACGTTTGATTGCCGTGCGCGGAGATGAGGCGGGACGTATGCGGGCATTTTTGAGTCGATTGAAGGTGCAAGTTGGGAAGGAGGATGAGGTACGGCGTGGGCTCAAAAGCCGTAGATGTTATACGGATCTTGAGACGTTTAGATCACTCCATGCTTATTTCTACGGTCATCTGTTGAGCTCCGATGAACAAAGTGGGGGTGAGTTGCTTTGTCTGCTGTTGGTTTCCGCTGCTAGCGTCCGCTCCGCCGGGGACGGTCGCGTGAAGTGGATGAGGCGAACCTAATGCGGAGAAAGAAGACGAATCTACGGGACGGCTTAAGCATAGTTGTCGCTAGTTAGAGAGTAAATAAAAATCTGGCTTGACAGAGTTCAAGAAACAGAAGATGGTTCACATTGGCTCGTGAGCGCGGTGTCATTATTGAAATTCGACTATTAACTAAGTGCGGCTACGGAGCTTCTGACTAGTCTTTTTGCATACGAGGTCTTACTCGCAACGGTCTTTGAATGCTTCAAAATCTAATTCACACCTTAATCCCGCCAAGCCAAATATTAAATAGTCCTAAATATCACAGCCTTGATCCATCCTATCTAACAGAGTTTAGACAGTCTCTAATTGGCTTCTAGTAAGTTAATCATTCGTTAAAGACCCTTTGGATCATAAAAAGGAATGGAAAGATCATATCACGGCTGTTAGTCATTATCAGGCAAGCTAAAATCAACTATACTCGGGTATCGGTGTACTTCGACGTCCTGATATCATGGAATGGACTCTAGGAAATATGCAACCACAAGGATGCTCGAAAAGAAGAGGGTCATTCTAAAGACGTGATTGCAAGACTTTGTAGCCGCTTAGAGATCGGTACGATAAGGCATAAGAGTTTACAAGGTACGATCTGATCGACTCTTCGTCGCAATGATTTAGACGAGCTATGAAACTTTCTGATCGCTTGAGGGTATTTGTGTAGAGTCTAGGTCTAAAGTAACAAAAAAGTTGTAAGTTAGAACATAGTGGGGATATCGAACGAGATATATCCTACTTGATATTTGAAAGTAAAGCCATAATTATAGAGTAAATACAAAGATAGTGAGCTTAGAAACCCCCGAAGCATGCTCAACAAGACAAGGGAAAGGTCTTTCAACAGCTGCCGTACGTAGAGAGTCAGAGACTTATCTTTGGGTAAGGCTTAGCCGTCACATTATGAGGGCTTCGGGCTGTTTCAGAGAAGTTTAGCGGCGCGCATCTTCAGTGCTAAGCCACTCAAAAGAAAAGACGATTCTTTAGTGCGTTCGACAATTACCTTCCACACCATCCACCATCGACAGTAATGGTCTCCCCACTCACAAACTCACTTGCCTTGGATGAAAACCAGATGATTGCGCCCTCAAGATCGCCATCCCCCCCCCAGCGGCCCATCGATACCATTTTCATCAACTTCTTCTCATAATCAGGTTCATTACGCATCCCGGCTGTCAGGCCAGTCTCAAAGTATCCTGGAGCAAGGGCATTCACGCAGATTCCTTTGCCAGCCCACTCATTGGAAAGAGCTTTGACCAGCTAGTGAATGCTTCATTTGCTGGCGACGTATGCTGGAACTAGGATTGAGTCCGTTTGATGTGAAAGAACGCTGGAGATGAAAACAATATGTTTATAGGAGTCACGGGGGAGTCCTGGCTGCTTGGAAACTTCAAGTCGTTCAGTCCGGGATTTTGAAAGGGCGCGCGGGCTATCAAGAAGCCGGCCGTCGAGTTGAATTCATTGATCGAATCCCGTTTCTCTTCTGGAATATCGACCGCTGGAGCGCGATGCTGTTGGCCTGCAGGATGTACAAAAACGTCGACTTCGCCCCCAATCCGTTCAATGAGGGGCAAGTAGCTGCTGCGGTTGAGAAGGTCACATTCATAAACAGTCACCGTGCGGCCCAGGGAGGCTATCCGCGAGCGGACGTCCTGGACCGTCGTGTCAGATGGCGACCGAGCAAGAAATATGATATTGGCACCGACCGAGGCACTATAAGCATGTCAGATTCTCCATGTCACACCGACTCAATACAGAAATATGATCTACAGTGCGACGGCTAGAGTGGAGCCGATGCCTCTCGTCCCGCCGCTTATCAGTATGGTCTTACCGTCCAGGGAGTACAGTAGAGTTAGGTATAGAACATCTTTAGCATTGTGTGCAGACGAACATAGGCTACAAGAACGGTCAGGTTCCAGTGCTAGTGGAAGCTCGATAGCAATGCGGGCGAGACTATGATCATTGTCGCAACAATGATAGGGCGACAGTCAATCGGAGAAAAGCCGGGAGGATGGTTGGATCCATCAGGCGGGCTGTCGTCCTGAGCATTGTGCGGGGTTTGAGGGGCTGATCACAACCCGCAAAGATTCCGGAAAAGGAAACTTTGGGGGATTTGGTGTGGTAGAGATGGAGCGAAGGTTGGTGCAAGGACCCGGGGGTGGCATTGCTTGATCGGGGTCAGCCGCTGCAAGTACTATGAGAGCATCGACCCAGTCCCCAGAGTCCGTCGACATGTGGTTCTTTTTTTCTCTCAAGGTGGTTCAGCACGCGCTTTTGTACCGCCTGATCTGGCATCAGAGAGACCCATTGTTTCAGATGTGGGCGGTGTTGGGCTCCATTTAAGCCCACGAAAATGGGGTCCGAGTTCGTGAGAGTGGTGGCTCACAACCCCACAGAAACCGGCCATTTTTTGCGGCGACGTTCCCGCTCATCGCGCCATCATTCAACGTCTCCCGGCGCTAGACACCCGGTGCAGGACGCCGCAAGCCGAGGGGTGATGATTGGACCATGGGCGACTTTCGGTTGAATAAGGCGTGATATCTCTTGAAGATCTGGCTGTAACCGAGCAGTAGAACGCACTGTACTTTTGGAGAAGGGCTCGTGGAGGATAACTCGAGCCCCTCAGCCTGATACCACGCCTCTCGAGGCAAGGTCTTTGACAGACCTGGAGGAGTAAGCATTTTGACGGCCAAGCTGTTTCATCATCAAGCCAGAAGTCTGAGGGCCAAAGGTCGTGGGATACCCGATGCAAGCAGTCGTCGTGGTCGGGATCTTGCAGAGCGTGGTCTTGGATCTGGGGCTGATGGCGATTCGATGTGTAATTGGGCATTGACTGCTGCAATCTTGCGGGGCTGACGGCGGCGATGGTGGTGATTATGGTGGAGATTGGGGATATCTGGTGCTCCTTTCCCAGAGAGTGTGTGGGCGAGGGTTCTTTAGGGGGAACTGGGCGGCGTCGTGGGGGCCATGAGCCAAACGTTGGATTCCCCAATCAAGGAACGCCCGCTGCCCAGAGCGGCTAAGATGCCGGCGCCGTTTTTCTCTGCACACTTTATCCAAAAAAAATCGAAAGTAACGAAGAACCCGAACCGCGCAATGACCACGGCACGTTCTAGGCGTCCAAGGGGTTCTTCCGCCCGCTCAAACACGGCCTGCGCTCTCAATGGCATGCCTGGAGAAGAATTCCACGCCGGGACACAACGGATCTTGTCCTGTCGACTTGCACGCGAGTCAGACCCTTGACCATGACCCATGCCTGAGCCATGACCGTGCAACATCGCACCTCGCACAAATTCACAGCCAGACAAGATCCCTGGCTACACCATGCACGAGCCAATCTCTCCCCGGCGGAAGCGGCACCACTAAGGTTATTCCAAGCCTTGCTCCGTTCACCACGCTCCTTGCCAGCTGCCTTTTAATATCGCGCTACTCCGCCGAACTGCCGTTTGACTGCTTTCGGCCCCCATCAACAACTCGACGATCTTTCACCCCCAAGAGTGGGTCATTGACCTGCCAGTATATCTAACCAAGAGCCCTTGATTTCTCTCGCTTCTCCCTTGGTGTACTTGTGGATCACGACTCCCACGTTACCGTGAAACATGGCTCTCCGGAAATCACAAGAAAAGTCTCCCAATCAGCCATTGGAGACGGTTTCAACAGACACTACGGAGCTGGGCTCTGATCACGATGCAGAGCCGCCCACAGAAACAGCCGCCGAGGCGTCAGCACAGTGGAAGCCGCAAAAGCATGAGCTCTACATTCTCCTCACACTCTCCATCATTAGCTTGATGGTGGCCCTCGATGCCACGGTCATTGTGACCTCCCTTTCGGTATGTCCTGATCAGAAGCAAACCGTGTCGAGTTGCTAATCACCTCTAGACGATTGCCAGAGACTTGCACGGATCCGCGACCGATGCATTCTGGGTTGGAACCTCATACCTCCTCACACATGCCGTCGTGCAACCATTTCTCGCGGCGCTCTCCGACATTTTCGGGCGCTCCTCCATCCTACTTGGCTCCATGATATTTTTCACCGCCGGAACCATTGTCTGTTGTACGGCAAACCATTTCGGCCCCCTGATTGCTGGACGATGCATTCAAGGTGTTGGTGGTGGTGGCATAATTGCGCTGTCCTTGGTTATCATGACGGATATCGTTCCTTTGCGTCAACGGCCAAGATTCTATGGTATAATTCAAGCAGCGTGGGCGCTGGGAACCGTCATCGGACCGCTGATTGGAGGTCTATTCGCACAGCATAGCACTTGGCGCTGGGTTTTCTATATCAACTTTCCATTCTGCGGCTTCGGTCTCGTCGTTGTGCCGTTGGTTGTCAGACTTTCGATCAAAAAGACTTCATTTGCCTCAAAGGTCGCGCGTGTCGACTGGCTTGGAGGTACGCTCTTCATTGGCGGGACTACCAGCTTCCTGATTGCAATCTCATGGGGAGGCGCTCAATACGCCTGGGGCAATTTCAGAACTCTTGTTCCCCTCATTGTCGGCATTGCCGCCGTTCTCGCGTCTTTTGTATGGGAAAGCTTTGCGAGGGAGCCTTTCTTGCGACGGTCGCTCTTCCGTTCTCATTCCGCAATCATTGCCTACGTTTCTGCTGCATTTCAGGGTCTCTTGGTGAGCCTTCCTTTCCCATCTAGCAGGTAATTGGTAACTGACTCCTGGTTTTTACAGCTCTACGCAGGCCTCTATTATATGCCTCTTTGGTTTCAAGCCGTCAAAGGCGCCTCCCCTACCCGTGCCGGTGTCGACATGTTCCCGATCGTCGTGTCTCTTGTTCCCGCCTCTATCATCACGGGTGGCATTATCACTAAACGTGGCGTCTACAAATACATCCTAATTGGCGGCCTTGCGCTTGATGTCCTTGCCAACGGCGTTATTATAATGTGGGGCGCTGATACCAATACCGCGACTTGGGTTATCCAGATGATTGTTGTTGGAACTGCACAAGGAATAGTACTCAATGGCTTGAACTTCTCAACTCAAGCAACAGCCGAGACGAAGGATGTGGCATATTCGGCGGCCATGTATACGTTCATGCGGAGCCTGGGGATGTGTATTGGTGTTGCCATTGGTGGAAGCGTTTGGCAAAACCTAATGAAAACCAAACTCCGCAAACATGGTCTACCCCTGGACATCGCCACGGATGCAGAAGGGTTCATCCAACAACTCCATAGAATGCCAAATGGCCTCGTCAAACGGAACATTATCGACTCTTACGTGTTCGCGTACAAGGGAGTGTTTATTGTCTTGACGGCCGTCATTGGCGCGGCATTTGTCGCCAATTTGTTCATCAAAGAATACTCCCTTGACCAGATTCTCGACTCGCAGCACAAGCTGCAGCGGAAGCAGAAGCATAGGAGTGCAGATGAAGAGGAAATGCGGCCGAAGGAGATTCCCAAGTCGGAGGATGGTGAAAGACCAGCGTCTGAGCCAAGACCAGTGTCTGAGCCAAGGCCAGTGTCAGAGCCGGAGCCCGCTCACGTGGCGTAGGACGTTATTGAGCATGTTGGACCTCTAGATGACGGCCTTGGGAAGGACGTTAATGCGAAGTGCCTCATTCCCGGTTTTCTGGCTGTGGGATTTCATGTTCCGAGTTCGGATTCTCGACTTATACTGTACATAAGATCAGCCAGTCACTGGTCGACATAATCTTCATCTGTCTATATCTCTATGACGAGGCTCCTTCTGTTGTCTGTGGTCCATGGTGCCTGGGTGGCTTGCTGTCTAGCATCTAAAAGTCTATCGATATCTCACGTCCTGTTCGAAGTATATAGACTTCACGAGTCAATCTCACGTTTACAGGCATTCCAGTTTGCATTTTATCCACGATTATCGATCTCTCCGAGATTTACTTAGATGGAAAATATACCCGTGGACAGGAATTTCGATCACGTGATTAGTTCCAAGATTTCTTGGCGGAGATGCGCTTAATCAATCTCGGCCTCCTATTCTGCTATCCAAAAGACATAATTGGAGCAACAGTCATCTGTTATCGACCAAGCTAACCCATTGACAACATCGGATTCTTTCCGCAGGTAGGTTGATTGTCTAGGATGCAACCTTAGCTGCGAACCATCACCATGCCCACATTGGATTTGTCAATGTGACCGAAGCCATGCCGTAGCATCCTCTAATGCATACAGAGACGACTGTATCCGCGTCGATTTATTGTCGTACGTTGAGACTAAAATTCATTGTGATGAGTTCACATAACAGTGACATCTTTTGAAAGTCGGACCTAGGACTCAACGATGGTTTCCGAAGTTTACGAATACCAGCAGCTCAAAGGGGGTAAGCAGTTTCGCCTGCTTCGCGTGGACCGGAGAAAACCTCTAGACCCCGAGACGAAGCATGAGTCTTATATCGATGATTGGGTGTATGAGATAATCACGTTCGATCTCGCAAATTCTCCAGCCTACAACACCGTCTCATATTGCTGGGGCGATAATGCAAGACCCTGGAGTCTGCACTGGCGGGATGGCTCCCGGACAGGTATTACCTCCTCCATCAAGGAGGCGCTCCCATATCTATCCGCCAGATGCTCCACGGGATATATATGGATCGATCAGCTATGTATCAACCAGAACGATGTCGGCGAGCGGAACGAGCAGGTTCAAATGATGGGCGAAATCTATTTTAATGCACAGCAGCTTCTCATTTGGCTTGGATTAGAAGATGAGACGAGTGACGACTTGGTCGAGATGGGTGTGTGCATGTTTGAGGGCAATATTCAAGATGTGTGCGACGATCCGGAAGACAGAGAATTAGAACGGCTTTTAACGTCAGCGCCCAACGCGAAGAACCGGGCTGCGGCCCTGTTGCACTTGCTTGCTTGCTCCTGGTTCACTCGTGCTTGGGTGTTTCAAGAGCATGTTCTCAGCCGCCGTCGATTGGTGATAAAGGGACCTTATGTCATTGATCTTCGCTTTGTCCTAGACCTGGTGGGCATAATGGTTAACTCGCCGAAAATCCCGCGATCATTCATTCCGTCTTCACCTGACTTACCCCTTGGTTTCGTGAATTTGATATATATGGTGAACACTGGACGAAGCCGACAGGAAGGTCATGACGTCGATTTTTGCGACCTTCTTTCTGGAGTTGCCGGAATCTTCGTGGCTTCAGACCCCCGAGATCTCGTGTACGGTTTCCTAGGGTTACAGAGCCTCAGCCAAGGTCATCCCATCAATATTGTCCCTAATTATAATTTGTCTCCGGGTGATGCTTTTGCTGCCGCGGCAAACGCAATTATTCAAGCTCAGGAAAACCTTGACGTGTTTGGATGGCTACGTCGATCACCTCTACTTAACAGTGCCGTTGATAACGTACCATCATGGTCCCCAAATTGGTCAGTGCCACGCAAAGAGATCCTGATTGGCCGATGGAAAGACGGGCAGGCTTTTCATGCTTCAAAGGGCCGTCCTCATCGTAAATGCCTCCTTTCAGGGTCATCTGTCAGCCTTGTTGTACGCGGACGAAAAATCGCAGTCGTGAAATCAGTGACAGAACACATCATGCAAGTTACAAGACATGCTCACATGGGCGATCGCCTAGGTCTCTTGCGGAGTCGACTTCCGTTGAAACCAATAATGGAGCATTTCAACTCCCAGAAACTCTCTAAAATATCTATTCCAATCCCTTCGAGAGAGAGAATTCTTAAAGTTCTTATTATGGACGGTCGGAATGGCGTGAAGCTCTCAGAACATCAGATTCAGCTCACTCTCCAGCTGTATGACCGTTTGAATGATTCTTCAGATTGGATCAACTATTTTGAAAACGACGAAGAACTTAAGCATTGCGACAGACAAGCGTATGATTGGGCGGACGAATTGAACAAGATGGCATTCGTCACGGGCTGCCGGCATGTGTTACTCACAGAAACCGGAAAGCTCGGGATGGCACCGTACGGGACAGAGATTGGCGATCAAGTCATTATTGCTCATGGATCAGAAGTCCCGCTTATTGTACGCTCTCTAAGCGATGGCAGGTATGTCCTGCAAGGCCAATGTTATCTAGAGGATGCGATGTACGGTGAAGCGTGTACCTGGGATGAAGAAGAAGCTGAAGAGTTTGTTCTTGTGTGAGGGCCGCCGAAGATCTCGGAGCCGCAGTCCAGAAGATGGGACCATGACGCAGAAAACATCTCATTAACGGTCTTGTCGAATATTCGGTCCGCGACAGCTGCGCAATATTGCCTTGCCATCCCCAACCTTGGGAATATCAATGGTGAACTTGCTTTTCCCGCTAAGCTTCGACAACGGTATTTCTTCAATATCCTGATTTAAGTGATGGTTCGTAACATAAGACCGCATTAATGAGATAAACGCGGCAAAAGACGATCAAGAACCTTATGGCATCTAACAACTATCTGACTCTGACTATGACGCTACACGACGAGCGAGATCACCCGAGGAGCAAGCCAGGTAGAGCATTCTTTTGAGCTGTCTCTTGCTTTGTTCACGAGCTCCCTAGAGCGAGCTATCTACATGGCATTTTTGATAGCGAGTCTTATAACAGGCCGTGTTGGAGAAAATCTTCGTTCTACAGACTGGGGTTTACTGCCTATCTAGTGGCGTTACCGCTCACGGTGGCTTTTGTGGTTCGCGCACCATGCAGCAGTCGATGTATGGTGTTGCTATCAATTACAACTTGGAACGTGTCCCTCACTTCAAACGCGAACCGTTGATATGCGTTTTCGGTAGCTAATTTATAGGAAGAGAGGAACGTGAGCTGGCGATCAGCTGTTGAAAATTCATTAAGCGAATAAGATGAAGTTCAATGATGGGTAGAGCTTTGGAATATGTCAACATCAGCAACGAGGGAAAAGAAATGTGAGTGAAGGAGGCAGGTGTAGGGGAGAGGATAGGCGGAGCGGCGAAGGATGCAGGCGCAGATGTGGCTGATGCCAATAATGTTTAGTTCTAGCGGTGACCGTAGTCCTTCTCCAGCCACCATCGCTTAAGACTACCCGAAAACTGCTCGAGTATATGATAGCATCAACCTGGGGGTAGAGAGAGGTGGGATTGATGCAGATTTCTGCTTTTCCGGCCGAATAACGAGTTTAGACAGACATAGCATGATTTGCAGAAACCTTTCATAACCCAAAAAATGTTTGGAATATTATTCACACGATTCAATGGTAGAGTACAGTGCAAAGTCCAGCGATCCCACAATGTCGAATTTGCATCAGGTACGGAGACAGGATGACAAGGCTTTTGACTTGATGAGAGCCACGCCCACCGAAATCCCTCAAATTTATGGGTAGAGCGTTGTGATTTTCGTTCAGGACTTTTGCTGTGCACAATGATTGGCTGTTGGGGCCTATCCTTTTCCGTCGCGCCGAGCTGGCGCCCCACGGCATGACCCGCTGAGTTACATACTTCCAGTCCTTGCGGAAAGGTACCGAGCGACTTCCAACATCATGCAGTGCACTGTTTCAGGGCCTGCTGAGATCCAGACCCTCCCCTCCATGTTACGAAATATTCGTCTGGAAATGCTGCCACTAATCAATAAGACTTATGGTCTTTTACTTTCGTACTGTGAACATCTCATTTCTATTAACAAAACTTCTAACTGTTAAGGCTCATACATATGTTCTCCACAGAGTAGCCTCTAGAAATAGGCGTGTTGCACTATAGCATGACGTTACTTTGGCCTACTAGTTTCAATATTAATTGTTACAGCTTTGGGCTGATGCTGGGTCGTTTTTTTCGGAACTTCATCACTGAGCAGTCGATAGTGCGATCCGTACGAACATAATGAGAGCTCCAATAATAGGGGCTACATTAGTACCATTTGTTACGTGTTCGGACCCATTTACTTACTGGCTCCATCCATCATGTCTATGTCAACCAAATAATATGGCTCGAAGAGCTCTGGCTGGAGGTCAGGGAATGGCAAGAAGCGCATTGTCAATGCTCCGCAACCAAACAGATGCCTACAACAACTATATACTGCAAAGTATCTTTAAAGTTGAACCAGGACAAGACAACAGAGACGCCATTGCCGAGCGCCTCGAAGACGTCTACACCTCTCTCGCGGAAATGAAGGACCTAACACCGCCAGATTATGTACCGAATGAAACTGCGAACCAACCAAGAGGAAACTTCCGATATTATTGTGATGACGATTATCTCCTTGGTGACAGGTCTCGGTGGCGGGTCCGTCCTGACCCGCCACTTTCCGAACGAGCCCGATCTTACCTTCCTCAAGATCAACGACCGCGATGGCCCGGCTTGCGGAGAAACCAATATCAAGAGTGGTGGGATCCAGCGAATGAAATTATGATGGGTCCTACTGAGGGTTGTCAATCAGCAGAAGAACCTGCTATTCAAATATATGATCCGACGCCTCGTTGGGTCTCAACTCCCGGCTACCCTCGATCAATGATTTGGGCCACGGCCACCCTTTGCAATGTAATTTTAGACCCAGATAATATGCCCTCTCTAGATTCTATGCCCGAAGATGAATATGACTTCGCCGACCTGGAAGGCGGCGTGGAAGATTTCTCGTCTCTACCTGACACCTACTTGTTCCGGGGGTTCTTACAGTTCCCTCCATGGAAGCTTGGCGAGGTCCCGACCGACGTTGGCGCCGGTGTAGCTAGGTCCTGGCCAAGGGTACTGTCTCTCCGCAGTCCTTTCAAAGCAATTCGGAATCCCTGGAGCATCATATTCTACGCGATCCTGGCGAGGCTCAAGGATCGTGGCTGGCGCTTGTTCGAGAATGAGCTCATGACGGCGTTCGGGATGCTGCATCGGTATGGGCCATCAAGGATCGCGGATGGAGATCCAGGAGTGCCGAGCGTCGCCACATGTCCGCTGCAGCGGCGTGCTCTAAACGCTCGAGTCCGATGACTATTGAGGGAAAGAGGCTCTCTCTAACTCCTACTGGTCGAGATTTGACCTTTCAGGACTCCTCAAACGTTGAGACAAGTCATCGGGAGAATCAAATCGACACCTAATTTATTTACCATCTCGCTGGAACGTACGCACAACAAGGAGTGCGGGCCATTCATGATTGTCAGTCTCCACAGCCAATCAAGCCTCGTTTATCGCATTGAACAATGATAGTTTGGCGTGACTACAGATTGATAGAAAATGAAATAAAATGAAAAATTTAGCAAGTCCTCAACTACAGTAATCCCAGGAGCACCCACATCTCAACCCGCAAAATAGGTCTAGTCATCATAATCAGACCAGATACAAGAACAGTGGAGTTACCTCAACCAGACTCTTGACCGCTCTCGCGTCAATCCAGTGCATGCACTTCTGCGACCTTAACGAATGATACCTCGCAGAGATACAGTATAAGTATAAAAATTAATTACATCTACTATCATTAGCACAGAACAATGCCAATCTGAAAACGGTGACGGCCCAAGAAAGGGGAGCAGAAGGGGGTATTGTCTGGACAGACGTATATGGAATTCACCAAGCATCTCCATCCTCTCTAGTCATATTGGTAGCTCTAAAGATGTGTCGTAAGTGGGTGTTTGACTGCAGAGGTCTATGGATAAACTTTGATCGTAGATGGATATCCTCGCGCTGCTCCACAGACGCCGGTACTGGATGTGCTGCCGGAGGAGTTTAGCGGCTTGGAGGACTTGCTGAGAAGGGCAACTGAGGTTTAGAAGAGAGTGGTGGCTTGGATGGGGTCTGAGAAATTATTGTAGGGAACCATGGAGAGGGATGGAAAGCAGGAGGTGAACCGGCGCGCATGAATAAAAACATAAAAGTTATTGGCTCTAAGTATGAAGAATAGAATCATAAAAACTTTGCTCTGATTTCGAGGGGCTGAAGATCCCACAGAGAAACACTTAATAACGACTCCTACAATGTTTTCCAGACTGTTTTCTGTCTGCGCGCGCTCAGCCATATAAACTCTGCTAAAAGTCTTTCGAGGGTACAAGAATTTCGTCGTAGAACGCTCATCGCCTTGGCGGGAGGTTTGCTCTATGGTCTGACTCTACCACTTTTTGCCTGTGAAACGTGAGTTATCCCCGATGTGCTTACGCGCAATTGTCTGGCGTATAAGAGCTAGAACAGCAAATAGATAGTGCTTCCGAAGTCCTCCTATTTTAGGCAGAAGTGTAATGTCTGATCCTCCTCGGCGCTGCATCCCAATGAGTTCCAAGTCGCCCGTCCATCAGATGAGAATCCAACGTCAAACTATAATGGCAGTTCTTGTATTTTGTTGTGAAAATCTAGGAATTGATAAGGGACGTGTTAAAGCTAGCGTATTAGACTGAACCAAGAAATAACTTTATGGCTTCAACCCTTTTTAAAGAAACCATGCGTATATTTTGGCTGGGTATAATTCCGTGGCATGGAGAAGCAGCCTGTCCTTCTGTAGACGGGCGATATGTTATGTAACTACTGACTTGCACTTGCAGGAGTGGTTAGATGGAGAAAGAGGTTCGGCTTGGCAGCAGCGCTAACAAAGAGTTTCGGTACGGATGGTGATCTGGAAGATCTTGGTATGGAGGGAAGATGAGCCATATCGCGATCATTTTGAGACGGCAAGGGCGAACAGCCAGCAGTAAACGCTGCTGGGACAAGGTCAGAGGCTAGAGCCAGTTGGTTTATGCTGAGTCTCTCCGACCACACACAGATCAATGGTCGACCTCGGAAGGCGTATTTGGTGACGACGAGAGTGGAGGAATATGAGACTCCCCGCCTAAGTCGCCGCTCTGGTCGTCATCCTCCACACTTCCTCGAGGTCGAGCTACTAAGTGTCCTCCATCGGCATCGGCGCGAAACCTCAAAAAGTGTTCCCTGGCAGCGAACTCCATGAGGTCCTGCTGACCTGTAGGTCCTCTCCCTGCTGGTCGTTCATCTAGTCCATGGAATAGCAAAGCTAGAGGGTTATTGCCCCAGGGTGCTAAGCCTTGCCTCTTTGTTTGGAAGATGACAACAACCAGGAACAATATACTGCCTAGTAGCAGAAAAAATGGCAATATCAACCACGGCCATCGAACGACAAAGCGACTGACCATAGAATACGATGCTCCGACAGCATGGGGCTGGTAGTCAAAGTTCCGCATTGCGAGGGACAGACTTTCAGTCAAATTTTTCATTATGTCCGGGAAACCATTAGCGGAGCCGTTCATTGCTAGGAGCATGGCTTGAGCTATGTCCGAGCTTGAAACAGTGTCGAAACCATCCAGCGGCGTACCCCATGCGGATACATTTCCCCATAGCGTAAATGCCAGCCAGTCCCTAGTGGACGCGATTGCATCGCTGGTCATGGCAAAGTTCTCTTCCGACTTTGGAGGTTTCAGGATAATATCGTATGAGTGACTTTTAGTTTTTCGTGGTCCCACATCCAAAGTTTCATTAATCCATATCGACGTGATATTCTCAGACAGCATCCCGTTAAGGAAGCGGGCCTCCATATCGCGGACGCAGAATTGAAGGACGCACTCAAATGCAACAGGGGGAAAGAAGTTGCTCACTGTGGGAACCTGGCCCAGTCCGTTTTTTAGGCGAATCGATCCTGGAGAAGGGCCAATTGCAAACATGCTAAACCATGTCGATCCGGTGGTATTGAATGCAAGGGAAGGAAGATAGTAGTCAGGATTGATGTCGTTGATGGGGATGCCATTTGACGTAACGTTTAGTACGGAGACAAAGCCCTTCGAAAATATCGGAAGCTGCAGAATATGTCCATTGGGTAGATAGTAAGACCATACATCGTAGTCGCCGATTGGACCCCCATTGACAATTTGCTTTTGTGAAGTGAGGTTAGTCGTCAAATTTGCACACGCTGTACAGATCGCAAGGCTTTGATATGGTTGCCAGGTACAGTTGCCTGTGTCACATCGAGCATCGGCTTTCGTGTTTGCACCGGTCTTGTCGAAGAATCCAGTATACAGTGCTGGAAACATAGCACTGTCTACGCCTGAAATCGATGTTTCTGTAACCCCAAGATGAGCTCTGAGTGATACGGAACCAGTTCCGTTTAAGTACTTGGCAATGGGCAATGTGGCATTTGTGAATTGCGGATATGTCGTCTCATATTTCAAAACCTGTTGTACGAAGGTGCTGGTTGCTAGAGCAATGATGGTGATGCAAGCTCCTATTGAAGCAAAGAAACCCCCGCTTCCTCGTACTAATAACATCAAGCTTCCTCGGGATCCACGGCTCGCATCGTCAATGTGCCTGAAGTCTTCCATTGGTCTCCAGTCTCGAGCTCTAAGCCATTTCAGTTGTCCCATAGCAGACGTAATTGGTACCATGAAAAAAACTTCACTAAAAGTTCCCAGCAGCGCGACGATACCATTCAGCGAGATATTCAAAGGTAAGTCGGGAAGGGAGCGGCCATTAAATGTACTGAGAACCACAACAATGGCCATGAAGAAGACAAGACTGCAAATCCAGCTCAGAATTTCTAGCTTCCATGCAAGCGATATCCATCGTTGCCATAGGAGTCGCAAGCATTTAGTCTGCGGTTTCGCAGCTCTTATAGGAAAGACCGCATCACCTGAGGAGACCTCTTCGGCAGCTCTAGAGATAGACAATGTATCATGCTCAGAAGTTTGCGGGAGTTGTTGATCATCTTGATAGAGACTCTCGAGGCCCTGCAGTTCTAAATTGATAATGTCCAGAGGGAGATGAAGTGAAAGCCGGTGGTGTTGAGAAGACATTCTTCCCAAAGACCTTGATAAACTCCGACAAAGGTTCTAGTCTAAGACGAAATAAATTTTGGGCCACGGGCCGCTTCGTAAATATATGCGTATAAACCACACACTCATGAATTGAATGTACAACCCACCACTACACGCGACAGGCTTTGTTCTCAAAACCTGACCTAGCACTAAGATGTTCGATGTTACTCGTTAGAAGTGAAGCCGAAGATAATGTCGTAGACCATGTTGTCGTGTCTCACTTGAATAGCCACACTCCTGATGTAATTACGACGAGCCATTGGCTTTGTTGTCGACCTACAGAGATGAGAGTGCAACATGAGCTCGGGGGCTGTTTTTCAATGAGCATAAGGCTCGACGGCTCGGGCAGCTCCTTTTCACGTTAGGCCAGCCAGATTTCTTTAGAATTCCTGCACCTTGGATGAACGCTGCAGGAATTACCAGGCCAAGCCATCGTTGAGTTTGCCCGCCGCAACAAACGCTAGATGTCTTACTATATAGCCTCTAGAATGGAGAGGAAGGATAGAAGATGTAAGCGAGGTGTCAAAGGTTCCCTCTTATTTCCTGGCGATCGCTATCAGCTACCGGGTCTTGCAGCTCCTAGAAACAAGCACAGCATGACTCAATCCTGCACTCTGACCGATTCCGGCCCCCGATGCGCAACGCTGACGAATCCTCGCTGCGGACCAATTCAAGACAGTGCAGGTTGTTTCTTACGATGGTATTGGCGGTGTCGGTCCCTGTAAAGCCAATCATCAGGACACAATTCCGGCTGCAACGGTCTATCCGGCCCCATTCGACGGTTGCGACGCGAGTCTGAAGCCACGTACAACGGGGGGCCTTTCATTTCACATGGGCAACCAGCGAGGCGATTGAAACATATTCTATCTTCTGCAGCCGCCTACGAATAATCTCTCTGCTAGAGCGCATGATGGCCAGATTAGTACAATACTGTTTTCTCTCGGACGGCCGCAATAGGATGATGCAGTGTTGAGCATCAAGATCAACAATCTCGAGATCTTATCCCGTCTTTAGTCAAAGCTCGCTGAGAGCAGCGCCGGAGCATTGCAGCAAATTGAGGCAAATCGGACAAGATGTCGTCGGCCACGTCAGACCGATGTCTATTATTTTACTGTCTCGTTCGTAAGATATATGTCCACAAAGCCGTGGAAAGCCACTAAGCGGAGAGGGAGACAATTTCCTGCAATGAGCACGTTCTAACGCAGCTCGATTTGCGACAGTGCCTTCATCACCAGTCTTATTTGCAGGCCTTGATCTCTGTATGGCGCCCGGAAACTCCTTTCTTAATCCTATCACCATCCTCAATGAAGTTCCTACCTATCTAGGTCATGCTAGGTCATGCTGGGCAGAAACAGTTATGTACCTCCTGGTCTTATTGATCAACTAGACGACTAAGGAAGCGGGTATCGAAAATGACCTGCATTGCGGACTTGGATGACTTCTTGTCTGTGGAACATTTCCAACCACTTCGTGAAATCGTTATCGACGCATTGAGGGATATGTGGTTACCTCAGCCAGCTTAACTCCCTGCGATCATGCTATTTCCATTCAGGTGTTTGTCATTAATTTCTAGAAGTAGCATTTCTCACAATTTGAAAGACTGCTTTAGCTATTCTTGTGAAATTCTATCTGTTTAAACCATGGTCCACCAAATATTGACCCAATAGTTCAGTTAGCAACTTATCATAATCTGATGAATCTTATTGTATTAAGCTTTTAATATATCCTAAATCTATAAGTAATCGACTCACGATCATATTGCACAACAGAGTCTTTCCAATTTCCAACGTCCTTCTGCCTAATACACGTCACGTGCAACAGGCGCCCGCAGGCCTTGATCGCTAAGCCAAGGCATCGGTCTGCACCTCTCACGTGGAAGCTGCGTCTTCCCCCAATGTCGGTGTAAACACAAACAATCACCACAAGTGCTTCAAGGGACTAACACAGTCGCACAGACGCAACCAAATGCGCGTGGATGATCCCACACCCTTCAGCTTCCGCCGTCCGCTGGGTGTATCATGAACATCGACAAGGCGGGAACCGTACAAGTGACAACGGTTACTAAACCCAAATCATAAAGAATTATCATCTAGTCCCGAATCAAGTGCTGTCAGATAATGGTTGCGTGTGTTTCCAATGGCCCTACCCATATGATTCTTCTCAAAGTCTTCTCTCAATCAGACCCTTAAAAATCAGACCCGACGATATCACGCAAGGAAATGATGTCAGTAATGTCACGGTCTGTTGGCTCTGGCCTTGATCAGGTCCAATCTAAGGATTGTGCATTGTGCGCAATCCTTTGCAGCGAGCCATTCGCATACCTTCAGAAGCGCCGCTGGAGATCAACCTCCCCCACTTTAAGAGCGGGTGAAGAATGCTTAATAGCTTCCCAATCCACGCATCCTTTTCGAATATCAGATCCCGTACGTCCATAGCATCTGACCACCGTAGCTAGATCATTGGCTGACATCCTCAGATCTTGCACTCAATCACCAAACGAGCTGAAACCGTCCACAACGAATCGAAAAGCCGCTTACTCCAACTCCCAGCCGAGCTCCTAACCCTCGTCTGCGAATCTCTCACTGACTGCGGCTCCCACAGCCACGACGACACGACCGCGCCATGTATCCGGCACGCCCGCCTCTTACCGCGCAACATCTCGCAAGTCCACCTCGCACTCACCTGCAAGCGCCTCGCCGCGATCGCCATCAAACTGTCCATCCAAATCCCCTCAAAGTCCTCCATGGCCCACCGCACGCTGATCTGCAATTCCCTCCCCTGGCAGGAGTGGGTCGGCCGCGACTTTCTCGCCCGGATGGCCTACTGCCGGTACTGCGAGCTCTGGCACTCGCGGGACAAGTGGCTCCCGCTCGCTGTGCGGTGTCAGTATATTGCGCGGCAGCATGAGCTCGTCCGAAAGGGACAGATCGCGAGTAAGAAGGATGCGTTGCAGGTCAAAGCCTCCGTGACGATGATGAAGAAGTGCCTGGTGGTCCGTAAACGCTGGCTACGGCAGAGCGAGATGGAATGGGTTACGGAGCATATGCCTGAGATCAAGAGGAATTTGGAAGTGGGTGAAAGGAACGATGAGTGTCGTCCCGGGACTTTCGGAGCGGTAGCACCGGTCTGCATGGATGGGCCATTTCAAAGGTGAGCCTCTCGTTGTTTGCTGATTGTCCAACGACCTCTCACTGATTTTGGGACTAGCGAAGCTGATTTTGCACTGGCAAGCTCGTTGAGAGTTTTGTCCCTGTAACGTGATAATATGTGGCTTTGGACATGGAATCACCTGAAGACCAAAACATTGACAGGTGCCTTCTTAGGACTAGGCTGACGGCTATGTTTGTTAGCTGAGTGAGGGTGACTGCTGTTGTTTTGGTAAAGGAGTCTCCAGCGAGGGTGAAGACACCGCGAACGTGAATCCGACATTGACTACGCATGCTTCAAGGTGAGATGAGAGCGCAGTCGCAAGATGTAAGTTTATGAATAGTTAGAGCCGTGGGCATTGAATTTTATTCCCCAGTCCTACGTACTAAGTCGCAAGAAGATCGCGGCGATGCAAAGGAAAATTGGTGGGTCGATTGGCACTGCGCGTTAGCGGCTGGCGGGGTCGTCCCGAGCCGTCACACCTCCAACTCCCCGTTATCTTTACCTCCACAGCTACCAAAAATCTTCATTGGCAGCATTCGGTTTCACCACAGCCGATCCTGGCTGCAGATAAGCGAACAACTTACCCTTCCACTCAGCCCTCATGCCTTCAAAAGCCGTGTGCGACGCGAACCGCAAGTCTTCTTGCGTGGACCAACCCCGCTCTGTCAAAGATCAGGCAACCGCGCCAGCAGACAGTCGCGAGGAGGAAGATGACACGCTCTATATCTCGTCTGAACCCCAATGCCTCCCAAAAAGAGTCCAGAGAAGTTGGACTCTGGAGCTCAAAAGGTGCGCGTGCCTTTCAAGCGCACCTCGCCACCAAAAACAAGATCGGCGGCAGGTCGTTCGCGCACTCAAGACACTCAAAACACGCAGAAAAAGGAGTCTAAATCGGCAAAGGGTGTGAAGGAAGCAGTTGCATCGCAGAAAGACGACAAAATTTCAAAGCGATCGACCAAAAGTAAAGTACGTTTCATTACCTTCGGAAAAAAGCCTCTTGAGCAATCTGCACATGCTTATGGCCAAAGCGCTGTGCTAGATGAAAAGCTGATGGTCCTCTAGGGCTCTGCAACTGTCTCGGAAAAGGCACAGAGACCAGAAAGCCCTCCACAAGCACGGCCATCTCCATCCAAGACACGAAAGGGAAGACCTACGAAACGTCGTCGTGAACCGCCTTCGGAGCCAACAATAACGGGTGGAGTGATCGAGCCCGAACAACCATCTCAGACTGAAGAAGGTCTTATACATACAGTAGAGGCGACTTTGGTCGATCAGCGAGGCGAATTGCCTGTGTATTCAGATGCAGGAACGTCAACAGAGAGTTTGTCGCAGAGCTTCGAGCCTAGACCTCGTGAACAAGACTTGTACCGCCGCAGAGGATACTTACCCTCTTTGGATGACGACACTCTGAACATTATTCGAGTGGTACTCGGGGAAGAGGCCGCGCTCCAAATGGCAAAAACAAAAGCTGACAACGACGACTTCTCGGATAACCTTAGTGCTGACCGAAATGTATATCTAGAGCCGCATCCCAACAGTGACCCCTACATGACTGAATTTAATGAAATTTCAGTGAATCTAATCGAGGATCAGGCTGTCACTGACGTCTTTTCTCTGCTTTGGACAGCAGACGTAAACAATTGCAAAGGAGAGAATGAGGCGGTATTTCAACGAACTGTGATGATGGCTTTTTTAGATCGGTATCGACTAATCTTTGGCGACGCTCAGGACTCGGAAAGCACAAGCGCTGAAGACGCGCCAAAATCCGGTATAAGACTTGCTTTCAGCGTAGAAGCAGAATGGACCTGCAAGCCAATGCCAACTCGGGGCGGGCAGAGACGTAACGATGATTCTCCATATCTTGCAACCCCGAGACCAGATCTCTGTGTGTCGTTTCGAAGAGTGAGCCTCATTGGCGAAGGCTTGTGGGGGATCATGCCTCCCTCTTTGAGAAGAATCATTTGTTACGAGGGCAAGAACCCACCCCAAAATAAGCGCGCTTTCGCATTTTTTGTGGTTGAAGCTAAGAAGTCGGGACTTCCTCCTACACACAATGGGGCCAGATACCAAGTTCTGAACGATGCGAGTCAGGCACTTCATAACATGTTTGAATTTTTTCGACAAGCCGAACAAGAAGAGGCTTTCTTCCAGAAGGTGAGATTCTTCTCCGCTACCGCATCGGAAATGGGGGTTATGATTCGTGTCCATCGAGCCGTGAAGATCGACAAAGCACACGCCGGAGGGCAAGCCAGGTATCCTATAGAAGTAGACCCTCCCTACAATTTGGAATTCAAATATGAAGATTATGCGTCTTTTTCAGGCAAAGATTTCAGTCGTCATCAAATTATGGATGTGGTTGTGAAAATCATGATAGGATACGGGGAGGGTGTGCTATATGGTCTTCTCCAGAGCGCCGTCCAAAAGATCCAGAAGAAGTTTGAAAAGTGTCGCGAGCGAGGAATCAACCCAGCCAGCATCATCAACGACTATTCACACGGTCAAACACCATTACCAAAAAGTCGAAGTATGTCCAAGCTATCTCAACAAGGCAATCATACCTCTCAAGGCAGCAAGCGTGGATCTACGAGTTTGGACCAGGAAGTGAATGAATCCAGACGCCGAGCAGCAGACAACGGTAACACTCCGCTCAGGGAGGCCGGCTCTCGTCGCACTGCTCATGATGGCACCGAAGCGACCGTAGAAAATAGTGTTGTGGCAGCAGCCGAACCTGGCGTCGGTAAGTATTCCATTCACGTGGCAAAGTCTCATACTTCTTCGTCATTGAAATTATGCATGCTCACATACCCATTCTACAGGTGTAATCCCTGGCCCGGCGAGCGGGCGGCCGAAGAAACGAAACAAAAGAGGATGACAATAGCCATGAGAAACTAGTCTACGAGAAACGTGGTGGATTCAAGAGTTCGAGATGGCTACTGAGCCCATTCGTCCTTTTTGGTCGGACTACAGTTTCATCCTGTGTGGTGACAGCGGCAAGGTGGACATGCTTATCGCTTACCTTTTTAAGATTGTAGGACATACGGATCAGGTAATGGGCTTCTCAATGAAAGTAGGAGTAGAGAACGCCAGCAACGTGGATGAAGATACGGGTCAAAGCTGAAATCACCGCAAATTGGCGCCCTGTGGAGCTTAGCAACACAGTTATGTAAATGATACGGTCATCACGAAGCGCATGGTTATGGGCTGCGGCTGGATCGAAAGTGATCTGCGCCAATCGATCCTACGATACCTTCGGAATCTCGACCCGCTGATTCATCGAAGGATTCGATATTCAAAAGAAGGAAGGACTCCATTCACTCCCTACCAGATTTGTACTCAAATCTACAACATCGCTGCGCTTTCTAGTAAACACTTTGCAGCCTACAGCAGGATGCTTAATAATGGTGGACGGCAGATGTTATGCAAATGCTTATCCTTGCTTGCTTGCGGCACTTGAGGTTACCTCGTCTATAGTAGCCTTATAGGGCCGGGAAGTTGACTAGCGGAATAAGTGCCTCGGCGATTTAGGAAAGAGAGCGAACAATGCTTTTGCGGCTGCACTGACCGCTCATTAAGCCTCGCCTCCGAAGTCTGTGTTCAATGCAAGCCTTGTCGACATTCTTGATTCCTGAATCCCTGGTCTACAAGTTTTTGGACGAAAACATCAGTTGGGCACCAGACAATGGCCCGGAGAGTGCTGACTATAGCAGTGGTATGTAACTCTTACAAAGAGTAAGCACGATGGTATTGACTTTTTTCTTAGGTCGGCGGATCCTTAACTGGACTGTTCTGCGCTTTGACTCTCTTGAAATTAGGTCATACGGTGATTATGCTTGAGCGGCGAAATCCAGAGCAGCTAAAAGATCAAGGTGGAGGGTTGAGGTTCGGAAAGGATGTCAAGGATTTTTTAACCAATCTTGCCGCTTCCCTTCACGGTGAGCTTGAGTGCTTCGTGACACATATGCAGCTCGTGGTATATGGTGGGAAAGGCGAGATCATCTCATCATGGCCCATCGACACTCCGAGTACAAGTTGGGGCTGCTTGTTCCGTGCTTTAAAACAAAGCTTTGAACAGCTCGCAAAGGGCACGAAAAGCGTCTATCTTCATTCCGCTAATGTACGCTATGTTCGTGAAGATCATTCTGGATGCGCCGTTGAATTTCAAAGAGGAGCTTCAGTACAAGAGATATTCGCCGACTACGTCGTTGGTGCCGACGGAGCTTCTTCTCGACTCCGACGGATTTTCCTGCCAGAAGTCGAGAGGATATATGCAGGATACGTGGTTTGGCGTGGTTTGGTTCTAGAGACCAGCGTCCGCGGACAGATCACCGACAAATTCCTCGACAACCGTTCCTGGCATTTCGGCGATGACTATATGATCGTAGTGTACTCCGTCCCGGGGGAAGATGGTTCTGTTGCTCGGAAGGACTGGCAGAAGAACTGGGCTTGGTTCCACAACACGAAACAAGAAGACCTTGATGCACTCTTAACCGACAAAGAAGGACTGCATCACCGATTCACGGTGCCTATGGGAAAAGTGCGACCAGAGATCATTCAGAAACAAAAGGAAATTGCACATCAGGCTTTACCTGCTGAGCTCAGTAGGCTCATCCAAGGGGTAAAAGAGCCATTCGTACAGGCAATTACAGACAGCATGGCCTCCAAGAACAACTTTCTTGGAGGCAGAGTTCTGTTGGTTGGAGAAGCAGTCAATGGCGTTAGGTGAGCAGCACCTCTCGATAATTGGACAAACATTCTTCATTTCCTAATCCTACCCAGAGCGCATGTCGGTGCTTCGACAAGTCAAGCCATCTTCCATGCAAGAAAGCTGGAGGAATATCTCGAGGGGCTAATCGACTTACAACAATGGTCACGCGAAACGTTGGAGTTCTCTTTGATTCTGCACAATGCTGGTCGAAAGCTCGGAGATGTGTGCCAAATACCCAGCACACCATACGAAAAGTATCAGCAGTTCTCTGCCGTAACAGCCGATTTTCAGAAAGCACTCGCCACTTTACGCTGAGATAAAGTTTTGTCAGTAGACGTTTTCCGGTTTTGGTAGTTAGTTGCAAATGTTTTGATCCTTCGTGCCCTGAATTTAAGGCTATCATGCAAAGTCGATCGGCTAGCGAATCTTAATCGTTCCTCATACATCAAATTTTTTGTGGGTGTGTCACACTTAATATTCAGCTGCGGGGTTGCCAGCTCTCAGACACCACCCCCCAAACCGTTCCCGAGACCTTACAGTGCGGAACGGTCGTGGTTTACGAGTGCCAATCCGTAGACGGAAATATACTACATGGACCTTATAACCGATGCAGACAAACCTGGCTGCACGAAGCGATCTGAAAGGATCTTCAATGGCTTATTCCTGTTCCTAACCCCGATGGCTTTATTCCTACATTCATAGGAGCCATGAAATACGATAAAGTTCCTGCCTGCGCTCTTCTTATCCTCCTTTTTTCTCGCTGAGGAAGTTCTTGCTAGATCAACCGAAATGGCCGCCCGAAAAGATCTCGTGGATGTTCTGCCTGAAGCGGACCAGTCAGTTCCTGGCACTCTCCTTCTCGTTGACCTGGAGCGGAAGCTTCAGGTGAAACACGCCTCGAGATCCGACATCATCCTTGATCCTCCCCCATCCTCCGATCCAGATGATCCATTGACCTGGAGCAGAGTACGGAAAGCACTATCAACCATCAGTCTAAGTGTATTCACCTTAGTCATCAGCATGGGTACCGCCGCAACATACGCCATCACCGTGCCCATAGCAGACGTGACAGCCCTCACAGTCAATGACCTAAACGCTGGAGCTGGATACCTGTTTCTCTTGGCCGGTTGGGGCGCCTTGATATGGCAACCATTAGCGATGCAATACGGCAAGCGGCCGGCTTACTTGACCTCATTGCTAGGTTTGACCGCGATAATGTTTTGGGGACCTTACGCTACAGACTCTAACGGACACTGGTTTGCCAATAAAATTCTGCACGGGTTCTTCAGCACTCTTGTGTCGTCACTTTGTGAGATATCTGTCGCCGATGTTTACTTTACCCATGAACGAGGCCGTATTATGTCGATATTTGCGCTCTTTATCGTTGGCGGAACATATATTTCGCCTGTCATCTTTGGCTTTATAGCAGATGGACAAAGTTGGCATTGGGTTTTTTTCTGGATGGGAATATTTGCAAGTGTGGCCTTTGTCTTTTGTTTCTTTTTCCTTGGAGAGACGAATTACGACCGCAAGGTCATTAGAACAAAATCGTCTCCGGAAAAAAGTGACCTGTCCCCCCATTCCTTGCATGATGACAAAGCTTTGAGATCCCAGAACAACTCAGTGGTCCTGAACGATGCCGAAAGTAATAGCATAAACGACCGCAGAACCGATCATACCTTCAACCAAAAACCAAAACCCTTCCTCCACCGCCTCCGCGTCTTCCAACCTGGCGCCTTCCAGCGCCCCAACCGCCTGCTCCCAATGGCCACTCGCCCCCTCATTTTCATGACCTTCCCCGTGATCTTCTACTGTGGCTTCAGCTGGGGCGGAGCCATCGTCTGGCACGCCGTCCTCAACGCCACTGCATCCCTAATTCTCGCCCACGCACCCTACCACTTCAAGGCCAGCATGGTTGGCCTGTCATTCATCAGTGGCCTGATCGGCGTCGTCGTGGGCACGCTGTACACGGGTCACTTCGGGGACTGGTTCGTGATCCAGATGGCCAGGAGAAATGGGGGGATCATGGAGGCTGAACACCGACAGTGGTTGAATCTCGCGCCTACTATTCTTTTGCCTGCCAGCCTTATTCTATGGATCCGTTCATCCCCTCTATCAATCCCCTCCTCCTATAACTAAAACTCTAAACCTTGTCAACAGGGTGTCGGCGCAGCCCACGCCCTCCCCTGGCCAGCCCTCCTCCTCGGCGAAGCCCTCCTCGCCTTCACCAACACGGTCGGCACCCAGCTCAGCGTCTCGTACTGCATCGACGCGTACCACGAGCTCTCCTCCCAGGCCATGGTGACGGTCGTCCTCATCCGCAACACCATGTCCTTTGCGATCGGGTACGGCGTCACGCCGTGGGTCGAGGATATGGGGTTCCAGAACGCGTTTGTGACGGCGGCGTTTGTGGGGATGGCGCAGGTGCTGTTGTTCTTGGTGTTTGTGCGGTGGGGGAAGGAGATGAGGAGGGGAAGTGAGGAGAGGTATTGGAGGTATGTTGGGGAGATGAGGGGGTGGGTGGGTTGAGAGGAGTTGTGGGCACTTTATACTACAACATGTATAATTCACATTCTACCCCTCAACTTTCCACGTCTGTATTTCCTCTTTTGCACACCGATCTTCGACCAGTAAACGGTTCGAGGGCTGCATCCAAATCCCATATATTCCCATAGAGGCTTATTTGAACGGAGTTCTATTCCTTGTTGTAGATACGTGGAATCCGGATTGTCGGGGCCGGGGGGGGGGGGGGGGGTTGCTTGGTAGTGTAAGTGTGAAAATACGCCTATCTAGAGCGCAGGAAAAATTGCCTTGTAATCCCGAAGAAGGGCCGAAGCCGTGTAAAATTGCTCGTGAACGCCGTCGCGTACTGAGGCTGAGTGACAGAAGTGGTGGCCGATCATTGTGGTGTGGTAAGGGGGAAAATAATCGGCCACGATTTTCTGTCACCAAGCATCGTACGTAATCACCCGCATCTAGGATCCAGCAGAGGACATCTTGCTAGCCTGGTGTATGTTTTACAGTTCTTATTGCGCACAAAACAGCCAGAAAGCCTCGTCATCTACAAGTCTTACCGCTTCAGGCGCGACCTCGCCTTTGCCTGGCGGCTAGACTTGCCCCCTATGTAGCGGTCAAGTTCTAAGCCACGACCTGAAGATTGTGTAATCCGTTCTTCCCACGATGGCGTTGTCTGCCTGCAGCTCAGCCTCGATGCCCCGCGCTCTCTTCGTACATCTCATCGTGCTGCCCGCCGGGTAGCTTTTGTTTTGTTCATTTGTCTCTGAGTCATTCTAGGAAGTTCAGGCACGAGCGATTGAATCCCCCGTCATATCTATCTCCATTGGAATGCTGGCTCCGGAGATCTAGATAGCATCCCAAAAGGCTGGAATTTCCGGGATGGGTAACAAATCCGTCTCAAGGCCTCGAACGCGTGACGTAGCTACAAGGAAAAGAAGAAATGTACGTGAGTTGATTCTGTTGAATATCGAGGGTCGCATGGTAGACTACCTTAGTTGATCCACATAGTGATGATGGTAAATAGACGAAATGCGAGGTTTGTGCAAGGATCACTGCGCTTTTTAAAAGCTGTACCTCGTCAAGTCCGCATGACGAGGTGAGCCTGGGCACAATACGACAACTTCTTCGATCCCGGGCTTGTCGGACACACCCAGAGCTAATGAAAGAGGTTTTGGGTTCCAATCTTCCGTCTGATTACAAGGAAGTCAGAGCTTTGGCGTCTTACGAAAGTAGGCAAATCATGATTCTCGCAGTCAATTCCTCTGGTAAGGGAATCGCTTGTGAATATAGTGTCAATCTTTTACGGGAATGCCACCTCAAATCAGACGCTTGTGGCTATTTAAGACGTCTAAATCCGAAATGGATGGATATTAGTCTCTTTCGGCAATGGAAAACAGCCTGTGATCAATTTCATAAGAATTCTTGCACTACCATCTGTTTGGACGCGTCCACGAACTCGATTATGCCAACGTGGTTGATCGACTGCTGGCGTCAATGCCTTGTGCGTGCCTCTGCACAGTACCAGTACGTTGCTCTGAGCTACGTTTGGGGGAACCAGAAAAACTTCAGATGCTCGAATGACAACATACAGATACTGCAACAAGATGAGTCTCTTTCTTCCACAGAGGTAAAGTCTCGTATTCCCTGTATTATCCGAGACGCAATCGCTCTCACGTCAAGGCTCCGAGAACGATATCTTTGGGTTGACTCTCTCTGTATTGTCCAAGACGACGTTCTTCAGAAGCAAGCTGAGATTCATAACATGGCTGCAATCTTCGCGAGGGCGACATTGACAATTGTTGCAACTGACAATGACGCTAACAACGGCCTTTATGGCCTTCCACTGATCTCTAAACCCCGAGAGTTGCATCGTAGGGTATTTAAGCTGGCACCAGGAACAGAAGTCGTCCTACGAAGTCAATACCCGCAAAGCTTGAATCCAAGTGCCTGGGAACAGAGAGGCTGGACTTTTCAAGAATGGCTCTTCTCACGCAGATGTCTCTTCTTTTACAAACACAGCGCTTATTGGGAGTGTGGACAGGCTGTATGGTACGAGGACGTGCATGAAAATCCACATGAGTCCCGAAACGCATTTGCTGGGTCAGGAAAAATATCCTTTAGTCAGGTCTTGTCGTCGAGATTTCCGGACTTGTCCCATTTAGCATACAAGATAAGTGACTACAACTTCAGAGCTTTCACATATCCCGCTGATGCCCACAATGCTTTCGCTGGGATTCTCTCGGTACTTTGCGCGTCCTTCAAAGGAGGTTTCATATTCGGTCTACCTGTTGCCTTCTTTGATGTGGCCTTACTGTGGCAGTCGTGGACGTCCTTATCTCTAAGGAGAGGCGATGCTTTATCAAGTCTCTTTCCGAGCTGGAGTTGGATAGCGTGGGCCGGCCGATTGATGCTCGATCCTTGGAGCTACAACACCGGAAATTTTAAAGATTTGCTCGAATATAGACTCGCATCTCCTATTCGTGTACACCAGCTCGTACAATGGTATTGTCACAGCCGTGACGAGTCCACCACATTAAAGATCCCCATTGAGTGGTACACTCACCAGCAGAGATATACAAACAATACTCGATTCCAGCCGCCAGATGGATGGAGTAGGCAATACCTCACTGCGAACGAGAGAAGCCAACTCGAAGTGAGCGCTAATTTGCATCCCAAAGACTTAGTTGAGGCACCGAATTGTGTATACCGGCACAAATTTGATCCGGATAGAATACTTCGGTATCTCGTTCCTCTGGCAGATGTCCAAGATGAGCCATTTGTCTCAGACACACTACCACTTCTCTCCTGCAGTACCCGACGCGCGTCCCTCCGCGGCGGCGAGTCTCTAAAAAGGTATCCTTTTACTATACATCTCCGTACCAACAAAGGCTATTGGGCTGGTGCTTTACATATTCATGAAGGCCCGCCTGTCTATGGTGTTGACAATGAAATTGATCATCATTACGCTGACACGACCCTTGAGCTAGTGGAAATCTCGAAGGGTGATGTACAGAATGGTTTTCCAAAAGACCGGTACAAATTTAAGCTTCGATCTATGCCAGAGTATTACATCGAAGAGCGGCCAAAGACCAAGCCCCTCTACGAATTCTACAATGTCTTGTGGATTGAATGGGAAGACAGCATCGCCTACCGAAAGGGAATTGGACGTGTGGAGAAGAGCATCTGGGAGGCGCAAGAGCGAGAGTGGATTGATCTGACCCTGGGATGACAAAGCAATTAGCCTTCTATCTTCGAGGAGATATGGATTCATACGGTAGCCTCTGTCAATGAATTAGGATTCCTTACTAAAGGCACTACGATGCCATACAACTCAGCCCATGCACCTGTGGAGTGGAGCGAGGATATCCACTGAGATCCACGCTTACCCATAGAGATCGGTCACATTATCTACATCACTCGAGTCGAAGTAGTAATCTTTCCCCGGGATACTATCACGGAAAGTATGTTCTCAAGGGGTTTTTTCGGGTCGTTTGCAAAATGGAGAGATTAGAATGTGGGGCATGATGACTACTTCCAGAAGCTGGAGAGATGTCTTTCATATGAGATTCCACTCGCACTGGGACTACATGCCTAGTACAGAACAGTGCATCCCCTATCTGCATACTTTCGGACGTATTCATCTCCATAAGAGGCACTGAAGTTCGATCACTAGGCCAGCAGACCGCTTCAAAAGCCTGCAATATCATGAGAAATGCAGTGCGACTACCACATTGAGACACAAGACACCTTCCGAACCATTGCCACACAGATTTCCCCGGTCAACAACGTTCAAACAGCACTAACCGCAAAGAGCTACCTTTCTCCCCAATCGGATCCAAGGCTACCCAGGTTACCTAAGGCACAGCCCCCAAGGACCTCGAGAAAAGGTTCTTCGGTTAGCACTTCGCACAATTTCGCCCCCATCCCTCCGCCTCTTGTGAAACTGCTGAAGTACCCAGCACTCCACACACAGGCTTTGCCTCTTATGACCGCATTCCCCTTGTTGAGACAACGGTGAAAGTAAGTGTCGCAGCGGAAGAGCTCAAAAGCAAGTGGAAAGCGTATACGCTCCAAAAATACGACAAAAAAATCCCCAAGCAAAGAAGGAGAACCGGGCTTCGGAGATGGAGAAGGCTTTCGAATGCCCCTGGCTCAGTCATTCTGCGCTGAACTATGCACACATTAAAACTTGCCTATTCTATAGGACACCATCATCGATGATATTTCCTCCGCGAGGCAGCAAATTCCTATCACAGAGCTACATGAACCATGATTGACAAGCCGATTGAGATCTCCAAATAATGTATCGAAGCGAGATTCGGCGCATCTACCGCTTTAGGCAACAGACCGGGAGAGCACGCAGAAGCGAGTTCGGCCTTGAATTACTTTGATGCCTTCCGATGTATGTTTCAGGATCCTTTCAAAGGGCAAGTGCAGTAAAAAGACCCGTAATGATAGCGGCTACGACCCAGGCTCGCTGACAAAGAAAAGAAAGGTATTGGGCAATGTAAAGGGTACGGAAGCGATCAAAGATGATACCCGCAAACATTATAGGTTTGATACATCAAAGGTGCGTCAATTTCTCGCAGGTGCTGGATGAAAAGAAAAAGGGCGATGCCAGGGGTCCAAGACAAATGGGGATGATGACAAGTGACGGGTCGAGCAGACCGGTAAATCTTGCCTGTAACTCACGGAAATCGTTTCTCAAATGTGAAAATAAGCCTCGCTGCAATCAAGCTTCTGCTCACAGCATGTGTAACAGTGCCTGGCTGGTGGAGGAGGGCTAGCTGGAAGGTAACACAGCAGGTGGCGAAAAATGCTATAGAAGCATTTTGTCTCGGTCCCTGTAATTTAGACACAGACTCAACAACTAGCCGCGCCTTGATGATGGAAGTCTTCTGGACAATGGCGCTACGATGCTGGAAGAATGGAGTTTGGCGTAGGGCGAGGAGCGTGCTCTTGGCCAGCGTAGTGGGTCCGAAATGGCCCGCGGCGGAGAGACGCCGCACGTAGCAAGGCATGCCTGCTGAATGCTCCGATTGCAGGCCAGCCCCTAAGTTCCATCCAATGATGTGCTACATTCTCTCTTCTTGGTTGCTCAACCCTTTCTTTTGCATAATCCATGAACCACTCTTGTCGTTGTTTCCAGGTTTGATGACCATGAAAGAAGCCTGAGCTGTACAACTGCGTCGGCAGTCCTCCCCTATTGAGGCTTCAGCCGGGGGCTGCCGACTCAAGACTTACGTCTAGATGGCTTGAATCATTCATCAGTCATCATTCCTAATCACAGACTGATGCTGTGCAACGAATTTTCTGAGAAAGCCGCAGGTGGTCAATTTATGAATTGTGGCAAGCAAAGCCTCTTTTCGCCTCTGGATTCTCGCTTCATTTCCGAAAAAGACATGCATGTAACCATTCTGGTAGCTTTCGCGTACAAATAAATGTCTCACGTTTCATGCAGCATGCAGCCTCGCATGCATGGTTTTCAGCCCCAGATCCCCTACATATCATCGCGTTATTGGTGGAAAGCAAGCAGGCCTAGTATTTCCCTATCTGGACATTCACGGCCTTAGACTCCCAGGAGGACTGCCTTGGTGACTGTTGGGCCAGTATCGTCGGCTACCAGAGTTTTTATTGTCACATGCTGTCCTATATAATGTTTCTCGCTCATCGACTCATGTTTTACCTTGCACGAACTTGCGAGGCAGGACTGATCGTTCAGATATTTCACAGTTATTTTGTATCTAAAATCCATCGGATAGCTATCCAACAAGAAACCGAGCTCTCTGTCCAATTGTGTTTAGCAACCTGCCAATTGCGATTTCAAAGCCATGAGTAGCGGCGTGGTAAACGTTGGACCTGGAAATGCGGTGTACACTGGTTTCTGGGTCAACTGGACCTATGGCCAGATCAAGGGAGCGACTCTAACTCTCAATCATCGCGATGCAGGTTTTCTCACGGCTTTCCTGGCATTATTTGTCTCAATTATAGGAAGAAGCTTTTGGCGGCTCTTTTGCTTCGTGATACATTCAACATTCTCTTCAAACAATATGCAGGATGCGCTGTATCATCAACGACAAGCTATACTGCGTAATGCAGCTACAGATATGATTGGATTACAATACCTTCTTCAAATAGCATGGAAATGGCGCAATAGAGCAACGAATCAATGGTCGCGGCTTCTCCCACTAACCGTGTTCACAGCCTTCATTACAGCTGCATTCTATGCTGCAAGTATACTATCATCTCAGGTGCGTTGATTTCGTCGTACTCTGAACTTAAAACACGTTGATCTCTGCGGTGCTCGTTATGTCAAAGCTTTAGCGCTTGAGTCCCACGGGCAATCCCAAATGATAGCATATGGGCCTAACGCTCCTAGATTTCTACAACTCCTGGATCCGAAGTACTTCTATCCACTACCAATTGTGGAGCGATAATACCACCGGATTCGATGATTGAACAATTACAAAACTGGGTGCCATACGAAATAGAACAGCTAAATTCGGCCGCGGCTTATGCACAGCAATGCTACAGCAATAATTCGTTACCTCAAGTCTGCTCGGTCTATGTTCAGCAAAAGATTCCATTCGATATAGATACGAATGCAAGCTGCCCATTCCCAGGAAAGGACAAGATTTGCTTACGGAATTCGCAAAACTTACGCCTAGATACAGGCTTAATAGATTCACATAATCATTTGGGGATGAACACACCACCACAAAGTCGTTTTGCATACCATCGTGTCGATGAATGCGCTCCGTTGCGAACACAGAGCTACATACGATTGAACACTTCGAGTCCGTTCTCCCCTCAAAATTCCTCTCTGGATTTCATGTATGGCGGTCTTTTTCAAAAAGATGGGACAGTGAACGATAATATAACATACCAAATCTTGCTCTCTCCTACAGTACTCCGTGTTAACAACGCCGATTATGGGCTAGAGTACATATCCTACTTAAAATTATAAACTTTCACTAACTTTGGTAGCGTCGAAGCGTACGACCCGTTTCATTCCGGCGCATCGACTTTCATGCCAATTCCAGAATTAAGAGTAGATGATGGAATAACTTATCTACTTTTTCTATCAGCAAAAGGAATAGAATTTATTGAGCCGGTGAATGACGATTGGTATTCTGCACACCAACCAGCGCCCTCAGCGGGGCATTCAAGCTCCGACGAACGCGTGCCAACTTATCACGCTGATCAGGCTGCGACTGTCCTGGGTTGTGTTTTCAGGCGGCAGATATGCGACCCTGTGTCAAATCGCTGTTCTCCACTATCGGTTGGTCCAAATCGAAATTTTACCTTGAGATCAAAGGAACAAGAGAAAACATTCAATTTTTGGTTAAAGACCTCAAACCAAGAGAATGTGGCAACATTCGACATACCTGTCAATCAAGGTATAAGCTCTTTAAAAGCACGTTCGAATTTCTATCAAGGTCTGCAGGGACCCTTACCTGCAGATCAGTGGCAACAAGAAGTTATCTCTTGGGAGTCCACATCCATGGCTGATCTCCAACGGTCAGTCGTTGAAGCAGTTACTGGTCCTTCTGATCCATCAGTGAAGCAGTATGTTCAGAGCAACGTTAAAGACCTCAGCGGTGACGGATTCTGCGTGGACCAAAAAATAAAAAGCACTGCTTACACAAACTTTAGCGTTCTTGGGCTTATTGTTACCTTGGTTATCGGTGGTCTTATTGTTGTGGTATCCAACGTTATAGAACCATTCTGCGCATTCCTTATAAAACGGCAAAACCAAAAGCGATACAAGTACAAGCGACTCGAATGGATCACTAATGAGACCTTGCAATTGCAACGAATGGTCCATGAAGAACTCGGCTTAGGCACCTGGTCGGGAGCATCGTCGAGCGTCCCAGTCACTGAAAAGAATGAAAAGCTTGGTATACTGGATGTGTCAAATGAAGATCATCCGATTATGATACGTCCTGCTTTCAGGCCGATGCCTGAAAAGTTGGATGGAGGGTCGAAGAACCTGGAGAGTGTGCCCTTGCGTCACTCGACTGTCAGCACACCTTCTGAGAGCTACCACAACTCGGATAAATCCTCTTCAAATACTGGATTATCATCAACGAATGCCGACCATGCAGGGCAGCCTGTCCATGAGGAAAGATCGCAGACATCTCCTGACACCACTCTACCGAGTGCAAGCCTTGGCAATGAACAGCAGCCTATCGATGATAGAAAAGCGCCGTCTCCCAACAACACTTTTCCGGCCGACGGACATAGTCTTGGAGACACATCGCCGACCTTACCATCGCCGTCTTTACAGCTTAGCAATCGAATAAGCTACCCAAATGACGTTCTTCTCGTGGGCAAAATTGGAGAACAAGAGCCAGAATATCTGGAAGACTTATCAAGCGACAAGCAATAAGCCTTTAGAGCCGCGTTCGGAGACTGATATTAATCAGGCAGACTTTCATCCGAGCGGGATATGTCCACTTGATACGCAGGTGCAAGCCAATTCAGGCCAGTTTGGCTTACAAACCTCATACTTCAAACACTGATGGACTACGGCGCTGATGTGACCGGAGATCCGAGTCCAGCGACTTCCAGTAGTGGGAAACACCCAAACAGCGGCCATTCTACTTCATCAGGGGCCGCGATCTAGATTTCTGACAATAAAAGGGAAGCGGCTTGCTTGGGTACGTGAAAGCTTAGAAAAGGATTGCATAATTACGGCTTAGGACAGCTTAGTCATCACTTAAGTTACAACAGCAAGTGTTTAGGTCTGGAAAGGGAACTGGAGTTTGGCGATGTCAAGTTTAGTGATGGTGTATGGCACTATAGCGAAGATAGACCAGGAGCGCGGCTACATCCCCATAGTATAGAGGCTCCAGACTCTGAATTCAAGCCTCGCTGCAACGTACCGCGTCGCACGCCAATTCCACAGCAGGACTGAGGACAAGGCTCGTTAGGATGACTTCTTCAGACAATCAGCAAAATTGCTGGTATTGCTCCGCTTCGCGCAGATTGCTACGCCCTTCGCCGCCTTTTGGACCTTTGTTGAGCACTCCAAGTCCTCGTATCAGCGAGCTTTCGCTTGCCTCCGGGGTTTGCTATTGTGATTTTCGTCCAGCTCTCTAGATCCCAATTTCGTTTTATATAACTCGCGTCAACAGCTTTTGTCGACACGACAACTTTAAAAACGGTAGAAGACAAAGTCCGAGAGAGCATTTCTAACAGTCTTGTCGCTGCATAGGGACTATCCTGCGTCATTCGGGTAAGAATTTCGTAGTCTAGTATAATATACAGCGTTGAGACACCAGACAAAGCACGGCTCAGAAGCTCGAGCCAGTCCTTTTCGTTCACGGCATCGCGAAACGCCGCCACTGTGATCGGGTACTGTCCCGCCGTTAGTGAGCCTGGATTTAATTGCAAAGAGTGCAGTACAAGCATCTTCAACAAGTCGATGCAAGTAAGGTCTCTAGTCCAGTAGTCCTCGAATCTTAGCGCCCAGATGATTTGAAGCTTTGCTTGTTGAACGAGCTCCACCAGGTCGACGAGAAAGTCTTTAGACATCTGACAGTTGGAGGATTCGGTGAGCAGGAACGAGCAGTCTTTCTTTTTGGACCAGACTTCGAGCTGATTAATTGTTAACGCTGGCGGCCGAAATCTTTGCCTTCTCCGATCACGTAATGTTCGGCAGTAATTCATTGTTTCTCCCGACGTTGGGAGTCGTGAGAGAAACGGCAGCGAGAGCACTTGGTTCAGCTCGATCCTGGAGATGGATGTTTTAGATGAATCTAGATCCAGCTGCATCTGGTTCTGCAAAGAATAACTCTCTATTACCATGTGTCAGTGAAAATGCATAAGCAGCCTCAAATGCAACTTACGGTGCGCAAGTTGTACAAGCTTGTCAACCTGTAGCCTCACTTCTTTGAGCTCTGTCCGAACTTGGTGAACCTCAAGGTGGGTAGCACGCAATTCCGCCTTGGATGCGCTGCTTGCCAACTTGTCTATCCGTCGAGAAACTTCTTCGATGTTATCGACGTGCCCTTTAAGACTAAGCTCCCAGGGCCGCGCGATTGCAGTCCATGCGTGACTCAGTTTCCCTTTTCTGTACCATTTGACAGCATGCGATAGGAACCGGATCATAACCACATAGAGCTCATTGACCGCCCTCTCCATCTTGTCGGTCTTGTACATCGTAAGAGTCAGCTCTACCCGGGGGAGCACATCTGCGACTCGAGCACAGGCTTTGGCTAGTTGGGTAATTTGCTCTTCGTGGTTTACCACTGCCTGTGGAGTCATTCGCTTTAGCTTATCCCATCATCAATCACGTTCTGGAGAGAAAGAATGTCAAACTTTGCGCAGAGACTGAGGAGAGTACAAACAGTGAATAATAGTTTAAACGTGCCCCATGCCAATGAAACGTATTCCGGATGGTGTTGGGACAGCACATCGAGTATTGTGCCGTAGTACTTGACCCTTGTGGAAAAGCGCGCGAGCCAAGTGAACGCCTTTGACAACGGTTTTGATTCGTAACGAATCTGGGCATCGGTCAACACGGTTTGGAGGTCCTGAAAAGTGTGGGATTGTTCCATCCAATTATCTTGACCCTTGTGGAGCCCGATCTCTGTGGTAAAGTAGATTCTTGCATTTTCATAGGCTAAATGTAGAATTTCGTCGGCACTCCTAGACTCGTTAGACTTCAGTGTTTTGGACTGTCGTAGTGATAATGTTGAATAATTATGGCCAGAGAATTAAACGACCCCATGTGATGATCTTGTTCAAACCCGCTAGGTAGCTAAGACTAGGGTATAAGTCTAAAAGAAATGGCATACCTTGAGTCTGTACAAGAAAACCATTCCTCTAGCCGTTCGCTATCTGAGAAGAAAGCTGGATTTGACTGCAACATGCTATCGGCTTGCCTATCTCGAATTCTTCTTACTGGCAAAATCTCGCTCCGCAAGCTCTAAAGGCATGGCTGGTGGCTAAAACTTAGGTGACTTCTTTTTGGGAGATGCACCCATACAAAAAGTAGACGATTTGAACATGAAGTGTACACAGTGACTGGTATCCTTTATTCTAGACCGTTCGGTGGTTTGGACTTGTGTTAGTGGGGGCTATGCAAGCATTGGGCTTGGCGATACCCTTCATACGAGAGCGTCGTAGCTAATGCGACATGCGGCAGGAGGCGTTTCGCATGTTGAGGCGGTGCAAGAGCACAATCTCAGCCTTATTGCTTCTTCTCTCGTTCAACCATGAATGATTTTCAGTCACTCAAGATAGACGGCTTTTACTTGGATCCCAGTAAATCCCTTTTCGTGCTCCAAAATTCACGAACTTTTCAACTATCTAATTTCAAAGATACCAACGACTATTCCATGGGTGCGGGGATCAATCTCCACGATAAGGCTCTATGTTGAAGCCAAACCATCCCGATCAGCGAAACACAACTGTGGACGGCATCGGATTGGCAAAAGACCAGAAAGTTCATTCGACAATATCTCAAGACTTTTCGCAAGGAAAGCTCGCTAGAGAGGTAGCTGCTCTGCAAACTTTGGGTAGAAAGTCCGCAAACGCGCAGGATTCCAAAGCTAGAGAGCCGGGACAGTTCACGCGAGTCCAGAAACCACTTGACCCTTTCCAGGTTTTGATACCATCGCCACGGGAATTTAGGGAAGATCCGAAGCAGGCAAAATACGGACTTACGAAATACCAGGCCCAACTAAAGCTATTAGAGCTACAAAACAAGAAGGGGTCAATGATGACAAACAGTGAAGAAAAGTTAACACAAGTCCAAATAGAACAAACCGATGGTGACATTGAGACTACCATTGTCAAAAGAAGTACGGCTTGGCCAGAAATTCCTACTACGCCAAAAATTGCTGTCAAACGGAAACGAGACTCGATCGGAGATGATTGTAGTGAGAAAGGGGTGGAAATTGAAAGACGCATGGCATTTGCAACGCCAGAGCGAGCCGAATCTGCTACACTTGCGATGCCGATGGCGACAGTGAACAGAGTCAGTCTGAGTACCTGGAAAGTTTTCAAAACTGACTAAGTATTCAACAGACTCTACATGAACAGTCGATAGATAACTCCAGAGATGTAACAGAGGAAATGCAATTGAAAAGGCGCACGCTGCCACAGGTAGATAGGAAGCTTATCCCGGCCAAAGAAAGCGATAAGGCAACGGTAGCAGCCGGGAGGAGCAAAATGCATTTCCGAGTATTGCATCAGATCATCTGTGACGGTTTGTTCCATTCTGGTACCAAGATATCCTCCGTCACACCTCACTGGTTCAATAGAAAGAGCATCGTCGATAGGCGGGCACACTTCACTTCGGCTTCTCCTGTCGTTAATATCCCAGATTTCATTGAAAAGTCCGGAGATATTGCTTTCATCGTCTTTCGCTACTATCGTTGCAGCGATGCGACTCTATGCGACAACGTCCGCCAACGGAGCAAAGGTTCCGAGCAACAGCTATTCTACGATGAAGGAGTCGTGATTATCTCGGAAACTTTACAAAATGTCATTCACAGTGTCAGCCGTTGCCTCTCCGATCCCAGAGACTATCATTCAAGGATTAGTGACCGCAACAAAGAAGAACAGCATAAGAATGAGTACTCTACTGCATTCTTCTATCACCATTTGAATGCAATCACTAGCGCTGCTGTAAGCGTTCCGAGTGAAGTTCAGGATCAGATATCTGCTCTACTTGGCTACTTAGAGTCAGCTCATGGCCGATATTTTGCAGAAATGGACGATCTTATCGCGGCAGGCAGATTTCAAAGCCACAACATCGAGATGTTGTTCTGTCCGAACGAGATTTTGGTAACCAGAATTAATGGCGTACTGAGTGCTTGTGTCCTCAGGGCATGGCCGACAGGTGGATCCAAAATAAGCCTTGACTGCTGGGCTTGGGGATACAACGGTCATTGGCTCCGCCGCAGACGTCGCGTATTAACCATAAATCGACCAATCCAGACTATCATCAACATATGTGACCTTGAAGTTTATCCAGCGAGATTCGCAACATTGGAAGAATGGACGTTTCTGCAGAGACGAGGACAAAAGTTCTGGAGTCTCCGGTACCAAAGCTTCGTGGCCTACGAAGGATGGGATTTTCGAGCAGAACAATACTACGTAATATACGCCCATCGTATCAATGGAGTCGTGCCTTTACTGACCCTTGCTCCAGAGTAATGAGTCGAGATGGATGGTTGATTATAGAACATATCGAGAAATGCATCCCCGTGCTCAAGCTTTCGACTTTCAAGCAATGCAGAAAGTATCATTTGACAAATGGTCAGAAACGATAAAACACGACGCCGATCTAAGCGCCAATGATTATGTCATTCTACCGTCCCAGATCCACGGTTTTGCATTCAAAAAGAAGAAATGGTGTACGTGCAAGTGTCACCTCATTTTCGAACGTGCGCTAAGACTATCTACAGATGGACTTTTAATTGATAACATACGCCCAGTCAGTTGGAACAAGGAGGCATTTGAGCGACTAGTCCTTCCACGAAAAAACAAAGATATGGTCAAATCACTTGTGCTGGTCAGAGCCTCTTCAAGAGATCCCGAGGAACTACACATTCTGAACAGCAGGCGAGACGATCTTATCGCCGGCAAAGGTAACGGACTCATCATGCTGCTTCATGGCGGCCCGGGGACTGGAAAAACTCTTACAGCCGGTAAGTCCAATCGTTATAGAAGAACATGGAGGACAAACTAATTCCGTGACTTAGAGAGGTGAAATTGCCACATTTTCAACCTTGCTGAACCTTATTAGTGTACTGACTTGGTAAAGCGTTGCTGAATTAGCCGAGATGCCCCTATACAGTGTCACATGCGGTGATATTGGTACTAAGCCTGAGGTGGTCGAGAGATACTTGGAGACAGTTCTCATGCTGGGGAATAGATGGAACTGTGGTAAGTAGGAAATTCCAAGCGGAGAACGCAGGAAGCTAAGGCATTCGAATAGTCCTTCTTCTTGAAGAGGCCGACATATTCCTTGAGGAGCGGACACTTGCTGATCTTGAGAGGAACAGCCTTGTGTCAGGTAAGTCAAGTATTTAATCCCGCTGCCAATTGATCATCATTAACCGCGTTAGTGTTTCTTCGTACGTTGGAGTACTACGACGGCATCTTGATACTTACGAGTAATCGTGTTGGGACATTCGACGCGGCCTTCACCTCTCGTATCCAGGTTTCATTACATTACGAAAAACTCACAGCAAAGTCAAGAGAACGAATCTGGAATAATTTCTTTAACATGGTCCAGGAAGAAGAGGAGGACGTGGATCTGGACGATCTTGAGAAACATATCGACGATTTAGCTGGTCACGAAATGAATGGTCGTCAAATTCGCAATGTTTTCACAACTGCTAGGCAACTGGCTCTGTACCGGAAGGAAACCCTGGAATGGGATCATCTAGAACAGGCGCTCCGGTCCAGCAGCGATTTTGGCCATTACTTACGAAAACTCCATGGGCATTCAGAAGATCAATGGGCGAAGGAGGAGAAGCATAGATTATGACAGCACCTATTACTCGCCTACAAAGCGTAGCTGAGTTCTACATTACTTCTATCACTTCTCTCACTTCTATCCCATATCTTCGCATTCCTTCAGCGACCAGCCTTATGGATGGGGTTTACTCGAACTAATAGCGTTTAAAAAAATTACATTAACGATATGATGGTCAGGCGACGTTCCCAAGCTTTTTCAAGTTCTACAATAATTACTGGTAGTGAATACAGCCCCATTGCGCCATTCTACTTATATACAATTCTCTTCAGGGCCTGCAATGAGAAGGGCTTCAAAATATTCAACATGGCCCGGAGAATGGCACAATGGTGAAGATCCGCAGTGGCGTTCCAGATGATACTGGAAAAGTGGTCGCCTGGTAAATTTCAAACTAAGCATACTGTTCTTCAAGCTTTGGCTGCCTATTTTTCTTAGCATCACAGGGACTCGGGTGACGGAGAAGATGGCAGAAGAGATAGAACGGAGCGCAGAAAACAGAGAAAAGGCCCCAAGCGGTTCTCTCATGGCCTCATAGAACGGCACCGTTGACGGTGGTACATGAGAGCAAGCCAAAAGAGACAATGAAGAAGCTCATACCCATCCAGACGCCTACGATTGTCTTATCTTTAGTCAGATAACCGTAGGAAGTATCTTACCATTGTGTCTGTGGGTTTAAATAGACATCTTCCTTCTCTACAGGGGCACATACTCCTAATAAGGCACATGTACACTCATTTCTAAGGTTTTGTTGTTTAATCGAGCCAGACTGATCGTTCCACTCCTGGGGTCCTCAAGTATATGAGCTGATCTTTGTGCCGTTCCCCTCCCTCTTCCTCCCTTATCTTTCTATCCAAAACCTCCCTCTCTTTCTGTCCAACCACAAACACGCCGAAAACCCCTCTCTACCTCCTTATCCACAAAAAACCCCGCAAACACCATATACTATTTCGATCAACTTAAATCTCCTTTTCTTATATTCACTCTCTATATATCCAGCCTATTACTGCTCAGAGCCCACAAACTAATCCCCTCCCCCTCTATTAGAGACCGAAAAACATAACTTCCCTTCCCTCCCCTTCCATTCCCCATACAACACAGCCAAACCAACCGCCCATCCCCTGAAAACCACCTCTCACTTCTACCCATTCTCCCTATAGCTCTTCTTAGCTCTCCAACAATGCCGTCCGTAGGTACAGTGCAGTCTAGCCAACATGGAGCTGCTTTTGAGCATTGCAAAGCTATTCACCGACTTAGACATGTGTCTTTGAAAAATGACTACCGAGGACAGGAATGGGGCGACTATAGCGTTCTAGTCTTTAGCGGCAAGTCGAAAGTAATGATTGAGACCACCGATCATTCAGCTGTCACTTAGCTTCCACTCCTTCCCCAAATCGAGTAACCTGAGTCAGGCTACTTAGCGCTGCATATTTTGTTACATTCAATCACATTCTCAGCTCGAGACAGACTAGCTAGCGCGGCACGAGATGCAGATTTGCGGCCTATGAGCCTTGTGCTTCGAAAACGATGAAAATGATTCTGCACCACGTGCAACCTTCCAGCCAAAAGCTTTGTTCAACACCCTTGCCATACTGCCTTCGTAGAGGTTCGACCGTTGTGCAGCGGATATTGACTGCTAGCCGCGGTTTCAAGGCTGGTAGGTTGGGGGCGATGTGCAGGTGTATGAGGACGTGCAGAAACAACTGGCCAGTTCGTAGCTGCCAAGCTCCTCTCTCCCAAAAGCTGAGGGTGAGTATTAATAGGGTATAGCGTTTCTGCGAACAGCTTCCCTGCCAAACTGGACCTATGACTATTTGAGTTTTGGAGGCCTTATAGTATATTGGGAAGTGATGCAGCACAAGCCACGGACCTAGCATCAGGGTCCACGATCCATGAATATCAAGGCTGATACGAAAGGTGGAGCAACGCATCGCCATCCCCAGAGATTGAATTTCTCCACTGCCTTGAGGAGCCCATAACTGACTGCTCTAAAGTCCTAATCGTACCTTCCAGCCTGTTGTCACTTCAGTCCTCAAAAGCCTGAACGAACCATTTCTAACTTCAACTTGATTAGCTATTACTACCTATTCTGCAGTTCTAAGGTATATTCTACTCTTATACTAAAATAATTCTCCTCTCAAACAATCGGCTACTGCCTCAAATCCTGCCTCCCCTTTCGCACCGCAATGTGCGACCAATTTCCAGCAAATCTTACAACAAAAGAAAATTATAATTGCTGATCCATTGCATAAGAGCCCATATCTGACCCGCACCTCACGCAAAAGGTCTGTTCGCGGGATGCATCTCATCCAAGAGCCCGAAGGAGAACATGCATAATTCCACACGATGTCCTGGCCCCAATATGCATCCAGTAGAATCAGCCCGAAGACAACCAAGAACCCTGAAGATGATACCCCGCCTCTCACACTGACATACAGCTCGACGATCGCATAGCCGTATACGAGCTCGTGCGAGACTGGGGGAGTCCGTGGCCGATCATTTTGGCGTGAAAGGGGCCAAAATGATCGGCCACGACCTCTGTCCCCCTAGTCCTGGTGCGTATATGAAAGTAATACGAACTTTCTTTGTATAAGCTGACCATCGCTACCCTGTTCAAACCTATGACTAAGCCATCCCCGCTGCCTAATTGTCAGAACCTTTTTAAAATACGGCTACGTTAGACTAGGATTATCTCGCGCTCAAGGAGAGGTTCAACTGCATAAGGTGAATATTAAAAACCCCCATTTTGCAGCCGTACGTGGGCTTAGCACCAGATCAAAGCCGAGTTGTTATCCTGTTTCGAATTTTGAGATTTTTGGATTGGTCTGCCTGAGCCGTGCCAACCTAAATCCTGTCCGTGTCAACCCCTCCCAGGGATGGCACGGACAAAAACAGGCCTATAAAAAAATGTCGACATTTGTAACAGGATAAGGGATACTGTGGCTCACGCAGCCCGCAACGGAGGTACCCCGAAGTTTTAGATGCCGACCGGACTTCGGCCAGTAAAGCTGCAGAAAAGCGCTTCGTGCTCACACTTTCGATATGTCGTGAAACGATACGTACGTGACTTTGGGCCAGAATTCGTTCACGCACCATCCCCTATACCCTGTCATATCTGGCGAAAATTATTTTGATTGGATGCCTTGCGCAAGGCTACCAATTTATGATTCCTTGAGAATTTGCCGATCCAATTCAAAAACTCTCCGCTATTTACGACAAAGCAGGGGACAGGGTCTTCGACAGACTGATGATGGGGGCTAAACAGGAGCAGGATTTCAACTTCTGAAAATCAGAAGCTGCGTAGAGTCTAGCAGCCGATAACCACTGGGCTCTTTCTTCGGTATCTATGGTTCAGCCCCCGCTAGCTTACTAATCTTAAGTACTACCGATATCTAGGGATTGTCGTTTATTGATTTGCTGCGTGGAGTACCAACCCAGGGGTCATTGCCGCCACTACAATTGCCGTAAAGTCGTGATTTTCCTTTATATCTCTCCTCCAACTTATCTCATCTTCCAAGTCAGCAATGTGAGGATCAAAATCAAGTTCTCCTAGCCCTCGCTCAAGCAATTGTAATCCTCAATATCTTCCTTTGACTTTACTTCCTTGGTCCTAAACACTTCCTCCTTACGACCTTACCTTTGCCCATTTTTTCTCTCCCTGAACTCTCTCCCCGGTGTTTCCTCGTCGGATTGCTGCGTTCCCGCCATCCAGTTTTCATGAATCAGCTCACCTCGTACTCCACCGCCTCCCTGTTCCCATACCGTCGTCGAAAGAGCTACCAGCCGGGTGCTGTTCTGGTGCTCTTCGGATTCGGGGCGGAGCTTTGAGCCTTGCCTGCGACTCATCATGCCTCTCCCAACTCCGCAACAGCTCGAACACCTTCCGCCAGTGTACCTGGCAGCACACAGAGGCGCGCCTTTGCTGCACCTGAGCATTGCCCTCCTTGTAATTGAAACTTTAGTTTTTGGGCTTTTTATCACCTCGCGTATCATCCTCAAGAATTACAAAGGCATCGAAATCTGGTGCTTCATGCCATTGGGATATCTCTTCTCCTTGGGTAATTGCATTCTTGCTATCCTCGTTGTACAACATGACGGCGGTAGACATGAAGCCTACTGGCTCTTGAAAGACCCCAGCCATATGATTAGGACCATGCAGATCACCCTTGCCCAAGAGTTTTGGTACCCACCGTCGATCATGTTTCCTAAACTTGCAATCATTACCCTGTACCTCAGGATCCTGAGGGAGAAGTGGGCTCGTCGCATTACTTGGGTATCAGGCAGCATTGTCATTTTAAACTGCCTTGCGAGCCTCATCACCGTATCAGCCATATGCCAGCCCTTCGCTTACAATTGGAACAAGAACATCCGAGGAGGATACTGTGCAGACCAAATGGCCTTGTTCAGATGTACTAGCATCCCCAACATCATCACTGACGTCATTATCATCTTCTTACCGCTACCCACGATCTACAAATTACAAATATCTATCCCGAAGAAGATTGGGATTTTCTTGACATTCATAATTGGCGGTTTGTAAGTGCCTTCCCCTAAAGCCTACCAATCAGCGTTCTCTTTCTCTATCTTACCCATCATAGCGGCATCATCACAGCTATCGTTCGCTTCGTCCACTTCTACACCGAAAACCTCTTTTTGGACCTCACCTGGGTGGGTACGGACACCGAGACCTGGACAATAATCGAGCCCAGTGCATACTTCCTCTGCTCCTGCATCCCCGGCCTACGCCCCATCCTCCGCCTCGTCGAGCACAGTGCAGTCTACTCCAAGCTCTCGGGTAAAATCTCGAGCAGGCATTCCAGCGGACCGCACAGGCAATGGTACTCCATCACTAAGCGGTGGCCGCTGGGGAAAGCAGATCATCCACAAGAGTTCTCGATTCAGAATGTGGTTACGAATGAATGGATGCTAACGAGGCCCGAGGAGATCCACAGGTCGCCGACTGAGAAGAGATTGGCCCAAAAGGCGCCGCTGGCCAGCAACGGGGCTCTTCTAACGCGGCCGGATTCTAAAGAGGCAGACGCTGCTAGCTGCGATCATGGCTACTTCGACTCGGTCTAACTCCGGAGAGCATCATTGGTACGAGCACGATGTTCCCTCGCACTTGAAAGCTGGGACCAAGTAACATCTGGACTGGGAATAAGTGAAAAAGAAGAAGACACCTTTCGCAGACTTCCGTGGGCTGTAATTGTCGATGTTGTTGCCTTACAATCTATTGAGGTTTCCTGTTGAGGCGCGTGCCTGGGAGGGGAGTGAGAGATCGTGGAGCAATTGATGAAAGGGTTCGGTTTTTCCCCTGGCTTAGGTGTTGGCAGTGGCGATGACGCCTGAGCTGGTGGTCTACCACTTAAGCCCAAGTGCATCGATCCCTTTCCATAGAGACCGAAAAACATAGCCCCCCTCCCCTTCCCCACACAACAGAGCCCAACCACCCACCCACCTACGTTAAACCCACCACTCACGCTTCCCTATTCTCCTTATAGCTCTCCCCAGCTATCCAACAGCGCCGTCCGTACCGCACACAAATGAATTCCAACCCTATCGAAGCCGCATGGACAAGACCGGACATAGAAAGGTCCACACTCATGTTAAATTGAAAAGAAGCCCACTTTACCGGCCCATAGTTGGATAAATGCATTGATCCCGACAGCTAGAAGAATATGGCTGTACTCAGACTGCAGGCGCAGTGGGAAAAAGATACGTTCAATGGAGGTTCCGCGAGCATCTAGTATCTGCGCTGTGCCCGGCAAACTTTCCCTGCAAAAACTTGCTGCCAAAATGGCTGCTCTTCTCGTCTGCACGACGGTGTAGTACTAACTTCAGGCTGTCCAAGCTGGGATGTGAAATCGGAAACCAAATCGTTTTCCATACGAAGTACCACCTACTCAGCCACCTTGCTCAGCCATCTGCTCGAATGGATCAGCTATCGAGGAGAGAAGCCCTACGTATTCAGGTCCGCTCAGTCTGATGGGCTAGGTACACACACATCTCATTAGCACCATGTAAATCTCGGCACACCTTGACCTCTCAAACTCCAGAGTGTGAGCACTACCAAGCCTTTTCTTCATTATTTCGAGATTGGCCTGCTTGCAGGATGGCCACTGGCATTTGGATCTTGAAATAAAAAAGCCTTGTAGAGCGCCTGGTACATCTTCCGTCGGAGGATATCCGAGCTGTGTCTCTCGCTGTGTTACAAAAGCTCCGTTTCCGCCGAACGTGACCCTGTACCGGCAGGAGCCCACTTATATGGGAGAAGATTCCAAGGCTCGCTCCGGGGGCCAGAAGTCGATTCGCCCCAAGCATATCTCCCAAAACAAGTATTTTTAGGCGCTTCCTCCGGCCGACACCGGTATAGGGTGGCTTATGCCTCGAGAAAAAGCGTTAATGCGAGGAAAGGGGATCGGAATATCCTTTTCTTGTCAAACAGGTCTTCCACAAACATTTGTGGAAAGTGCGACAGACGATTTCGTCAAGACTCCGAGTTTTGAAGGGCCTTGGACCTTTTAAGTGAGATCGCATCCATTTCAAAGATACTTGATGTGTTTTCTGTTTACTGTTTCAATGATATTCTCAGTAAAGTACTTCAGAACCGTCATGGACTGGAGGTTTACTAACTATGTACCCCGAAGCCCCAATCTTATTAACCCTATTGGCCACAATCCGAGGAGCATTTATTCTTCGACTGAACATGGCCCGCCAGAAGAGAGTTGCATTGCAGACTTCTCTTCTGACCACCTTCCATCCGTGCCATCACCGCTAATGACGGCTGAGGGCCCAAATTGGCCGAACAAGTACGAGAATCCTTACAATAGAAGGTTCAAGGGTCATGCTGACGCACTGTAGAAGGGGTTCCTCAGTTCCTAATAAATCACGGTCATGTTGGACTTGGCTGCAAGACACTCGCCGTAGATTTCAAGGATGGCGCGCTGGCGTCACTGCTTGCACATTTACTGCTACCATTATTCTTTTGACAAATATTATTCTGTTCATCTTGGCTATAACACACTTTGATCATTCAACTAACCTTGGAGTCGCCTTTCAGGGCAATTGTGACAAAGCGAAGAGCTTCAACACAGCTTTGCACCTCTTAATCAATGTCGCATCATCTGCGCTTCTTGGTGCATCTAATTACACAATGCAATGTCTCAGCTCGCCGACACGGCAAGACGTTCATCGAGCCCATTCACGACAGAAATCTACGACTATTGGCTTACCAAGTCTAGCAAATCTCTTCCACGTTGACAAGAAGAAGGCCATACTTTGGTGCCTCTTGTGTACAAGTACCCTGCCTTTGCATCTTTTGTAGGTATTACTCTCTTTCTAACGATAGCTATTTCCTTTTTTACATTATGATGACAATACTTGCTGGTTCTTCTCCACCCAAACATTTAGGAATATTTCCGTCCTAGGGCATCAATTGGCTAATCCGTCGCCTCCAGTTGGAATTCTACCATCTTTTTGACGACCGGGTCTAACGACTTTATTTATGTGGTGGTGGATGAAAGCTTCCTCTCCGACGCCCCATACATAAACCCCGACGGCGGCCTCGGTCCTGATACGGTTGACACTCCGGTTTCTGACGACCAAAATTCACCACCAATTTCCATTATCATATCAAATATTCGAGAATCATACAAAGTCGGAAACTTTGGAGGCCCTTACAGTCCTGCTGATTGTATTGCAATGTACGGTCCGCAGCTTCTGACTCAGCGGCGACATCTGATAGCAGTCACTGTCCCTATAAATGGGACCACCAGGATGTCTCCCGCTTCCGCATTCACCGACGAGGCTACATCGGATGATACATCCGACGATAACTGTTCCTCTTCTGGTGATACTTGCGATCCTTCGGATGACACTGCCAGCATATTCCCGACACAACCGTTCTGGAACGGTTCGTCTCTCATTGCCTTCGATTTTATTGGTGTAAACAGTGGCAGCGACTGGCTCTGCAGCGGCTACGATGATTTCAACTCCCAACCGGGAAGCCATGGCAATGCTGCGCTGGCCCATAAGCTTTTGAGCCAGAATGGCACATGGTTTCTTCGTCCATACGATCCACAGGAAAATTCTGCGTCAGCTTATCCGATCGAGTACTGTCTGAGCGAGGAAAAAGTTCAGCAACACTGTGTGCTACAGCATGTTCCAGCCCTATTTGGAATAGTGGTCGCATGCAACCTCATCATATTGCTTTGTATGTTTGGCACAGTACACATATTATCTCAGGAAAAGGACGCTATTCTAGCAACAGTCGGAGACGCCGTGGCCTCGTTTCTGAAATGGCCTGACCACCATACTAGAAGTCGATGTCTGATCAGCTTTTCCAACCACAAAATGATTACCAAGTATGGATCTTGGAAGCGCGGACTCCCACTGCCGCTGACACATAAGGCGTCTAAAACAAGGTTATTTCACGTAACGTCAAAAACGCACTGGTTCGCTACATTGGCCACTTGCGTTCTATTCTCGTCGGTCGGCATTTACTTTCTGTTGAATTTCATCCAAGAACTGAATATAACGAGCGTTGCATCTACACAAGACATCTGGAAATTCGGTTTTGGGAAGCCTAATACCCACGCCATCATGGAAACATTTGATACAAAGACCTTCAACATCTTTCAGAACATCTTGGTTGCAAACAGTTTTCAACTCGCTCTGTCAATCACTTACTTTCTATACAATTCACTTTTTACCGCACAATGTTGTGCACTTGAATGGTCCATGCATGCCAAACGCCATCAGCCACTTCGTGTGACTAATCCAACAGGCAAACAACGATCCACGTGGTTCCTTCACCTCCCTTTCAAATACGGTCTCCCTCTTACCATTACATCGATGGCCCTCCATTTTCTAGTTTCCCAGTCAGTCTTCATCCTCAGCATCCAATGGTACTGGCTTGACGGCTCCAAGGACCTCGTGAATTCAATCTTCACCGTAGGATACTCCCCGTTAGCAATCCTATGCTCGATCTGTGTCATCGCCGGGCTCATGCTCGTGCAATGCTTACATTCCCTTCGGACGCTCGACTCCAGCATTCCCGTCCACGGCAACCTCAGCATGGTAATCAGCGCGGCCTGTCATCCCCGGCCCACCGCTGGAGAGGAGGGAGTCCCAAACTCACACGACTCTATGGCAACAAGGCCGTTGAGATGGGGTGCCGTCCGTCAGGCTGACGAAGGGGCGGACCTCAACCACAGAATTGGGCATTGCGCGTTGACAGCAGAAGCAGTTGAGATGCCGGTCCCGGGTCGCAAATACGCTTAGAAGGCGGAAGGAAACTGTGGAGCTAAATTCGTACACTTGCGCTATAAACTTTCTGCAAAGAGAGGTTCATTGTTCTTCCCTGACTGGGCCGTAACTATTTCAAAACATGGTCTAGAAAGAGCTTTTGCTAAGCTCGCGGTTGGTTGCAGAGAAGAGACTTTTCGCTGTGGAAATATTCTTAGCTTGGATGGTGACATATTATGGGCTCTAGATGGTTCGGTTGAAGTTTATGTGGACTGGGGCGGCTGCGAGAAGATTGATGCACTATGCGCAGGGGTGGTCATCCTGAAACATCATTGTCTATCTGCACCATAGCCGACATATCACTTGGCGGCAGAGAAGGGCCATCAATCGCACGTCGACCGGCGAAGCAAGACTGTCAATAACCACCCTTCTAGATCCAGATACTCATCAAAAGACGATCATACTCAAACCCATCAGACTTGAGACAAAAGATACTGCATTCAATTAGAAAGGTAGTAATGCTTTTCCGCACCGACATCTCCCACCGGCCCACTCCCACAATAACTCCAACATTATATCTAGTTTGGTCAGGCTAGGATAGTAAAATGCACCGTACCCAAAACAATAGTCCCGACCCGATGCGGAAAAAAATCTTTTAGATATACAGGTCAGATTCCCACGCAGCCCAACCCACGCACAGCAAGAACCGTAATGGTCTGGATCCATTCGCTCGCAAATGCACGGATGCTCATACGTATACATGGCCATATCGCAACGCCACGCCAATTCAGCCCAGGATGATACACGGAAGCGATCACACCTCCATGATGTCTTCCCCGCCCTTCCCGTCTCTGTCTCGTTCATCCGCGATCCCGTCAGCAGCAAAAAGCGCCCTCTTCTCGATGGACGCGCGGAATTGATGCCAGCAACTACCAAAATTAGCACACGACCAACATTCGGAGAAAAGATTACCCACTTCGGCGCCTCAAGCACATACCGCCCCATCGCCTCGCGAAACCTCTTCTTATACTCCTTCGGACTCGTCACCGTCGGCCGATTCCTCCCGCCCCCCCCACCCCCCAGCCCCCTCTCCTTAATCCAACTCTCCAACTTCTTATCCCACGTATACGTCCTAATACAATCGATAATGCCCACCACCAACTCCTTCCGCATCTCATCAATCGCCACCATCAAGCTATAATCCATCACATTCTGCCGCGCCAAAAACAGCGTATCATTGTGCACACTCCCGCGCAGCAACTTCTTCGAATGCTCCCTTGCAAACAGCGGGCTCTCGTAGATGAAATCGACCATGTTCTCGTCGAGCAGCACCTCCCCCCCCGCGCCCGTGCTCTCCACTTTGCGGTTGCGCATGCTGCCTTTCAAGTCAAAGATGCGCGTCGGCACCCGGTCGTAGAAGAGGTTCTCCATCACGAGCAGGAACCAGTTGCACTCGACGCCGGTCACCGGGTTCTTAATCACGACGTTATAAAAGCCGAGCATCTTGGCGATGACGGAGGGCAGTTCATGAAAAAAGGCTTCGGACATGATTTGGAAGTAGGCGGGGGCGAATTTGAGAAAAGCTTGGGTCTCGATGGGGGATAGTGATTTGAGGACGAAGCGGTCGTCGAGCGTTTTGAGAAACAGAGATTTGGTTTTGCCGCCCTTGGAATCCCATTTGAGGCAGCGGGACAAGGACTCGACGATACGGTCGCTGACGCCGCATTTTCGGCGGACGGCGTCGAATTGCTCGGCGAAGAAGATCTTGCAGAGCATTTTGGCCGGGCCTTCTTGGAACTGGTATCTTAAGTGAGTTCCAGTTGCACGGAGGAGGGAGTGCATCACATCGGCTTGGTTTTCTTCGAGTCCGCCTTCTGAATGTGGGGGAGGATTTTGGATTTCGGGATGCTGTTGGATGGACAAGAGTTTGGATTTGTAGTCGGCTGAGTCGAGAGCAAAGGCGATTAGAGAGGAAGGCTCATCCTCGCGGACGATGATATCGCTATCGGCGAAGATATGGTCGGATGCGCTCAAAGGGTAGTCGAGGGGGGCCCAGCCACTGGCAGAACGCTCGGCCCAGAAGGCAGTGAGTATTTTCATGAGAGACGTGCGTTCATTTTTTGGGAGTTCTTTTAGATCGATGTCATCGGCTGTCATCTTGGCGAGGTGTTCTGGTGTCTCTGGAATTGGCATGTTATCTAAGAAAGATTGTTCAGTTTCGCTTTGATCTTCTTCCGTCTCTGACTGCGTTTTGCTCGTTTCCATTGTTTCTGGCTCGCCCTCGGTCGTCTCTGCTGCTGCATCCTCATGATGAAAGGTCTCGTCTTTCGTAGGACTTGTCTTGGCCATTCCAGTCGCTGTGTCGATCGAGACACCAGACTCGTCCATCTGAGACGGCATTGAGTCTGGGAGCTGCTCTTCCTGAGAAAAACTTTCATCGGACGTCTCTTTTTCCTCAACGGCTTCATGAACATTTCTATACACTTCAACAATTGGCTTTGAGGAAGCTAGTGGATACACCCTTGAATGCCTCGATCTTGCAGCTCGCTGTTTACGTTCCTTCATGCGCTCTTTCTCGAATTCTCGGCTAAGCTGCTCAAAGTGCTTTGCAAGGTTGGTGACACGCGTGTCTTTACGGTTTGCTACCGACCTCGGTATCAAAGAGTGGCCTTTGCTTAATTTGCCGTGTTTGAGATGGCTTAAGCCGAACCGGTCTGACAGCTTCTTTTCGCTTGCCTTCTGGTGACCTTCAACCCCATGCGGAGTAGGCGTCTTTGGGGTTCCAGATCCAAATCCTTGTGTAGCTGTGATTGCTTCTACAGGACCACTTGAGCTCTTTTCACGTCGGAGACTAGGCGCAGCAGGTTGGGATTGGGCCCGAATCAATGGCGGCGAAGGGCCAGCACCAGCGACAGCCGCCCGTCGAGTAGAAGGGTCAAGAGGTCGTGGTATGGCAGATGGTTGCTGACTAGGCTGTGCTCGATGTGAAGCATCTTGACTCTCATCTGCTGAGATTTCACGCCCGTCACTTTTGGATTTCGGCGCGATAGCGGGACCTTCCTCCTTTCCGCTACCATTAGACGTGTCGGAGGATATTTTAGAAATGGGGGGAGATTGACCAATTGATTTGCCATCGCTTTCTAGACTTGTTTGCGACTCTAGCCCAGGAGGGAGAGCAAGATCAAGATGTCTAACATCGGGGGTAGATTGTGGAGGAGATACCGAGGTGCTCAAAGTCTTGTCAAGATTCATTTCCGGAGCCGGCGCAATCGCCTGGGCTGTATCGTTAAGTAGAGTTCCAGAATGCTCCTCTACAACAGACTGTAGCACATTCTGCGTTTTTTCTGGCGACAGCTGTGTCAGCTTCCTAGGCCTTGTAGGTCGCGAAACTGGGTCAATGCCGATAGCCCCCTCACTTTCTAACTTTTCGTTAATAGCAGCATCATGAGTATCAGAGGTAGGCGTAATCGGTGCGTCATCCGTCGACGTTAGAGAGGTGACGGATATATCTCGATCAAGGAATATTTTACTTAGCTGCAAAGTGGCGAGCCGTCTGATATCCTTCTCAGATGGAAAGAAGTTTCTTTCAAACTCAGCAAAGGTCGCGTCCCATTCCGCCACTTTTTCTTGTGTGAATCTCATGGCTCGGTTCAACGGTATTGTCTCCCAATGTCGCGAATTCACATACCGGTCTTGGAGTTGCCTGATCAAATAGACATGCTCTTCACTGGCGCGCTTCGCTAGCTTTTCAATTTCTTGCTTACAAGCCTCGACCGTCTCAGGCAATACAGCTGCTGAATTGATTGCTTTGATGCGGCTCTTGGTCGAAAGCATGAACTTGTTGATCCGTTGTTCAAGCTTTGTATATACTTCGTTGCGGAACTTCAGATCATTATCTACTTTCCAAGTAATCCGCATTCGAGGCACAATAATCTCTAAAAGATTGATTGCATCCCAGTGAAATCGGAGTGCGAAGTCTTTGAATCCAAAATAGCGAAGATGGTCGCGATGCAGATCATGAGGGCATATACCTGCGCGTGCATGCAGATCGGCGCTCCAGAATGATAACTCTAAATATTTACCAAAGGAATACTTCCAGGTACCACTCGACATTGGAATGACAGGTGTCTCGTTTCCACAAATTTTGCATTGACTCCACATCAAGATTGTCTCTTGCATGCCACGCATTTTAGCCGGATAGGGTATGACAAACACACTGACCTGAGCTTCTCCATGCACATACTGACGGTGATGTTCGTGCATTTTACGTTCGCACCCATTGGCTGTGCAGACATTGTTCGCACTATAACACAAGTCTTCCACATACTGGCCGAGAGTTGAATCTGGAACGAATTGGTCCACACTTTCATGTTCGTCGTAAAATCCTAGTGCTAAGAGCTCTGGGCCAAAACAAGGGACAGACGTGGATGTGCAGACTTGGCTATAAAGAACGACAATGTTTTGGTGGCTGTACGGGTCAAACAAGTTTCGATTACCAGAGAGGTACGTTTCCCACTGACGTTTCTGCGTCTCATAATTGTGGAATGCTTTGTCATATTCAGAGTCATGGACCGCATGCAGAATTTCTCGGACCTTCTTAGAAGCACCAGAAAGGGACGCATGCACCATTTCTGGTTGGATCAATGTGAATTTCTGACCTTTGGCTTTCTCTTCAACAGCCGGGTCCGATGAGACATCTTGGTCCCGAAGCCTCTTAAGATATGCAACGCGTCTCTCAAGCTCTCGAGCGCGCATTAGCAAATATGGCTGCATAAATTTGACAAATGGCGAAGCTGAAAGAATTTTGGTCTGATGTTTCTCGACCATGTCTTCGTAAAATGTTGGCACAGGGATATCATCAGGAATATCACTAGAGTCGGCGCTTTGAATACGGGTTGGTTGAAGCATAGCCTCTGACTTTCTGCCATCAGTCTGATCGGAATGAGAAAGCTTTGTTTGCTCGCCATCAGCCTTGCTTTGATCTCTAAGCCGTTGGTTCACGGCGTTGATGCCAGGAGTATGAGGAGTCAGGTGGTTGCGAGGTTCCTTCTGGGAAGAAAGAGACCCATCTTCCGTAATTGTCGGAATAAGGGCAAACTCATCTCTCATCAGACATGTCTCTAATTTCAGATTATACACAACATAGACCATGAACTCTGTGATTTGTTTGATTTTCGTCAAAACATCTCGTTGAGCACCTCGAAGAGCAATTGTGCATCCAAGCTGCGGAGCACATCCGGAAATAAACATGTACGTTCTTTTACGTTCATTGAAAACGTATGTTTTGACATCGAAGCTCTCACAAGTACCGGTATGCGCTGGTCGGGCCGCTAATTTGTCCATTGAGGTGACAATTCTTGTCTGACTGCAGCGTGAGACAGCCTCCAGCACAGAAGGTTTCACATTGTATGCAGTCGCAATATTCGCCTTTTCCAACAGCTGAAGTGCTAACCCAGACACATTCTTCTGTGCGAGCAAAAGATGCGGCCCTAGTGCCGCGATTCGATTCACAAGATTCTCCAGATACTCTCTTTCTTGCCGGATCACTGGTTCGAGGCTCATGAAATGCTGCTCATGCCGAGCGTACTCCAAAGGAAACGTAACAATGAGTATGTTTGGCGTTGAAATGCTTCTCGGCATACTTTTCAGAGCAAGATTTTTGGTGAACACAAGACCAGATACATACGCAGTGTCGCCTGGTCGACCCCCTGGAATCTTCTTCAGCTTGACATAATGACGGATATCAAGATCGTCTCCGTGCTGCACATCCGGGTCAACGTCATCGGTGGCCTTCAACAATATCGGTATCAAAGCGGTTTCCCAGCTGTCAACTTTGGGTATATTGGCATCTTGTAGTTGCTGCCGTAATAGCTTTCTGACATGCTGAAGACTTGCCCGATTCAATTCAACAGCTGGGGCGCCTGCGCCTTTCATGGAAGCGCTCCTCGTTAACCTAAATCTGCCAGGCACAATCGTCTGCCCCGGGGATATCATCGGACTCGGCGATCCATGCTGCGGTGGGGCCAGTGTATGAGGTTCGCGTGCAGACCTTGGTGAAAGGTACTGGTGCACACTACTGGCAACACTTAGATTCCGGCGCCTAGAAACGCGAGGGAGGTTGACGGCTCGCGAACTATTGATACTGATCTCGTCGGCATCTCTATTTGGATTTAGAAGGCTTCCAGTATATCTATCTCCTGTGCGGGAACGACCTTTTCTTACAGCTGCGAGAAGACCACCGAATGCAGCCCTCTCGTTGTCGGGTGTACTTTTGGACAACCGTGACTCCGTCACTGGAAAGATGCTCGATGGTTCATCTTCGCTTGAAGAATTGTCTGAGAAATCTTGATTGAAGTCTGCGTCGATGATACTATCACGATGAAACGTAGACTTTCCCGAGTCGTCTTCTTGCTCTTCACCAATACGGCGCTGGAAAGGAGCACGCTCGTCATGGTATGACTTGAAGCTACGAATGTGTTGATGCTTTGAATGGTTCCTGCGGTGGCCATGGCCAATCGAGTGAGAGGTCCGAAGGGATCTTGATGAGCTAGGTCGAGGCAGGGGTCGATCAGAGTCAAATTCAAGAATAGCAGATCGCCTATTCGAACTATCAATGGCCCTTCGAACAGGTATACCCATAGTCGGTGTCTTAGCCATTTGATCAAGTGGCTGGGAGGCGATGGATGCTGTATCGTCATCTTTCAGAAGGGCCTCGCGTTTTAATTGTTGTTCTGAAATTGGAGTATGCGGCCGAAAAGTCGTCATTGGACTTGGGACAACAGCATCATCCACAGAGTAATCCGAGGAATCAGAATCGTGCGCGGTAACCATAGCCTCACAGGGCAAACATACCCTAACAGTACCACTCACGCCAAAGTAATTGCCCGGAAGAAGTGTCGTGCATTTATTGTCGAAAATCTGACCGCACGTCCGACAGTGATGTTTCCTGTGAAAAGTGGTAAATTGCTGTTGACAGTGAAAACAATCTTTCGCGTTCTCATCTCGCATCCAGAATTCTCTGCTTAAGAGTTTGCTTCGGAGCTTATTCAAGACAATTTTGGGGGTGGCCACTGAGCCCCCTCTCGAGTCTGCAGGACCATCAATCCCAACATTGCTGAATCGAATATGGCTTGGAACATTCTGATTCGTTGCCATAGAATCTGAAGAAGCTGTGCGAGCAAAACCGGGTAGTCTAGACTGGCTAACGCGCGGTGTCATTCTGTCAGTTGGGCGCTTGATCATCACGGCGGGATTGCCATTGAATGCAGGGAACGAGGTGGTCCCGACACTGCCAGATGTATCGCTGGATGTGTTCTTGGCAGTCATTTGCTTAAGACTTGCTTCATTCGTCATAAGTCGTAAGGGGTTTTGAGATTTCGAAGACGGTGCGGATGATTCACGGGTAGAAGTCCGAGCGAGAGGTTGTGATTCTGCAATTTTAGATAGAGCTTCAACCGAGCCTTCTACAGCGGTGTTATTTCTCGAGTGGTGGGACGATACCGGCTCAGGTAAATTAATGGAATGAAATGACCCTTCGCGCTCGTGAAGTGACCGGGCATCGGTTTTTTTCTTATCCGGGAAAACACCATCTTGCAACCGTGGGGAAGGAAATTGATGTTCTGGAAACTCGGGTTCTTGAGTGCTAGAATGCGAAGGCACTCGAAGGGATTTTTCATTGTCAACTCTTAGCTCTCCCCTGCCCAACTGGTTTGACTGATCTGGCTTATATCCACTCTTGCTGTCTTCCTTCGAAGCTGTGACGCTGACCTCGGCAACAGTTGGATCTGTTGTGCCACTTTGGGTCTTTAAGGGACCAGTAGGTGATCTGACAGCAGGAGTCGATGGGGCAGACGTTTTTGATGAATTACTCATAGGCCTCGTAGATAATTTTATCGGATGTTTACTGCCCTGGTGAGCGCTCTCCACGGCAGCCTCAAGAGATGTCAGAGTTGGGGAGTGAAGCCTGGACGGTTGGCCCGATGACGGAAAGCTTTGGAGTAAATCAGTCTGTGAGGGTTTGATGCCAGTTGACGAAGGTCGAAAAGACGGTGTGCTCTGGTTGGAGCTTCTTGTGGAAGCATCGTCGCCAGCGACCTGTGCAGACGGTACCTCTGCGACCTTAGAAAGACCTGGGCTTGATGCCCCAACTGAAGACCTGAATCTATTGTATAATCCACTGATCCCACCCTGTAGTTCGCCAGCAATGCCTTTATTTTCATTTACCACTGTGGTTGGGGGAGGAGCGCTGTACTCGTTGAAGACGGTGAGAGTTTGGGATTGTGAAGCTGCAGTGTGGATTTGATTGAGAGTTTCCACCAATGTATCTCGGTCGATTTCGGTTGCAGTAGATGCCCGAGAGTCGCGGCGTGATCCTCTTCGGCCCAATGGCAGGAAAAGTGAGGAAGCCGATGGACTTGGCGCATCTTGACTGCTGGTAGTAGTCATGATTGTGCGAGACTATGAGCAGAACTTGTGCGGCAAAGCAGCTTAAGCTGAGGCTCGCAAAATGTAGAACCCAAGGAAACAAGAACACCGGAAGTATCGATCGTATTGAACATAGCCTTTCGTTCTCAAGAGTTTAAAGCAGGTATATAAGTCGATCCAGCCAATTCGCAGGACTTTATGGCGATTTTTATACAGACCCAACGCTGGATATGTATTCTTCAAATCTTGCAGCTTGTCGGGTAGCCTTCACTCTTGCGTCTAGGATGTGTTTAAGGTCGCTTCGAAGTATTCGGCGGGGACGGTCTGCCGGTCAAGAACTATGGTATATTTTGTTTCTAAGATCGAAGCTTCAGGGGTTCGGACGAGTCTCAGCACAGGTTCCCCAGTGTTTGGTATGCTGACATTCCACAGAGGCTAAACAAGCGTGGGATGTTGCCAAGCTGGGAGTTCCTTCTGCAATGTCAAGCTTGTCGATATTATTCACTCGGTCTTTTTAAGGTGCTCCTCAACACGAAGACGGAATTCTCGTGGTCACTGAACGGCCCTGCTCTTCCTTGGATGATGGTGAGGACTCGGGACAAAGTCTTGATGTTATATGGATCGCTCGGTCCAATCCCATGAAGCTGCTCTAAGAGAGGGTTCTGCGTGGCAAACAAGGGCTCCTTTTACAATGTCATTAAGAATATCGGAGGAATGTAACTTGTCGTAGAGACCTTTGAAACGGCAGTGCGTGTTGGATTTTTCGCCCGCGGGCTTGACGACACGTTGAGACGTGATTTGACCGAGGCAAAAAAGGGTATTTCGTAGGAGGAATGCGAATGCAAAGATTAACTGTCATCAATCATCAGTCATCAGATCGTGGCGAAGTATGTCACTTTATGGATGGGAAGAGTTTGCGGCGAAATCCTTATGCCACACCTTTGATCTTGTGTTGACATGCAGCCCGGGCGAACCAATGACGTCTGTGCTTACAGGAAGAACCGTTCAGGCGTGTCTTGCCCCGCGCCTTCTCTCACCTTGGGCTGGACTCGGCACCGTTCCGCCCGCTCGTTCGCCGCACCTTCCGCGTTCTTCAGGGTGCTTTACGCGGTGCGCGTCTCCCCGATTTTGACGTGAAGGTCGTTGCTGCCTTGAACGCAACGGCAGGCCACCTGACAATCTCGAAATGCCAAGATCAACGTCTCAAGGCTCTACGATACCCGCACCAAACTTGTGCAAGGTCCTTGTTGCAGGCTCCCTCAAGCATGGAACGGGGCCTCCAGAAATGGATGCGCTCGCTTGTTGAAGATCGACTCAAGAAATGCATCGGAGTCACACGCAGCGACGGCGTTGCGGAAGAACGCGGGAACGAGCTTGGTATCAAACAAGACTTGAGCAATCTCTACATCTCAGTACCCTCAGGGAGCCACGTGCAAGCCTTAAGAGTACGCAGATCCCACGTCAATGAAGAAACATACTAAAGCAACATACTTCTAGTGGTCGTCCAATTCTTCAGGCTTGAGCGCCATCGCCTCAGACTCGGAGTCATTCATTACCATGGAGTTTGACCCGCCTGCCGAGATCGCTTTTCGCAAGTGCATTGATCAGGAATCAACAGATATTGAAGTAGCCGTCGTCTTGAAGCTAGAGGAGAGCCAGATCCGAGTGACCGACTGCTTCTCTCCTCCAAGGCTCTTCCTATGCGCCAAAAGAATCGATGTCCGGAAAGAAAATAGCAATCTCAGTTTCGGTGCATCTCGAAGGCTTGTTGAACAGGGCAACATAATACAATTAATATCAGCATACAGTGTTTGGAAACAAGACGATGACAACTCGAGGACCAACGGTGGCATATCTGCAGAGCAGTGTGAATCTCAGAAAAATGACCACGTAACGTTACGATCGAGCTCAGATGAAGGCTATAATTCGTCGGCTGAGTTAGCCACCCAAATTCGTCCTGCCAGAATAACGAGCACGTCACACGGACCGAAGTCACACGCCGTTCAGCCCGACCGTGAAAAGCTAAGAGATATTTTACGCAGACAACGCCCAGCACCTCAGAAGAGTTCTACGCAAAAGGTTATGCCGTTAGTCAAGAGCCAGGATCCAGAAGCTGGAAAGGAAGCATGCTCGACTAGTAACGAACACCCGGATGTGGTCACGTTAGCCGACCGCCACGAGAAGGTCCCATCATCGCCTTCAAACCCGCTTTCTTCGAGTGCTGCCAAAATCGCTCCAAGTCCATCACCGAAACTCATTCAAAATGATCCTCATCCAAGCCCTAAGAGGGTCAACCCAGATATACAAGTCCCGGCTTCATCCAGTCCTCAGCTATCCAATCACCAGTCAAAAATTTCCTCGAGTAGAGCTACTAAAGTTTCTGACTCTCAAGGACAAGAAAAAATTAATCAGCAATCTCCAGTTGACACTGGGCCCCAAGAAGAGAAGAAAGCAGTACATGAGCCTCAATCTACTTGGCAGAGACCATCTCAGGAGATTTGGGAAGAGTACCGGGACTCGCTTGGAACAAATGGCTCCTTCCCACGTCACACAGTCCAGATACCAGGGACACAGGAAAACATGTTTGGCGATCACGCCTTCTATCCGCCTCTCCCGGGGAAAGGCAAGCCGAAGACCAACATACCTATCGCGCTATTATCCGCTATAACTGACTTTGTTGATTGTCTACACGAAGCTTCACCGGATCAGATGGAGATTGAAGAGCCGGAGCAGAAGCCTTCGGATGAAAAGGGGGACGAGGCTAATCGTAGTGAGAATGAAGACGAGGACGAGGAAGTTCCTCCTTCTCAATGGCCAAGCTCTCCCTTTCGACCTTCACGCAATACAAATGGAGCGGTAAATGAGCAACCTACATCCAGTCCACACGATGTTGCGCAACCTCCGGTCTTCGAAATCGATAGTGACGAAGACGAAGGCGAAGTGTCAGTGTTCCAGTCGCCAAGCTCTCCTGCAGAAAGTCTACGTTTGCCACCAGACAGCAGTGCTATAGATGCAGAATCCATAGATTCTCCAGCAAGACCTCCAAACGAAGACCCATCTCGGTATGTTCAATCCACCGAAAATTATACAACACCAAATGTCGATCTTGACCCCGAATACCAGTCCGAAGACAAAGTCTCTAATTCCGTCCAAAACAAAGACAATGTCCCAGTCTCACTGGCTGGAAGCCCAACAGACCGTTCTACAGAGGCATTTTCGCGACAAGAAGACGTAATAAGAACCACCCCTGACCCAATACCCAGAGAGCTCCCCAGAAGTCTTCTCAGCTCCCCTGAAATCCCATCTTCAAGATCCATTCTTGTACATCGCACGCCACCTCCTAGAGACAAGAGTCGTTCCACATCTGTTACTCCTGCACGAGGCCTCCTAACGCAGATCGCATCCTCACAACCCAATATCTCTCCGTCTTTGTCCGCCCACCGGAAGAGACCGCTAGTCATCTCCCCAGCCAAAATACCCGATTCCGTTAAGCATCCTAGACTTTCGTCCCCAGACCTATCTATTCCCATCAATTCGCAACACCCAACTGTAAAGTCGCGGAGAATAAAGGAGCAATTTCTGGCCTCGCTTGAGAAGCATGAAGATTCAATTAGTGCGATTGTAAAACCACCAAGGGTTCTTGATGAAGACTCAGACAATCCCACCGCCAAATCTCTCAAAGCCAAAGCTAAATTTCTAGCCGAGCTCCAAAAACCTGAGTTTGAAGCGCAGCGACCGGCTTCGCCTCCTTCCCCAAAACCGAACTCCATACCACTGTCGACGCCTGGTCATCCGCTTGCTCCAGGATCCAAAGAAAACTCCCCCGATCCTCTCGCATCGCCCTCACTTTCCACGCCATTCCTCGCTGACAGTTGCCATCCGCCTTCACCGGCCCAAAATCGAAAAGACTCATCATCGCCCTCGCAGCAGTCTCCACCTCCACCCACCTCGCCTCATAACCCTCCCACCCCTTCACAACCCCAGCCTGACCCCGCACCAGCCCCAAGACTCAAACTCTTCGACATCCTAGCCAAGCTGGGCAAATACCCCCCTCCGAAACCGGATCCGGACGTGCCCATGAAGGAAGCGCCGAGTCCCACCCCAAAAGCTGAGAGCGAGAATGAGGATGAAGATGAAGCGAAGACGTGGTACCACGCGCCGAACACGCCGTTCAAGATCTGGGCCGCGCAGTACAATGCGTTGCCGGGGGTGAGGAGGGAGAATGAGAGGGCGAGGGAGGAGTGGGGAGCGGTGGAGCTTGGGGCTTGGGGGGCTGCGTGGGAGGATAGGGGGAGGCGGTGAGGAGGAGGTGATTGGTGGATGAGGAGAGAAAAGGTGGGGGATGGAATGAGCGGATGGATGCTTTGGTGCTGTGTGTGTGATTTGGGGGAATGGGTTGGGTTGGGTTGGGTTGGGGGTTTTGGGAGGAGAGACGAACCGAGGCGGTGAGGGGATGAAATGAACAGAATAGAATGATACGATATGATACGATACGATACCCCTTTAGCATGGCATGGCAGATTGTGAAAAGTCGGAATTTCGGTACTATTGGTCGGCGTTGAGATAGAATAGAAAAATAACCATCAGATAATGAACTGAAACGTGGGATCACAAGTGCATGTCGATAGACTTTTTTGTCTTACTCCACCTACACTGTATACGATGAGATTTAGAATATCGATCCCATGAAGCCACGAGACAATACCGTACGTTCTTGACCCTCGAACTCGAACTAGTGCAGATCGCAGGGAAGTACGTGAGTGAGGGTTTAGGTGCTTCTTAGATAGCTGGGTTCGGGTTGTGCTGGCCGGGGCTGGCCGAGTCATGGTTGAGGTTAGATTTCGCAGGGGGGGACGGGTTAGTAGCTGGCTAGCTGGCTGGCTTGCGGATCACAACACAACATGGAGTGGTTTGAGTGTATTGCATTAAATTTACGCTGTATCGGTCGGTCGGTCGTCTTCGGGGCTTGGTTTAGGGACATGGTCGGGGTACGTGGGTTTGCTTGAAGCGGATGGATTTTGGATGGTAGAGAGTGTAGATAGGTACGGGTTGATAGGTGGGTTTCATGGAACGTAGCGTAGCGAGCTGTGGGGATAGAAGAGAATTCTCGTCGAGTGTTCGCAAATGCTTCCAGTAGTCATAGATTGTGTAATAGCATCGTATTGTAGATATCAACAGCAGGATTCTGGTTGTTCCAGGCTTCGGGGACTGACGTTGAAAGTGTTTCAGCGTACGGTTCGTACTGTAGAGAAGTGCGTCCAGTAGATGCATCAAAAGCCCTGGAAAAAGGAAAAGGTTAAATGCGTAGAGGGTCATCTAAATGGTCGTAGATGACGGGCGTTAATAGACCCAAGGGTATGATTGCGATGGTAAAAGAGACAATTAGACGGAACTGAGTACGAGAAGATCTTCTGAGTTCCAGAATATATCGGCATCCGTCAGACGAGCTTTCGTCAAGTCGGCGTCAAAATGAGGATTCCTAGCTTAGGTTTTGGCGTTTGGCATGAACGTGCTAGAGGACAAGTTGCGGTTCGGATTTAGATAACAACGTGGAAAGTACCTGGAGTCATACAGTGGCCTCATTATCAAGACGTCAGATTTGAAATTTCATTTTCACGCTTCGGGAACAAACATTTGGAAGGGAAACGAAGTCTTTGCCGATGATAGTTGCCAGTTATGCCAAGCCATGCCAAGATTGCCCCTGATTGGTTGAAGTTCAAGGCGTCGTTGAAAAGAGTGAAAACCTTTTTCACGATACCCACGGCAACTACCTCTTAACACAGTTCAAAGATGGTCCGGCCGCAATTGAATTATATTATCGCAGACTAACCATTGACTTTATACACAGAACTTTCATCTCCGTTGACAGAGAGGGATAGGAGTCTCCGCAAGTGGTGAGGTTTCCGGGTGCCTGCAAAGGTGATTTTCATTGGTCAAAAGTCGAGCTTCAAGTTCTGCGACGCTGGCACACTGCTGCCTATCAAGAATGAGCATTTGTAATAGGGTCTAAGAAAAGAGAAGAAGCATACTACTGGCGCGTCTAGACAAGCGAACAAAGAACGAGGTGACGTCTTGATTCAATTAAGAAGATATGCTCCGAATCTGCCCATTTCTAAGCACACGTTTTTCCAAGTTCTGCTCTTTTCTTCACTGACCTCTCACAAATTTGCCTCGTGCCCCTCTCCATCTGCCCCTCTCGTCTCTGTATCTATAACCGCCTTTCTGCAAGCATTCGGGGCAGATCGCCTGGTCCCCGCCCGAAACCTGCCTCCACTCTTCTTCATAGTAGGCGCGGACATTCGTCTCGTCGGTCAAGTTTGTCCAACTTCCCTGCCTAGGTTTGAATCTGGCGCAAGCGACGCAATAGATCCATCCTGGCGGTGCCGAGTGGGGCACCAGGCGGGTCAGCTTGTGCCAAGATGGGCTGTTAAAGCAGGGATTCGTGATGTCTACAAGAGTACTGGCTACTGTGGCCATATTCTTGTTGGTCAAGCCCAGACATATTTGGTAAGCAGGATCACCGAGCTGGCTCAGAATCATCACAATGATTTCTTTCGGAAGCCTGTCCAGACCACAAGCCACGCTTGAAACGTGCGAGTGACGGGTGTTGAGTATCTCCCAAGTTTAGTGTTCCATAACAAATCAGGGCAAAACTGACGAGAAGAACTCACTGCTGATGGAACTGAAAAGCAATTTTCTTCGCTCCTAATTTCGCTATTGGATCTGGAATGGCTCTTTGAACTTAGTGGCGAATAGGGAGGACGGATCCGTCCAAAACTGGGATGAGGGCTGGTTGAGTTTCCAGACACTGTCAAAAGATGAGACTACAACTTGTTTAGCATCATCGCTATATAGATTTTGCTGACTCACTCGTGCCATCTTTGAGTCTGAGATAATCATCTATGTGGTGGGCTTGTTCGAAATCGTCTCTCCCCAGAATGTCGTAGACCAAACAGTCTGCGAGATAATCAGGTGGGAAAGGAGAAGTCCAAGAAGCCGAATAACGACTCGAACGTCCCAAGGCTGACGCGGCTAAGCGAGATGATAACAAGGCATTGTGCAGCTGATATAGATGTTGTTCACTTCGCACCTTCCATAATAAACGTCCTTTGAGTGATTCACCGCAGATGGCTTGAAAATTTTTCACCGCCAACACAGGGAGAGACCTATATCCCTAAATTTCTCAACTCCAGGCCCACTCCAGCGACCATGACTCTTGCTTCAGCACTTGGTCCGTTTAGTAAGGCAATTGTCATTGCTGCTGCATCTGCAACCGTAGTATGTTCATCTACTTCCTTAATCACTGTCATGCTGCTTAGTGTGTCTTTCACTTCTGACGCCTCCAGTGCAGAAAGGTCAATACTCAGTCGCCAAATCTTGAAGCGTTGGTCGCATCCTACGGAATAGATGAACAAGTTTCTTTGGTCGCCTCTCGTTTTTTGAGCTTGATGGTGATTATTGGTGGTCACGTAATTTGAGGCGGTAAGGATTGAGAGACCAGTGATTGCCGCGGTATGCGCGTTGGGAATGAGAAGAGTAGCAAATTGTTGCTCTTCGGTGAAGGGAGCGGACCTTTGAGAAGGTAGGCCATAACGAGAGAATGTAAGACCTATTGCGTTATCGTCTCCTCCAGTTGCTATCAATCGGCAATTCTGATCAAAGTAATGGAGATCAATGCATTTGATGGAGGACTGGTGAATTTGGTGGGTTCTAGAAGGGTGCAGGATGTCCTGATTTAGAAATTGAGACGACGTCGTTGCTTTCCACACCGCAATGCGGCCATCTGTGCCAGCCGTCAGCAGATCCACCCATGTGCTGGTCGGCGGCCGAAAGATTTTTGCCTGTGTTAGACAATTGCTCCCATATAGACCCTGCTGGAGCAATGTGAACAAAGCTTCCTGCGAATTATATTGAAACACTTTGAGTACAGAGTTCGAGTATACTACATTAAGCAGAAAGCAAGGGCCGGTATCAATGTTGTTGTGGGCAGGGATAGCGACAATGTCAAAGCCGGTGATCCGCAAGTCGGACACTGCTGTCTCCTTTGATAACTCTGCTTCCAACACAGCTCCGATTCCAAAGCTGGGAATATTAGTCGTTACATGCCAGACGAAGAGCTCTTCACAGCCGGCACTGCTTAAGAGATATTTACCACAGGGCGACCAAGCCAAATGTTGTATACCTGTAGTGTGTTTATCCAATGTTCGGACTGAACAGACCCTATCCTTTTTGCCACCGATCGTGCAGATTGTCAGTCGGATCGTAGTATCTTCAGCACCAGTAGCTACTAAAATTTCCTTCTCTGAGAGTTGTTCACAGGCAATGGCTTTAATTTCTCGGCCATGACCACCAGCATGCAAGACTTGGTGAGAAGATGAAGTGAATTGAGCAAAATTAAAAGAAGATGCCTGATTCCAGACAAAACGTCCGGTAGTCTCTGAGTCAGCATCTACATGAAACGCCCAACTGCGGTGAGCGCCACCACATTCCACGGAAAAGGTTTCGGTCTGAAGTGATTCGTTGAAGACGACAAAATCTTTGCTCCGAAAGCCATAAAGGTACAGACAATGAGAAGTTGAGAAATACGCCCCTTCTATGTGAGGACCGAAGGGTAGGTTGGTTCGATGGATAGTTTGCAATTCCTTGCTCTTGAGACAAAACGTATGTAAGGCATAGTAGCCATCGCGGCCGCATGTGAGGAATGGGGCATCTGAGTTGCCACGAGCAGGTAACGCCACCACGCAAGTGATAGCATTCTGTCCATGGATGTGACGCTTACAGAGAGTAGCAGAGGTAGGAGTCGAAAAATGGCCTTCAGAGTTCGTACATTGGTATACAGCCATAGCACCGGCCCGGCTTCCAAGCAAGAGCAATGCGAGCTCTTCCATGATGAGAGCACTCGTCACAAGAAACGTGTCCGGAAGCTCGAAAGTAGAATGTCGATGAAAAGCCACTCTATCCGGTCCTGGTCTAGGAGGCATTTCAATCAAATGGGCCGTGTTAGAACCCATGCAGGTAGCCACCGCGTACAACAGCTCGCGGTGTCCGTTGGTGCTGTAACCCTTCGAAGTGTTGGGAAAAGGCGAAAGATATATCGCACTAATCTTGCGATCTAAACATCGAAGGAGGCTCAAAGAATTATCGTGGTCAAAAAAAGCCCAGACGTCTCCGGTATGCGTCCCAATCAACGCCATATTGTACAAGTCTGACGCGGCAAGCACCGAATAGGAGCCAAATATTCGCGGCACCGCTACGTGTTTCCAGGATAATTGGTTGTATTTCTTGCCTAAACCTGTGAATTTCACCATTGACCCGCCCTTTGTTGTTGCAATCAGAGACTGCTCTGATATCCAGCCGTAATGGACCAGCATGTCATTTCCGCCATTTTGAACCAGAGATTCATCATCCGGGGGTCTTGGCATCAAAACATTGTAGAAGGGGACTCTGTAGGGAGCGCTTTGATTGCTAAACAATGAGCTAGTCGAATAAGACGGCCTTGATATCACCGACCCATCGGCGCCGCCAGTCAAGATCAAGTGCTTCTTATCCTGCAAAGGTAAAACCGCGGAGGACCATATGTTCTTCCCATAGTGAAATTGATCTTTAGAGAGCAAATAGAAATCTACGGCCTTTGCGGACGAACTTTGAGGAATTAAGATTCGCCACTGCCGAAAAGTAGCGTCTTCACCTTGAGACACTAAATATAACAGAGAAGGGGAAGCATCAGAAGGTAAAAACTTAACGCTCCAAATTCGTGAGGCATGTGCGTAAGCATGTGCCACCCGCATACTTCCATTAGAATTCTCTAAATGTTCAGCGATCGCGAATCCAGTCCTATGATTCTCTGGAGACAGGTTCTGAGAATGACTAGATTCTGTTTCATGATCATATGCTGGACAAGTTCCGATGTTCCAAATTTGGATAGTCCGATCATCACTGCAACTTGCAAGAAATCTTGTTGGAACGCCTTCGGGCCCTAAAATCTGCGGTGATATGGCAACCCCAAAGACAGAGCCTTTGTGTCCACGAAAGATATGATGAGTCCTTGGCGTCCATTCTAATACTCCATTATCTGATTCTTCATCTTCTCGGACGCATGACCATACCAGTATTTCTCCAAAGACAGTGCCAGAAGCGACCAGAAATGACCCAGGAGATTGGACAACGATGGAGGAACTATAGAGGATTGACTTTAGCCCGCATGCGATCTCCTCAACGCGGTATTGCATCTTCTGATCTGCTGCAGCAGCTTCTTGACTCAGGAGATGGACAGCATTGTGAGCAGTGATTAATCCGGCGCTGATTTGATGGTTTAATTCCAAGGGGCTGGTGAAAGCGGCCTGTAGAGTCCAGTCCGGGGTTTGGATTTCATACCCAATTTCTAGATCGTTGATACTATGTATTTGGGATGTTCTCAGTCTGCATATACTAACCGAGCGACCGCCCCATACCAGGATGGCAGTTTCGGCCTCCTGGGAGGAACATTGATTATGGGCGATTCCATGAATTGTTTGCGTGGCAAAAATTCGTGCCTCAAATAGACAGCAATTTGTCTTCAAAGCGATAATCTTTAATGAAGAGCCCTGGCCTGCGAGAACAAATTTCTCACCATTTTCCCCAAAATCGATCACCGCAAGCGCTGTTACTGGAAGACATGTTGAAGTGATCTCCGAGAGCATGAAATGGTATGTACAGACCGGAAATCTATGAGTCTAGAAGCGAGGCCATATATGTGGGCAAATTTTGTGTATCATCAGATTGCTGGCGACGATAGCGTGTACGAGCAGTGTTCAGTAGGGTTGATTGTCTAGTAGAAGACCGTCGCTTCCAATCGAAGTTTTGTGGCCGGCGCCAATTTCTTCCGAACCGACTTCGTCCGAGTGGTGCCGGATCTTTGTTGTTTCTTCAGTTTTTTAAGCCCTCGTCGTCAAAGCCTTCCAGCATGGCGCAATTTTCGTCCTTTTGCATACCTTTAGCTAGCTATGCCAATAGAAACTCGGAACTCTGTGGCTAATGATTACACCACGACACCGTTGCGGCCTTGCATGGGCCTGGACCGGAGGGGTGCAATTCGCAACTCCTTTACCACCATCCTCATCGCGCAGGTGAAATGTGAATGGTCGACGCGTTTAACCATCTAGCTTACTTCATTATCATTGACTCGGCTCTATTCAAGGACCTTGCTTGACCATCAAAAGGATGTCTCGAGAGTTCGTTGATCTTACGGGCGATGATGTCCGAGAGTTACCTTTGAGGCGCAACACTACGGAACGAGGTTCAGAAGTCATATCACTTGTTTCCGACGATGAGTCAGCCCAGGTTAGATCATCCTCTAGTAAAAGGAAAACCACCAATTCACGTTCGGGCAATCGTCTAAGCCATGACAAGCGCTCAGCCCACTCCTCATCTCAAGGTACAACATCTGCTGCGCCAGTGAGACGTAATGGCCAGGCAGCTTCGAGGAGCAACGTCTCAAGCACAAGGGGTGCATCAAATTCAAATAGGACTCCAGCCAGTCGACGTGGTCATACAGCAAATGAAAACAATGATCAAAGTTCTAACGCGACTTCACCAAGCGTGATCAATAATCCATTTTCACTGGCCAGATTTGCCACAAAGCCTGCAAATCGCGGCGCAGGTGGTTTTTCCACAATTGATCCTTTGCGACATCATTCTGGTCCCTACCTTACAATCAACGGCGTTCAGACCAAGACACCTTTACATCAAGGCTTTTTGACTCGTCCATCACGCTATGAAGACGAGGACAGCCCCATCAGCAGCAGTAATGATGCGTTATCGAATTTGAATGAAGCAATCAGGAGGGTGTCAAACACTAACGAGCAACAATCATCCACCGGACTCAGCCCGCAACATCCGCCAGTACCGAGTGCGGGTAACACTCAGGTCGGCGAAACCTTGAGTACAAACCTTAATCAACCCAATGTCGTCAGCCAAATGACCCAGCCATCGACAAATCAAGAAATTCAAGATGCTGTCTCAGCTCAAGTATTGCGAGAAGCATCCACATTTTCGTCCATGCCACGCTCTCCGCCAGCGCGGAACTGGTCTCGCGATGTATCACAAAGTATCACACATTCATCAGTCAAAAATCGAACACCGGCGAATGAAAATCAACCACACTCGGATAGCAATGATAGCAGTCAAGCAGCCGATGAAGACATCAATGCTTCTGATGATGGTATTGTTGATATTGTTGACGCAACCATTCCGGAACCTACACAACCCGACCCTCCCTCCACGTCGGTAGTGAATGTCGAATCGCATGAAGACGTACCAATGAACCCAGCCGCTTCACCGGAACTTCAAGCCTCTGTTGAGCCTGTTGCTCTTGAAATTGCACCAATCAAAGCAGTCTTAAAGAAACAGATTGCTGCAGCTTTTGAGGATCAAACCCCTGTTACTAAAGCTAGCTTGCAACTAGCTAGGCTTCAGGCAAGTAAGCCATACCTAGCAACTAAGGCAACTCAGGACCCATGGGCAAACGTGATTCCTGTTTCCCTTTCCAATCCTTCTCCGGCCGAGGGGCCTCCATCTCGCGATTTCACCACCAGTGTACTGACTACAAGCACTGGGTACACATCCCGCAACAAAGGGACGTTAAGGGTTCAACCTGTCCACTTCGAATCCACCATATCAGCTCTACCAAAATACAAAAGTATTGTACGTCTCGGCCCCAATGTTCTAGCAGAAAATGATCGAACTTTGAAATACCTACCCTATTTTACCGAGGAAGAGCATGTAGATGGCGAGAAAAATGATCTCCGGCGAGAACTGCAAGACCGCTTTCACGATCGAGTCAAGGACCTTCCCATGGTACTACGTTGTTCCGAAAAAGCCGAATTCTACCGCGACACTGCATCAGGATTTGTCGACGAGATAGGGACAAGCTATAATGCTATCATGTACTTCCTATATCATGAAGATGAGAACTGGAAACCTTCAATGGATGTCACGCCTGAGACTCACGCGATATCGACTGCACCCCCTGATATCGACTGTCCTCGTTGTGGCCAAGTTTATGGTGGTCGAAAATGGAACGGATTTTTGCAAAAGCTTAGTGTTCCAAGCGATAGAGAACTTGTTCTTGCTGCCCTTGTGTACAAAGTTTTTCTCGAAACCACCTCCTTCAGCATTTGGCATGTCATTCTGAAAGACGAACATGTCCAGAGATTACTTCAAGGTGAAGAAGACAGCACAAAGGAGACTTTAGATACAGTCATGATGCGATGTCTCACTTGTGGTCTACATGACTGTCCGACTCATGGTGCCTATTTTGAGCATCCAATCTCCGATAGCTCCTCAGATGAAGGCGAAAGTACTGACACGGACAATGAACTCGGCCACAATTTCAGACAGAGGCTCAGCCATCAAATGTACACCCAGAAAGATTGTACCAGGGAGCATCTATGTGGTCCGTACTGTGTGAACCTGAGAACGGAAATTAGTGACTTGCTCGGAAGCCACCCCAAGAAGGAAATTTCAGGCGTGTACAATCAAGCTCAGGAGGCACCTGGCCCACACGGCCTGGACGATGATGAAATCTGCGATGAAGAATGCTTCTGGCGAGCCGAGCTAAGGGAGAACGGTAGCGACGGCTCTTTGTCAATAGAAGAGAACAACATGGCGTTGACAGCTCAAGGTCGATTCAAGGATTGGGATCAGGCAGATATTGATCATTACAGAAAGCTCCTTCCGGTCTATGTTAAGCGTCGCCGTGGGCCTTGTCTAATGGCCATGACAGTACCACAGTCTTGCTTAAAGATTTTTTCGGAGATGCTCTGTGACATGCAGATACATCCACATACGGCGGCCGATGATCTGGCTATCATAGTCCAACCAAATGTGGAGCCACGAGATGCAAACTATTGGATAGATCACTCCATTACACACCTCCACGATGAACGCATGCCCTGGAAGCCATGTTCGCATGCTGGAGTATGTGAGGGAAATCTTGAATGCACTTGCTGGCGCGAAAAGGTTACGTGTGAGCATTTCTGCCAATGTCCTAAGGACTGCGTGCGACGATTCAAAGGTTGCACCTGTGCTGCGAAAGGAAAGCCCTGCTTCGACAATTCAAACTGTGATTGCAATATACTCAATCGGGAGTGCGATCCTTGGTTGTGTGGCCCTTGTGGAGTCACGGAGGTGCTAGATCCCGTCAACCGGTATAATGATGAGATCCTGAAAGGCCGCTGCCGAAATGCGATGATTCAACGAGACCGACCTAAGCAAACATGGAAGGGAATCTCTGAAGTTCACGGATGGGGCCTCTTTGCCGGTGAAGACATTCGTCCTAATGAATTCATTGGGGAGTACAAAGGAGAAGTCATATCGCGAGCTGAGGCTGACCGTCGAGGAGCTGTCTATCACCACCGTGGCCTTGAATATCTCTTTACATTAAATAAGGAGCAGGACGTTGACTCCTCTCGGGCTGGCAACAAAATGCGCTTTATCAACAACTCAGAAGAAGCAAAAAACCAGAATTGCTACGCACGAAAAATGTTTTGTAATGGTGTCCAGCGCATCGGTCTGTTTGCGAAAGGGCTCAAAATGATCGAGGCTGGTTCCGAGTTGTTCTTCCATTATGGCTACCCACGAGAGATCACCAAGCGGTTCTGGGAACGGGGAGAAAAGCCCCAGAAGGGCATAGCGACACCAAACCCTAGGGCTAGGACGGCGAAAAGATCAGGCAAGCTTCAGGCCGTCAAATCGAGGGCACAAAACCCGATAGGAATATCCAGTCAAGCAAAGGCAAAAGGAATCCGACGGAAAAGGGTGCGGCTTGCCACGCCGGACGGAGATCTGTACAAAGGGAAGGGAAAGGCAAAGGAAGTACCAGACAACAGCAGTCCTGATATCGTAAGGCCTAGTAGGCCAAAACGGAAAAGGATCTCCGGCGATGGCGCTGCATCCGACGAAGACATCTTTGACGTCCCTATCGGGGAGAATGACGAAAGCAATGGCGGTCCATCGCGTCTACGACACCGCCAGCAAAAAGCTCCTCTCGCTTCTGATGGGGCCCTTGAAGTGCCAGAATCCGAAGAAGAGTATAACGAGGCATCTGAAGAAGAGATTGGAGAGAGCAGCGATGTGGATGAAGACGAAGATGACGATCAGGACGATGATTTGGCAGGGTTTGGCCGCAGGCGAACCAAACATAAGGGGGGCGATGGTCGTCTTGGTGGTGAAATGCAGCGAAAGGGATGGATTACAAGAAAGAAGAACATGGCACTGAATAAGGCAGCTGGCATGCTAGTCGCTGGGAGGTTCAAGGAGAAGAAGAGGAAGAGGAAGCGGAGAAAGCGAGGACGCGGACGTGGCGCCGTAAGTTGATCCATGATACCCATCCTCCGACAGTTTGTGAACATTCGCGGCGTCTGGGCGCTTGCGAGCATCATTTCCCGAGAATCATAGAATTATGAGAGAAATAGAAATCTCGGGCAAAGAAACAATCAACTGTCCAAATTTCAACACAGGTAATGCCACGATGCGATGACAGGAGAAACGCGTCTCTTTATAGTCACGTAAACGCGTGTCAAGAATAGCTCGATGACGTAGGAGCGCCAAGGAAACTTCGCCAGAATAGCGTCGCATAATCCAGTCATCTTTGCACTGGTAAATTATTGACCTCTTAAGGTTGCCTGAGGTCTCGGACTAGGCAACAGCTCTGTCATTGAATATGTTCCATTGCAGTCTATCCACTTCCTAATGCTTTGCGCAATCCACCACTCCCTCCAACCCTACCAGCGACCTCGAGCCCCCTCCCCCTCCCCGATCCCCTGCGATAAGCCCCAACCATGGGCGTAACCGGCCTCTGGTCCATCGTCTCCCCCTCCGCGCGCCCCATCAAGCTCGAGACCCTCGCCCACAAACGCCTCGCCGTCGACGCCAGCATCTGGATCTACCAGTTCCTCAAGGCGGTGCGCGACAAGGAGGGCAACGCCCTGCGCAACTCGCACGTCGTCGGCTTCTTCCGCCGGATCTGCAAATTGCTGCACACCGGGATCAAGCCGGTGTTTGTGTTTGATGGGGGCGCGCCGGCGCTGAAGAGGCGGGTGATTACGGAGAGGAAGAGGAGGAGGGAGGGGAGGCGGGAGGATGCGAAGAGGACGGCGGCGCGGATGATGGCGGCGCAGATGCATAGGCGGGCGGAGGAGGAGGAGGTGAGGAGGAGGGAAGAGAGGGAGAGGGGGGTGGCGAGGGAGGAGGAGGAGGAGGAGCCGTTGCCGGAGGATTTGGTGTATGTGGATGAGATTGGGATGTCGGCGAGGGAGAGGCAGCAGACGAGGAAGTTCAAGAAGACCGATGCGTATCACCTGCCGAATCTTGATATTAGTTTGGAAGATTTGGGCGCGCCGAATGATCCGAGGATTATGAGCCATGAAGAGCTGGAAGAATATGCAAGGCAGTTCCAGAGCGGAGAGGATATTACACAATATGACTTTAGCAAAATCGATTACGATAGTCCTTTTTTCCTTAGTCTGCCTGCTACCGACCGCTATAATATCCTGAATGCTGCGCGACTACGGAGTCGTCTTAGGATGGGCAAGACGAAGGAACAATTAGACGGCATGTTTCCTGACCGCATGGAGTTTTCAAGATTTCAGATCGAAAGGGTCAGAGAAAGGAATGAGTTGACACAGCGACTCATGCATATCAATGGGATGAGCGAGGATTTCCTGAGTCAAGGTGGAAGAATCGCTGGTGAGAAGGGCAAAGAGTATATTTTGGTGAAGAATGACGGCGTGGAAGGGGGCTGGGCGCTTGGAGTAGTCTCAAACAAGTCAGGGCAGGAAGATCAGCCGATCGACCTGGACCTTGATATGTCGGATGTCAAAGAATCCGAGGATGGCTGGGAAGATGATGATGACTTCGAGGACATACCCATAGAGGGGCTGAATCGATTACCGAAGAAGTGGGCAGGAAAGAGGAAGGTAGAAGATTACAATACTGATTATGAAGTGGCTGCACGAGAGATTGCGGAAAAGCGCAAAGCCATCTACGAAGCCAGGGCAAAGGCCACCGCTACTCGGACCACCCGAGCGTCGCAGCCTTCGAAGCCTCGTACTGGTCAAGATGATAATTCGTTGTTTGTGCCGGAGCATATAGCGAACCCTCCCGTTCACGAGGACGATGATGATGAGCTTTTCGAAGACGTCGATGTGAACCAGGTCGGCAGTGAGGATGAAGACCTTGAGCGTGCTATCCAGATGTCATTAGAAAAACCAGAAGAGGGCGATTCTCATAATGGAGGCTTCATAACCGACGCTTTCAATCAAAATAATGCGAGGTTAGGGCGCGAGGCGGCTCATCAACTCAACGCACGCTCGAATGGTGCTGGGAAAAATGGCGTTTCGCCGCCATTGAACATTGACGAGGACGAAGACAGCGATTTGGACCTTCAGGCAGCGTTAGCGGAATCTCGTCAATCTAAATACCAACCTAAAGGACCTATTCGTACAGAACGACCACAATCACCTAGTGCTAGACCCTCCAAACCTGCATCCAATCAACAAACAGGCCAGTTCTCCGGGCCGCTACCATTCGAGTCACTCAGTCTTGGGCAATCTCTACTTGGAAAGAAGAAGTCGCAGCGAATCGAAGAACAGATGTCTGGCGGCTTTGACAAGGACGAGACCGCGAAGACCAAGGATGCAAATCGAGCTCTACCTCCGTGGTTCAAGGATAAAGACAAGGAGGATCAGTCACCTGACAGAGAATTGTACACATTCGACGAGGAGTCGGATGAGCTACCTCCAGAGCCGACATTTGAAAGGCAGAAGATACGTCGAAATGAAACACGAGAGATCATCGACGTAGATGCTGAAGAGGAAAAGGCGACAAGTGTGATTGATGTCGAAAGTGATGTGGAAGACCAACAGTATATGCCAGACAGTCCAGAGTCCCATCAAGATGAAGCCATCCAACCACACAGCCCTAAGAGCGACAAGTCGGTCGAGGCACAACCGCTGATGGGTGACTTGGCAGATCTTATCCGTGCGGAGCCGCCGCAATCAGATTTACCACCAACAAACTTACAGCCTACCAGCGATCTGCATGATGATGTTCAGACTGAGAAGTCAGTACAGGCCCCGCTGATTGCACAAGACGATGATGAACCAATTGAATGGAGCGAATCTGAAGACGAAGACGCTCACCGACCGCGTGTGAGTACTACAATGGCTGAGAAGGTTGATAGAAACCACTATGAGCCGCATAATCCAGCGAGCCCTCTTGTCAAAGAAAGGAATTCTACCTCGCCAGACGAGCAACGGCCGAGCGAGCAGTTACTAGAAGCAGAGGAAGATGATGTTGACTTCGAGGATGTTGATGCTCCTCCTCCAGCCCTTCTTCGCCAAGAAACCTCTATGAACCTAGAACAACAAGCAGAAGCCAACCAATATCTCATAGCTGACGATGACGAAGTAAGGGAGTCTGAGAATACCGCTCCGACTATCCAAGCCCCCGAGCAGCCAATGCCGGATGACGACGAAGATCAATTCATGTACGATTCAGAAGACGAGGAACTTTTAGCCCAAATGGCCGCCGAAACCGAAGCCCACGCAGAATTCACCTCCACATTCAACAACCGCAGCACAGCTGAGAATCTCGCTGCGTACGAAGAAGAGCTTAAAAGACTACGAAACCAACAAAAGAAGGACCGCCGAGATGCCGACGAAGTAACAAGCACAATGGCCACTGAGGTACAAGCTTTGCTCGGTCTGTTTGGGCTGCCATATATCACAGCGCCCATGGAAGCCGAAGCACAATGTGCTGAGCTGGTACGTCTCGGACTAGTTGACGGGGTCGTGACAGACGACAGCGATATCTTCCTCTTTGGTGGAACGCGCGTGTACAAGAACTTCTTCAACGGCAAGAAATTTGTTGAGTGCTATCTAGCCGCTGATCTAGAGCGTGAGTTCAACCTCTCGCGCAAGAAACTAGTCGCTTGTGCGCAGGTCCTAGGGAGCGATTATTGCGACGGGCTGTCGAACATTGGACCTGTGGGCGCATTAGAAATCCTCGCCGAATTCGGCAACCTCACCGATTTCGCGGAATGGTACAACAACGCCTACTTCCAGGACCCAAAGGCCATCAAGAACGACACCTCACTCACCCCGTGGAGGAAGAAGTTCCACAAGCGCCACGCGACAGGCGGGTCAAAGGGTCTGCTCCTCCCAAACTCGTTCCCGAGCCAAGCGGTCGAAGACGCGTATCTCCACCCCGAAGTCGATTCCGATCCCACGGGCTTCCAGTGGGGCGTGCCGGACCTGGACCAGCTGCGGAGCTTCCTGATGGCGACCATCGGGTGGAGCCGGGAGCGGACGGACGAGATTCTCGTCCCGGTGGTGCGGGATATGGGGAAGAAGGAGAGGGAGGGGACGCAGGCGAATCTGACGAGGTTCTTTAGTGGGGCGGTTGGGGTGGGGGTTAGGGGGGTGAGAGGGGAGGATCGGAGGGGGAGGTTGGGTGGGGTGGAGGTTGGGGCGCCGAGGAGGGTGGCGCCGAGCGGGAGGATGGAGAGGGCGCTGGGGAGGTTGAAGGGGGTGGAGGAGAGGAATCGACGAGATAGGGGTGGTGGTGATGCTGGGGAGGCTGCGGATGGGGAGATTGGTGGGAAGGGAGCTGCGCAGGATGGGAGGGGGAAGCGGAAGAGGAATGTACAGCCGGCGGCAAAAGCAAATGCGAAGCGCAAAGGCAGGAAGGGAGCGAAGAAGTCGAAACGTGCTTACACGGGTGACTCTGATGACGACATAACGATGTCTGACAAAGGTAGCGACATGGATGAAGATGGGAATTAGGCATGTAGTGATTTAAATGCCATCTTGTACCCCTGCTATCTACAGTATCGTCCACGAGATATCTCATCCTCCAAACCCCCCAACACGCAGTGCGAGATCACGCATCCCCCTCCCCCTCCCCTCCCCTTACCCCCCTCTACGCCCTCCTAACACCCACCCCCTCAACCCCACGCTCTCCACCAGCCCCCTCGCGCCATCCGCAATACATCAGCATCCGCTCAGCATCCTCTCATACCGCTGCTCATCGTTCCTCCCCTCTCCCCAGCGCGTCCGCGAGCCGGACGGCGATTGCGCGGTTAGCGGCGGAGTCGTGCAGGAATGTGAATGAGCATGCGAACGGGGTGATTGTGGTGGTAGGGGAGGGGAGACTCGATGAGGGATTCTTCGACGGCGAGTTCTGCGGGAGTGGTTGGGCAGCTTGGAGGACGGAGGTGGAGATCAATTGCGGTGGCTGCGGTGAGTATGTTCGTGCCGGTTTGGGTATCGAGCGGGTGGAAAGGGGAAGGGGGGGCTATGTGGTGGATTGTTGTTGCGCCGTGGGCGAGGGGGGCGGATTGGGCTGGGGAGGTGAGGTCGGCCGGCTTGGAGGACTTCGGCTTTGGGGTGGGAGGTGCGGTGGTGGTGAGAGAGTGGGAGGAGTTGACGGCGAGGCGGAGTTTGTAGGTGAGATTCGTGGAGTTGTAGAGGAGGGGGGTGAGGCGTTTGGCTTGTTTGCCGGAGGCGCAGGTTAGGACGATGAGGTCTTCCATTTCCGGACGATAAGATGTTTTGGCCTAATGACAGCGTCGGGTTTAATTGCGCGCGAATTGTAAATTCTATCCAGCAATATTGATGAATGGCCGTGCAGTGCTTATTACTTGCACGACGAGCAGAAGAATATTTCAATCTTTATGCGAGAAAGATCCAACAGGAAAAATATGAATTTCTGAACGTGAAGTCGCTTTAAAGAACGCAGCGATAGAAATGTTCAAATAACAGAAATCAGTAACGAGAAACCTGAGAATGACGAAAAGCGATGACTTACCGGCGGAATCGGCTTTTTAGACAGTCCCGAGTGATTAAGTGTCATGGAAAACATGCCAACCATTGTCCTTATCATTGAAAGTAGTCGTCCGAGATAGTTAGTCTCAACTAACAGTTATGATATCAATTCCCTACTACTTGCAGGAAAGATACTGAAGATCTGGCTGACATCCGATTCGAAGACGAAGCAAAGTACCGACATTCCGACATGTTACGGGCTCAAACTAATGTTTTTAACTCCGTTGGCATTGCCTCGCCACAGTATTGCTCTCCTGTACAGTAAAAATTTTGTCCACCAGCAGAATAAATACTAGACTGTGGAACTTATCCATACTTGGATAAATGTTCACATCACTCCTGCAATCCGGGCTTTGTTTAGTGATAGATGCATTCGTGAAAGTACATGAACACAAAAGAGACGACAAGACGGACTACTACAATCTAAGTATCTCCTCCATGACATAGCGAGCCTGGACATTAAAAATCGTAGCTTATCTCATGACTATCTAGTCTGCTACCAACATTAAGAATCAGATGCGCCCGAAATCCTAGTAATCAACCCTGTTAGTTCTCCTACGCAGGCAATGATCGCGTATCATGCTGCCGGTTTCTTCGCACAGAAACCATCCTTCCACTAAAGGCAACAATATCTCTTACAATATCTCTCCGAGATATATACCATACAAGCATCGTCAAAACTGTCAATGGAATAGCTACTGACAAATATATCCAAATCCTCTCCGAGACTACCCACCTTTCAGGCTGGGAGTCCGTTCCGGGGGAGAAACTAAAGAAGCTCATGCTGAAAATAGCCTGCATCGGAATCAGAAGCGGCGCAATCTTGGTGAGAGAGCCGTGTACTAACGCATGTGAACGTTGCTGGTAGAAATGCCATTGTCACAGTGGCGATTGTCTTCATCGAGGCGCTATCAGACTTGGCTGCATCGCTGAGCTCCATCATGATCTTGCTGTCTCGTTGTGCGATTAAGTTGTAGGCCTCCAGACATTTCAGCGTCTAAATGTTGAATGCTTATTTTGGAATTAAACAATGCTTACTAGCGTGATCTCGTTTCCAAGCCTCTTTTCATTAGACTCTGAACGTAGTTTTAGATTTTCTAGCATCTGTAACTGTACAGCCAGATCCGGAGACACTCTTTGTGATGGCAAGCCTTTCCCCTTGGCTATTAAACTGCGTAGGAGCTTCTCGTGTTCTCGCAACAATGTTCGGGTGGAGTTTACGGCCACAGCGAGTGTTTCAGTCGAGTGGATTGCATGTCTTTGGATCTCATGAAAGGTACAGAATTCCGGGTAAATACTGGTGTGGCTTGCTCTTTCCTAGCAATAGGTTAGGAAAACGGTCTTAGAGATAGCTATCATGGTCAGACTTTTTCAATTGCACGGATTTCGTCTCGTATGAGCCATACGGACTGATCGTAGAGATTCACAACCTCTTCGATTATAGGAAGACATAGATAAAATAGATTTTCAACCTCAAGTGTTTCGGATCTCTTCAAAAGAGAACACTCGATTCTATCGCACGAGCTTGTGGGCATCCCAAAGCAGAAGACATGTGGGCCTTCTGGAGACTTCCACGAGAGACAGGTTACATTAGTCCATGTATACTGCAGGACCCTCTCAATGTGTCCGTTAATTTTCTTGATTTGAAATCGAAACCAGATTCATAGTTCCAAGTCAATTGATAGAATTCAATATTCCAATTCATCTTACCATGACAAGCTAGATCTCCAGCCTCATAGACAAGGCTATCGACTCCGGAACAGCCATTGGATTGACTGTATAGATTTGTACCCAGAATATTCGGTATACAAACGTCAGGCTGGAATTTTGCATTTTCCACAAAATCGACTAGAGCGTCCTCGGTAAAGAAACGGACATCCAGCGACCCTAACTTTAAGGTTGCAAGAGAAGAAGTCTGGGTAGGATGGATCATATTGTCATAATTACAGTAATGTGCGCGGACGAAGTCAGAGTACAAGGGCCGATAGTTGAAATATGATGGATGGTGGGGTAGAGCATGGCTCTTGTCAGCCTGATCGCAGTCTCCCATCATCAATACGCAGAAATTGCCATGGCCAAAAGGACTATGTCGTTGGACCTTCCTCATAAATTTTCGTCTCTCAGAATATAGGGAAAGGTGACTGAGAAGGCCGTCAAAGAGCCTTCGCCCGTCAGATGCTCTCTGAGAAGACTCTTCTATACCTCAAGGCTAGATTTTTGCAAATCCGCGAAGCCACAGCCTCCAGGATTCACAGGCTACTTGAATGGATTTGATGCACCCTTCGATTGTCTGCTATTCCTTCGTTCAAGAGACCTATCCCCGGCATCCTATCGCCGTCCCCGTCATAGTAGGCCGATTTCCTACCCGCCTGTTCTCCTATCCTCACCCGCGCTTTGTCTTTTCTCTACAGTAAGTACCTTGACTCTCACCCTGCGCTTTTCCAAGCATGATCGACACTAACTCCCATTCTTGATCCCTGGCATCTAGCAGTCTCCATGTCTTTGCACCGTTCGTCCTTACCCTGTAAGACCCTCCACCCCAACCATGGGGGCGCCTCTAGCCTCCTCGCGATCACGGCATTCTCGGTCAGACGGCAATCCTTCCCACATTGTAGCACCGAGCCCTCTGTCACGTTAGCCTTCAATCGATCCACACCTTCCTCATTGCGCGTTGTCTCTCGAATAGGCGAGCAGAGATGAAAGCGGCGCCCGAATCAAGACGAGAACGCGACGATATGACGCATGTGAACGCAAAGCTTATTGAGGTCAGTGATGCTCACCGTTACTCGTCTTTCTACCTTTCCAACAAGAGTCACTTCTGGATGGCCTCATTGGAATAAGGTAACCCTTGCATCTCATGGGATGGCCTTAAGGTTGAAGTATAAAATATAATACCAGCGGCTTCGAGCTAACGTGATTACAACATTCAGTCGAGGCTGATCATCAACTTCAAATAACAAAGCTCAGAATGAAACTTTCAAAGACCTCTTGAAGACTTTTGACGGAAGCTTTTAGCTATCACGTTGTGGGGCCGTAACAGTGCCAGAAGGTCATGCTCAAGTCAATGTCTTCATCGGCCATCATGTTCCGAGGTCTTGCAGATCATTGTGTCAAGCGATCTAACAAATGTCGGAGGATTACCCGCGGGTGGTGGTGGTGGTGTCAGATATCGTGAATTAACGTAGTCCGGGGGCCGAGGGGAGACCATATAAAACTTCTACACCGGGAGCATATTGCCTTAAGCTTTTCTTCTCTCGGTCAACAGCATTTAGCCGGCGCGTGTTCGGTCTCGTATCAGGTGGACCTTATCAGTAGAGCCGCAATTGGGACATCGATGAATAGCTAAAGCTTCATTTCTCTGTCTCGAACTCTGCTGACTCTGCTACCTGTGGCGTAGCCTTCTTTAAAATGAACCCGTAGTAATCGAAAGAGCCTTCAGAACCATCCAGTACATCAACCTTGATGTCCCACATAGCTCCTTCACAGTTAAGAAGAGGTTTGATAAAGTGAGGCTGTCGGTATGTTATATAAATAAATATTGCGTCAGATTTAAGGACACGAAAGACCTGGAGAGCAAACGAGGTTACTATCTCATAACAGAGCAACTTGTACAAAAAAGAATTCTAGAGATACCTCGCGAACATATCGGCCGGTATTATTTAGAACCTCATCAGGCGGATCCCATGGGCTGCCGTAAATCATGGCATCTAACGTTCCCTTATCAAAAGCAACATCTACTGACTCAGATAATATCTGATCCATCTGGCGAACATCGGCGTACGTCCAGGTGATACCTTCAACATCTCTATGTCGTTTGGACATGGTCTCTACAATAAGTGGCGAGAAATCAACACATAATTGGTTCTTGTAACCTTGTCTCGAGAGGTCTTCTGGTATTGTCTGCACTATAATTAAGCCTTTGTAGTCTTTCTAGGACTCTAAGGTCTCAAGAACTTACACTATCTCCCGATCCTAGATGCAGGATCTTTGGAGCTGATTTCGGTTCTCGTGTCTGAAAAAGATGGCGGCTGAGAAATGGCGCGAGGTCGTTGTAGGACTTGAACCACTCGTGGAGTTGCCCATCCGGGCCGACCTTAGCATAACGCTCATCCCAGTACTCGGAATGAGCCACGCGCTTCAGCTCGGCTTCCAGCATTGTCATTGCGATGACACACGAAAGAAATCTCCCCCTCAAGTGGATGGACTGATGTTTGAATTCTAGTGCTGATGTCGGAGAGAAATGGGTAGGTGAAATTGCAGTGTTCCGTAAGCTTTGCCAAGCCAATGTCCGTCCTACGGTACAACCCTAAATTTCTTAGTGGGGGTTCTGTGATTTTGTTTATCAAGTGAGTGTATTTCGGGACTGATCGAGCCAGCCCGCTATTAAAATTGTACACGTATGTGGAACACGATGGGGCAGTAGAGGCCATTGAGCCTGTGGCGTCGCTGGCGGACGGGACGGTCGATCATCAAACTTCGTCAACACCTGTCCAATGACAGCATACTTCAAAGAGGTACGACGTTTCCGTAAATAACCTGGCGGCAAGGCGCGTACTCATTCGATGTCCGCGATCTGGGATTCATTACACATAGGAGGTCTGATCTCTCACAGCTTATCAGTTCATAAGCACCCGCTAAGTCTCATCCACAACGAGTCTAAGAGAACGTCGAGCTATCTTCACCAATGAATTAGAAGCCAGATCATTGCATATGCACGGTGCCACTCTTTGTGTTACCCGCGAGACATGGGGCTGGCGACCGTACTGGCGATCATCAAGCTTCGTCAACACTTACCCAATGACAGCATGCAACAAAGGGGTACTGCGTTTCCACAAACTATTTTGGGGGTGAGGCGCATACAGTGAAACCATCACATAAGAATTTGGATTTTCCCACGGATTGTGCTTTTCATAAGTAAAATCAACTTCTTTCAACTGCCAACGGCCGCCTTTGGAGAACCTTAGGTCTAGAAATCCGTCTGTGAAGACCTTGACCTATAGAGATTGGAAGTGGGTATCTATAATGCCTTCTGAGACATTTACCCAGCTCCATCTTCGCGGATCATCTGAAGAAAGGGGAAGAAGCAGCTCTTGGCTCAACAAGTTGAGATGGCCCTCCAGGTCTAGGGAGCCAGCCTGAAATCTATCTGAACGCGGACAGGTCCTTGACTCGGACCCATTAAAGAGGTTGGTATCGTCGATAACCTTCTCAGCTTGTATATTCTAACGTTAGAAGAGATGTTGCTACGTCCGTGCAAGATGAACACGCGTCTAATTTCATAGCGTCTGCCGTACCAATTCCATCTAAACTCGCTCCAGCCAACGATAACAACCAAGCCAGAAGTACAATTGGTATCATGGGGACTGATGCAGCAGGAGCAGGATTTACAGACATATGGAGCGCCGCATACCGTGAGGCCGTCTTCAGTCTTGGGGATGAAGTGAACAGCGTCATATTGAAGGGCGAGAGGATCGAGACACTGCTGACAAGTGTGCAAGAGACCAACGAAGAACTCGCAGGTGACTCGCTGTTCCGGCGTGGGGTGCGGAGATTGCAAGTGCCTCTCAAGAATATCAAATTGGCCTTGGACATGGCTAGTCCTCTCACGAGTATCGAGCCCGCTGTATCAACTGCTGTTGGAGTTACGAGGTGCGTGACTGCAGTGGGTTCCCCCTTCAGCAAACGTCGGGAGATTCCCAGACTTGAAGTTAACCACCCGTAGCAGATTGCAGTTGCCATCTGCGGAGCTGAAGACTCGCTGAATGCTCAGATCATCAGCATGCTGGAGCACGTCTCAATTATCGATGATTGTGATATCCTAGGTCAGAAGTTGGATGCTGAGAATGGTGTTCACAAGGTCCGTCGATGTATTTAGGTCGGCCTAGACGCTGTCTTTTCGGATCTGATCAAGTTTTTCAGGCGCTTGTTCCAGTGTACAAAGATCTCTTGAACTTCTACATTGCCGCACAGGACATATTAACAAGCAAGGTTTTCGTGCTTGCGCTAGCTTGTGACCAGCTCAACCAGCGCCTGCCGACAATTGTCTCGGATTTTCTCTCACACGCCGCTCTTCTGCGCGATAGGATTCGAAACTCAACATTGGAGCTTGTTACAGATATCAGGAGACTGCTTCAAGAGAACAAAAGTAAGTTTCCCATGGAAGAAAGACTCCAACTTAGGAAGAGGCTAAGATGCCCCGCAGTTCAAAAGCTGCTAGGCGTCGACAAAGACAAGCAACGGAGCGAATTACACTCTGAGCTTTGTGGACTTCGAGCCAGTGATGCTTGCAATTGGATAATCGCGGATCCCAAGTTCGTCGGATGGTACAATGCCCCGAATTCTGGCCAATTGGTCGTCTTTGGTCATATGGGTTGCGGCAAAACAATCATTACAGCATATGTAATTGAGGAACTGATCCGCGTGAACATGCACAAGTTACCCCGTCCATTTATATGTTACCATTACTGCGTAAATGATGAAAGAGGAAAGCCGCTCTACATCTACTCGAGTCTCATTCTACAACTGCTCGATCAACAAGAAGGTCTTAAGGTCGAGTTCGACAGGTGGTACGATAGGACTAGGAAATCTGAGCGCTTAGATCCGGCACAGTCTTCCGTGGACCTAGGGAACTTCTTATTAGCTTGTGTCGAGAGTCTCGGCAGAGAACTGTTTATCGTCATTGACGGCCTAGACGAGTGTGATAACGAGTCACGGAATGAGCTTGTCACCCTGCTCGACAGTCTTTCAAACAAAGCGCAGAGACTGAAAGTCTTTTTCTCGTCGCGGCCTCAGGAAGGAATCGAAAATCTTCTACAAGGAGTCACCCAGATTCGTTGGAACCCTACTCGGGAGCGTGATGTAATCATCATAGAGCAAACTGTCAAGAGGTGCCTTAGGGAATGCCCTTCCGCTATTCAGTCGCTTGTGACCGAAAGGCTTTCGGAGTTAGCACAGGGAAGCGCCATTTGGGTCAGGCTTACGATTGAATTCATCCAGAAGCGGAAAGTACAAGCAGTCAGCCCAATGAAAAGGTTCTTGGCGGATATTCCACCTCCAGCTGCACTCTCACATTTATATGCTAAGTTGTTTGCTCATGAAACCGGGGGCGACCCTGCCAATGAGCAGCTCGCCACAGGCGCACTGGAGATTCTGGCAGTCGCACAAAGACCCCTAAGCACACTTGAGTTGGGTTGGTCTATGGCGTTGAACGATCCTTACGCAGAGATCCGGACCGTAGAGCAAGTTAAAGACTATGTGGACGAAAGGAGGGTCTTGAGCCTGGTGCAGCCTTTCTTACCGCAAATTGACTTCGAGGACACCAAAAAAAGACAGCTAAGACTCCTGCATCAATCCTTGAAAGAGCTGATCCTGCGAAATGCTCCTTCTGACTGGGGTCGCTCGCAAAACAATGCTGAGGAGGTACACATCAACAAGCAATGCATCCAGCAGCGACAGCCTAAACTGGAAGCATCCCTTTTACGCATATGCGTCAGATCCCTTCTCCTTGATGACGTCGATCAGAACGACCTGTTTTCGGAAGAACAGGAAGCAATCCAAAACTGGAGGGAGATGCCCCAGTTCGCGGCGTTTAACGATTCCAGTGATGGTGGCGAGCAAGCAGACTCATCTGGAGCGAGTCCAGACCTCAGAAACGATGGAGAGGACGAAGAGATCTATTATGACCCTGCGCAACATGGGTTCGGCGAGTTCTTTGTCTATGCGTCTTGCTTCTGGCTCGATCACTTCAAAGTGAGCGCGCCAGAATTTCTGCCAGACATGTCGGATATTGTGAAGCTCTGCAACGCAAATTCGAAGAGGTTGAAAAACTGGACTAGGCAGAATTGCCATCCGGAATGCACTATTACGCCAAAGTTCGGCTACAACAATTACTCCCAAGATCCGCTTACCGTTGTGTCACTACACGGTCCTGAGTTTGCATTGAGAAAGCTCCTAGCAGACGACAGTATTGACCTTGGAAGTAAGGACTTCTTAGTTGATTCTGTTCAGTCAACTATCGAGCAAATCATTATGTGGGGCGATATCTCTCGGCTATCCATACTCTTCCGAGATCCTCTAATCGGACCAGAGGTTAGAAATATCGGGACCTTCTACCAGATGATGATGAAGTAGTCTTTAGATGAGAGATCGAGACCATGGGCAGACTGCTTTGATCTTATCTTCGAAATCTGCGATGACATACTAGTCCGAGAGAAGCGGGGCAACGAACTCTTGTGTCTAGCCGCCAGCCTTGGTTGTCTCCCGATGGTTGAAAGACTCTTTGAAGAGGCTACTCGCAGACCGGCCATGAGGGACGAGATCCTGCGAGACGTACGACGAGATACCAAAGCTCGAAATTACCACCAGTCTGTTGGGGAAGCGGTCTGGTACAACCATGTCGAAGTTCTTCGCTACCTACTAAAACAAGAAGGTATAGAGGGCCATCTTCGGCATCGTGACTCTAATGGATACAACGTCCTCCACAGAGCAGCGCACTCGTGCAACCCAGAAGCGGTGTCTCTCCTAGTTTCACACTTCCCGGAAGGTGTGAACGAAAGCAACAAGCATGGCGACACACCATTACACATAGTGGTTTTTGGGGCCATGTCGACGTCTGGATCACTAGAGTCGGCAAAGATCTTGTTAATGCAGGGTCATGCGGATGTAAGAGCAGGTTTCTCAGATAATCTCAGTGGCGAGGAAGAACTGCTCCGGATGGCTGTGGGAAACGGCGACATAGCGATGTGCCGCATTTTAGTCGAAGTTGGTGGTGCTGACCCTCGACTTGCGCTGAAGATCGAAGATGGGCACTCTGAATTGATATACCCTGTGTATGTCCCAAAGCTGGCTCCTAAGATTTTGGAAGCTTTGTGCTCGCTTGCCGGCATAGATCACTAGGTGTACACATCAGTAAACGATCTATCTTCCAATGGGACGCGGTCATTGTTGAGAGCTAATATCGCAGACCTCGAAGGATTGATAGGAACATTATTAGACGTTTACCGCGAGGAGGATGCCAGCCTTCCAGTACTCAAAGAATTGGCCTCTACTATTCCTTTTTCCATAAATTTATGATTATGTCCGCCTTGCCATCTTCGGAAGGCCGGGGTGACTCTCCAGAGTGCTCTTACAGCATTTCCACGATCGTGATGGGTGGAACAAATCCATCTTCAGGGTCAATGTGCTGCTAACGTTCACCATCAAGGCTTTGCGGCGTCTTTATCACCGTCGACCAAGGCTCTCGGGAAACATATAGATATCTAGATCATGATTATCAGGCCACTCGCCCAATTCTTTATATCAGGACCCCCGCCATCAAGTATCACGAAGTTGAGAGAGGGAAGGTAGAATTTATCAATCATTTTGAATAATTTTAATACTATAAACTACTCTTGAGTCCTTATAACTTGGAGCCCTATTCTGCAATATTAGACTATTGCATACACACGCCTCTAAGGTGTGGTCGCTCAATTTCGCCTAGCGCCACCCGCTCATCAACTCATGCAGAGAGGCGTCCGTTGACCAATCCTCGACGACGTGCAAAACTCGAGGTGGCTGCGACTGCAGCCGCAAGGCTGCCAGGCTGCGTTTCTTGAAAGCTGCCATATTTTCCCTTCCTTAATTGCCTTGATGCTTCGATAAAGTCACGCCGACCATATTGCGTTGTACGTCTTTCATTGCAGGAGCAGAAGCTCAATGATAAATTTCGATACCGAAGTACCCCAGCGGCCGCCAGCAAGACAACCGGTATTAAGTGCTGCCTTTAAGCCTCAATGTCCCTTCGTCGTCTTCGACCGGAAGAATATACAGTAGGATGGGTATGCGCGCTCCATATCGAGCTTGCGGCGGCGCAGGTGATGTTGGATGAAAGACATGAGAGCGTCAAGACTGATCACACCGATGAGAACTTGTATTCGCTTGGGTCCATTGGAGGGCACAACGTTGTCATTGGTTGCCTTCCAGAGGGCAGGACTGGTAACGAATCTGCTGCAGCCGTAGCAACCCGCATGAAGGCTACCTTCAAGGGCCTACGGTTTGGACTGATGGTTGGTATCGGAGGTGGCGTTCCAACGCAAGAGATAGACATTCGTCTTGGAGACGTTGTGGTGAGCCGACCCGACAAGACTTTCGGTGGCGTCGTACAGTACGACTTTGGGAAAGAGACGTCAAGTGGCTTCGTCCGCACAGGATCGTTGAACTCGCCACCGTCGATCCTACTCAATGCAGTCACAATGGTGCGCGCCATCGATGATCAAGGAGAAAGCAGGCTCGAAGAATACATTTGCAAGCTTAGCGAACGTCCAAAATTCAACCGCAGTAAAGCTGGGCCCGATATTCTCTATGAGGCGTTGTACGATCATGTAGGAGGTCGGACGTGTGAGGTATGTGAGAAGAGTAAGGAGGTGCAGCGGTCAACTCGCCCTGACCGGGGGGTTATAGTTCATTACGGAACAATCGCATCTGGTAACAAAGTCATCAGAGACGGACTAACGAGGGATACACTCAACTTGAAGCTTGACGGCGTTCTCTGCTTCGAGATGGAAGCAGCTGGGTTGATGAATACCTTTCCTTGCTTGGTCATCAGGGGAATCTGCGATTACGCGGACTCTCACAAAAATAAGGGATGGCAGCCGTATGCAGCGGGTACAGCGGCGGCGTACGCAAGGGAAGTTTTGTCGATAATACCGCCATCGGATGTTGGAGAGTTGCGCAGTGCAGAAGAAGCAATACGTGGTTAGATTTGATAGATCGTCCATACACCAAATAGTATCACTGATGGTTTTATAGAAAATGGACGGAAGCCTTTCCATCATATTCCATTTACCCGAAACCATCGCTTTGTGGGGCGAAATACGGAACTCGAGGTGCTGAAATCCAAACTCTTCATCAACAAAGAATGTCAGAAGCTCGCCATTGTTGGCCTTGGCGGAATAGGCAAAACACAGGTAGCGCTCGCTTTTGCGCATACCGTCAAAAAAGAGTACCCAGACTATTCCATCTTCTGGCTGCCAACGCTGAGCTTAGAAAGCTATGAGCAGGCATGTGCCGAAGTCGTCAAAATATTGAAAATTCCTCGACTGTCAGAAGATCGGCAGGACGCCAGAGAACTGGCTAGGCAATACTTGAGCACCAGTGCAGCCGGAAAATGGCTGCTGATCATTGACAATGCAGACAGTAAGGATCTCTTATTAGGAAATCAAACGTCGAAAGGTTTAACGGATTTCCTACCCATCAGCGACGATGGGCTCATTGTGTTCACCTCTCGCAATCAAGATTTAGCAGAATCTTTAGTAGGAAGCGACATAGTCGAGCTACAGAAGATGGACACAGCAGAGGCAATGGTCTTTTTTGAAAAGTCGTTGCGGAAGGAGATAGTCAGGGACACCACCGTCATGGCTAAACTCCTCAAAGAACTTGAAAACCTTCCATTAGCGATCGCACAAGCAGCCGCTTACATTGATAGGAATAAAATCTCCCTTGCGAAATACCTACAACTCATGAAAAACACTGACGACGACATCATTAGTCTCATGAGCAGAGAATTTTACGACAACACACGCTACCATAATTCTAAAAATGCTGTGGCAGCAACATGGGTTATATCGTTCAGACAGATTAAAGAACATGACGCCGACGCTGCAAATATCTTAGCATTCATGTCATGCATCGAATGGAAGGCAATACCGCGCTCAATTTTGCCCTCGGCCAAACCAGAAACCCGAATGGTTGACGCGCTTGGCACGATCTGTTCGTACGCTTTTGCCACCAGACGTGAAGATGATGAAGATGTATACGACATGCACAGGTTGGTGCATTTAGCTATGAGAATCTGGACAAATCAGAATGGCCGTCGCGCAGAGGTGAAAGAGATGGCAATCCAACATGTTGTTGGGGTGTTCCCAAAATGTTGCTGGCCTACCCGTAAAATATGGAGAGGCTATTTGCCACATGCTGTACGACTGTCAAACCCGGATCCTGGAGCAGTGCGAAAAGTCAATGACGTTTTATGGGTAACGATTGCTCGTTGTTTACAATGGGAAAGAAGAGACGGAGAGGCGATTACCTGGTTCAAGGAGTACCATCAATGGTCTTCAAACAATCTACCAAGAGCTAGCAATGAACGATTGCGGTCGCTGACCTTTCTTGCACAAGCTTACGAAACCGGTGGAAGGTCCAAAGAATCAATTGAATTGCTAGAGCATGTTGATGTTAAGAGTATCGGAGATAGCAAACTACGTTTACAGCTTCAGGGAAGCCTCGCGGTAGCGTATAGAGAAAGTGGGCGATTAGGGATGGCAATAAAACTTCTAGAAAATGTCCTCTCGATCTCAAAGCAGACTTTAGGTGAGAATCATGAGGCTGTCTTACATTATCAAAACGAACTCGCACGTGCATATGGAGACAACGCTCAGATTGACAAAGCAATGCAATTATATCGGCAGATCCTTGAGATTAGGAAGCAGACCCTGACGGAAGACGACCCTTACTTGCTGTTTTCGCAACACGAGCTTGCATTGGTTTATGAAGCTAACGGACAAAGGCAAGAGGCATTGAATTTGATGGAACACGTCATTCGGACAAAACAGCAATCTTTTGACCCAGAGGAGCCTGATTTTCTAGCTTCGCAACACGAACTTTCTCGCATGTACTCCGAAGATAATCAGAGATTAAAAGCATTGGAACTAATGGAACATGTCGTTCAGACGAGACAGCAATTTTTAGCGCCAGAGGATCCTAATCTTCTGAGTTCGCAGCACGAGCTCTCTCGTATGTACTGGGATGATGGACGGAGAGTGGAGGCAATGGAACTGATGGAACATGTCACCCGAGCCCGAGAGAAAATACATCCGCAAGAGCATTTTCGTCTTTTAAATTCGCAGCATCGGCTTTCTACAATGTACTGGGATGAAGGACAGAGATCAAAGGCATTCGAATTAATGAAACACGTCACTCGAGTTGGAGAGAAAACATATCCGCAAGAGCATTCTCTTCTTTTAGTTTCGCAGTACCAGCTTTCTATAATGTACTGGGATGAAGGGCAGAGATCAAAGGCATTGAGGTTAATGGAACATGTTGCCCGAATCAACGAGAAAATCAACCCGCCAGGCCATCCTCATCGGTTGCAGTCACAGGGTCGACTTGCTCGAATGCGTGCAGAATATGATGGACCCTCAAATGAAGAGACAGAGAGATCTGATATTGGAGATAACCTCCAAGAACGAGACATGCTTACGCCGTCCAGAGAATCCCTTGACTTGAGAGACTCTGGGCCAGAACGACGATTATTATCTGTGTCGCGAGTAGGAAAGCTACATCTGCTGCACAAGTGGAGGGTGGCGCTTCCTATTCTCAAACACAGGAAAAATGAGCAGTTAAGAACCTGACCTGGAGATAAGCAGGAGAAGTCAGAATTTGGAGGCATTCTAGGTTAAGATATCTGCCAAAGCCCAGCCTAGATTCTTTTAAGATTTATCTGGCGACGAGATACATCAAGCTCGTTGAGCACATCTCCGGCCGTATACGAAAAACTTCTACTCATACTCTATGTAGTCACAAAGATCAGAAAATGTTGTCCGACTACATATGGTCCCTCGGCCAAAGCGACGTTTTTTTGTGGAATTTGTCATGCCTCACTCTGAGAAGGACTACCAAATTTTAACACCAAGATTTCGGCCCGTCTAACTTAATTCGAATCCAAAACTACCACCTCTGCCTCCGCCTCTCCGACGCTTTCAAATGCAAGGCCGCTTCCGACATTGACCTTCTCCACATAAGCGCCATCTCCTTCGCTTAGAATTGAATCGTCACTCCCAGCGAGCTTAATCTTCGCTTTTCCATCTTTGGTCATCGGGAGATGGACGTATACCTTTCTGCCAGCCGAGCTTGAGACTGCCCCCTTCGGCCCGCCCACCGTGTACTCGAATTTCTCGCCCTTGGGCACAATGCCCGCGCTGAACACCAGGTCCGCATGAATCGGAATCGTGCCCTCCACCGCCGGAACAGCCGCCTGTTCCTCCTCCTTCGACGCATTAATCCCCGCCTTCAACGGACTAATAATCGTCACAAACCCCTTCCTCTTCCGCCCCTCATCAAACGTCTCGGTATGATACGTCGGCCTCAACCCCCTCTTCCACGGCAACGCCCAGATCTGCAAAAAATGCACCTCCTCCAGCTCACTCTCATTCTCCTCTGAATGCGCAATCCCGCTCCCCCCCGTCGTGAACTGCACATCCCCCCTCCTCATCCGATAGAACATATCCTTATTACCCCCCGACCCGCCTTCGGCGCCCTTGCGCAGCATCGAGTCGCGGTGCGTCAGCTCGCCGCCGAGGATGTAGGAGAAGATCTCGGCGTCGCGGTGCGGGTGCGTGGGGAAGCCGCTGAGGGGCGCGACGCGGTCCTCGTTGAGGACGCGCAGGGCGCCGAAGGAGGTGTGGGCCGGGTGGTGGTAGGAGGCGAAGGAGAAGGTGTGGTAGGTGTTGAGCCAGCCGTGGTGGGCGTGGCCGCGGGCGGAGGAGGGGCGGAGGGTGATCTTGGGGGTGGACATGGTCGGTTTGGTGGCGGCGGTGCTGGTGGTGTTGAGGGCTTTGGATATGGCTTGTTTTAGGGGTGCGGTCATGAGATTTTCTGGTATGAGATGGTGGAGGTCGAGCGTAGATAGAGTGAGCGCGATTGCAATGGTTAGAATAGCTGTGATTGTAAGTATGCTGGTCAATTGGAGGGAAGAGGCATGAAGCATAGGGAAAGGGCTGGCTATTTGTATGAGCAGGTCGTCGAACGAGAGGGATCTACGATGTTCTTGAAAGACTTTTGGTCTTTTGGTATAGCTGACTACGAGATCATATTAGTTTATATCAGCAGCATTCATTCAGATTTCGGCGAATCAGCCGAACGTAGTAGTGGCGGTAGTGTATATTTGAACAGTCAGCGGTTGCAAATCAATTGGAAAGCGGAGGCGAACGCCAAACTCGAATAGAGACTAATCCGAGTATGTCTTAGCGGCCTATGACGGAGCCTATAAAGGGTAAAGCCTAAATAGACCAGAACTAATCTTGAATTGGAATAGGATCACAGACGGATCAAGGAGATGGAAGTAGGCTATTCTGCTTGTTTACGACAGATCTGAGGTGATCTGACCGCATGCCAATATTAAGTCTATAATATATATATTTTTTCATGCTGAGAAATTTCTCTGATCGTGCCCATTTGGCGCAATGGCAGCGCGTTAGACGTACGCTACACGATCCACATTGCAGAAACAATTGCTGAGTTTAACTTAGTTCTACATTGAGATCTAAAGGTTACGAGTTCGAGTCTCGTAATGGGTAATCTTTTTGTTTATCTCTATTTTTCGTTCATCTTTATTTGAAGTATTCAAACAATAATGTTCACACTGTCTTCGTTACAGTGTGAAGGTGGGCCGACAGATGCCAAGACTTAGCCTGTCGTGGACCCTAAGCGGCTGTATGTTAAACGATACCGCTAGATGGCCTACATGCGAGCGCACGATCGTCATTACCATTACTGAACAGAAGTAAGATCATTGACAGTGTTCGTAAGCTCTATCTCGTCAGCCCAAAGATTCTACGACTCTACGGGCCGGCGATTCATGTACCCACCCGCCCATCGCGACTTCAGCCTGGCCGTGCCTGCCGTAGGAAAGGCATCGCCTGGGAAATGGAAGGCAGAGATGCAGTATGCTCTTTCCCATTGGCCAATTCAACTCAAAGATAGGCAAGCAACCCGCTTCTTTGTCTCTTCTCATGGCATCCCTGCATCATTGTCGATATGAATAACCGCAAGCCCTCCATCCTATGGAATCTCGTGGAGTTCATTTTGTCGTCACTGTGGCTTTCTATACTTATTGCTTGCCTCGTTATCCTCTCAGCTTGCTCAATACCCCTCCTCTTCATTTACATCTTCATCACCATCTTCAGCCTCAGAAAAGAAATCTACTGTTTCCTAGCCTTAAAGGCAGCCAATAGCTTAATCGACTCAATCCCACCATCAACCCCACAACACCAACCAAACCCCCCAGACCCTCTCACAGAGCTCACCGCAATACTCCACGAGCTCGCCCATCCACCCGACACCACCACCAACAACGATAACAACAACACCATCCCCTCCACCCCACCACCCCCCTACACCGACACCACCACCTCCATGCCTCCCCACCAACAACCCCCCCGCCTCCGCACCCAAGGCCCCCGCGACCCCTACCGCAACCCCCTAAACTTCTTCCCCCTCCGCCTCCCCCCCACCCTCACCCTGCACCCCCCAACCCCCCAACCCTCCTCCCCCTTCCTCACCCTCCCCCTAGAACTCCACCTCGCAATCCTCACAACCCTCGACTTCGCCGACACCCCCCTCCCCTTCTCCCGCGGCGGCACCCACACCTCGACGCAAATCGCCCTCGCCCTCACGTGCCGCCAGCTCGCGGCCGCCGCGGGGATGGTGGAAGTGGTTGTGCCGCGGCGGCGGACGAGTTACCATGCTTGGCTTGTGGGGAGGGTGTTGAGGGAGTGGCTGTTCAACAGTAGTACGACGATGAGCGCGTACTGTCTAAGGTGTCGACGGTGGAGGGCGCGCAAGGACTTTCTCCCCCCCACCATCCACCACCACACCAGCGTCAGCGTAATGCCCTCAAGCGGCTGGCACGCGCACAAGCTGCTCCGCGAGAGGGGGGAGCCGGAAAGGCCGGGGTGGTGGTTCTGGTGCAGATCTTGTCGGGGGGTTGCGGTGGGCGGGAGGGGGAAGGGGGTTTGGGTTTGGGATGCGCGGTGGGGACAGAAGGTTCGGTGGGGGGCTGAGGGGGGGTGTGTTTTGGAGGTTGAGAGATCTGAGGGAAAGTGAAGTGAGATGTGAGGGTAAGGAAGGGGAGGGGAGGGGAGGGTGGTTTGGGGGTTTGTGCGCTGGTTGGTGGATGGATGGATGGATGGATGGAGTTTGGGCCGGGCGATGTTGCTGTGGGGTGTTTGTGGTATTCTTTGCTGTTTCTGTTTCTGTTTTTGTTTCTATTGCTTACAGTATGGATGGGGCATCAGGTTCAATTCACGCATTAATGCGGTAAATGTAATACAGTTGATGGATCGACGAACATGAATCTCCGGTGCTGAACTAATAGAAAGGATATCATTATTCTGCACGGTGTTGCCTGGCTAGCTAGATAGCTATCTAACCATTTCCTCCCGCTCTAGGCCACCCACCCGCACGTCCTCATCATTAGCAGCACTGCCATCTCGCTCGCTTCGCTCTCGGGGAATGCCCAGATCAAATAGGATCCGAAAAACAGGTACATTAAAGTAATGAAAAGATTAGGGGGGTTATGCAGCGACTCGACAACACCACCTCCTCAGCTCCGTCTGCACGACTTAAGAGCAAAGGTTCCGCTTTGTTCAGCTCAAATATCCCGCTTCAGCTCAAGTGATGAACCAATTCAATACCCGCGATCAAAATACCCGCAGTAACCGCACCTAAGCGGCAACCGCCTCCCTCTCGCCCTCGCGGCCCCTAGCCTCGCCATTCGCAACTTCGTCCTCTTCTTCTTCCTCTTCTTCCTCGGCCTCGTCCTCGGCGTACTTGCCATGTCGCTCCGCGCTGACCCAGGAGTCCCTATCTCCCTTCAGCGGCGCATCTTGGCCCGCAAGATCGATGCCCTCAGCTGAGCGTTTCGCAGCATTGGCCTTTCGTCGTTGGCTGAGGGTGCGGGAGCGGGTGCTGAGCTTGGAGGAGACGACGGCGTTGGATTGGACCCAATTGGTCAGGGAGTCCTCGCAATCTTGGATGATGGCTTTGGAGGCTTCGTAGCCGTCGTAAGCGTTGCGTGTTTCGCCAGGGGTGACGGGGGTATCGTCTACCAGCTCGAGGAGGTGCTTTCCGTAGCCGGCGATAATGGCGAGTTTCTCGCAGTGCTCTCTCATCGCATCGAATTGGTACGTGAATGCCGCCTTCAGTTTCTCCCTTGTGATGTTGCTCAATTGTGCCTCTGCGACTAGACTCTCCGCCTCGGCACGCACAAGCTCTTGCTCCAACACGACGATCCGTGGCGAATTGGGTTCCTTGTATTTGAGCTGGGCGATCTGGTCGGTGATCTTCTGCTTGCGATCCCGAGACGGTTGGACGGAAGCCTCGATGTTACGGATCGATTTAATCGTCACACGGTATTGGTCGTAGCGATCGACGTATTGGTCTTCGAGCTCACCAATTTCGTAGATTAGGACACCGAGCTTGTCGGTCACGTCGCTGACATCGTCATCGCAGGCTTCGCCCCAGATGGAGAGTTGTTGCTATCAAAATCTATGAGTGACATGCGTAGGCGGGGAACTGAGTAATAAGGTAAACTCATACCGCAACGTCCATGCGTTCTCTTCCCACAAGTTCCATGCTACGCATAACGTTTTTCTCCATCTTAACAAGCTGTGAGAGCTTCTTCGCAAGGTCAGGGCCAAAGGCACCGGCGGTCTGTTTTCGAAATGCATGACCTATGGATGATGACAATATGATCAGCCTTGGGTATCGCAGTGTAAGACCAAAAGAGGAATGGTAGCTTGAATTCTGGGACATAGCGTTTCGATGTAAAGCCGGCGATCCACGATAGCCTGGCTAAGCTCATCGAGAGCTGACAAAAATCGCAATGGATAGGTGAGGCAGGGTAAGCAGACGCCAGCAACGGAAATATTGTGCATGTTTCGATGCAAAGGCGTCCCGGACACATTCCAAAGCGCTTTAAAGATCCCGTCTCACAGAATGAGAGATGACCAAGCCTAAGCGCTAGATGCTGCCATGATGTGTTGCGCTTGGAGCTCACTCACCAATGTTGCCCTTTCCAAAAAAGCGTCCGGCCTTAGTGGACGAGCTTGGAGGTGGTGGATTCTCGATCTGCGAAGCCGTGGGTGCACGCGATGCGCGCATAGAATACGTGCGATGCATCTTGAAGAGGTGGTGTCAATAGGGAGGTGGTGCTTTTGCGCGAGCAGACAGGAGAAGTTCTCAGACGAGAAGGGAAGTTGAGCAGGCTGGTAGCCTAGAGATTCGAGGTCTGCGAAGTACGAATACAATGGAGTATGTGATGCAGTGGACTGATAGCTCTGTGAAGTGAAGAAAGAAGTCAGCAGAGAGCCGGTAGAGCTGCAGCGTTGGTGTGACGGTGGAAGAGGGCTGTGCCAGTGACGTAATAAGCGACTATTCCGGAAGGGTGGGGGGCAGGAAACATCAGAAGAGGAAATCCCTGATCGACCTCGTCACAGGGATTTAGATTAACATACCAATGTCTCAAGGTGCAAGGAGTGGTCAATGCTCGAAACGTTTTATCTCAATGATTTGAAGAAACTGGGCACGGAAGATGTTTGATCTTTATGGATCTTTTGTGATGCAGCGTTGCACAGCAACATACCCCTGCACACGCCACCAACGTCACTGTCAGAGGGAGGATGCTTGCTGTCGATCCGGCTGGTTTCTTGCATCTTAAAATGAGCTAAATTATTTGAGGTCGCACAGCTTGGATAAATGGTCGTTCGGATTCTTTTCACTGCCGTGTCGGTGGCTAGAAAAGCTAAAACGCACGATGGAAATGCTCCCTTTCTACCCGCCTACGTAGACGTCAACCTTCCCTCTCCCATCTCCGACAGCCCTGACCCTAGAGTTGATCTCTAGCGGATTTCCGTCATAGACGACAAAATCGGTTTCGGACAAACGTTGCTTCTCCAGACCAAGCATTTTGTAAACGTTGCCCGATATCAGCCCAAGTGCATCTTCCTCGCTCAACCTACCATTGCTATTGGCGTACGCGATGCCAGCCATCAGGCTAAGCTCGCGAACTTCCCAATTCTCCTTTGTTCCTATCGCAACGACAACTCCAGCATCTACCAAATAATCGAGTGTTGTCCCATTTTGCAGAGGAGCGCCGATTAGACTCCGCCGTTGGTCCCATGATTCGCCGTACGATAGCAAGGGAGCAAGAACCACTCCGACGTGTGCAGTAGCAATCTCTTGTGCGACGAGATGAGCTTCTGCGCCGCCGTGGATGATCATGCGAATTGTTGTCGTGGACTTGGACCTGGATTCAATTTCTCCTTTAACTCGAAGGGCTGCAGCAATGGTATCCGCGCTATCGATATCCAATACTAAAGGTAAGTCTCCCGTGACGACCCGTCGTAGGTACGCTTCCTCCGAAAATGGATCAGCGCTTGATTCATTAGACTCCAAAGCTTTCAGTAGGCTCTTTCGAAGCTCTCCCACCGCGCTTGATGTTGAAGGTGTTTTCTCTGACCTGGCAGACAAGGATAGAGGGTAGTGTACAGCTACTTCATCTGCCCATACGATACTATTTTCCAACGGCGTCTGTCCGCCAGTGGAGAACCCTGCGCTGACTCCTCGGTGAGCATTACTCCCAGTATCTGGTGCTGTTATCGCTTTTGTTACGCCTTTAATATGAGCTGCTGTGAGTTGTTTGGTGTCCAGCGCAAGCCCATCCACTGCTCGACTAAATACCGATGTCGGATTAAAGCCATCTTGGGTACTGAGCTCAGAATCGATCTCAGACAATCCGATGAATGAGCCGAATGCGGTGAAGGCTGGCGTGATGTGACCGTTCTTCAGATTAATTACCTCAATGCCGCGATCTACGGCCGTGGAAACATGTGTCTCGCAGTCGCCGACGCATACAACTGCACCATTCTCAATCACAACATTCTCTGGTCTTAGGTGCATTTTAGATTTCCCAAAAGTGGTAGAGATGGACTTTTTGACTCCCGTGAAGATTACATCAGTTTTCTCCACAATTTTTTCATTGGTCGCTTTAAGTACTGGCTTGTTTATAATCGGGGTCTTATCTTGCTTGTTATAAGTGAAAGGGTCTTCAAACTGCGGAAATCCATCAATCCAGACCTGTTGAGGTGTCGCCCCGATACTAAGAGGATCGCTATCCCAGACAACGATGTCTGCGTCGAAGCCCTCTTTGATCTTACCAATTCGTTCACCAAGCCCAAGTGACTCTGCCGGAGCGGCCGTTACTCCGTTCAGAGCTGCGTGATAGGGTAGACCATATTTGTATGCTTTCGCAGCTTCAAAGACCACATGTTGAGCGTTGAGCACGGGGTTATCCGATACGTACACAGGAGTAAGGCCATTGGCGTAAAGTACTGCGCCTGCCTTTTCCGAGGCGGTATAGGCTTCAACTTTGTAGTACATGTTGTCCGCAAACAGAGCCGAGGCAGGTGGTCGTCCATATGCGCGCTTGAGTATCTCAGGAACGAGATAGGTCTGATGTGCGTGGTGGAAAGCTCGAATTTCGAATTTGAACTCGTTCGTATGGGACACAAATGCTTCTAGATCCGGAACCGTATAGCAATGTGTATTCACATAGACCTGACCGCGAAGTACGGCACCTAATGACTCCCACTCAAGATCTTGAGGTAGATAGCTCTGCATGCTTTCAGCTCCCATCTCATCTGCAGCTTTGCACCAGTCATCCTGTTCGCTGTTTAGAGCCCTAGCCTGCTCAAATGCATGACGGAATTCCCAAGCCTCACCGAGCCTGCTGAATGGGCCACGTCCAATCTTCCCATAGACGCGTTTGGCATTCTCACCGCACGCCATTTTCATCCATCTCAGTCCGCCTCCGGGATTGGCAAGCATATCCGCCGCGCTGATCTCCAGGCGACCTTGATCTTTGCCAACGGCAAACTTCATTACGTAAGCCTCCCCACCCATATTGTTTCCAGACCCTGGCAGTATCAGACTAGTGGTCACGCCACCAGACTTGATGACCTGAATCTGCTCGTCAAGCGGATTAAAGCCGTCGATCGAGCGGACATACGGCGTTATGTCGCTGGAGAGCTCATTGGTGTCCTGGTTTCCAATCAATCCAGGAAGGCCGTAGACACCGGCATGGCTATGCATGTCGATTATGCCTGCCGTCAGGAGCCGGCCATGGGCATCGTAAGTGTCGTAGTCTGCTGGAAGGTCGGTCATGGAGATGGATGGCGCAATACGCTTAATGAGGCCATACTCGAGGAAAATATCGCCAGAGATCCACGACCAGCCTTTCCCAGCTCTGGCATCCTCTACGCTAGTACCCGGGGCAGGCTCACCAGTCCATATCGTAGCGTTCCGAATTAGGATCGGCTTGGTGCTGTTAGTCCATCGAAGATTCTGCTCACGCGGTCCACTCGGTTCTCTCGACGTTTGCCGAAGCTTTGAGCAGGTAGCATAATCTTGATTGAGACGTTCTATATTCAGAAGCCGTGATTTTGGATTTGTCTGTTCGTAGTTTCTGTAGAGTAATGCTATGAGAAGGGAAACAATAACAAGACGGACGAGGCGAGAACGTCTCTTGCGATGCCAAGAGAAAGAGGGTTTCACGACAGCAGAGTACGGGGGAAGGCCATCCTTTTCCATTGTTTACTAACGACGTTCTCTTTATGACAATACTAGATAAAGGAGGAAGTTAGTAAGAGAATAAGTTGTTGAGCTTTCTAGCGGATCAGCACAACGTGCAGTCGATGCTGACCGCGTACCTTCCCAAAGCGGGCAAGGCGTGATCAATTGATCGACTGCTGTCTCCGAGCTTTTCTACACTCATAACTCTCATTACCAGCCGGCCATCCCCTACGATAAGCGTAAGTGTTGGTTGAAATATTGATAGAGTAAAGTTAACAATTCTGATAGGTAGTCTCTACCTCTTCATTGCGTTGACATTTTTCTACATTCAGATAAGTATCAAAGACTAGATTTTCATTGTAGATCAGCTATGCAACTTCATGCGCTCACTTCAGAAAAGAACAGTACTTAACTCTCAAGACTTCAATGCTTTAAACTCGTACACTCTTTCTTTTTAGAAAATTTCACCTCAAGCTTACCTCGATTCAATACTTGGTGCCTGATCCTTTCTCTTCCCCACTTTTCTCGCCGCTTCATATCCTTATATTCTCACACTTCCTGCGCCGTCTCAGCTCTCTTTACCTTCAATCATATCTACTTGACTTTAAATTGTTTGTGATACTGGCCACTATTCGAAGAAAGGGTACACCCTTGTTAGGCGTACGTAATCAACCGTGAGCGTCTACACTGGCTTGTTTACAATCCAATCTTTTCCTCTCCCTCCTGCTTCCATATACACTGTTCGTGTGGCTCGAGATCCAGAATGGCAGCTGCCGCTGAGCTGGAGCCTCGACCCAACAAAAACTCGAGAGATAGTTACGAAACTGATGTCAGCCATGCATTCCAGCGACTTGATCATGTCGAAATTGTACGTCCACACCAAACTCTACTAATGAGTCCAAATATCAAATGGTCCGAGGACCAGTATATCGCTCTTTGCCTCTTCATGAGGCTATGGGACGATATCGCGCACTTAGCTACGATTTTCAATGCCATTTTTAAAGATGACCTCAAAGCCGACGACTTGTCTTATAGAGCAACATCGAGTAGAATGAGAGCTATGTGGACATTTATGGGAATTGAAAAAGCCTCTAAAGAAGGTAACAAAGTGTACAAGGAGGTGATGTCATGTTCTAGAGGCCAGCTAGGGCAGAGATACGCAACTTTCATCGAGCTAATTGAAAACACGGCGAGTACCTGTGGCATTACACTGAAAGCAAGATCAGAGGACATGCCGAGATCTGTTAGAAGAGTCGCTCGTCCTACACTTCGCCAAGAGTCGTCATCGCGTGAGACTTCGGATGACAGTAACCAGCAGTGGTCAATGAAAAGCAGCTCTGTTGAAGCCAAGTCTCGAAGAAGGCTGAGCGGAGTAACGTCGAAGCAAGAAAAGCATTGGAACGGCACTTTGCAGCTAAAGTTACCTCCTTACGACGCATATACCGAAAAGTTTAGAGTCACCTCTGGAAACCAGTCGAATATATGGACGATGTTATCGGGATTACCAGTCACTCAGACTTCCGAACCTGGCAAATCTCGAAGAATACTATGGAGGGCGTATAATTACAATGATAGCTCTGGTGCCAGCAACTTATCTGAACCATCCCACGTTTTCGATAGTCCCTTCGGATCCCGGGCTGGCCGCTTCAAAGAATCATCGGCCAGCGTGACAGCTCCAATTGCCGATCCTGAGACTTTTCAGTCTTTACTCTTTAGTCACTTGATCAATGACGGACGCCATGACCCCACGCCTTTTATCTCCCTAACAGAGAACCCAGTGGTCGCATTCCATCGCGCTCTGAACCTTAAGTATGGCATGGTTAATGTGATTGATCTACAGACTGCTGTCAATAGCCTTCGAAGACGTTTTCCAGGAGCTGAGCGCTTCCATTGGATCGTGGGTATTGTAGTGAAAGAACTCCAGCTTAATCTACCAAATGGATACGGTCTGGAGGGACCGTGTAGTGAACATCTTATTTGGGGGGAAATTTGTAGGGATGCTATTGTCAGTGCTTGAACCCAAGCATGAAAGTGAATACTAATCTCTAACATAGGTGACAACTTTCAGCATGGACGAAGTCACCTCTCAGAAAGAACTGACAAAGTTATTGCATTTAGACGCGCTACATGCTTCTTCCAACACCAGCGTTTTCTACAATGGTATCACGAAAAGCATGATACCTCGCTCCGACTACGCAACAGGGAGAATGATCGGTCAAACTTTGAGGTCTCAGAAACCTCACCGTTGGCGCGATTCAGAGTTGATAGCCGCAAAGTAAGATACAAGGATAATGTGATTCGATGATGCTGTTATTGACCGATGTAGGATTCTCAGGGCTTGGGCGCCTTCTGGTTTTAGGGATGGCGGTTGGACTAAAAAACGTCACATCGATTACGCCGAGTTCATGAACGGCGTCTTTAGCACTCTCTACTGTGAAGGCGAGAAGGTCCTGACCTATCCGCAATCATGGCACGACGTTGAACGCTATGGTCATGCAATTGAAGACTGCATTACTGTTGAGACCCCGGATGATCTTGCTGATCAGCAGTTTATCGATCGTGATATCGATGAAGATGACGAGCAAGATATCAACTGCCTTTCCGACGAAGACGGAATGGACGAGGACATAGACTTAAGTAATGATGTCGGTAAAGAGAACATCCCACCCAGCACGCCAACGGTGTACGCAGACTCAGATATCGACTCAGAGCGTCACCGTATACCTAAGTACAATCTTCACCGCGATCTCGGCTTCCGATCCCCATCACAGCATACATATCTGAGGACGTCGAACCCTAAAGAGGAGTTCCACCTGAAGCGAAAGCAATTCGCAAACCCATTTCCAAACTGGGAGCGTAAGGACCGAGAACAATCACCGACGGTCCATAAAGGTCCCTCGTTATCTCTCAGCAATCGAGCAGCGAAACGTGTCAAACCATCGATCCCGATATTCCACGACTCGTCTGACCCGTTCCTGAATGAATTAAACGCCGCGGCGAAGGACTGCACTCCTGTCACGATCACCTCATCTATCCAAGACTCTCTTCCCAAGCGAGCCCATCGGCCGACACCCCCAGCTCAAGAAGAGTCGATTGTACGCGGTGTCATTGTGATCGACCTGACAGGCGAAGACCACCACGTGCCCAATTTCCCAAGCTCGGGCGCGAGTGTGACGATACCAGCCCAGAAGCACGGACACAGTGCAACGACGGATGATGGAAGCCAAGATACCCAGTCTTGGTTCCAGAACCCCCCGAAGGCCACTGATCACGGCGAGGCAAAGTCTGCATGGCAACCTACAGACATTCCTGGGATGGTGTTCTACGAGCCGGCGAAGGTGGGCGAAGTGCCGAATGCTACGCAGACGACAGAGGGCAGCATGCCAGATGTTAGCCGGTACTTTAATGGGCAATTATTCGGGAACGGCGTTGCAGGTCCAGGCGCTAGGGTTGCGGGGGGAAGGGAAGATGAAGATGAGATTATGGAAAGTATCGAGTTTGATGAGGAGGAAGAGAAGGTTGCAGATGTGGAAACGCGCTTGGGGCTTAAATTGAGGGAGCAACGAGGGGCGGTGGGGTGGAAGGCAATGAGAGAGGGAGATGGGTTAGATATGAGTGAGAAGACGTGTTGTGGGAAGAATGGTGAATGATATGATATGCGAGATGGGATATTGGTGGAATTGGGCTCGTGCTGATCCTTTGAGTTCAGCGTGATTGTTTGGTGCAGAGTGGTACGGCATTGGAGTTGGATTATGGAGACGATTGAATTGGCTGCGTGTTATTATGTTGAATGTCTTAAGACAGGAAGGTATTTGTCAAGCAGCATGTCTCTCTGGTGAGAATATGATTTGTTTTCATTTTATTCTTTGAATCCTATTGCCATCAGATTGAGACTCCCGTGATGATCAAATCTCATCTTCCAGCACCGATCTAGAATTTCTGGAATTGCTTGACCGCCTTGCCCGTTCTAGGCAGCACTCGGAGAACATTGAAACGCACCTGGACACACAAGCTGTTAGCACAATTTGCCGTCATTTTTCTACTTCGGACTTTTCAAACTCACCGTCTTGCTCAAAGGCCTGCACTCCCCAACCGTAACCTGATCGCCTTCCTCCACACGGAACGCCGGGCTAACATGGGCCGCCAAGTTTGTGTGTCTCTTCTCGTATCTCGCGTATTTGGGCACGAAGTGAAGATATTCTCTGCGGATGACTAGCGTTCGGTGCATCTTAGTCGAGACGACCGTGCCGGTTAGGATTCGACCGCGGATGCTAACTTGGCCGGTGAAGGGGCATTTTTTATCTATCACAGCCCAGTTAGTAAGCTATGCCACTGAGAAGAGGGGGACAGCGTACCGATATAGGTTCCCTCAATGGCAGTCTTCGGCGTCTTGAAGCCCAACCCAACGTCCTTGTACCATCTCCGCCCGCCCTTGCCGACTCGCTTGCTCTTCGCGGCTTTGCCTTTGTGGTTGAGGAAGATGTGAGGTTGTTTTTGGTAGGCGCGCTCCGACTGGACTGTCAATTCCGTCGCCATGATTGCGGTGGTGGCGATGCTCGGGAATTGGCGATGTTCTTGTCGAGGATCGAAATTCGTCGCCTTTGATGAATTTGAGGTGTTTGTGTGCGGGCTGGTTTGGAGAGGATGTGAGACTTGTGCGTGTTGGGTATAGCGTCTTGGCGGATATAGGGCTAGCTCAAGTGGGAGTTTTGTTTACGTGCGGTGACGCGACCGTTGGCCGATCTCGAAAACTTGTTGTTCGACTATGCTCATAAATTATGCGCAGTTCTCGAGGCCTAACTTGTTGACTTTGATGAACAAAGGCTTCTGTGGCTATTGATCTGGTGAATCGTTCTTCCCTCTGGGAAGCCCGCAAGTATGAGCACGCCAGGTGCAAAGGCCAATCGGCCGAAGTCTCGACAGTCAATTGCTCATTTTCCAACTTCGGCCGGCTCGTCAAGTGATAAGGAGAATGCGACTGCGGATGTTGGAGACTTACAGGCCGCAAAGACTGCGGCCATTGCGAAGGAAAAGAAGAAGTCTCGCAGCAAGAGTTTAGGACCGGGAGGATTGGAGGCTCTGAAGGAAAGCAGTGGGAATAGCTCAAAGGTCAGAACAGGCGCACCTCTTTTTGATATCTCTACTGATCCATAATGACCAGCCGTCTCCGACTATTAATCTCAAATCTATCTTGAAGCCTACAGTACCTCTAACACCCCCGAGAGCGATCCCTGCCTTCGAAGCGTCCAAGAAACAGAGCACTGGCAAAGGAAAATCAAAGTCACCTAGTAAGCCGGAAGAAGAGCTGTTGATTGATTTCTCGACACCAGCCGCTGGTACTTCTGCACCGCCTGTGTCAGGTTCTGAAAGTCTCTCAAACCCGTTCAGCCCTCTGCCTGCAATTCAAACCCCCACGAAGACGGTTACCACACGTTCACAAGATGATGAGCAGTCAGCGCCATTGGATGAAGGAGAGGAAGAAAGGCGGAAATCGGCAAAGCAGGCCATCCTCGAACAGCGAGCCGCTCGGAGGAAGTCCATGGCGAATCGCCGAGTCTCGTTTGCGCCTGAAGCTACACTTCATACGTGGAACGTTGTTGAGCTTGCGGAAGACTCCACGACATCCTCTGCCTCGAATTCGACGCGTAGACAATCTGCCATGACTGCTGCGCAGCCTCCCACTACAACCTCAAACCCCATGCAACCTTGTTCCGATCCATCAGAGCCTCCATCAACCCCCCCAGAGCAAGTGGAAGAGCCTCAGGTCGAGGCTTCTCCAGCACACCAGCGTGATCTTCACCAAAAGAAACGACGAAGAAGAAGCTCAACTGCACCACCTATGAACTTCAATAACCCGGAGGATGACGAAGCGTTCTCCTCAAGCCCATTTAGCGGCAGTTCCGCTGCAGATGTGGAAAGCAGCCCTGCCATGGTCGAAGACAGTATCGGCTCAGACGACTCAGATGAGGATGGAGATACCGCCATGAGCATTGAAGAGGCCACTAATCAGAGTGGCATATCCATGGATTCTGGCTCGAGTACACGGTCGAGCTTAGATGAGCGACTAAAGCAGGCAGCTCAAGAGGCTGGTACCCAAGGAATCGAACACGACGAAAACATTGATGACGTATCAATGGAGATGGCCACAGAATCTGTCACGCACGCTTTTCAACCTTTTGTAGACAAGTCAGATAAAGGCAAAATACAAGACCTGACCTCGATGCAAGATCAGGAGAATGTCAATCCATTTTCCCCCGCTTTCAGGCGAGAGACACAAACAAGACAACAAGCATTGGACCAAGACCAAGATAACACCCAGGACATGAGTATGGATATGACCCCAGCAGTTGGTGGTATTGTCCCTCGCCAGGAGAAGAAATCCTCCCCAGTCAAGGGCCGAAGAAAGTCTATTGTACCGTCCCAACGTCGACGTAGCATCGCCAGAAGGAGGGATTCCGAAGGCACTTCGATGATGGAAGATGAGACAATGGATTTCACTACTGTGGCAGGTGGCATCCTTCCCAGGCAAAAATCTCCTGAACGAGAGGATGACAGCATTGTCGATGAAGACGAAGACATGACGATGGAGTTCACGAATGTAGTTGGGGGAATGCTGAACCCGTCTCGATCATCTGATGTTGAATTGCCGAATGGAAGCGTTCAAGCGGCTCGTCGGGCATCAACAGAATCTTCTGTGATGGAGGATGAAACTATGGAAATGACCGCTGCTATTGGTGGAATTCTACCTCCTATCGAAGAACGAACCGAACCAAACACAGATGCTGAGGATACGCAGCCTATGGACTTCACAAAAGCAATTGGGCAAATCCTACCACATCAGCAGCAAGAGCCGGACAAGACTCGGGCGAAGCTACTGATGGAAGCAGAAACTGACGTTGGCCAGCTGAACAGCTCGCCATTCCAAGACAGCATGGATCCTGCTCCTGCGCCCAAGGCTGTCACTCCCGTGCCAGAACATATCGCCACTTCAATTGCTTCAGAAACCGGCAGCCCGAGCATGGCGCTGAAACCTCGACTATCCGGAAGAAAGAGTGTTGGAGCAAAGCAATCTTCTACTCCAAAGAGTAACGTATCAAAGCCTAGTACTCCCATCAAAGGCTCTGCGCAGCAAAGGACACCTACGAAAGCGTCCGCGACGAAAGTTTCAACTCCGACAAAGCAGCTAACGCCACTACCATCAAGGCCAGATACCCCAAACAAGACGCCAATCATGTCTAATGTAACGCACAGAGGCACATCACCTAAGAAGCTGTTCAAAGCAGAGATTAAAGCGAAAGCTTCTCCAGCATCCGCTCAAAAATCTGCCAAAAAGAAAGGGCTATTTTCTCAAGACTCGCAGACAGGGCAACATACTCCAAGCGTAGTGCTAGCACCTAAACCTCACCAGCATCTCCGTCGAAGATCGAGTGGTATTGGCGTTGACCAGGAAGGTCTTGGCTCGCCTCGCGTTTCTGATATTTTGGACCGACGAGCATCCATCGGTGAATCTGCGCCTGCTTTTGTACCAAAAACCAATGCCTTGCAGAACTTGCGATTCGAAGATCCCAAGCAGATAGAGGATGAGGTTGATGCGGAGCGGGAAGAAGAGGAGCGAAGAGAGAGTGGTCGATTTGTCATGGAGCGGGAAGCGGACATGTCTCAAGAGGAAAACGCCACAATGACCCTGAAGGACATGATCGAGTCCATGACACCGAAAAAGAATAAAGTTAAAGGTCGCAAAAGCTTGCACGTTGGCGCTGCAAAGGGTATTCTTGGAAAACGCCCAGCAGAGCTTGACATGGAAGACGATGACGCCGACGCCGACGCTACTCCCAAACGCCTCAAGACAGTGGACCGCCCTACCAGTCCCGTCAAGAAAGTACATCTCCCAGCTCCACCGACCAAAGCTGAGACCACCGGTCGTCTAACCCGCGCAAAACGTCGAAGCCTCGAAGAAAGTTCTGGAAATGCCCAAACCCCATCTCATTCCGCGAAATCTCCTAGAAAATCTTCTGCTGTTCTCACGCCAAAAGCGCAGGGTCGATTTAAAGACGCCCCACCGGTCTCAGATTCCGCCCGGCCAACCTCCTTCGAAGACAAGCTCGACAACGCCGTGCTCGGTACCGTTGATGCAGAAGTCGGTCAAGCCATGTCCGATGTCCATGACAATCAGCCCGCGAGCGAGGAAAAAATTCACCTCCAAGACTTCCTCAACATGACCGGCATCCACTTCATGGAGCTCAACACTACCAAACGCCGACATACAACCCTTGCCCCCATCCCGTCCAGTGGCCCCAAGCGCCCATCACAGGAAGATCTCGATGCATCGTCCCCGCCATCCCTAGCCGACGCCGTCGTCGCAGCAACGACCACCCTCCCACTCCTAGAACTCTATCAACACGCGACGCGCGAACTCAAATCGTACATCTCGTCCGGCCGGAAGATCATCCGCTCGATCGAGGCTGAAACTCTTGAGGAACAGCCGCCCCTCTTCCGCGAGTACGTCGATGCACGACCCGACTTGAAGATGGTTATGGATAATCAATTCCGGAATGGGAAAGTTCATGCGCGGCTGCGGAGCAAGGAAGGATGGTATGCTTGGCGGAGTCAGCTGGTCGAGGGGCTCCGGGGCGGACTTGAAGCCATACGCGAGGATATGCGGAGTGATGAGGAGGCTCTTTCCGAGCAGGAGGCAATGCTCAACGAGCAGCTCCCTCCTCTTGAAGAGAAGTCGAGCACGCTCCAGCAGGAGGAGGAGCATCTACTAAGGAAAGTCGAAGAGCTAGAGGGCGAGGATCACGAAGCCCTCGTCGAGGCCAGGAGGGCGCTGTACGGCACGACGGCGAAGCTCGACGAGAAACGTGCGCTCTTAGAGGAGTTGCGCGTAGAGCTTACCGAGAAGGAGGACTCCCTCTCCGCCGCAGCGGAGCTCAAGCAAGAATTCCTCGACCAGATTGGCGAGGCGGAGCGGGTGCGGGAGGAGTGTCGCGGCTGGAATCCGAAGGATGTCCACGCGCTCAGGACAAGGGTCGAGGCTATTGAGAAGCAGACGGGGTGGAAAGTCGTTGCCGCGGAGGAGGATGAGGAGGAGCAACAACAACAAAGCGAAGCCGCCCACGGTCCGGCACTGACGATGCGGTATCAGAATGAGCTGAGGCTGTTTTTCTACCCTGCTGCGTTTACACCCTCCGAGACTGGGCCCAAAAAGAGAAAATCACATACGACTGCGAGCGCGCCGATCAGCCTCACGTACACCCCCGAACAGACGACAGAGCACGCGGCCGCCCACGCTGGCCCGCTGAGCACAGAGCGCCGCTTCATCCTCCAGCTCCTGCAGTCGCATGTGCAGTCCGCGGCCTCGATGCCCCGGGGTGCGGTGAGCGCGGGCGACCTACTGTCGACGGTGTCGAAGGGGTGGGATCTTGCGCGGCGGATTGCGGAGGAGGTTAGGATTCTGGGGTGTGCGGGGATGGTGGAGGTCGGGATCCTCGGGGATGAGGTGCTGGGGGTGACGTGTGTTTGTGTGCTGAAGGGGAGGGGGAGGGTGGGTGTGGAGTTTCAGGTTAGGGTTGGGGAGGGGTTGGGGGTTGATGTTGGGGTGGAGGTTAGGGGGGTTTATGGGGAGGAGGTGGTGAGGGCGGTGGCGGGGAAGAAGGGGGAGAAGATGAGGGAGGGGGTCGAGGGGGTTGTGAGGAATGGGAGGATTGGGGAGGGGGCGCTGGCGGAGGGGGCGAGGGAGGTTGTTGGGAAGTTGGAGAGGGGTGGGGAGAGGGGGAAGGCGGAGAGGACGCCGAGGAGGAGATGAGTTATGACGTTCTTTGCGTGGGTTTATTTTTTTGATTAGGGGCTTAGGCGGCGGTGGTGTTTGGATTGTGTATACTGCATGGCGTGCATAGCGACGCTTGTTCTTTTACTTGGATATCCTTGAATGCATATGTACGCAAATCTTGAGCTTGCAGTCGTCTTTTGGGGGAAGGTTTTGGATCATCAGAGCTACTTCACCCTTTGGTGCTAGTCTACACTCTCCTTCCGAGAGGGTCATTCTGGGATCTTAGACTGCCCAAACGCCGATTTAGTTGCAGTCTACCTGCCGTAATGACCTTGCCGTGACAAAAGAAAAGCCGACGGGCGCTCAGAGTACATGTAAGATCTATCCTAAGCCGCTGCAAAGCGGGTCCGCAATCCATCACGTGTCTTTTTGAGATGGGATATATCCTGTGACATTGGTAAAGAAGGCTGATTCTCGCGTCCGAAATCGGTCGTTTAGTCTAGTGGTTATGATTTCCCCTTTACACGCCATTAATCGTGATCCGGGGAAGGCCGCAGGTTCGATCCCTGCAACGACCAATCTTCCGCAATCTGTTTTGGATTTTGACGCCGAAAAATCTAAGGGCTAGAGGTGACGGAAGAGCATGGGGGGAGCGAGAGTCCCACTCCCGGGCCAAGTCCCCGATATCTTTTATGCTTATTCAAAGCCCAGCATCAGAGTACCGCGAGATCTAGAGGATATTTTCATGTTGCTTTTTGCTTGATAATAGGGCTTCTTTTTGAACTCGCCAGCTTCGCGAAAACTCCGCCTAGGATGAGTGGTTGCTCGCAACACTCACTCTTCCTTACGAAACCTTTGCTCCCTCTCTTTAAAGCCTTACAACCTGGAGCATTACCTTGGGTCTCTATATTCACATCGGCATTTCAAACGCCATCCACACGGCACGTGCCGCCTTTATGCTTGATTCAAGCTTATCCCTCCCCCCGCCCCCCTTCGGGGTATGCTGACGAACATCTACATCTTCAGACGGAGAGCTGCTCATGCCGACGTCGCGGGAGATCGGTAAATGCCGCATGTGCCAAGCACGGCTATCGTCTACCGAGTTCTGGGTTGAAACAGGACTGGGAAGTGGGTTGGGCTCTGACCGATGCAAGTCACTCGAGGTTCCGAGTCCTCCGTCCAAAAGTCTACGAAGTCTCAAGACAACAGACCCAGTCACATGCAATAACAACAGAAAAGCAGTGATTGTCTTATAGCATCTGCCGTATATTCATACACATACACACGTAACCTTCTACTTCTGGTATCACATCACATATTCATCTTTCTTTTTCTCTTTCTTTCTTTCTTTTGGCAAATACTTTTTACCCAGCACTTCATAGTCCACCCCAAACCAATCCAAACCCAACCCGACAAGCAAGAGACCGTCCAGATCCATCCCGTACCAGCAAAGCTAAACCTTCCCAGCGGTCGCCAGCTGTCCGCCGGCCGCCTCGCTGTTCGTCGACGTTGAACCCTTTCCGGTAGAAGCTGTGTTCCCGCTTCCGTTCGCGCTGTTGGTACCGGCGTTCGTTGAGCCCTTGCCTGTACCGGTACCGCTGGTGGTTGAGCCGGTGTTTCCGCTTGCGCTGCCGCTTGCCGTCGAGCCGGTACCCGCGTTCGTAGAGCCTTTACCGGTACCAGTACCGCTGGTGGTCGAGCCGGTGTTGCTACCGCTGCTGTTAGCCGAGCCGGAGCCCTTGGCCGTGCTGCCGGTGCTGGTGCCGGTACTGGTCGTGCCGGTTGAGTCGGTGCCGGTTGAGCCTGTGCCTGAAGGGTGGTATTAGTGGTGGAGATGCTTGGGGATGTTGGGAGAAGGGGAGGGGGGGTCTTACCTGTGCTGTCTGTTCCAGTGTTGCTATTGCTGTTCGAGCCTGTGTTGCCTGTTCCTGTGGTGTCGGTGCCGGTATTGCTGTTGCTGTTTGAGCCCGTGTTTCCAGTTCCAGTAGTATCTGTTCCCGTGTTGCCGCTGTTACTGTTTGAGCCGGTATTGCTATTGCTATTGCTATTCGAGCCAGTGTTGGCGCTGCCCGTGGAATTCGCGCTGCCAGTAGTGTCGGAACCGGTATTACCAGTATTACCCGTACCCGTCATACCCGTGTTGTCGGTGCCAGTATTTCCGCTATTTGTATTACCATTCGTGTTCGATCCGGTGGAGCCAGTAGAGTTGGCGCCCTGTTTCACACCAGTCAGATCGCAAGCAGTCGGCCGCACGGCCATTTGGTTTGTTCCTGCAGCCGCGAAATATGCGTCGATGTTGGGAAGCACGTTGGCGCATCTGCCAGTGTTGATGGTGTCGACCAAATTGACGGACGATGGCCCTTCAACGGCCATCTGCTTGAGAAGGTCAACCACCTGTTGGAAGTTGCCTTGAGTGTCGAGGATGTTGTTCGCTTGCTGCACTTCAGGCGTGGAACCCATAGGCGCGTTGTCGAGGACGGCTTTGTTAGTCAGCTCGTTGACTTCGGCGTTGAAAGCAACGGTGGCGGCCGACATGAATTGGTCAGCATTATTGGTCATGGATTGGGCTTTGTTGAGGAAGTCCGAGACCATGCCAGTGTCGGCCATCCAGCCATTCACAGCATTGGTGATTTCGACCGAGTTAGGATCCTGAGGCGTGCTGAAGGATGCTTTGCCATTGGCGCCCATGCTAGGCATCGTCTGGACTGGCCCAGTGTCGGTGCCTTGACCGGAATTGGCGTTGCCAGAATTTGCATTCCCAGAATTCGCGTTACCAGCGTTCATGGAGCCGGAGTTGGTGGTGGATGTCGCACCGGTAGATTTCGCGGTCCCTGCGCTTGACGTCTTTGCTGACCCGGCTGCGCCTGCAGCACCTTTCCCTGCATTCCCAGTGCCGGCGTTGCTTGCGCCAGCATTACCGGTTCCGGCGTTACTGGCTCCAGCTTTGCCAGTACCAGTACCACCAGTGCTTGCGCCATTTCCAGCTTGATTACCTCCTCCAGCCCCTCCTAACAAGTCACCAAGACCGCGTGGCTGTAATGGAACAGCCTCAAGGAGAGTCGAGGACAAGAGAAGAAAGGCCGCGAGGCCTGAAGAGGTAAGTGAGGTCTTCATTATGGATGTATACTACAATGCAAAAACGGATGTAATAAGACAGTGAAGAGAACGGAAGGCCCGCAACCAGCGCAGGTAAACAGAAAAAAGCTCTTTGGCGTAGGACCGAAAAATGCCAGCAGTCTGACATGCGGCATTCTCACGGGAAGGAAAGCTCTTTTCAAGAGCCCTGAGCTCCCCATCTTCCCACACCATGCATCGTCTTGGCATACAGGAGGTGCTTGGCCAATAGCTTGGCACTCTCTGCTAGAACATTCAAACATGACTGAATCAATGACCAGTTTGTCAGGGAAGACTTGGTGTTTATGCAGCGTAAAACGTGCAGGGTGCGCTGTCAGGTTGATGAAGATTTTCCGGGGAAGGCTTGTCAATGGGTATTGCCGAGAGATGCAACCCTAGTCCGTTCCCGGTCACGGCGTGCTTTGACCGCGCTCCAGAAAAGTCTCATCACGGTCGCGCGGGCTTCAATTTTGGGCTAGTAGTAGATCTTCGGGCTTCGGCGTCGTCACGCAGTGAAGCTGGCTTAGCGGAGTCATCTACAGCGCGCCTCTCGAGGTTGAGCCTGAGAGACCTTGGGAAAACCTCTTTTTGACTTGCCAAAAGGAGACGCCTTGAGAATGTCCACGACTAGTCATGAAAGGCAAAAGAATACACTAAAACGAAAAAACAAAATAAATTTTCATGTTTTCGAGCATGATCTGGATTGGGGTTGGTGACAAAGAACAGATGTTCTGCAGCGTGTTTGAGACATGTTTTGGTTCCGTTTCGGCGATCAGATCTTTCCACAGCGTCGGGCAATCGGCATGTGTGAAAATTTGTCAATCAAGTTGCAGGTGGTACAGTCTCTGGAGATATAACGTCATGCCATGATTCGGAGCACAATTCATTTGTTGTCAAAAAAAAAATTTGGTGAAAAGATTCACAAAGGATAAAATCTCGCAAAAGCATTCCCTTCCGGCCATGGAGGGGTCTTCGGAGAATATATATTCCGAGCCCGAAGTCATCTTGAGCCTCGTCCTGGCAAGGCTAGTGTTCCATACTGGTCAACCGTGACTGGACAGTAGTTATAATGCAGTCCACATTGGAATCAATGTCTGTGTTGTTCCCCCTTTCATTCTATGACCAATGTGCCATATTGCGGAGCCTCGCCGACAATGCCTACTTCCTCGTGGTAATGCCTATATGCAGCAAGCAATTCCCTCAGCTTTCCTTGCTCCTGACTGCCCAAATCATGGGTCTCTCCAGGATCCTTTTCCAAATCAAATAATTGCCATGCCTCGGGTCCATACGGTTTCGGTATGAATGTCGCCTTCCACTTTCCCTTCCTGACTGCCATCCTGTCAAACAGTTCCCATCCATGCACTGCTTCATCGTCGTGAATCCCAAACTCAGCAGTTTTGTCATCACCTTTTGCTCTTGTTGTCAGGTACTGCACCCATGACTTTCCGCGCATAGGCTCTATCGTCCTTCCTCGCCATTGTCTACCTGGATGTTTGACGCCAGCAAGCTCCAATATCGTAGGGGCAAGGTCCATGACGGTCGAAAACGCACGCTCAATGCTTCCGTCTGGTCGTTGTCCCGTCAAAGGCGGATACCTAAGAATGAATGGCACATGGATGCCGCCTTCTGCACTAAAAGCTTTGTACAACCAGCTAGGGGCTGTTGCCGCTGATGCCCAATGTGGGCCGTACCAGACATAGGAATTGAAGCGCCCGATATTCTCCAGAGAATTATCGTAGTACTTTGCGATATGATCGAAGATGCCGTTAGGAATGACTGGTACCGCTTCTAAAAGCAAGCCTTCGGCTCCATTATCGGACATGAATACCACAAAAGTGTTTTCCAGATCACCGCTCTCCCGCAGGTGGTCCAACACGCGCCCAATCTGTCTGTCCATGTTATGAACCATGCCAGCATAAGCTTCCATCGTACGGCTTGAAATGGCTCTCTCAGGTTCTGATAGAGTTTCCCAGTGTTTGGAAACTAATGTAGCGCTATGAGCAGCGACAACCTTATGGGCAGCGACGTCCTCAGCGATAAGACCCTCATTCTTTAAATTTCGAAGACGCTCTTGCCGAAGATGTTCTGGCCCGTTATCGTACTTGCCACGGTAGTGAAGCATATCCTCCTCAGGAGCTTGCAGTGGCCAATGAGGTGCGGAGAAGGGAAGGTAAGCAAAAAAGGGCCTTTGCTGTTCAGCTTCATTTCGCTCGTCTAAATACTGCAGCATCTTGTCTGCTAATGCGGTGCTGGAGTAGAAGTTTTTACCTAACTCCGATGGTTTGAGGTGCTGATTGTCTTCGACATAGAACACAGGGGTTTCTAATCAGTGTAAGCCGGGCATGAATAAGTTCTTTATTTTGGCATCCAGATAGGCTGGGGTTGAGCGTCTGAATAGCTAAACGATGGTGCGACCTACGCTCAAGCAAATGTGGCTGCTTATCGTTTTCCTCAATGTGTGGCTCGTATCCATAATGGTTTGCAGCTCCCTTCTTTCTTCAGTAGCCATTCTTGTTGCATTTCGCATGCCTCGAACTTACTGGTAGAAGCGAAAATGACCTGTCAAATCCTCGGTCCGTAGGCCACCGTCCTCTTTCCAGGCCAAGGTGCCATTTGCCAGACATTATGGTATAATACCCGGCTTCACGCAATAATTCTGGTAGCGCAACAACACGTTCGTTCAAGTAGCCTTCATAGCCTGGCTTCCCTCTCTGAAACTCCTTAAGCGATTCTCTCATGGCCCCAATTCCAGCAATATCTGGGTGTATTGGAAAGATGTTAATCGTAAATCTACCAGAGTCGACGTGATGTTGACTCACGGTTGTCAGTTCCGCTCAAGAGCATTGATCTTGTCGGCGAGCACGCTGCAGCCGCATGGAAGTCGGTGAAGCGAAGTCCATCTTTCGCAAGAGAGTCTATGTTTGGTGTTTTGATCTCGCCGCCAAAAGCTCCAACGTCGGAGAAACCAAGATCATCGGCGACGATGATAAGGAAATTAGGACGAGCCATACCTTACTGAAGGAGCACTAATTATCGTACCATTCACCAGACTATTCGGAGATATCCAAGCGGTGAAGCTCTGTTGTAATCATCAGCGCGTCTATATCAACCAGCATTGCACGAATGTCACGTTCTTTGCGCAGAAGAATCAGGAAATTCATCCTATGATGTTAAAGCAGTAAGACATTCATGGCGTCATTTCCCCGTAGATTTCGCTAGCTACGAATCTGCCTTGGAGTCACTGATAAGACAGATCCAGGTCCGATGATAAAAAGGAATTTTCGTATCTCTGGTCATTTGAAATTCCTGTTCATTATGGCGTGCTTGTTTCCTGGCTGGTGAAGTTCCGCCTGCTTACACGACGTACGAGGCGCGGAAGGCACGCTAACTTGTCGTAATGATTGTGAAGATAAACATGCAAGGCCTATGACCATGACGGAACGTCACGACTTCTCGGCCATCACGACAAATACAGGAAATGAGAGATAGCTACTGACGGGTGTGAATTTCTAGAGCTAGCTTCAGACTAACACAGCTACTTGGCCTTTACCTGGATAAGAGCGGGTAGAGCGAACAATTCTCTGCAACGAATCCAATCTTCTCTCACTCTCCGCCCTTTCTTTTACGCATCTATCCCAGACTCCAATTTTCAGTAAAATAATTTAGAGGGCGTTTATTCCGTTTCCCATCTTTAGGTCTCATCCTTCGACACTATCGCAGGAGGAAGGTCGTCTCTCCAAGTCCAAACCTAGAAATTCCTAATGCTCATTGCTCGATTACCTAGACTTACTACTCATCGCTAACGACACGTGGTCTCTGCTAGAGTAGATTGCAGTGCCATCATCTCCCCATATCACGCCTTCTGACCAGCTATCTCCTTCTAGGCCCATAGTTACAACGTCAATGACTAAGTTTCCTTAGCAAACCCTTGTTGAATCGTCTTGTCAGTTGCGCAAAATTGTCAAACTCTTCAAGTTCTTCGGGGATGCTCATGAGAGGTATGGATTCTCTTGTTCTCCGCTGAGGAAATTCACATGTGTAGATGGAACCACGGATGGATATGCAGACCCACAGTTCTATTTACTGTTTCTTTCAATCAAAATATTCGTCCTCCTCCTGCTGTTCCTCAGCACTACTTATCCTGGTCGTCCTCTTTAGACCCGACAGGTTCTATTAGACTCGAGAGGCGAAAATTTCCCTTGCAATTCTCTTCAATGATCCCTTCACTGACAGCCCAATCTCTAAGCTCCTCATCTGGGATCGCTTTGCCGATAGCAGTACCTTTCTCAACATATTGTCTTACATGCTCCATCCTCTCCTCCCAGCTACCATCCCCCTCGAAACGCTACCCGCACCAGCCGCAGGTACTCCTCATTGGTGGCTCTCTCCTTTCGACCCAACATCTCTCTCGAACCGCTTCAAGGTCCTTTTCAAAATCCTTTCGGACTCTTTGACTTAGAGGCTTGGGACCAGTCCAAGGCGTGTGCATTCAACGAAGATATTGGGTGAAGAGGTCTTTGCGGTTGAAGTCATTACATTAGCATAGGATGTTTTTAGGAAATCTTGATAAGCTGGGGTTGCAAACACCAATATTACAACGGGAAAAATATAGTTAAAGATGTTGAGAAGAGGTATGGCGCTTCCATTCATTCTTGGAAGAGAATCTGCCCATGCACTCGTAGAGCTGAAAGGGACAGCTGAAAACACGTGAAGGTCTGCTCTTGGAGGTAGTTGGAGCCGTGTCCATACTAACCTATCGCCACCTTTCTTCCAAGATCCTCTATCCCTTAAATTTTCTACTCTTGTAGTCCCCTCAATCGCCAGCACAGTTCTTCCCCACAAACAACCGCAGCGGCCTCGCCAATTTCGCCTCAAATAGCCGGAGCGACCTTTCAGCATTCTTTATTGATATCCACGATCCCACTGCCTATTTTACAAACACATATCCCTTGATCTAGACATTCAAAGTCAAAACTTTACAATGAATTGAACGCACTAACTGGCTTGGCTTCGAGACGCTGGACTTCTGGGCTTGTAAAGGTGCCTGTAAGCGCGTGAATTCACAGAATGCGCAGGAAACTCTCCCTACACTCGCGAAAGGCGGCAGTAAGCTTTGGAAATGGTGTAGACGAGAATGGCCTTGTTCTTTTTATGCGCATGTTCTCTACTCATTCTACTTTTGACACTTTAGGTCTTTTATTTTCACGATTATGTGACTTAAAGACGTGGATCTATGATGACATTAATGGTTCTTGAAGGGAAGCTGGGCCTGCCTAGTCGTAATACTAACGCGTATTTCCATAGTGAAGGCCTGGCTGGAGATCAGGAGTCGCAGCGCATTTGCATTCGCCCGCAGCCGGCTGATAATCGGATGTGGTAAAGCGAACGAGGCGATGCCTCGGCGGAGCACGGTTGGACGCGAGGCTGAGTGTCAGAAATCTGGCGCACCTAGGAGACACCGGGTGGGCGCCAGTGCATACAATCGGGTGCGCCACGACTTCTGACACCCAGCCTCGACGGGTAGACATTCTACGAGCAGCTTGGGCAGTCCCAAGCGACACTGTCTGTCAGGGTAGGAGATAGATTAACAGGTACAATAGCGTGGCTTTCCATGGGGCGATGCAGAGTATTATTGTAGTCCACCTTAGAGATATATCGGATTATGTGGGATGCTACACAGTACCGCTGAGCTCTGAAGGAATGATGTAATATTACGACAACCTTGGAATCTCTTCGTAATGAGTGTTCGAGATAGCTTCCCATATCCATTCCCCAGCCTTGTCACCCCTTATCACTCTTCGTAATCCGTGGAAGATGTATGTCATACCCAGAGTGGTCTCGTAAGGATTGAGGATGGATGACGAGAGCCTGGTTGATCAGGCTACATCCGAATCATGACCAATGGTGGCAAGAAGGATTGCCGCACGACATCTGTGAAATGGAAAGTGGGCGGACTCGGCGCCACTCTGCACCATGTGAGGAAGATCGTAGAACCATTACAACCCAAAACGGTCTTGGCAAGATGTTTCATTTGCGAGTACTGGGTTCAAGACTTAGCTTGCTCCTTGATGCATAAAGACCCAATGTTGGGCAAAAAGTATGGAGGTCTCATTGTACTTGCTTATTCTTAGGTGAAACTGTCTAAGAAGCGCTATTCGATATATGCATTCTTCCTTTGCCAAGCTTCTATTCCAATTGGGAATAAGACCGCGTCGAGTCGACTTCTCTTATACGAGCCGGGCACGTAACACGCGGACCAGGCTGTATATCTATGACATTCAATCTAATTAAATGTCAGTTTTGATAAGGCTTTGGTGTCAAGTCGCAGCGAATAGATGATAACGAGGATCTCACAATGTCGGTTTATGTGGGCGGAGACCGGGATGTCCGGAACCGCTCTGCATTTCGGGGAGTAGATGAAGACATTGATTCTAGGTCAAGGCAGGGCTTTCAGTGGTTGTTAAGGTACGTTACCGCCTCGACAGATAGGTTTCAGAAATGTCAATTTTGCCTACACTGGCTGCGGTTCGCCACCAACGAACTGAGACATCTCGTCGGGCAGGCGACGGTGAGTCTCAAGGACCAGCGCCGTAGACCATTTAGAGACTCAAGAAGCTAAGTGCCGAGAACGAGGCGTTATTAGCTCAATATGATTGCCCTCATTCCGCGCTGTGTTTCCGAGGTCTCATCCATAAGGGCAAGATGATTTGTGCGAAATAAGGTAAAAATGGGTATTCCGCCATCTTGGGAGTCTCTTTGGTAATTCAGGACTTCTGACTAACGTCGTCCGAGACATTGGCCCGGCTTCGACACCAAGCCTTGTCTGAAGAATTCACGGATTCTGTCAAGGCTGACTGCAGGTCCACCTCTGTGGGCATCCGCATAACCTGTGTGAGGCTAAGCAATGTGTCTTTAGACTGCGAATGAAACGCATCGATCAAAACAAAAGATTGGGCCGCTTCTTCGCATGAATGTCTCCAGAAGACCCAGAAGTCAGATAGTTTCTAACGTGGTTCGTCGTGGCGTCTGAGAAGTCTTCTCACGCTCGACGATTGCAAAGAACTCAAATTATCAGGAAGTGGCAGAATCCAGTCGTGCGCAAAGAGCTGGACGAAAATGAGAGCCAGTGGGGGCTACCTTATCTTGGGAAATGATCAGAACCCTGAAGGTTTCTGGAAAATGTTGCTAGCCTTTTAAGCCCCATTCACTGATAGTTATGCAAAATTTTATAGGTCAAAAACAGATTGCGGCTTAATAAATTCGCAACGAGGCTGACTTACAAATGGTTTGTAGGTATCCGACGTAATCAAGTACGCCGGGCACTCAGACAAGTTGTGATATCCTCTACTTTTTTACAGATGTGCACCACTTTCCTTAGAAGGGTTTCAAAGCTAAAATCATGAAACTTTTTCCTTTAGGCTTAGGGGTTGATAAGCGCTAGATTTATCCTATGAAATTACAAGGCTTTAGGCTCGGACCAGCCCGGAAAAAATCGGACCGACCTCGCTTGACGAGATTTGGCGCCCAGGCTCAAATTGGAATCCAGCGCTGCTGGATTTTGCATCGAGTCCTGAAAGCCTGTGGGATTCGCCTTGTTTCCTTATCGATTGTCGTTCAAGTCGCCAGACACACTGTCTTCACCACAGATAGTCCCGTCGTTTCCTACCGCTCTTTCTACCTTCGTCGTCTAAGCCTTTTCAAAAGAGACCACGGATTATAAATGGCGGACTCAGCTTGAACCTGGTTGGCCTCCACATGCAAGGCTTTGCAAATGGTCTGTGCTTTAAAAACTCTTCAACGGCAGCGGCTACAAATGAAACATGTGATCACCTTCCAGCTATTGGGCGGAGAAGGTGGGGAAGGGGGGGGGGCGGGCAGAAACGTACATTATGCAGAGGGCCGATTTCTTTCTACCGGATCCATTGAGGCTGCCGTCTGGTAAAGGGGCAAACGATGCGACAGATCTCGATATCGGTAATGACGGCCACTCAAATCGTAGCTTTCAAATTTGCTAGTCGAAGAGGAGGGACTAGTCTTCGAGTCAATAACCGGGGGGAGGAGCCGACGAATTATTAGATCCAGGTATGGGTATCTCAACCGGGTGGTCCAAGATGTTAAGCACCCCTTTTTTATTTTCGTGAGAGCCCAACTTAACAGTCGATTTTCTGCATCTATAATACCTTTAATCCAGTGCTACCTATCTCTAACACGGCGAACTCACTATGGCGGATCTTGGCCAGACCTCAAATATTCCGGTTTACCTTGGAGTCTGGACTAACTGGTCCCATGGACGCATTATAGGCTCCACTCTTACCCTAACTCATCGAGATGGAGCTCTTTTAACTGCATTCTTAGCCCTCTTTGTTACTTTTGCGGGGACGGGCTTCTGGCGTATCGCAAGCTTCACGATCCACCAATATCTTTCCTCTAAGCAACCAGAAGACGGGCTTTATCACCAGATTCAAGCTACTTTACGAAATGCTAGAGACAGTAGCACTAGCTTTATGCGTTTTACCAGCATCTTATGGGCATGGCGCAGCAAAGCCCATCGACCCCTGCATCGTATTCTGCCGCTTGTCGCAACTGCCGGCTGTGCCACAGCAGCTTTTGCGGCAGCTGGTGTTTTATCGGCCAGGATTAGTTCAGGAATGCCCAACGAAGTATTGATCTCGAGCAAGACTTGTGGAATGATATACGACGGTGATCCAAAAATTGTGGATTCCGATATGATGGAGACTATCCTCAATGCGTATAAATCCAAGACTGCCAATTCATATGCTAACTACGTTCAAACTTGCTATACAGACGTACACCAAGCACAGGGTTGCGGATCTCTTATGAAGCGGCAGCTAGCAAGCACTATTGACCGTAACGCTTCTTGCCCATTCCAAGGTGATATATGCCGAAGTCACTACGGAAATATCAGGCTAGACTCAGGAAATATAGCTGTAGATTCCGATTTGGGTTTCAATGTACCAGCAGATCTCCGATACACGATCAGGATCATCAATCATTGCGCGCCAATAGCTGCAAAAGGATACAAAGAAACATTCAATTATTCCAAAGACATCTCCTACACGAGATACTTTTATGGACGAAGAGACTCCAACCTAAGCGAAGTGGCCAACGTCAATTATACCTACGAGTACCAGATTCCTTCTGCATCTCGGATCCTTTCAGAACAGTTTTATACGGGGGCGGCAGACTACCGACTGGGGTAAGATCAATTGCCTTAACTTTTGCTTATGAGATGTGCCAGCGCTTACACTACGAAGTTATACAAGTGCATATACTTACCAAGGGTCTTTTGACTCCACAACTTCGACATTTTGGCCGATTGATGAACTTTCTCAAACGGTGATTGACAGCGATCTACTTCTGATTTTTCTCTCAGCGAACGATATTAAGTACACGAAGGAGGTAAACGATGAATGGTATGCTGCACATCAATACTTTCGCAGCTATTATCTTTCTTCTGGATCAACAAATCAGAAAAACACAACGATCCCTGCGTTCCTTTCAGACGAACCTGCATCCACCCTAGGCTGTAAAGCACATTTCGAGATTCGTGGCCCCAGCTCTTCCTCTGGCAAAGACTACCTGGTCTCTGGGGGCGTAGAGGATATCGGACAGCCCGACATACTCCACGACGATGAAATTGCTAGTATTATTACTTGGTTCTTCAATTCATACTCATCAATCCAACAAGTTGTTAGCTCCTTAACGACATCATCCTTGACATCAAGGCGGACTCTCGGTGACGGTATTCAAGGTCCGCTTCCAGACAATCAGTGGCAATCAGATGTCGAATACTGGCATAATATTGGCCTAGCCTCTTTACAGGATATAGTATCTTCGGCAGTCGGACCCGATGATCCTAACATATTGAAGTACTTCTGGGCTAGTCCTTATAATGATGTGACAAGAAAGCTATGCAAAAGTCAGGTATTTATCCTTTATTATTTACTTCCCTCACCATGAATCGCTGCCGAGAAGGTCACGCCGATTGTGCGGGAAGAAAGCACCCGTGGATGTGCTTTCTAATGCTCCAATGCTTATTTCTAACTTCTCTGAGATATCCACAGAAAATCCGATCTTCAGCGTATTCCAATTTCTCCGTCCTCGGCCTGTCCATCCTCCTCATTGTCGGTGGACTATTCGTGGTTCTAGGCTACACCATTGAGCAATTAGTGGACCTCGTTGAGGAACGCTTTCACAAAGGCAAATATTCTCGACTTGAATGGTCCTCTAACGACATCCTCCAGATGCAACGGATAGCTCATGAAGAACTCGGTATGGGCACTTGGGAGGATTGTGCTGGCGTCAGTACGGTCCCGGTGACGGAGAAGAACCAGATGCTCGCCGTTCTTGACATTCGAGATCCTCAACACCCGCGGCTCAAGGCCGCATCAATGGTAGTGGACAAGATCGATGCGGCCGAGTCGCCCTTGACGCAGGTAGAGACCTCCGTGGGGAACGAAATGGCCATTTCGGAGTTAGCCGATGACGAGCAGCCCAGCGCAGCCGGCGATATTGGATCAAATGTTGTTGTCTCTGAGAATCAAATGAGCGACTACGCGGAGAGCGAGGCGTACACCATGGCCAATTCTGATGGCGAGCAACTATATGCTGAGGACAGAGACCAAAACTTCGCTCGCATCGAGATAGAGGGGATTGAGCAGAATGGAGCGAGGAACATGACGAGTTCTCGTTTTGCGTCACTGTCCACAGAACATACGACTCTGACCGACATTGCCAGGAGTGGAAACCAGATCCGTCATCAACAATGGCTATGAAGAGGGTGATCGTCACCGACCGTAACTTTTCTTCCTGCTGAGCTGGATCCGGGATTCTATTTTGCTAAGAATTGAGAGATGGATGTAGAAAACGGACTTTCATTCGTCGGATTGGGATTGTCGGGGGTTGATATAATTGTACATCCTAACGTCTTCCCTTAGCTAACTCACAACAAAGCCCTTATGCAGCGTAGATATAACCTTCTATGCACGTATGCGCTATTTCTGAATGATCTACCCAGCATCTTACCCCGATCGGAGCCCAGCTGGTGACCAAGAAGCCTTTTTTAAGAGAAGGCTTTGCGTCCATATCCCCTCTTCCCCTCCAAGTAGCTACGATGGGCTGCTTTCGCCGAAAATTCAAGGCTTGCCCCTGAGCCTCAGACTTGCTAAATAAGAGCATTCGAGAGTTTGTCACCCTCTGCACACACACAGGCTCAAGACCGTCCAAACAGGAATTTTGTACCCCCATGATAGCCTGCACAGAAATTCTTAGCTTCGGGCTCATACGGCTTGCTCTCAGTACTTTCCTGATATCAGGTCCCGTGATGGTGAGGCGGCGAGTCTTCCGTCTCGCGCTTTACATCGACACCGCCACTGCCTTGCACCTACTGCAAGGAGGTCAAATATACCTCTAGATCAGGTAGGTCAAGTGGTGAGAGTATGCCAGGCTGCTCAAGGTTAGAAGATAGCCGTTTCAACCCTAGCCGTTCTTCTTCCCTTTCCTATTCTAGTCGAAGGCCAGGCGAGAAGGTCATGCCGAGTTTCAAACTTTGGACAAGGAAATATTTTCGACTGCGAAACATTTGACCGTCGAGCGGTTAATTTGATTCAAGAGCGCCAGAGTGCATTTTAATTAAATCATGGAGGTCTCATTTAGAGCAGTGTAGTACAGGCTTTTAATACCAGGAGGATGATTTGTAGGGACGTATGCTGAGCCTCTTATGTCCGACAAAGCTATCATTTCGGTTTCATCAGCTAACAATTCACGACTTGGTGGCTGAAATGCATCATGGTAAGTACCAGCACCAACGACGCAGCGTGTGATAATAAAGAAGAGTCGAGGCGCTAACGGATCTTTCTAAGAATATTACTGGTGCGAGGTCTGCAAAGACTGTGGCATTGTATCTTCATAGGCCTTCGTGGTCTGGGGGTGACAGCCTTGAAAATGTCATGCATGACCGGTCTTCGAATACAGTGCACTTCTCGGAGGCAGGATGAACGTTATTGCAGGCTTCCATTGAAACCTTCGAGGACATAGAGCTGGCGCGGCTGGGGATGAGCCAAGGGTGCGGCTTGCGTGGTCTGGGGGTTACAGCAGTGTAGGGCGGCGTCATTCTAGTCCTAAAACGGGGTGAGCTGCCTGCGGATTTCATAAAGACTGGCGGGGCTGGAGAACTGTCCGCTTTGCTACGCGCATAGCAGTCGATGAACTTGAAACCATGAAGTGGTTGTCCTTCTAAATTCACACCACTGGCCGTACAGGGTGCATTTCTCACCAGGCTATGACATGCAGCGCATTCGTCCTTGTCGGCGATGACAAGGAGGCAAAAGATGACGATACTCAGCCACTCCTCGTCTACTCAAGAAAATGCGTTCGGTCCAAGGCGTCAACTGTCCAGGAGGGTCGGCTCCGGAACAAAATTCCTCAGTCTTCTTCGAAATCTTGGGATGACTTACCTTCTTTACTCCAGCATCTGCCTACCGAGATACACCTCCTCATCTTCTCCTTTACCGCACACGACCCGCTCTCCGCTATCAACCTCGCTCTCACATGCAAGACCTTCCTCGCTCTCGGCCGCTTCGTCACGATTCCCTCTGATGCCTCGTCCCTCAAGCCTGACCCTCCAATGGCAGCTCCTGCCAGCCTTCAGAGCTGTGATCTCTGTCACCGCTACTGGCTAACCGGAGGTTATCATGATGGAGCAGAGCAATGGAAGCTAGGTGAGAAGACGAAGACGCAATACCGGTCCGAAGATGCAAAGAGATGGACTTATGTGAGATGCCCAGGTGGTGGGGAGCGAGCCAGGAGCGTTGAGAATGTGAGGAACACAAACGCAATAATGGGGACGCGGCCTGGAGACGTAGGCTCTGCGACTGCTAGGAACCGTTTGGCAGAAGAGCTCTCCATATTTTCACGAGAGCTTCTAGGACAGTGAAAGAAGTTTTGACCTGTGTCATCGTTGAGACGCTGAACACGTCACTTGCTCTAGCATGGTGTAAGGTTGAAGATGGTAGGCTCACGCATATTGTTCATGAAGATAACTTATCAATACATATCATTTATAGGTGCATCTTTGCTATATTACCTGGGAGAGTCCAAGTCAGGGAACCTATGAATTCTGACCCGATCGTCTGTGTAAAAGACAGGGCATTGTTGCTCCATCTAAAAGAGCGTCCGCTGCTTGGGAAGGAACATGCCAATTCCTGCTTTGGACAGCTCCCAAACTACACAAGCGTCAAGATTATTATGAGGCACTTGCTTTGACGGAACGAGGCTTCAGATCATTTCGCACTGGGAAGGGATGTGACTCGTTGGCGTCTGACTTGGATACCTGGAGAGTGCACCAGTGCTTGACCAGCTGGGTAGCTGAATAGATCTTGAAAGGGAAGTCAGGGGAAGAGTTATTACCCAAATAGGCCAATTCAGATGGTTCATGGGGGTTGGGACGATAAGTACCTTACTTCAACGCTGAAGCACGTTGATACTATCTTTACTGGTGCGTGGCCGCAAAGGATTGCGGACTGAATGTTGAGATAACACACGCACTAGTTGGTGCAATCACCCATGTCCTTTCTTAGCACTGAATCAGTTCGAAGAGAGCGTCAGTCAACCCAATTCCTAGGATTCTCATTGAAATGAATCTTGCTCAGGTAGGAGCTGCAGGTAAGCGAGACTGGGCATTCGAGCATGAGACGCGTCTTTCAGAACTTCTGGCATAGGCGTGGAGAGATGGATGGAGTAATTGCAAGATTAACGTGCGTCTGTCTCAGACCTTAATCTGCAGGCCTGGAACCTGGGCAATCTGACCAGTTGTACGTGTAGACTGCCTTTCGGAAGGTCCTCGATCCTGCGCATCCAGCCTTGCTCCCAACCTGCATTGGCATGGCATGGCGTATTTCAGACCGTCAGCACAGCCTTCCGGCATTGGAGCGCGTGGATTTAGCCACCGTCATCTGCGCCACGGCGTCCACCTCAGCCTACTCGAGCACTGTTTAAGCCTAACGTGCGACCCTCTCACCTCAGATCTCCCAACTTGACGATAAGTGCTGAGTACATGCTCGCTCGGCTACTCTCTGACAGATAAAGGGGAACTCATACAATTGTATCCTTGCCGCCGCCGTCGAGCGATCTCTTTGTCCGTCGCGCAATTGTACAGCATAAATCGAAGTGACGAGTCTGAGTCCTCCGCAGCTGTTTGATCGGTTTGCAGAGCCGACAAAGTCTGCTGCAAACAGACTGCGCCTCGCTCCACAGGGCTGATTGCTGGAAACCGTTGCCTCTGCGCGGTTGATCGAGTGGATCTCTGTCAAACCTTCTTCTCTTCTTGCTGTATATCTCTCCTGACCTGAACGAACCTCTTATTACCTACATCCTCTTCTTCAATCTTTCACCCGACTAGACTGTTACCTGTACACAATGGGAAAAGGCGGACGCATCGCTTGCATTACGACACCTTTTGTGCTCACACTCGCGTCTCTCGTCTGCATAGTTCTGGTGTGGTTGGGGGGCACGAATAAATCGTCTTCGACGCTTGCACCGCTATATTTCTTCAAGGTTCGTCTCAAATGCCGTTTCCATAAAGTATTCATTCGCTGACCAGCGACTCAATTAGGCCGATCTTTCCAATTTCACAGCGACTCCCAATCTAGACATAATACCGGGAACAGATCTTGACAATGAAATTCTCAATACTGCCCTCAAAGACCTCAAGGCCGACCTAGACGTTCGAGACTACTATGAAGTCTACCTACAAAACTACTGTGAGAGCGATAAGCCTCTCACTAGTGACAAGGACTCAAAAGCAAAATGCTCGGCCAAAGAGAAAGAGTTCTGGTTCAATCCTGTCGAAGTATGGGGCCTGAACAAGACCACTGTCGGCAAAGACGTTCAAAAGATTTTCCCGAAGGAACTCAATGATGGTCTGAAGGTCTACAAAGAAGTTAGCAAGTGGATGTGGATAGCCTACGTCTGTGCCTTGATTACCACCATTGCCGAGCTAGTCATCGGCTTCTTTGCCATCTTCAGCCGATGGGGATCCTTTTTCACAACCCTCTTTTCCACTGTAAGACTCTACCATCCCTATTCCATCCTTTCCAACTAACCGCCGGCCTCCAGTTCTCGTTCCTTTTTATTGTCGCTGCCTCAATCACCTCCACCGCTCTCTTCTCCACCCTAAAGGGCGCTTTCAATTCTGCCCTCAAACCCTATGGCATCCATGGCTCCCTAGGCAACAGTATGCTCACCACCACCTGGCTCGCCGTTGGCTTCTCCCTCGCCTCGCTCTTCTTCTGGACTCTCTCCGTCTGCTGCTGCTCCGGTCGCTCCCCCTACCACAAAGACGCATACAAGGACCGCACCGGCTTTAGTCTCATGGACATGGGCCGTGGAAATTCAAAGAGGGTCAAGGTTGAGAAGACACCGTACACGTATGAGAGGGTTGAGAGTCCATATCTTGGGGCGAGGGACGGACCGAGTGACCATGGATATGCGCCACAACATCAGAATGTGCCGATGATCAATCTGCCACCGGGGCATGTACAGGATGAGCATTCTGGCGCGTACGAGCCTTATAGGAGGCATGACGTATGATTTGGTTCTTGAGTTTTTGTATAGATAGACCGATGGGGTCTGGAACTTTTCGCGCGGCGTGAGCAATGGCAGATCACCCGGAACGTGTGGCACCTGATGCAAGGGGCTCGAGGAAAAGTCCTGATTATTTCATCTAGATGTTGATATAGCATAGCGTAGCTTGCAGGGAACTTACTCGGCTCAAAGACTGACGAATCAACTAACGTATGCCTGCCTTTCACTTACACCAAAAGCATAGACTGCTCAAGTAACGTACAATCCATCCAGGAAAACTTGCCCCTCGGAATGCGCTGACAATCGCTCAACTCGACCGAGCTCGGATGATTAAGGTCAGATCATTAAGCGGGCGCCCTCAACTTCCATGTAAAATACCAGTATTTGGTTTACTCAACAGTGGTGTGATGCTACAGGTGCTCCTTGATGGACGGCGTTAAGACTATTTAATCGTCTTGTGGCTAGCGTTGCTGCCCTAGCGCCATTATGCTGACTTGCTTAACTCAGCCATACTCATCCACAATTACATACGCCTGGGAAATATCTGGGCGTTTTGCGCTTTCACGGCCGTAAGTTTGATGGCGTTCGTGAATATCGAGATGTGGATTACTCATCTACGGAAATGTTGCGCTGTGGCGACCATGCTCAAAGTCTGAAAGGGTAGGTTAGCATTCCGAGGCACCCTGTCTTTGCCTGGGGATGTGGTGCTTCAGTATGTTATTAAGGAACATCATTGAAGATGTATAAGAATGGTCTTGCGCCTCACATTGTTCATCTCTTCTTTCTATTTCATTTATCTCAACATACATTCCAAGCATGTCTACCTCAAAGCCCATCAAGAACGTGATCGTCCTCGGCGCAACTGGCTCGGTCGGACCAGCCATCGTCGATGCACTCTTATCTTCCAATTTCCATGTTTCCATTTACACACGTCTAGAGTCAAAGAAGCAACCCCCAAATTCAGTGACCGTGTACAAGGGTGATTATGACGAGAGCTCCCTGCGCCGAGCCTTCGAGGGCCAGGACGCGGTCGTCTCCGCCGTAGCAACATTCTCAACACCCAAGCAGAAAGAGATCATCGATGTTGCTATCAGCGCTGGCGTTCGCCGTTTTCTTCCGTCGGAATTTGGGATAGATACAGGCAGTCCCAACCTTTCGAAGATTTTGCCAGGGGTGGCAACGTTGAAGCAAGACATTGTCAAATATTTGAAGACAAAGGAAGATAAGATATCGTGGTCAGCGAGTAAGTCATCTATTTCCCCAACTTCACAAGTACTCACGCCTTTCCAACCAGTCATCGTCGGCGCCTTCTTCGACTGGAGCCTCCAGATCCCCGGCCTTCTAGGCCTTGACATCCCCAACCGCAAAGCCAACGTCTTCGACGACGGAAACACCGAGTTCGAAGCCACCAACCTCGGCCAGATAGGCAGGGCCGTAGCAGCAGCTCTAGAGCACCCCGAAGAGACTGCCAATCAATACGTCTACGTCAACTCCTTCACCGTCACACAAAACCAAGTCATCGCCACGCTGGAGAAGGCGACCGGAGACAAGTTCGCCGTCACTCATATGGACTCGAAGAGCTTTGCTGCCGAGGCGGGGAAGCAGGTCAAGGAGAGTATGGAGAAGAGCGATTTTAATGAAGTCGGCGGCGGCAGCTACGCGAAGGGGTTTGTCGAGCTCATCACGGTTGTTCTGGTCGCGAACTACGGCGGTTTCAACAGTTATTCAGAGAAGGAATTGTGGAATACGAGGCTGGGATTGCCGGAAGAGGACTTGAATAGTACTATCGACCAAGCAGTCAAGAAACACTAGGTAGGTAGGATAGCTTTCGGAGCCGCAATCCTTGTCAGAAAGCCTACATCGCGGACGTGAGGCGTATGTAGATTGACTTTGGTGTGGACGCAATCGAACAACCTCAGACCAAGCGCCTTGGAGCAAGGAGTAGGAAATTGTGTCGCGTCGAGGCTTCCACGTTTGCTTCCCAAGTCTGGTTCCGAAACATGATGGCGTAGAGAGCACTGGGAGTCAATGTCAACTAGGAGACAGTTTCATCTGACTTAACCCGGTTAGAAATGTCAGTAGGCATTGAGATTCACCGGAAGTAGTGGTTTCTTCGTTTCTTCATTTCTTCGGCGGGGTCCTTGGCGGAAAAAGGGAACGCACGCACTTGGCTCGAAGTGGTCTAGTCCTGTCTTCTCAGGGAATGCAGCTTGGCGGAGGGCTTCGCTTCGAGAATTATGGCACCTCTCACGCTTTAATGTCAAATACTTCTCTCTACTCATCATACCTAGGTATTGAACTAGGGCCTGAAACTTAATTGTTCGTAGTCCCCATATTTTTAGATTGTCTACGTGCAACTTCACGTGGCAGCCATGGCTGCCGCCGCTGCGAAGCCTACTAAAAACCAGTTGCGAAGAGCAAAGAAAAAGGCCGCGAAAGAAACAGAGGTGAGCCGAGCCAATACAGGCCATGATGCACATTCACTCATACAATCGCAGTCTTCTTCGCAGCGTTCATCAGAGACACCGGTAAAAGCTGAGTCTCCTCCACCAAAGGAACCCACCACCAACGGAAATGTTACCACTGCAGATCGTGTCAAGATTGAAGATGGAGCCGATGGCTTTCTTGACGTCGGCAACCCCCTCTTTGATATGTACAAGGATGTCATGGGCAGATTCGAAGAAGCCGACAAGGAAGATCCAGCCATAAAAGAGCCTGAAAAACCAGAAGTGTACTACGACGATGACGACGAGATACCAGACGAGGACGAGGAGAATGCCGCGCTCAAAGTCTCGAAAAAGAAAAGAAAAGAGCAAAGCAAGTTGTCGGTTGCGGAGCTGAAAGCGCTGGTCAGAAAGCCAGAGACCGTGGATTGGACGGATACTTCGGCATCAGACCCTCAATTGCTCGTACATATCAAAGCTTATCGAAACGTAGTGCCCGTCCCTCCACATTGGTCGCTGAAGCGAGAGTATCTCTCGTCGAAGCGAGGAGTGGAAAAGCCACCGTTCGCTCTGCCCAAGTTCATTCAAGAAACAGGCATAGCGGAAATGCGGGATGCGGTGCTCGAGAAGCAAGATCAAGCTAGTCTCAAACAGAAGCAACGCGAACGTGTTCAACCTAAAATGGGAAAGCTAGATATTGATTACCAAAAGCTTTACGAGGCATTCTTCAGGTTTCAGACGAAGCCGGAGCTGACACGATATGGTGAAGTCTATTATGAGGGCAAAGAGTATGAGACTAACTTGAGACATTTGCGGCCGGGAGAGCTAAGTGATGAACTCAAGGATGCCCTCAACATGCCACCCGGTGCTCCGCCTCCTTGGCTGATCAACCAACAGCGATTTGGTCCTCCACCCTCATATCCCGCCTTGAAAATACCCGGTCTAAACGCTCCACCTCCACCCGGTGGCCAATGGGGCTTTCATCCTGGTGGATATGGTAAGCCTCCCGTGGACGAACAGACTAATCGGCCCCTTTACGGAGGAGACATATTTGGGGTTCTTCAAACTCAGCAGAACACACAGCAGGGAGAGCCAGTGGAGAGAGACTTGTGGGGCGAACTTCAAGAGCCAGAAGAAGAGTCCGAAGAAGAAGAAAGTGATGAGGAGGAAGAAGAGGCTGATGACGAAGAAGGTGGGACAGGCTTACAAACGCCGAGCGGTCTGGAAACGCCAAGCGGGATGGCGTCTGCAGTGCCTTCAGAGTTTGCGGCGGCAGAGAGCGTATCAGAATTTGATCTTCGGAAGAGAAGAGGGACAGAGACTGAAGAGTCGTCCCATCCTCGGTCAGCATATCAAGTCCTACCGGAGCAACAAAGCCGGGTTCAGGGATTCTTTGGTGGTGATAGAACATACGACCTTAAAGCAGCTCAAAGCAATCTGCCAGTACTTGGGCAAGAGGAGAGTAGGAAGCGGAAGAAGCCCGGAGATGTTGACGTGTCGATGGATCCAGAAGCGCTACAAGCACACGATGGTATTAATAAGGACAATCTCAAGAACCTCTATGATGCACAGAGGAAGGCTGAAGAAAATCCAAATTGGGGATTTCAAGAAGACCTTAGTGACATGATTGCAAGCGAAAGTCGGAAGCGGCTAAAGAAGGACGAAGAGAGGCGAGGCAAGCGATGAGCCTACAGATAGAGAATCAAGATGCTATCAAGACGCAAGTGGAGGTCTGACTAGGGACCCATTCTATCATAAGACTGGAGCGAAGTGTAGTTTCAACATCGAGCTCACAACACACGATTGTCACCATCGCTCGCCCACGGCCACTGTTTCAATCTCGCCAGAGTGGGGTGAAGAATAAACGTGCTCCTGACATTGAAGGAGTTTTGATGACTGCCCCGATTAGGTTTAGCGCTTTTGTTTCCGACCGGGACTGAAAGTTTGATTTTGCTCTCTCCATCAGAGCCTCATCACCTGTGCCGCCCACAAACCACGTCAACACCACTGCTGTCAGTTCTATCCTTCCACACCAGAAAACCTCCCTTCGTGGACAGAGCTTGGGCAACACAACATGGATAGAGATGGTAGAAGAAGGTTCGTGAGCCTGGAGCCTTCTCCATGCACTTGTCGAATTTGCGGCCTCGTCGCAGCCCATCGAAAACTCCTTGTCCTGACTATTTCTCACCAGATACGATGACCGGTACGATGATCGATATGATGACGAAGTGCATCATATTGGAAGAGGCGAAAGTTATCGGCCGGGAGGGTCGAGGCCACAAACAGACACCTGGAATAATCGTGGTGATGTAGATACCTACATCCCCAGTGGTCGTCCTTCAGAGCGACGACGGAGCCGTACCCCAGATCGGTATCGGCGGAGGTCTCGGAGTCCCGCTGGACGAGGAAGAGATGAGGCACACCACGCAAGGGCTCGCTCTCCGCCTCCGCGAAGGTATTCTCCAAGGCGTGATGACCGAGCAAGATCTCCCATTCGCCGTCGCTCACGGTCGCCTTACGGAGGCTACAGAAGTCCACCACCGATGAAGCGTCCCCGAGATCCTTCACCATACCGTCGCTCACCTCCGCCTATGAAGAGGGAACGACTGGCTTCACCCAGACGCTACGACCGTTCTCCACCGCGAAGAACATACTCGCCACGCAGAGAAGATACTCGATCATTCAGAGCCAGGTCAAGAACTCCTCCTCCACGTCGCGATCCTTATGCAGATGATAACTGGAGACGACGCTCACCATCACCAAGGCCAGTACCGTCGGGACCAGGCTCCGCAGCTACTTCGCGCCGCTCCTCTCCGCCGATTCACCCAGATCGGATGAGCCTTGCTGGTTCCGGTCAAAGATCTCCTGCCTATGCGGCTCCGCGTCAGTATGATAAGTATGATAAGTACGATTCCCGTCCTCCTCCGAGATCTCCGTATCGCGGTCGATCTCCTCGTCGTGAGCGCTCCCCTCCGCCTCCTCGACAACAATACGAGGAACAGCCACGCTCCTTTCCTGACCGCACACGTGATCCTTCTCCTCGGAACACCTACCGTCGAAACGGCGAAGCTGCACCTCCTCCAGATGGGCCAGCGTTTAGAAATGGGTACTCATCGCGTCCACCCCCTTCTGGACCGTCCCGTTCGTCCGAAGCTTCTTTCAGGTCTCCTCCCTCCGGCCCATCCTCTTCCATGTCTATGTCTGCTCATACTCGAGCTCCCAATGCTCCTACAGGACCTGGTCCTACCGGCCCTCGCGGTCCGCCAGGTGGCTTCCGAGATGGGCAGCGTCGCGACTTCGGTGGTCCACCGCCCCCTCGCCGTGGACCCGCTCCCTATGCTCCTCCTCCGCGATCTTCTAGCTACGATAATCGTGATGGGCCGCCTGGTGGGCCTAGAGGAGGCTACCAACGTGATCCTCAAGAAGCTCACCGCCCAAGCTTTAGCCGCGACCCGTCGGGTGGCCCTTCCCCCTTCCTGCGCCACAACAACAGTACCAGTACAACTTATCCTCGTACTCAGCGCTTCAATAATACTCCCAATTACCTTGCGACTGCGGAAAAGATCGTCCCAGGAGGAAAGGAGTTACCACCGCTGAACCCCGAACACGAGAAGCGCGCCAAACAACTGGAAGCTGATGCGGACAAAATACGTGAGATCATTGCAGAGAAGCAAAAGTTGAAGAGGGGGGCGATAAGGGACTGGGAGGATCGGGAAAGGGAGAGTGAGAGGGAAGGTCTCAAGAGCGAGCTAGCTGAGAGGCACCTAGAGAAGTTGACAGACGGGGAAGAAGGCGCTAGCGGCGCAGCTTTCTAGGTCAACGCAATGTCTTGGGAGAGCTCAAAACTCGAAGCTACCAAAAGCATCTCTTGAGTCCGGTGCAGCAGTTACAGGAGCCAACAGCCGCTATTTCCGGAGGGAAGGTACAGCAATGACGATCGTTTCAATCAGGAACGGACCCAAAGAACGTTTAGAATGGTTTATTATATTTCTTTGTGTTGGTTTCGGCACAGTCTAGCAGCAATTGCGGCGGAAAAGAGCATTTCTGGATACAAAAAGGAATGTTCTAGTCTTCTTGTGACTCCTTGCTTCTTACATTGTTATCCAATAGCGTTCTTGCAGACTAGCTTGAACTGTATACCAAAGGTCTGCATTTCTGGATTTGAGCGAAGCACATGCCTGCGGTTCTGGAGGACGTGGCAATGGTCGTAGCGGCTGTGGGATATGGCTCTCTTTCTCTCGTCAAAGTGACCTCGCGAGACGTGGCAAAGCTGGAACTCAGGTCCATGTCATAATTTGATCTACAGTCAATGAAATTATTAACGAAGCTAGCACTTCAAGGTCGCATCATTTATTCTAACGGCGTGATCGTGACAAGCCGCTGAGGCCAACTTTTTTGGGCTGAACCCGTCTGCAGTGATCCAGTCTAAATATGACACCGCTTTCAACGTCTGGCAGTAGCCCTGATACCGATAAATATGATTCACAATGCAACAGAAAATGCTTTATATGTCGGGTCGGCTCGAGAATCTTCCCATGGTTAAATTGCAGCTCATCCCCACTCTACTACCTAAGGTACGGGCTGCCTCACGCAAGAATTATTTTCCGGACGAGGGGAGAATTTCCAACCAACAGCCATTTTGATTTGGCATTTGCCCTTCTATCCGAATAACTTTGCTCCCACCATCATCTACTTACTTGCTTAGACAGTTGTAGAGGCTCAGAACAGTAGCCTCTTTTGTCACGGCGCGATAGAGCCCGCAGTGGATTCGCCCTTGGATGGACCAACGATGTCAAAGTAGTTCAAGACCCTTGTGGGGACCGTATATATGTAGGCAGACTCCACTAAGATGTAAGTACAATTCTTGATATCTCATTTTTTTAATGTAATCTCCTACTTTTTTCTTCAATTCTTTACACTCAAAGAGTCCCTTTCCCTATCTGCCACAATGCGCCCCTTCCCCTTCCTCCTCCCCCTCGTCCCCTTCGCCCACGCCCAAACCCTCAGAAACCTCATAACCTTCGGCGACTCCTACTCTCAAACGGGCTTTGACTCCAACCTCACCCTTGCCTCCACGGACAACATCCTGGGTAACCCCCCCTACCCCGGCTGGACCACCTCGGGCGGCCCCAATTGGATCGACTACCTCCTCACCAAGTACAACTCCTCCCTCACCCTGTCCTACAACTTCGCGTACGGCGGCGCGACCGTCGACTCGGCGCTCGTGCAGCCGTACGAGGATAGCGTGATCAGCCTCGTCGGGCAGGTGTACGAGTTCGAGAACAGCATCGCGAGCCAGCCCGAAGAAGCAGCATGGACGAGCGAGGACACGCTGTTTGCGAGCTGGATCGGGGTCAATGACGTGGGGATGAGCTGGTGGCTGTCCAACGAGACAGATGTGTTGAACGCGGTGTTTGATCAGCTGTTCGCTCAGGTGCAGATCTTGTACGGGGCTGGGGCGAGGAATTTTGCGTTTTTGAACGTCCCGCGTAAGTCTCTTGCCGTATCATCGCCGTTGAATATTGTGCTGACCGGAACTAAGCGACCGACCGCTCCCCCTACGCCATATCCCTCGGCGCGTCCAGCGGCCTAAAGCCCATCATCGCGCTCTGGAACTCGGAACTCAGCGACCGCGTCTCAGGTTTCCTCTCTTCCCACCCCGACGCGAGCGCGAAGGTGGTCGACACGCAGGGTCCGTTCAATGCGGTCCTGGACGCCGATGCGACGGCTGCGGCGTGCTATAATGCGGATGGTGTCACGTGCGCGTGGTGGAACGACTATCACCCGGCCATGGCGACACACGATAAAGTCGCCGCGGCGGTTGCGGAGGCGGTGCCGGGGTTCTTCACCACGGATGGAAGCTGAAGGGGTTGCTTTGGGTTAGGGCGTGGAAGAGATGGATGGTTTATAGAGACTTTCCTGGATGGTTCAGTACTCAATGTGGTATCCCAACCGTAGTGGTTTCGACATATTTTCTCGATATTACATTCAGTCCAACGCTTTCACTCCTTCGACGCCACCTCTAAATAATTATGCCGGATACACCTCATCTAAGACAATCATCGCTAAGCGCGCAAAGCAGAGTGCCCTCAACTAGAATCCCAACAATCCTATATAGCTTCTCCGTGCCACAAATACCCCAGCTCTGGAGCCCCGTCATTCTCCGAGACAAGAACGACCTTCGTCCAATCGCTTCCCAACGTCTTCATGCAGGAACAACCAACTGATCCTCTCTCACAAGCTGCGGGTGCTCCTGCATGTTGTCGTGCCGCTTGATCCTATACGTCCCATTACTTTCTTGCTTGCTGACTATGAATGGACCGGCGGGCTGGGGCTGCCCGGGGATGACGAGGTAGACTACTTCTCCCACGTTATAGAGAGGTCGAGTTGGGTTAGATGAACATGAGCCCAGACACTACAGGCAGCTAGTTGCCTAAACGTGGAGTAAAAATGTAGACTCGATCTCTGCTAGCTGTTCAGTCGCGGAAACAATCCAGGCTTCACCGCGCTGACCTTCCCAACGATGTGACCCGTTATCTGTATCGATATTTTACCGTGCTATGCACAAGGTTGGCTTATGAAGTATCATTAGGCTGAAGAATCATCGATTTAGGACGGTTTGAACAACGCCTTGCCTCCTCTACAAGGTCCCTTGGAGGATCAGTCAACCGCTGAGAAGCCTCCTACGGTACGAAAATGATCGAGATAAGGCTGAAACGGGCTAGGTGCGGTTTCTTTTCTTTTTTTTTTTTTTTGCTGTTCTAAATAAAGGTGTGTCCAGGCAGTCGTCCAAACCAGGGAACGTCCAGATAGCAAAGCTCGAACAAGGCTCAACGATCGGTTCCATTAAACTTCTTCAGGCTTCTGCCTTATTCCTACGATAATGCTCCATTCATCATGGGTCCGACGATGAGTTTCTCCGGCGTCGAAGACTTAAAAACTATGCCGCCCTCAATTGGAGGATCTACAAACCCCACCCATCCAGACAGGCTCTCCACGCAACCCCACGAGATCCTCACAGCTGTGATCCACAATGTTAGTCTCCCGCCGGTCTTCGCCCAAAGCTGCCCTAGAATCTAATTAATGCAATCTATCCATCTAGATTTCCGCGAAGCAAGGCCTGAAGAATCTCTGCCTTGTCTCCAAGCTCCTCCACAGCCTCGCTACGCCATTTCTGTACGAATGTCTCGAGATCGAATGTCCTGAAGGTTACAAACCTCGGTTTTCAATTCTAAAGCACTTCGCTTCCAAAACTCAGCATCCTATCGAATTTGGCTGGAAGCTCAGATACATTCGGGAACTAGCTGTCGTGACAAGATTTGAAGGTTTTAGGAAAGAGGCCGACTGCTGGCACAATAGATATAAAAAAGATGATGATGAGGAGAGCACGGCGTCCGATCCTACGTGGCCGGAGGATTGTAAACACCAACGCGCTACTTCAGTCTGTTCTGACGAAAACGACAACGATCATGATGATGAAGACGAGTGCGAATGTGATAGATGCTTGGGCTGGTGTAAGCCAGCATTCCACGAACGTCACTTTGAAACATTTTGTTCCGAGCTTCCTGAAAATTCTTTGCGAAGCTTCCGGTACGTACTTGTCTTTATGATCTTGCGCATCTTCTTCCTGTTCTTGTTTTTTGCTGACGGATCTACTAGGTGGGAACTCGGCACATGTGTACCTAAATCCATCCTAGGCCGCCACGGCTACCTCAACAAGCACCAAACTCAGATCGAGAAGCTTGCACTTATCACGGCTGGTGTTTTCGATCATACGATCGAGGGCCAGCATGCCTCCGACCTGAACACCTACGACCTGACCAACTTCGGTAAGATTCGAGAATTCTCATGGATCGCACCCCGTTCTAAGGAGGATCTCGAGGTTTTAAGAGACTGCTTGACCGTAAATGCGAAACACCTGGATGCTCTCTATCTTGATTTGATAGACTGGCATAGACTCGACTTTTATTGGTATAAATACTATACATACCCCCGGGACGATGGCATTCGACAAAAGAACTTCTTTGCGGAGCACATCCTTCGTATTCCTCTCAATTCCGGTCAGAAAAACCAAGGTCTCTTATTTCCCAATCTGCGGAGCCTTTCCCTTTGCCAAGTGTCTTTTCGTCCAGCGATCAGCCACTTTCCAAGTACATTTTCCATGTTCCAGTTGAGACATCTTAAGCTCTTTAATTGCCTGAGAATGTCGGATTTGCTGGACTTTCTCACTAAATCCCGACAAGTTTTACATTTGAAGTCTCTAGAGTTGACCAGCAACAATGGGACCGGTGAATGCGGGCATGCATTTGGATTGGATATCAAGGTTGCTCCCTTCTTGCTCAAGCTCTCAGGTCTTCGTACTTTGTATATTTCTCTGCCGGGGGTAGTAGGGGATGACATTTTTGGAGCAATCAACACGCATTCGGATACTCTTGAGCGTGTTGTAGTTCACACGCGATATTGGGGACATAGCACTGAAGAGACTTTATATAAGAGGGGACCGGAAGGCGCTCTGATTCGCATCCCATATCTCGAAGAGCTCTTAACGAGCCAGAAATGTGTAGTCTTGGGCACCCGAGGCGCATTTGATGTCATAGTAAGTAAAATGCTGTCATTGAGAAGTATCTGTAAGGCGGAGTATCAGACATCGTGGCAGATCATCTTGTGAGCTAGATGAGTGCGAGCGCTAATTATCAGATGTGACAACATTTCCAATATTCAGCGTTGCCAGAAATCAATCACTGACTACTGAACATAGCAATCGTCCCTCGAACGGTTCTCCGAGAACATCTCATGCCAAATTTTGCACCTCCGAGTGTCCGGGGACTTCCTCACCATGCGTAATCCCAACAAAGATTACGTCTCACGCGATAATCTTGACAAGTTTGCGGACTGGATCTTTGGCCCCGACGGCGCTCCCGGGCTCCTTGTCCTCGCGTACGGAGATTTCGCCTTCCGCGATCAGTTCAAGAAGCACAACGTGCTCTACTGCCGGAACAAGGTTATCGGAGAGGGCGGGACGTCCTGCCATTTCAGGACCCTTGATCGGAGGACTGACTGGGCGCTCTGGGATTTGGTGGAGGAGAACATGGGTGCTCTTTCGGCCTGTCCTTACAAATCAATGTAACGAGTAGAGCGCTGGTTTTGAACGTCAGCGTCAATAACATTTAGAGGGCAGATACAAACGATGGAGTCTTCCGAGGACCTCGAGCGTCACCAAAAATGAGTGTTGTAACCTTCCACCTTCGCCATTACATCTTCATTAGAAAAGGCAAGAAGTCTTCTCTAAATCCTCGACCAAGCTAATCCCACACCATGCGCAGCAAGCCTACTATAACTTGAAAACAAGGACTCTGGAAATTACACTTTAATGTCAAATATATAGAGTCAGACTTAACACTTATATAATTTGTACAAGACTTTTCTATTTCGATACTATTACCAGATTTCCTCATCATGCATGGTCTAGCGCCAGGACCAGTACACCTTCCTCTAGCACCTCCTGCACAGATGAGCTCTTGGTATATATAAGCATCGAGAAACATCTTTTGTCCAATATCCCCAGTGCAAAATCTTGAGGCCCTTTCTGCGTGCGTTCAGCAATGGCCGACATGACAGTAAGATGGCCATGCTCGACGTCAAGAATATGCAAAACTTCAGTCATATTGGCTGATATATGAGATTGACTGCCACGACGTTTGAACAGATCCATTTCAAGATAGCAATAAAGTCATTCGATTGTACCGTAAGTTGTCGGATCGACGATCTCGTACTCTTCTGGCTTGGGTGCAGTCAGTCTAGCATGAATAGACGTCCTATATGGGTCCTAAACATAAGTACGGAATCACAGTGAAATGGGAAAATCCCTAGCATGTCAACCTCAAGACCCCACTCCTGGATAAGCAACCATTGAAGGCCTTGCGCTGGTAGGAATGTCCAGCAGCATTACCAGTGGAAGGGCTGCAAAATGGTGATAAGGCCGGAAACGAGACTTGGTCAAGTCTTGAAAGCCTGAAACAAGACTGACCTGTATCAGAATTTGGATGACTTGGTCTGAACAGGATTTATTTCCGCCAGGGAAGGTTTCCTTCTAGCTATATTGCAAAAGCGACTAGCGACCCGACTAGTGGCGAACACCTTAATGAAATTGTAAATAATGAGATTTTTTTAGCGATAGTGAGATTGATCTATATTTGGTAGATAGTTTATTTTAGTCCATCCTGATATTGGCGATTAGTGATGAGATCAAGTCTAGAGGGATCGGAACTTTAATTTGTGGTGTAATCGATAATCAGGCTTCATATTACGCTTTTAAGCATGGACCTGAATTGCCGATAGAGAATTTTCCGTCGAGATATCTTGGGTCTCCGCTCCTGTGGTGGGAGAGATTCGGCCAGCCTGGCTTACATCAATGGTCGGTCCTTTGAAATGTCTTCTACCATGAAAAATCCAATTAACGAGTATGAGCAGCAGCACTGCAGCCAATATAGCGCTAGAATAATCTAGGATTTATGAGCCTGCTCCTTAAAACAGTCTGCTGCACTTACTCATGTTGCCGGCTGTTGCTGGTAACTGGGCTGGCAAATTGTAGAAGACTAACTCTATAAGCGCCCAAGCTACTGTGACAGCATTTGCGACCCATCCGAACTTGCCCAAGACAGGTCCCTTCGAAGCAGAGAAGGAGAGCGACTCTCTTCGTTGCCACAGCAGAGTTAATGCCGGTATGGCAAATGTCATTTGTTCCAGGATTACTCCCGGACTAACTATGGCGTTGAACGCTTGGCTTTGTGAGATACATCCAAACATGAGTTTTGGGAGGGCTGAGAGATAGGGGGGGGAAGAACAATCATACCTGTGCTCGAGCCTAGGTAAACACAGCCTAGGATGACGACCCAAATTGTATCAAAGCAGAGAGCCCATACCGGCACCCTGAGCTGGGGATGAATTCTTTTCAAGTATTCTGCTCCCAACATTGCATTGTCTCGAGCAAAGCTCCAAGTTAAACGAGACGCGGTCTGTTGAATGGATAGCAAGGTGAAGATTAGCATAAGTGCCACAGCCAAGATGAGTACAGTTGCTGCTGTCTTAGAGCCAGTTCCCTGATACCACATCTCATAGAGCGGGACTCTATCGAGGATCAGCTCTCGCCATGCTAATGCTCTTCAAGGAGGAATGAAGGAGAATACTAACTTGGTAGGCGTGTTAGTTGCTGCGGACCAGTCGGCAACACAATAGAATGTCGCTACGAAGAAAACAAAGGTTGTCAGAAAATTCATCACAACTGCGCTTACTATAGCAACTGGCACAGTTCTTGTTGGATCAGCACACTCCTCGGCTAGGTGGATGGCCCCGTCCAGCCCAGCATAACCGAAATTGATATTCACCAGGCCAGTCATAAAGGCAATACCAGTAGAGTCCCACCCAGTCTGATCCTGTAACTCCGTCCACACGGAAGCCGAAGACTGCTTGGGGCTTGCTAGAATTAGACACGCAATAATGGCACTAAAAAAAGTACCGACTGATGTAGCAACTTTTGCGCGCTTTAGTACCTATCGCAACATTATCTAGAGGTTACTCACAACCAAATTTGTAAGTCCAGGCAGCTTTATCAATAGCAAAGACATTGAAAGTAACAGCAACGAGAGTCACTGCTTGATATAAAAGGAAGACATGCCAACGCTGAATCTCATAAGCTGGATCGTAGAATTTGATAATCCCACAAATTATCTGCGCGGGTATAATAGTGGCGCTAGCGACTAGCCCAATCCAGCCAATTATGTTGATACAACCGCATGCGTAACTCTGCTCAAAGATTAGCCTATACTCAAGACTCGATTAAAGCTTTTGATACAAGTTGGCGTCTGACAGGCTCAGGAGCAAGCACTGCTGTCCAGTGATACTGTCCCCCAGCAGTTCCAAAATTCGCTGCCAGCTCTGCTGCCGATAAAGCGATGTTGAAGTAGACTATCGTGATAGTAATGAGCCCATAGATCAGGGCGGGTGGTCCGCCGTGCGCTACGCCGAGCCCCAAAGTTGCCCCTATGGCAGCCCATGCTTGACAAATGTTAAAAGCAATGACTACAATGTCCAGAGGCCCAAAATTTCTCTTAGGCTTGTCCATTTGTCAGGACGATAGAGTGGTTTGGATAGACAGGACAACGTGGAAATCGTTATTTCACGGACAAAGATCCTTCACATCTGCACCTTGATGCAAGAGCGGGAGTACTATGTGAAAAAAGAGAACACGATCAGTGTATTACCTCACACATGTCTTGGGAGAAAATTTGTTGAGCGGTCGATTCAGAAACCAAGATGAACATGTGTTGCTAGCTCAGGAAATGATGCGATGATCCTCAATTGGACATGAGAGAGAGATGTAAAATTAATCTTTCCAGTCTGCTCTAGCCATCATTGTACGGCACTTTCTAACCTGATCAGTTCCGTTTCAGTCTACTAATATTCAAAGACGTCGTACAAGAGCTTCATTATTCCGTCGATCCCCTGCAGATTGACCAGAACTGACGAATTTGTGTCTGTGCCCATGTAACAAGGAGCTCGGAGAGGTTAACGGAACCATTGCTTTAGCACTCGCAGGCATCAGTCTTGGATGCATTACAGCGTGTCAAAGACGACTATGTGTACCTCGCATGAGCTGCAGGTCTTGCATGGCGCATGGGGAAACGCCCGGCAGCGCCAAGAAATCTCACCTTTAAGGCGTCGGCAAGGTAGCGAAAGATCTGAATAGCGCCGGATTATGGCCGAGGCTCTTCATAGCCCCCCGGCTCTTCTCATGCGCATGCGGCTTGTCGGATGCATCTTGCTGACATGCTCACGTCACGCTGGCGACATGGTAACAGTTTCAACTTACGAGTTTCGTTGAGCCCCTCGACCATCACGATCTTTGGCTTACACACCTAAGCAATGCGCTGACCAATAGACGATCATTTACTTTGCAGATCTACTTCCGCTTCGCAATTGCATTGCAGGCAATCTATGGCATTTTAAAAAGAGAAAAGCGTATTTCTTACCTATGATGATAAAGTTCCAATGACAGCGGAGGTTTCTAGAGCTGGTGCATCGGGAGGGATCTTTCCCGTTGAAGCATACACATCGCGGTATGTCGAACGCCAGAAAAGGCGTGTTCACGATTGCCAGATCGAGTCTCAATTCGTCTCGTTCGGATGAAATCCTGGAGAAATCGTCGCCCGAAAGAGAACCGCGTTGTCGGTAGAGATATGAGGATCAGACCTGAGTACAAGGTGGCCTCCATGCGCAAAGGGGACTCATGTGGCTATGAGATTTGATCTCATGGCTTCTAAGCCATTACTGGCTCCTGACTTTGAGCTTGTTATAAAATGGCATCGTGTAGCGCTCAATGGCATAGTAAGAAGGCTATCTTTTCTGTCATGATTGCTCTGGCTAAGCAGTCAGCTATTGAGCAAGAAGGCCAAGATGCATCAGGTCATCAAAGATTTCCACCATACCATTAATTCAGACCCAGAGATTCTAAAATTAATGACAGAGATGTTGAGGGAGGTCCCTCATCATCCCAATTACGCTCAAGATCCATTGGGGAAGCCACAAGCCAAAAGCTACCATGATCTCCTAAAGGCATTTGATACGAACATTGCGAGGGCACCAGAGTGGAACGGCAAGAACCCCGGCGTGAAATGCCTCCCATTCAGCGCACTGCTAAACTGGCCCCTGAGCACCGCAAGTGGAAGGGCTTGCTTCCGCAATGAAAAGGTCAATGGTTGCATCCGTGCACTCTTTGCCGCATGGGCTGAATTCCTGGACTCCGAAAGATCTGCATATGTGCTGAATGACTCTCCTCAAGGCTGGTTCTGCGCATTAGCACAGGCATTCATCATGTGCGACACTGCCGACCAATCAAACAGACGCTTTGCAGAAGAATTCTCCTGCGACCCCCAAACACCGTGGAAAACTTACCCCTCCTGGAACGCCTTCTTCACGAGAGAGTTCCGTCCCGGTGTGCGTCCTATTGCGGCACCGGATGACCAGAACGTCATCGTCAATGCCTGCGAAGCTGCACCTTTTCGCCTAGTCACTGGCGTGAAGAGTCATGACACCTTCTGGCTCAAAGAACAGCCTTACTCGCTGCAGGATATGTTTGCCGGTCACCCGTTAGCCGCATTATTTGCAGGAGGTACCATCTATCAAGGATTTCTAAATGCGGGTAGCTATCACAGATGGCACAGCCCGGTGGACGGCCGCGTTGTGAGTACGCATGTGCAACCGGGTCTGTACTTTGCGAAGCCAGAGCGAACGAATACTTCAGGGTCTGGCGATGGTTCCTTCGACCCTACAGACCCCGTTGAGTCCCAGGCGTACATCACACAAGTTTCGAGTCGAGCGATGATCTTCATTGAGGCAGATAATCCGAAGATTGGGCTCATGTGTGTCATGCCTGTTGGCTGGGTCGAGGCGTCAACCTGCAAAATTGAAGTGCGTGAGCAGCAGCACGTGGTCAAGGGCGACCAACTCGGCATGTTCCGTTTTGGTGGATCTACTCACTGTCTGATATTCCGTGCTGGGGTGCACTTGAGATGGGACCTTCGAGGCCAAACACCTAGTTCGTCGACACTGATTTTGCCTGTTAATTCTGCGCTCGCTTTTGTTGAAGAGATTAGCGGTGGAATTTCTGGAAACGCACTGCTTTCAAAGCTTTAGTTGTACGCTTAGACCTTTGTGTCGCGAGTCTCAATTCTCCTGCATTTCTGCTCTGGTTGCAATGAACTACAAAATTAGCCCACGAAGTCCTCTTAAATACTAGACGCGAATTTTGAAACTCTAGATCTCTATTGAAGCCTCCATTAACCTTTTCATGGATTTTTTTCGCGGAAGTTTTCAAAGTTATGCGGTATAAAGTTGCAAAATGCGTCCCTGCACCGAAATTATCTTAAGTTAGCGGTACGCTATCCTCGCCAAGGTCATTGAGCGACCCCTGGTACACACGCTTCCCATACCAAAACCACGTAATTAGACTGAAGATAATGGTCCCCCCAAACACCAAAGATGCATAATTCATGTTTTGTGCGGTCGCCGGCATCTCTGTGGGAAAAGTTACAAACACAACGGTAAAACAGCCCCATAGTAATGCCAATATATTCACTGGCAAGCCAAAGCGCCCTAGATTGAAAGGGGCAAGGGGAGGTTTATTTTCCCTGCTTAGTCGACGTGATATCATTACTGCGATGGGCAACATATAAGAGGTATATAATGCCAGGGTTGTTAGGGAGATCACGGCACTGAACGCTGTGGAAGATGCGATATTGATGAGATTCAGGAGCATAGCAACGAAAGCGTTAAGTATAATTGCATTGATTGGAACTCGGCGGCGAGGATCCACCTATGTAGAACAATTCGGATTAGGAGCCGTCTCACAAGTCCAAATGGCTATGAAAATTTCGGTCATTGAAGAGGAAACGCACGTATGCAAAGACCTTGGAGAATGGAAGCCCGTTGTCGCGAGCAAATGCCCAGGTAAGCCTGGATGTTGATGCGATCATACCCATCTCCGCACCGATAGCGAGGATCAAGAAGATGCTAACGACAGCAGTTGTTGCAGAGGTGGACTGAAAAGCGGTATTGATGATCGCGACAATTGGAGATTTTGTAGAGCTATCGAGGGCGTCTTCGATGTTTTGGACGCTGAAAAGGAGCCCTATGATGAAACCGAAGGCCAAGATTCCATTGATAATCATAGAGAGAATCATACTCCTTGGTACTGTCACTGGAGCGTTGTGGACTTCTTCACCTGTATTCGGCATGAGATGTCTAGTGTTGCCGGAGTCAACGAATTGAAAGCTTGGGCACTCACTTATATGGCAAACGCCTTCAAAGCCTGCTCAACTTTCAGTTTTCTGCTCTCTGACAGTAATAAGGCACATACCTATGAGCGGGTAGGTTACCGTGAGCAGACCTAAGCACCAAGATACTCCGTTGCTACTCCAACCGGAATTATTCTCAAAATCGGTGAAAACGAAGGTCGCAGAGTTATGCGGTGAGAGATAGACCAGCGGTATAGTCCAGATGAACCATAGGCACACATGAAGTATGCCGACTAGAGTTTCAAGGTGTGGGAGAATCCTAATACCGAAGATATTAATGCACGTCGAGAATATGACAATGGCCCAGAACATCAAGGTGCCATGCCAGCGCTCATATGCATAGTCTTCGTAGTTTAATACCACAAGCGCCTGTAAATTGGTCGCAGTAAGGTAGCCGACGCTCGCAATATTGGCTTGCCAGGCAAAAACAGTCACCCAACCTGCATGGACAGAGGAGTCAGATATCTTCTGCGCAGAAATTTTTGAATGTGTAAACACAAAACGAACCCGCTATCCAGCTAAGAAGCTTCGAGCTTGATGCATTTGTCAACATTGCCACGAAATAGTACTGTGCACTAGATACTGGAGCAATTGAAGCCATCTCAGCAAGGGATAGACACAGCATCAATGTCCCCGTCCATGATAGGAAGAATCCGTATACAAGAGAAACGGGACCGCCATTTGTAAAGCCGGCAGTTGCTGTTCTACTACTTATCAGCTTTCACTTGGCGACTCAAGGCCATCCCCCTTGAAACTTACACTGCAACTGCTTCCCACGATGTGAGCAATATAGAGGAAAAGGCTACGGTGGAGATAAACCCAAATGTCCGCTATAGATCCTTAGCAACTACACGACATCAGAACGTCTTGACTTACATTCAACTGTTGGCGTTTTCCATGCCTCGCAAGCGCTCGTGTATCGCGGTCCGCCGATTTTACTGCGACTGATTGCTGTGGATGGGAATTACTATTCCTCAGGCTTTGGTCCATCGAGATATTATGAATCTACACATGTGAGGATCGTAATCGGAGTGCCTAGAGAAATTAAGAAGTATATCTAGTAGGGAGCCGAGGGGCAGTAGTAGAGTTTAGGAATCGGTCTGTTTGTAGTCTCGTATGCTGTGTCTTAAGCCTGCATACATCGTGGGAGTAATGTGATGGATGGTTCTGCGGTCTCTAAAGACAAGTCTGGGTCTCGGTGAGGAACAAGGTCTTGGGACTTGACAGCGAACCGATAGCAGCACCTTCCTTGCAGCTATTGCGTCACACTCTCCGAGAAGCTTTAGAGCGGGAAGGCTGAAGAGACACACCACCATATTAGCAAAGACGAAAGGCCTAGCAACCAATCAAGAGCGATTTTGGGGAAGTATTGATGATGCAAACTCTCGATGCGAACCAAACTTGCCGATTGATGTATCAAGGGTAGCAAGTACTATAGACGCGGGGGGGTCCTGAGTAAATACCGGTGGCAGCCCATTCTGTAGCATTGCGTCAGCTTGTTCACCGGTTGAGAGCACAGCACGAAATAGAAGATGCAGTAAAAGACAAGAATGTAACCAGAACCCGCTGGCATGGGAACCCTACCTCACCGGCGCTCAGATCCGCTAGGAAATGCTGCACTGGAAGGCTCAGTCAGCGACGCTAGTATGCATTGATCAAACGGGTGCAGTTCCCCGGAGCATAGTGCAGGGCTGGAATCAAGTCCTGAACTTGCACACGCAGGCAACAAGCGAGGCGAGCAGGCTGTCCCAGGCATTCCCTGTCTCTGATTGAAATGCCTGCCTTGCCTATGAATGTAGATCATCTTGGTGGGGCTAGCCAAAGGACCCAGCCTTCCGTCGGGGATGCACGAAATCTTAGCTCCCGCCGATATCTTCCTCCTTAAAGAGACACGCAGTGCGGGACACTCAAACGCATAATATTTGATTGCTGTGCTAGACCGCATTAAGTCTAGACAATCGGTATTAATAAATTACGCGTTTAAGTACCTGGTAGCTGCTTAGGCATAGCATTCCAAACCGAAGGTGGTGTGCCTACAATAGGTCGTTCTCCAAAGTGCGATGACTTGAGTGGTAGTCAAGAAGGGAAGATGACATTTAGTGCGCATGATCGGATGATCGGCCTTCACTCAATTTCTGGGATACTGCCTGATTTTGAACTCAGCTGCAGAGTCTTTTTGACTGATAAGCCCCTTTGTGAAAAGCAAAGCCAGACGTGAACAAAGCCAGACGTGAAGGATGTTCTTTGCTAACCTCTACCAGGTTTTGGTTTCGGGCTCCCTCATATATGCATGCATAGCTGCACGACATAAACAGGGACTGTATCTGCGGCCGTCGACGAAGTGTTTCCCAACTTTGGTTGGAGATATCAATATCTGTTTGTGGCTTATGGTCTTACGGGCCATTGCGACAGGAAATGGCCCTCGACTACATCTGCGGTCAAAGACTTCCTAGAGACCACTCTGAATTCATGCTTTGTTTTTCGGCCTCTCTATCTGTGCTTTGAGCTTCGGCGTCTGATTCTGCTCTGTCCCCATTTTCTGTATCAGTCTCTAAGGGCCGCGACAGTCATGGAATCCCATCTCGAAGGTCGAGCGATCCCGTCACCTCAAAATCAGGGGCCATATATTGTTGTTACGAGCTACATCCTAATGAGCATCATGGTGCTATGTACGTTGCTAAAGCTCCGCCCTAGCCGGCACACGATCATACAGCCACCTCGCCTAGACGATTACCTGCTTCTTGTAGCAATGGTATGACGACAATCATCCATTGTCTACTGATAGTATATCAGACTAGTCGCTGACTAGGATCCTAGGTCGTTGCTATTGCAGAGAATGTCATGATTCAGGTGGCAGTGGATAATGGTTTAGGTAGACACCAAGGGGACCTGCAATCTACCCAAGCAAACTTCGCTCTGAAGGTAAGCTTCGCCTGTGACTGGAGAGAGTTTTAGCTTACCTGAAAAATCTTTGAAAAGATGATATATGTGAGCAACATCCTCGCAATCGCCATTCTATTTCTCTCGAAACTCTCCGTGTATGCATTTATCGCGCTCTTGACTGTCAAAATATCTACAATTAGAGCAAACCGTGTGACGGCCGTGATTGTAACTCTATGGGGCCCTGCTATGCTATTTGCTGTGGCATTCAGCTGCAAAATGCCCGTGCCATGGAAAGCTTCCTCAAGTGACTGCGTAGATCGAGTGAGTGGGACATGCACTGGTTTGAGAGCAACTGATCTGATCTGATACAGCTTGTGTTGGGTTTTGCTATCGACATATTCAGCATTATCACAGATGTGCTGTTGGTCATAGTGCCAATAGTAACGGTCTGGAAAGTCCGCATAAGAAAACATCAAAAGGGTATCGTGATGGCTGCATTCGGCACAAGGCTAATGTAAGACATTCCCTACGCGACCTATATTGCGAATTCATCATTTTGCAGTGTTTGTGCTGCGACCATAATACATCTTACCACGCTACATTTTGTGGCTTCCTCCGCTGATGAAACTTGTGAGTCTCGGTACAATACGCTACGCTGGAATCTAACTCTCAACGCAAGACAACTACTATGCGCCAATACTCTGGAATCAGTAAGTGCTATCGTCTAATGCACCTTCTTTCGGACGAGGTACTAACAACTACGTCAGAGTGATCCTTAACCTAAGCATCATCACTGCAACTATCCCATCTCTACGGCCGGTTTTCAGCAATCTTCAGAGCGGACTTATGGATGTAACGATATCCGCTGGATCAGCCGGCTCAGTAACCGATCTCTGGACTCAGCGCTTGGAACCGGGTAGCTCATGGAAGCTGTCTAGTGACAGAAATCGTGGTGGAAAAGCTCGTCAGACATTTCGTGGTCAGATTGAGCTAGCATCTCATGGCTCGGGACCCTGATGTCTCATAATTGGTGTCGGAGATGCCTAACAGCGTAAGAAGAGGTCCGGTGGACATGCGAGCCAGCCTGCTGCCAATTCTGCTTTGCTCGTGAGACTCGGTGTCAGGCAAAGGACAACGGGATGGCAGATTGTAGCAACTGTTCCCATCATTCCGATAGATTGCATCTCGTGATGAGCTGTCCAAGCACTTCAAGGGTGTCCTGGAGCGGTGTTGCGGAAGGCTTGGGCCGATCTGATCCTAGGATGAGAAGATCTTGAGATGAAAGTAGGACGCATAGCTGGAACTAGAAGACGCCAAAGAGAAGGCGGACTTACGTATCGACGTAGTCGCTGTCAGGGCTATTGTAGCTGTTGATTTTGATCGCACCACTCACAAAATCTCTTACGATCCTCTTGCCTCAAGGATCGGAGATCCGCCTAATGTAGCATGGGGCCAAAATTGAATCCCACATTAATCTTGAGTTGGGAAGGGGATGTATAAAGTCCTGCCTCGTGCGACGTTCTTCATGGACAACTTCGATCCCGCAACTTTCTAAGCTGAGAATTGAAGGCTTAAACTGTGTACACTTTCGCAACATTTTGAAAAGTTTTACGCAGAAGGCTGTTGTTTTCGTTACGATATGTCACTTGCTCGAGTAGCGATTCTAGACTGTGATCCACTTGTTGCTTCCGTCCGCGCCAAATATGGTGATTATGGCCAGTTGGTCGTTGCGTTGCTAAATGCGGGTTCTAAGCGCCTGAACCTCTCGGGAAAACTTTTTGATTCCTCCACCTGGAAAGTGACCGAAGAGAGCTTCCACTATCCAAGTTTGGAAACCCAAGACACCTTGATAATCACAGGTTCAAGTAAGTAGCCATCTTTTAATTACTACAGAAGAGCTAGAAGCAAAATTAGAGTGTTCCCCGAAGCGTCGCTAAGCTAAGCCACCTTCCCCCTAGGGTTCAGCGCATACGACGACGTGCCATGGATCACTAACCTCGTCGAATACACAAAACATGCCCTTAGAGATGCTCGGGTGCGCATCGTCGGCCTGTGCTTCGGTCATCAGATTGTTGGCCGTGCTTTGGGTGCTGAAGGTGGGCCAAACAAGCTTGGGTATGAGATGAGCGTGTGCGGAATGGCTTTGACGCCGCTTGGGAAAACGATCTTTGGGAAGGAAGACTTGGTACGTAATATGATAAACGATTCTTGCTGCAGATGCATGTTAGGGCAAGGAAAATGTCGAATGATATGAAAAGGCATAAGATGAGCCTAGTGCTCAAGCTTCTTCTAAGTCTTTGGCTGGCGACCTCGGCAATGTTGTCGAATGGAAAAGCTATGCCGCCTCCACCAAATCTATGGCGAGACTCTCGTTCTGGCACACTTACCTTCAAGTTTTCTGTAACTCGGGTTCTAGGCTGACCTTCGTGTAGGCTATCCACCAGATGCACCATGACGTCCTCTACTCCCATCCTCAAGGCGTAGCTGCTCTGGGCTCCTCGCCTATCTGTGAGGTGCAGGGTATGTTCAGTCCCCGGAAGCTGCTCACCTTGCAGGGTCATCCAGAATTCGACGGCGACATAATGGTTTCGCTGCTGGAAGCCACTGACGAGCTTGGATTCAATGACCAGACACTTTGGGAAGATGCAATGGAAAAATCAAAGAAGCCACAAGATGGAGATGTGGTGGCGAGCGGTATCGTGCGGTTTATTAGGGGGGAGCTTGATAGTTTGGATGCAGGAACTCAGTAAGATAATTGGAGCCTAGCAACTGGCTTGGCTGTGAAAATGTGCGTGCTTGGACACCCTCTTGGGACTTGATCCTGATGGCGCTCATGACGATCACTATCTCTCCTGAGCTCCATAGCCTTTCGATAATGAGATAATAAAGGAGCGCGTCATATGCATTGACTGTTCATCCTTTCTCAAGCCTCCCAGCGACAGCATCCCGTGCCGGACTCCCCGGTGACCTTCACAACCCAACCCAAAGACGACTTCCATCTCTGACCCTCTCCCATTCTCGCCCGGAAGTGGACCACAGCCTCTTCCCGTTCCACATCTATCAAGGTTGGTTTCATATCCACGATCGTGAAAAACACGGGTTCTATCATGATAGAGCGTACTCGCGCGCACTCACGCTTTTCCGCCCCGTAGTCTTCAGCACTAGCTATTAATGATACGTGTCGCTGGCTTTAGCTGCGATGCTACTCCCTTACCCTTTCTGTGAGATGCCATCAAGCTGTGAGTGCCGTGCATACGTCCCCTTCCGCTTCCAGATCCCGAGCGGCGGGAGCAGAACGTACGTCCTGTGCGGGAACAAGAGCAGTTGCAAGAACGATGTTTGCCGAACGCTCAAGGGTAGCTTGAGGTTAAGCCGTGGTGTGGGCTGTGCACCGAAGACAGCGTGGAGTGGGGTGGGTGCAGACCTCTTCGAGAATGTCCGCTTGGGGGATTGCCCTGGACTGTGAATTCTTCGGGGGTGTTTAAAGGTCGTGTTTGGGTTGGCGGTTGTGGTAGTTCTGTCTTGGACGCTTTTTGGCGAGCTGGCCATATCGTGGCGGACGGTTAGAGGAAAGCGGCGGAGAGCACTGAGAGAAAGAAGACGACGAGTTTCCTTAGTGTGCGCGCGGCTAGGGAGTAGAGCTCAGATACGGAAATGGGGCTTCGGAGTGGGGTTTGGGACGGGATGGGATGAATATAACGGCTGGAAATCAGCATGGAGATACTCAATAAGAAGCAAGCACTTTGAGAACGAGAAGATGCGATCTGAATCAGAGTCCAGAATGAAAAGAAAACACAGATTTATACAAGACGTCTAGAGATGGAAACCTGTGATAGAATCCCCAATTCCCTCCATCTGCTCACCTATCTCTCGCGTTCTTACGAAAGCGCCTGCACGACCGCCTGATACGCCGGCTTCGGCTGAAACGCCCCATCCCACAATAACGGTGTCGCGCTCGCTTGCCAACTGTCCTTGTCGCTCACCCCCCACGTCGTGATCCCCACACACTTCGCCTGCCCCAAACACCCCTTCACCGCGTCCACATAGCCCTGGGAATCTCCACCCGTGACATCCAGCTCCGTAATAGCAACCTCACCCACCCCGCTCGCGGCCAGCGCATCCAACGCCCCGCCCACGCCTGATGTCTGGGGCGGGCTAAGGTGGGACTGAGAGCCGATCCCGTCGATGGGGATCCCCTGGCCGATCCACGCCTGCACCTTGGACACCATGGCAGGCACTTTAGGCCAGTCCGGCGCGTCGAGGCTATAGTCGTTGATGTACAGCTTCGCCTGCGGGTCGGCGGCCCTCGCCGCTTTGAAGGCCACGCCGACAAACTCGCCCGCGGGATCGAGCTGCGTGAAGATGGACTGCCGGAGCGACCCGTCGTCGGCGAGGATCTCGTTGACCACGTCCCACGCGTAGATCTTGCCCTTGTACTGCCCGACCAGCTTGTCGACGTGCTTCTGGATCGCGGCGTGCAGGTCGTCCTTGGTCGCGAGCGAGGTGACCCAGGAAGGGAGGTCGCGGTGCCAGAGTAGGGTGTGTCCGCGGACGAGCTTACCGTTCTGCTGGGCCCAGGACACCAGGGCGTCGGCGTTGGAGAGGGTGAAGGTTCCCTGTGTGGGCTCCGTTTCGGCCCATTTCATGACAGACTCTGGTGTGATTTCGCCAAAATTGGTTTGGATGATGGGCCCGTTTTGGCCGTCGGTCAGGCGTGCTGGGTCGGCGGCGACGCCGAAGTATTTCTTGCCTTTGGCTTTGATGAGCGAATCTAGGCTGGTTGTGGTGTCGCGGCGTCGGGGAGGAAAACGTATATGAGGAGATGCTGCGGCAAGGGATAAGAAGACTTGTAAGAAAAAAAATACCGGATATAGATGCATTTTGTCGTGTGAATAGAAAGCTAGAAGGAGAGCAACGGGTAGGAAAAAGTGGACGCGATAAAGCGTGAAAAGGAAATTTGAAGACGTCCCAGACGCCTTGCAGAGTATAAGACATCAATAAACAAAAACGAGTAATATCGTACAGCAAAGGGGACTTCAAACACCTAACCATCCAACCACACGCCAATGACATCTCTAACAGAGCTTAAGGCTTGGCGTGTGGAATGATAGAGACGAGCTTAGTAGGGATAGCCCATCAAGGCCCCAACGGCCCCCATGTTGCGTGAGCAACTACCTCGTCCGCGGGGAGTTTGTCGCGACGGGTAAATGTTAAGCTCTTCGAATCTGAGTGGCCGCATTATCGGGGATCATGTGGAGAGCACGTTATGGCTGCCAACGCCACAGAATCACTGGCGCAAATTGGTGGACGCAGTTCGTACGGTTGTGACTTTTGCTTTTTTCGGGTGGATAATTTAGAGCACACCGAGAATATCGCTGGGCTGGATATGGACTTGTGTGTTCTGATCGCGATGATAGTAAAGTCTAGGTGTCACTGGGGTGGTTCAGAGACTTTATTCAAGGAGGATGATTTTGTCGCTGGAGGTAAAGAGGGTGAGATCCAGATCAGCGCCATTCCTAGAGAAGTCTAGTGGGGTTGTTTTGCTTTTTGAGACAAGCCACGTGATCTGTCGATGATTTTGCTTGATCAGGACCAAAAACCGTACCCCTCTTTCATGCGCGCCTAGCCGTACAACCTGTCTCTGCACACTCATTCCTCTGAACAAATTCCCTACAGAGTTAGTGTCAGTAAAGTGAAAATTTTGCGACCTTGGCTTCGATGCATGGACACGTCAAGACACGCCGTGCTCCCGCACTGGACCGAGGCTTCCAGCTGAACCAATTTGCAGATACGACTACAACCCCATGTGCGGCTCAAGTCGCAGCCTACGTATGGTATCCAATGACAACTCCCGTCAGTGAAGCTTTCGCTGCGCGACAGCCGATCCTTGCGGGGAGATTGGCATAGGTTTCCGATGGTGAAGATAGGCGGTCTGGGGGCCAAGCAGAGCCTCATCTACAGCGCGATAAGGTCAGCCCCGTGGCTTCAACCCGCGGATCGCGTAGACTTGGTGCATCCAGTTGGCTGCCTATGGCCAGGCGTCTAAGGGTTGGTGCAGCCTTTTAAGGCTTGTCCCGATGCGACCTACTTTCCGGTGATTGGGTTCCTGAATGCGTGATCTGCTGTGATTTTTAAGCGTGCTTGACAAGCTTGATTGCTCACCTCCAGGCTACATCCTTCAGCCTACTCGAGTTCTTCATGTTGTGCGTGTGCCTTGTTTTCTCTGCCTATAAATGTGGAGCCTCTTATCATTCCCCCTTTTTGTTGCAAACTTTCCCAAGTCTAGATTCCCATCAAAGGACTTGTAACCTGTTTTAGAGAAGTATTGTGACAACTAGAACCGCGTTTCTAACACAAAAGCGACTCCTTTGTAACGCTACTAAAAGGTGACTCCATTACACAAAAGAGATGAAAAAGATCAATATCGAAAGCTCCCCCAAACCATCCACCAGAAAAATCGGTAATCCACCAATTGGGATCCCATGCCCTTCGCCCCCAAGGAGATGCTCCTGCACTAGCATCATCGACGGTCTGACTGAAACTCCTCGAGATCGATACACCGTCGTCTTCACGCAATCCCGACACACGAAAAGCTACTACCACCAAGGCGCCACTTTCTGGTACAGACGGCCAATGCCAGATGAGTCCAAGGAGGCCTGGAGGGGCGCCGCAAAACGAGCGATTGGGTTGATAGAGTGTGCGCTGAGAGTTCCAGTTAATCATCCGAAATGGACGAAGTACTTCAAGGACGATGAATTCCGGGATTTCATACATTGTAAGCCCTTTCTTTCTGAACCCTGTTTTGTTGTGCCTTCATCGTTTACCGGTCCATACAGCAAATTTGCGAGAAACGATCCAATTCCTCGAAGATCTCTCCGATCCCAAACAAGACGTGCACAAGGTGTGCGATCACTGCGAGTCGCTCGAGGCGATTGTACCGAAAGATGCGATAGAAATCGAGGAGGTGGGCAAAGTCTCCTTTGGTTACTTCGTCGCTGACAAGTATCCAAATTATAGTACGACGACGTCGAGCAAATCGCCTCCAAATCCCGCGCAAGCGGCTGCGTTATCCGCCTCCGCGACAATGACACCCCTCGCATGCGCCTCTATCCACAGACCCTCTCGCGTGTCAAGCCCAAGTGGTTCGACGCCGACCGACATAGCCAACTCGACTACTTTTCCCGCTCTTCTGTTCAGTGCATATTGCTCCATGAAGTATGCTTCAACGTTAAATCGTCCATCACTTGGTAGAAGAGAGACTCACATTAGTATTTTCGTTGTAGGCAATCCACCTCTCCACCATCGATAAAATCCCTCCCGCAATTCGCAAACAAATTTCCTTCGCTATCAATCCGTCTTTCAACCCGCAGGATAATGGCGGCGATGTGCGGGACGCCATTTGTGTTGGGGACGTCGAGTTGGACGCGTTTGCCGATCTTTCCGACGCTGTAAGCATCTTTCCCTATTCTCTTCCTATGAGCACTCAAGACTGGATATCAGAAGGCGCGGCGCATCCAATTATTTAACCGGGAGGGTACCAATGCTAAGAATCAGCCGCCTTACGACTTCTAATACCCAGTCTCGACTTCTACCCCTTATATCATAGTCGCTAACATCCCTAAAAAAGCTTGACCGCGAAATTGTGTCCGACAGTAGCACCATTCCCGACGATGACGACGGACCCACGGCAATGAAGGCCTACGGCAGCGTCTTGGTGCGGCAGCTTTGTAGACTAAAGCATGGCGCGCTGGCGGCGGCGATGAATTGCGATAGCTATAAACTCTTCGCACTCGGTATGCTCCGCCTCATATTACCCCCACCTCATTCAAATTTTCACGCTCCTGACCTGTATGTTGCGATGCAGATGCGCATATGGCCGAGTCGGATGAGCGCTCGAAGAAGGAGGCGGAAGAGCGGGAAAAGAAGGAAGCAGAGGAACGGGCGAGGGAGGAGAAGGAGGAGCGGGTGGAGAGGACGGCGAGGGAGTGCAAGGAGGGAGAACGAGCGGAGAGGGAGGAGGGAAGGCGGAGGACGATGAGCATGTGAAGTTCAAAGAGCATGGGGACGTAAAAGTTGTCTTTGATTTGTGATGCGATACTAACATGGAGCAGCGCGAATGTGCCACCTGTCCCTTTATCACTGTTCTTCGGGTTGGCATCTGTCTCCTTCATCTCTCGTGCCATTCTTCGCGGTTCGACGCGTACTTGGTCTGGCTTTGCGCGCTACTCGATGCTTGTGAGGAAAACATTCCTTCCCCTTCCACCTTATTTTGGAAAACAATCGTTCCTTCCCCTTGTGTTCGGAATATGCTTCCGACTCGTGGTGTGATCGTTCCTTCCTCTTCTGTCTTATCTTCGGATGAACAGGCTTCCGAGTCATTCCATCATGTTCGCCGACTTGGTCGCCTGCTAGTTAAGTAATCCTCAAACTTCTGACTCCCTTCAACATCTTCCGACTCCTCACCCACCTCAACACTCATCACCGCGAGAATAATCTTTTCGTCCAGCAAGCATGCGCGTTCCACTATGTCAATTCCTAATCATCCTATCGAAGAAGTCATGAGAGATAAATGTCCGCACGCTCCAGCCTTTGGAAGGTGCCAGTCCCCCATGCCGTGCGATATTTGAAACGTAAAGGCACGGTGAGATCTTTCCTCTACTATTTCAATTCACATCAAGAGTAATCTAAAGCATTGCAAAAACAAAAATGGGACATTCTGTCCCACATCGAAGATCGTTGAGTGATTTAGTTTCAGCGCGGTCCAGGCTGAAGCAACCTGTAAAAATGTCAGAAAGCATGAGCTCTGCACCGACATGGACTGCACGTTCGACCATGATCACTTAGACATACGCTGGGACAACTGGAATTCCTTCCGACTCATATCCAGAGATGAGAACGCCACCATTTATTTGCGATGCAGTCGCCGAGGCTCCTTGAATTGGATGCTTATGACGAGTGGCGTTCCAGCCAGCGACCGCAATGAATGCATACATCTGGCCATACACATTTTGCACTTCGCTCGATATCAATACCATTCTAAATTCAGTACAGCTAATCGTTGAATAAGGTTGGATCGAAGGAATCATAACGTATCTGATTGTTCACGCTGGTGCTTGCTTAGTGCCATTTGGACGTATTGTGAACCCGGTAGTAGAGCCCAAAATAGCTCTGCTTCCTCAAAACCCGACACATTTGCACTTCTTCATGCACTGTCGACTCAGTCCTTCCCTCACGCAAATACACTCGCCTTTCTGTACTCCGACCTCGCGTAAAAGTCAGCGCTAACCCCTTCTGCAGAACTCCGATCCCGCATTGGGTCCGCTTTGCGTCGGTCCTCGTACAATAGCTCCACAGAATAGGTGAAACTTCCTCCGGCTTAGTAATAATATGATCGCAAAGAGAGTAGGGGAAGAGAAGTCCATTGAGAAATGTGCTCGGCTGGACCCGGGTGGCAGTCCCAAATCGCAGAGTTAACCGAACGGCGTCGTAACGGGTTGATGATGGAGTTGAAAGAGTAGCTTGATGGTTTCATGTTTCCATTATCGCTCCCTCAGCGCTAACTGAATCAACAGGCCGCTGATCACGACCATATTCAACTACTTCAGACTCTTCGATGACCGAGAAGACGCGGGAAGGGTGATAAACACGAATGGTGTTTGGATTGGCCTCTGCCCAAATGAGGACCTTGCCAACTTTCTCCCCTCAGCCCTCTGCAGAAGCTCCATCATCTTTCTTTTCCCCTTATCAGACGCCACGCCTTACTCATTGTCCTTAATATCAACGACCGTCGACTTGAACTTCCTAGCCGGAATTCTGCGATTGAACAAGATGTCACTCTCGCGATAAGAGCGGTGTTTGAGCTCAGGAAGGAAGAAGTAGGCCATTATCCAGCAGACGACAGCAGTACATCCCCAAACGTAGCCACACTTACCTGCGAGATTCCATCCAGTCGGATTGAGTAGCTTCGAAGCTAGATAGATCATGGGAATCTCTGCAACATAGTAAGCGGCACGACCGACACCGGTGCTTAAAGCCCGGAGACGGACTGCAGAGGTTTCGGCAATGACCGTATATGAGATTGGCCCCATCGCGCCAGCAAAAACAAATGAAATGAGTATCCCCAAGACGGCCTGGGCATAGTTTGTTGCAGAGCTTTGATGAATCGAGGCGATGATGCCGAGAAGGAAGAGAAAAGTGACGTTAACAGCCGTGCCCCAGAGATAGATGGTCCGGCGACCGAACCAGGCTGTCAAGGCCCAAGAGATGGCGTTGGCAATGAATTGAAGACACGAGTTGATCAAATTGAGCTGAAAAGAACGATTGCTCGAAATCCCGGCTTCTAAAGAGGGAGTCAGCCATCTGGCCCTAGAAGCTATTAGATAGGGGCTACTCACGCTCGAAGAAAAAGGTCGCCTGATTAGCAATTAGGTTGCCAGCAAAGTTCTGTGACGCGTACATCAAGCACACGATTGTTGTACGCCTCAGATCCGTGCCCTTGAAAAGGTCGATGAGGGTAGGCGCGCCACCCAATTGACGTTCGATCTCAGCGGTTCGCTCCAGAGTGGCCAGTGTCTGTTGAGCATGTTCCTTGGTTTGACCGGTGGCACCGAGCCGCTCAATGGAGCGAAGGGCCTGCTCTTTGCGTCCTCTGCGAATAAGCCACCAAGGCGATTCGGGGGCGAGAAAGATCAGTATTAACAGCGGAGTCTATACACGTCAGGCTTCTTGGACATAAGGGTTGACTGAGGTACCCACAGGGAAAATCCACTGCAGGGCCAGAGGCACTCGCCAAGCCCACTGATCGGTTCGCTTATTGTAGCTATAGGTGGCGGCGGCAACGACGATACTACCAACTGACCAGGCCATTTGCAGGCTGGCTGTGCAGGCACCTCGAAGGGCAAGAGGCACGATCTCGCTAGCGTAGGCGGGAGCGTTCGCAATGAAGAATCCCCAAGGCACACCTTCAAGCGCTTGTCCGACCGTGAGGACCTCGAGGGAGTCAGCCTAACAGGATGTTATCATGTGATGAGCACAACAGCAGACTCGGAGGACTTGCAAAGAAAGATATGAAAATTGTGGCATTCATAAGAACTAACGCCAAGATGGTAGTCCAGCGGTAGCCGAGACGGTTGGTGACAGGGCCAGCCAAGAAAACCCCGACAAATGCACCACATTGACCAGATTGGAAGAGTGCGCTTTGCCATCGAGTCGGAATAGCATAAGCAGGAGGATCGGACCCTTTGACTAGAACTCCATATTTTTGCTGAAAAGCACCCTGTGCGACAAAGTTACCGTTCAGAAACATGTCGAACGACTCCATTACCTAGTATAGATTAGCCATTAGTTCCGCCCAGAAAAGCGAATACGCTGCGATGGTGACTCGAGGAAGCGCAGGTGAGCCTCAAGTGCAAGAAGATCGACTCACAATGGTGAAGCACATGATGAAGGCCCATGCGCAAGCCTTGGGATGGGTTTTGGCGGTCGCCCACAATCCCATAGCATGCTCGCGATTCTCGCCATCGTAGGCATCGTTCAAGAGGTCTGAATTGGCTAGGACCTTGGAAGCTTGAACATCGACTTTACTGTCCCGGCGTGCGTCCAAGTCCCCCTCAGCGTACGCCTCGAAGTCCTTTTCCGACATTTTGGATGGTCGCGATGTAAGGGGAATAATGTGCAGGTGGTGGAGGAAGAAAACAATGGGAAAGCAAGGTAGATCAGGGTCATATACCACTAGGGGAGTGACAAGATCGAGCAAGCTTTACCCCAGCTTTTCGCCACGGCTGCTATTAGCTAGCCTCTCCGGGTGACGCACACCCATGGCTGAAGATCAAATGATCCACCTCTGATACCGGCCTACACAACGGCTTTCCTTTCTAGGCACCTGGCCACTCCGGGCTCTAAGCGGAAGTAAGGTTAGTGTTTCCGAGGTATTGCGTAGCATGTCGGTGTGAGACTTTAGTTCCCCCAATAAGTGGCCTTTTCCCGACATGAACCCATACCGTGCCGAACAGCTGGGTTGCAATGCTAAAACATCTTCCAGGGATCTTTCACTGCATCTCCCACGCGTTTGGCCTTCCCCGAGCTAATCGGTTGTCTTGTTACCAATGTCCCTGTTTTCTGCTTGGATCAGCTTCCCTACATCCGGGCTAGCATGGTGCAAGGAGGATTTGCACAAGGGATCCGACACCAATCAAAAGAACGAGGACATCCGTACCGAGATAGCCGATAGCGGTACCATACACGGCATGGTGCGGGGTGAAGGATGGAGGGTCAGCACGAGAGTGGGTCGAGATAAGATGCGTGAAGGGCGATGGCGAGGATGAGTGGGATTAAGAGCGGCGTGTACGGAATTAGTTCCTCTCCCGGACACGTGAGCTCGGTGTCGGCTTTTACTCGTCTACTGCCAAGACCTCTCGGTCTCAGGTCGCTTAACCTATGCTCTTGTTCAGACTGTGAATCCTATAATCACGCTCCGGTCAGTCTCTGTAATTCACACACGACTTTTCCCTCCTGATCCAAATATTGTTCCACTTGTTAGGAAACACACTTTTAGTGGGTCAAAGCCTCCAGATGGGCGATTCGTCACAGCTCCACGCCAAACTTGCTCAGCGCATTGCCTACACGGACAGAAGAGAAATACAGAGCCAGTCCCAAATCGACACGCTCAGGTTTTTCAAGATCTTATAAGGCAACCGGCACCGTCCTTGTTTGTCTGACTGGATCAGCTCTTCAGCCAGTCGCGCCTTGATGGCGTGTTCCAACCTCACGGTGCTGCACATGGCGTGAGAGCTCCCAATATTAAAGCCCAATGAGGTTTCATCAGATCATTTCTTTTTGACGGTTCTGAACCGTCTCAGGGTTAGCCACAGTTGAGTAGCCCGTGCAAGTCCATTGCAGGAATGTATGCGATCATCGTTTGGAATGAGACATTCCTCTAGCCTCAGCCAGCTACATTCTGGTGGTGCCTTTGAGCCGCTTCTGTTAGAGCGCGGGAGTTCATGAGTCGCAATGTTTTGTGTGGAGTGTTCCCTGACTCGATCTCAGCCAGCCACGCTCTCAAGTCTTTCAGCCACTTCTTCAGAAGATTTAGTTGCGCGGTTTTATGTGGAGTGTTTCATGACTCGACTTTAGCCAGCCACGCGCTCATGCTTTCAGCCACTTATCCAAAACATTCTCGCGCTGATCAATAGTGCTATTTGGCGTGGAGAGTTCCCTGAAGAATAGACCAAGCCTGCATGTACTATTGAAACGTCAAACATCGGGGCTTTGTAGCCTCCTGTCTGCGTGTCCACCATTGGAATAAGAGTGATACTAATTAAGCAGTCGCAGAGACTAGCGCTTGCAGCATCCTTTCGTGCCGAGTGGAAATAACCTAGTAGAAGAAAAAGCAACGTTGTACGAGTGCTTCAGCCAGTTCATGCCTGCCGCGCAGCAGTCGAGAATTATTGACCATGGCTGGGTCTTGTCATCTTATTAGGCTTCCACAGAACGGATCATAAAGCTGTCACTTCCTCCAAAAATTAGCACATCTCTCTTGACTTCAGGCTATCCATCTAATCAAGTGGCAACTGCTTAGTCGTCCTGCTTCGGCTTCCAAGGCAGGATGTATCTTGTTGAACGCCTATCGGTGCTTATAGCAACAATTCTCAATGCTGTGACATTGTCACCGTTCCAATATGGGCCCATTGGACAGAATCCTTTGCAGATGTCTTCACCGGTCGCCACACCATCGTCAGCAATAGCATCTGGAAAAGTCCAAACCGGACCAATATTCCAGCCGCCTGGAACGCCAGAGGACTCAACTTTCTATTGTGATTACTCTGCCATGGTGGGCTGGGTGGCGTGATCCAATCCTTGGGATCGGAAGTGCTGGCTTCGACGAGAGTTGGATGGTAAACAATACGACATCTTCACGGACTACGAATCAGATGCGCCTACCGGCATCATCCGATACTATGGACTCGATCTCCAAGATAGCTCATGGGATGCAGATGGTATGAGTTTCCCATATGCTAAGCTATTCAACAATTCGTACCCAGGACCGTGGATTGAGGCATGCTGGGGAGATAGGTATGCGCTTGCCCTGAAAGACTTAGGCGAAGCTGCATTAATACCAAAGTTTCAGAATTATTGTCAACGTGACGAATAGTCTAAGTTCTCAGGGAACTTCAGTTCATTAGCATGTAAGCTTTTTTTTCAACTCCTCCCACTTGCAGCTAATAAGGATATGGCTTCAGGGCATTCGACAAAACCAGACTATGCATATGGACGGTGTCAATGGCATTACCCAATGTCCAATTGCTCCTCAAGACTACTTCGTTTAAAATTTTACTGCCATCCAATATGGAAGTTCGTGGTATCATAGTCATTATTCCGTCCAGTACGCCGACGGGGCAGCTGGCCCTATGACGCTGCACGGGCCAACCTCTACTCGTTTTGACGATGCAATTAGATCTCCATTAATAATCTCTGATTGGGCTCACAATTCAGCATTTGATGCAGTCACTAACGATCTGGATGACTTCGACATCCTATTAAATGGCCTTGGTGATGTGAAAAGATTCAACAATGACGCACAATACAACGCACCCGTCCAACCTCCATACAGTATCACGTTTGAAGGACCGCAAAAAGGGCTACCAAATAAGAGATATCTTATAAGGGTCATCAACACATCATTTTCAACCACGTTCATATTCAGCATCGATAATCACAAGCTGCAAGTGGTCAGTGCCGACTTTGTACCCATATCGCCATACATGACGACCTCTGTGCTAGTCGGAATTGGGCAACGATACGACGTAATCATGGAAGCAGCACCCCAAGTAGATCCACTGAACCAGGTTGACCTTCCTACGGATGGAAATTACTGGATTCGTACCAATATTAGCTACTGCTTGAGCGACTCGCCATCGGGAGATGATGGATATGACAGAACAGGCATCTTGCGTTATAATAGCTCAAGTACGGCTGATCCCACAAGTGTCCAGTGGAAAAGCATTTCGACCGATTGCTCGGATGAAGAATACACAAAGTTGTACCCCATGGTGTTATGGACAGTCGACGAGCCAAGCAACGGCCTTCCAGACGGAGAAAGCTTCGATGTTCGGTACGGCAGCTCGGTGGATGCTTATCCTTCGGCAAGTTGGACACTTGGAACGTTGACCGACTCTTCTATACAAGTCGACTACCAGAATATCACGTTCTTCAACCTCGACAACCACGCAAGCTGGAATCCAGCGTGGAGAGTCGTCTCGGAAGATTACAATGCCACGAAATGGGTAAGTTCGCCATTTTGTCCCCTATTGACTGTCCAGGTTTCAATTGAAAGTTCATACTATAGGTCTACCTCGTAATTCAAAATACACCATCTTTCGCAGCACATCCGGTGAGACGCTAGGAAACCTACGCACTGCTGCTGTACGCTAATCAAAGGTATAGATCCACCTACACGGCCACGACTTTGCCATCCTCGCGCAAGCCGCGCACGCAATCTTCAACTCCAGCACCGTGGTACTGAACACGCAGAACCCTCCACGACGCGATGTCGTCATTTTACCCAAGCTGGGCTACGTCGTGATCGCCTTCAAGGCTGATAACCCGGGGACGTGGCTCGTACACTGCCACATCGCGAAACACATCTCCCAAGGGCTGGGCATGCAGATTATGGAGGATCAGGAAGCCGCGGCGAAGATCTGGCCGACAGGAAACAGCTCCGCGCTCGATGAGGCGCACCGGGTCTGCGGGAACTGGAATACCTGGTGCAACGCTACTAAGGTGTGTGAGCCGTCCGATTCGGGAGTGTAGATGGTAGATGTGGATCGGAGAAGTAAGTCGGAAAATGAGGTAATGGTAGTAGTGTTCTCATATCTATACGCTTTGCAGTGTACCGATACTAGTTAGGACTTGGTGAACCCCTTTCCCCCAATTCATGGCGACGCAATGCTCTATACATAGAATTACTTAGTATGTAATGCATTGCTCAGAGATCCCAGCGAAAACGAATTCTTTCCTTACTACACCCCACCAAATTACAACAAACACATCAGTCTCTTTGGCACCACCACAGGGCTTTCAGCCACATCCTCTCAGCCTTATCCCTCTCAAGTAGGTCCCCACGACGTCGAATCGGAAAAATTATTTTCTGTGAACCATTTTGCCTATACTCCCTTAATTTCTCGTGCGATACCTCTTATTTCCTCGTAGTAGCGATTCATAGTTGTCTGCGCTTACAGGTCGCAGGCGGCTTGGTCTAAGTGCTCTCTCACGTGCTCCTTAGACGTGAGTATTCTCAAATGATAAGAGAAGGCTAAAAAGCTGCCTGTGTTCCGCGAGCATACGAATTTTGAAGCTCTGCTCGGCAAACCTTCCCTTACCAGGTTGTCCTGCCAACATGTCCACTCTGTTTGACACTAACTCAATATAGGTGTCCTTGCCCTCGCGATCATGGCGGCACAACCTTAGTGTGAAGTAGCACACATTGAAAGCCTACAACTATTCCTACTGTTCCGCTCGATACTTCGTAACCTTTAATTACCTTCTTGCATGGATAAACAAAATTATGGCTTTATCTCATGCTATGGTACAGACGAGTGATTGCCAAAGTTGCTTTTCTTTCAAGCTCGCAATTTCGTTTGCGCTTGCTTGTCACGCATTTCAATAACTTTCACGGCTTATACAGCGCTCAGCCGTGTAATATGGGTACTTAAGGCAGTCCATCCATCCAGACAGCAAGAATGTCTCTGTACGTAAAATAGGTGGCTAGGAAATGGATTTACTGCCACAAAATGATTCTGCGACCTTTTACGAGTCAATATGTTGCCTGCCAACAGCTTCCGATCATATTCGTCTCACTCATGTACGTCCTTCACTAGATACATCAGCTCCACTCCAGTGTGACATACAGGTATGTCGTATTCAAAACCTGCCCTCCTACGTTGCGCTCTCGTACACTTGGGGAAAAGAAGAGGCAACGAATTCGATGTCTGCCTGGGCGATGGACCATAGATCAGACTCTATATCGATTGGACCAATCTTTATCAGGATAACACCAGCTTTGGAAACGTGCCTTGTTCATCTACGTCCCCAGACAGAGCAACTCGTCATCTGGATTGACCAATTGTGCATTAATCAAAGGGGCGAGTCCACTGAGAAGAACAATCAAGTTCTGCTGATGGACACAATCTACAAGAATGCAGAACGTGTCATTGCCTGGGTCGGACCTGAAGCAAACGGCTCTGATATTCTGATGGACAAATGGTTAGGTTGCGGCAAGGATGCCCAAAAACTGGGAATCGAGCGATTCCTAAGCGCCGACGGCCCCGGAGATCTTGCAGCAATGACAGTTCCCACGGTCAATCTAGCCGAAAGTGTGCGAAACAGCGAAAATGCCGGACAAGTGATGGCACTGTTGACCCGAGCTCAGGGTCAATTTGAAGGTCTTTTTGATGACGCTCTGAAGTTTTTTGTCCGGCCTTGGTTTCGAAGAATGTGGATCGTTCAGGAAGTCGCTCTTGCTAGCGACGTTGTTATTCAATGCGGGAACAAGAGAGGTGGCTTGTACCACATTTACCGGGGAATGATAATCTCAAAAATCGCTTGGATTTACGCTCTCTTCAGTCGCAACTCTTTTGTTCCCTTCCAGCAAAGAGACAAAGCCATGGAAGTCTTTAGTCGATTCGCCAAACTCCAGAAAGCCGATATACCACTGGGACGACTGATTGGTTGCCGTCAAAAGGCGCAATGGCAACCAAATCAGAGCTCGAGCAGCGAAGAGCACGGCATGGTCATGCTAAACTATTTAGAGTTCCTAAACGTCTCGAACCGAATGGATGTGAGCGATCACAGAGATAGGATCTTCGGGATTCTCAAGCTACGAGCTGACTTTGCAGACCTTGATATCAAGCCTGATTATAAAATGAGTGTCGAACTTGTATACACAAGAACTGCTAGAAAAATTTTGACGCGTGGTAATGGGAAAAGGGGACCGACAATCGAAATTTTGAGAAATTGTCAGAACTTTGGTCTGGAAGGTTCTCCGAGCCTTCCATCTTGGGTACCGGATTGGCAAAAAGCCCTAAGACCGTCTTTCTATTCGTTCAGGCAGCTTCATGATGACGGGCCACTCTTTCATGCTGGGGGACCGAAAGGAACGGTGCCCGAGTTAGTATATACCGATCCCGCGGACGAGCAATTGATTGGTTTCCGAGGATATCGCATTGATGAAATAGAGGAGGTGAAAATGCCCTGGTACGGGCCCCCTCCAGAGCAAGAACTTATTCTTGGTGGAATACACGCCTTTCGCAGACGTAACGCAGCCATCGTAGCTTTTCTACATGACACGAAGGCCCTGTGTATCAAGGCAACCCAACGAAATCAACTTGATCTGGCAACCGAAACATCCGATTTAATAAGCACGGCACTTTGGCGAGTACCTTGTGCAGATCTCGCCATGACCACGAAAGGCAACTTTATACACCGAGCAACCTCGCAATTAAAAGAGGCTTATAATGCCTACACTGAGGAACTAGAATTTCAAATAGAGCAATATCAAATAGAGCGAGATGAGCATCGGATCGATAATTATTGGAGACCTCTCTTAAACAGCCGGAGTGAGAATGAAAAGAAGAGACTTTTTGAACTCGCGCGAGATTACTTCCAGGGAATGATGCGAACTGTTAATATGAGGCCATTCCTAACGACTGAGGGATATGTTGGCATGGCTCCAGCGACTGCCGAGACGGGCGATGTTGTCGTAGTCCTCCGCGGAGGTCAGGCTCCCTTCGTATTACGAGATGCGGGCAATGGGAAGTACAGGCTCCTCGGAGAGGCATATTGTCATGGAATGATGGATGGAGAAGCGTTAGAAAGGCGACCGCTGACTGATATATTCTTAATTTGAGGCTCTATCGACCCATAACACCCACATTTTCTACAGGAGGCATTACTTTTTTTAGTTACATCGTTATTGTCAGACCGGCTCTGTGGGACTCGCAATCCCACTGCACCAAAAGGGGGTACAGAGTACTGCGAAACCTACTTTTACGCGAACAATGAGGCATCGATGCCTATCGTTAGATTATACGCCTAACATCTGAAGACTTGTCAATTACGTTTCGACCTGCATCTGATCTTTCAATCATTCTCGCCCTCCCCCGACTTTCTCGTAGACGACCTACTCTTCTCAACTTTGATCTCGCCACCTGTTCCTTCCTAGAAAGGAAAAAGGAAATCGATCCAGAAAACACCATGCTAAGACACCGTGCACTTTGAGTAAGCAGCACTCAATGGTCTCAAGGAGATTATTACGATCTTTATGTCAACTACCCTAGACCTTTTGTGTGGCATGCACCATCATTTGCCCCCTTATCCCAGTGCTTCTCTGCTCAATTCCCCAATAAACCCCCCCTCCTATTCTAATCCGCGTGCTACCCACCCAGACATCCCCACATGCAACCTAAGCCCCCTTGCACCACTACACACCGCGAGAGCCAAAAATCCCTCTCAAAGCATCGCACCACTTCTAGCACGCACGCATGCACTCATCCATCCCATCCCATCCAAGCCGAACCATCCACGCCATAACTCGTTTACCACAAATTTGCCTCATCGTCCACCTATCTACATGAAGTACTCCCTATCATCGTTCCTACCACTTATTTCCCCGCGTACCAGCGGCATCGCAGTCCTTCTTAGTCTTGGCTCGAGGTCGATGAGAATTAGTTTTCATTGTGCGTGTGGTCCGCCGACGTCGCATGGGTGTTTCTTGCCCGTCGCACTTCTAACCTTAGGGTGGGTTCTTATGCATGATCTCACATATCCTCTCTTACGTACAGATCTCCGACCCCAAATAGGGTGAGTGTGATTTTTTGTGCTCCGCAGGCCGGTTTTTGTTTTGAAACATCTACCTGGATCAATTTGACACTTGAGCTGGTCACGTGTGTGTGTGCTGCTCTATCTGTGGCAATAGGGAGGCCTGTTTGAGGGAATAGAAAAGAGCGGTTTGGTTTGGTTTGAATTTTGATATCCAACAGCTCGGAGAGGAAGGAGGAAGTCTAAAGTACAGCTAGAGGCATGACCAGCTTAGCAACTGTTATCTCGTACTGTCCAATGTGCCATGAGCCCGCTCAATCGTGAACCGTAAGTGTGTCATACCGCCCAGTCTACGTTCCGTTTGGGCGGAAGTAGCACAGCGCCTGCTTGGTTGTTCTAGAAGGTCAAACAACTAGATTAAATAGGACTGGGCGGGAACGAAGGTTATGTGTTGCTATGTTGCGCGGGGGAAGTTCATGAATTTTTGGTCTAGGCTGGGGTGCTTTTCATAGAAATCGTGGCGATGCGATGGAAATACCGGGAGTTGGTGATCAGCCTTGATGGGGAAGATGGGGGCCGTGTAAGTGGGCTTTGAGAAAGGGTGGGGAAGTAAGGTTGGATTGGTTGTCAGAAGTAACGGCGCGGTCGGGCGGATAGTATTGCTGGAAATAAGGGGTATTGCGGCTCTGAGACACCGTCGAGATGGAGTGACTGCGTATGGAGGAGAGGGTTGCGGATGTACTGTAGTTGCACTAGATGTGATGGGAAGAGTGTGGTTAGGCTATAGTGCTTTCGGAGGAGGAGGTGATGATTATGATGATCATGATGATCATGATGAGGAGGAGGAGGAGGAGGAGGAGGGGAGGGGGGAAAGGATGATCGTCGAGCACGGTCTACTCTGGTTGATAGGGTAGGCGGAGTAGCGCATGTAGAGCAGGATCTTCTGTGCCGAATAAGGATAGATGGGGACGAGAGGGCGCACGGAGAAGGGTTGGTTTGCTTAATTCACTTATTTATTTACGTATCTACGCAGTCGCTAGTGCACTGGGTTTATCTTGGTAACTCTACGAGTATCTTTCTTGTTGTGCTTACTCACCCCGTGAAACCCAACCTGCAAGTATCTTTCTGGTGTAGACAAGTACTCTCGGGGCCACGGACGATGCCTTAGGGGATATGGGGCATTGGAGTAGCAATTGGATGGATGGTATTCATGGTTCTATAATGACTTGGATGATTGAATGATTGTAGAGCTATCTAGAAAGAAAGGAAGAAGCACAGTAGGTGTAGGTGCTGCCATTGTGCCTTCCCTACATGGGTATGAGCCTGCGTAATAAGTACCTAGGTACGCAACATCATGTTCCTGGTAATAAGACATTGTCTTCTCTTGAGGGAGGTAGTACTATATCGACGGAGCGAAAATGTCTGACTAATGATGATCTATATATCTCCCTCGTTTGGATTATACGAGAATCACTTCGACCTTTTGCATATGTCGAAGGGGTATCCACCAACTCCTAATCTCCATCAGACCAATTCTACTTAGCACAGGACACCGCTTGTCTTGATTTTCAAGTCGGCAGAGGATTGCGTAGTAATTTTGGCATACTTCGCCGAGACCAACCAGAATCATGTAAACTCCCGTGAGTCGGTAACCATAATTATTTTGCCGCTCTAGGATATCTTTCCATGTTCGCATGGGTCGATAATCAAGGGTGACAAAGGTATAGAACGTTTGGTTCAGATCATCTGTAGCAAGAGCGTCACCAGCCATTCCGGACATGGGTCCAACAGAACAGGCTTTGACATATGCACGTAGTCGCGCCGCTCCAGAAACTGCAGGACCGTAAGGGTCTAAAGCGATATTCTCGACTTTGACATCCAGTGTTTTGAGAATTGACTTGTTGGTGGATCTGCCCAGATCCCACTGAACACTTTTGTCAACCGACGCCCAGGACCACGTCGGTGCTATCCAAGCATCTGATAAGCTTTTGCTCTGTTCCAGATACTCTTCGATATTCACAAGGTCCATGCTATTGCATCCCCAGAGGAGGTCATTTGCAAAAGTCCGAGCCCATAAACCCGCGAAGTACGCCTCTCCCGTCCTGCGCATAGCCAGATATTTCGCAAGGGCACCTATTGCAACCAGTCTGTCTGATCTTTTGCTCAGTTTGCATGTGGTATAAATTGTGATAAGACGATGCCAATATGTCATTCCATTACAATTATCCTCTTGGCTTCTTAGGCGCAGTAGTAGCTGCTTTGAGGAGTAGGCTGTCGGACCAATTAATCCGTCCCGCTGGCATTCGCAGTCCACATAGGTATTGCACTCCCATATCAGACCTTGTTGTCCAAAGTGAATCGTCCTCGGAGAAATAAGCCTCTCCTGGAGAGTCCAACCTCTTTGTAGAAGCGGCTCTACGCTATCAAATTCTATCAAATCAGTAACATCCTGGCTGTCCCGGTGGAGAGCGCATAATGGGTACTTTGAAACTCGGCGCGAGTATAATTCGTAGGTTTCACTGGCGTACTGAAAATCCATTGTCTTGAACTGATATTGTATATCAAGGTCTGTGAATAAACCAGCAGAGCTGTCTTTTCCATGCAGTGCTGCCAGAGTGATGTATGAATTCTGGTAAACCTTATTGAAGAAATCAGCACTCCTCAAAGGGCCCTGTTTTCGGATCCACCTACCTCGAACATTCTCTGGGCTTCTCGTTGCCAATCGTTTGGATCGTCTTGGATGATGCACATAGAATCGATCCAAATATAGTCGATCCCGAGCCATCGAGTAAATTCCACAGCCTCTTGAAATGTCTGAGGTAATGTTTCCCACGGTATAAGCTTGGTGCGCGCATCCAACGTTGAAGAGGTTGTGATACACTGAGGTGTAACTCCGCCCCAACAATAGCTAAGAGCTAGATAGTGAATGCCAAGAGGGTAGCTCTCCGCCTCAGCAAGCCAAACATCATTCTGCTCGGTGCTTGATGGACGAACGTGTATTAGCCTCGATGGTCGAAAGTTAGGACTAGGCAAACCACAATCAATGTGCTTCGTAGTGCAAGTATTCAGCTGGTGCAAGACTTTGTCTAAAGACAATTTCGATCCACTGTACTTGGGAACGAGATCCCTACAGGGAATATTCGGCAAGGATTTGCGATGCTCGGTTGGGATAAAAATTGAGAATTCTCTTCCCTCGAAACTTCTGTCTGCAGACATACGTATATGACCCTGCTCCTCATAAGAGAAGTAAACGGCATTCCCTGACGATCCGACCTTTTTGGCCAGCATTAATCGCAGCTCACAGGATGCGCACCCTATTTTTGGCGACCAGACAGTGCTCGTCGCTCCTTTACGGGCTCTCGAAAACTCTAGCATCAAGAGTTGTGCAGGATCCCCGTTCCAGCCGCAAACTGGGCAGATACTGCCCGATGATTCCGGTTCGTCCTCGGAAGATTCCTTGGAAAATGATCTAAGCTCTTCACTTGAGGACATCGTCACCTTTGATAAGGACTAATCAACTTTTTGATAATCTCGATATCTGCTGTGTTCGCTCTGGTAATGTAAACATCACTTTCATAAAATTGCTCGCTTTGAATGGTCGCCGTTGTCATACGAATCGAGAATGCTGGAAAGCGTTGTCACTTCGTCATCGGCAAGGTGCAAGTTGTAGCTCTCTGAGAGATGCCGGCGGGCGGAAGGCTGTCTTTCAGCCTTGTGTAACTACAAGTTTCTGTAGGCCATTGCGCGGCGTAGCCTCGTCAGCCTGGGCCCTGTCTAGTGTCGTTGCGACTTTTGTGGAAAAGAATGAAATGTTGTTGGGCTAGAACGACTAAAAAATCTATCTTCTAGTTTTGTGATGAGCCTTGCAAGGCTTTCGATGTGTCTAAATAACATTTCGCAGGCAAAGTTGTAGACACTCGGAGTCTTTATAATGATATGAAATTTCATGGACTGATGCAAGACGCGCCTCGGAATTTGCCATCACCGCTTGCCGTCTGACCCTCTAATTATACGCCTTGGTCTTTACATGCTCGAGCTACCTACGATAGCTTGATATGGGGCGAAAGAGGGAATTCGCATTAATCTTCAACAGCTGCGCGTCTCTAGTAGTCCATCGTCTTCACGTCGAGGCAGAACGTATATAACTCCTAGCATGTCTCGATACTCTTTCCATTATCATCATACCTCTCTCCCAAAGCACGATTAAATTCTAGGCCATCAATGACCGCGCGCGAAACACTTTCCTCCACTACTCATCTACAGCCCTATCCCAAACCTGAATCCGCGTCTTCCTCACCGGCTTCCTCAGCGCCGCTCGCGACCTCCAAGGGCGATATCCTTAAAGAATAATATCTTTACACATAATAGCATGTAACTCATTACAGCTCTATTCACCTGTCCAGAAATCTATAGCTATGTGGTTCTCCGGGCATCCCTTCTCGGTAAACTTATGGAGGCTTAGACCTGTGGGAAGCCCCCATTCTCCGGGGTAAAGGACGTTGGTCCTCTTATGGTCTATCGCCTTCCTGGAGACGTTCACGGAATACATAGTGTGATTATTATTATTCCTATTATTACAGACTGCTGATTTGTTGATCTATCACGTAGTGCTTTCGTGGAGGGAGTTTGCACCGCGATTACACCATGCCTTCGCTATGCTGAGATCCACCAATTTCTTCAACCTGTGCTCCCATGCAATGAAATTGTACACAAAATGTTCTCCTCGGAGGACAACGCCACTTTCGGGTTCAAGCGCACTGGCAGTGAAACTTGCGCGTCAGCGACGCGCCACCCCCACAATCCGCCGTCTCCTGGCTCGGCACCGGCGCGCACGACTGAATGGTCGTGCCAGATGCCTGGTCCACCACTCCCACAACATTGTCATTCTCACCGGTGGGAGGCGGCGGGCCGCACGTGAGGGTTAAATTTCCGGAGCCGCTCACAGTGAATGGGCTGCCGCAGATGGGACCGCTGAGGGTCGCGGTGTTGAGGAAACGGATGGAGGAGTGGGTGGTGCAGGCGTCTTGGAGGGTTGTGGGGGTGGGCCAGGCGGCGAAGGCATTACCGTGGGGGTAGCCAAAGTAGCCGAGGTCGAGGTCTGGGACTGGGGACTGGCGGGCGGAGAGGGGTTTGGATTGAGGCGCCGCAAAGGCGAGGGAGGTGAGGAGAAGGGTGGAGAGAGTGGTTGTCTTGAGGAGGGAAAACATGGTGAGTCTTGTGTATATGGAATTATATTGATTTAGGTGTATCGTATTTCAAGTAGAAGACAATCCTCAAGGATCTTATAGATCTGTATGTGTGGATTGCGGTTTATGCGTTGAAATTGTTCAAGTTTTGTGAATGCGACGGCACCCCCTTTATATATTTCGATAGAATGAGAGCTAGCAAAAGAACCACACGAGAAAGAGGATTCGCGAAGCATCATTGGCAAAAGGCACGGGTATCTATTCTTGGGATAAGCGGGTACCTGAGGTAGTATGCAGGGACGATCGCTCTTCTGGAAGGGAAGAACACGAGATCTGGAGAAGGCGGCTGTGGAAGAATCTGCCCGAATGAGGGACGAAGTGGGCCGTTGAGGTACCCATGTCTTAGACAAAAGGAAGCAGCGTACCAGACCAAGTGTAAGATAGCGAGATGCGAGTAGTTTTCAAGGTGGATGATGATCCGCAATAAATAAACTTCCACTTCCACAAAGACAACATGGTGAAGAATTAGAAGTGGGGTCCGGCTTCAGCGCCACCTTCGCTGCCGATCCCCCGAAACCCCCTTTCCCAGTCAAATTTCCTCGGGGCGGGACGAATGTACTCGTCGTCGTTTAGACGCCGTTTCCCTATCTCATCTTGCGCAATTCTTCATGTCAATAATTTTGTTCTACTGACATTCCATTTTGAATGATTTACTCTGCTTTTCATCCGTTCGACGTCATGATTTCTCGGTCTGGGGAAAATCTCGGGTAGCATGCACCGCCACTTGTTGTCGAAGGCCGAAGGATGCTTATTTTCAAACCATCAACCGAGCCCAATCCAGACATGTCTTTAACGCGGCCCGCTGAGTTTCACGCTCCCCGTTTACAGCTTCTGCATGCGCCTCAATCTTTGTGGGCACATCCAGCGAAATAGCTATGCCTGTTCAAGGACTAAAATTCTCGACTTTTCATAGTGAGCTAAAGCCTGTTCCTCTTGAATCTCCATTACAGCATTATGAACATACCAAAACCAGCCATCACCTCTTCGATAGAGAGACTAAAGCTATTTTCAATCCGCCCTATTTCAGACTTTCCAGTCTCAACGACTGCGGCTCGGATACTGTCATCGACCCTAGAATCCTGACTAGCTATCCTTGTAGCCATACTGCTAATTGTTGGGCTCTGCACCGCAAGGCGCTGTCGTAATGGTTCAGGACCCGGACGCTTTATGGTCACCAAGATATTCCTCGGCGGCTTTACAATGCGATACAGGACGCGACCGACATTTTTAGGTCCACATTTATCCCGTTACAAAGCGTCCGAGGGCTGTGGAACATGATCCAACAAATCCACGAGCGTTCCTACAGTCTTTCTCCAACCAATGTTGTGCATGACATTGAGGGTAAAATCTGTAACCGTCTCATTGCAGTCCTTACATCTGTACTTTACCTCGGTACCGCAACGGAAGTGACTCGATACCTTTGAGTCCCAACGGCCGACTTCGAGCCCCAGATCATGCGCAACTTCTGAGCAACAAACGCAGAATTTCGGTCATCGTGCCCACTGCTAAGTATCTGTCCCTGGTTCATCACTATCTCTATTTCTTTTCTCGTTACCTTGTTTGCCCTAGCCTTTCAAACTATTCTGTGCGAAAAGGGAGGCTTTGCTGCCTAACTCGTTGCTTTCATTTCGGTAAAGATCTTCGTCAAGCTTTGGATAGATGGCATTCCAATCCCTTTGCACGAATCCTCGCATAAGACTACTGAAGATTTATCACGCCGCTCCTTGCTGGAACTCGCCGAATCCGCATAAGCTCACCGACGACTTCCCGCGTTCTAAATCTTCTCGTGGCTGCTCCGCGATCTTCATGACGACAGCAACAAATTCCGGTATACAAGAGAACATTCGAAGGATGTCAATCACTGTAAGTCCACTTCCATACTTTCGCAGTCCGTCTAGATCCTACTACGTTAAGTAAGCGAGGACTTAAATGATTACACATGAACCCATCCGTTTTAGCTTCGACCGCGACGACGTCTCAGTCCTGTTCTTCCTAACAACAACCTTCCCGCGTTTCTCAAAGCGTTCAGGCTGGCCATCACCAATCTCGTCGGATTTTTGTTGAGCAAAATCAGCAATATTGTTGTTAGCGAGACGTTCGCAAGATAGGTTTTTGACGTACTCACTTGCATTTAGGTAGAAGAGGGGCTGGAAGGCAGTTGTGTAGCGCTAGGATTGGGTTGGAAGGGAAGTGTGGAAAGAAAAGGAAAGATGGTAGTACGGAAAGGTAAGATGGGGGTTGGAAAATACTAGGGCTAAGGGTTAGGGGGGTAGAGGCGACTGTGTCTCGTCGCCTAGGTAGCAATTTCTACGATCACACTTTGGAAGAGTAGAATAGAATCATCAAGATAAGCAGGAAAATTGGTCTCTTTGCATCGGTATGTGTATGTCTGTGATCAAGGTATCTTCACGATTCCAACGACGATATTTGATTGGTCGACTGTCAACTCAGGTCAACTTAACTCAACATCCATGCCGCTTCCGCTTCCGTTTCAATACTAACCTTCCTTGAAAATTATCGGTTAGTTCATGCAAAGATGCATGCAGTCCTTTTGCCACAGTTCTTCTCACTTCTGCTGAGTTTTATCGCCTCTCACACTATTGTTCTTTGTCAAAGTAGTAGAAGCGGAATACGTAGCAGACCCCCGTTTCTGAACACGATTGGTGTTGGGGTGATTCAATATGCGCTCCAATTCCTTTCTATATTCGATGACCCTCGGATCTAGGGCTTTCTGCTTATGCGGCGCAAATTTCTTCTGCTCCTTCGCACGATTGGTCGTAAGCTTTCGCTTGGGGTCAAAAGCATTTTGTTCAACGCTCCTCTTGTCCACGACCTCCTTCTCCTTCATAGACTTGAACGCCTTCGTCTTCGTCCGTGGCTTCACATTTTCATGATCAGCCAGCTTCTGCAGCTCCGGAAACGCGAGGGTCCGCTTCCAAATAGAGCCTGGGATGGGCTCGGGATCGAAGCTCTCGTCGTTGGAGGATTCGGGCTCGAGGAGATCGCGGAGGTTGCGGTTGTGGGACTTGGAGGGCGATTTTCGCTGAGCGAGCTTTCTTTCGATTCGGGGAGACATTGTTTGTGGTTGAAGAGCCTTATGAGGGTGAATTATTGCGTGGAGGGATTTAGTGTGTTGTGAAAGTTGTGGATTTGAGATCTCTCGTACAGATGATGAAGGCTTCAGGGTTGATGAGCGGCCGCGCTGAGATTTGCTTTCGAGAGGAGAGAGAGGAAAAAGTTCCGGAATTTAGAGTGTTTAAATAATGCGAAAAACCTTTTTGCTCACACAGGTTGGTGAACCTTGCGGCATGATGGATCACTAGCCATCGGTATCGCTATCGTAGGAGCGAACCGTAGGACTCGTCGTGATCACGGTGGCACTTTCCGGCCAACATTGCCCAGGCGTGGTCTTGTGGGGCTAGTGATGACTTGAGATGGATCATCAACGTATAATAGACTGTTATAGTGCTTGAATGAGGATGCGCCTTGGTCCCCAGACTTCGATATATATGTAACGATAATAAGAAATAGTAGATGGGGGAACGGGTGATGCTGCAAAAATGTCCCATAGCACTGGTCACTTGTGAAACCTGTATTTTGAACTTGGAGATCGGTGGTGAACGACTGTCAGTGAATGACTAGTGAAGTGCTTCATGATCTTTTCATTTTTGGTCGGCTTTTTTGAGCAAAAAAGGGCGAGCGGGACGCCCAAACTTGAGTCCGGCTTCTTAAGTCTCGTTCGTTGAACAGGAGTACGTTTCAGGAGGTTGTTTGACGAAGAGTCTGATTTTTGACAGAGAAATATAAGTACCAAGTGGTGGGGCCGATGCGTTGGTTCGGGGCTTACCTTTTCCAAAATCATAGTGACCATGTGGGATAAGCGGAAAAAAAGGTAGCAAGCTTGGGTAGTCGTCGCCGTATGTGGTTCGTTTGACCATAAAATGGATTTGAAGAGTTGACACCTTGGTGATACACCAATGTCACATGCAAGACCTCAAACATCGTGAAATCACTAATACTTAGCCTTTGTCAATAGTGGTAGCACTGCGTATTTGAATCAGGAGTGGATGACGTTTTTAGCCAGCGATGTGCCCAGCCAACGGTGAGCTCGACATTTGCAAGACAAAGTAGTACATTCAACATTGTGATATCTTTAGAGGAGGCGTCTTACTAGTAAGATGTTGCTTCAATTCTCAGCGTATTGGGAGCCAGAGGTCGTAACGAGCCATGATGAAATCGTTAGTATAAAGCTTTAATGAAAGCAAGCTTCAGGACCTGTTGACTAAGTAACGGCTGGGAGGCATTGCTTGTCGTTAATTGCTGGAGAAGGGCAGGTGAGAAAGTTATTCCCGTCTGCAGCGTCATTGAAAGGATGCTGCGCTAAACCATTTCAAGCGTATGATGGCGAGCATGAGCACGAAGAGAGAATGGTCAGGCATGAAGATAGAATGTTCTACAGGAAGTTTCCTATGAGTAGTTATTTTCAGATCAAAGAAAGTGTACGGTTTTCATGTCTAGTCTTGGTCAAGTAAGGTGGTAGGGGCATATCAAATCCATTGCCTTTCAGCGTCTAGGGACATAGATGTTCTATGAGCCAGGGTTAGAGCATCGCGGAGAAGAGCTAACGCTCGCATCTCAAAATATCGTACATGCAAATGTCCTACTTGGACGATGCCAAACCATATACCATAGAAAGAAACAGCAGCTTGACCGCGTCGTGCAAGTAACGTCAGAAGCAATGCATCCAAATGCGCTAACCACTCTCCAATCATTTCGAATACAATCAATGCCAAGTTTCAAACATTTCATGTCCAGCTCTTAAACAACAGCAAGTTCCATCGCGGGATTACCAACCACATATCATCCAACTACCTTTCGTTTTTGAACTCAACAAAATCGTGACGCTTGTTCCTTTCGCGGGCACAAGAGAACTCCACGAAGAATGTTCTGAAGATGCTCTACAGTCAGTCAACAGCAAAATCGTGGACATAGACTCAAGGGTCAGTCGACAACCTGAGCAGGTCGGACATGCACCCAAGAGCTAGTCAACAGCGATATTTGCCGGACATGACTGCGGCAATGAATTGTTCGAAGTTCTCGGTCGACGTTCTGGTCGGGTGATCTTGCCATAGAGCGTGGTTGCGAATAGCCGGGCCTGGGATTTTTTGTCGTAGTATAGATCACTCACAGTACGGGTTGAAAAGTAATCTCGGGCCGCATTGAGAGTCACTTGTGGAAATTTGTAAGCCTGCGTAATGATCCAAGACCATCGTTGAAATTCGAAAGAGAGACCAAGGCCGTTGTATGAGAGGGAGGTCTCGTTGAGGCTCAGTGACAGAATCCAATACGGAATAGGTTCTGGCGGCCGTTGCACTGGTGTTTGTTGGAAGTCTCAATACTGCAGCGTGAACCTTCCTGAGGGCTCTAGTCTATTCGCTCATAAAAGAACAATTTGCCCATCGAGGAGTCAGCCTTGACTTGGTCCCAGCTCTTCAACGTGGTTTCGGCTTTCGGGTAGTCATTGATGTTGTACCACTGCTGACCGACTTTCTTGAGGCATGTGTAATGCCCTGAGTCTTTGCCGCCTGGCATATATCTGGCGACCGCCCGAAGTCGATACCGCGTCGAAGTTGGTTCGTACTTAGTCTCTGCGTTCTCGCCCTCGATGACATTAGTGGTGGGCAGCGTAACTATGTCGCCCTTGACGGACAGTGGTGTCCCGTCCACGTTGAGTGCAACATCCGCAAGTATGTAATTCGGCTTGCCCTCAATGCGAGCGTGTGACCACCCTTTTTCGGACGTGAAGTCTCCCTTCTCTGCCTTGCAGCCACTGGATTCACAGCGGAGCGATTCGAATTTGGACTCGTCATCGAAAACGTTTTGAAACATATGGTCAAGATCTCGACCAGCCTCTCCTTCACTAATGTACAGGCGGAGGGCGGTGAAATCTTCATCACCAAAAGGTCTTCTCTCGTTGCCACATTTCACACAAGTCCGTCTCGATATGAGCTTCACGTGAGGATAGTTTTCGAAGCACTGACCCTCTTCGTGAAGTCTTTCAACGAATTTTCCGCCGAACTCTACGGGGTCTTGCATCGAACATCCGTCGTATTTTTCTGCCCTTCCCAGGAATGTGGTATCTAGAAGCCGACCGGAGACAAGCTGGAGCAGAGACGCATTGACGGGTCTATTATCGTCGTGATCTAGCCTTCCGAAGATAATCTTGACATAATTGGAGAGTTGGCTGTGGAAGAGTTAGCGTTCTCAATTTCAAAACAATCAGCTAGGCATGCGAATGTGCCAACACGAGTGGTCAAACTTACAGCTCTCCATTCTGTTCACGAGCACAAAGGCATGGCTCGAGGCGTTGCAGAATATCATCACGCCTCTTTCGCTCCTCTCGAGTGTTGACTGACCTTTCAGCCAGCAAATCATGGTCTTGCCTATTTATGGAGGGAAAGTCGTCCTTGAGTTGTCGCATGGCGGCTTTTGCCTCGTTCTCAGACATGTCAAACTGTTTGCGGAACTCGGAGAGGGTGTGCATTCCATGGATGAAGACGTTTTGGTAGCAAGCGTACCTTGGATTAGTTAAAGGTCGTGGCTTGCGGGTCGATTTGTCTTCATCCGAGAGCTTGTCGACGGTAAAGTGACTCTCACGTTCTTCGACAAGCCGCTTCTTTGCGATATGCTTCTCAGCAGTATCGCTGCCGGCGGTCGACTCAACCTCCTTTTCAATAGCGTCAGATTTGCGCTTTTTGGAGCTCGATAGCTCCGAGGACACCCGAATGTTATCTTCGGCCAGCTTAGAACTTGGAGATATGGCCTTTGCTACCTGCCTGCCCTGAACGGAAGGCGACTCGTTTCTGGTAACACTCGCTGCTTGTGGCAAGGCGGGGGTAGTTGTAATAGGTGCATTCATCCGCCCGTGAAACTGAGGCAAGTCCTGATTGGACCCTAGCTCCGCCAACTCACTTGCCTTGAGTTTTGCGATGATCTCATCGTTTCTCAGGCCGAGCATCCAATCTGGTAGCTCTTCGGTATCCTCGTGAGCTCCGATACTGAACCGACGGTATACCTCCGCGTACCATCTAGCAATGTAGGCCTTCCTCGCTGCCTCATCTTTGATGTAGTAAAGGCGAGTGTCCAGAGGACGAACGACAACACCGGCTAGAGGGTTTGAATTTGAAGTGCTGGAAGGGGCCGGCGTCGATTGACCAGTGGGAGAAGTAGATGAGGGTGCCGATTGCTGTCCTGATTTGCTTTCAGAGGCGGGGGCACATTGCCCGGGCCTCTTCTTGGGCGAAGGTTCATCCGTATGTGAATCCTGGGAGCCATTAGAACATGACGACTTCCCTCAACGTACTCATTGCACCTACTGTAGACCTTCGTCTTTTCTTGCTTTGCGAATCGCTGGGCTTTTGGAGATTATATTTGTGTTTCTGGACATGACCAGTCAGTGTTGTTACCTTCGGCATTCACAGAGGGTAATACTCACGGACGGCACGGCATGTCCTTCGTGATCACTTTGTTGATCATCATCACACTCCTTAACGTTCTGTGATTTGAGCCGGGCATTCCAGCGACTGACGATACGTTCACGCCAATGTTTGAGACGTTCACCTCGACGCCGGTTTGCTGAGGCTCCAAGCTTAGCAACCATTTCTTGAAGGGTAGCCATTGTGGGGGAGCAGACAAGTAGTGACGTGTGAATGGCTTGAAAAACAATAAATAGCACAGCGTTGATTGCGAAAAATACGAAGGGGCAAAGGCCTCATGCAGTGCACTATGGCGCTTCAATAATGTGATAAAAGTAGATGGAAAACTTGGATTCAGTTTGCGCTTCTGTGATGGTGGGGCCTAGAAATGCGCAAGAGAAGGATTGTGAATAGTTTTCCTCAAAACTGATTTGCAGAATATATATACAGGAAGAATTTCTTTGTGAAATGCCAAGATGCCGGTTTAACGGTGAAGCTGGTGATATTGGTAGGGGAGACGCAGTGCGAGTGACTGTGAAATAGATCGACAAAGCGAACACTAATTTTCGATACCCGTCTGCACGGTATCGTGAAATTTCAGTGAACTTGAGTTTGGCGGTTGTACGATCTGGAGGATCACCGACTCACTGCTCGCAAACCTCAGAAAATTTAAGAAATCAAACGACGTGTGTGAAAAGAGATGCAGGCAACGGCAGAAAGTCATTGTATAATTACTCGATTTTGGAATAAGTTTGTGCGATCTGAAGTGATGGGTTTTCACCATCACTCCATTTGCGACAATTCAGAGGTGTTGAGGATGTGAATTACTCCGGCAGCTGGTTAGCCGCTTCAATGGGAACAAACAATAAAGAAACATTTTTGTGCAGGTAGTTATAGCAACTAGGCAGCTCTTCTTATCAGCAATTAGTCGAAGAAGAAGATTCGATGCTCGCGTGTTGGCATTCGCACAATGTTACCTTCGGTTGCGGCACTGGAAGTCCATTCGTTGATGGCAAGGAGGATTACCTTTTAGCTAGACAGATAGATTGCTTTAGCGAGCAATAGCAGACCTATCGAGATCTAGGTCAGTAAGAACAGCCAAACTTGTCCTCTCAAACCTTCGATCGCAACTATGAAAGATGCAAGGAGTACATAAACGGAGAATTCTAGTTATATACCTTTAGCATATAGCCCATCGTGCATTGATGACCGGTCGGTAATACCGGCACTACGTTTAAACGGCGAGTTCTCGAGGAAGCGCTAGAAACCCAGCGCCTGGCTTCAATTGTGGATTTCCAATTTCTTTCAAAACAACCGTTGTGGCTAGTCTTAGAAACATCATGTATTCAACCGCGAGATCCCATAGCCGTATATATTTATTGAATGCTGTCAGAGACTATAGCTCATCATGTCCCTGCACACTAACAAGCTCCGTTTCGAAGATCAACGTCGACTCCGCCGGGATCGGTCCCATCCCCCTACTTCCATACCCTAGTTCAGGCGGTATAGTGAGCTTTCGTTTTTCGCCGACGCACATGTCTAGTAGGCCTTCGTCCCATCTGTCTCGCATTGTCAGTGTCGCTGTAGAAGTAGGCAAACTTGTCGAAAATTACCCTTTAATGACACGGCCAGCCCCAACCTCAAAGCTCAGTGGTGTCCCTCGGTTATAGCTTGCGTCGAATTCTGACCCATCCTTTGCCAAAGTCCCACGATAGTGCACACTGATCTTGTCTCCTTTAACGGTCTTGTAGTTACAGGTCTCTGGCTTGTGCGTGACATCGATCTCTAGGCCTTCAGGGATAGCAGACACGATCGAAGCTGCCGCAACTAGGGAAATGGTGGTGGTTGGGAAGTGCATGGCGAAGGTGAGGAGAACAACAAGTACCGAGAGTGGCCAGACGAGAGCTTGGATAACGATTTCGGTCGAGGAGGTGGTTCAATGAGGGTTGCAAGTGTTTGGTGGTGACTGAAATGTAAAGGCAGAAGGACAGTTTGTTAGGTAGGGCCGCGTAGAGCGGAGCCACAAGCCCCGCCAAGAGAAGGACAACAGAGCGTTCCTGACGCTAACCCTATTATGGAGTTTTTGTATCAACGTAACCTGGCATAGAAGCATGACATAGCCAGATTGCCCAAAAATCAGTTATGATTGCCGCTCTTCCTAGACAGAAAATGAGCCTCAAAGCGAGGGATCGCGAATTTCATAGAGGTTTTTTGTCTCTCATCATGATGATTTCAAATGTGAAAAGCAACCAATAGTCTAGCCTTTCCATACCTGGTACTCAATATCTGATCATATTAATTCGACATTGAATTCGCTGAGCTCATCTTCTCCAGACAATGCTTTTAACCAATGTCACCCACCTAGTATTCCTTCCGACCTGCCTTCTATCTTTCGCGTCTAAAGCTCTTTCATCCACGAGTAATGCCGACGAGAGCTTCGCCTCGCGGTCCTGTCAGCTGAACCAAGCAACCGCAAAATCCACCAGCTGTCCAATCTTAGTCATCCCTTTCGAATATGAAAAGTTCTCCAAGGCCCATTGCTTGGCGAGCTTGGAACCCTGTCACCGCAGTGATCTGTTCGTCCTGACACTCATACCACTGACTTCCTTCACGACGATAAGCTACGTAAAAACCACGATCATTGCGATAATCCAAGCTGGGCTCATCGATGGAGTAGTTGCTCGACCTATCAAACTATTAGCGGCTTCGGAAAAAGACAAGGCAGAGTGTCCCTGCCTCGAGGGCATCAGCGAACTTACTTTGGGGGAACGTGCGCAACAGCTGCTTTCACGCGGTAATTGATAATCTTCTTCTTGTCACCAACGATCGCAGCAATGTTCTCGACAGTCTCATTAAGTCGAGGCATCCTAATCTGCTTCTTGTTTGCGACACCGCGACTGGGTCTGTGCACCTGGACTAGCAGGTACTTGCTCGGTCCTTGAATTCTTATACGGTCCTTTTCCGACTCTTTGGCAAACGCAATCGAACATGAACGGCAAAAAGATTCGCCAATTTGATCTCGCGCATGCAGAACCCCCCTCTTAAACATTTCTTGGAGAGACAACGAGCTGCCTGTTAGTTGAACCTCCAAAAACATCTTGTCGGCTCTGTGACATTTCGTTCGTCCGCATTGTGGACAGTCCCGCTGAACTTCGACACCAGTCTTGAAATAGCCCTCAACTGCGTCCGCGCAATCTTGTTCTGATTGGAGCCTAGAAATGGCATGTCTAAGGAATAGACCAGAGCTCTGAAGAGTCTCGCCATTGTATGACTCTTGATGACAGAAGTCTTTGTGCTTTTGCTTCTCGGCATATTTGACCTTCGCCTCTGGAGGGTCGATTTTAGGCAATTTATGGCCAGCAACTTGAGTGAATACAATTGGATTGAATGCCTTTTTTAACGTTCCATCATCATTGTGGGTATCCGACATGCCAATGAAGAGTCGACCAGTATGTCGAGAGAAACTCCTTCCTAGTGTCAACTCATTCCGCAACAGGAATCAGGAATCCAGTGCACTCACAATTTCTCATGCAAGACTCTGTCGGCAAGAAGTTCATCAAACTTCTGCCGAGCCTCAATACCTTTCCTAATATCTCTCTTAATTTGTGAGCGCTTCGAGGCTGCTACCCAATCTTCATCCGTCCATGCGTGTTCATCTTCAAGCACTGTTTCAATATCTTTTTTCGAGAGATTTGAAAATTGGTTTCGAATCTCAAGCAGAGCATGCAAGCACTGCATTGACGCATTGATATAGCTCGCGGCTTGGTAATTCTCCAACCCTCGAGGTATAGTGTCCAATTTTATTGTCTCATGCTTTACAGACGAAGCAGACGCGGTTCCCGAAGATGACATCCGTCTTGACTTTCTCGATCCGAGAGTGGGCTCGTCTAGCCCGCGGCGGCGTTTCTTTCTGCTAGCTCTCTCGCTGCTGAAACTTGGTTGCTGTACGGTCTTGTGAAGGCTCTTAGTACTGTATGTAGGTTTACCTGCCTCTGTGCTAGTTAAGGAGAAAGAATTGGCTTTCGCGACTGATGATGCATCGGTAGTCTCAACTTTCGAAGGCGCGGTAAGGCTTCTAATGCCTGATGATACCTTCATCTCCTTATTGCTAAGCCGCCGCGACTTATCTTCTTTCACAGATGTGACCTCCTCTTCCCGCTTACGCTTGGCTCCGCCGGCCTTAGTACTTTCGAGGTTCCCGCTATAGCGATCAACTGGAAGATCATCATTTTTTAATGATGGCAGTGGCTTGTATGCAGAGCTATGTTCTTTCTCGAAAGCAGGTATTCTCCTAGTGTTTGGGTTGAGTATGGAAGTTTCCCCCTTGTTTGACCGTTTAGGCTGGCTTTGGATCAGCTGTGTGCGATCACTCTGCCGTGTCTGGGGAAGAGCTACCTTGGAGACTGTGATACTCGAATTGTATTGGTTCGTTATCATGGATTCAGAGTGTTGGAGGGCCTTGGTCGGCCGTTTTGAGAGGTAACTTAAAGCCTTTGTGTTCGGCTTCTTCACGACTTGAATTACTTGACGAATTGCCATGATGATTCCAGCCTTGAAGATTTATAGTTGTGGATGCCAAAAGAGGACAACGTATTGTGAATCTTATGGAGGAGTCAAAGAGATAGAGAGTTGTGTTGTGACATTGCCGAAGTGCTGCTAAATAGGGCAGAAATTGGGCTGCTGAGAAGCCCACATGGACCTGTCTCATAGGCAACATTGCAGTAACACTCACCAAGGTGAAAGGGGTGAAAGGGGTTGCATTATGAACCTAGAAGCTACTTCACGAGGAAAAGTGATATACGTGGTTCAATTTCACCTCGATCTACAAGAGGCTGCTGTAGGGATCTGGGATTGTTGCCAGGTAGGTGACTAGGTGACAGCTGGGGGAGCCTCTGGACGGACATTGGCCTTAGACCTGGATGGATGTATGGTAATTGAAAAGTCTCATATGGAAAGAAATGGGTGCTTATTTATACCTTGCTCTTATGTTTTAAGTGCATTATTCTGGACAACTGACTTCCTGTTCTTAAGAGATTCGTTTCGTACCGTTCCATAACTTAACGATGGCAAATAAAGTATTGCTCTTCGCTTCAAAACTTAAAATGAAATTTATGCTGGGATATGTAGTCGCGAGAGATTGACAACTGAAGTCAGTAGACAGAGAAAAGGAGGCCTACGTCACGTGGGCTCGCGATCTTTACGCGTATGGTTGACGCGTCTCCGCTCTGCTGGTTCCCCCACATTTTGGCGTCAACGTCAATCGACAGCTGACCCGGACACACCTTCATGGAGGCAGTCCTGGAAGGGTTGAATTCTGCTCAGAAATCGGCTGTCACATCTAGTTCGGATGTCTTGCAAGTGCTTGCCCCTCCAGGGTCTGGAAAAACCAAAACGCTCACAGCTCGTGTCGCTTACTTGCTTGTTCACAATGGATACCAGCCGCAGAATATCATTTGTTGCACGTTCACGATCAAGGCAGCGAAGGAGATGCGCGAGCGACTGAAAGCTGTCATTGGCGATCAATTGGAAACCAAGCTCATTCTTGGGACATTCCATTCCATCTGTCTGCGGTACCTCAAGCGCTATGGGCATCTCATTGGTCTTCCGAGTCACTTTGGTGTTGCGGACGCAAGCGAATCTCTGGCTATCATACGGGTAAGATCAGTGATCCATTTTGGAAGCCTCGATTTTACTCATAATCATTAGAAAATAATCAAAAGCCTCAAATTAACCATTGACGACAAAGTCGCCCGATCCCGAATCTCACGTCGAAAAGCTCAAGGATACGGCTACAGTGAAAACACATCCAAAAAAGGGAAATCAGTCGATGTCGAAGAATTTGAAGAAATCTATTGCGCTTACACGAAAGAGCTGGAGACATCAGACCGGCTTGATTACGATGACCTGCTGCTTCGTTGTCAGCAGCTCCTGGTTGAACACCCAGGTTGTGTAATCAATGTTGAGTCCGTGTTGATTGACGAGTTCCAAGATACGAATATCGTTCAATACGAGTTGATGAAGCTCTTCGCCTCGAGAAACAAACGGATAACCATCGTGGGAGATCCTGATCAAAGCATTTATGGGTTTCGTTCCGCGGAGACAAAAAATCTTGGACGCATGAAGGAGTGCTATCCAGAGACGATCACAATATTCCTTGAAGAGAACTATAGATCTTGTGGTGCAATACTAAGAGCTGCTCAAGACATTATTGAGCAAGATGCTTTACGCCCTCAGAAGGCATTGCAGGCTACGCATGGGTATGGTTCTCTTCCCGTCCTCAGGAAATTGCCTAGTTCCAAAGCTGAGGCAGCATGGACCGTGCTTGAGATCCAGAGAGCGACAGCTTCGAGTGGGAATATGCTTACATATTCTGACTTCTCTATCCTCTTGCGGTCTGCACATTTGTCTCGACAGATCGAGTCTGAACTAGGAAAAGCGGGAATACCTTATCAGATGGTCGGTGGGTTCCGTTTCTATGACCGTCTGGAAGTGAAACTCCTCCTCGACTACTTGAAAGTGGTATACCAGCAGATCAACAACGAAGCCGTAATGGCTATCATCAACGTCCCTCCGAGGAAGATTGGTGACAAATCAAGGAGGGAGTTGCTGGACGAAGCGAGCTTGAAAAGCTTTAGTTTGTTCGAGTGGTTACGCAAGATCGCCAAGGGTGAACGGACATCTAGTGTTCGCCTCAGTAAATCGGCAAGACAGAACTTGGGCACCTTCGTCTCACTCATTTTAGCATGCCGCGAAATGATTAATGGTCCCAACACAGCCCCAGATGCACCGAAGAGGCTCTTGAATTATTTGACCAAGAGATTATCACTGAAGCAATATCTTGAGGACAATTACAATGAAGATGCTGAGTCTCGATGGGCGAACGTCGAAGAGCTTGTCGTTCAGGCGGAAGATCTGTCCTCGGAATTTCGGCGAAATCTTGAAAACAATGCGCTTCCACAAATCGATGGCTTCGAGCAGCAACAGGATCAAGGAGGACGTGCAGCACTTTCTCAGTTCCTCGCTAATATCAGCCTTTCCTCCCAGGCAGACGTTCTTGAGGAAGATGCGAACCAGCAGCGAGTAACGATCTCAACGATCCACGCCGCTAAAGGTTTAGAATGGCCGGTAGTCTTCATACCTGCCCTCTATACCGGATCGATACCTCACTCCCGCGCCGAAGACACAGATGAGGAGAGACGCCTGCTATATGTCGCTATGACACGCGCACAAGCTCTTTTGAACTTAAGTTGGCCATTTCATCAGTCGAGTCAAGAAGAAACAGCTTTATCAAGCTTCGTCACACAGCGTTCATTGGATCGATTCTTTCGAGACATTGGACCTGATTATACAGACGACCTTCTAGAGACCGTAGCTAGAACATTACGTCGTCCTATGAGCACTCAATCGGCGATCCTCAAAGGCATAGAGACTTTGAGAAGCACGCACGACGACCTGTGGCCTGCAAACGGCGAACGCGGAGAACTGGATTCATCGCTGTGGAATGGCTTTGAAGCAAACCCTTTAGGAAGTGGCGGTATGAATAATTGCAAAGAATCCAATCGTTTGAGCGATCCGCGACATATTTCTGACAGATTAGACATTTCGTCAGAGGCCAAAGCAACCATTTCGACAGGGTTTACCACAGCTTCCGCCCATTTCAAAGCTCAGCCTGAAGCAAATGCTCCCTCTACGGCTGGGCCTATGTCGCCGAAGAAGGGCAAGCGACTTAAACGCGCTTCTTCCGACCAGCCTAGTATATCAACGTTCTTCGGACAATATCCGAGACGCCCCGAGCCCACCCCCATCTCTCTACCAGCCTTGTCCAGAAATCCCGCCACCTCTGGATCGGTATCCAGCGTTCTTCCGTCGCTTGTTGACAGCCCCAAGCCTCATTTTCCTCTCGGCCTATCCTCACACCGTCTCGCGTCTGCGGCATCCTCAAAACGGCCACGGACTGTATTTGAGGAGAACCCGAACCCAAAGACACATACCTTCCTGTCGAGTTCTCCGCCTCCAGTGGACAAGCCTGAAAACCCCGTTCAAGACCGAGAGAACAATATACTCCGCCCTGCAAGCACGTTTCATACCACGTCCATGGCTGGATTACAAAAAGGAAAGTGCCAAGGCTCAGACATCGGACTAGTCAAAAAGACCTATGGGGTGCGACGGACAATGAACGGGTGGGAAAACAGAGCAAACAAGTGAGGCGAGTGGGTATCCATGGTTTGTGTGTAGTCGTCGGGTAATAGCGCCATTACTTATGTACGGTTCTGACTACATACAAATCATTTCTTTACAAGGCAAGAGTCATGAGTCAATTGACTATATGTCTTGAACAGTATCTTATCGATCTCGGCTCACTTTAGGTATGAGAGCGACGGGCTGTGGACTCAACAAGGGGCAAGCTAGAACGTATTCAAGGAGTGATGATTGAACGAGAATCGGTTGTTAGTATTGAGACTTGGGTGTAGCACGGGATGGGCTACAGCAGAGCAGGGTATTGCGCTCTGGCTGGACCACCCTTCCAAGTTAGGTATCAGGAGTCGTGGCATACCCGACAATCAGTATACGCGCCGATCCAGCTAATGATAATCGGAAGCGCCGCGACTTTTGATATCCAGCGTCAATTCACTGCCAGCCAGGTCTAGAGAGGGAGGGAGAAGTTCCGAGACACACTCAAGACACGGGTTGGAGATCACGCCAACCCTTTTCGGCAGAGGAGATTCGCGTCACGGTAAGCGTCATCAAGCCTTCCGCTCCGCCGAACACTCAGCCGTTATTCCTCCTCGACTGACGTACAAAGGATGTCTCTCTGACGCGGTTGGTATTTTCTTTTGCACACCGCAACCGCGATGTTCTGCGCAGTGCCGACGATTGCGGGAATCCAGAGAGCAATCGCCATTGAGTTGGGGCCAGCATCCTACCAGTTTGGGCGGCATATGGATCTAAGATCTACATGCTAAGTGGATCGACTACGCATCCCTGTGACAAATATTGGTTCCCAAGGGCACATATTGGATGGGATTATCCAGAGGGTTGGATACCGACTCGATACCGAGACGTAGAATTTGGCTCACTTCCGTGGTGTACGGTCGTAAATGAAGCGCCTGTAGGAGTCCGATTGCGCGTGGCCTGCGCTGTAACCAAGGAAAAGGATCGAAATGTACTCACTTTCGGGCAGGTGCAGCGAGATCCTGTTCGTCGCCTAAGCCTGTGTCAGGCACACTGACGTTCGTCGATGTCGTGAAACATTTGGTTCATTTTCTGTTGTCCCAAACGATGGATCATTGACCATGTTCTTCTCGTCCGCATCTAGGATAGGATGGGAAAGGAGTCTGTCATCATCGGCGGTCTAGTGACGGATATAGCGGGCTGGAGAACCGAATCCCCCGATTTGGGAGAAAGCGTCATGGACGACCCCGGCACCTCCCCCCCTCCGCACTTGAGTCAACTGTCTACGCCAATGCCGATCCTTTCGGTTAAATGGGAGTTACTTCCACCGCCTAAACGACCTGCGTGTAAATTATCTGACTAGGCGCCAGTGGAAATTCATCTCGTCTCCCTGGGCATGCAGAGACTACCAGCGCTTGGTGCTCCTCGGCAACGGCTCGTCTTACACAGCTCGCTACCGAAGTTCGCATTCGCTCACGGCTGCGACAGAGGAATCAAGGGCCCTGAGGCTCACATGACACACAAACTCAATGCGGGCTGCCGGTGATCGATGGCGCAAGTGACGTTTTGCAGCCTGACTCTGGGGGCAAGCCGTCCGCCAGAACAGGCTTAGAGAGCCAGAGGTTAGGTAGAGAATGGGCTGTGGAGCGCCGGTCGTTGGACGCCTGGAACCTTCTCAGCGCCGCCAAGAGCGCGGGAAAGCGCTGTGGCTCCGGGGTTGAGTGCATGGCATTTCCTGGGCTAAGCCAGACTCCAGGTTTCTCCATACTGCCGAACGCCTCCGCATGTCGGCCTCCACTCTCGCTGGCGGCCGCCGACTGGACCAATTGACCCGCCCAGCAGACGGTGACTTGCCCCCCGGCACACCAATGGCTCACCTTTCAATCCATTTGTCACTTGCGCGTCGTCCCAGATGGGCACTAGATACTGTTTGTCCAGGACGATGCTGGTCGGTCAATCAATCTCCCACATGAACAGCCGCCATCCCGGCCCATGTCCCTTAAAAGCTCTCTCTTCCCCGGCTCCCTAATCTCCTTCCTACGGTCCCCCATCTCTCTTGCTTGCTCAAGCTCATTCACGTCGCTAGGTAAGTCTGTTCTCGTAACTATCTTGCCTTCCTCTTCAGCTAAAGATTGTGCAGCTCCGCAGCCAGATCCGTACCGTTCACACGCGCATCATGTCGACTACGAATCAACAGAACGCTGATGGGCATGGAGCGACTCATGAAAAGCTCGTCGAGTCCATGTCTCACGACGAACGTGAGACGGCTCAAGCTGCTGCTCGGTTTGGATATGGACCACTGGCACATGTCGGTACCAACGACAACCGTCTTCCCGCTTTCGGAGGTGAATTTCAACCTGGCCTCTACAAGCCCGTCGCGGATCGAAAAATTGCCAACCCAGCTCCTCTCGGTCTATGTGCCTTCGCGTTGACCACCTTCGTCCTCAGCGCGATCAACATGGGCGCTCGCGACATCATGGTGCCCAACTTGGTCGTCGCAATTGCGTATGGATACGGCGGGCTTGTCCAACTTCTGGCTGGCATGTGGTACGTTGCACCCATCATCGGCATGCATTCCGGTTGTTTCGATGCAGCTAACGCAGATTGGGTACCAGGGAAATGGCTGTTGGTAACACTTTTGGTGCCACCGCATTGTCGTCGTACGGTGGTTTCTGGATCTCATTTGGTATCATCCTCACCCCAGGTGGCTTTGAAATCCAGAATGCCTATGTCACGGAACAAAATGCTGCTGCCTTTGCCAATGCTTTCGGTCTTTATTTGATGGTGAGCTTCATTGCGCGTTGCACTCTGAGTAACGTCTGCTAATCCTGAAATCCAGGGTTGGTTCATCTTTACGACTCTACTCGTCTTCTGCACTTTGAAATCCACTGTCGCATTCTTCCTGTTGTTCTTCTTCCTTGACATGGCTTTCCTGCTTCTTGGCATCGGGTACCTATTCAACACAGAGGGCAAGGCCAAAGTACCGGTTATCAAAGCGGGCGGGTTCTTCGGTCTCCTGGCAGCATTTATGGCATGGTACAATGCACTAGCGGGTATTGCAGATGATTCAAACAGGTGAGTTTGTCTGAACATTGGGAATCTCCCATCATCTGGGAAAGGCCAAGAGGTATCGGGTCAAATTACGCGATACTGCCTCTCCAACACTTCTGTACTTTCGATCGGGTGCTAACTGTGTCCTCTACCAGTTTCATCATCTTCCCCGTCATCCACTTTCCATGGAGTGCGAAAGGCAAGGCCGCACGAGCCGGCGCAAAGACGGAGCACACCGCATAGATTTTTTGAGAAGAGGGGCTTCTGGAAAGCACGACGCAGTACAGCCTGCGTGAGGACCATTGGGATATGTTGCGGTTGGAACTGAATGGCGAGGTTCATTTGCTCTTGGATACTATACCCCAAACAATGGCGGTGGTGTTCTTCTCTGGTCTTTGCGTCAGCCTTTTCGGATCCCAGAGATTGTTCTCGTGTTGCAGCTGGACATGTTCAATCTGACAGCTAAAAATATTTTCGTCTTTTGTTAATATGATATTACCCTTTTTAATTCAAAAACATTTTTCATACCGGTTTTTTTTTTGCGTTCCAGAATTTTCAGCTGAGGCCAAGTGGGTTACCGATCCTCTGATGCTTGAGTTACGCCATGCAGCCTGAAAGTGCGTTTGAGCCTATGGTCTTGCGCCCCGCACGCGTTGGCGCTCTTCTGGAGCACAGTCAATCTCGCCAAGGTCGCCACTTCCTTCTGGGTCTACTTCGGCAGGCCTTAGGGTCAAGCCCGACGACAGCCATTCCAACGTTGGCAATCAACGATCAAGCGATGGCAGCTACTGCAACTGAAAAGTGTTTGACTTGCAGAAAAGATTCTATGGAATTTGGATACTGCGCTATTAATACTATCTATGCCTTTGCAATGGAGTGAGCACACAGCGACACCTGGCGAAATCAACGGTCTCTTTCATACATATGCTCTATCGCCGCAGTCTAAACGCCTTCGCATGGGCATCTGCGGCAGTCATCTCGCTTCTCATGGATCAATGACAGAAGTCGATGCCGAATATTATGCTGACGGCTGCTGGGGATCTTCGATAATGACTTCTATCAGCGTGCCTCATTTGCGATTCAACACTTTGTCCGTCCCTATCCGAGCAGAGATGGAGAATTTGGCCTGGATATTTGTGAGACTTCTGGATTTACTCAAGACAAGCTTTGGCCAGGACCCCTCACCTAGTGCCACTAGTTCTTGCCTCTGCCTTACTCCTCGAGACTGTCTCTCCAAGCCCTTCTCCATCTTTCAACAAACTTCCCCAGGAGCATCTTGCGTTGTTGGGGTTGATCTTAAACCACGTCAGCTTTCTCGCGGAATGCTACGCAAAGATTGACATACTTTCGCGTTGTATTTCCTGCGTGAGCCATGCATCTACACGTTATTAATGGTCAGTTCTTCGATCTGCTAGCAAAGATCAAAATATATTTCGCCAACATGCATTCCGCTAACGTACCTATAGCGAACATTGTGTACGAATCATCGTTTAGTGCCGATGCGATAGCGCCATTCCTTAATCGCGAAAGCTCTCGCGCAAGCTGTTGGTTGTAAGCTTCAGGCACGATTGGTTCTTTGCCTTTGGCATAGATTGTGCAAGCATCAAGAATCTCTTTATCACTCTACACTCTCTGTTAGCCGTTGATAGGTCTGGACGCATCTACAAACTTGATGGTGTTATACCTGATCCTCTGGATCTGCAAATCGATCGAATGGCATGTCAGTAATTCCATCGAGGTCCAGCATGCTTGCCGCAGTTTTTAGAGAAGGATTCAATGACGACAATTCAGCATGCTTGATTGCATCAGACACTGTACCATGTGTCGAAAGATGCAGAGCCTAGTACGCCACCGACGAATCAATCTTTGACATGCTGGACACAGATTTTGCCATTAACATACCTCATGGAGTAATGTTGCTGCTCGTGTTTCAATCGTGACATCATCTATTAACGTGTAGGTGTTCTCTGGCCTCAGACAGGAGTGGATTGTGGATTTTTTCTGCCAACAATAAGGGAAAATGACTATGGACAGCACATTATCATCAAATCGGTTTTCGCGATAGTTTCCGGGCTTCGTTGCAGGGCATGCGAGGCGTCATCAACCTACACAAGACTATTAATCAGCATCACAAGCATTTATAGAAATCGAAAAGCTTGAGCAGTGGGGCATCGAGGAGTTGCGCACTATTTGTATCTCAACCATCTTTCCTGACATTAGAGCAGCCTTTTTGACCGTCGTCCCGTCCTTCTTCGAATTAGCAATGGCTTTCAGCAGCTTCTCTGCTTGTCGAAAACTATCTGACTTGCGGGTGAGCCATACGCACTCGCATAAAGCGCCATCTCATTACCATTGATGAAGTCGCGGTACTCCTCAGTCTTGAAGTATTTGACAAATTTTGGATGTCCTTTTGGTACTGACAAAGCGGACTCGACGAGTTGAAGAGCTTCTCGTGCCGCGTCCCTCAGCACTTTGCGGTGATCATCTGACAAAGGTTCCTTCAATATTCGTGACCCGTCAAATTGTCGAAAATGAGTGACTTCAACAAAGGTGATGGAATAGTTCTCATGTCGTCGGTCGCTCACGAGCTTCGCATTTTGTGGAGCTGTGCTGGCTGATTTGTTAAAGCGGCTGCAATGTGTATCTTTCTTTTGATTCTGAGCCACCAAAGACAATGAAAGTCGTCTGGTGAACATCGCTGCCAGTCCGTTACCAAAGAGACGATATCGAAGGCTAGGCTGAGCGAGAATGTGTTGGAACTGCCTCAATGGACTCGTCTCTCGATCAGAAACTTCAGTACTGTCTGTGATTCGATAAGGAATTGGAAACCACATGGACGGAAAACAGAAAGAAACTGCTGAGTGAACCCCGCCAATCTCGGACCTTGATTGAGCAGTGAAGACAAGGACGATCACAAAACCGCTGAAAGGAATCTATCCTGGAAGCATTCCATTCCTAGCGCACTGGCACTTCGCACTAAGTGCCAACGGCGAACGCAGCCGCCCGGTCTTCAGAACGCTTCAATATCCCGACAAATCGGAAATAACTTGCTTCACGTGGATACTAATGCGGGGAATGTGACGTTTATCATCTCTGTCAACCCTACCCACGGCTTTCTAGAACCTCCATTCCCTCAGCCCCACCGCTGGTCTTCACAAATCAAACTTCAAAGCTCCCGGAACACCGCAGCACGCTTTAGGAGCTTACCATCCAACCCATCCAAATAATGAAACACAAAACTAGATATCTGAAGTCATGGCGCATCAATTGTTAATGGGACGGACAGACGTCAGTACTAACAACTACATGTGCCACATCGTCTGACACCCAGCCCTCGATACCACGCCTGAAACATCGCGCTTACCATCCACAAAGCAACGTATCACCGCGTGCTTAGAATAGACCACAAACCCCAACGTTGCACGAATGAGAACGCCCAAGCGGCCAGTTGATCCCCCTGCACGGCTCCCGTTACCTGTCTATTACGCGACCTCGTTGAAGTCATCGCACTTGCCTGCTCCAGCAAGCCTCCTCCTTCTAACTGCCCCGACCATACTACCTGCTCTAGTTAGCTACTCTCACCACCCGATCGATTCTTCACGATCCAACCAGGCTCCCTCCTTCAAACGTGCCCGATGCCTACTCTGGTGGAGAAACTGGAGTCACCTGCCACATCGCAGATCCCGCATCCCACGTTGAGAACGACGCCGAACTAATATGAGAAATCTACTTCCACATACTCAACCATTGGTCCGGAATGCTGTCTGTCCACAGAGCTTCAAAGTAAATTAGTCGTATTACTGTCCACCGACGGCTCTCTAAAGTAAGTAGGTGTGCACTTGTCTGTGGACAGAGTCTCGGATCAATGAGGTAGGGACCTATTTTTTGAAGTAGTGCGGGGTAACAAGATAATCTACTTAATTTGTTGTCTTGATTGGTTATCGATGTCTGAACGTATCTCTCCACGGCTGCCTAGACGCCTACGGCTGGACAGCGCCATACGATCACGCCGCTACTACGACATCGTTATGCTATCTTAATATTCCATAAATGCATTTCACGAGTAGCATGCGATATGCCTCGACAGGATATGGTTCATGCCCTGGCTTTGCCTGGATAATCGCTGACCTTTTCCATTGAATATGGTATCCTTTACTGACAAGCGAGTCGCCATACTCCTATCTTCCCACCTACTCTGCTAGATCTCAACCTGACCGAAATCAATCATCACCGTCTACTTTTATCGACCTGTCTACGAAACTATGCATCTTCTACAATAGAGCGACACTTACGAATCCAGCATCATTAACTTCGTGGGTTCCCCATTGATCGATCATACCTTTAGTCGTAAGATCTATACTCGCTTACAAGATTTCATAATGCGGCTTCTTAACACAGGAACCTTGAAGCTCGAAGACCTAAATTTCAACCCGCTACGAGGCCAGCCGCTAACCCAATCTTATGCGATTCTATCGCACACATGGGGACCATCACAGGACGAAGTAACATATCAGGACTTTCTCACCGGCTTTGCTCGCGAGCGGGCTGGTTTCAAAAAGTTGGAAGGCGCCTGTGCGGAAGCCAAACACGGTGGCTACCGGTACATCTGGATAGACAGCTGCTGTACTATATAGTCTCACCACCGGTGACAATGCCCTACGAAAGAGGCGGTCTCTGCCGCCGAAAACAAGGGGAGTTGTCACTCAGCTTTGAATACCAGACTTGAATAGACGCATTATTCATTCTTTTGATCAGTCACTTTTTCGTCTAGGAATTCTTGTTCTATCGATGCCATGCCCTACTGACAAAACCTGATCATGCATCGAGGCTGAAATCAGCCCCTTTGGGCAGTGGCTGAGCAGCACTGAGCCTGCTCTGCATTGACCGAAGTTAATTTAGCGCGATTATTCCTGAGCAGAGCCTGAGCTTGTTTGATTTCGCCGTGATTATGCCTGGTTTTGTTCCTGAGTAAAGTGAAGAGGGCCTGAAATTAGACCTACATAGATCGCATGGGTCGGAAGAGTCCAGTTCTGGGACCTTGGGACCGGCAATAGTTGTAAGGCTGCATGGTCCAGAAAGAATTGCCTAAGGAACCTCTGGCGCTTGCGTGGTGTGTTCCTATTGGTTAATCGAGAAGATTGTTGCATGTCATTGCCACCACACAGCCATCACCATCACGACTTCCTCACAAGAGAGATTGCTGCTCAGGTAAAATCGGCTCGTAGGCCTCCAGCGTCGTTTTCAAGACTTACAGGTCCCGTCATTGCAACGCAGGTGCTCAAGCGGCCGAATTCTACATCAAGGACCCTCAGGACCTTTCGAAGCGCATTACGGTCACTATGGGCCGCGAGGAGGTCAGTTCTTCGTCCGAAGAAGACTACAAGAAGCCCGCCAAGCTCCCTCGCAGATGCTACAACTCGGATGAAGACTCCGATACGCCTGAAAGAGACCCCAAAAGGCGTCGTGATGATCCTCCGAAGCGGCGTGACGAACTCCCGAAGCGTCGCGAGGAGCGTGGGAGCGACGAAGTGCCCTGGGAGGACGATACTCCTACGAAGAAGAACAATTTTGTGTCCCTGGCGATTCCTTCCCAGCCCTCGGGGGCTACCAAAGAAGAGAATAGTTCCGACGTTGGCCAGCGAGCACTTTCACCGGTTCTCTCGCGTTCTCCTGCCAATACCACTCTGGATGCCACTGTCGACCAAGTCAAAGATCGAGCGGTGATTTTGGAGCCTCGGCTCCACGACCAAGGACTAGAAAACGGAAGGCTCGATATGTTCAGCTACGAACCTCTCCCACCGAGACACATCCGCCTACTCTCTCCAATTTTACCTTCCGGTACGGCTAGTAATGAGAGCTTCAATTGGTCTCTTAAGCACGTTAGCTTTGATAGAGAGGAGGCGAACTCTCCTCTCCGATACGACGCACTCTCGTATGCGTGGGGCGATACTTCGAGATCTCATCCACTTTTCTTAAACGGCAGAAGATTTCAGGTTCACACCAACCTATACAAAGCGTTGCCGTGCCTAGCGCGTCGTGGGTCGGAGCTGCCCCTGTGGATTGATGCTATCTGCATCAACCAGAAAGACGAGACGGAGAAACTTGCACAAATCAAACTAATGTCTCGCGTTTACCATAGCGCTCAAACTGTCTGGGTGTGGCTAGGTCTCTGCGAATCTGATGAAATGTGGAATGCAATCAGCGACGGCGTGGCTCTTGCTGGAAGGATCTGTGAACAGTTGAACTTAAATGATGCTTCCGGTCGGCAACGTCTCCTGTCGGAGGACCTTGACCTCCCAGAGAGTGAGTCACTGCTTTGGGTCGCTTTATACCGAATTCTGAGAGCTCCATGGTTTAGTCGGCTTTGGGTTATCCAAGAGGCGCTACTGGCGGCAGAGCTCAAAGTCCTCTACGGTCCGCACGTTCTACCATGGAAAGCCATAGAAGATATCATCCTCTTTTCAAGTTGTGTTGACAGATTTAGTCGTGGAGAAGGCAAATTAACATCTCCATTGTCGGATATCATTAGGAAAGCAGACGTCGGTGATGATCCTTTGCTAAGGACTCAGGACTTCGAAACGTGCCTTGCGCTTTACTTTATGAGAAATAGCCTTTCTTTTTATGCAATTCGCGAAATGATGCCAGATGTAACAAAAAATATGGTTAGACTTATCTGCCCATGGCTATCCATCATTTTCGCCCAATTTTCCTGCAGTGAACCTCGAGATCGAGTATATGGTCTCCTAGGTTTTTTCGGAGAGGACAATGTTGAAGAAATCCAGCTGAGGGAAGACTCCTCGCTGGCCGATCTCTACGCATCATTTTGTCAGTTCCTACTCGAAACATCGCCAGAAGTGGATACGAGTTACTTTTCCTGGGAGATAATGAACCCGTCGGGACGACTCTACGATCATACAAGAATGCCAAGCTGGTGCCCAGATTTCCGTTGGCGCGTCGACACAAATGAATGCCCACTCGGTCTTAAGGGCACCAGAGCAAGCTCGAAGCCAGCAAGAATTGCATCTGGAGGATGTATGCATGAGATCATCATAACAGGCAAATTCATAGACGCCCTGGCAAGCTTAGCTCCACCGTTTCCTATCGTCCCTAGAGACTCTCCCAACGCCGGGTTTCAGGTCGGCAGAACGTGCATTGCCATACAGGAGTGGGATGCTTCCATTGAAAAAATGGTTGTACCTGTGACGTCGATTAAAGACAATGAACCGTTAGAGCATCCTGCGCAGTCTACACTTCCTAGCCAGGAATTTTGGAGAGCCTTGTATCGAGACCAGAAATTGACTACGGAGGCCATTCAACAGCTGAGAACCGTCCTCAAAAGGCTTCGTGCAATGGCGGATGCTAGAGGAATTGAAGAATGGATAGCAGCCCATGATCATGGCTATCTCAGTGACTTTCTATCATTTCCCGAGATGCTGGAATACATGATGATCTTAAGTTTAGTCTCGGGAGACAATCCTGCATGTAACGCCATGAAGGCAATCCTCGATTCGGGTAAATATCCTCAAGTTTTCAAAACTAGGGGAGGGCGTATGGGCTTAGCTCGGGGCAGGGATGTTCGCATAGGCGATGCAGTGTTCCTACCTGATGGATGTCCCGTGCAATTCATTGTTCGATTGGATAGCAGAGATTTATGCGAATTCTGCCAAGATAAGCATACAGACAAAATGACGTCTGTAGCTTACCACATAATAGGCGAAGCGTGGATAGACGGCTTGATGCACGGTGCCGTTGACGCATGGGAAATGGGTTCACAGGATGTTGCGTTCAGATGAAACACGGAGTAGGAAATAGGTTCACAAAAGGGTCTCGTGGTCTATGGCGAAGGTATTCGCGTAAGTCGTAGATATCCTTTTATACTAATACTAATTAAAATCTACATAGACTCGGACTGATATCAGGACAATCCAATCCAATGATTCACAAGTTGTGGCGAGCGTTGTTGTACGAGCCCTCGGGCTATCCTTGGGTCCATAAAGAGCTACACTCCCTACTCCCTCTGAGCCGGACAACAGGGCTTTTGGCGGATTCGCCAGCCGATCTCGCCAGACCGGGACACGTAGTGCGTGGTGCGGATTCGGGATCAAGTTCCCCTTGGTCTTTGACAAACAGAGGCCTTCGCGTCACCCTTCAGCTCGCTCTTTGTAGCAGGCTGGATGGTTTGTATTTTTGGCGGAAACCCAGAAAGATTCCCTTCTCTTTCCAGAATCTGAAGAAACAAAACGACGAATCGATCCCTATCTATATGGTGACTTTGAATTGCCGCTCACTGGAAGGCCGAGGCCTCAAGGTCACCGACATCGAATTCTCCCCGGTCATATGGGTCATACCCGTCTCCGAACAGGGGCTATATGCTAGAATATTCCCCCAAGAGCGGCTCACGATGGAATCAGCGATCTCATGGGCCAAGAAGATGGCTTTGCAGACGATCTAGTTCGCAAGAGTGAACGCTTCGATGCGCTTTCGTTGTTTGACGTTTACAGCGCTACGTACAATTTCGGACACAAAGCTAAGCCAGGTAATGCGGTATGATCGGTTTCTACTCGAAGCACGTCACTGCGGCACGGTGAAAGCATGAAAGAGAAGTCCCGGGAACGCCGGACGAAAGCTGACGGCACGACGAGGAGATACCCACAAAGACATACATGTGGCCTAGTGTGGCTTCCGACATATGTAAATACTCCGGTGGTTCATACGGGATCAGACATGTTTGCTTCTTGCGATTGTCAGTTAATCGTTGGTTAATGATCCCAATGCACGCCCCCGTACGCGACGCTAGAACACTAACGTAACTAATTTTCGAGAAGTGTGGACGAGCTTGATAAAGCATGATGTAAGTTGCTTTTACAAGCCGTCTTCAAAGACTCGGACGAGCATTTCAAAGAGTACAAACCGTCGTTGACAACAGCTCTAAGAGACTTGCGTAAAGTTATTAAGCGAGAAAAAGATTGAAGAATCTCACGATGTCCTGTGAAGGCGGGGCTGAGGAGACAAGGGACCTCAAAGTGCTTATTATGATATACTGGCTGACTTTATTTGAAACCTTATTATTTGACCTATCCAAAAACCCTCGACATTTACCATAGGAGAAGGGATACATGTCACACGTGATCCTCAAACGCTAACTTTAGAGCTCGCCCGAAAACCTAGCGACATCGTCTCACCAGCGCTTCTAAGAAATGTGGTGTTGGTCACCCAACCAGCGCTCCCCCTCCCTCCCGCCATCCGATCTTCACCGCGTCATCCTCGGCTTTGTACAGCCTCGCTGGCTATGCCGCACATATTCCGACCCAAAGTCGCTCTCCGGGCTCTTTCTCCGACTCCCCCTCCCTCAAGAGATAAACTTGTACAACGGCGCACACATCCACATGAGCCGAGAATCCGCCTGCACACACCTTCTTCTCCGCGGGGCATCCTGGACGAAGCCGAGAACCGGATCAAATCTGATCTGACGAAGCGGCTCGAGGAAGAAGACAAGCCTCAGACCACCCCGGAGGTGATTGCATCCCGCATCATCAAGGGGACTGGAAAGTGGGCGGGAGCTTTATCACGACTGACTTCCAGACCGGATTGGTCCGGCGGAGTATGTTGTGGGGGGGGGGGGGGGGGGGGGGGGGGGGGGGGGGGGGTGGGGGCAGCGTCAGAGGTGGATTCACTCAGGGGACTCGGGATTATTGGATCTGTCGCCGGCGGTACTGGCCGTTGTGATGATAATTCGTGCGCTGGGAACCACGACAGGAAGGTATACGCAGCTGGGGGCAATTACTATGGCGACTACAGGCGTGAAAGGAAATAAGAGGGCTCCTTCGGCTTAAGCATCGATGAAACCACCCTAACTGAGAAGCATTGACTTCTTCCCTGCTTGATTTCCCGATGGACGCGAATTATATAGAGGGGCGGCAATGCTCCATACCATGTAAACAGTCCTAGAAGACTACTGTGTATGTAAGAATCTCGCATGGTGACAGGCTCCAAGCGCCTGCCCGTGGTCGTCGGGATGCGCACGGTCATGTAGACCCCGGCTCTCAAAAGGTTATGGAGTTCTTTGGTTTTGTTTTTTTTCGCTCTTCGGTCTATGCCGTGTAAGAACATCAGTCAGCCAAAATCGCGCATATTTTACGTGAAAAAGCCTACAATCGGTATATGTCACGATGAAACGCCTGCATCTTTCAGTCTACCCGCAGCATAGATTTGCTGGGGTCCGCTCATGCAGCCTTGTCCGAGAAGCGAGCTTGTCGAGCTGCCATTGGGCGCTGATAAGCTTTCAGCTCGGCGCAGCTCGTGGGAGGGGGACGAGTTGCAGTGCGTTGTAATGGCCGGAGGACAATGCAATGCCTACTCGTGCGCTGACCGGGAAGCCGAGAGTCCGCTGATGAGGCTATACTAGCATAGGGGCCTCAGGCTGGTCATATTACCGCTCATAGATGCCAAGGGAATAGTATATTTGATACGACCTACCGTCTCGTATTTTATCTTTTTTGCAGCAGCGCTTCTTCTTTGACCATTAGGGCCCGAGTCTGGGGCCAAAAGACATAAAAATTGCATACATACTTGGCCTTGGCTCTTGCGACTGGACTGGCCAGCCCTATATGGGTAGTATTTGGTTGCATGGATGGGTGTCGGATCTCTCTAGCAGTGTCGTAAAATTTCCGTATTGATCATAGCCCCAGGTTGGCCGCTAGTTATTTTCTTGTTTCCTCACATGTATGATCACAGTTGTAGAGAGGGACGATGCCGGGTGGTCAGACGAAAGGGAAGGAGCGAGAAGGGGATATTGCATCTTTTATTGGTCACGGTTGATGCTCATGCTTGACCAGACTAGGCCAGGGAGAAGAGCCTTATCAGAAAACACAGAATGGTAGAACCTCGTCCAGACCGCCAAATGAACTGCCTATTTGTTACCGTTGCCATTGTTGTTGCCGTTCGACCCATCTACTAGATTCTACAGGTCCATCCTGTATCCCCTCAAGTTTCTAAGTACTTTACAGCGGCGATGGCGACTGCTCTCGGTGGAGTTCAAGAAGTCGGCCCCTTGCCATATAGCTTATCTAGGGGCCGGTGGAGAAGGCTAAGTAAGTAGATTTGACGGGCATTGGTGCGGTATCGCTCAGCATCAGAGGGGGAGATGGGGGGGCAATTTCAGCTCCAAAATGCAAGGTCGATTTTGGCCAATGGCATGCGCGGCGAAATGTCGGCAGTTCCCAGTTCCAGTCTTCAAAGAGCTGCAGATAGCCTGCAGGTCGATATTCCTTTCGGCATTAATCATTCTCATAGAATCTCTAGGCTTCTTCGGGTTGTCCCCTTTTGCAACAGCATCACAGTAAGGTGCGCATATGCTAGTGTCCGCCGCGACGCTTACAATTGGGCCCATGCAAGCAGACGAGGTATGCGAAGAGGGACCGTACTCGGAACAGAAGTTCTCATGCGGCTCAGATCGAGACCCTATGCAATGCCCCTTGTCTTATTGCTTAGTCATTGCGTATAGTAACTTACCATTTCGGTCTGACAGCAAAAGATGGGTTAGAATGGAGCTTGGCATTCTTGTCTCCCATGCCGACAAAATTGGCTCGTCCTTTCTAAGAGACAATAAATAGGTCATCATGAGTTTCTTCTGTTAAGACAACTATGGCAACAAAAGTCTCAAGAGACACGCTTCCGCTGTAAAGCTGAAATTCGGACCCCAAAATCCAGCCTCGCATCGGTTGTGCCATTCATACTTCCACGGAAGCTTGAGCTGTACCACGTGGACAAATAATACGATCAGGCTCTTGGGGTCATGCAATCGTAGCTCGGACTGCATTATCTTCTGGACGACCGATCTATGACAGAAGACCTGTCTTGACATCCGTTATTGAACGCATGCATGGGTATTCAGCTGTTCGCTCGTACCAATCCGACGATGTACCCCAGTCCGGAAGGCGCAAATTCCTTCCACAATATTCAAAAAATTTGCAACTTGACGGAGGTTCCTTTGGCTCCTTTGCAACGGTCGACTGGTTTCTGTCTCTTATTTCAGGTGCCAAAATGTCTCCCTCAAAATATAGTTTACTCGTCCAAGAATCTTTGAACCCAGAAGAGGAGAAAGTCCCTTTTGTGGTTCCATCAAGGAGTACCTTACTGTCTATTAGCATCTTCAAATTCCTTGTTGCAGGGCTTCTGCTATCACTTTGCTCTAATGTGGTATTGCTTATTTCCCCGCCCAAGAAACATTCGGTGCAAGCTACGGAGCCAGAGACACAATTTGGTAAGTAGTTTCAATCACCATACGATCATAAAAGTTAACAATCTATAGCTAGACTCCTTAGAAATGTTCATAGACCTTTGTCTAACGCCACTGACTACTTTGGCCCTAATCAAACACGCATTGATCGAGCTTGGGAAATATTAGATGATGAGACGCATCTGGGCCTCATAGCACTTACTGATGATTATGCTCATGCTCATGGCCTGTTGAAATCTCAAAGATGGCCATGGGACAACAGCAAGGGTATTTACGTTATCGACTCATTCCACATTATTCACTGCGTAGTCAGTATCTATCCCCCTAAAATATCTTACTGCTCGTGCGCTAAATCTATCTCCAGATAGCGGCGCGCCAGACCATCCATGAAGCAAGACAAGGGCTGTCGGTCACCTATCCGCCAAATCATCTTGATCACTGCCTCGATTCGATTCGCGATTACGTGATTTGCAATGCGGGCGATCTCCCGTTATATACTGGTCACAAGAATCAACAAAGCGATAGCAGAACTCCGATTGCGGGATCCGGGCAGAGTAGAATGTGCAGAAGCTGGGACAAACTGAAGTCATGGGCTATTGAAAATTCTGCATGTTATCATAGATTTCCAGAGAATGATACCGAGCTACCGGCTATTGAGTGGTATAAACACTGTCCGGATGGTAGAGTTTTCTGGCCCACGAGCTGAGCGAAAGTACAATACAATATCTGCTGTAGACAATCTCTATTCTTTAAAGGCTTTCAAGAACCGCCCAGCTCATCTCACAATCATCAGAACATTCCAAACAGTAGCAGAGGCCAAGTGCAGCTACTTGCCCGTACTAAGATATCTCATAGTCATCAATTTCACCTATGCAGACGCCATTAACGCATATTTCACCTAAAAGAATGTCTAGTTGCGGGGCATTGACTTCGGTTGGAACTAAAGCATTTGAAATTTTTAGCTTGGGTCTCACGTGGCAGGTGCTCCAAGCTCCTCACCTTCAGGTACCGGTGTGGCCACCACTAAAGTCATCATTATGAGCGTGAAAAAGTTGAAGATCTGCATACTTCAAGTATCGAAAGGATTTGACCGACTTGATCAGGACCGGAGGACTTTCGAACCTTGCAGACTTCGGCTTCGACTATTTGTAGATCTTGATAAGTTTAATCTTAGAGAACAGTCTATCCGAAAGAAGGTTTGTGAATAAGGCCATGCTCGATAAAGACAGCTTAAAGTCTTATATAAATTCTCTATCTCTACTATCTGTCTGGGTCACAAAGACAATTGTTGCTCAATATCGACAAGTGTACCGGCCTAATCAATGTAAGGTTCCTAGCACGTCTAGCTTATTTTCTGCCACCGAACCCAATGATGGCTCGATCTCGTCTGAGTTAAGTTAAAAGAACTCATTCTAGTATTCGGTATTACAACCGGCTCTATCAGCTGAGTATAAGCCTGAGAACTAGCTCAGCGGGCTAAAGCACCCGAGCCCTCATCAATACTGTCTAGCTCCTCGTATTCCAAAGCCGTTGCGATTGAAATCTTTCTTGAGCAACAGCCACAACACTCGACAGGCAGGGTTGTGAGTGGACATCATCGTCACAGACACTTGACTAAGCCTTGTCATTTGGCTGAGTCAAAACCAGGGTATCATGTGCGTTGACAACCTTGCCTTTGCCAGTAACATAATGACCGAATCAGCTGAAAGACCAAAGTTTAATGGAAGGCAGAGAATATCATATTTCAGTCCCGGAGTTCCAACGATTATGCATGACTATCTTATGTTCTTCGCTATTTCGAAGAAACATGCCATTGACTGAGCTTTCCTTCGATACAAAATGTCGTATACTGGGGTATTTATTGCGGTCCGAATTTGATTTGATTTTGAGCTCTCGGCCGGGACAAGGCTGCCACTCATGATCTGCTCGCGATATCACGACCCAAAATGCTTCTCAAGTTTTACTTTCAGCTTCCGATAGTATATGCAAGGCTCTTGCTGGAATTTGACTGCCGAAAGGAGCGCTGGTGCGACAAAATGCCAATGCAGAAGGGCAGTAGGGGCCATATGCCGTAGACTTCAGGGGCTCTAGCGGGGCGGTGCCCGAGCTTGCGTGTCGGGATTGGGTTGCTTGGCCTCTTAGCGCGACGCCCCGCGCAAACACCTCCGGGCAAATGCACTCTCCGTAGGCTTCAACATGACCTTGCATTCTGCATGTAGCTAGGTATGCTTGTCATTTGGCTTCATTTTTACGATTAATTTGGCGTGCTGCATATGGCAACTTTCCAATGACTCGGTGGTAGTTGTGACGCCTCGCAAGACTGATTGAATATGTTTAAGAAATTTCCGAAATAGCCCCATCAGTTTTGGGTAACATCCACGATTGTCCTTGAGCAATTTCACCAGGGCGACGGTTATCCCGTTTGCATATAATTTCAGGAGCCGTGGATTTTACCGAAGTAGCGATTCCCTAGCGCCTGAATGGTCATCACCCTCCAGCATGAGAAGCCAGAGCCACAGGACCGCCCGCATGAGGCCACCCTCATCAATTTGAATACCCGAGAACATGACGTTTACCGCATGAGAATTGATGCAGGCCTCATTTGTGGGCGCAGCTTTGCCAGTCCTTTCGACACGCATTTCGAAGGGACTGCACTGCCCTGTCCAAAAGCTGTCTTTAACAAAGCCAATCGGAAATGGAAGCGGTTCCAAGGCCCTTTCAGACAGTAACGCACAAGCAATGCATATGACATCCTGATAAGGCTCCTCATGCCAAAAAAAACATCAAGTTACACGGCGAAGACGAATGGGGACGTTGAAGGTTACGGAACCTTAGCCATAGAAGTCCAAAGTCTCTGAGCCCCCAAGGATCGCTGTGTGGAAGTGACGTCGATCGCACCCCTGGTGCAAAGGCACAATACCCCTCTCGCTATTGAAACCTTGTCGAGAGCGGATGCCCGTCTTTTCAAGTTGCGTTACACGTGCAGACGGTCTTTGCACTTGATAATTTCCTAACAGGAGCTAATCATCAGCAGACTTATCATAAAGTTAGCCTTCAAGCCTTCCGCCTTGCTACTATGTTTCAAGTATTCGCAAAGCTATTTCAAAGTCTACAGATTGATTCCGGTAACCACTCATGAAGTGGTGATCAAATTTTGGCTCCTGGTAGAAGCAACCATCACGGCCGATTTGCTGCTCAATTAGAGCAATTGCTTGTCTCGAATTCACACTACTACAAAAAGCATGTCTGCGACGACTCATCAAGCTTTAGAGGGGCTTTGCGGTAGCTTTATTGGAATCTCTGTGGTCGTGGTTGTCCTAAGATTCATTTCACGTTTTAAGCAAACGGCTGATTACAAGGCGGATGACTGGCTCATGCTACCAGCGCTTGTAATGTTTCCCACGAGTTTCCCGGAACTTTTGATTATGCTCTCCAACTGGCTGACGGAGCTTAGGCCTTTTTCATCGGAAGTGCAATTACGACGCTTGTGGGTAAGTATGATCGGTCGACCTACTCGCCTAGGGATTAAATGTTCACATTGACTTAGGTGTCCACCACCGTGTACTTGGTTATACACCCACCAAAGACCCTGTCAAGGCCCAAGCAGATCTGAAGTTCAAAAATATTGTAAGATCACCAGAACGTTCTCTGCGATCATATCTTCTGACCATGGTCCAAAGCTTGTCGTATCTTTCGATATTCTTTCAACGCTGGCTATCGGACTCATCAAGCTTAGTGCGCTCTTGTTCTACAACCGGATATTCTGTCCTAAATGGTGTACCTTGAGGATCGTGATTTACTCTTTCACCGCAATCGTAGCATTGTGGACAGTTCTATTTACAGTCTTACTACCAACACAGTGTGGCCCTCACTTGTATGTCACATGGGCGCTCGACCCTCAAGTGAGCAAGGAGCATTGTAACAAGGCACACTCGATCGCAAGAGTAGAATCATGGGTCGTCTCGGATGCCATCCTCGATGGGCTGATTCTTCTGATGCCGTGGCCTTCAGTATAAAACCTTGACGGACACAATGAGTATTGGCTAACATTCTTAAAAGATTTGGCGGCTAAAAACTACGATCAGACGGAAAATAGGGGTCTCTGTCGTATTCCTGACAGCTTTTGTGTACGTCCACCGTCAAAATATTCACGTCTCATTGCGCGAGAAATAAGCTAACATGGACAGTGGTTGGGGGGCGTCCATCGCGCGTATGGTTATCTTCATTCAAAGCCTTACGGACAAATCAAGTGAGCCGAATTTTTTTTTCACAATGTATCGATTCGGACAGCCACCTTTAAATCGTAAGATGGGTGATAATGGTTACATGGTCTGCAGCGATCCTATGGGCATCTTAGGTTGCTGCCTCTGACGCAACCCTCTTCAATAGCCAAAATCCCCAACAGGCCAATTAAATCCTCCTCGGAACGTCTAAATTTGGTTGTTTCTTTGTTGTCTTTTTCCAAAGTTGCTATTAAAGACTCTTCATCAGATCTTTCCAAATTATGCTAACGTCTGGCCCGTCTGTTAGAAGTTCAAGATAACCAGGCTAAAAAAGGAAGCTCTGGTAAGCATGATGCGATCGTTTACATTTGAATTCGCTCCTAGTCCCGGGTTTCTAAGCTCATCTATACTAATTACTGTAACCTTCAGATATTCAATCGCTCCTCATTTTCTACACGATCCTATCCGCCGGAATGTGCCTTGTTGCCGCAAATCTTCCGTCAATCTGGTTTTTATTTGCCAAGGGCAAAGTTCCCGAAAAGCTCCTAGAGTCCATTCGTTCACTCGTTTCTCTCAGCTCCAGAATTAGCAGTCACTCCGGTGGCAAAGGAGGCGACGGCGGCAGCAGCGCTGACCTGGAGAAGAGCAGCGGAGACTCGAACGCAGAGCAGCTCGAGTCGCATGTGAAAGACAACAGCGACAGAAGTTTGACGTTGTACCCGGAGGAGATAGGAGGGTACGAGGTGCGTGTCTCGAGGGAGACGAACAGAACTCTGGAAAGGGGAAACGGTGATGTGGTGCTGCCAGCCGGCAATATTCGCGTGAGCAAGGAGGTTAAGCAAAGTAGCGCGCAGAGGCATGGGAATATGCAGTGAAAAGGGGACTTAATAACAACAGCTTACCCCTTTATCCTGAGATAGGTAAGCTCAATGTTCACTTCACGGTCAGAAGACGCCTCAGAAATTGAGGCGCTAGGCCAGAAGAGTTCATCTGGCTATGAAGTGGATCTTGGTGGTGCGATCCTATTGCATTGGATCCTTTCGTTGGTTCGGTAACTTTTTGTCTTACAGTCTAGGCGAGACGAAAGGGTATGCATTTAATGTTGATTTGGGATGCTGGTGTCAAATGCCTTGATCATTTGTGCATGGAGGGAGGAAACAGAGAGTGCCAGGTTCAAGGACTTATGCCTATCTAGATCTCATATTCAAATACGTTCCTTCACAAGACTTCCACTTTTCAGCACTTCCGTCTCGGTATGCCTATAGCTATTCCTTGCATCACGTTGAGGCGGTCGCTTTCGATCAAGCTAGACTCAAGGCTTTCACCAACCACCGGAATCGTCGTGCCAGCCAGGTAACGTTTGCTTGTGCCCCATATTAGCTATCTGACGACTTGATCACGCCCGGGCAGCCGTTCTCACGACGAGAAAAAAACTTTCAAACATACAATTTCTGTTTCTGCCTCCTCACGTAAATGTAGAAGTATTCTTGGCGGCCTGTACCCTAAGCCGACCGGTGCTACGGAGACTACTGCCATCGAGATCGGCAGGCCGCTTACGGATGTAAGAAGAAACAGAGTGCCTGATATCAGAATATTGCAACTGAAGGCTTTCACACCGCTTGCGCTTCGAGGTACGGCGATTTGGACCGTGTAGACAAAGCTAGGCATATAGCATCAATCCATAGATACTCGACAGCAGTTGAGAGCACTACTTGGCGCAGCCTTTCGTATAAACTTTTTCTGATGGCAAGTTAGCTCTCATACCTATTGACAAATATAGTGACGCTTTCTGCTTCGTCGTCTTGGTAGCTTTCATCATTCGACGTATCGAGCGGCGGTCCCCAGGTGTAAGATAACGCGCTATAAGTGGGACTTTGATCGATCGCAAATATCTCCATACAGCAGTGAAATCTTTGCCCCAATCTGACAACCCGGAGCAGACGAAAAGACTGGGGATCTGTAAGAGGCGTAAGAGGCGTACTGTGATATATACTCTTTGAAGGGGGCTTTGTCATGCCTAAAACGAAGGCTCGAAAATCCGATTTGAAATTTGTCCATCGAAGGCGTCGTGATTGGGTTCCATTGTCTCCGTTCTTCTTCCGACTTGGCAGCCATGAACAGTGGGGAGAAAGGCGACGACAGCACGTGTAGGCAAACTGGCATGAGCTCCGATAGAACGTATAAAATTCAGTCGTGAGGTAAATTTTATATGTTGATCATGGTGCATTTATCGTTCAAGACATGTCTTACAGCGCAAGTATCGGCAATCTAGTGGCAAGACATGTCGAGACTGGTTGTCAGATGTCATGGCGCATCTGATTGTTAGCATTGACGCTCCTTGTGTGGTGCCAGGGTCCATTTTCGGCCGCGCTTTACTGTCTTAGTCGAGAAACAGTTTTCCTTTACATCTGGTAGATGCAAATGCTTAAAATCAGGCTGGATCTGGTGATGGGCCTTCTTAAAGCAGGCAGAGACCTCTGGCTAGACCGAATTTGGGTAATACTACAACCGTTTTGGGACAACTTCTGAGAGCTGCCGAGCGACAGAACGTGACAGTCACATCACTCTCACGTTTGGGGGCCGTGCTGGAGAGGAGAAGAACCGGCGTGTCCGCTCGCTCGGCGTAGTGGATGCGCCAGAACGCCGAACGGGATTAACACAAACTTAATCAGTGGTGAAAAGCGGAGGATAGGGGTTATGACTTTTGACACTCAGTCTCGTGTCGTTCTTTTGATCTTACCTATGATGAAGTGGAGTGAAAGAGAGTCATTGAGGCGCATACAACCGGGCTATTCTCCATTCATGCCTGACCCAGACGCCATATGTCGGCACCTTTAGAGTCAACTTCTTAATGTCATCACCGAAGCAACGAGTTGTAATAATTGTGCCTCAAAGGGATTGTCTACAAGGAAGTCTAGCGACGCAATGCCTCGGCCCCGCTTCCGCCGACTCCACTTTGCAAAGGGCAATAATGATGATGAAACTCATAGAGAGCTTCTCAGCGCTCTCCTACTCCGGATAATTTACTTTGCGCACCTAAAATTATGCAAGATTTGAAATTGTACAATCCATAAAATAGATATGGAAATTCCCAGACTTCAATCCGCCGTCTGGGTAGACAGGCCAGCCGCCAACGCGAAGGTTTATATCCGCCACGATGTGCCTGTCCCGACGCCGGGTCCGGGAGAAGTACTAGTGAAGATGGAATGCAGCGGTGTCTGGTACGGACTTGCCTTATTCTCATTATCTGCTGTATGGGACCATGTAGGACGCGATGAGACTTGAACAAAGAGACAGCCATGGGCTCAGCCTTTTCTTCTGTCCCTTATAAGGTCCTACATTGCCACCATTTGCTGCCCTTTGCTTGATGCTCCCACCGTAGCCTCATGGAGATCTTGAATCAAAGATCATTACCTCGATTATCAAATATTCTACAATCGACGTTCTCTCCCTCTCTCCGTCAAACTTCTCCCAGCCCTCCCCTCTATCCACCTCTCTCCGATACCCCACTTCAACTAACCAACCCCACCGCCCCACAGCCACTCAGACACCTCCAACCTCTACGGCCGCCACCACATGACCGTCAACATTCCAGGCCATGAGGGTATCGGCACCGTTATCTCCCCGTCCACCTCCCCGCTCCACAACGCCCGCGTCGGCATCCGCTGGATCGCGTCCACCTGCCTGGACTGCGAGATCTGCGCTGTCAACGAGACCAGCTGCCCCAAGCAGAAAAACTCGGGGCGGAACGTGGACGGGACGTTGCGGCAGTATGTTTGTGTCGACGAGAGGTTTGCGGTGAGGATCCCGGAGGGGGTTGGGAGCCAGGTTGCGGGGGTGATGATGTGCGGTGAGTGAGTGCTTGTGCAGTTTACTTGGCTTGTGTGACTAGGAGGGAGGGTTAGATTGGAACTGAGGATAGGGCTGACAGGGCACAGCGGGGATCTCACAGTTCTCCGCCGTGAAGAAGGCAAATGCGAAAGCGGGAGAGTGGCTTATTCTAACAGGTGCTGGAGGTGGGCTGGGACATCTGTAAGGCGTCCAGCTCTTTTTCCACTCCTCTGATCTACGTGCTTCGAGCAGAGACAGAGACTAACGGGGGTGCAGCGGTCTTCAAATCGCCCGAAATCGAGGCATCAAGGTCATAGCCATAGACAGGTAACCCCTGCCCGGCCGCTTCAGTCCATGATCCAAAGAAAAACTCATGCGCACAGCGGCCCTGAAAAGAAATCTCTCTGCCTCTCCCTCGGCGCAGCAGCCTTCATAGACTACGCAACAGACGATGTACGTACATCCACACCGCGCCGATCCCACATCCCCTCACTCACCGCCTTACAGGTCTCCAAAACCATCCACTCCCTAACAAACGGCTACGGCGCCCACGCCCTAATCTGCACCGCCGGCAGCGCCGCATCCTACACCCAAACCATCCCCCTCGTCCGCCCCCAGGGCACCGTCGTCTGCGTCGGCCTGCCCGGGCTGGACTACAAGCTCCCGCTGGGGCCGATGGACATGGTACAGCGCGGGCTGACGGTGACGGGGTCGAGCAACGGAACGCGGGCGGATACGGAGGAGCTGCTGCAGATGGTTGTGAGGGGGGAGGTGGTGCCGAGGATTGAGGTTTTTGGGTTTGAGGAGATTGGGGAGGTGGTGAGGAGGTTGGAGGAGGGGGAGGTGGTGGGGAGGGCGGTTGTGAGGATTCCGCAATAAGGAGGTCGAGAGTGGGTGTCAGGAACTATGGCGCATCTTATATACGTCGGGTAGATGCCATTGCTAACAATTAGGTGCGCCAGGAATTCTGACATCCAGCCTTGGGAGGAGGTGCTGGAGATGCTGGACGCTTAGAGACGTGGGTCTCGGCAAGTCGTGTAAAGGTGAATTTGTAAATAGTGTATGCGATTGATGTGATGATGAGATAGGAGCGAAGAAGGGACTCTGCAAGAAACAGGTGTACTTACCGTTAAGACTGGTATACCAGCCCACATGCGATTCTGGAAGAAAGAAGCAAAATGAAAGTTTTTGATGTTGCAGGAGGAAATCTATAGCGTCTAGCATATGAAAAACTGTGTATGTATTTACAAGAAAAAAATCTTGCACAAGAACGAAAAGCAACAGACTAGAAACACATGATATGGAGAGGAAATCTGAGAAAATTCACCATACCTCATCACCTCATTTCGTACCTCATACCACTTTTTGAGAGAGCAGCAGAGTCATCGACCCTGCTTATCAGCCAACATATCAGCCGTAATCTGCGTCCTCTCCGCGCTCTCCACAAGTTCCATAACCCTCATCCACTCGCCCGAGTCAAGCGTATCATACACACCCTTCAGCCAGATATGCATGTACAAGCTATGCTCCTTGTTCCAGTCAAAGCACGGCTCCCCAATCCTCTCGACAAACCACAGATCGTACTGCTCAATGATCAACTCACAACGTTTCCGGATCCAGTCTCCCTCGACAATGACTTTGAACCGGTCGGCAAAGGCTTGCAGCTCGGCAGTAAAGCGGCCCGGCTTATAATCTCGTCCGCTATATACTTCAGCGTGTACCTGACCCGGTCAATTTGGTAGAAAAAGTCGCGCAGGGTGAGGCAGGCTTCGAGCAGCGGGCGGTCTTTGGCGGCGTAGGTTGCTTCGGGGTACACACCGTTGATAAGGGCTGTGTGGACCGGATCTTTCGGGTGGTAAGTTGCGTCCTTATCGAGCCTGTTGACGACGGCTTTGAAAAGGGGGAACAGGGTGGCCGTAGTTTTCTTTAGGGCAGTGTTGATATTGGGGAAGTCTTGAAGGACTTTGGCGCGTTCTTCGTCTGTGCCGACGCGGTGGAGTGAGAGGTTGAATGGGGGGCTGATGCGGTGATCTGTTGTGTTTTTGCGGCGCAAGTCTTGGAATGCTAGTTGGAAGGCTGTGTCGAGACGGGTTTGCTGGATGTCGGCTACTGGACCTGGTCGCTGCTGGTTTTTCTTGGTCATCCTCCTCCATGCTCGGAAGATCTCTTTATCTGTCGTTCCCCTTTGCCTCCTGAGGCGAAGGGTTCTATAAGTCTCGTTGAGTCCTAATGAGGTTGAGGTTTCCGGGAGTTGAAGGATGTCTGGTACTTCATGGGCGACTGTACCCTGGCGCCGTAATTCTTCCGTATACGTACGCCGCAGCCGTTGCGGCTCTGGGTCGGGTGCTGCAGGAGGCATTGTAGAACTATGCGGAGATTCGGAACTCAGCTCCTGGCCGAGTTCTGCACAATATTCTCTTGGGATGTACCCAACGTGTCTGAACATATGGAAAAGATAGTATTGATCTTTGACACCTAGACATATAAAACTTCTTGGTGAAATATACGGAATTAGGTGACGACAGAATAGAATGTTCCACCATTGAACCTTTTATACTTCTCTGCTGGGTAAGAGATCAATTGGAACTACCCATATTATTGAAATCACGCTAGTGATATTAACTCAGATTCACTACCTTGGATTTCATAGATTCCTCAATCAGACAAAGAACATCAGTCAAGAATTTACATTGAACTATATGATACTGTCTTAAGTTCGGATCTGGCTTTGTTTTGTCGAGTACATAGAACACAAGGGAAAAACAAAGACTTTGTCTCAAGGAATTGTTTGAGTAGCATTTGCACATGTCTGAGACCAGAAATATGCCGCAAACATTAGAAGAAAATGCTGATTGACGGTTCGGACATAACTGACGAGCATATGCTCTTGAGCAATCGTAGAGATCTAGAATCACAAGGCTGAATATCGGACATCTTGATGTACCCTTTTGATAACCGGTTGTGATCCATCTTTACTAAAGGCTTATATCTTGACGACCGGAAACTAAAGTTAAGTTTTAGATCGGGTCTTAAGTCGGCACGTTAGGACGTACGTGATAGCCAAGTTTTCGGGTGTATGGGGTATGAAGTAAGGACGGTCTTTTAGTTAAGTGTGTGAACTCGGTGCTGAAAAAGAGCTAGTGGATCTTCTTTGAATTTTTCTTCTTTGAAAGGTAGGCTCTTTGTGGTTATTTACGGAATTGTGAACTTGTTATCGGATTGATTCTAGCCTTTGTTCGTAAAGTCTTGTGCCCGATACGAGATGCCGCCTTTTCTAGACTCCGCGCTAGACCAGCTGCAAAGCGATACGCAAAGAATCGCAAGAAGACAATGGGCCGGCGATTATCCGGTAGAGGAATCTGTTTCGTCTATGGTACCGCGAGGGCTGACAATCGCAACATACACCGAGGCATATATTTGGCCCTTAGGAACAACTCAACGAATTAGCACACGACTAACTTAAAGAAAAGGGTGGAAGAAAAGCCATCGAGATGCATTTTTTATCCGGCGACCGACCCAATCATGTTCCGAATAAGGCACCAAGATAGGTGCGCTCAAGCCAGGAAGTTCGGGCAGATATCGGGAAGGAAGGTTTTCCGGGAAGATAGTTTCATGTAAGAAAGCAGCATCCCGTAGGTAGGCGAGGCTCGGTGACAGAGATCGTGGCCGATTAATTTTAGTGTGGTGCGGGGCTTTGGGCTGGGCAGTCGACCACGACCTCTGTCGCCGAGCCTCGAGGGCGCCACAAGTTCTGGACCTCAGCCTCGAAAGCTGTCGCTGTCTTGTCTGTGACCCCACTTACGGAGCCTCACACGACGCTTAAAGAACTATGTTTAATTAAATCAGGATAGATATTTTAGATACCGGAAATAAAAATACTCATTTTTACGGTAGATGCTAGTATATCTGCTTCGTGCCTAACTTAACTTGGTGTTGGCTACGCCTACCTTTAGGTAGTTTATCTTATTTATAGAATATAACATAAATTAAGAGAGTAGCAGTACAAGATGAGTCGACGCTTTCTTCTCTATTTCATCTTTGGCCACAGCGACCCTGTTCTTAAAGTTCAACTTCGTAATTGTGGCTAAATCGTCAGCCGATTATGAAATTGCCATTTTCAATCACCTTGAGTCCAGATCTTAATCTGTATCTCAGCCAATTGATTTCTTATTAATATAGCAAATCGAACCACTTAGCCTTTGCTTGTGTATAGTTATTGTTCACGACATACAATCTCGTCGCATAGTGATCATGGCGCAAATGAGATTCTCGCCCCTCGAAAATTATACTTCTCTGGTCGGTTCTCTTGGTTTTAACCTTTTCCTGGCACTGACGATCCATGTGAGACGGTGGCATGCTGTCTCCTTGGACTCCCTGCTAAATGCAACCTCGACCTATCATTCCATTTACATACCATCCGGGCAATATAACGCCTATTGAAAACATCTGCTCATCGCCACAAAGTCCCCTTTCAAGCATTACTCACCGTCCACCATTCGATATACCTCTCACCTGCTCTGGATTGACCATTCTGCTTCCCTGTACCTGAGTCCACCCTTTGGGTCCCTTGGGCCCTTCCTCACCACTGTTACTTCCCACGCTCTCCTCGCTCTCCTCGCTCCCTTCCTTACCCAGCACACCACCCACCGCCCCCTTCATCGTGAACGGACACTGGAGCTCCACCGGCCCTGCAGTGCGTGCCCAGTCTTTCGTATTCGCCGTCTGAACGCCTAGCTCCGGGTACACCAGGCTCGTCACAACGCGCCCGGTGGATGTTTGATTTAGCAGAGTCGAGAATTTTTTGGGCGAAAAGCGCGTCAGGAGACTGAAGAGGAGTACAAGGCTCACTAGCAGCACTATCGTTAGGACGATGAAGGCGGGGATGGCGTATATGATCTTGTATTGTAATCTTCGCTCATACATTGCGACTCGGTTACGTGTATTCGATCCCCCACCACTACTGCTGGAAGAGATGATGGCTGATTTCGTGCCCACCGTGCCAGTAGCGAGGAGTTCGGTGTATATGAGATTTATGATCTTATTCGCCGTGAAAGGCGACCGAGAAAGTTTCTGCCAGTATTGGAATAAGGCCATGTTTTTCTCGCCGGAGAACCTGTCTCCGGATTCAAGGCTTTCCAACCCGGATATCGAGCCGTAGACACTCTGTAAGCCTGACGCGATGGCGTCCGCCGAGGCTAGATTGTCGCTGTCACCAAGTTGGATGGCTGAAAACACGTTACCGGAGGTTGGGATCCAGAATTTCTCGGCGCGTAAGGTGTGGAGATCTGGCGCGTTTTCGAATCGGTTGTCTATCATGCCCCAGAGAGGCGCTGCATCGAAGCTGGACGCGTATGTCTTCTCCAGGCCCCAGAGTGGTTTTGAGGCGTTGTCCTTGTAGACTTTGTCTCTGACGTCTGTAATGCGGAGGTTGTCCAGTGTGGCTGTTCCATTGACTGAGAAGTCTACTGTTTTGACCGAGGCACGAGCGCCACTGGCACACACATAGAGGTTTTGTTTCCATCTCGATTGTGGCTGAAAGATTCGAGGATCTTCCGAAAATAAGGGCTGAGGCGCTCCGTAGAGGAATCCACATCGCACATGCACGAGCGAGATATTCGGTTCTCTTTTTCCGCTTGTTCCCTGACAGAGACGCTCTGCATCAGCCCAGTCCGATTCCGACACGCCAAGCTTCGCTTGTGCGGATGTTGTGATGTTAGATGAAAAATTTTGGTATTTGGTCGAAGTGGTTGCCAAAAACTTTGGATGGAGGATCGTGCCTAAGTCAATAGAATACAGGCTAGAGGTCCATTCTGTCTCAATAGGAAATCGGCGCCCCAACGATGTATTCCTTGGGCCCGTATTATTAGGGTAGGAGACATTTAGATAAAACATCATTAAGGTAACGCTCGCGTATGCTCCAAGATGGGCTCGTATCGAGAGGTCTGGATCTTGAGAAAGTTCAGTCTGGTCTGAATACGGTAAACTGCGCTCGGTATTTATGAAGCCTCCGTTGTCGATCAGCTCAACCTTGGAGTAGTTCAGTCCGTTATTTCCCATTGAGAACTCGAACGTCAAATTTGTATCCACACATTCAGTACGAGGCTCTATCCACGTAATATCCTCCGACCACCGACCACCAAGCGGCAGCTTTTCGGGCATTGTATGATTTCTGTAACCAAGTCCTCCATTGATGGTGTCGACAATGACACCCTCGAGAGCTTCGATTTTATTGTGGAGTATCACAGAGTCTAAGGACCGGTATCTTCCAACGCTATATGGAAGTCCTCTATCCACCTTTGGTATACTGCTGATGTGATCATTGTCAAGCGTCACTGCCCATGAGCGAAATTGGATATCGAACGCGCCGCTAAGCGTTGTACCCTCAGTCGCAGTGGAAAATATTTCAGTCAAGTTTCCAGGAATAGTGGTATTGAAGTACGCGTCAGCAGTAGTTGGATTGATTATGAATGTGTCTAGAATTTGAAGATGTGGTCAGCATGACTATACAATTTAGGAGACCTCATATAAAGCAATTCGTAGGTTTGTGGATCTTTTAGGTGGTAGGTCTGAGGAGGCGATCAAGAAATACCATTTGAAGCTATATAGTACGAGTCGGCTCCATCATTGCGACCTGGACAATTTCGAATTTGGAGATCACCGCAGATCCGGGTAAAGCGGCTGTATCTTGGAGGAGTGCCCAATCCGAAAGGTGATGGGTCTGCTTTGTATTGGAAAAACGGCGATGCCACGCTGTCAGCCTTGATAGTGTCGCTCAAACCAAGCGGCGTGATTACACCAGCAACACCGAGTAAAATCAAGCTCACTGTGGCTAGCCATGAGAGATAGGTCGCTCGGGGAAGAACGTGTTGCGTGGATGCAGAGTCTGCTCTGCATAAGGTAGGCCACCAGGATGACTGCACGCTCCGACCGATCACGGACCTGGCAACTCATCAGAAAGCATACTGATTTTACTCAAAGCAAAAGGTAGGAAGTAGGTCTCCTCAGGCGGAGCAGGACGGGCCGTCATCCTGGTCTGCTGTATCGAACATTAAGAGCTTAGCTTACCATGTGGATGCAGTATGACTATCGTGAAGGAAGCTTACTAGAATAATTATAATCGCCAGCGGTAAGAAGATTTGAGCTTTCCGGGTCAGAATTGCAGTAAGATTCGGTTGACCAGAACTTACCTAGGACAACTGCTAGAGCGATTACACCTGATGCCTGGCCTACTGTGAGGGACATTGCTCCAGTCTACATTCAAATCATTGAGGAAGTCGAAAAGACGGGGACGGCATGTGTTGTCCTTAAAGTCTCTCTCTTGTAACTAGATGATCTTCTCGCAGCTTTCCAAACTGATATAGTGCGGACCTAGCACAGCGAGAGAGCCTCGGGAGTCCATCGTAATCTCGGAAATCTGCGCATGCAATATGCATGTTACTGTTTCAGCCTTGCTAGACTCTCTGTTGTCGGCGATAAGTCTAGCAATCTTCCTTACTTTTTTTTATAACTTGCATGAAACTATTGCCTTGGCATCAAGCCTTGTTTGAGCCGTGGGTCGCAAGGCTTGCCAATGAGGGGCTCATCAACCGTCAAGTTGTCTTGCAATACCAGGATAAACCAGGTTAACGCCCAAGTTCTGGACTGCACAAGGCTGACTTCGCTTCCATCAACCAATCGCTTCTGATCTGACCGTGCAATCGAAAAGCCGTGTGTTCAAGCCTCTCAAGTTTGCGGCAGGCGATGAATTGTGTGCCACTTTTACATGATAGAGTTCCAGAACCTGCGCCAATTTCTCTCGCATCTCAATTTCACAGTTCAAGTTCTTCATTATTATTTCTTAAATGTCTTCAGAAAAGACCTTTTGAAAATCTCACCCGGCGCATGCGAAAATAGATGAAATAATGTGGAGACTATATTGGCTCCAAAATTTTGCCGTTCTACTGAGCGCTCAAACCATCACACCTCCAGCGCATCTCCGACAAGATGTAGCGTTCGCTCTCGAGCGTCGACAATCGATTGCCACTGATGAAAGTGCCTCTTCCCAGAGCTCTTCCTCAAGCACATTCTGTCTTCTCAGTAATCCTGGATGTAAAGAATCCTCTTCCATCTTCGACGCATGCAGCGCCCAGTACGCACCGGATTTCCTTTCCCGTCAATGGTGTGGATGCACCACAAGCATCATCAAACCTGCAAGAGAATGTCAAAGCTGCGAAATAGCCGCTATGGGCAGCACAACAGGCCTTTTCTTTGATGCGGTGAGCAACTTGAACTCAGTTTGTGCGTCTCTGTCCTACAAATTCGGGAATGCGACGTCAAGGCCATCGGATTACTATGATCCTACAGACTATATCAAAACGAGCTCTATCTCCTTCTCGGGTACTGCTGCTCTCACGAGTAGCGTTTCTATACCGACTGATAATTTCCTATCGGGCTGGATACAAGATGGGGCAACGGCGACTCCACCCTTAGGGCCTGCTGCGGCCACACCGACGAATGCTGCGGGCAAACGGGTTTGCGGCAACATCACGATTTTCTGGAGTTTCGGACTGGCTCTGCTGGTCAGCAAGGTAGCTATAGGGTGTTGACGTCTGCAAAAGATTGGGCACATGGCAAAAGCAAGGTTCCATGAAACTAGATTTCCGCATCCCTTCGTATTCATTTACTCCTGAAAATAAAGCACTAGATCAGGCGCACAGAGAAAAGCTGGCGTCTTTCCCGTCATTACGATGACATTGGGAGTTCCTTGAAAGTAGATGATTCATCAGAGTGTAAACTTTACAAGAATTAATTGCGCCGAAGAATATCGAATTTTATATTACACAATAAATCGAAATAAAAATGAAGGTGAATTTATTAGTATATATTTTTATTGTTACTTATATCTCCGTTTATATACTTTGTAGAACAAATTTTTTTATATATATTATTGTTGAACGCATGTTATGGGTGTGAGGGCACCGTGCCAGGGCACTTGGCCAGGGTACCTTGGCAACTCATTATGCTAGTCCTTATTTGGATTAGTCCTTGAGGTATCCTTATAGAGTGCTTCTAGATAGAATAACTAATAATACCAGACTTGAAATGATGCTCTTATATGTTGAGCCAAACGCTAGAGACGGTCTTATGAACAACAGAGCGGAGCTGGAGTCTGGTAAGATAATCCGCATGGCGATATCCATTTCCAAGGGTGATTTTGTTGTCCTGGTCGTCGATATTTGCATCCAACATACATGAACAGATGGCATCAGAGACGTGTTGGTCATCGTTGTGGCACTGATAGAGGCTGGTGACAGTCGTGACTGTCCAGCAGAGCCTAAGATCAGCCGCGAGAAGTCGACCGAGGGCACCAGACTGGCGTAGAGCGAGGTGGGGGGTGAGTCGTATCTGACCACCCTTCCAAACATCATTGAGGAAGTTATGCCCATGCCGAATTGGAACTAGAAGTCCCGAAGCCTTTCTCATAAGATCTCCAAGCTCGTGCGCGCCCAATTTTTCTCGACCTAGCCAATTGATTACCTCAACAGCAATTTCGCTAATACCACCTTCACGGAGGGCTCTAGCGAGGACAGTCGCGAGGTCAACACTTCGTGCCGCCAAGTCTAGAGTTGCAGTATGTTCGGCGCCCGGCATCACTCTAGCTCTTCAAAACGGTTTCTCAAAAAGCGGATCGAACTTGGTGAGCAATAGATAAGGAATGCGGAAGTTTAAGAAGCAAATAAGGCTACAGTGGCTTAACGCCATCTGATCGTCCCGATTTTCTTTCTAGAGCTATCCGAGAACGGAGTCCGCCCTTCCGACTTGAGAGTTCTAGCCTTTCACGAAGGGGCACTGGGAGCTCGTGGTATTCTAAGCCTGCAAAATTATCAAGAGCCGACGTCTAGGTTCGATGGGAATGCGTACGCTTTTAGCACGACATATCACCATGGAACGCTGATAATTTACGCTATTTGGCCCACTAGTCGTTATCGATCTAAAGATGACCGGGATCTCATACGTTATGATGTGGTCCTGATCGGAGCTTGGGTTATGAATAGCTGTCTCGAAGGGTACCAACAAGGTACGTTTGCATTCAGGAACGCAATGCACTTAAGCGAATATTGGAGAGATATGTTCATTAGTATCACAAATGCGAAAGGATATCACTGAGAGAATTACACGTGGAGACCGATTACTACAACCTTCTTCGACGAGTCAAGGCCCACTCCGTATAGCAAACGCTGCTAGATTAGATAATAAAAATTTAATAACTTCCACATACTTCCACGACGTCCTATTTCAGGCCCTGGTCCAAGGCTCACTTCCCCCAGCTCACCAATGAGTGTCTTTTCAGCCACCCGGACGCAATGGAAAGGCAGGCGCTGGAGGGTTGCCGTTGATAAGCCCACTGGCAACGTATTGAATGCATTTTTCCTTTGCGCGCTTGTTGTCTTTGCGTTTCGCTTGCAGGCAGATATTCTGTGCGCACCGTTCTTGTTAGCGTCATAGTGAATTTTCCAAAACAGCGGGTCTAAGGGAATTGGAGGTAGACGTACGCAGTCAGGATGATCTAATGTCCCATGGCAGAGGTAGAAAGCTCCCCACTTATCGTTAACGCAGAGCTAATCCATAGCTTTTATGGTCAGTACATAAATCAATGTCATGGACTAGAGAGCCAGAATTATGGACTTGAAAACTTACAGGCTGATTTTCTGTCACAGAACGCCATTCTGGCCACTTGGCTCTCGCAGCTTTGAGTTTGTCTGCGACTGGCTGTCTGATATCACAACCATTGGAGATATCATTGTGCCAGCAGATGCACTCTTGCCCACCACGTTTGGCGTTGAGGTGGGAATGCTCTAGCTTACTAGCAATGGCGCAGGGTACGGAGGCACAGAGGGAGAGGACGATGAGTACGGTGTAGAATGGAGCGAGCATCTGAACCCCTTTCGAGATGTTTCTTAAGCAAGGATCAAAGTGACTATGAGACCCGAGCCAGAATTAACAGGACATGGGCTTCTGAGTAATCTGGGTGTCTTTTGTCTAGAATAAGTGTTTCGAGCATTGTGACAAGAGAATTAATGGCTTTGTAGCTTATGCTTGCAGTATGTCTTATCCCCAGACAAAGAGTCTGCATTCTTCATTAGGGAGTTGTGCGGCAAGGAAGTATGCCACATGAAAGAAATTCATGCTTTGTGAGCACAGTGGCTACACCACAAACCCACGGAAAAAAAAATCTCCCTCGCGGTGATACGCATAGTGCACTTTTTGAAATCTCTCTATCAGAACACGTAATTATTCCACTATTTCTGGACCTCGGCAGTTAATTTGGGCTAGTCAGGTAATAATAGGGGCGAAATACAAAGTGATGGTGGTTTGAAGGGAGATTCTGAGGAGGCCTGCTGTACGGTACTACCTCCTTTAATGCCACCATGTCAGACCATGGTCATTTTAATATGTAAATGATGGTATGCATATCCACCTTATGTCCACGTTGTACAATTGCGAGGTAGCACGAGTTAGCAGAGCACAATTGCACACGCTGACGTACATTTACAAATCGACATAACGACTACCCACGTTTGACTAAGCAGATACCATGAGCTCGGACGGTTCCCCTGCTCTACCACGCAGCGAGATTCGACTCTCGCATAAGCAGGAGGAGACTCTTCCGTACACCTATGCTCACTTCCTAGGACGGGTGCATGTGAGGTGGTGTCCTCACTGCCATGAATGCAGGGGCTTGGAGAAAAAGCTTGCATGATCATATAAAGGCGCCCGGTCCCGGATTGGGCAAGGAACACCAGAAGATATAATGGCAAAGGGTTAGGATAGACGAGAAAGAAGGATAAATGTCAAACGCTTTATAGTCTTGACGGGCATTGGAAAAGAGGTTGTCTCACGTACAATGGATCTGTACCTTAGATCAAGATCGACGATCTGATGATCCATCTTTCAAGAATGAAAGATTCATCCTAATATTGCGAAAGAGTTGTGAAAATCGGAATTTTTGCTGCTCTAGGAGTAACATATCTCCACCGCGCAGCACCCTGAGAAGAAGACCCTGTGGAGGTTGCCTCTTGGATTGAAGGAAAGGCCGTGCAAGGAGTTGAGCAATTGAGTAGAGGAAAACCCCCGCAGAAAATGGGAGCATTTCTGCACCTATCGATGCTCTACCTAAGTTAAAGTACCTCCCATGTAACTACTTAGCCCTGCCACATACACATACATCTGAAATAAGCAGGAGCAAGTCATCGCGGTATCTATCATCGCCAAAACTGACCTCCCCCAGTGTCCGTTGCGTTCCTAAACCTGACCACTCGCTGCTTTAGCCTGAGCGATAAGTCAGCAACCCTGAACAATGGGTCAGTAGCCCTGAGCTGTGGCTGTGTCATTCAGCTCCTATCCTTCACACTCCTGAATCTGCTTATGCTTCACCATGAGCACAGTGCCTGGACCAGGTCTGTAAGCTACAGTAGTAAGTAGAAAGTATATTTACGGAGTGAGCATTTAGCGCGCAGGAATCGGTGCCAAGAAGGTGTGGCGTTTGGGGCAAGCGCTTTAGCAGTCGTCAGAGGCATTGTCTTTGGTTAGGCCGCGAGTGCGCCAAGACAAAGCACCCCTTAAACTCGCATACGTCAGTATGTGGCCTCAGCCATGGCGTTTTATTGAAACAAGCCGTGACCCGATATCCGAAAGAATTCTCCTTAAGAGCCTCCCAGCTTCTCCTTACTTCACCAAGAGTGAAAGGTATGCAGTACTGTGCACGGTAATCAAAAATATTCCCACCGAGAAATATAGATTCATTGCAGTGATTAGCAATTGGTAGAGCAGAAGGAATGGGAAGATTTTAACTTGAAGAAAAGGGAGCTCCCTTGGGGTTTGCAACATCCTCCACAAGGCTTCAAGCCGGATTTGCCGATTATAATCATACCTATAATAAAACTAAACGCCACGGTGTGATAAATTGAGCCAGCGTCTCAAATTGGAAAGGTTAAGACCTTCAAAATAGCCTTATAAACTGAGTATCTGCTGACCAGAAAGGTACTTATGGACCTACCTCCCCGTGCTCATTCTCTCTCTTCTCATCATTTTAGTCTCTCGTTGAAATACTACAAGTCTAGTCGAAATGCGCTTTTTTGCCAAATCATACGTTCTCGGTTTTCCTTTTTCAGCCTTCTACACGTACGCTGATGAATTGTTACAGCGAGATAGCGTTTCTTACGTCAACAATTGTCCAGTGCCCGAGCAAGTCACTGTCACCGTGACTGTGCCGGCCCCTGGATATAGCAACCTAGCGAACACAGATCCTCATCAATACCCAACACTTGCCGTACTTAGTACACCGACTCCGATCCCTTCGGAGTACAGCTCTTGTTTCGATCACAAGCTCCATTCCTTCACATATTCCTATAGCCATGACGGGCACCACTTTGCTGCTATAGAAGGCGAACCGAAGACGGGAGCCCTAAGCGCCAAAGCCTCATGGTCGGACAAGCCTTCATCCCTCGCTTACGTCACCAAATCCTCCGCCGTCGCTACATCTAACGAACCTTCGGCCTTTTCTTACTCCAATGGAAGTACATTGATCACGAAGGTTTCATCTTCTATGCTTTACAACAGCACCTCATCCAGTTCTTACTCCGGCACCTCATCAAACACCCCATATTATAATGCGACTTCGACAGCTCCGCAGAAAGCGTCAAATTCGTCAGTCTTACCAACAAATTCCACTTTTCCAGGCTGCCAGCCTGACTTTCAGCTTGATGGGGCTTCTGAGTTTGGCTTCAACAAGAAAAGTGCACCCTTTTCAGTCAAGATCGGGAGCTGTTCCAAATTTGATGTCGCCAATACTACTGCCTTTGCAAATTTAGTTCCGGTAAGTTGTTCCCTTAACATGAAGATATTCTCGTGATTGTCTTTCTCATTCCGTATCCGAGCTGTAATCTCGTTTCTAATGACAAAATAGATCGACGGAATAGGTATCACATCTGATAGCATTTCATTCCCCGGGTTTACTGCAGACTACGTCCTACTCTCCATATTTGCGTTAGATCTGCACGGCAACGCGATTTTCAAATCTTACCAGCTTCATTTTGGAAGTATTGATATGCCAGTCATGGTAGTAGGCCCTGACGACCAGCCTGAAAGTGGTGTTCTAGTATATGGAAATGCTACGATCTACCCTGGTGTTAGTCAAGAATGTACCACAGATACCTCAGGCCAATGTAGTCTGACCAATCTACCATCAACAACAATCGGCCTTGTGGCAAGAACAAACAGCAATGCGATAGCTGTCAATGGAATCGCGGCCACTACTGGTCAAATCACTCTCAAATTACTGTCTTTTACACAACCAAGTGGGAATTCAACCTTCGATGCTAATAACGGAACCTCTGGATGGGCTGGGGGAACTGTCTCGCAATCACTGAAAATCAAGAGGGATACCACGCTTACCCTAAGTACTAATGGACAGTACACTTTGCAGAGTGCAAGCAATAGCTTCAAAGTCCATCCCTTCACCAAGACAGCATACATCAAATACAAATTCATCACTTCAGAAGTTCCGGGAGGGTACTTTGGGTAAGGCTGAGTCGCCATTGTACCGGTCCTTGTACGCCTATTAACTAGTCTCTTAGGACCCAATTCAACGACTACTACTCCGTCACCATTCGATCAGATACCGGGGCCTTCGTAACAGTCACTAACAGCATGAACGCCCTTGGTCTTGGAGCTTTCGACGCCGCCGGCGCGACTGACTGGTTCACCCTCTCCCTTACAGTGCCAGCCGATACAAAAAGTGTCGAGTATGATATCGGCGTTTCCAATGTAGCCGACAATCTCTACGACTCGTCCGTCGTTGTCGACAAGGTCGGCGACCTCCAGTGTGACCAATGCGGCGACTGCAGTTCGTGCCCGAGCGATCCCATGTGCCAGTCATCCTGCACCAACCCACCACTCAAAAGCTGCGACTTCTACCGCAACTGCGCCGAAGGCCAGCTCGGGTGCGGGCCCAGCGGGTACCCCCTTGGCTACGGCGAAAAGAATTGCAACCGCTTCGTCAACAACCTCAAATACTTCAGCTCCGCCGGTCAGGACTGGATCTTCGGTACGATGCACTGCCTGCAGACAGCCATGGTCCCGGTGCTGAAACCCTGTACCGCGACCTGTTCGTCCTTCCAAGATGCCGCGTTCAACTCGCATCCGGGCTGCTATGTCGACAACGGATTCTGCGGACTGCAGTGTCCGGATGTGCTCGCCGTCCTTATGACGGTCAATACCGATCTGATCTCCTTGCAGAGCCTCAAGCAAGTTGCGCAGACTTCGGGTCTATGTATTGAGCATCTGTTCCAGACGCTTACGGGATGCACGGGAGACGTTCTCTTTGGAGCAGCGGCAGCTCTGCCGGGTGCGGGATTGGCCACGAAGATTGCGTTGACAGTTGCAAAGGCGTTGCTGAAGTCGGCTATCGGAGGAGACGCTGACTCATAGTAGAATGCATGTTCTCAGAATCACCCTATATACCTTCCTATCCAATGAAAACATTGTCCGCACCATGGATCTGGAGAAAGTCTCCCGTTCCCCTTATCAAGACCTGGCTGCAGCATCCTCTTATTCCTGCCTACATAAACCTAATACCGATGCCTTCAAAACCAAATACCCTACTCTCCGATATCCACACTTGTCCTACCATGACAAGATGTGGCTGTAATTTTCTCTACTACGCGTAGATGAGCCTGATATCTGCTCCGACCAAAGGGGAAACACCGCGCGGTAGGAGTTGTGTGGTTGGAGGTTAGATAGATCTCCCTCGAATGGGAAGTGCATTTTTTGGTAATCGTATGGAGGAAGATTAGGGATGTTGAACACAATCGGTCGCTATGTAGATGTGCAATCGATGCAGGAGCGAAGTTGGATGTAGAAATGAGAGCAGTGCGGAATAAGATCGGTACGAAGGTGGGTCAATGTAGCTTATATACTGGTTGGGATCAGCTATTTCCCTTTTGCATCCTTTGATAGTCCTGCAACAAAAAAAAAATCCAGTATGCTCGACAAATAAAAAAATAGATTAAAATTCCCTTCGCCCGGAGTCGATCCGGGGACCTTCCGGTTAATGGCCCTGATTGGGCGAGCAATTACAGCCTTGGAGTAATTTAGTTATCGATCAGCAAACGTGTGCCGCGGTGAAACGAACCGGACGTGATAACCAACTACACCACAAAGGGCGATCGTGTTCTTCGATCAAACTTTTCATAATATATTTTCGACGGGGCGTCGAATTTCGGCGGGTATAGTTTTCGGCGGGGTGTCGAATTTCGGCGGGGTGTCGAATTTCGACAGGCATAGATTTCGGCGGGCATAGTTTTCGGCAGCCACTAGATTTTCGACAAGTACTCGATAGACATAATTTCGATAGATAAAGATTTCGACAGGGATAGATTTCGACAGGGATAGATTTCGACAGGGATAGATTTCGACAGACGTAAAGTTCAACAGGATGTCAAATTTCGACGGGCACAAAGTTCAACAGGATGTCGAATTTCGACGGATTTGCACGACCTGAGGCCGCCGTTTGAGGTGTCGCAAGTGTTTTCCGTCGGGATGCATTCGCAGCGGGCGAGTTTGCTCCGGCAGTAGGCCATGTTGATCTGGGGTGTCGGCTTTGTGCCGGCGCATTTATATTCATAGCAAGATTTAGGCTTGCCGCACATATTCGCGCTGAGATTGTATTGGCAGCCAAGCTATTTCCCTCCGTAGGACTGAAAATGTGGCAGGGAATAGCACTGGACGCAGACCGGCTTGCTTGCTTGCCTTGGGACCGAGAAAGCTATAGCCAGCGGTCAAGGCCAGTGGAGGCGAGGGCGATGAGAAACCAATTCCTCAAATGTATCTGATTGATTGCTAGGCTTTAGGCTGAAAGGACCACCAGGAACGCAGTTGGAATGCTGGAAGGTGCAAGGTCGTTATATCGAAGCTCTCTGGGTGGGCGAGGGCCTTTATATACCTCTAGAAGGTGGCCTGTGCACTGGTGAAGTGATATAGAGCGTGTACGGCTGTACACGCGTGGGTGCACGCGTGGGATCACAGGGGTGAAAAGTCACATCACCAACTAACGCGTCCGATGCGTGAACCACCCCCGGAGGTGAGGCAAAGGCGACGAGCGAGACTCGCCCGCCAACTCGGGTCAGGAAACGTTCAGCCGTGCTACATAGAACACTCCCCCCTCCCCCCTTTAAAAACTTATAAAGGAACATGCCTTCCTAACATTACTACCCTCCTACACCCTCCTCGCTTAGACGAAAATCCTATCCTACGCTTGGGTTTGCAGAGGTCAGTGATTTCCTTGAAGCTATGAGAAGACTGCACAGTTCCAAGGTTCAGGAGGAGTTAGAGAGAGAGGCTATCTTGGAGTCATTGATCACAGCACACATCGCGAAGTGAAAGGATTTGGATTGACAAAATCGCACTAAACCATCCACCTTCCTCCATCAGCACTTTCTGACCCGTGTACGTACAAGATTCACATCTCAGCCATGGCAGCAAGCACAGCTCGAAGTGGGCGCAAAAGAAAGGCAAGGGGGACCTCCACTCAAAACACCAACATTAGAGATCTACACCCCTCGAGGCTGGATAACGAAAGTCATAACCAATCTAGTCCTTAACGCTGGCGGGCGCTTGCATATTAATCAGATTGGCCATGACTTCTGCTACCCCTGCCTCGCCTGATCCCCACCACAAATCCAAGCTCTTTTGCCAAGGCAGACCTAGTAGTTCAAATCCAACATCATATTCTCCCATCTTTTTTGCTTGCGCTCTCCCCTTCATTGCTTGCTCTAAAAAGTCGTAGTCCAGTCTGAAAGAGATAGTCTTCAGACCGCACCACAGCCGGCTCTAATAAACCGCAGTGAGCATGCATAACCCACATCATTTCCCGAAAAACTCAAACAATGAACAAGATTTTCTTGCTTCGCGAGAGAAAGGAAATGCTTGAGAACTACTTTTACCCCTCGTCCCGACCCCTATCCATTTTATCCCCCGTTTTAGTGATTAAGGAATGTGTATTGTTGAAATTTTTTTAGAACCGCGTTTTTGGATTGATAGTGATAGAATCAAAAATGCAACAAACACGCTTGCTTGCAGATGCTGAAATTGACAATGAACGAAGAATCAAAAGCAACGCTAAATCTGGTATCACAGGCAGTCTTTATGAGGCTGTTACAGGATTGGGTATCGTAGTAAGGATACATGTCATCGGCGGGACTTAGGGATGTCGTCTGGGTCCAACAGACTTAATACCATCCCTGGGGTTGTGGCTGAAGTTGTGGTTGGTTGAAGGTGAAGGTGAATTGTGGTGTCTCATCATTCGTCGGGCTAGGTGTAGGAGGGGCTTTGGGATGACCTCCTGGAAGAGGTAATTGGTTGATTTTTTGTTGCATCCCAAAGTATTCGTCTTCAGGTGTCTCTGGTGGCGTGGGATAGCCATAGGCCATGTTGGAGCTGCCAGCCTGTGGTTTCTGGGGCGTCGAGAAGCAAAGATCATTAGTGTACGTCGGCTTCTCAGTATTTGCAGTAGATTTGGCCACAGGAGAGACGGGAGACGGTATAAGTGTTGCTGCAAGCTGTTGGGCGAGGTATTGATCCAGAACGCGGGCGACAGATGAATACCTAGCTGACATGTATTTCCTAGATGCGATATTGGATGGCCGATGGATTTTTTGAGAAAGTTCGAGCACAGTGTTGTGGCAGAACTGTGAAGCGAATTCATTTTGACGTGGATGGGGTCTGCCGAGAATATGACGGGAAAGGGCAAGGGCAGACAGAGCCATCGTCGAGGCCATCTTCGAGACAAACTCGCGATGAAATAAGGCAAGTTCCAGTATGTACAACGCAAGGTTCTCTGCTTCAGGGTCGTACACGTTGTCCTTCACTGCAAGTCGAAGAAAGCTATCCACAGTTGGATGACCAACGGTCCATCCTAGGGTGGAGAGAACATGCCACTCCATCTGCAAGAACATGTCCTCCTCATAAATGGAACAGCACATCGACTTGAGCTCCTGGATAGTCGGAACTCGCTCCTTCTTGTCCCCATATTTTGAAGCGATAAGCAGAGCAGCGCAGCCGACTAGCTGGTAGTGCCTTTTGTACACAACTCTCTTAGAGCAGTACCGATCGAGAAGATTGACGGTGAGGAACAGTGTCTCCGGGAGAAGCTGGAATGCGCCATGGGCTTCAATTAAGAAGTCCAGGAGATAAGGCCGCATGAACCATTGAATCTCCGATTGGATATCGATTGACTCGACGTCAGGGATTGTCTCAGCCTTCCTTCATGTCAGTATCCGCTGAACACCAAGGTCAACAGTTCCTTACATCCATATGCAGCATGTGCTCAAGCATCTCGTTTTGGTACTCCGCTGCGTCTAGTCTTGAAAGCTCGCTGGCTAGTCTGTGTTGACGTTGTCGAGCGAGTTCCTTCGCATACTCTTGAGCAGCATGAGCAGCTGCCTTCTTGGTATCACTCTCAAAGATCTCCGTCACGCCACCTGCTGCACTAACCGAAAAGAAATTGTTCTGCATCTTGTCTTGAAGGGATAGACTCAGGAGCCACGGGTAGATTAACGGAAAGAAAAGACTGTAGTTGGTCGAAAGAATGAGACCAAGGACGAGGCAGCAAGAAACGACAGGCTGTAAAGAGTGACAGCCGGGAAAGATCGTAGGGCAATGAGCGTACTAGTTGGACGGGATCGACGACGTAGACCAGGATCAGGGCTGGAGGCGGCCAGGAACCAGATATAAAGTTCTCAGAACCGAAAGCTGATAAGGAATAAACTCATTAGCCTTGGAATCTCCCGCAAGGGGACTGGCTTGGAAAAGGGGGAGAACGACGGTGATCTGGCTTGGATGACTTTTACCTTGACTGAACAGCACCGAAACAGCTAGAAACGACCCTTGCCGTGACGAAAGTGATCTAGCATCTAGTCGACAACTTGGAATGGACAGTAAATTGATTGAACCGTGCCTCGAGTTGGCAAATATGAGGTGAAGGTCGAGTCAACGCCTCCAACCTAGCAGGGCCAAGTCTGAAAGGGTAAAGCCAAAGTACCGGAATGTGGAGGTCACCACTGGGGCACGAGCCTGAAGTAAGGGTATGAATGTTAATCCAATTGGTGGAGATGATGGAGAATGAGTTTCACTCACAAAAATCAAGCCCTTCTTCGGACAGTGCAGAGGTAGTGTTCCGTGATGGGTGTCGGGGAAAACACAACACTCAACAGATCTGTAGATTAAACAGAGCAAGTTAGCCGCAACGATCTGTAAGGAAACGCTGAAAATGACATAACCCCTCGGTGAGTAGTGATATTGATGTGATCTTGAAACCGTAAAGAGATGGATCTAGGCTCAACCCTCGTGGTCCTGTTCGGATTCCAAAGGATCGTCAATTCTCCCCATGATGACAACAGAACTCGACGATAACGTTGATCACCATCCCCATTCAGAGCGGCATATCTTCAACAATCTTTATGCTATCACAACGGAAAGCGATGATAAGAAGCCTGCCGTATCCAGCCTTCAAAAAGACTGGGGCTTTCTTGATTTTTTCAAATTCAGCAGTTGCAGATTGATGCCCTTGGCCTTCATTTCAGAGCAGACAAACACTGATGGTGTCAAAGCAACTCTCAAGGCCGAGCAGTGCGTTCTACTTCGGCTTTCATAAGAAGCTTTTGGCTTCAAGGCTTAAGATATTCTGTAATTGTTTCCCTTCCTCTCCAAACCATGGTCCCTAGCTCCTTCATTGTGATATTCAAGCTCCAATATTCATGACTTCGGGTTGTTGGGATTGGATAAGGAGTTAAGGGTCCGACTTCAAGGTGGCTGACCAGGGATTTGAGGGAACGAATTAGATCAAGCTCACCTACCCAACAGAGTCACAAACAGCAGGCCAAAGAAGCCAATGAAGGTTCAATTGACCAATATCAGACACTTTTACCAGCCCAAAGATTCTTCCCAACCAATTCTACACTGGCTGCAGATACCCAACAAGGAGGCTGGACACCGGAGGAGCGATAGTCGGGGAGGAGAGGACGGAGAGAGGGAATGGCAACGAGTGCCGGAGCCACGAACAACGCTTGTCGAGTGGGTTGCTGACCTAGGGTCTGGCAACGTCCTGCAAAGCCTGCACCGGACAGCCAGTAACAGCTCGACAAGGGGGACAGTGGCCCAATTCCTCCCTGAGACGGAGGGAGGATGAGGAGGGGAGGAGGGAGACGGGGAGGAAGAAGAGGGTTGAGAGGTGAGAGGAGAGTTGAAGGTTCTCCGAAGGTGTAGAGAAAGAGAAGGAGAAGGAGAAGGAGAGAGGAGAGGTTGAGGTTCGAGGAGGTGAAAAGACATGGCCATGTGGGATTGGACGGCCGAATTGGGACTGGCGGGGAAGAGGATAGCATCCAGAGCTAGCAGAGACGGCAGCTCACAGCAAGGCAGGGTAAGACCACACCAGAGTGATGAGACCAATTACCCCCGGGAGACCAGGGTGAGGGCGCTGGGTAAGGAGGGGGAAAAGGGCCTCTCCAAACCAGCCCCCAAGGCGGGAGATACGGGGCTCTGGTACGGGCGCGCCTCAGCGATCATCAACGCCGGCAAGACGAGTGGCTGCGCGGCCGCAGGATGCAGCCGGCCAGAGCCTGTCATGACCCTCCGCCCAGCGGCGCCCAGACCGACACCAAATTCCTCGCCCGCCCACTCACGCTGCCTCGCTTTGCTGCTTTCCCGGTGGAGCTGCTGAAGTGGCCCGTTTTGCAAGGTCGCTCCCTGTCGTCACGCTGTCGCGAAATATCCGTACGTGTGGACACGCCAAAGGCGCGCTTAAAGTTGATTGATTTCCCCATCGAGGAATTTCCCTGGCCGTCACCTAAACGGTGCCATACAGACGTGATTCTACCAACTCTACTCGAAACCTTCTTTCCATCCCGAGGCCGACTCTTGACAGCCAACCCCACGTTTTGCTCCCAACCACCCACCGCGGTGGGTATTGGGCACCTTGAAGCATAAACGCACTCGTTCCTGCACCAGAGATAAGATTTGCTGAGCCAACTACTGGTCATTGACACTGCTGCCATGATGTACATGCAGTCATGCACAGTGGATGATCGGAACCAGGTTATATCCGGTGGATCGATGAGCTGGCTCGCTGGGACCCGCAGAGTGGCCTTGCCCATTGCATGCTAGCAGCGTCGAGACAAAAAAGGGGACTGACCGCACGACGGGGAAAGCCTGATTGTGGACGCGTTCAAGGACGATGATGATAATCTGCAGGCACTTTGGCCAGATGCAATAGTAGATCGCGTTATGAGCCAACGAGGCCACTGCTGTCACGATGGCCGCCGCGGCCGCCTCTACACCCCCCGGGAAAGCGCCCCAAGACCGTGGGCCGCTAGATTCGTTAAGCATGTCCTAAGGATGCTGCGGCACCTCTTGCAGCCAACCACTCTTCCCTGGGCTTTCTGCCATCGGCTCCAACAATATCTCTCAAACTTGATTCCTCCCCGTCCTTGCAGATGCAGGCGCAGCGACTATCATCACCTCTGCCGTCCTTTCGTAACATCCATTCCCGGCACGGCGAATTGGCGAAGAGTCCGACATTTCCCTCTGCCCAGAAAACATCTAGTGAGGGCCAAAGGAGTTACGAAACAACCTGGTCTGGCTGCAAGGTCGATCTGGCTTTGATGTTTCTATATCCGTGATCCCATCGTCGCGTGCCTCGAAATTACAGACAATCCTTTCTTTACGTCAGATTGAGGGTGGCGTCTTCGATAGACAAACAACAATCTCGGGGGATGGACAACAACAAGAACGTTTTTCCAAAAGCACGCGAGAGATGGGTGATACACCACGACAACCACGCCACCTTCCTACCTCATCGCTGACCCGAGATCCATTATCCATCCCGGGCCGGAAGCCTAAATCCCCAGCCATGAAGGGTCCAACACAAATTGAGGGCTGAACAGCCCGCTGTCTCTAACTTGGCGAGGTCACGATGTGTTTACTCAAGCCAACGCGCGTGCATTCGTATCGAATACTGCCGAAATTCAACGTAGCCTTGTTGTTGAATACGGACGTTGATGCCTACAAAATTAGATATCCGATCTACGTATCTCCTATTGCTCGCATGCAGACCATCGAGAAACCATCGCTTACGGCGAGTAACCGAGATGGCTCAAGCCACCACTGCAATCCCTCGCGTTTCTTCTTATTTCTTACGGAGTTAGGTCCCCTATGTAATCACATTAGACGCGCTGTATGACAACAATAAACAGACATGGCATCGGCGGTAACGTGATGAGCTCATGTTCAAAGCTTGAGATCCATGCAGCCCCTCGCTTCGTAGTGCAATACCGTATGTGTTTTGTTATACCTTCTTATCGTCGGTGAACCACGGTACGCGAGCTGTCAAGCATTCGCTTCTGCTCAGCATAGACCCTTTGTCGACCTTTGCTCTCTCCCAGCCCCATCTGTCACTTGGAAGGAAGCGGAAGTCACCTCAAGCGAAGAGATAGATGATCAAAAACGTTTCGGCTACTGCAAACCATCCGGTGCTCGTCACGAAGGGGACCGAGCCTCACAAAGTTTGAGATCTACCGAGGGTCCATATGGAGACGGCCAGCATTGTTACGCTGGTGGCGGAACAACAATCTTGGATGGGCAGACGCGTCGGACGCGTTAATTGGCAGCTATCCCTGCCGTGCGCGCTTATAAGCCGTCGATCTTCGGGGTCCCCCAAGTCAGCAACGAAATTTATCGGGTCAACAATCTACCTCCCTGTCTTTGCTTTTGCGGAGGCTTCGTCGAAGTATTGAAAAAGCTTTCCACCCGGCCATGCAAGCTTATTCCTTTTTGCAACTCTGCGCCATGTTGGGCTCACCTTGACGATCTCCGGTCCTAACTGAGCCACCGTGCCGCTTGTCATTGGTTTATTTTTCCAGCACCAGGCCCTCCACCCAGCTTCGCTCCTGAGACAAGGCCAACATCCTCCATCCAGGGGTATTTGGTGCCGCTCCTCGCCGACTCTTGCTGTGTGACTGTCACCAGCCGTCGTCGACGCCGTCGGCATTGACATTGAGCACATACGAGCTTATCCGGATTTCCCTAAAAAGGCGAGGTTGCTTGGCATCCCCGCCCACTGTCACAGTCGCTGCATCACCATCACCCGGCATCAAATACCTGGTTATCTGTGCCGACAGAAACAGCGGCGCTGACAAGATCAGCTTCATTAGAAATCCTGCCACCTTGCTTCATCTTGTTTGCTTACATCTTTTTTGGGAGCTGAAATTGCAACCTGAACCATGAATGCAACTCCGCTGTTAAGTTTCGTACGACGATGCGGACGCATGTCACCGCTCGCGGTCCGTGTGCTGCCTGGATGCGGCGGCTGCGAGGACTTTCTCTAATGAGCTTGCCGGTCGGTGTGGAAGGCGTGCATATGTGCAAGAGAGCACAACATCGACATGACATGGCCTTTTGCCTATCGCTATCCCTCACATCCCATGGTCTTAACTGCTTGATACTGACATGATGGGATAGACAGACTTCTATAGGTACGACTTACCAATCTTTTCGACCCGCATCGGCCGTTGAGCCCCAACATTGAACCTACAAACCATGATCTGTGCACACGTTCTTCATCAGGATCCGATGCCGTTCAGGAATACTCACCCAACAAAGAACTTAAAAATCAAGTCTTACAACAGCCTCAAGCTGTAAAAGATCGGACAAAAACGTTGCTATTTACATCTGCCCGCAGCTGGTCCAGCCCAAGCAAGATGCTGCTGAGGTTTGAGGGAGCGTCGGCTGGGTCCCTGCCCACTGTTCCTCTTCGAAGGTCTGCCTACTGTTCCTCTTCGAACGTCCCTGCCTACTGTTCCTCTTCAAACCCAAATACCATCCACAGTCTCGTAAACCTTTATTGGGGATGCTTTTACCTTTTCAGACCCATGTCGTTGCAGACCTCTGCAAGATGCCTCTCTACAGAAGTGTTCTTCCTCTTCAGAGCCCTACGATGCATTTACATCACTCGTTCTGAATGTATTACCGCTATGTAGGACGGGAGACAAGGCTCTACCAGAGAATCCATCGCGACCGACAAAGGAACACAATCAAGAATGCAAACCAAATGAACACATTATTATGTATTTAGATTATCAATATCACTATCCTCAATCCTTTTCCAATCTTCAAGCACACGCTTGGGGTATCATATCATATCATATCGTCCCATCTCATCCCATCTCACATTATCCCATCATAACCATCCACCTCTCCACTCAACCCGCCCACTCAACCAACACTCCCTCCCCATCAAACCTCAACATCTCCACCCCCTCCCTCCCCCTTCCCCCCTCCCTCCTCCGTGTAACCCACACCTTCCCCTGCCCCTCATCAACCACCGCCTCCTCGATCTCCGCATCCCTCGCCCCCCACCTTTGCACCAACTCTTCTCTGTTCATTTTCCTCCGCGAGACTTCGTCGTCGCAGGATACGAGGACGGAGGAGGCTATCATGTGCTGCGCTGACGAGCCGGTTAGGAGGGCGAGCGCGGTGGATCGTAGATCGTGGCTCGATGGTGAGGTGGATGAGGTGGATGATGGCGAGGTTGGTGGGGAGACGGGCGAGGACGGCATGGCGGAGTGGGGCTTGACGGGGAAGAGCGGGGGGGAGATGGAGCGCTTGAGAAATTTGTTGCGGATGGAATGTTTCGATGAGGACGGCGTTCTGCAGGGGTGGTGTTTGCTGGAGGAGGTGGAGGAGGAGGCGGAGGAGGTGCGGCGGTTGGGGATGGTTGTGACTTGGTAGAGCATTGTGGGTGAGTGAGTTTGCTCTTGGTGGGGGTTTGTGTTTGGTAGTTTGGTAGGTTGGATTGTGCTTGATCTCAGGGAGGTAGATTGTAGCTTGTAGTTTGGGCTGTTCTCAACGCGGTAGCTTGCAGGTTGCAGGCTGGATGGTGTTTGTTCTCAGTGAGGTAGATTGCAGATTGCAGATTGCAGGCTGTAGCTTGGTTTTGTATGTATGTGTAAGCCAAGAATCGAATCTCTAAAATCAGGCCAAGCCCTCATCTTATACCCAACCCCAAAATGCTGCCTTGACTCACCCACCCACCCACCTGACCATATCGTAAGGTATCTATCTCCGTCAGCCGAAGTCTAGTGGGATTAGTATACACCACTCGGGGCTTACGTTAAGCCATAACCGCGCGCTCTTACGGCCGCGGGCGCGGCGCAGCGAAGGGGGTGTCGGCGTCTCCTATCGCCGAGAGCCAATCAGGGGAGACCGGGGGTGGGGATCGGAGGGATTCGTTGTGTGCGGTTTTGGGGATCGGGGAGGTGTGGCGCAAGGGGTTGTGGGGTTCTGGGGTTTTTGGGGGGGAGCTCGGGGCCGACGGGGACGGGAGCAAGGGAGGGAGAGAGGGTGAGGCGCGTCATGGGGGGTTGGCGAGGGTGAGAAATGCGTTTAAGCAACCTTTTTTTTTTGGAAAGAACTCTGGGTCAGAGAAGTTCTGAAAATTTTTGTGTCCTGAGTTTCGCTTCATCGACCATTCATGGTTGGTAATTGTACCAGTGGCAGCCGCGACCTTCGAAATTCACTTTGCTGCGTGATGAAGCCGCTATCAGTTGCTTATCAAGATTTTACCTTCTACGCCTTCTGGGAGGCGAAGATTCTGAAAGGAAAAACATTTTTCATGCAGCGCTTCGAGACCTTACGTTATCGTCCTGTGGAAATGTTCCGTCGAATTTTGACGGTTGGACTCGCGGTATCTATCGTCCAGGCTCTCGATACCCTATCATGCAGATTTCCAGGGGTGATGGACTGTGTAACGACCGGCCTGTTCAATTCAGGTGTAAAGCTCAGCCACCATGATGCGTGGTGGTTGCGTGCAGCCTTGCGCTGGATGCCCAGGTTTGAATGCATTTTCCTCCATTTCGTGTCATTGTCCATCTTCTCCTCTTTTCCACGTGTCCTCTGTTGCTCCTACCTAAAAAGTATCCTTCACTTGCTCCAGCAATATCGCGCTCATTCTTCTAAGTTGGTGTGATGCTGAGTCCTGAACACGATGATTTTCGACGAGCCTCCAAGCCCGGACGCGCGTTGGCAACCAGAGCCTAACTCTCGGGGCACATTTTCGATTCTGTCAAGTAGTCTGATTACCCTGGGTCTTTGTGTATGGACTGCCGTACATTTGAATATACCCGACAAGGAGGAGATAATCAAGCGACCTAAATGGGACCCTCAAGGATGGCTTACAACACAGCAGTGGCGGAAAATCGGTTGGATGAGCCTGGGAATGCTGGCGCCCGAAATGGTATGTAGTAATGTATCTTTCTCCTAAGTACAATTGCAGTACACGCTTCCGAGACTTCATAACTAACGTGTGCAGGTAGCTTTCACAGCTTGGATGCAATGGAGAAGTGTTCGTTCATTGACACGTGATATAAATAAGTTAATTAGCAAACAGCGTCATGGACTGACGTCTAGTGAAGGAGAGGCTGTGGAATCGGACATTGAGCGTGGTGCTTTACAGGACAAGCCACTCCTCGCTTTGAAAGACAAAAGCTGGACTTCCGTGCATAGTTTCTATGTCTTGATGGGAGGCTTCGTTTTTGACACCTCAGATTTACCGGAACATAAGAAGTTTCTACCAGACTCTCGAGACCGGCTTACGCTTTCCATGGATGCGCTGTATCTCGTAGCTCAGCATGATCCTTCACTCCTAAGCGTCCCCTCTGCGGCCGAAATATGGGATAAGAGCAAAGCCAACGGTCTTACCAAAGCTATTGCCTGTGCACAGGCGAGCTGGTTTCTAACTCAAGTCATTTTTCGTCTTTCTGAAAGATTTTCTGTTAGTCTCCTAGAGCTCAATACGGCAGTGCATGCACTTTGTGCCCTTACAGCGTATTGTCTATGGTGGAGCAAACCATTCGATATCGAGGAGCCCACGTCGATCCAGGGGCAAGATATGCATCAGATCTGCGCCAAGCTGTCCTTCAATTGGAAGAAAAAAAGGCTTCTAAAACTATACTCGTCTAACCAAAATAAACATGTTAGCCAGACTGGCATTTCGAATTCTCCAGGGATCGCAACAGGGCTCCTCGCGGCTTCTGAAGCCGGTATAGCGGCCTCTCAGCCTATGTTTCGTAAACTCTGTCGAGATTCGAAAGTTGGTCGCCATTATTACCGGCCTCAAAGTGGGCGCATACCGGATTGGTTCATGGAAGAGAACCGACCCATTTGTTATCATTCCGTGCAAGATTACAATCGCTGGATCCTAGTCTCAGATGGATGGGAGAAATACGCAAAAATGTCTCAATACACAGCGATTGAAGATGCTGTGGGACAACGAATGAGAAACTGGCCAAGAGCGAGAACTTTGTATGGGAAGACTTGGGCCAATAACTACTACGACATTCCTTTCACATCCTTCACTGTCGCTGGACTTGTCTATGGAGGTATACACCTCCTAGCTTGGGAAGGACCGTTTCATACACACATCGAGCGCTTGCTTTGGCGTATGTCTGCTATCACGATAGCTGCTTCGGGTCTGGGGTTGCACGCCCTAGATGGCGTGGGTGATCAACTAGACAAGATGAAAACGCCCAATCCCCGACGACTTGGTGAATTCTTGTTGAAGAAATGTTATCCGATTATTTGGCTAGGTCTTCTCGTTGCTGGTGCGCTGTTCTACCTCTTTGCTCGAACCTTCCTCGTCGTTGAATGCTTTCTTTCGCTTCCTTACCTGCCAGATTCGGCCTTCAAGCAGCCTCAATGGTCTTACTACTTTCCGCATATCACCTGAGCAGGTACTCAGTGCTTCGTCTTTATCTTTACGATTCGCCAGAGAAACTGGGACCTCGAAGTCAACGGGCCTGTCAAATCGAAATTTGCGATCTCTATGCCATTTGGCTACCAACCTTGCATTTTGGGTTATTGATCAAAAGAATTATCGACGTTAGATCGCTCAAGAGCCTGGAAGTCCGGGCCCGTAACTATGGAGCTCTTCTCTCCGCAACGCTCGCCACTTCGTAATGAGTTCAATGGCATATCATTGCTTAATAATCAACATAATTTTACTCATACCGAATCACCTCACCTCGACCGTAACATCTCGGTCCTAGTTCCCCTCGTCAAACAACCATTCACCAACCGCTCAACGCGACCCCTCCCTCTCCAACCACGCCAAAACATCCCCCCACCCCCGATCCGGCGGAGAAACCGGATACCACCCCCTCACCACCCTCACCACCCTCCCCTCCCTCACCGCGAGCGTCAGCCTCCTCACCACCCTGGCCCCCCTCCCACTCAAACATCAACAACCCCACCGCATCCACAAGCCCACACCCCTCATCGCTCAACAACTCATACAGCAGCCCCAACCTCTCCCTCACCTCCCTCTGACACCCGCTGCTCTGCGTCGACAAGCCAAAGAGATGCTCCAACCCCGCGGCGCGCAGGGCGGGGAGGTTGTCCCGGAAGGAGCAGGCTTGGGGAGTGCAGCCGCGGGCGCCCGAGATGGCGTTCCAGGAGGGTGGGACGGTTTCGTGGGGTGCGGCGGTGCGAGGGTAGTAGAAGAGGATTGTTAGGCCAGGGGGAGGGTAGAGAGGGTGATTGGGTAGCTTGGGGAGCTGGTAGGGGATGGGGGGGAGCGAGGTGTTGGGGAGGTGGGCGCTGGCGTTGTCGTCGACGGGGGTGGGGAGTTCGGGGGGAAAGGTTGTGTCTGGGAGGTGGAGTATGGAGTTAGAAGATTTGCTTGCTCTTCTTGGTTGATTTGGGGATTGGGGAGGTTGTTTATCATCGGGTCTGGGGTCACTCACGGGCCATGTCGTGCGTAGGGAACGATACTCGGACATGATTGGAGAATCGTCTCGTTTGGATATGTGCTAAGATACCAGAAAAAGATCCAAACACCCTCTTCCTCCCGATGTAGCGTATTGCTCTGCCACCATGCCTCAGAAACCTCTTGGCCAACTCCAACAAGATGTAAATACGCACGCACTATGTCGTACTTTCCAGCTCGCCCCAACCGCCTCATCTCACATACTAGGCTTTCCTTCCCTGGAGCATTCTGCTCGAACACGTCCCTCTACTAAAATTTGGTCGTAAGAAATACAGCAAAAGTGCTCGTTGGAGATGGACGGAGATCGCTCAACCCCAACAACAGTTACCGCGATCCGAGATCAGAGCCATGTATGTATCTGGTCGAAATGCCCATCCGATAACGACAGCAGCCAACAGCGTCGATCGATAGAGGACGGTAAGAAAAACTTCACCCGCTGGCAGGGTTTGTGTCAGAGCCAGAAAAGTCTGCGTCGTGCCCGGATGAAGAAGAGATTGATCCGGCAGGTACAGTACGTTTGCGTACGCTGTTGAGGCTGAGTAGCAGAAACTATAGCCAAGCCGATTAAGAGGCAGGTGCCCGCCAGGGTTAAGTATTAGGCCAGGTACGACTTCTGCCACACAGCCTGATGTCAGGTCGGCGGCAAAAAGGTCCGCCGACTATAGGTAGGTGGGGCCGAACGATACTGTCTTACACTAGCCTGGTTGGTACTAGTGAACAATGGAATTTTCTAATCGCGTCAGTTGTCGCGTCCGGACGACGACACTATGTAGACCTCTTGACACCTGCAGTGCAGCATCAGAAGCTTTGATAGAGATCACAACTCGAGAATCAGCTGAGAAACCGCAGAAAGATCACAGCTTGCCGCCGTGCTGGGTTAATCGTCAGGCACTGCAGGGGTTACCGTACCACCGCTTTCGAAGCCGCAAGGCAACCGCCTATATTAATAGTAGTTAAGGCTCAATGGCTTGTCGGCCACCCTCATCCCCCCAGTTTCCGTTTCCCATCTTGGCAATCTCGTCACTATGTACGGAGTTGGCGAGTTCTAATTTCCTTGTGTTTTCAAATCTTGGACTATGCGAAGTATCCTGCCGATCTCTGGACCAAGCGGTTATCCGTTGTGCACTTGATTGCGACAGCCTGAGCATTCCAACTTTCTTCGAAGGGCACTAGTGTCCGTTTTCCACCATGATCCCTGGAAATTGGCCAACTCATCTTGGTTCTGAGTGGTTGACTCCTGCAGTATGGCCACTGAAGCCGTGTGGGAGCTCGCTCCTACAGCCGCCGGCGGCTCATCTAAAATGGGAGATAGTCCAACCTTCTTCTGCGCATGAAACAATCCCAGTATGGTTCAGGGCTTTTATGGCTAGCTTGGACTTCCTATTGTTCGGCAATGGTAGTGGCTCTATTTAGGTAAGTCGTATCCTCCATGGCTCTGAATGCCTATTTTCTTGATCTTGTTCAAAAAGATCCTTCACTTTGCCTAGACTCCTCTCTACTTATACTTTCTCTCTTCCTCCAATCTATTCGTAATGTCTTTCCCTTTTCTCCTTATTACCTTCCTTCTTCCTATAGTCCGTTGTGGCCCTCAATGCTATTTCCCCGACGGCTCACTTTCATCCAATGACAAACCTTGCTACAATGACCGCTCGGAGTCCTTCTGCTGCGCTATCGTCGGCTCAGCCTGCACCGACGCCAAGATCTGTCTTGGACTTCCCGAATCTGGATTCCTGCCGTACAATCGTGGCTCTTGCACCGACCGGACTTGGCAGAGCGATGAGTGCCCGCAATTCTGCCGAGGCAGTAGGTTTCTATATCCCCTGACGCGGTCGGATTTGCTTAGATATCTTTCTAGGCACAGATCAGCCCTATACAGGCGACGGGATGAAAGAATGTCAGAATAACACGTTCTGCTGCTATCACAATGGTGGAGAAGAGTGCGATTGCTCGCAAACGCAGTACCTAGTTGAATTCTCTCAGGTTTCTGCCTTCACGACATTCTCTGGAGCAACTTCCTCTGCAACTGCAAATACTGCAGCCGCTACCGCCACTTCTCAAAAGAGCGACAAGCACTCACATGGTCCTTCGGCGGGTCAGTGGGGTGCGATAGGTGCATGTGCCACGTTGGTCATACTAGCGATAACTATTTACACATGCCTGCAAACATGTCGAAAAGGTTGAAGCCATTTGTTAGACAACAGCATTGTAAGCCACCTCACAAGAGAAAGACCTATGCGTCAGGCGGTATCTTCAAAGGTACGATTTTGAGTTCCGGCGGACTGCTTAGCTGTTTCTGATACCTGGATGGAGAAGGCTAGCAGCTTTTCGACAAGCGCCTATGGCGACAAAGTCTGACGCAAGAACAAAGTCCCTTCGACCGAACCCAATCCAATATCTTCTAATACCCCAGGCGTTCCCAGACCATACTACGGCCGTTGCGGCAGACCGCTGCGCCAATCTCAATTCCCGCTCTACGCCGTTCAGCACCCCAGGTCAGGGCTCTCTCATCGATAAGTACCTTGCAAAATAGATTTTGCTGAAGGACGACACGATGAAGGAAAGTCGGTGGAGGAGCAGATGGATGGGATTCCACAGCCCAGACTTCCTCGTTGGGGCGCAAGGAAAATATGACCAGACGATCTGTATAGTACTGGCAATCAGCTCTGCGGAGTATCTTGCTCTGGCTCCTGCTTCCCCTCTCCACCCTCGCAACCATCCCCCCCATCTTCCCCCTACTCCCCTACCGCCTCCGTCTCCGGCAAAATCCCCTCCCCCAGCCCAAACCACTGCTCCCTCGGCACCTTCGTCCCGTCCACCCCCCCTATTGCGCCATACTCCTCCCCCGCACACCCCCGTACCCTCTCCCCCAGCGCCTGTATGACCTCCGGCGCCAACCCGACGGCGAACGGCGGTCAGTGAGCGCAGAATACTGTCGGGGCTCAGCGCGAGGCATCCGTTCGGGTCATCTTTGAGGGTGGGTGGTGAGGATGGTTGTGAGGGTTTGTTGGGCGGAGGGTTTCTACTTCGGCGGAGGCGGGGAAGGGAAATGTGGGTGATTGTGGATTGTTTTAGTTGGTGGTGGTGGTTGTGGGGGTTTGGGGAATGTCGACGGCGGGGTGGTGAGGCATGGCTGATTTTTCCGTGGGGTCAAAGAGGAGGTCCGGCTGGTCGGTTTGCTTGAGCGTTGGATTTCGTTAGAGATTGGTAGGTATGGGCGGAAGGAGATGTCATGGAGCGTCATAGAGGGGGAGAGAAGCTTGACAGGTAGCCTGTCAATTTGGTCTTTTGGTAACACCGGCGGGCGCCAGCTCGTAATTTGCACTAGCTGTGCGTTTCGTGACTCTGGATTCTTTTTTGCTAGATGCTAGTATCTATGGGTGGACCGGAGAGGCTGGTGGCAGGTAAGTGCTTGCTCCTGTCTTGCAAGCAATCAAATTTCAATGTGCGTTGGCAGCGATGACTGTCATTTGCAATGTATCACTCTACAAATATGCTGCGTTCCTCGAGCGAGCTTGATTTTCAATCTGCAGTGACCGTCTTTTGTGACAAATAGTCGCTTCCAGAAGCGGTGATTGGAGTGGCAATTGACGTTGTGCTTCCATGCTCGTCATACATACCCCTTCAGGCTCATTGACGCATCTCTATTTGGAATGTGTATTACCAGGTTTCCTTGCCTACATGCGTGTACGAGACTGATGGCTTTTCTTCTCTTAATGCTTCGATAGGACGATATCAGCGAGTTGCAATGTCTCAAACAAGCGGCAAAATGCGCTTGAAAGCATGATTATTTATATTTCTGTAACCTCCAGATTGAAAGCGCAAGAGCAATTGAAAGATATATAGTACGACTCACCTTCTTTTCATCAAGGCTCTTAGCCTCAACCGTATTCTAATAATTCTATTCACACTTGCGGCATTGAGCCAGATCATCCACCATGGCAGCAGAGTCACTCTCCTACCTTCTTGTTTTTTCTTTCCTCATTGCTCCTTCGTCGGTAAGTCTATCTCCCCAGCCTTTTTAAATCGAACGAAGCTATTTTAATAGGTTCCCGGCAGGTCCTATGCAAACTAGCAACCTTCCAGGGTGACTCTGTAAACCGCTACGTTCCCGGTCCAGTGCCTGATATCATCTCTGACATGGACTGGGACGCCAAAGGCGCGCTCAGCATGGGTGCCGACGGCGTCCTCCGCAGCTTCGCCGGCAACCTTTCCGTCCTCGACTACCGCCAGCTTGACCCAGACCAAATCACTGCCTTTGCGGAAGGCCAGCTCGCACAGTGGGAAGACCACAGTGACAGAGCCGTGGTGGAGTTGGTCCGAACTCTGGCGAACTCTCCCGTCGACGGGCGTATGGTCACTGACAAGGCCCTGCTTCTTGATCCGGAGGAAAAGCCAGATCTTGGTCAGTCAGACGAGGTGTCCGACCAGTCCTCAACACCTTCAGTGATGGACGTCCGTGGTAGCATTGTTGCCCGAAGCAAGAAATGCATCGGTCTGTCCTGTCGCAGCTCAACATTCTGCAACAAATATGGATGCGCAAAGTGTGTACATTGGACCCGATCCGTGGGTACTTGCGTGATTACGGCAAGATTGGGGCCAGATCCCAAGTGATGAGGAAATTAGCAACGTCTTTTGCGGGATGATATGTTCCCAAGGATACATGTTTTCGCCGGTGTGAGCTATCTCTTAGTCGTAGCTGCCTCTATTCACGGATTTCGGGTTCTTATGCACTCATGACCTCATATGTATCCAAGGGCCGTAAGTCTGAGTACATTAATATCACTTATGCTGCTGTCAATGTCGAGGCTCTTCTATTGATATAAGAGCCGCTATGCCAACCGTACTTGGTTAGCCCCACAGAGAATCTTGATGCTACATTCTCTGTAGCTATTGAAGGGCAAAGCGGAAGGACCTTCCAGACTTCTATCAGAAAGCTGACTACTGCTCTAGCTTAGGCAGCGTGTGCTCTGCCGACTATTGTCGCGTTAGGTTTGTTCGCCATGGTTTTGAATATTACACTTCTGAACATGTTAACGGATGATGACCACTACGTTGGCTGTGGCAACAGTCGTTAACGTAGTAATGGTAACGAACGATGTGCATGAATGTTAGGACACTGAGCTCTGAAGTCATTTTGATTTCAAAGGAAAAATCTCTTTGTCATCAACCGCCTAACAAGGTTAAATAAAAGTCAGTTGACTAGGTATACAGCGCGGGTCTCGGCTCCTTTAAGGGCCGAAGCTGGTGGCCAAAAAGTTTGCAGTCGAGGCTGGGTAATAGGTTTTATAACCATTTTGATTAGGAAGCAAGGACCTATCAACACTAAAGATGGGATCGGCCACGACTTTGAGTGCTAAATCTCGACAGCCAGGACGGGTTTAGCAAGGATGTCTTATCTCCGACCTCCCAATTATTTGCAGTGTTCCGCTCACTTCCTCCGCCGTAGCCCTCCGTCCACCATCCGCCGACCCTCCGTTGACCCTCCGTTGACCCTCCATTCCTTTTTCCAATTGACAAAGCGACAGCGGAGATGCAGAATTCCGGCCCGTCCTCACATTTAACGAAGAGAGCAATGGATACAAAAGGGACGCACACCGCCAGCAACAATGTCTGCATCCACAAAGTCCAGCCATCAGTCTTCCATCTTCCTCACAAGCTAGACCCAAGATCCCAACTGCCCAGAACCTAGCAATCCCACAACCAACCCCAATCCCAACCCCATAATGCGCGTCTTTGTCACCGGAGCCTCCGGCTTCATCGGCCGTGCCGTCATCCAGGAGCTCCTCGCCCACAACCACACCGTCCTCGGCCTCTCCCGCACCCCCGCCTCCACCTCAACCATTACCTCCCTCGGCGCCGAGCCCCTACAGGGCTCCCTCGAAGACCTCACCAGCCTCCGCCGCGGCGCCTCCGCCGCCGACGGCGTCATCCACCTCGGCTTCGTGCACGACTTCAGCGACCTCCCGCGCGCCATCGCCACCGACCGGGCCGCGATCGAGGCCATGGGCGCCGCGATGGCGGGCACGGGCAAGCCGCTCGTCATCGCCAGCGGGACGATGATGCTCCCCAAGGGAGTCCTGGCCACGGAGGACGCGGCGCCGGAGATGGGGAATGTGTTTGCCGAGCGGGCGAGGGCGGCGGAGGTGGTGTATCAGCTTTCGAGGGAGGAGGGGGTGAGGGGGGTGGTGATGCGGCTGCCTCCTACCGTTCACGGGAAGGAGGATAGAGGGTTTGTTTCCATGTTTATCAATTGGGCAAAGGAGAAAGGCGTTGCCTTGTATGTTGGCGATGGGAGCGCTAGGTGGCCGGCAGTTCATCGCGTGGATTCGGCGGTGCTGTTTCGGCTTGCGCTGGAGAAGGGCGTAGCTGGAAAGACGTACCATGCCGTTGCGGAGGAGGGGGTTCCGATGAAGGAGATTATGGGGGTTGTGGGGAGAAGGGTGAAGGTGCCGGTTGAGGGGAGGAGTGCGGAGGATGTGGCGAAGGAGATTGGGCTCTTTGGGTTTGCGGTTGGAGCGGATAATCCTACGAGCAGTGTGAAGACGAGGGAGGAGCTTGGGTGGGAGATTACGCAGAAGGGGCTGTTGGAGGATATGGAGGAGAGTTACTTTGACTAAGGTGGGGTCGGAAATATTCATTTCTCAGTGATGTTCTACAAAAGATCCCACGATACTGTCCTTCAGCTATTAACAGTGAGGTAGCCCTACGACCACTATAGTGTAATGATATACCTAGGTAGATACTTTGCTCCCTCATGAGGCTAGAAATCGGAAGACTTGGCGCACTCTCTTAAGTAGTTAAGTAGCACCTGGAGCACGACCGGTATGTGATACACTGTCAAGAGATGGATAGGCTGCGACTTCTGATGAAACGGCGCCAAGCTGCGAACATGTAGCGAATGCTTTAGCCAGTCTCGAGCTAGTCCTGAAGTCAGTCTCACGGCAGCGTTGGGAGCGACTGTAGGTCTAGGACTTGGACACGATTATGATTGAGCCGTAGTGAAGTGAAAATAAGGAAGTGCGGGAAGAAAATGGACTGGTTGAGGATCCTCACGATGACTATTTCTAGTTCTTATGCGGTCGATCCGCTAAAGTACGTGACTACGCACAGAGTCCGGCACGGGCCTGGCCATCCGCTACGGAATCGATGCTATTTAGTCACTCACGCCAACGATTACTACTAGTACTGCAGTCATCGCGAAGTTTACTGGGTGCGGTGATCCAATATTTTCTTTTGGTTGTACTGCTTCGATCGCGTGGTGTGACACACCATGAGCTTCACACCATCAAGTTCAAAACTGGACACCTTTCGTGATGTTTGTGTAAGTGGCGGCAACTATTTCTTTTGTTGCGGCACGCTCAATATGGTGTGATCGTCTCTAGTCATGCGAGATCGTCGACGGATATGACTCAACCCTTAGATTTATTCTGTTCGTCACAATTCATTATTACACTCTGTTACTATCAGCATCGGGTTGAGGCTCCCCAGAGAGTAGGAGGCGCATCGATGCCAGAACAATCGTTGATCCGGCAATTTCATACTTATGGTCCTCATGACAACATGACCATACCATCGTCACGGCAGACCAACACTTTGCGGAACTTCGATCTCCCGGCATATCCACTTCCTCCTTGTCTCCGTAATTTGTTCTGATAGCTCTCCAGCCTCTCTTTTCATTGCTCTTGATTACAGTACAACAAAGCTAAATCGAGCCATGCTAATCACTGTGTTGCTTTCTTATTGATAGCTCCAAGAGGTATTTGAATGATAGGGAATAGATTAAATTTTGTTCTTGTATCTCATGAAGCCTCCTTGCCGTAAGCAGGGCCCAGTTATCCATCCTTCATTGCCGATAAGAATTTCAAGTTTCAAGGATATCCGTACCTTCGGAATCCGTTCCTCAACTCCTCCAGGTCTTTCCTCGCCCTAGCCAGGCGTTGCTGCTCGGCCTCCACCATCACGGTCTGAACCAGGAGGAGTGTGTTTTCGCTTCTATCTAGCAGGCCGCTTATGGAGCTCTCTGCCCTGTGGTTGTTGATATGATTCTCCACATTTGTATCGCACGCAGAAGCTTCCCGTGGTGCTCCCACCCGGAATGCGTTAGGTAAACCCAATGCACCTTCGATCTCGCCAAGGTGGTAGGTGCAGACCTGCACCAGGAGATGGAGGTGGAAGCGCGGGTGAAGCGAGAGCGGGCGGCTAGCGATGGAGAAAGGCAATAGACTTTGATGAGGGTTGGTTCTGGATGAAGATCTTGTGATGTTCGGGGGTGTTGTCAGCTGCGACAGCGTTTCTTGCAGGTAAGGTAGAGATCTTTGAATATTTATGTATAGATTGTGGTGGAGGTCAATGAGGCGGAGATAACAGACAAGGAGCTGGAGCGTGGTCGCCACATCGGTGACAAGCGGACAGGCTGGTGGTAGCGACTGCGGACCAGCTTGGAGCGGTAATGGGGGAGAGTCATGCAAGTTCGCCAAGCTATTTGATCGTTGTAGACACTGTCTTGTTTCCGTGGAGGACTCTCCGAGTAGTTCTCCTCCAGTGCTTTGAACTGGATTTTTAGACTGGAGCATAGACACTAAAATATTCAAGAACATGATGGATCGTTCCAGTACACTCGTAGCCCGTTGCTCAAGTTCATGGAAAGTTGAATCTACTCCTCTACCTTGCAGAGACTCGCAGGAACCTGCTTGAGAGTCGTCGTGCATGGAGAATATCCCACTCAGCTCAGAAAGCTGCTGTATACAGTTCTCAGATATACGGCTCATTGCGACACTCGACTCAGCTGTTGGAATTTCCGATTCAACCGCTCTTGTTGAAGGAGGAGTACGTATAGTCTGGCAGTATTCGAATCTGTCGTGCCTTGAAGAGCTGTCATTACGCTCCAACTGTTCGTTTAGGCATTGCTGAGACGGACTTTGACAGTATGGTTCCATTTCAGTTGCGGGAACAATCTCGTCCCATGACCTAACGCATTCTTCCAGGCTGCTGGGTTCGGTCTCAGTGCCCGTTGCATAGATTGGATGCAAAGCCCACGGCGCAAAGGTCGTCGAAGTCGTATTTGAGTTTGTGCTGCAGTTTGCATCTGAGGTAGGGCTAGAATTTAAACCACTCCCTGGTATTGATCTTGGTGCAAAAGATGTTGAGGTTCCGTGACAATCGAAACTATCAAAGATCGGGCCCCTTTGACGTTGAGATTCTGATGCTTCTTGGTGCGACGCTTCATCCCATCCGACCATATTGGCATCATCTGCCGACGCCGACGGCTGTCCCACCGCACTTTCAGAGGACCGGCTGCGGAAATTTGGGTTTGAAGGGACAGTATCATTGCTTCTTATCTTCGCCGTTGGACGTCCCGGCTTCTGCGGGGCGCTGTAATTGCACTCGGCGTTTGCTGTGCGACATCGGTTGCATTTTCCAGGCCATTTGACTGCCACACATCGCATCTTCTGTCCATGGCATCTGTCGCACGCAGCTCTTTTTGTCAATGTCTGAACGTTGGTATTGAATTCGAAGCTGAGCGGTGGCATTTTGTAACGACGTGGCCATCGAGCAAATCGGAAACTTGGCAGGTAGTGGTCCACGTAGTACTACACATACACATTTCGGTGGTTCAATGTAGAATTGCGTCGATACCATTTCTAACCGATCATATCAAGACAAACTCCAATCCAAGATAGCCTTCGAAATCATCACAACTTCTGAGGAATTGCAAGTTGACGACCTGGCTAAGACGCTAAAGAAAAACAAAGGTTTCGTTGACACCGCCTCATCCTTCCATATGAGTTGCGTAGTGTCAGCGAGAGTCCCAGCCTTATTCTTGCTCCCAATAGAGCAATGAGGCGTCTTAAACGACGAACTTACGTATCGTGCTAAATGCATGTCACACCAGTGGCGGGTGTAAAGAAATGTTTAGAGCAATTGGAAAATATCCACTCTTTCACCATTTCTGATTGCTTTTTCTCATTAAGGTCAATGATGATAGAGATATTGACATATCATCTGTACTGTAGTATCAGATGGAATTCCATTGTGAGTGGCCACAGTGCTGAGAGGCGTTTTGGCGGAGTGTGGGAGCCTAATCCCCGAGCACTCTATTTCCCAAATGACTCTGGATTAGGATAGGCGTTGGCTTATTACCTGCAGCTTCTTCTGCAGCCGACTTTTGTGTCACAGTCCAGTCCTTTAAATGTTCCAGTGCCGACCGCTCAACGCGGCTGAGGTCGCAAGGAGGAGTGGCCAGATTATGCAAGATGCGCCGCCGGCGGGTTTTTCCTGAGCGGGCAACGCCACTTCCGTACACGAAGGGTCGAATGCCGGCACTTTTGAGAACGACCTGAATGTCGTACAGAAGCCTCGCCAGCAAGGCAACGGCGTGAAGTTGGGGGCCACCCCGAACCTTTTATGTCCAACGAAAACTGTCTTCCTTACGGCAAGAAATAGGCAACTGTAGGTGGGGCGAGCGACAATGAGGCTTTCAAGCCCAGAACCAAACTTGGATCCATTACTTTTTTCAGCATGGTCTCTTTTCAAGAAGAATTAATCATCTCTCAATTCTTTACTTTCCTTCATTGTGCTAGTACCAGAGTCTTCCTACGACAACTGTATTGTTGTTGTAGCGGAAGTCATGCCGAGAATTCTTGACCGTGAAGTGGGCCCCATAGGCTATGGTTTGCAATGGCACACTTTGGGGCCCAGTATCCCAGCAGAAGAGAAAGCCATCGAGTCAATGAAGTTGGCTGCCGACTTAGGATGCTTAGTTTGGAACGGCGCCGAATTCTATGGCAAGCCTGACTACAATTCTCTTGTGTTGCTGAACCGCTTCTTCACCAAATATCCAGAATACGCGGATAAAGTGGTCATCAACATCAAAGGAGCATTAGAACCTCAGTGGAAACCTAATGGTGAGCCACAGTTTGTCAAGAAGAGCGTGAGCTCGTGTCTGGCACAGTTAGGGGGTAAAGGGAGGATCAACATGTTCGAGGCTGCTCGCAAGGACCCAGATGTGCCCTTTGAGACTACGTTGAAGGTGCTCAAGGAGCTGGCCGACGAAGGCAAAATCGAAAGCGTTGCGCTTAGCGAGGTCAACGCCAACACGATTCGAGAAGCCAGCAAGATTGTCAATATCTCTGCCGTCGAGATAGAACTGTCGATATGGTGCACAGAACCACTAACCAATGGCATTACGGAAACGTGCGCCGAGCTGAACATTCCCATCCTTGCGTAAGTTGATCGTTTGCTATGTGACATGAAAATGGCAGCTCAAGTGCCTGTAAAGATATTGTCCCCTCGGCCGTGGAATGCTCGCTGGGAACTTCCAGTCACCCCACGCCTTGGCAGAGAAAGACTTTCGACGAATCTTCCCACGTTACCAACCCGGCAATTTCGAGACCAACTTACAGCTCGTCAAAGAAATCCAAGCGCTAGCGCAGGGGATGAAGCGTTCTCCAGCGCAGTTAGCTCTCGGCTGGCTACTGGGTCTCTCAAATCGACCGGATATGCCCATTATTATCCCCATTCCTGGCGCAAGTAAGTCGAGCGACCACAGCAGAAATTTCACCATGCTCGCTAGCTGACCATCTACTAGCGTCTCTACTACACGTCCGCGAAAATGCAGAATCTCAACAGCTGACCGAGGAGGAAATGAAGGCGATAGACAGAATCATAGCGTCGTGCCCTGTGGCCGGGGAACGCTACCATCCAGATGGCATGAAGTTAACAAACATGTAACATTAGTAATCTAGAACTTAAGGCGTCAGCATACAAGACATAGCCATATTGAAGATCACTTTATCAGACTCTGATCCCAATTAGAAAGTGATTTGAGCTTAGGTTCATTACTTCGTCAAATAGTTACTTTACTACTAGCCGGTTTGGCTTTATTAGCTTGTCGCAGCCGCAACAAATTTCAACCCACGGGAATTCGTACCATCGATGCATCGGCCCGCAACAGGGCACCCCCCGCTGATCCCTGCGCTCGGATGGCGATCGTCTTTTCCTAAAGTCACTAATCGTCAGATCAATGGAGGTACTCAGCCTTGCCTGCGGAGAGGGGTAGCCCACCCATCTCAAACCGACATGTTCTTATCAGGAAAAATACGCCGCGCCCAATCAAGGCTAGGGATCAGACGTCATGGCACACCCTCTCACGAGCTGGCCCCCACCCAGGGAGGACATGAGGTGTGCCATGGATTTTGATACCCGGCCTCGAACCGTGTCGTCCTGATGCAAGAATCGAGATTGGCCACATTCCCAGCCGTGTCACCTTCGATAAAAGGCCATTACCATTGGTGAGTTAGCAGAGGGTCGTTTCCACTTATTTCGATGCCAAAATCAGATCTCATCAGCGTTGACGTTGGCCAAAACTCCCCCAACGAAGTGCGGTTTTGAGTCTGGCCTGACCGCAGTATCTGAGATTATAGCTAAGGATACGGCAATTGCAACTGGAAATAAGACAGTGATGTTGCACCTCAGCTATACTGACACAACAACTAGCCTGGTTCACGTCCCGCCCTCGCGCAATACATCTCCATACTGGTTTGGGGGCGAGTTTACCGTGGCGTACAGAAGGTAGGTGAGCAGGCTGTTGTAGGGGCTATATGCGACTCAGATCATCTCCCTGTCTAGGCCGAGACTTCAGTGCCTACTTGTTGTTTGGGATTTCCTTGGCCGACTGTGATTTACGAATGCAAATAAGGTTTTCTTGTCCCACTTTATTACTGAGCCTTATCGTGGAATCCACGACCTCCTAGCATCATGAGCGTACCATCGAGTGCTACCCTTCCCCGGCCCAACAGTGATTCCAGAGGTCCTGGCGTTGTGGCATGTGCCGTAGTGCTCATGGTTGTATCTTCTATTGCTGTCGGGCTACGATTCTGGTCAAGATTCATCGCAACCACACCAAAACTCTGGTGGGATGATTGGAGCATACTTGCCACTCTGGTAACATCAATCTTCTGCTCTTAACCTGGTGAGGGATTAAGTTGTCGTGATAACCCAACTGACAGTGTTTTCAGATCATGTCCCATGCGTATCTAGCGTTCAACATCTACTGGACAACCATTGGCCTGGGACATCACTCCTGGATGATTCCAAAGAGCCAAATTGCACCAAATGCTCTTGCAAACCACGTATCAACGGTGCTGTACTTTGCCGATATTACTATGATAAAAATAAGCGCCTTACTTCTGTACGGGCGCCTCTTTAAAAGCAATCGCAGATTCAAAATTGCGCTCTGGGCTGCCGGAACAATTATTACGATTTGGTGGATCATGGGAAGTATAATACCATGGACGGCTTGTAATCCAATTCGCAAGGTAATCGACCCATTCATTAAGGGCAAATGCGATGTTCGATTCAACTGGTTCGTGTCATCAGCATTCATCAACGCATCTCTGGACTTCGCTGTTCTAGTACTTCCTATGCCGATGGTGTGGAGATTACATATGAAAACTAAGAAGAAAGTTTTCGTCACGTTCGTTTTCGTCTTAGGCTACTGGTAAGCAAACCTGCGGACTTTTGGGCAAAGTGCTAAGTTCCGTCAATAGCTCTGCATTTATTTCGTTCGCAAGATGCATCATAATTGCGAGCAGACCCGGGCTTCTGAGCGCGTCTCCAAGTGCTGATCTTTCTTGTAAGTTTTCCATGGTGTAGATTTTGCGTGTACCCGGATTCAAATGATAGATATTTGAAGGTACCAGCTAATTATCAAACCAGGGAAATTAATCCCTCTTCTTTACTTATCCATGCTCGAAGCACCAATCGCCATTCTTGCCTTATGTGGTCCCGCCATCAATCAGCTAACGTCGAAATCTGGAAAATTCAAAGGTTTTACAGGCCTCCTGACGTCTAGTTGGCGTTCCTTGTACGGATCCAGCGGATCATCCAGCTACCGCGAGGCCAAAAATTCGAAGTCGAGTCTACAGAAACCCAGTCATTGGAAGCCTTGGTCGTCAGGCTCAACAAGTAGCACGACAGCGATAGCGGAACATGGCGAGAAAGAGAAAGGTTACCCACATATACCGGAAATTCCAATGGGCGTTATCAGCGTGGAACAAGACGTGGAAGTTGCTCGCGAGCATGAACATCATCTTGTCTAAAAGAAACCCAAAAACAATCCTTGCTGGCTTAGTGTCAGCAACTAGCAAACGGAGAACCTTTGAGACGGTTTTAAATAAACATGCTCTATTGGGACGGGATGCTGACTGGGCAGCCACTAGTCTTCGAATTTTACTCTGCCTTCATGCCCAGATATGCAGACTGACAATGGTGCAAGGGAGGAGGGTAAATTTGGCACACCATCCTTTTTCAGTGTAAATTAGAATTTGACGCAACTTCGAATGTCGTCATGTATGTTCAATTATGGTCTTTATCGTCAAGTTCATCATTGGTGGAAATTTAGGGAGACGTGTTTGGTGTTATACTAGATAGCCTTTGATACCGCTGAACACCGCTTCTATGCACGTGAATAGAATGCATCCCTCAATAAGATTTCTGTATATGAACTCGGTTCAGATGTTTGTGACAGCACCGCCTTTCCCCAGTCCCTTTCATAGAAACCTCGAGTAGTCTTGTGCTAGTGGGTCATAACAGGATAACTGCAGCAAATTCAGCCCTATCAGACAGATAGATGTGAGTGCCGCCCAATGATATATCTTTGTAGTAATACATCATTAGTGTAAACCGGCGTTCAGCTGAGCATCCCACCTGTCCCTACGGAGCTTAAATAGAACCTATCATCCTCACATTTCCTACCGTGACTGTACGATTCATATCTTCAATGACCCTGCTTGAGCGCAATAGATAACCGCAACATTAATGAGCAAAGACGTATGGCGGTTCCAGCTTCATGTACGGCTCTTGTGGTTGGCGGTGGACCAGGTGGCTCGTATGCGGCTTCAGCGCTTGCCCGTGAAGGCGTTGACGTTGTCTTGCTAGAGGCCGAGAAGTTTCCAAGGTCGGTCATCTTTTCAACATCACCCTTACTATAGCTTTTCAGCATTCACTATCTCCAGAGGCTAGGCTGACGCTGGCAGGTATCATATTGGAGAGAGTCAACTTGCATCCATTCGTCACTTCCTACGATTCATTGACCTCGAATCGACATTTGACGAATATGGATTCGAAAAAAAGGTAACATTTCTTACTTTAAACTGGCGCGCCGCTGGCTCTTACCCATGAATTAGAATGGGGCTGCATTCAAGCTGAATAACAAACGAGAAGCTTGTAAGTGGCGGCTTGTACCAGGACAAATCACCGCGCAGAACAAATACTAAGATTCTCGAAGACACCGACTTCATTGCCGCCAATGGACCCAACGGCTACTCATGGAACGTGATCCGCGCAGAGTCGGACTACTTGATGTTTAAGCACGCAAGAAAGTGCGGCGCACAAACAATTGACGGTGTTCGAGTGAATTCCATCGAGTTTTTACCTTACAAAAGCTGTCTCGGTGAGAATTCTAAGCTTGAAGATCCTGGGCGTCCAGTTTCCGCTCAGTGGTCTCGCAAGGATGGCAGTTGTGGTACGATCCGATTTGAATACCTTGTGGATGCAAGTGGTCGTGCGGGATTGATCTCAACAAAATATCTTAAGAATAGGAGAATGAATGAAGGGTTGAAGAATATAGCGAACTGGTCTTACTGGAAAGGAGCCGCCCGATATGCTGTTGGGAATGAAAGAGAAAACTCACCTTTCTTTGAAGCTCTTACAGGTGATTTCTACCTCTCCCAACCGCATATTTCCAGTGAAGAATGACTCTAATGATATGCGTTAGATGCTAGTGGCTGGTGCTGGGCTATTCCATTACATAATGGCACCTTATCCGTGGGGACAGTCATGAAGCAAGACATGTTTTTCAAGATGAAGAAAGATTTGGGCTCTCCATCAGCCCTACAATTATACAAGAAGTGTCTTACGCTTGCTCCACAAACCGAGGATCTTCTAAAGGATGCTCTAATTGCCGCAGACATCAAAACCGCTTCAGATTGGTCATACAGCGCCTCTGCGTATGCTGGTTCTTATTTCCGTATTGTTGGAGATGCAGGTTGCTTTATCGACCCCTTTTTCTCGTCCGGCGTGCATCTAGCTTTGGCAAGCGGTCTTTCTGCGGCCATGACAATTCAAGCAGCGAGAAAAGGCGACTGTGACGAGTTTTCGGCGGCGAAATGGCATTCGAACATCGTCGCTGAAGGATATACACGGTTTCTGCTTATCGTTCTTACAGCTCTCCAGCAAATTTGGAAGAGGACAGAACCAATCTTGAGCGATTTTGATGAAGATGGTTTTGACAAGGCTTTCAGCCACTTCCGGCCCAGTATGTCTAAAAGCTTCCTCAATCACGTTACTTCAGATACTAATATCGGCCCAGTCATCCAAGGCACGGCGGATGCGGAAACCAACAATAGTCTAACGCAGTCAGAGGTTTCCAAAGCCGTCGACTTTTGTCTTAATGCGTTCAAACCTCTCGACCCCAAAACACGCGAAAACGTTCTGGAGAAAGCTAAGCTTGCTAAAGGCGAACGACAGGAAATCGAAACTTTGACCGAGGACGAAATTAGCATCTTGAGCACTATCCGCGCTAGGCAGATGCTTAGAACTGAGGACTCCATGAACATTGAGAACTTTAGCAAAAACGTTGTTGATGGACTGAGGCCTAATCTGAAGCAAGGATGCCTGGGCCTTGTGAAAATCTCGGCAGAAAATGAGAATGAAGCGGCCGGGGCTGCGGATATGTTTGACGTTATTTCGCGGTAAGGAACGCAGTTGCAATTCATTGTCAAAGCCCGTTGGGCGAGCCTCCGCCTGTTAAGCCTAGCTCTATCGCAACTCATTTTTTCTGGCCCCCATTCTCAGTCGGCGCTAGCCACAGAGTCTCGTTGTGAAGCCTTGGCAGTAGGTATAGCGACAGATAGTCGCTGATCAATTCGAAGCGGCTTGCAAAATGTTCCAGTCGTCCTTCAAAAGAGAGACCAAAGGTCCATGACGTAGATAGAACGTGTTGTTGTACCTGGTGCGTCAAGCACGACGTCGCCGAGATCCACGACTTCGCCTACTTGTGGTAGTCCCTCCGGTTCTGTTTACGGCTGTGATGTCGTTGGCGTTAATGCCAAGACGCAGCCAAATGACGACATGGAAATCCACCGAAGGCGTCAATGCGCACCGGCGTGTTTCTACCCATCGAGTTTTTCAGCTATACGACGATCGAGGGCGGTAGAGAGCACTACTTGCGTAGATGGCTTGCGCCAGTAGAAGTACGGCAGAAGACTAAAGAACAGCTGCCGATCTTACAGATCAAGACACCGACATTTCCAACGCTACGGACGAACTCATCATCTCAACAGCCATTAGAGATTGCCTAAGCGTGGCCATATCTCCAAGGCGCCGCCCTTTTGAACCAGACTGGCATCGGCTCTGTCCTCCAATGCTGCTTCAACCTTTTGGCCCTGGATAGCAACCAAGTCATCTCCAACGAATGGGTAGTCCGTACCGTAAAGGACATGGCCTGGCTGAGCAAAATTAAGCAGCAGCCCGATTGGCTCCTCATATCCTGCCAAAGCAAGGTCAAAGTAGAAATTTTTAGCCTCATCGATGAACTCAGCTGGCGTCTTTTTCGTTAGGCCAATCTTAGCGCTGAGATGCGCAATTCGATTAACGACATAAGGCAACGTGCCTCCGCCGTGAGGCAGAATCACACGGCAGGCTGGGTGGGTCCGCATGGTATCTGTCGCAATGAGATGTGCGGCGGTACGGCTCGTCTCGTGGGTCCAGTCCAGAACAGGAGCCGGGACGGGCTGCGGTTCCTTGATGGATCCGTCACTTCCTTCGAAGCCTGGATGAATAAACACGACGGCGGCATGTCGATCAAGCTCATCCCAGACCGCCTGGAAATCGGGATGGCCCAAATACTTTCCACCGTAACTGGTGAACAAATTAACGCCGTTCGCTCCCAAATCTTTTAGGGCATATCGGATCTCCGTAATGCATGCACTTGCGTCTTCCAGGGATGGCAAAGTCGCGAAGAAGCCGAATTTCGTCGGATACTGCCTGCACAAGGAGGCTACATAGTCATTCATATCATGGCAGAAAGTCGCAATTGCGGCTCTGTCCTTGCCAGTGCTAATGGCAGGGACAGCAAGTGAGAGAATTGAGACACTGATGTCGTGACGTGCCATAAACTCCAAGCTCTGCTCAGGACTCCATGGGGGCAGTCTGAGGCCTTGAGAGAGTGCTGGGCTTTCATTCCAGGCTACTCAACGTCAGAGACTGACAGCCTACCCGACAGACGACGAGACTCACCTTCTTTCAGTTGTGGAGGGATGATGTGGTGGTGGACGTCAATTTTAGAACCCCCCATTCTAACCCAGCTGAATGGCTCATTGAGTACAGGTGAAGTGACCTCAATAAAATACTTCCACAGAGCAAGAATCTCTCAAACCCTACTCACATGCAGTACCTCACTTTCATTGGCTAAACACCTTCTTCGAGCTAATGTAGTGAGGCAATAATCGGCAGTGTATCACTGCATTTCCCTGATTGGAACAGTCCCCGAACGAAGAGCCTGACTGGCAAACAAGAAATTTCTTCGGCGGGTTTCCTACTGCACGAAATAGACGACGGATCATGACCGATCGAACCACCATCTCATCTCAAGAGTCCGGGCCCAGAAACCGTCAGCTTGCGTCTGCAAGCTGATTTGCATGCCTGGTCCTGACGCACGATCCTGGCCAATACAGCCAGATCCTTAGACATTCGCCGATGTCGTCTTGATAATCACGGGCCGCTTCGTTCGCTTGCAGCTTCGTAATGGCTCAGCTGCATAATAGATGAGCTGTTTGCCTATCGATACGTCTCATATCCTGGAATGGAGATCAACAGGAAAGAATGTTCAACTAATGCAAGGGTGCCTTATGGCGGCTCGGACGCCTGAGCCACACATTGCACTGGTAATGTATTGATGTAGAACTATCGTTGTATGGATGGGTCTCTCAAGGGAGGCTTCTTTGAGCCTTCTTTTGTCGATGACAGATTTGGCCCCATCCAGAGATCGAAATCACTCATAATCAAAATCTTCCCGAACAATATAACGTGGCGGAGTTTCATAAAAATCGGCCTTGGCTGAAGGATAAGCTCTGTGAGTGTTATTAGATACACTGCGCAACATATCTGCGGCGCATGTTCCAACTCAGTCCCAGGAAAGCCAATGATGGTCAAGCTAAGAAACCTTGCAGAGGCCTTCGCATATGTGCATGCTGCGCTGGCCCTGACAGGCGAACAGATTGCAGATGATCTGCGGGCATCTCTGTCATCTGGATCCGGCGTATACCTCCCGTCCGATCCCAGCTATGCAGGGGAAACGACTCCGCGGTGGAACCTATACAACGCACCGCAGTATGTGGTAGCTGTCAAGCCGGCGGTTGCCGAAGATGTCCAGAAAATTGTATGTATCGGCTTGTTACATGTGACAAGAAATCCAAGATCAATTTTATTTCAATCCTCATATTTATGTTATTCAGGTTCAGTATGTCCGGGAGAAAGACGTGCCATTTCTTACTACCGGCGGTGGGCATGGCATCACGACTACGCTTGGCGAGTTGCACAATGGCTTGGAGCTTGACATGGGAAATTTTGACACCGTCGAAGTCAACTCAACTGCCAGTACCATGACAATTGGGGGTTCTGTGCGCAGCGCAGATGTTGCCGCTGCTTTGCAGGCTGCTGGTAAAGAGATTCGTAGGCCGCCTCCTCTCTTACATGGTCCCCTTATCAATGATCTAACTCTTACCGTAGCTTTGGGAGAATGTGACTGCATAGGCTTTACAGGAGCGACACTGGGAGGCGGCATCGGTCCCTATTCTGGACTATATGGCGCCATGTCCGACTCCGTGTCGTCTATCGAAATGATCACGGGTACTGGTAAACTCTTGACGGTGTCTGCCCATGAGCACTCTGCCCTTTTCTGGGGCATGAAAGGCGCTGGCTTTAATTACGGCGCTGTTACGTCCTTAACGTACAACGTCTACGACACTACCAACAGTGGTCGTGCCATGAATGCCGACATGATATTTCCCGGACGGCTGAACGGCTCGGTATGGGCGGTGGCACAGTCTTTCGTTGGTGAACAGCCAAAGAAGCTTAGTATCAGTTTCTCTGTTGGGTACGATGCGGCAGCTGGAGAGGTCAGTGCTAATCGATCCAAGAGGACTCGACCAAATGTCAAAAAGCTGACTAGGGTTTTTCCTCAAGATTTTCATTGTGGGCGGCTTCATCTACGCCGGCCCTCAAGAAGAGGGCACGAAAATCATCCAGCCTTTCCTCGATTTGCATCCCACCAACGTGACTATCTCCACCGTGGAATGGCAGAAGCTCCCCAGCACGACCCTCTTCGGGGCTACCGCACAGGGCTGCAACGGCGCCCAGATCAACTACGTCCCTTATGCCTTGAACTTGTACGAGATCGACGTCATGAACATGATCGCCGTGGTGAACTTCATGCTCGATTCCATGAGTGCGACGCCGCAGGTCCAGACCGCGGTTCTGGTGCTCGTGCAGTACGCCCCCTTCGGCTTCCAGAAGTACCCGGACGCGTCGTCCGCGTATCCAAATCGAGATGTTGTCGTGTACGCGTGAGTCTTCCTGCCATGGCTTCTCCAATTCTTACCGGGCACCCAAATCCCTCATTTTGACATACCTCGCTGACGCCATTCATGAACCGAGAAACAGACAGATAGATGGCTTCGCCTTTGACGCCTCCGCCATCCCCGCGCTCAATGACTGGGGCCGAGAGATGCGGAACCGTCTGCAGCAGGGTAGCGGGAGAAGCGACTCAGCGGTTTACGTGCATTTTGCGAACGGGGACGAAGGGGAGGTGGCGTGGTATGGAAAACGAAAGCTGCCAACACTGCGTGCGTTGAAGAAAAAGTGGGATCCGGACAGTCTGTTTTCGTTCTATAATCCGGTGAGTGTTGCTTGAGGTCGGGTGTCCGTCAGGATATAGCGCGAGCAGGCGTAGTTCTGAGAGCACTGGAATGTGGGTGTGTATATACTGTATAAGTTACTTTCCTCCGGGAATAGCACTGTGACAGGATGGGGTTATCTTGCATTTCCCTCCCACAATTTGTCATCTACTCTATACTTGATGGATTTGGGTATAAAAAATTAGTCACTGTTGCTTCTATTTTTTTATTTTTCGGCCCGACCAACATTCCTCGGACAGACTGAACGTGGGACAAGTCTAACAGGAAGTGGTTTTGGTTCAAAAACCAGATACGCCTTCTGATCCAGCCACTTCAGGTCGCTCTTGTCCTCCGTAATGTCAAAATTCCACACCATCTTCGCGAGAATAATTCGGGCTTGTGCCAGGAACACCCTGCAAGAATCCCAAAAGATGTCAGTCAGTAACTCTGCTCTCTGCGTATAAGAAGGCATATAATTTCGGAAAGGTGAAGTTTTTCCTAGAACTTACTTTCCGCCAAGACAGTTCCTGGGACCCGTTGAAAACGGTTTAAATGCGGCTTTAACGTCTTGGTCGAATCGCGGATCGTACCGCAGATCTGTGGGAGGCAGAAAGCGTTCGGGGTGGAAGGTACGTGGCTCGACCCAAAGGGTACGGCTGTTTTGGATGTTTTGAAGGTTGATTCCAATTACCGACTGAAAAGGTTAGGTGAGGTTGGCCCTTTTATCGGCTTATTGGGAGGGAGGGGGAGTAGATAGACTGACATTGCTCGGGATGACTTGTCCGTCTACGATATGGCCTGGTGAGTTGACTACGCGTGGAAGGCTAATGGGCGTGGGGTGATGGATGCGTAGAGTTTCGTTGATCACGGCCTCCAGATACGGCAGGCCCTGTGTAGACTGTACTGTAATCTGCTCGTCACTCTCGAACGTCCCTCGAATCTCGTCACAGAGAGTCTTCCATTTCAGCAGGTTATGGAGTAGAAGGTAAGTCCCCGTTGAAAGCGCCACCGTCGTCAATTGGCAATTAGCAATAACTACAGCGAGTCCGTGAGTCGTCAGCTCCTTCTTAGTAATGCCTTTTTGGCCGTCGGCACTTATCCTTCCAACGACAGGAGTTATGAAGTCAGACCGTAATGCCTCCATGTCTCCTTTAGCTAGCCGATGCTCGATTCGATTGGTCGCAAGCTTCCAATTACGTTCTCGGCTTTTTCGCGTCACTCCCAGCAAGAAGATTCCTAGGATGATGTCCAGCGGGGAGAAGCGGCCCAAGCAGTTCCGGATGGTGCTGAATTTTGCGTGGAAAAAGAAACCCAAGACCCACGAGTGTTCGTTAGCTTCTTCCAGCCCGTGGAAGGACTCACCGAAGCTAAGATCTGTCACCGTGTCGAGCGCGGTGTAGCCGTAGAATTTCTGAAGATCGATCATGCCGTCGACCGTCTTTCCCGCCTCTCGTTGAAGCCGACCTACAAGTTGGTTTGCGTGGTGCTCAATGATAGGAGACTGGCTCCGCAACGCCTTGTCAGAAAAGCCATTGACTAACGTTTCTCGGATCCGCTTGTGGGTAGAACCTGCAGCTGTGAAAAGAGAATCTGCGCCGTTCAGAGGCGGTGTCTGACTGTAAGGATCTTTAGGAAGAATGGGTTTCGACGTGTAGATGTCTGTCCACGCTGTAGGAGATATTGTAGTGATCTCGTCCGGCGCAATTCGTACGAAGGGACCGTATTGTTCATGCAAACGACCCAACACCTCCCACAGGTCTCCTTTGATGACATGCCGCGCCCATGGGATTCGCGATGCCGCCCATAGATTCGGCCCGGGGAACTTTGCTAATGGATGGAAGAAGACAAAATAGATGGCTCTGATAGCGTAATACTGTTGACCAGGTCAGACTGTATCAAACGCTGTAGGTGTCTGCGGCCAGAATTCTCACCAGCACATATGTTCCAATACAAAGTCCGAATAATACAAGTTTGTGCTGATCGGGAAATGGTACAGTTCCATTTAGAACAGGAGAACCATCCATGGCATCTGGAATGGCGTAGATTCGTGTGGGCAGTGATGTCGTGAAGTCCCTATGAGCTTTTCTACGTCCAGATTACTCAACCTCTCGGCATGCCGACGCATCACTGATCGTTGCCCTGTCCAGCTTTTCTAAATCGAGATGCGTCTTTCCATGGATCCCCAGGCTTTTGGAGCGCTGCCTGTTAGGATGCCTTTTGAGGACAAATCTTCCGGCTGCATCCTTCGTACAAACCACCGGCGCATTATTACTACCACCTATCGGATCGTGAGGCAAGTTCCAAGCCAAGACAGGCACCTCGAGTCGACGCAGGCGCTTTGTGGCTGGTGGCATCGGGAGCTTTATTAAGTGTGGTGAGTACACACTTGCGAGTACTATATCAGTTACACCTGGGGCACGCACTATAAAGAAGACCCTTGCACGCCTTTCCCCTTATATGGCTGCCCTGCGATCGTTGCAATGGTGGTTGATTGTGGTGAAGAATCGCCATTATCCGCGGCATTCTTTTGCCCTCAAGCCAGAGCCCCACAGCAAGACGACCTCGTGGACCTGCATACATTCCTTTCTAACAATCTTTTTGGACAGAGCATTTTGGAAGAAATCAGCAAGCTGCACGCAACATGGGAAATATTTGTAGATGCAAGGGATGACATCCAGGCTTTGACGGAAGGTTCCCGGCTCGTAAGTTCGCTACAGGATTGGGCCCTCCGTGGAGCGTCGGCCTCGGTAGCGGAAGCCCGCTCCGGCATTGTTGCTCTCCCACTCCTGGTCATACTCCAGATTGCACAGTACTTGTGCTATCTTGAGGTTCACGCTCTCACACACAATGAGTTCATAACCAGTGTTCAACATGCCGGTGGCTTGCAAGGATATTGTGGTGGCCTGCCATCTGCGGTCGCGATTGCGTGTGCATCGGATGAAGCAGAACTCGTGAGCAACACGGCCATTGTCCTACGTATTCTTCTCGGCATCGGAGCATATAGCACTATAGCGGAGGATGAAACGGAAACAGGATCTACGACTCTGGCACTCCATCTCAAGTATGAAGGCCAAGGAGATGAAATCTCTCGCATGTTTCCTGGAGTAAGTTAAGCGTGGGCTTTCGGTAACGCCGAGTTCTGCATTGGCCCTTGTAGTGGTGGGCTAACTCCAATTTTCAGACATATGTTTCAGCTATCACGGATCCAAGGTCAATTAGCATCGTCGGCCCTCCGTCCAAGCTTACTGAGCTTTACGAACATGCTCGAGCCCAGGGACTGCAGGTACAGAAGATGGACATTCGTGGCAAGGTTCATAATCCGGAGAACGAGAACCTCGCCGTGGAACTATCCAAAATTTGCAGTCAAACACCATGTCTGCAACTTCCAGACGCTTCGGCTTTGCGTGTGACTGTCCGATCTAACAAGACTGGAGAACGGCTGAAGCATGGCTCTCTCACCGAAGAAATAGTCAACACAATTCTAGCGTCGAGATGTGAATGGTTCAACCTCTTACTGAACGTCGCTGATGATCTCAAAGCTGCGCGCAGAGACACAAACAGGTTTGTGATTTTTGGTATGAATGATTGCGTTCCGCCGATACCATTCCACCAGAGAGAGGTCAAGATCGTGAAAATAGGAGCAAAGAGCCTCATTCAAAACAGAACAAAACAAATTCTGGACAGATCTAGGCCACTAAAGCCGTTCCCTTTTCCCGACGGAACAATTGCCGTGATTGGAGCATCTTGCCGCCTTCCGGGAGCCGGAAATCTCGAAGAGCTGTGGGAGCTTATCGCTAACGGAGTCGATTGTCATCAAGCACCGCCGGCTGACAGATTTGTCTTGCATGAATGCTTTCGAGCATCCCAGTGTGGTAAATCTGTCAGCGAAAAAAACTTTTACGGAAACTTTTTAAACGATATTCAAAGATTTGACAACTCCTTTTTCGGAATTAATGCCAGAGAAGCTGCTAGTATGGATCCTCAACAACGTATACTTCTCGAGCTTTCTTATGAAGCGCTAGAGTCTTCCGGATACCTCGCAAAGAGTCATCGTGAATCAGGGGATCTAGTTGGATGCTTCATTGGAGCAAGTTTTGTTGAATACTTGGATAACACAAGCTCACATAGCCCTACAGCTTACACATCTACCGGCACAATTCGCGCATTCCTCTGTGGCAGACTGAGCCATTTCTACGGGTGGAGTGGTCCTTCAGAAGTCATCGACACGGCCTGTTCATCTTCTTTGGTTGCTATAAATCGAGCTTGTAAGGCTTTGCAGGCCGGAGAGTGCAAACTAGCCCTTGCTGGTGGTATCAATGTGATCACCGGCATCAACAACTATTTGGACTTGGGAAAAGCTGGATTTCTCAGCCCAACTGGACAATGCAAGCCTTTTGACGAGTCTGCAGATGGATATTGTCGCTCTGATGGTGGCGGTCTCGTGGTTTTGAAGAAATTACAGGAGGCAATCTTGGACGGAGACCAAATTTTGGGAATCATTCCGGGTATTGCCACTAATCAAGGTGGACTATCGTCTTCTATCACATTGCCCGAGCCTACAGCCCAGAAGGCTCTTTATCGAACCGTTCTCGAGCAGGCCAATTTTGAGGCCGGACAAGTCACTTACGTAGAAGCCCATGGCACAGGTACCCAAGCTGGCGATCCTCTTGAAATGCAAAGTATTCGGTCAATCTTTGGAAACCAATATAGATCAGAGACACTACACATTGGGTCTGTCAAGGGCAACATAGGTCATTGCGAGACCGCAGCAGGTGTCGCAGGCTTGCTCAAAGTTCTAGCAATGCTCAAGCATGGCAAAGTCCCACCGCAAGCGAATCACCATCTGCTGAACTCAAAGATACCGCCTCTTGGATCCGATCGTCTTGAAATAACAACGAAGTTGAGTCATTGGGAAGCGCCAATCCGCGCCGCGTTCGTCAATAGCTATGGCGCAGCTGGGTCCAATTGTGCTCTATTATGTTGTGAAATACCGCAGCAGAGAGGCCAGATCGGGCTAGATTTATCAAATCGAAGCACTGATATCGCATTCCCTATCCTCTTGAGTGCGGCATCAAGAGCGAGCTTATTAACCCATGCTCGGGTACTCCGCTTGTATCTACACCAAAGACTTGGTAGTCTAGCTATGAAAGATATTTCATTCACCTTAAACAAATCGAGACGAAGGCATAGGTACTGCTTAACAGCATCTTCAAGCAGCACAGAAGACCTTGCTTGGCGTTTAACATCCACCGAGTTATCGCCATTCGAATTTCCTGAGACCTCGAAACCTGTGGTGCTTGCTTTCAGCGGTCAGTATAGCAACACCGTAGCCTTGAATCGGACCATCTACGATAACTATCCGGCTTTTCGATCCTACATTGACGCTTGCGACGTCGAGCTGAAGACTTTAGGCTATGAATCAATAATTCCTTCGATCTTCCAGACACAGCCAATTTCTGATGTGATCGTTCTGCAATGCAGTATTTTTGCAATGCAATATGCGAGCGCTCAATCTTGGCTTGACGCTGGGTTGGAGGTGAGTACCATCATTGGTCATAGCATTGGTGAACTTACTACGCTGGCAATCTCTAAAGCTTTATCCTTGTCAGATTGTATCAAGTTGATTGCTTTTCGTGCCTATCTGATTAAAACGGAATGGGGCCCTGACAATGGCGCAATGTTGGCCATTCATGGTAATTTGGATAACTTCAACGAATTCCAGTCTCAACTGCAAAATAGTACACTTACTAAAGGGCTTGAGGTCGCCTGTTTCAATGCAAAAACGTCTTTAGTTGTGTCCGGGGCATCTACGTCAATAAGCGCCGCCGAGACCTTGCTGAAGACAAATCCCAGTCTCCAAAACCTTAAGTGCCAGCGTGTTGATGTCAGTCACGGTTTCCATTCAGACTTGACAGAACCTATTCTTGCGGACCTAGAGAAGATGTCAAGATCGCTGCAATGGAGAGAGCCGATAATTCCGTTAGAAGTGTGTTCCTCAGAGCCTCTAAAAAGCATACAGTCATATAGCGTTTCCAAGCATGCGCGAGAACCAGTTTTCTTTTCAAAAGCTGTTAACAGAATCGAGCAAAATCTAGGACCATGCCTATGGATCGAAGCTGGAATGGACTCACCTATTTTACGTTTAGTCAAAACGGCTTCCGAGTTTCCAGAGAAACACACCTTTCAGGCCATGCTGGTGAAAGGTGTCGAGAGACCAACTAATGTAATCAGTGAGATTATTTGTCAACTATGGCGGAACGGCATCGCTTTGGATCATTGGGCTTTCTTGCCGGCACCCAATCCCCAGTGCAAGCAAGTCTGGCTTCCACCGTATCAATTTGAGACTACTCCGCATTGGCTAGCAAACATAGACCCGAAATTAGCCCAAAAGGATCTCTCGAATTTCGCACCTGGTAAAGGAGTCAATGGTCTTACCAAACCTGCACTGCAATTGATCTCAAGGAAAGGAGTATCAAATGAATTTGTTATCAACACTCAGAGCCAAAGGTACCAAAAGATTGTCCATGGCCATGCAGTGCGCCAGCGACCGTTATGTCCTGCGTCCATGTACATGGAGTGCGCCACGATGGCTGTCCATATTTTCATGGGCGAGATTAAGAACACGGGTACTTCTTTCGAGGAGCTGCATTTTCAGGCTGCTCTTGGTGCAAATATGCGGGATGAAGTGGTTTTACAGTTGGAAGAGATCGCTATCAAAATGTCCTGGAAGTTTTCAATCCGGTCAAATGGATCAAAGCCATTGGAACATGGGAATGGAATCATCAGTCTGATCCATAATCCAATGCTTTACGGCTTCCGGCGACTTCTTAGTAGACCGATCGACTTACTAGAAAGTAAGCCAGACATTGAAAGATTGACGTCAAAGCGGGCTTACAAACTATTTGCTTCCGTCGTTCAATACGAAACCTTCCTTCGTGGCATTCATGCTGTGACACTAGATGACTGGGAAGCAATTGCTACAATTGTGCTTCCAGAGAACCAACCTCATCGTGAAGAGAGCACAGTATGTCAGATTTGCGATACTGTAATGCTCGATACTTTCATCCAAGTCCTTGGGCTTCTTATGAACAGCAGTGAGCATGTCACAGGAGAAGAAGTTATGATCGCAGCACGAATTGAGAACGTTGTGATACTACCAACTTGCAACATGAACGATCAAAGTCCTCGGAAGGTCTACACCAAATTTGGCTTCCTAGAGGATAGACAACCGGTTGGCGATATCATTATTTATAATTCTGTGGGCGAAGTAGAAGCACTACTCAGTGGTTGTCATTTTACAAAGCTCCCAATCTCTAAAGTCGAAAGAATCTTAGATTCAGCAAATGCGACGACAACAAACAAGCCTCCAACAGCATTTGCTAACGAGCTTTCCACTGATTCAAGTATAGCCACAGGAGGAAGGCTAACGCCAACGTCCGACACAGCCTCGCAAGATAATCGCGATACTGCTTTACGAGAAATAATTGCAAACTGTATCGGCATGAATGAGTCTGATATTCCTCAACATGTTGTTCTTGCTGATTCTGGATTGGATTCCTTGACTTCGATCGAGGTGGCAGACGAGCTGCAATCCAGATTTCAACTAAATATCACCTCTGACGAACTTATGAAGACATCGCTGAACAGTCTTATTCAGCGTTTGAATGCTTCAAGCTTCAACGGCACCAACGGCGGAAAGGTTGCGCCCACACACGAGAGCGGTCAAGGCCACATTCACAGCCAAGGCCCTTTATCAAAATTACCAAATCAGCCCACACAGGATCGCCAACGCAAATTCCTACAACTTTTGTTTGAAGTCTCTGGGGCCAGATATGAAGAAGTTAGGGAGCAAGACACATTGGCAGATCTTGGTATCGATTCTTTGTCCCTTGTAGATTTGAAACAGGAACTTGAAGACAAATTCCCCTTGAGACTTCAAAGCGACCAATTCGACATCTATAGCACAGTAAAAGAAGTCTTGGGCCTCCTAGAAATTACAGTACCTCAATTCTCTACTCAACGGACCAACAAAATCTCCCAAGAAGCGAAGATTCCCACCATATCTTCTACAGAGCGAGAAGGAAGGGTCGTCTTGCCAAATCCGCTTGACGCATTGAAACAATCTGAAAGCCTTTTCATTACCTTTGCAAGTGAGCAAGGTTTGTGTCAATATTGGTCGGACACAGCTCCTGACCAAAACAAATTACTCATTGTGTACCTCTTTGAAGCCTTCCGCGCCTTAGGAGTAGATCTAGCAAATATTCAGCCTGGAAGCCACATACCTCAAGTTCCGCACTTGCGAAAGCATGACCGGCTTATGCAGAGGCTCTGGGAGATTCTTGAGAGCCACGATATTGTTGTCATACAATCAGAATTTATTGCTCGCGGCAACGGTCAGGTGGACATTGGTCGATCCTCCCAATTACACAAGGACTTTATAGCCAAGCATCCAAGCTATGAAGCTGAAGCGAAATTGATGGCTTTAACAGGTTCCAAGCTCGCCGATTGTTTGACGGGCAAAGCTGATCCAGTCTCTCTTATGTTTGGGAGTTCCGAGTCTTTAAAGACAATGGAAGATTTTTACAGCCATTCTCCAATGTTGTCCACGATGACCGAGCAGCTTGTTTCTTTCTTAGTTCGCTTTCTTCAGAATGTGGACACAAGGCCGGAACTTCCAGTGCACATTCTTGAAGTCGGTGCAGGAACCGCAGGGACAACAAAGAGGCTAGCGGAAGCTTTAGAGGCTGCCCATATTAACGCTCGCTATACCTTTACAGACATCTCGCCAAGACTCGTATCAATGGCCAAGAACAAACTCAAACAATACCCGTGGATAGAGTATACCTCATTCAATCTAGAAAATGAAATCCCGGATAGTTTCCGGAACCGTTTCGATATCGTGATCAGTACAAACTGCGTCCATGCGACAACTAACCGAACTGCTTCATGCCGTAGACTCCGGGAGACCTTGAACTTGAGGGGGTTCGTTGTTCTCTCTGAAGTAACAAGTGTCCTAGACTGGTACGACATCTGCTTTGGCCTACTCGATGGATGGTGGCTGGCCGAAGGTGGAACAGTGTATCCCCTTCAACCAGCCGAAGCTTGGATGTCTACGTTTAAAGCAGCCGGCTTTGCCTCTGTAAGCTACTCAAAAGGTCCAACAGTCGAAGAAAATACTCAGCAATTACTTGTTGGGTGTAATAGACAGTGGGATCCAGTATTGTCTGTCATACCGACTTCTGTACCGGAAGCTGGAAAGGAGTACCATCTTGAGACAATGATATACAAGGAGGTTAGTGGTGTCCAAATTCATGCAGATGTTTATATACCTCAAAAGGTTTCCAGATCGTCTATGCCTATTGGTACGCTCTCCGTTCGTTGTGCATACTTCATGATTTAAACCTTCGCTTACCAAACCTGTCTTTTCAGCTCTCATGATCCACGGCGGAGGTCATATGACTCTTTCTCGGAAAGATGTACGCCCAGCCCAGACTCGGCATCTTCTGGCGAAAGGATTTCTTCCTGTAAGCCTGGATTACAGGCTTTGTCCTGAAGTCAGTTTGGTTGATGGGCCCATGAAAGATGTCCTCGACGCGTATCATTGGGCTCGAAGCGTTCTACCACGACTGATACTTCGACACGGAGTCGTACTGAATGCTAAGAAAGTTGTGGTGATTGGATGGTCAACGGGCGGCCACCTGGCTATGTCAATTGGATGGAATGCGCGGAAGGCCAATTTGCCTTCTCCATCAGCTGTGCTCAGTTTCTATGCGCCAGTTGATTTTCAATCCGGAGGTACGTGTTGCACGAAGCGATTGCTTCGAAGGCGCTTGACAGACAACTCTTACGAGGGACGCGCGCTGACTTGATGCCATCTTTAGAGCTTGACTTAAAACGTCTGCCAGCGCTTCCACAGAGAGTAATGACTTTGGAGCAGATTATTTCTAGCATGTCGACTACACCGGTGAGTCTCAAGCTGCTAACATCAGTTCCATCCTCTCTCTAAAGTCGTTTTTCTTGAAAACAACCATTAATAATTTCTCGACCTGAAGATCACAAGTTACAATTCCACGGGCGGCGAGAGCAGCAGCTTAGGCTGGATCTCTCCTGGCGACCCGCGCTCTGAGCTTGTATTGTCCTTATTTAAAGAAGGGCTCGGTCTACCTCTGCTTATCAGTGGGTTACCAGACCCATCCACAGCTCCTTCGTCCAAATGGTTTGTCCCTCCGTCACCAGCCCAAATTGATTCAATCGACCCGCTCACACAGCTCCGATGTGGCGCCTACGCCACGCCAACCTTCATCATCCACGGGACTTGCGACGAAGTTGCGCCTTTTGTGGCCGCTGAACGTTTCGTATCGATGTTGGGAGCGCAGAAGCTTCGTCATGGGTTCCTGCCGCTGAAAGGAGTAGGGCATCTTCATGACCTTGCCCTGAAATTAGGAAGTCGTGAGTGGGATGAGCAGGTGGCGCCAGGATACAGATTTCTATGTCAAGCCGTAGAAAAATGTTGAGCTATCGAGGTGGCTCAGAACGCCACTTGTTACTTGGGCCAACGAAAAGGCAAAAATTGCAGCGCCGTGTAATTAGGTCGACGGGCCACGTGCGGAACTTGATCGAAGGAGCCGATGGTCTCACAAAGATGCGTACTACTGAACTGCTAGATTGTCCAATGATTACGTTCATTGTGTGCGTCGATAAGATATCTTGGATTTCGTTGATGCCTTGAAGGGGAAAACGCGCCGGTCCGCCGGGATCTTCACAGACTGACGTTGCTATGGTCCACAGCGTGATTAATTGTCAGCGGCTTCCATCCCCCAACCGCATTTAGATAGTCATACATCACTTACATTACGTCATTTGGACTGTTCCCGTACTTCCTACACCCGCTTACCAGCGTTACAGAAGACGCGCAAACAGTCATGGCTCCGTAGACCATGGTAAGTACCTACCGTAAAGGTATTACAGGCGAGAGTAGAGCAGTCGGCAGTATAACCGAGTAAGCCTCCTCGGGTTAGCCTATTTTTCTCTAAATAGAAGACCTACACCGTCTCAAAAAGAGGAAAGATGATGCTTTTGCGAAGAGAGATGGTCTGCAGCGGACTGACTACTTTGTGTCGAGACAATTCAACCCTATTGCTGCTACGCTGTGTGGGATCTCTGATTTCCGAGCTCCAACACGCCGAGTCCTTTGCATAGCGTCGTACAAGGCAGACGCGGACTGAAATGTACGCTGCATGGATGCGTTCAGGCATCGCTAGAGCTCTCTGCATATTGCAGCTGTTTCCATTCTCCCTCTCACTGAATCACTTCCTGTACGTCGCTTTTTCCTCCCTCTTTCGACGTACTTTGCCTTAGATATTGTTTGACACTGCTCAATCGAAGGCACAAAATTATGGCTCGCGAGCTTTTCGCTTTTCCGGATACAACATTCGTCGAAAATCTGGCGGTTCATTCTAACGGACATCTCCTACTGACCACGTTTACTGACCACTTGTATTCCCTGGACCCTGCGGCCGCAACCCCGACCCCGGAGATCGTGGCCACGCTCCCCGGTGTAGATGCCCTATCCGGCATCGCACTCATCGCGCCCGACGTCTACGCCGTCAGCGGTGGCCACCATCTTTCTTTCTCTTTCGCAAATGGCTCGATGCGGGTCTTTACGGTCGACTTCCGGCCGAAGATTCGCGGCGGTCCCGTTGATGTCAAGGAAAGCGCTCAGGTACCCAACACCCAGATGCTGAATGGCTTGACACCCCTCCCGAGAAAAAAACATGTCGTTCTGAGCGGCGATTCGATCGGTGGCCGGATGTTCCGTATCAACACGCTGACGGGGGAAGCGGACGTTGCGTTTACAGATCCATCGCTTGAGGCTGGTGACAAAGCGATGGTACCCTTAGGCGTCAATGGTGTAAAGGTCTTTGATGGTGTGCTTTACTTTACCAACTCGGCTAAAGGAGTATTCGCGCGAGTGAGAATCGACGACAACGGGAATAAGGTCGGCGACGTCGAGGTTCTAGCGACACTACCCGATACTACAGGGTGGAAGAGCGCCTACGGATGGATCGCCTATGATGATTTCGCGATAGATTCTCGAGGAACGGCTTATGTGGCATTACATGGGAACGCTGTCACGAAGATTGACGCGAGGGGGAAGCAGTCGATAGTGATAGGGGGTGGTAATAGTACACTCTTGAAAGAGCCAACATCAGTGGCCTTGGCGGCGGATGAGAAAAAAATCTATGTTACAACTGGAGGTTCAAAGATTGACGGCAAAGCATACGGAGGTCAGATCGTTGAGGTCAAGCTTTGAGTCAAATATCTCAAAGGGACAAGGCAGGTAACATCTGATGGGTCTCCTCATAATAAAAGAGTTTTGCTCTTCACTAAAGTGAAAAGGTAAAATACTTCGATTTTCGCCGTGTGTGAGTACCATTTCAGCCTACTTTAAAACTGTGTTCTTTGATGCGTCGGCCAGACACCTTTGACTAACACGTCTACGACTACACGTACCGAGCAATTAGAAGGCGAAGTCTGGGCAAACCCAAGCTTACTCACGACCGTCGTCTATCTGATATTCTTGCTGCCAATGTTATGTAATACTCCTAAAACTGACATCTCCATCAACTTCATAGGTATATCAAATGTGAGAATACCACCACAGCCTCCGTTATCGCTGCTTCTTACCTTGGATGGGCACGAAACACCGCGCAAATCGCATTGTCTTAGAGATATCTAGCTTTTCCAGACCAAAATGGGAATCTGACAGTCCACGGAGCAGGATCAAGTTTTTGCAGATATTGGGTCGTGATCATTTGGCCGAGACTAGAGGTACTCCCTCTCTGTTTTTCTGATATAGAGATTGAAGATGCAGATTGATCCTCAATATATTAGACTTGTGTGAACGGTGATTGAATGCATATGGCGGTTGGAGCGAAAGTGCCTACCTTCTCAACGAAAGTCATCCATACTGATCACAAGAGTCTAGAAGAAATCATCAAAGTCCTGGATGACAACAGGAAGCCTAGAAGTTCCCATCGGTGTCCGGCATTAGGCGCTCTGGATCACCAATATCACACGCAAATGAACCGTTGACGTCCGCCACAAAACAGTTGGAATTCAAGATACAAGTATGAGAATTCTAGACTGTGTCTGCGCGAGAGGTAAGACAACCATACGGTTGACAAGTAGAGACCCTTACCCACGAACCCAGAAACATCTGTAAAAAGGCATCGAACCACACAAAATACAAAAAACTTTAAAACTCCACAAAAAGACAATTGCTTATATCAAGACTTTACCACCTCACCGCCGGCCCTCAAAACTCATCCATCTCCCAATCACGTTCCACCAAATCCCACCGTAACCTCTCCATGACATCTCCCAGCACAGTACCCCCTGGAATTCTTCGCCCAGCTCGACTACAATTTCCAGCGTAAACCCCGCTATACGTAGTTCAAAACCACTTCACCCGAGCCCCATCCCAACCTTCCCCTCCTACGACCCTAATCCTTGAGCGAAACATAACATACGACCACACAGAATAGCATCCATCTCCTCGCCACTACAGCCGTCATGAAGACAACACTGTCTACACACCCTCCAAGGGCACGCCTGAAAATCACAGACACAACGCGAAAAATAGTACTCAAAAGCTTCAACTCAATTCGATCGCCGAGACAAGACAATTTCAGACTCTCAAAAGAAAGAACTAATCCCAAAACGCCCTTCAACCAATCCAGCTCAAATTAGTTACTCACAAACGCCTCCCCCGGGTTAAAGAAGGTCAAACGTTCATCATCACATCCCATCCTCAATCGCAGCCCACCCAAGCCCAGTCTCCCTCCTTACCCCCATCACCCAATCCTACCCCCTCCCCAACGGACTCCCAACAATCGGCCGCCACTCCAACCCCAAAGTCTTCCTCCTCGCCTCATTCAGATTCAATTTCATCCTCCCACTCCCACTCCCTTTCCCCTCTTCTTCATCTCCACCCTCCTCCTCCTCCTCCTCCGCTTCAAACAACCCCCTCATCACCCTCTTCGGCGGCGCACTCATCTGCACCAACCCCCTCCCCTGCGCCATCAGATATGGCGTCAACGGCGTCGCCGCAGGATCGTACGCCACATGGCCCGTCGGCGTATCCTGCTGCCCCCGCTCCTCAAAAGCTGAAGCCAAAGCCCCAATCGGCGTACCAAACTCACCCTCCTCATCATCCCTCAACGGCTCCACCGGATCGCTAAACAGCACCCTCTCATCCTCAACCGGCGGATTATACGCGCGCCTCAGCGGACTCAAATCCACAGACATCGACCTTCTCCCCGCCCCACCCGCGAAGCTCTTCCTCCTCCCCCCAACCCCACCCGCCTCGCACAGCCTCCCATCCCGATTAACCAGCGCCCTTGGCTCCATGCTCTTCCTCCTCCTCGCCCCCCCGCGCGGCAAAACCCCAACATCGACTCCATACGGCCCCTCATCCACCCACTCCCCCCGCGCCTCGCAGTCCAGCACCCACCCCACCCCGACACACCTTACCACCCCGCCCGCGTCCCGGACCTTCTCCAGCGTGCGCTTCCCGCCATCTTTATACACGACGTGCGTGATGCCGATCTTTCCTCCGCTGCCCGCAGAGTCCAGCTCGGAGCTGCCGCTCGGGTTGATGCTGGCGCGCGGGTTCCACGCCCACTGCTTCAGGCACTTCGCGCCCATCTGCGTGAGGAGCTCGATGAAGATGCCGCTCGCGTCTTCGCCCTCGGTGGTGTGGACATCGACAAACACCACGGCGCCGGAGAGGGTTCGAGAGGACGAGGGCGCTGGGGAGCGGGTTTGGGCGGCGGAGATTGGTGGATGCGCTGTATGGATCTGGGGTGTTGAAGGGGGCAGCTGAGGGAAGTCTTCTTCTTCTTCTATGTCGGAGACAGCGTTGGGACTTGTTGGTGCATTGTCCTTGGCTGGGGAGAGAGAAGGCTTGGCCGGAGAATCGGGGAGGAAGGTTGGCCGCATCTTTTCTGGGCTGTTGCGAGGTGATTTTCTGGGAGATAGAGGGCGACCGGAGAGAGATCGGCTGCGCTTGCGAGGAATATTGAGAGGGGAATTCTGTCCTTCGGGACGAAGAGCCACTTTAGATACGACGGTATTGTAGTAACGAGGCATTGAGGGGTTCAGGCGTAAGGGAGTCCGAAAGTCGATCTCGTTTTGTACAAGAGAATCATTGCCGATGTCATGGGCATCATCAGTTTCTGCGATGACAGACTGGCCGTCAGATTTAGACAGCTCTGATGCTCTCTCGTCGATTGCGTTGTTTGATTCCTCATTCCTGTCTCTCGTTGGTGCGGCAACCGGTGGTTCATTCTCGTCTCCATACGCTGAGCCGTCCGATTCGTCCTCTGGAACTTCATTGATGACGCTCAGATCTGGGTGCGCAAACTCGGGGGTGAATGCTTCGTCTTCAGAGTCGTGTAACAAAGGCTCGTTGTCAAGAGCGGCTTGAATTTGAGCTTGCATCTGGGGGCCTTCCACAGCAGCCGACGCACTGTCCAATGTCGCCCGATCCTCAAATAACTTCTCATGATCGTCTTCAACAAGCGATGACTGGTCTTCCTCAACTGGAATTTGTTGGCCGTCCACGGTAGCATGGCCAGGCGAGTGTTCAATGAGAGATGCTTGATCCTCAGAAATTAGAGGCTCTTGATTTTCCTCGACAAGAGACTCCTTTTCTGCTTTAAGAAACGCATTTTGTTCTTCGTTTATTTGAACAATCTCTTCTGTATTAACCAAAAACTCAGGTTGTTCCCCAACAAAGTCAGTCACCATGATCTCGTCACTCAGATTGGCGTTGATAGCTCCCTCTGCTTGATCGAGAGCAATAATGTCCATGGCGTTATTTGAATCGACTTGAGGCTCCGGGAACTCAGTAACACCCCTCTCTTTCTCTGATTCTTCCTCAAGGCTTTCAACTTCTCCTTCCAATTCTTTCTGGACCATTTCCTCTTCGAAAAAACTAGGCTTCTCGGGTGTAACATTGATAGAAGTTCCAACAGAGACTCTAGGAGCGATTGAACGACGAGCGCCCATTGATGGTCGACTTCCCACCGAAGTTCGAGACATCATAGAATGCCTGTCACTATGTTTCACAGGAGATTTTGAGACCTTGACTGGCGAGAAGACGCCTCTCTTCTCCTTTCTAGGGATTGGCTTATCAGGACTTGCGGCTAGCCAACTACTTAGTTGCACGGCAAGAGGAGTGAATCCGACGCTCTGAGAGTCCCCAGCAGGATTGACGGCTAAGAGACGAGAGCGGGCGAGAGCGGCCTTCTGTGTGGCAGGAGTCTGTAATGCTGGCTTGAAAGGCGTCGAATCTGATTGAAGTTCGTCCTCTGACTCTTCCTCTAACGTCAACCGATGAGCACGGAAGAGCTGCTCATTCAAAGAAAATCGATGCGGAACATGTGTCTCTGAATCCTGTTGAGGGACCGTCTCTTCGGCAGTCTGAGCAATCGTATCTAAGGGTGCAACATCGTCCTTTGGCTGATCGTCTGAAGGGAGACAGTTTGTCTCTACGTCTGTCATGAGCACGTCAGCCTGCTCTGGAAGATCGCTTTGAATGGTTTGCAGTGGCATTTCTTCTTCCATATGGTCGTCTTTTGCAGCTTTCTTGGGTGGCGAGACGCGAACCGGGCTTCTAACATCCAAAACAGAAGCTTCAAAATCAACAACGGCAGGCTCATCCTGGAATGGATCGTCTTCATGAATTTGAAGCGTCGCCTTGGAGTTCGATGGCAATACCCTGACATCTGCAGTTGCAGTCAGGTCCGGAAGATCTGCCATGCTGTTATATTTCGCTGGTGAGAATGGTCGCACTGTGTGCCTTGCGGGAGAAAATAGGCGCTTTGGTGGAGACTGTAGAAGTGAAGCCTTCAAAGGAGATTTAGCTGGCTTGAGTGCCGAATTCTGGAACATAAATGGGTCTATATTGCCTCTCTTCGGAGATTGCTGAAGTGAAGATGGTACATTTTTCACCTGAGGAGTAGCAGATGTTGTCTTCTTTACAGACTGCGGGAGCAAAAATGGTGCTTCGGAACGCTTCGGTGGTGATTTGAGTATATCCTTAAAAGGACTTGGAGGCGGTCGTCGTGGTGGGCTCATCATGACCGCCGAGACTGTCTCCTTAGTAGGTGATTGTGGTGGTACGCTTGCGGTGAATTCTAACTTTCTGATTGGTGAAGCATTCGTGGCAAGATTGACATGTCGCCTTGGTGACTGCGTCAAAACTCTTAGAGGAGTCTTTCCACCACTTAATTCATCTTCATCCGACTCTACAGAGGACGTCGATTTAGCAACCTGTGAGATCTTCTTAGGAGACAAAGGTTTTGGTTGTGTTTCTGGTTCGATTATTTCTTCTTTCTTCGACGCTGCTTTTCGGCCTCTGGTTGAAGTAGCAGCTTTGCGCACTGGCTTTGCACTCATGCCTTTCGGTTCAGTAACTGTGCCCTTCTTAGATTTGGACTTCTGAGTTGCTAGAGGCAGATTCTCTTTATCATCGTCTGCAACGTCTTGGAAGGTGACCTTCTTTTTTGGCGCCGTAACGGATTTTGCGGCTGTAGCGGCCGTTCCTCGTGTAGCCATGGCACCGCTGCCAGGTCGTGTACGCACAGTCTTCTGCGGCGGCTCAGTGTGCGAGTCGGCGACAGAGGTTGTGGAAGAAGCAGTCTTCTTTGTTCTGCCTCGAGTCTTAGCGGGTGCTGGTTCTGGTTCAACATTTACTTCGGCTGTCTGGGGCTTTTTTCTCGTTGCTCGTTTCGCTGGCGCGGAAACTTCCTCTTGCTGCAAGGAATCTCCCTCTTTTGCCTTTACAGCCTTTGCGCGCGTGCTGCTCGTGCTGCTGGTGGCCTTAGAGGTTGTTTTCTTCTTTGGTTCCGGCTTAGGTTCAGGTACTGGCTGGACTTCATTGTTTTCGTTCAGTGGTGTTATTTTGATCTTGCGCCTCGGGGGTGCTGAAAGTGTTGCTGCTGGCGCTGGAGCGGTCGCTTTTCTTCCGGGTTTTCTCGGGAGTATCATTTCCTGCTCTTCTTCCTCAATTTCGATTGCTGGCTCAGGTTCTGGCTTCTTTGCAGTCTTTCGTTTCGACGTCTTGGGCTCATTGAGAGGCAGACCCTCAGAGACTACTCCTTTCTTCGCAGCAGCTCTTGCACGAGTTACCCGCTTGACGGGAGAGGCAGGTGCAGCTGATGGCATTTTGGTTGGTGGATCGCGGTGACCTCGAATGTTGGCAGGGTCGGACTTGCAAAGTCTACATAAGAACAATCAGGCCTAATTTCGACCTTCAGGGTGAATTCGTCCAAATTGTCAAGAGGAATGTTGCAAAGAACGAGCTCGGAGTTTGCATTGATAATTGACCGATGGTTGTTGATTGTTTTCCATAACGTGACCGAAAGCGTCGTTGCCTATAGCAACCAAACTTCAAGTGGCGAAGATCTCCGCGCTCTCCATCTCAGCTTTGACTCCCCCACACGTATGATGTCGCGGGTAAGCGCCTCACCTCAGCCTTGCTCATTGATAGTCAATCACGCCACAGTCATGGAAATCCGGATGCCTTTCGCAAGGCTGCGAAGGTCATTCTCGTGGCCACAAAAGCTGCTTTTTCACTGCTCGACCACCCACCACGATACTAGCCGTGCTGTCAGCTTCCTTAATCTCGCGAGTTGTTAGCAAAATTGTTCCTCTAACCCTTTTATTCCCTACCATCTGTCTGCTACCTTTCTTTTCGTACCATTCTACCTATAACGTCTAGACATATCTTGCTTGCTACGTTAAACATGCTATTCAAGCGTCCCCTATTCTACCGGTTTCAATGATGTCGGCCATCAGATTCCTGAAAGGCTTTATCCTACCTATCGCACGCCTCAAATATTTTCTTCGTGCTTCAGGGTTCGAGCTAATAAACACGCTCTTACGCCCTTGGGCTCCTTATGAACCGCCTATATCTGCTCTGTATCGCTCTCACTGGATTGCTTTGAGCCGCTGTGTAATTCACATCTTTCTGATCGTTGTCTTTTCTTTCCTTCTATGGGTGAACTACAGAAAGATGTACCTCGGGCCTGGGCTTTCGACACTGCAGTCCGATGATTGCATTCTTGCTCTATTTCAAATTGCGGCTAAGGTGTTAGAGCTCATGTCGGTTGGGAGTCTAACAACAATAGTGCTCCATGTGTTGAGGCACTATTTGATAAGGGAAGGTACATTATTTGGACTTCTAGGCTCAGGAGTGTTCTTCAGCCAAGCTAACTATTTTTGGAGCCTGGAATTTCTTGCAGGTATAATGCACCTACGAAAAAGCTGGAGACACTTGATGTTACTTATCACCATCAGCGTGGCTGCAGTGCTTGCTTTGTTCGTTGCCCCAGCAGTAGCAATTCTGCTACAGCCCCGTGCTCAGAGTGCACCGGCTGGAGGAACAGATTATTTCCTTCCTGCTGCACCTGATCAGATTTGGCCAAGTCTTATTAACGGTTCCGATGAGCTTCAAGAATGCTTTACGGAAGCTGCATCACAATACCTGATATATCCGAGTGCGGGCTATGAAGATCTTCGTAACTTTTTCAGGAGCTTCAACTACAGATTTCCGCCTCCACGAATGATGATGGACAGCGAATTCTCCATCAAAGGCATTATAATAGAAGGTGCTGGGGCCAAATTTCCCCGCGTAACAAGTTATGGCACAACCAGGGGTTTAAACCCAGACACTGTCAAGACTCAGCCAAATGCACTTACAGCAATTTTGCAAGATTCTCTGACTGCGGATTGGCGTGACATATTAAAGGCGTGGTCAGGAAGCCCGTTAGCTCCAGCTCACCAATACAGGTACTCTGGCCGGTTTATATCAAGGGTGAGGACTACAAGCCCCGTTGTACATGTACGATGCAGTCCTGCTCAAAATCTTTCTGCGGATCAATATATGGTTGACTTTCCGGTCAAGTCGTGGAGCCCTACACGTGATTTGTCAGATGAGGGGAGCTTTTTGTGGCAAGAAGCAAAGTCATACAACGCATCGAATTTAAGCGCAAATTTAACCCAAGAACTACAAACGCACTGGACTTCACTCCCTACTGACCGTTTCGGCGCTGTTAGCGGCGGGGTTATCTTGCAATTTCCATGGGAATCATCGGATCAGTCAAGAGCCGTCATTGGCTGCTCTGTCAGTGCATCATGGATTTCCGGCCACCTCATATCAGACACTTTAATAGACACAGCTGCTTGGCACTTTCTAAATTGGCAGGAGTCGACTGATGTCTTGAGCTCTAATAATCACATAAGGAACGACCTAAACGCATCTTCGGACGAGGCTGCTCACTACCATCGGCTCATCACTATCCGCAATAGCTGGTTCAAGTCCTTGACGATCGCGCCGCGCTGCGATGAATGTCCTAGCAAACAGCGTTCGCTCAACGTGCTGCAGCGTATCTTCCACGAAGTTGGCATTTCAACCGCTCTCGACAATCTGCGAGCACAACCTCAGCAACAGTATGACAGCTCATCTGATTCATGCGTCTCCGTGCCTCCTCAAAATAGCACACCATCGGTCGATCTCTGGAACACCCCCGGCACCTTCCCCGGAGCCAAGCAAAATCTCACAACCGCCTGTAATAACTACGTGAAGAATACCCTCATCGAACTCATTCTCGCCTCCCTGTTCGCTGACGGCCTCTCGCGTCATGGCAGCCGTCACGCTTTCGTCCCTGAAACCCTTGGGCCAAACCCTTTCGCTTGGACTCTCCGCACACTTCCCAAATCCCCTACATTCTCCACATCTATGCTCTCCAATAACCCTCGCCAAAACCCTATCCTCCTGCCTCCCCCAAACTCCACTTTCCCGACTCTTCGCATGAGCACTTTTGTCTATGGCTATACCTACTCCGCCGACAGGGTCTCTGACCACCTCGCCGCAGCAGTCCTGGCACTGTACATCGCCGTTGCGAGTCTATACGTGGCCTGGACGATGGTACGGGGCGTGACGAGCAGCGCGTGGGACACGGTCACGGAGCTCGTCGCGCTCGCGCTGGGGATGGAGGGATGTGGGGCCGGGGTCGAGAGGCTGGGGACCTACAGGAAGATTGTGAGAGTCAGAGCCGTGAAAGATGAGGAAGAGGCGGCAAAAGGAAATGAGAGGCTTGCGCTTGTGGTGTGCGATGGGGCAGAGGCGCATAGAAATGGCGTATCCGATGGTATTCGGTCGACTGCGTTCACAGCTGCTACTGTGGCTGCACCAGATGCAATTTTGCCGACTGTCATGCAACGGAGGGACAATGCATCCGAAGAATTGAAGTTGACGAGCCTGACGGATACAGTGGGGGCGATGCCGAGCTTGATTCATCGCTATCCCGACTCCGAGGACGTTTTCCGGGGCAAGTCAAAAGTCAAGTATAAAAAGGTTGAGGTTGGTAAGAAGTATTTGTAACACGCGCTAGAGGAGAAACGTTGGGCTTTTCTACCAATTCCTTCTGCACCTTGAAATTCCAGGTCTTTTGCTTCTCAATATGTTGTTCTAAAGATGATGCTAGGCTAATTGATATATCTTAGAATTAAATATTATTTCGAACTGTTTCCTCCTAAGTATTGCTCTCTCCTAGTAACTGCAGCATGACGTCTCACTCCTCAGGAGACTAACATAGGATTTAAAAATCGATGCCCATGTGGATTACGTGTAGAGGTAATCGCGAGACCTTCCAAGGTATGACTTCTCCCACCCAGCCTCGATTAGAAACTAGGCCACTTTACAGCCGTCTAGAATTCATCTCAACTATTCTTCAAAGATCTATCAATTTAATCTTCTATTACGATTCAAGCCTCCGCGGGCTTAGAACAGCCACACCCAACCCATGTCAAGCCCTCCCTCTCACCTCCCACCACTCAAACCACCTTACCGCCTTCCCCTACCCCAACCCATAACCTTTCCCTACCCACCACCCTCCCTGACCACCCAACTAACCCCCCACCCCACCGCGGCGACCCCCGCCATCACCCACCAAACAACCCCCATCACCTCCCCCCTCATCCCCTCCCCCAGTCCCCACCCCGCCACCACCGGCCCCACCGTCCTCCCCGCACTACTCACGCTCTGCGCCACCCCGTGGATCGTCCCCAACACCCTCGCATCGGGACACGCATTGTTGACCAGGATGATCGCGCCGGGGAGCGCGAACGTGCGCGACAGGACCTGCAAGCTCAGCACGCCGACCAGCGCGGGCCACAGAATGTACGACTCGGATGGTGGGGGGAGGAGGACGAGGAAGGGCATAAGCGCATACGCGAGCGGGGAGAAGGGGAGGAAGAGGCGGTACGCCGTCAGAGTGCCGAGGCGGGCGTGCAGACGGGGGTAGGCGAGGAGTTGGAGGGGGAGGCCGAGGAGGCCGAGGGTGGCGGTGGCGAGGCCGACGGTTTGCGGGGGGAGGGCGAGGCCGCCGGTGAAGTGTGCGAGGGAGAGGGGGTGGTGGGTGGGGAGGGCGCGGGGCGCGGGGAGGAGGATGAAGAGGAGGGAGTTGAAGGCGGAGATGTGGAGGGCGAGGAGGAGGTGGAGGAGGAGGGTGAGGAGGACGTTGGGGGGGAAGATTTGGCGGATGGGGAGGGGGGTTGGTCGGGATAGTGGGGGGTGGGGGAGCTTGAAGGAGGGGGAACGGGGTGAGTTGGTGGGGTTGAGGGGTGATAGGTCGATCGCGGCGGTCGATGAGGTGGGCTCGTCGTCGGTTTGCAGCTGCGTGTATTCGTGTATTGGGCGACGGAGGATTAGTCTGGCGAGAAATTTTCCGGCCTGGCGGCCATAGTCTGGCTTTTGTCTTCGAGCTTCGAGAGTTTCGTCAAGGCCGAGGATGACGCCTGCTGCAGACATAGTGATAAAGCAGGCGCTGACCACGTTTGGGAGTGCGTACGGCCACGTCTTCATCCATCCTACGCCTGCTTCCCTTCCAAGAAAAGAATGCGGTCCAAAGATCGATGGAAAGCTATGAACGGGATCGGCGAGGATTCCTCCGAGGACAGGGCCTATTATAACACCAATGTTGAAGCACATTGGTAACAACAGGAACGCTCTGGATTGATATCTACAACCAATTAGCTAGCACACATTTTCATATTCTCTATTAGACCAACTTTTTCTCCCTGACCTGAAAGTGATCAGTGTCAGTTCCTATTTCAGAGGACATGCGATCTACACTTACAATCTCTGAAATCATTGTTCTGAGCACGCCTACATTGCCATGGAGCGCCCCTCCTAGCGATCGAAAGATCACCGCTTGTGCAAACGACCTAGAAAAACCAAATCCTAAAGCCGATAGGCCAGTACCGAAAAGTCCTATCAACAGTACCCTCTTCCGCCCAATCTTTTCTGAATCGGCAGCTCTGCCCCATAACACGGCTGTAAAAAATTGAGCGGCCGTAAACGAAGCTTGTAAAAGGCCCACTTGGGAAGAGATGGTAGCATCTGAGAGGCTAGGGTCAAATGACTTCAATTGATAGAAGAGATATGCCGAGAGGGAGGTTTGGGTCAATGGCTCGGACAGCCGAGCAATTGTGAGTACTGCAAGTTGACTTTTACGTGGCAAAGATTTCCATGTCACGGGCTCCTCTTTTGAGGCGCGCTCGTCAGCTGAGTGCATACTCGAAGCAATCTTTGCACCATGTCCAAAAAAAATAGGAACTCAAAGAAGATCACAGAGATATCTCAGATAAGTGACCTACAAGTACACGCACAGGTTAGGGAAAATCCTGGTGCGGGACGATGCGCATATGATAACCGTCCCTGGCTCCAGCAAGATAGGGCATCGAGAACTAAATTTTCGATGAGCTTTTCCATATAATCCCGGAACTCTTGCAGACTCCACTATTTCCTTGTGACGGGGCTAACGATTGGTACATCAACAAATGATGATGGCAAGGTCCTGCAGGTTACGAAATACGAAAGCATTCGCACTTTATCCAGCTAGGTATGGAAGCGAGGCGTTGCCCCACGTTTAGTGCGGGAGTCTCCAACAATTCGGATCACGGTGCCGGTTGGGGAAGCAGAAAGGCTTGATCAGACTTTACGAGACCTTCAACAAGGCAAACAGTTGTTTGCAATACAAGATCTAAGGTGTGTAGAAAGTGGAGATGTGCTATGGCTCAGCGGCCCAACCGTTGGATAACTTCAATCCACACATGCTTGCAGGAGCCAAGAAAGTTGCTACTGACTGTGTTAATTGTATTGCAGAAACCTGAGGAAAACCGTTTGTCGCTCTATGTGCAAAACAGGATTGGATTTATGAGACTCCAGAGAAACCGCAGTTTAATTGCAAGAAATGATAAGGATGATGTGCAGGGTGAAACGAATCCCCGAGCCCACGCATTAGGACACGGCGTCAGAGAGCCCTGCCTCCAACGTCAATCTTGGATTGTGCTTGAGATGTAGCAAGAAGATAAGTACTTCTTGCTCATGTGCCTTTGCTGTAATGTATTTTTGAAGCGACAATCCACCCATGAATTCGATAGGGTCAAAAATCTCTTGTCAGAGGAAAGGAGAGCTCGGTGTAGAGTAAGACAGTGGAGTGAAAGCCATGAAAAGGTAAGTAAATATTTTGTGACAGTAGCACTCGTTAAGGGGCTGAAGGTCAACAACGTGTTTCCAGATGATGCGACGCTCCTGACCAGACAAAGTGGAACTCCATATACAAACGTTGACCAAGCTCATTAATTTTATCATTTCTCATCTAAGCCTTGCAGCTTTGAAACGGCTCACTTTCTCTTGTGGTTCATCCTTCCATACCTTTTCTTCTGCTGGTTCTGTTTCATCTGTAAACCCACCTTGACGAGCAATCATTCGATTCCGCAACCTATGGTACTCACCTGCAATTTCCTTTTGGTGAAGGCTGGCGTCCACTTCGTCCATGGTGGGAGGCTTAGACTTAAGGGTAGACGGCGAACGTTCTACTACCATATTGGATTGTATCTGTTCGGTCAGTGGAGGTGGATTAGCATTGGTTAGGGCTTCCATGTCTTCGGAGACTTTGTCCGAGGTCAGTCCAGGTTTAGATCGTGTAGCTTTGAACCTTGAAACTTTCTGTGCGGGCCGCTCCGGTAAAACAACATTCGGCGTTGAATTACCATCCCCTTCGGACACAGAATCAGAGACAGCGGGCGCAGGCCTTTTCTTGATTGTCTTCAAGGACTTCTGGTTCCTCGAGACTGGTTCCGGATCAGGTGCAATATCGAGATCCTTTGCGAAGGAAACTTTCTTCGATTTCTTTGACTTTTTGCTATTTGACGAGCTTTCTTCCGGATCTGGCGTAATAGATTGATTCTTCTGTCTGTTCAACTCAGGCTGAATCTCCTGTGGTAGGCATTTTGGGTTCGGACCAATATTTTGCAGATCGTTCTTATTCAGCTTCCTCTCCAATGCTAGCATTTCCTGGCGATAGGCTTCAGTGAGCGGACTTTTCAGGTTGCGACCATATTCATCTTCAGCGTCGCTGTCTTCACTGTCATCAAGATTCAAATCCTCTTCATCCATGAAGTCGTGGATAGACGCGTCGCTGTCATTATCTTGGCCATCTTCTTCTAGTTCGAGCTCTGCCACAATAGCACCAAGTTCACCACGGGAATATTCCAGCATATCTTGCCGTAACTCAGCATCCTCTGGCGACTCATCAGAAGGCACCCGGGGAGAAGAATCGTTAGAGCCTGAGCTCAAATTTGCATCATCGTCTTTGTGGGCCGCTTCCGGCAATAATGCAGTTTGAGATACGCGCTCAGATCTGAATTCCTGGCCACTCTTTGCAGAGTGCGCCTGAGTCTGTCGCTTTCCATCAATACCTTGAGACTCGGTTTCATCTTTTGTGGACTTGACAACCCCGTCAGAAATCAGAATATCTTTTACTCCAGCTTTCTGGAGCACCTCTACAATATCAGGGGCAGCGCTATCTGCCGCCTTGACGGAACTTGAAAGAACGTTTCCGTTCTCGTCGAGCTCTTCCGTGATTTCAGTTAGGGGAAGCGCAGCCTCATCCCGATAATCTTCATTTTCAACAAGGAGTAAAGCATTTCGCTTCTGCTGTGCCTCACTAAGCTGCCGTTTGAGTGTGCCTATGTTGCGCGTGACATATTCTAGACGATTTGAAAGCCGATTTACGACTTGCAAGGGGTGTTGTTTTTCATCGCCAATGATAGACTTGATGTCCTTGTCGTCGAGAGATTCGGCACGAAAGTCCCGCGCGATCGCCAGCATGTCATCTGCAGACGAATCATGTGGAAGTGAGGAGATTTCCTCTCTCAGCCCTTCATACTCAATCTCCCAAGACTGCCAATGTCGGAGAGCTTTTTTGTAATTTGAAATATTCTCTTCGAGATTCGCTAGTTGGTGATCAATCTTTTTCAAGGCAGAAGAAGCAATCTCAGCAGATTTCTGGTCCGCCATTGTAGGCAAGAGGTCGCTCCTTTTCTCAATAAGTCAATTTGACACGAAAATTGTATAGTAAAGGTTCACGGAAGATTCAACACTCATCATTGTTTATGTGGAAATGCGGAGGACAAACGTAGGCAGTTTCTGCGGAGCATTTTCCCCTCCGATTGGTCAGCCTTGCCACCCAGCCTTTAAATTATGATCTCGGTCTCTACACCCTCATTCACAACTTCTCGCCAACTTCTTTGCACAGGCGAGGTAACTTGCCATGGTCCGTGTACAAGAAAGTATTCAAGATGTCTGCGGATCGCAATGGGCGGAGAGCGGGCGATACAGACGGTTAGAATGACCAAGCGCCTTTCCATCTACATTTGCCTACGAGACAATCGCTAATCTTGTTGTTGGATCAGAAATCTGCCCCGTTTGCAAAACCTCAACTTACCTCAACAAGAATCTGAGATTTCTTGTCAATCCACAATGCTACCACCGAATGTGCGAATCCTGCGTGGACCGTATATTTTCGTCCGGACCTGCACCATGTCCGATCGCAGGCTGCAAGCAAACCCTTAGAAAGGCAAGATTTAGAAAACAAACGTTCGAAGACCTGTCGATAGAGAGGGAAGTTGATATACGCAAGAGGGTTATGGCAATGTGAGCAGAGATCTCAATGTTCATAATACCAGTATTTACAACGATCAGTCTGAATCGTCGAGAGGATGAATTCGAGACGAAGCGGGACTGGGATAATTTTCTGGAGTTTAGGGAACAGATAATTATGGATCTTGTTCTACGAATAGATGTGGTTAAACGAGAGAATGAGCTCGAGAGATACGCGGCAGCGAATATAGACTCTATTAGGGCCAACGAAGCCTTGGAACGAAAAGAAACCCTCGCATTCAGACAGCAGCAGGTATCAGTCGAAGAATCCGCTCGACTGCGGCGCGAGACATTACAGCAAGAAGATGAAGAAGCAAGGAGAGAGAAGAGAATGGAGCAGAACGATATTATTAGCAGGCTCGCGTCGGGGAAAACTAGCGTTGATGACATTGTCAGGGAGAATAAGGCCAAACAGAAACCCGGTGCTCAGCGAGGCAAGGGAGGCAAGGCTCAAGATGTTCCGGCGAAAGAATCTACGGTACCTTTTATCAAGGGCCTTAAGCACAAAGTTGCTCCAGAACCAGAAAAACCCTACGACCCTTTCATGGGAATGCGCTTTAAGCGGGACTATTTTAAACTTCTATCGGATTATCCGGCGCAGCGTCTGAACAAATCAAAGAAAGATACAAGAACCTTAGTGGGTGGTTTTGAATTTTCGACGTATTACGATGAGACCTTGGTCAAGGCTTTCGCCGGCCTTGGGTGTTTCATTGAGGATGAGGTCTCACAGCGACAACAGCCTGTCTCAAAGGACATAGCAACGGTGGCGGCAACGCAAAGCGGGCTTGATAATTCATCAATGTCGAAAAACCCCAATGACGTGTTCTAGTACAGGCAGGCGCTAGAGGTTTTATTGATTTGCATAGCGACGGTTTGTCTAGAAGGGTTGAATTTGGCCTATTTAGCCACGAAGGGTTGACAGAAAATTCTGACATTCAAAGAGGAAATTATGCGCTATGATCCCCATCACAAGGCTTGGAGCTATCCATGTCAGCGGACAAGAAATCCATTATCAAAATATTGCGCCCGTTATAATATCATTACCTAACATAGTAGATTACATACAGACCGATCTCGCAATAACCTTCTCAATATTAAACAAAAACTCCAATGCTTTAGATGTAATCAATTTAAAATCGTCAGTATTGCTCTATTGCGTTTTCTTGAACGCGTTGGAAGGCACATAATTTCCGCTCATTTTACTGCACGAGCGGAAGGTGATTTGGACCTTTTCTCCAATGTCATTTGAATGCGCCTCGATGACTACTGGTCGTGGGCCGCCTTCAAACAGATACAACAGCCTTCATGCATTGAACGCAATGATGATTGTACCCAATGTTATTGATGTTGTCGGCTCGCTGATAATCGCAGTGACAGACATTACTTAACCGCAACAATGGAAGAGGAAGACCCTCTTGGCATGTCCATCATTCCCTACGACTCGAACCGCCATATTGTACTGTAGGCTATCGCCTGCCCTTTCTCTTCTCCTCGCTGAAAATCCGTAATACTGACTGATCCGCTGCTAGACGCAACAAAAAGTCGATCGTCCTCTACGACCCTGCCTCTGAGCAGCTCGTTGCTCGAACTACAGATTCAAATGGGAACATAGATCATGCGAATTGTCCATACTGCCACCGACCATTGCAAGACAACATCAACGACAGCTCTGAAGATGATTCAGCTTCCAGCGCAAATGCGCCAACTACATTTGTCCAACAAGGCTACTTTGACAAACTGCGACACAGGTTACCAAATTGGACTGAGCCCGTACCGCCTCCATCACCTCGAAGACGCCTGGTTGAAGCGGCTGGAACCAGAAATGAAACGTCCACGAGACCACCGGAAAATGCTGAATTCATTGGAAGTTCACCAGCGCCGGGCAGCGCACACGGCATCTCCTCTCGCGCGTTCATCCCCCACTATTTCCAGAACTTCTTTGTAGAGGAGAAAGAGCTCGGAAGAGGTGGACGAGGGGTGGTACTACTTGTGAAACATATGCTAGATGGCGTCGACTGTGGCCAGTATGCTTGTAAAAGGATACCAGTTGGAGATGACCATGATTGGCTAGAGAAGGTATTGGTCGAGGTCATGACATTACAGCGGCTTTCGCATCAGAACCTCGTTTCCTATCGTCATGTCTGGCTCGAAGATTTTCATATCAACAAGTTTGGCCCAAGCGTCCCATGCGCCTTCATCCTGCAGCAATACTGTAACGCTGGAGATCTGCACAATTATGTATGTGGGCCTGTAACCACGACACCGAAGACAGACCTCAAGGACCGCTTACGTCGGAGATCTAAAGCCGATGTGGAGCGACCACGAATTGATAACGAGCCTCGAAAATTACCTTTCGACGAAATCTACTCCTTTTTCAAAGACATAACCTCTGGCCTACGATATTTGCATGCCAATGGATTCATCCATCGAGACTTGAAGCCAAACAACTGCCTTCTTCACAGAGACGGAAACGAGCTGAGAGTGCTAGTGAGCGACTTTGGAGAGGTTCAAGATTCAACCACCATACGCAAGTCAACCGGAGCCACAGGGACTATATCTTACTGTGCACCTGAAGTATTACAACGGCGTCGACCCGACGGACCTCTCGGTAATTTTTCACTCAAGTCTGATATATTCTCATTAGGCATGATACTTTACTTTCTCTGCTTTGCTTCTCTTCCGTACCAGAATGCAGACGTCCTGCACGAGGAGCTTGAGGATCTCGATCGCCTTAGAGCCGAAGTTAGACAATGGGGTGGGTTCGATTCAGAGCACAAGATACGGCCTGAATTGCCTGAGAAACTTTATTCGTTTCTCAAAAGGCTTCTGGCTGTCAACCCTGACCAACGCCCAACAGCCGACGATGTCCTGAATGGTATTCGAACTGGTTCCGACCTCGGAGAAAATCGACAATTCTGGAAGCGTACTCCATCCAGTGACGAGCTGACTGAAGCTCATCGCATTGTTCCCCTCGATAGCCCTGGACCGACTACCCCCTCTCCCCCTAGATCAACAGCAAGAGCCACCGGCATTTCTCGACCTCGAACTTCTCATCTTCGCCATCTATCAGTACAGCGACAGTCCACGAGCCCTCCCCCTCTCCACGCGTCTGTCGAAGATGAAAGCGGGTCAATCAGTCCAGATCGGGATCTTATACTCCGCCCAAAATTACCTTCCCCTCAACGTGTCAACGATGATACCGAACCTAGTAGTTTGAGTGATCGTCGCTCACCATTTCTACTCACCGCACCCAACCAACGCCCTACCTTTACTACTCAATTAATAGCACTGATAACTACACGGCAGGCTCTCTTGATGTTCCGGACGCTTATCGTGGTGGGCAAAGTTATTTCCATCTTTCAACCCTGCGCTTCTCATGGTACCAATCCCTCGGTCTTTTACCCATTACTAGCCCTCGCTATTTGGGACTACGGCTTCTTTGAGGACAGTGCAACTTTGAGTCTGGTATCTGCTTCGGTACACGTTGCAGTACTTGCATATGCCCTGCAAACAAAATCGTTATGTATATATCACAGCTGGGCGGAGGAATAATTCCCATAGAGCCTTTACCTTTTAGTTAGCATTTCTACGAGTCCATTATGTGTTACGACCTAGGTAGCGATAAATAAATCCTATTGTAATGCCGAGGGTTGGCTTTCGATATATGGTGCTTAAAGGGGTGATTAGGGGTCTGCTTGCCCCGCAGTCGAAAAAGCTTCTCCGCATGGCAAAGAAAACGTGTGGGGCGAGAGATCTTCTGGCCATTTTTGATAATGCTTGACGATCAGATAGTCCTCGACAATGCATGAGGCGTCTCTGACAAGCAATTTTGAGATCTCGCCGTAGCCCCGAGCCGAAATCTATCACATCAATGCCTACTTATGAATCTGATGCCCGACCTCGTTAAAGAAGGTTGAAGCGCAACGTGAATGACGTCGTCATCCAGACCCTTTCTGACGGGAAGATCCTCCGTCAGACCGTCCCTCGCGTGGCCACCTTCCTGAAGCATATCCGGTTGATCGCCTCCACCCATGGACGCATATCAGCATTTCCGCCGCCTTGTTGTTCCTTGGGCAGTATTTCGAACGAAGACTGCATCTTCAGCATCTATGGAGGCACCCGCTTCTTCTTATCATGACCCGACATTGGTAGACAATAGAAGAGCCTCTGTGGCCAATGGCACATTTCCCACGTCCCCACTGCTTCTCCAATTACCTTCCGAGCTCCTCCATCACATCCTCTCTTTCCTGGCTGCTCCGGATCTTGTACGGATATCCTCAGTCAATCGAACGCTGTACGAGGAGTCTCGCGAAGAAACATTGTGGAAGGAACGTGTTTGCCAAAGTGTTCCGGACCCACATAGCATATCGGACTGTTTGCCCTTCAAATCCTTCAAAGATCTGTACTTAGCTTACCATCCATTTTGGTTTCTACCGCGGGAGAGGCTTTGGTATAGCGACACTCCACATACCGGCCAGCTGATTACAGTCCGCTACGATCCTCGTCGGGGCTGCATCGAGGGTTATCAGGTAGTTGCAACTCCAGGGGCGCGCAGCTTCAATTCTTGGGAGTGGAATCCAGATGTCATCATTCACACGTTTCAACCGCGCGTGAGGCTCTTCTTCGATAGCACTGTACTTAGCCTGAACCGAGCAGATCAGACGCGAACATGGCCACGGAATTGGCATGATGGAGACGTGCCAATGGTGACAGGAATGGGCCCACATCAGATACTCTCAGAACTTGTGTTAAGCAAAGAGATACCCAAACACATGGTAGATCCGAGGATGATCCTATGGCCTCCGAAAACAATCCCCTCAAATCACTTCGTCCGAGCTTCCAGCCGCGAAAACTTCTCCGGAAAAGGCCACCGCCCACAACATCTCAGCGAAGTCTCCGAACATACCTTCCGGCTGCGTAAGAGAGCTCAGTTTCCCATTCGCACCCCAATGTTCAGCCTCCTTTATGACGAAGAAACAACAACGTTCTCTTCCATTGACCCCGCACTCTACACTCCAACGAAGCAAAAACCTTGGCAAGGAATCTGGGTCGGCGACTATGCCGGCCACGGCTGCGAATTTCTCCTCATCATGCAGACCCACACTCCCGCCTCAGCTCCCGATGTGAATCCAAATCATCCCTATCGACCGTTCAGGTTCCCTGAACATAGCCGCTACTACCAACCCGAAGCGGAGGAATCCATCCGCATCACTCTCGCAAACACCGCAACCGGCCAACCGCCTCCGCCGGACCCGGAAGGAATATACCAGGGAAGACTGGAAGCCGTCAAACTGACGGGCGACCCCAACGTCCCGAGAGGTGAGCATACGTTTATCGCCGACGATCTCGGGCCGGGCGGGTTTATTCGCGTCGCCAACGAGGACATGTTCCAGGGGGCGAGAGTGGTGCGGAGTCGAGGGCACGTTGCCGCCACCAACTTCACTGACGGTATGTCTTATAGCCTCTTTCCGTTTATGTCACTCTCTATCTTTTACCACACCTTTTTACTTGGCTTTCGGCTTCACAATCCTAATGACACTTCTTCCACGATGGATAGACGAGTTCATCCCCGCGCAATTGATCCTCGTCAGCCATGACCGCATCGCCGTGTACTGGGTTCCCTTTGGGCACATCAATTTCTTCGAGCGGGCCGACGTGGGGGATCTGCTGAAATTCTAGAAAACCTCACACACACGCGCGCGGTTTAGCTGACGCTTGTCAATGTTTTTCTAATCCTATTCTCTGTTACAGACAAATACTTTGACTGTGAGTTGATTCTGGCTGGCCCGGATAAGCTGGCGCATTATTGGGGTCCACTAGGGAAAGTGACTACGTTTGTGCGGGTAGATGTGGAGGCGTTGATTAGGCAGGGGAGTGAGGTGCTTTGAAAAAGAGGTGCTAGGGAAACGTTTTAATTTAGGAGTATGGAGTAAGCGAGGGTGTATACTCCAAATGTTGTTGATTAAAACGCGGCATTCGAGGGGGGATGCATGTCGTACGCCAATCAAGAGATGGTAGACGGAATTCCCAGGGCATGGGAAATGGGGATTTAGATAATGTAGTCATCTACAAAACTTCCACTGGGTTGGTGGCTTCAGCCGTCCTCGTTGCATCCTATAGTCCAAGGCCTTGAGGCTAGCGAGCGCCAGAAGAGTATGCCCCTCGAACGTTGTGGCACGAGAAAAGCCATCAGTGCAAGCATAGCAGACCGCTGTAATGCATTGTGCCAACTATCCAGCGTGTAGAGATGAGTACAGCGCCGTATTTCCCCATTTCCCGGCGCCAACCCCGATATCACATCCACCAAACGCAGACTTCTCCCCGTTCCCACCACCGCATCCGCCTCGTTACCTCGTTCTCCCTCCTTAGCCCTCCCAACGCCAACTTCCTATATCTCCCACCAACTCCCCACCCTTAGAGTACATCCACAACCGCCTCACCTCCTCCTCTCAAACCACGAACTACTCCCCATCGCCGCCACACTGTAATCCATCACCGTCTCCCCCAACCCCAGATACATATCAAACCACCCCTTTAACTCCTTGCTATCAGAAATCTTCTCAGTTTTGATGCTGGGGCTGGGGCGTTAGTTAGCTCGGTGTGACGCGGGGGGCCCGGGCGGGGGGGTGGGTGGGTTAGGGGGGGAAGGAGGGAACGAAGGAAGGAGGGAACGAAGGAAGGAGGGGAGAAGGCTTACGTCAAGCCGGTGCTGCGCTTGATGCCGGCGAGGCAGGTGGAGATGAGGACGGCGTCGACGGCGTAGTGGGCGAGGCGGCCGAGCTGCGAGGGGAGGGGAGGGTTAGGGGGGTGGGGGTTGAGGGAGAGAGGGGGGGAGGGCATACCACCATGGCCGCGGGTTTGGATGGTTACTGGGTTTGAGGGTGTTGATGGGTTGGGTCTTGAGGTGGGAGGGAGTGGTTGTGTGTTGTGTTTGATGGGAGGTGGGGGGGTCGTTCGAGAGTGTGGTTGCTGGGACGATGAGGTGGTTATGTTTGCGAAGGGTCGAGGAGTGATGGGGGAGGTCAGGTTCGAGCTAAAGCTCGACGGTGGTAGAAATATTTGGGTGTAATTGTTCCAGAGAATCTTGACTTTACTCTCGACGTTGCCTGTCGTCTTTCACATCGAATGCGGCAAAATCACGCAGCCTCCGTCGCCCCGTGAGCGCCTTTAGTCTGCTTCCAGAAAGGGCCTAGCCTGCTTTCGGCAAACCCTTCCACTTCTGCCGCGTAAACATTCCCCCACACGAGCAACAGACCACCGCCCAACTCGGACCCCGAAAAGCGAAAACCCCGCCATCAAAGCTTGGGGAGAGCAAAAGTGCCCGCACCGTGGGAAGCGATTCGCTAGGAAGCAGCCGATAGCCAGAATTTTGAAGAAGCCGGGGGCTCTGGGCCAACCGTGTGCCCAGCTTGGGAGCTATCTCAACGTGGGGTCTGCGGGCGGATCGTTGGGTAGTCTTATTATCTAACGTAGGGGAACGTAGCTTGTAGATAGCTTCGTGGGAAGCTCACTTTCGGGGAGTTTTTACTTTTTTTTACTTTTTCTACAACATTCTCTGTCCAGGTTAAACCATACGGATTTCCAAATCCATTGCCCAATCTTGAGACCAATCAACCTGCACAATTCTCGCATTTCTTGCAGAAACTCCACTCTTCGGTGAGGCAGAAGCTGCGGCCAAGCTTCAACCCCTCCAAGGTCCGCAGCAGCTAGAGCTCCGGCTCAACCACAACATCTTACACCTAGATTTCTCTACACACGACATTCATTACGCTCCTAGAAGTTGCTCACGAAATACTACATTCGCGCCATGGCCAACGCAATTGACCACTTGTCCAATCGGACAAAGCTCGAATGGTCGTCCAAGCTGAATACGGAGATGCAGCCCAAGAGAAATTATCGCCGAACCTCTATCATTGGGACAATTGGTAAGACAAAGTCCCCTCGAGGTCTCCAGAAGAAGCGAGTATGAATGTATACTAACTTCCGCTCTTCTCCAGGACCAAAGACCAATTCCGTCGAGAAGATTTCCATGCTCCGCAGCGGTATGTGCAATCGTAGGTGGGGTGGAGAGGAGCAAGATTGACAACAACCCATAGCTGGCCTCAATGTCGTCCGCATGAACTTCTCGCATGGCGCCTACGAATACCATCAATCCGTAATTGACCATGCTCGCGAGTCCGCTCGAACCCAGCCGGGCCGTCCGCTTGCTATCGCCCTTGATACTGTAAGACTGTCCGTTGAGACAAGGTCCAACCACTAACCCTGACGTGTACAGAAAGGACCAGAAATCCGCACTGGAAACACACCAGGCGATGGCGACATCCCTATCAAGGCGGGTACTGAACTCAACATTACCACTGACGACAAATACGCCACCGCTAGCGACGACAAAAACCTCTTTGTTGACTACAAGAACATCACCAAAGTCATCGACGCCGGCAAATTAATCTACGTAGATGACGGGATCCTCTCCTTCGAAGTCATCAGCGTCGTCAACGACAAAACCCTCCACGTCCGCTGCCTCAACAACGGACAGATCTCCTCTAAAAAAGGCGTTAACCTCCCGGGAACAGATGTCGACCTCCCAGCCTTATCTCAAAAGGACAAAGCCGACCTCCAATTCGGCGTCCGCAACAATGTCGACATGGTCTTTGCCTCCTTCATCCGTCGAGGCGACGATATCAAGGAGATCCGCAAAGTCCTTGGCGATAGCGGGAAAGACATCCAGATAATTGCCAAGATCGAGAACCAACAGGGCCTTAACAACTTTGATGAAATTCTTCAAGAAACCGACGGGGTCATGGTCGCCCGAGGCGATCTCGGCATCGAAATCCCCGCCGCAAAAGTGTTCATCGCCCAAAAGATGATGATCGCAAAATGCAACATCAAGGGCAAGCCCATCATCTGCGCCACCCAAATGCTCGAATCCATGACCAACAACCCGCGCCCAACCCGCGCCGAAGTCTCCGACGTGGCCAACGCCGTCCTCGACGGCGCCGACTGCGTCATGCTCTCCGGCGAAACCGCCAAAGGCTCCTACCCCAAGGAAGCCGTCACCATGATGCACGAGACCTGCCTCCTAGCCGAAGTCGCTGTGCCCTACGCCAACGTCTTCGACGAGCTGCGCGCCATGGCGCCCACCCCCGCCTCCACCCTCGAATCCATCAGCATGTCCGCCGTGTCGGCCTCGCTCGAGCTCAACGCCGGCGCGATTCTCACGCTCACCACCTCCGGCACCACCGCGCGCATACTCTCCAAGTACCGCCCCGTCTGCCCCATCATCATGGTCACCCGCTCCCCGCGCGCCAGCCGCTACTCGCACCTGTACCGCGGCGTGTACCCGTTCCTGTTCCCCGAGGCCAAGCCGGACTTTAGCAAGAAGGACGTCGACTGGCAGGAGGACGTGGATCGGCGGCTGAGCTGGGGCATCGGCCAGGCGATCAGGCTGGGCGTGCTGAATGAGCACGAGAATGTGGTCTGCGTGCAGGGGTGGCGCGGCGGGATGGGTCACACGAATACGATCCGGGTGGTGCCGGCGAGGAAGGATTTGGGGCTGGCGGGGACGTAGGGTTTTGAGGGATGGTGGATGCAGTGATGGTTTTTTTTTTCATTGTGTCGTTGATGTTGATGTTGATGGATTTGTGTGATTCGGTGGGGGGAACGGGCACACGTAGGTGCGACCACCTGACGCGAGGTTGAGTTTGATGTGGTTGCGTATAAAAACGCGGGACCGAACCGCGCTGCGCTTCACTGCCTCGGTGGGTTAGGTAGGATAAGGCTCATGGGGGGCTATTAGGAAGGGGTTATTCATAGAACGAAATGCAAACTGCAACTACAATGATGAGGCAAATTCCTTTACCCTGCTTCGTCCCTACTTATTTCGATTGATCGTACCGTGTGGATTGAAGCTCGATCGATGGTATCGTGGACTGACTAACTAACTTGGAGGCCATTCATTTGTAGATGGAGGGAGTGGGTGAGTGAGTGTGGCTTTAGAAGCATAATAGAATAGGCTCCGGTGGGCCTGGGAAAGGAGAGAACAGGCGTTGGGCTTGATATCGGAACGTTTTCGTTCCGGGGCGCAGCAGGGCTTAGGATGCGCTGTGCTGTGTAGATTGGAGGTAGCTGGGCGGGATTGGGATTCGAGAGGGGTTGTGTGTAGAGAGAAGGTTGCTTAGGAGGGGGGACGTTTTTTTTGTGTTTGGGGGGGGGGGGGGCCGCGGAGGAGACGAGAGGAGAGGTCTTGTGCGAGAGGTTCCCCACGAGGCTGGGTGTCAGACGTCGTGGCGCATCTGAGTGTTATCAGTGGCGCTTAGCCAGGGGTACATTGGATGCGCCACGGCTTCGGACACGTAGCCTCGTCAGGAAAAGGAGGGAGGGGGGGATCGAGGGTTATCAGCTTGGGGTAGGAATAGAATCGAGAGAGAGGGCACAGTTTGAGATGTTTTTGAAATAGATAAATTGGTATATGTAGATAGCCAAGAAGGGGGAAGCAGTAGGTGATCGGCTATTTTTTCTGGGGTGGAATAAGAGATGGGTTCGGGATTATCGAGTGGATTATGGCGAGATTGAAGGGGAGAAGGTGGTCTGGGTGATTCATGGATTCGTAGCCTGGGGAGGAGGGCAGGAAGGGAAAAAGATACGTACAATTTGCATTTCGATTATAGGATGGCTACGGGCTAGAAAGGACTTGACAGGGATAAAGGAAAGTGTTTCAGGCCAAGGAAGGACGATGGAATCGGTGCCGGAGGGAGCAGAAAACTATGTTGATATTTGAGCTAGGTAGAAAAGAGTAAATGCGAGCGAGGGTGCAGGAAGCGACGTTAGAACTGGATCATCGGAGAATTTTCTTTCAGCAGAGAGCTGATGATGGATTCGGAGAGGAAGAGGCTAAGAGAGTCAAGTGACCACGGAATTAGACTGAATTGGATCACGAAGCCTCGACTCTTGACGCAGGTGAAAAGGAATTGTTTGGCTTCATGAGGTAGTCCTTGGTGTGGTCGAACCCGAGAGTGTGACTGGATACCTCAACGGGTCAGACCGCATTCACGCGGCCGTATGGTGCCTGCTTGCGCTAATCTGGGCGATGTGATCCCTCACATGACGAGAGAGTGCTGAACAAGATCAAGATGAAGCGTAAAAAGCAAATCACGTTGCTATCACTTTGCAAAAGAAAACTTTCTCGGTGAGTCCGATAATCTCAGAAGGCAAAGCGCCTAATGCAGGGACAAGACAAAGTGTGGATGGACCGGCATGTAGAAGTAAAATAGTTGGACGTACGGCAGTTCGTGATATGCGCGCAGGAAGTCACGCCAACCCTGGGTGATCGTCTTGAGGCGAACATCACGACCGCAGTGTCGGACCACTCATCCTTGTTGTCAGCTTGCGTCGTCAAACGGGTTGTTTCAAGGTGAGTCCGCGCGCCTGAGAAAATATCTCTCGCAGACCGGTGTGAGTCCCAAAACGGTCTAAACGCCGGGCTTGCATCGTGGGCTGAGCTGATAAGATGTCGCTTCGGACAGCTTCCGGGGGAGACATTTTGTGAGGCCCAGAGTAGGACTTGGGAAAAACGTTTTTGCTCGACAAGCCATGTGTGAGCCTTAAGGGCGGGCCAATCTCCAGTTTCAGGTGGGGGGCGAAGATCGTGTTCTGTCCCACCCGAACCTCCTCCCAGGTGTTGGGTGACAGCAAGCGAGTTGCGTCAAGACCACTCAGCTGGGACGCACACAAAAGACCAACGCATCCATCATCAGAGTTTCGAGAAACCTTCGCGTGCAGTAGCGGGGAGAGGCCAACCCCAATCGAGACGCTCCTCCCACCGTCTTGGGACCCCGACTTCTTAGAGTTGCCTCGACGGGGTTTCGGTGGCTGCGGGGGAGGCGGAGCATGCTTCCCCCCAGCCGTTTGACCGCTGCGCCGGGTCTCATGGGGGGTGGCAACCTGGGTCGACCACCAACTCTGTCGCCGCGACCAACTTCCAAAGCTCCAGACTACCCAGTCCACAAGCCTTTGTGTCCTGCACATATCGACATTGGTCGCCCTTTCGTCTTCGGCCGATAAAACACGACCTGCGCCTGCCTAAACCCGACGCTCAAGAGCTTCTCGGTCATGAAAACCAGCTGGTCTGCTGAACCCCTAGCTTCTCCCCATATATGTCTTCCAAGATAGGCGAGCGAGTTGCCTCATACTCGCGTCCATCAACTGCGCTAGCGAAATCTCACCCTCAGCCTTGTCACACCCTCCATGAAAGATCCCAGCCAGGTCGCACCGCCCCTGCGTCGAACACGGTCCTCTCCTCGAGCGTCCGAGAAGGCTTGAGCCATTTCGATTTGCTAGAAAATGTGTTACTCCCCTGCAATGTCACCATCCTCAGGGTTAGAGTTTCCCGTCTAAACGGTACGGAGCGAAGATAATCACTACAGGTAACCTAAACAGGTAATCTAAACGGGCGCGTTGACAGGGATGGATGTATGTTGATCCAGGTGGTCGGGTCGCCATGTGCTTGGGGCCAGCGCTTGCGTGTGGAGGGGCGGCGTAATCAGATGTCGACCTCCTGCGACCATGGTGACTTTCGTACAATGCCCTTCGCTCTGAGCGGACCTGGCATTTCGATCCCACAGGCAAGGGGTAAATTGCAGCACTTCCGTCTCTCTCGAGAAAAGCTCCTTTATTCTATCTCAAACGGAAGTCGTCGAGGAGAAAAGGTCAAGACAATTCATTTGTACTTCTCCAGACGTAGCTATTCAAAATGCCGCCCTCTCAGCGCGAATTGTTACCAGACTTGAGCCTTCCGGGAGAACACGAAGAACGCTCTCGGATTGATAAGCCAAAGGAGGTAGGAAGACTATGTTATGCCGATTCTGAGGACAGATCCCTAACTAGAATCAGGCAAAACAAGACTCGCAAGGCCGACCGCTCTCAAAGGAAAATGTGAGCAGACTTCCTCAAGGACCGATGACCAAGGATACCTACATACACCCTTCACCGACCGAAACGTACGAACGACAATTCGCAACTTCTCAATCTTGGGAACACGGCGTATCAGAGTCTCAAGCAAAAGACAGGGCGGCCAGAAAGTGCAAGGTGCTGGATCGATTCTTGGAAGAAATGACAAGACGTGTGCAGACACGAGCCAGAACGGAGAAAGTATCCCGTAGACAGCGAAAATGACTCACCCAGGGTCAAATTCGTTGTGGTGCGAGAAATGACATCAGATCGAAGACAAAGACAAAGAAGTATTTGATTGCTGGATGGTTCGCGGTTGCAAAGCATTAGAAAAGGATCCATGTTTTAGAGCAGCAAAAGCCTCAACTCCCAATGCTAGAAAACAGAGATAGCCACTCATAGCTAATACATGCTGGTTTTGTAACAGGTCTGCCGTGAGTCATCAAAAAAGCCTCCTGCGGAAGAATGAAATATATGCTACCGTTCGCGAATCCACAGTGGCCGAGCGGTAAAAAGCTTCCTCCAGGTAATATATCCTCAGGGACTTTGGTGTGCAAGCGGATCAGACTTCCACCTCGGAATACTCGCTATAGCGGGAATCATGATGTAAGAACTGGATGATTTTCGGAACATAGACATAAAGCTTGACACTGCCGAGCAGTGGCAGTGGGACATATCATCGGTGTGTTCCGAAATTCTGCAGATCACGACGAGAATGTTCTACGATTCCGCTCCCTGCGATCTTGGATAAGCAATTCAGTCCTTGTGTAGAGATTGTCCAAATATTCCATGGCCGTGGCATCCTTGAGTATTTTGGAAACCTGGGTGCCAGCAGAAATAAGCTGTAAAATGTTTCGGTCATCCTTGAGCGGCCTGCTCTGATGCTTCGCAGCGTGTCGCATCTCTAGCGAATTCTCCAGGACGGTTACTAGTTGCTTGATCTGGTTGTTGTAAAGAACTCTAGCCGGAATCCTGCGCTTGGTGGCCAAACGCTTCAGGAGATATACCCACTCGGTCCATTCTCGATCTGCAGGAGTGCGGACTTGACGCTTGTCTGGTTCAATAGGAATAGGAAATTGATACTTGGCAACGAAATCGAACGCGCATTTAGACAGAATATCATTGACTGTGGCAAGAACTTCATCTTGTTCTTGTACGTCTAGGTTGGTTGGCAGATGGAGCAATTCCCGCTCCTGGGCTGCAATTGTCCTTGGTGAAGGAGGCTGTAGTAACTGATGTGGGCCATCAAATTCATCTCGGTTGGATGGCTTTCTCTGGGAGTGATATCTCACCCCAGTCTGTGCTCTATCAGGTCCTCGGCGAGCTGAAGATTCTATTACAAAATCCGAAGATCCAGGAATTGGAGAGTCCGGCTCTCCCATATGGTAATCTCTGGATGTATTGGGCGCATACTCCCAATCTCCGTGGGGTGGATATGGCATCCGAGCATTTCCTGGAGCCGGTCCATAGCTCTGTGGAAAGGTGGATGCGGCACGAGACGAGTAGTCAGAAGTGATCGGCTGGCCGACAGACTGGGGGAAAGTGTTTGGAAAATCGCGGGAAGGCGGCCCTTCACGAGCATGCTGAGACGGATGGCGGCCAATGGATGGAACTTGAGAACCATAGAACTGGCTCTGGCCAGGTAGGCTACATATTGTCAGTGTTGTGTCACCAGAGGAAACGGAGGGGGAAAATAAAGATTGTCCTGACCTCATTTCTGATCGAAATGGGTCGAAAGGGGTGGTTTGAGGATCGTGGCTCATCGCCGCAGAGCTAAAGCGGACACCAAAATCAGCCGTGAACGATCACGCAGCCTACTTACTCACCTCCTGGATAATAATGACTGGGTGATGCTGGCAGACGTTGGATATGCTGAGCCTTCCATCACGGACGACCTTGAGAATGGAGCAGAGGCTCCACGAGAGCTAATTACAGGTGGAGGCAGCACGCAAGACATCGGGATGTGAAAAAGGGCAAACAATGCACGGAACCCCGATATATGGGTGCAATTGAGGAAGGAGCATTCTGGACTCAGCCAGAAGGAATTGAGTTGTACAAATACGTAAGGCCTGGAGTACGAGTACGACCAATAAAAGAATTGATGCGTTTAGAGATATTTGAACAAAGGGTCAGCTGAACCATGGAGGACAAGAAAGGGTCCGCAGCTGGTTATTGGAGAAATAGGAGCGCTGAAGCCGATTTTTGTCCACTTCTAGCCCGGAGTGGATGCCAGCTGACTTAGTTTGCCACGATCAATCAAGGATATCAGGCAATACGTAGGCCGGCGAGGGTGAAGTACAAGGTGCATCCCTCGTATGAGCCCTTGACGCCGTGTATCTCTTTGGCACGGTTAGGAGGCTATAGCCTTTCGGCAACTTGAATGAGGTAGCCGAGCAGCATGAGAAGGCTGATCTGGACCCATGTTACACAGGCTGAACCAGATGCCTGTTGAGGTCGAGGTCTCAGAGGTCATCTTTCCATCCCTTTGATTGGTTATTGTGAAGCAAACCTGTGACTACAAAGGCCACAAGCAGTGGATTGTTTGCGGGTATCGTTGTTGAGTGGGCAGCAATTTGGGCATCGACAAGTCCCGGAAAGGCCATGATCAGCGGCGTTTGAGAAAGCTCTCGGTGGATGGATCCACCGCGAACAATTGGCGATGGGGCATAAAGAGACAGCTCACCGAGGCCTCGGATGGGGATGAAGGGCGGTAGGGACGACCGTAGTAATTGAAGACAAGCTCCCAGATCCAGGTTGACCCCGGAGTAGGGTCCGAGGCTAGGTAGATGGGGGATGACAGCCGGCTCTTTCTAAGCGGGTCAAGCTGGCGAAGGATAGGGTAGGATGCGATGACAGCGGGGACGTTTAACACACGCTGCGGAAAGATTGTCCAACGACTGGACGTGGTTCATGATGAATGTTGTCACCGATATGCACGATGCGAATGCCAACCATTGAGGGCGACGATGGTCCGGAGGGAAGAAAGACTTGAGGGTGCGAGTTCAACGAGGGTTTGCAGGTGTTGAAGAAGAAGAGGTAAAGGTTCGGGCGGGGGTTGGTAGCGACGTCAAGGCTTGGGTGGTGCCTGCTGGGCCGGACGGTCTTTCCCTGCAGCGGCCGCTGAGTCGCCGCTTCCCCTCCTGCCGCTCGCCTTGTTTTCCGGGGGGGAAGGCGTGGGTAGTGGAATCGAATATCGGCAACAACGACCGTCGCCTCTTTCCCACGTCTCTCATCATGTCGTCGAGCTGTCCGGAATAGGCAACGAGCTTAATAACCAACCTCATCTTTCGTGGCTTGCCCTTCTGTACCTCTGCAGCAGGTACTGAGACCCCTAAATCTGCTATGACGCCACTTCCCAGCAGCTTGGGCATCTTATGCATACAAGCAAGGTCACGTTACACGCACCCCCAGAGGCGCCTTATTCTTTGCGCGTTCCTGCCCAATGAGTGACAATCACCACCTGTTTCAGCAGCCCACAGTGCCGATCGCCAACGGCGATGTGGCTCTGGGATTGGAACGATCCAAGCCTCAAGATCTCGCATTAGGGGACCTCGATTCCATCGCCTTTATTGGCCTTCGCCTTGCGAACGGCGGATATGTTTCGTCCACGGTGAATTAATGCCTAGGCATTTGTGGACACCAAGTTTTGACAGGTTGACATCCCTCTAATGTGGACCCCGAGAGCGATGCCATCTCCGCGTCTGTTGACCTCTATCACATGAGGCCGCGAGGACATACTTGCATATCATGCCATATGACGGAGAGCGGCGGTTATCCCATGATCTCTTCACAGACGTACTTTCTCATCGAATATTCCCACAAGGAGACCGCTGGTAGCCGGTGTGAGCTTATTTGAGCCGTAAGAGGAGCACTCAATAGGACGCCCTTAATGTTTGCATCACCGTTTTACTGTACCCCTCTTCAGACACCAAAATTAACGGGGACTTCCCGGCTCGATTTTGTGAAAAGAAAAAAAAGTCAGTCCACAGAGCGCCTCACCTTATCACGTTCTACATTGAAAGGTTCGTGGGGTAAGAACTCTTCCAGCTCTGATTCTCAAAGTCGTGGCTACGGCTACCAACGGCAGTTAGCGGCACATTTTCCAAACTTTCACCGCTCTGTTTTCAAATCCTTATCTACCAATCTAAATAGATGTCACTCGAAGCTTTGTCTCATTTTTGACATGTCCTTTTGTAGGACGGTTCCTATTCCGATGACCAGAGCCTGCAGCACCGACCAACTTACACTATGTCTGAATGCTTCGCACCGTACCGCCTCGCACCGACCCGACTTTCGGCATCCAGTTGATCAGATCGCATTTCATTGGTTGTGACTCGTTAAAGCCTTGCTGCCCATCACTAAATTTGCTATAGCCGAAACCCTCGCGTTGTCTCCCTAACTGACCACATGGCAACCTAGTTCCGCCGTTCGTATTCCCGCCGATCCCCAATCTACTGTACGAAATTACCAACTTCTCAAAATCGATCCGTGTGCCGTCATTCTCGCCTAGGGGACCTTGCTAGTGCCTATCAGCTACCAGAATAGACTTTGCCGCCACGTTTCGCACCAAGCAAAGTCCCCGCCGACCCAGGCCGGGGGGTTTTCCCTCAGGCTCTTCCGGTTCCCCTGCCGAAAACTCTATCTCGGCCCCTGTAAAAGCGTGCTGCTAGTCCCTTAGCTACATGTGTTCAACTCGATTATTTACCCAATGAGGAACTCCACGCCGACTGCAGAGGAACGTCACAACATCGCGAGTAAGTGCATACCCACACCGCATCTCTGAGCTACATGTCTAGTATCGTCGATGCGATCGTGGCGTTCTGCGCCAAGCTCGTTCTGGTATGTTATCGTAAAGCCACGATACGGAGTCATTCTCCGGCTCCTTCATTTGTCGAATTTCTGCTTCGTACTGGCAGCTGCTGTCTGCTCCACCGCTGCAGAAGATCAGGAGATCTGATATGCTGCACCCGCGGCTACCATCGGTGTTCGAACTGACAGCATCCCACCGGAGCCGCCTCCAGGCGAGATTGCAGCCTAGCCGTTAGTCGTGTCCAATGACGAGCTACTGATTTCTAAATCTCAGAAGAGAAGCTAAGTCATGCCACGACACCCTGACTATGGGAACAATGACACTGTGAAAGCTGAATTGGGGATAAAAGTGAGGCTGGGTAGCAGTAGTCGTAGCCCATCTGAGGAATAGGGGGGACGCCTACTGATGTTGAGGATTGGATTGGCCACGAGTTCTGCTACCCAGCCGCGAAGAGAATCATAATCTATCCAAAGCCCTCCATGACGTCCGCAATCATTGAACAGGTCACAGGGTATCCTAGAGTGCGGCCGCTGGCTATCTGACACCAGAAGACGACTTTGCCCTCAGAAAACCTTGAGAAGGGGGGCTTCCGTCACTCCATCCCACCTTACCATTAAGTCGCCAGCAGACCAGCTCGTCCCTCACCCACAAGGTATGTATGTACTGTACGTTCGTGTACCCAAGCGAATTTTCGTATCAACCTTCTCGAAATGGCAGAACACCAACTCTCCCCCCATCCATCACAGACTCCTCCCCGGCTAAACCACCAAATCGCAATTCAGCCCGAGCCATAGCCCTCTCGGTTTCCGAAACAGCCTTCCTAGGTCAATGCGGCGCCGTAATCTATTATCTACTATCCTCAATCATTTGCATGTTTCCCAAGCTTGGTCTTTTGCTCTTTGCCCACTGGAATTAGAGCAAAAAAAAGCAATGGAGATCAATATTTCCCTATCCTTTCCGGCCGGTCTGGTGTGCTGCACCGCTCTTACTATGCCGTGAAACAGAAAAATTGTCTGAATAGTGTAGAGATACACCTTCCTTGTAGACCTACCTCCATTTAGTACCATCATGGATAATATTATCGCTTGCACGTATAGTACATAAAACCCACCCATACCGAGACACAACGCACCCCTCGTCAAGTCCTCACGACTCAAGTAGGCAGTAAGGTACTCCACCACTAGAACTGAATTCCGCAAAAACATCACCTCATGACCACGGATGGGATGGGGATGGGCAGCTGGGATATCCGAAGTCGTGGCGCCCCGCACATTAAACGCGGCCACGGCCGTCTGATACCCAGTGCAAAAAAGGACGCTTGCATTTTGTTTGCATGGCTAATTTTCTCACCGTGGTTAGGAGTTGCAACGCAACGGTATGCCCATCCAGGCTTGTAGAGCAGAAAACATGTGATGTGACAGTCGTGGGGGGGACTCTACGAAAGGGAGCAGCGTCCTTCAACTTCTAGTAAGTATATCGATAGGCGTAGAATGGTTAGGTTGGGCAGGTGAACGCCAAAAGCTCTTGCGCGGAGGGGAGGAGGGACACGATGCTATCTACGGCCCTGACTGGGAGGGGGGGGCGTGTGCTCTTTTGGTTTTCGTTGGCAGATGGTACATTTTTTCCTAGCCAAGTCAGGCTGGGTAGGCACGCTCTGCATAGCATAGTCATCGGGACAACAAGTGAATTACACATCGTATCATTTTGTCACTTCTCCTCTCATTCATCGTTCTACTCTCTTCCCTCATCCTCATCATCGTCACAGAACAATATCCCCCTCCCCTCTCAAACAAAACACTCCCCCCACAACCCCCCCATCCTCGCAAACCCCAACCCCTCCACAAACCTCTCCAACCCGCACCGTCCATACCGATCCCCCCCGCAGAACTCAAGATCAATCACCCGATCATTCACGAGCACGCGCACCATCTCCCCCCCTCCCGCCGCCGCGTCGTCACCGCCGCAGGTCATCTTCTCCACATACGCCCGCGCCGCAAACGGCACCGACCACGCCGCCGAATACCCCGCGTCGCGCGGGCTCACGGGCATCGTGCTCGGCAGCGGCGGAGTCGAGTTGTATAAGCCTAAGGCGGCGAAAATGGCCGTCATGTCGTTGTCGTGGCTAAAGTCCGCATACAGCCCGCGTCCCAGCGGGAACGTGTCTGGGTCGCCGTCCAGCGTAGCATTCGTGCTCGTGTGGTCCTGTACCGGGGAGTTTGTGAGACGGGCGATCAGCTCGTTGACGAAGCCGACGCCCTGGGTTGGGCCGAGGGGGTTCCCGGGGCCGTAGGAGTAGTACTTGCCGAGGGATTGGTAGTAATCGTACTCTATCCATTCAGTAGGCGTAAAGAGGGGGCAGAAGGGGGAGAGGTAGCCGGCTGTGGCGGCGGGGGAGGCAACGACGGAGAAGGGGCAGAGGTCCATCAGGTTCAAGACGTCGGTGGTGGTGAGGGTGGCGGCGGGGAGGGACTGGTCGAGGCGGTCGAGGATCGGGGGGAGGAAGATGGCGGCGAATTGGGCTTGGGGTTCGTTCGGGGGCCCGTTTTCGAAGGCGGTGCAGAGGGAGTGGGACAGGGTGTTGTTAGTGGAGTCGTCTTCGGCGATGATCACGTCGATTCCTGGGGTGGTGGAGTTGGGGGAGGAGGATGGGTCGGAGGCTTTGGCGTGGCCGAAGCCAAGGGCGAAGCGGGCCGCGGATTGGACGACGCGGTCTTCACCTGAGGAGCGGATGAATGGGGTTGTGCTGCGGGTTAGGGAGGGGTATAAGGAGTAGAATTTCTCGCCGGATTCGAACATTTCCTGCTCACCGAAGGCGGTGAGGTCATCCGCTCCGAGAGAGTACGTGTAATTTGTAAGGAAACCGAAGTCGTCTTTCAAGGAAGAAGGCGGGACGGCGGACTGAATCTTGGCGATGGTCTTGTTGTACGCGGAGGATTTATCGGGGGTGGGGAAGCGCGCGCCATGTCGAGAAAGGACCTGGACGAAATTGATATCGCAAGATTGGGGAAGTTTCGGGACGAGCACGGCGGATTCAGAGACGCTGAAGTAGGGGGAATACTGTCCCCAGGTGTGGCTGAGTGGAGTGTTGCATTGGTAGCCCTTTGATATGGAGTTGCATGTTGAGTTGGAGTTTGTGGTTGTGGACGAGGAACTAAGCGGTGTGATTAACATATGATAGAATGCTTGATGAAAGAGAAATGGATTCTTGACGTACAGAGAAATCAGGGTCGCCGCTGTAACAAAAAGCGCGATTGCACCCATTCCGGCCACGAACCAACGACTCTTAAACGGTCTCTGCTTCTGATATTTCGCCTTCTTTCCGGATCTAGGATCTAAGGACCCCTCCTCAGAGTTCAAGAGAGCCTCTTCATCCCCCATACCATCATTAAATACATCTTTCATTCTAGATCGCGAAGATCCAAACCAAGATGCGCCGGCATCATCATCCCGATCAAAGTCCTCCACGTGCAGCACGCGGCGACGGTGTTGGCTGGCTGCCGCCAGCTTGACAGGGAAGAATCTGCTGTCTCGTCAAGAGATCGGCAAAGGTGGAGAAATATGCAAGTCAGAAATGCATGTCCTTCTCCGGTAGAAGGACATCATCCTGCTTGTGGAAGGTGAGGTAGTGGATCTTGGTAGGGGATGCATGCTCAAAAACCAGCAGTAGCAGCCAGGCTAGTCGTAGATTTCCTTGGAATGCGTGTCTGAGGGAGGGTCACACATGGTGGCACGTCGAGATGAATTGCGGGGTATGGCACACGCGCCTTTTAACGATGTTCCCGAGCCGTCGTTTGCGCCCCTTCACAGGCGGTAGAAGAATTATCGGGGTGGCCTGGATGAACGGTAAATCAACTCCTTGGAAGATTAGGTGGATACATCTGTGATGGCCTCTTTTTACTAATGTTCATCAGGGCCATGTGTCAGCGCCACGTGGAGATCACCATTCGAGCTACGCGGTTACCTGCCTTTGCATGAAGCCAGTCCACTCCTTGCATGGGCTTTATTTTGACGGGTTGAGTACCTCAAGGCAACACACTGTACAAGTCAGAAATCATGGAAGATTGAATGACCAAGAAAACTTTCAATTACGCTGATATCTATGTAAAATGAAACAATGTTGTCAAACAAACCACCCCACAAGCGCCTCTCGCTAGGATGACCCTGTCTGTTTGCAGAGACATGGCTGGATAATAGTACAAGCGGTTGTGCGGCCGTTTACTTCAGCCAGAAATGACAACCTGATATCTAGTCCTGCCTTGAGGCCGTTTCAGACTTAGTACCCGCGAACAAATCGGCCGTTATCACGTTAGCTGCTGGGGCTGTATCACCCAGTGAGGGAAAACACAAGCAAACAACACGCCAACCAACCCAAGGGGTATATCTTGCTTTTGAAGGGAATTGTGCAAGCGAAAGTGTTGAATAATGTCGACGCCCGCTGGAACGCATGCAAACCAAACCGGCCGACATGTATACCGCCGACAAAAAAGGAAATCGATTGCAAATTATAGAGATTGTACGGTATGTCGCAGCAAACTCCCCCTCCTAAAATATTTTCTCAAATCACGCGTAGTATTGGTAGGTTTACTTTTCAGAGCCTAGAGGCTTGGTATCTGTATGTCATTGATTATCGGGCAGGATTCCAGCTCCTGTGAAACGGCTCCTGCCTGAAAGGGTCGAATCGTTCGGATCGAGGGGGCATAGAGCCGGGAGGTGGAGGTACAGCGCTGGGAGGCGGTCTTGATTCTGGATGAGGCATATGGAAATGGACTGGTGGAGCTGGTGGGCCTGGTGGACCATAAGGTGATCGAGCTTCGATAGGCGCCATGGTTGGTGCCGGGCCACTTGTTGGCTGATATTCGTTCGTCCGTCGTCTGCGAGCCACTGGTTCTTCTGAGTCTTCAGACTCTTGCACGTTTGAAGCAGCCGTGGGAGGTCGGGGAAGGCGTCGATGGCGTGGCGACGTTGGACGAGGAGGCATCTGTGTAGGCGGAACGTGTCTTGCAGCCAAATCCTTGAAAAAATTGCGTTCATTGACATAAAAATCTCTTTCCTCAGTGATCTCCCGCAGCTCCCGTTCAAGACTTCCGATAGTTTGAGAGGCTTCACGTTCCTTTTCCTTGCGCCGAGCTCGAAACCTAGCAGATGCGCCAGCGTTCCGCTTTCGTTTCTCGTCTGCTACGTGAGATGCCTGTTGCACATCGACCGGAACTCGCAATGGACCGTGCTCAGTATCCAGCGTCATTTCGTAAGACCCGCCTCTCAGATCGAGAGGTGGACCCCCTGAACCTGCGGTGGGAGAAGGCCCGCCAGGGAAGCTGCTGATGTGACGAAAAGGCGTAAGTGTCGGCTGTGGACCTTGTGAGAAGCCAGGCTGAGGTCGAGGCATCATACCAAAACCCGTTGCAGGCGATGTTTGACTGAACTGGCCGTAGCTGGAATGGGATGTACTAGGACTTGCGTCCTGCGATCCTACAACACCCAATCCAGAGCCACCGCTGGCTCTACGGGCGTGTATTGAGGGACTGGGCTCCGGCAGCGAGCCATAAGATAGAGGAGGACGAGGAGTTCCGCTCTGCTGACCGCTTGTCTGTGGTCGAATGGGCGGAAATTGCATGCTGTCGGATGTCCTTCGAGATCCTGTATTATCCATTGCCAGTCTCTCCCCTGCTCGCGAATACCGTACACCCGGGTTGATTGGGGGTATACCCCCAGGATAATTAGGAAGAGTTGCTGCACGGGGCCCAGGTGATCTTGGTGTCAAAATCCGTCGTACAGGGGTTTCCATAGCAGTTTGACTACTGCCAGGAATTGGAATATTTATGGGATCTGAAGGCCGTACTTCTTGTTGCGAAGGGTGGACGCTCGGTGGCATCGTGGAGAACGGCGAGACAGGGGGAGCTGCTGCAGCTTGTGGACGTTGCTCCTGCGGCTGGCTACGCTCTTGTTGGACCACACCTCGTGAATCATTCTGGGAGGGATTCAATATGCTATGCACGCCAAGGGACCGCGCTGGGCTTGGACTGATGGGATTGCCAGTACGTTCCTGCCCATTTCCCACAGCGCTATCAGCCTGCAGAGATTCACGCGAGGGTCTCTCCACAGCCGGTCCTTCCGAAATTGCGGCTCTGGCGCTGGCATGCTGTGAAGCCTCGGGGGCGGTCGGAGAGGTCGTCGAGGACTGCACAACATTCTGCAGCGGAGTTTCTGACGCAGGCGACTTCTGTGACATATGACCAAGGTCCTCCTCACGGCCCAGGCCTTGCGACTCAGACCATGGGCGTTTCCCCCACCGCTCTCCGCTTCCCGATCCCGAAGCAGAACGAGGACTGAAATAGCCTTCAAAGTTGTGGCTCGGGCTGTGCGTCCCACGCTCGAGAAAAGACCACGATAGCGGAGGGTGGAAGGGGAGATTTGGAGCAAGCCTGACTTCTGTTGCCGCCAGCTTGATGGTGATAACAGGAGACGGGAGAGAAAGCTTAGACTCGTTGACGAAGATCTACCGCCGCGTATGAGATAATGTCTGAGAGCTTTCAGCGAGGTAGAGATGGTCGATAGAGAGGTAACGATCCCTTCTGCTTTCGTTCAATGATTCGAGGCAAAGCAGGGGAATCCGAAAGAGCAAAGGCGTCATAGAATGGTAGAGTAAGATAGATCCATTCGTCAGAGAGAGGTAAATGGTAGCCAGTGGGAGAAGAGAGGTGAAGGTGGCAGCGGTGAGCGGTGACGGTGAGTTAAACAAGCTACGGCAGGACGAGGATGACAAGGGATCGCGATGACCTACGATGTTGATTAGACCAGCACAGCGACCTTGGTCCTCTGGTTTTAGCTCCTGTCCCAAGCTCGATTTCTAGCAACGTCTTCTGTGACGGGGCCACGGAAGACGGGGAGGCGGAAAGATGAATGGCGCTGGCATGGGTCTTTGCTTTGAGGTTTCCAAATGTCCAGCAGTCTGGCTGAGTGGGTCGGGCGGCGAAATGGCGGCCCTGATTAGATTGGGGGGAGTGTTTTGGGTATCGTTCTCCTGGGATGATCCTTTTGAGGGGCGTGACGAGCGAGGGGGCAATGAGAGCCTTCGGGCCACGATCTGGCGGCCAAGCGAGGAGAGCGGGCGGTGGTGATGCGAATAAGACAAGGGCCGGTACATACTGGCCAGGCTAAGATGCGCCGTCTTTTCGTGTACATGCGTTGACGTCCCAGCAGCCGTAAGCACGGGTTTAGGAGGCGTACGAACCAGCCCGGGAAGAGCATAGCTCGGTACCGGTAAGACCAGCCGCGAATTTGGCATTTCTGGCGTTTTGGTTAGGGGGAAGGGGGACCAGCGGGTCCTTCGGTCCCCCCCAAAGTCCTGAGCTTCTGGCTCTTAGAGCATTTTTTTAGCCCCCTAGTGCCTCGGGATTCGGGAAGGCCACGGCCCAGAGACAGCCTGGAAGACCAACCAATTCGACGACGCCAGACCATCAATGACCAACACTTCTAAGGGGGGACATAGGCGCCTGCGATCCGTCCCAGAGCAGAGGTACTTACTCGCTCCTGTGATGGCGGTCAGGCAGATGTAAGCGATTCTAACTTTGCCTAGTCTCAGCAACTCGTTCAATTTTTCCTAATAATCTGCTCTGACGCATTTCCAATCTCCCAGGTTGATGGGTCTCAGTTCTAAATCCAGGGTTTTCAAGGTTGAAGAGGTTACCAGGGTTGAGTACTTCTGGAAGTCCAGCAGCTACCCACTCAACCCAAAATCAGCTCACATATCTTTCAGAGCGGGAAGCCGAGCTACGTTTCAAGGCCAGGTGGTCACGCAGCCTTTTGTGCCGGTGGTAGGCTGGGGCGTAGGACACCGACAGCCTCCTAACAAGCAAGAATCAGCCCCCACAAGGCGAACCCATTGGGCATCCGTGGCGCTGGCACCGCTTGGTTGCTTTCCCCGAAACTTTCAATTAGAATGATATGTGTGAAATCTCCTCCTGTAGCGCATCATAATGTACGTAGATATTGATAAGGGTCGGTGAAGCGTCCATGGCATACATGTGTCAGAACAGAGATCCCTGCTAATGTGCTGCTAATGCATCTTTGCATGGACTGTCTGGACATGACGTGTTTTGTGGGAAGCTGCCCGATGCAGCAAGCCTCTGCAGCCTGCCGGTTCCAGTGCTTTGGTTCGTCCACATGTTCTCTACACACCAAAGCTCTCAGAGGGCTGCTCTTATGCATGATTTCTTGCCGCTCGTCCAACCGTGATCATCCACGCTTATTTAGACGCTGCGCCTCGTGTCAAAATGAGGCGCACCTTAACAACACCAGGTGGCTTTCTCGCATTGCGCGATGCATTGCTGATCTTTCGCTACCACCCCAGGAGACGGAAGTCGAGGCTAACTTGAGTCTAGAGGTCCCGATTGACATTAATTGCCTGGTCACCGTGTAAAATATTTGTCCGTGGAGCTCGAGAGCAAAACGCAAGAGATTGGAGTCTTATGTTTTCCACCTCAAAATGGTAGTATTCACATTGAAGCCGGAGGGACCGCACGGACGATCACGAGAATTGTTAGTGGTTGTGGTGGTTGGTTCACCTTCAATGTCCGTTTCAACTGATGCAAGTACAAAGTCCGTGTCGTACAGCTATTCTTCTGCAATCCTTCCAGAATCCAAGCAAGACGTAGTCAAACCAGCATGGTGGGGGTTATCACGCGTTCCGTAAAAAGCAAAATAAATTCCACACAAATAGGAATGACAGTTGTAAGAATTGTGCTATGCCCGAGAGATCATGTGGGGAGTCCTAGACTCGCGCACTATCGGCATGTCAGCGTACCCGGGATCGGATTGAATTCGTCATCTTTGATGTTGCATGCCCAACGTCGAGCCTGGAAAAGCAAGTTTAGGAGCTCACGGACGCCTTGATGGTGTCTTAAGCGCGAGCCGAGGGAGGAGGTATTTGCGGCATTTCCTTCTGGAAGGTGTTCTTTGAAACGCTGGGTATTTGTTCTGCTTGTCCGCTGTAAGGCTTCTCGTAGATATTGTCCAGGGCTCCTTGGCCAATGTACCCTGCCTCTGCAAGTAGTGCCGCTGGCATCGGTGACACGGCTGGCTGCAAGCGATCGTGGTGAGCTTATGTCTTGCAGAGAGCACGGCAGCGAGGTTGAGCCCTGCATGCAGCCTTCAACCACAGCGGTGACCCTGTCGGCGCTTGGAGGTTCAACCGCCACTGGGGATTCGTCCGGTGCGAGATCCTGTCGAGAAGGTGGCATAGGCGGGGCTTGTGGGTGGGAGTCGCAGAGGTGAGCGCGAGCTCCAGAGCGTGCTTCAGATCGAGGCAAATCGCCGTGGGCCCACGAACGGACTGCTGCACGAGGGCCGGTCTGGCAGGAGGCGGTGTTCGTGGTGTTTCGTGGTGGTGGTGATTGGGTTCCCGGCGACGCATCCTTGCCTCATGCATACAAGATCATGTGCCCGGCCTGCAGACGTGATGCGGGGAGCGTGTTTCGAGGTGTCGAGGAGGTGTGAAGCACCTCTAGGCCTGCATCCCTCTGCCTCCACCGCCCAATCACCCCCCCGCCACGTCATCTATCGTGAGGCTTGATCATGTACGGCGCAGGCCTTTCGCGACCTCCTCCTCTGCCGCGTGGATATTTTTATACCCGCACGTTGGGCCGCTCGCTGTGACACCCAGCACGCCGATCCACGGACGCATGCCGCTGGCTCGGCGGTCAGATATGGCGGCCAGATACACTTTTTCCTCGCTTCTACGCACCAATCGACGCTCGCCTATTGCCATTGACAGCTGCGAGATTATTGCGCTGTTCTGCGAGGCGCCGCTGATCGACGAGCCCATCTCGAGAGCGAAGATCCCCGGAACGAAATACTCAATGAGGCGGCGGACATTACGAGCATCTACAAGAGCATCCACACCTTCGCTCGGCATCCGGCGTCCTCAGAATCGTGTGGAAAGTCAGTTGAAAGACATCAATCTCCACGAAGTATGCGCGCCGGTGATCAATGAAAATCCCTCCGTCCCGCCCTTACCTATTGCCCAAGTTTGAGCCTCGATGCGCCATCTCGACTGCGCTTTGATCGCAGAGTTCCTCAACTGATCCATCTCTGAGCCCCACTGCACAAGCTTCAGGTCATTATTTTTATAAACAATAGACCGGTCCACCAGGGGAAGGCCATGGAGTTGGCAGAGCCGCGAACAAAAAGTCAAAGGTTCTCACACCAGCTTGTCTTCCGGAAGTAGACACACTCACCGCTTCCCATGATCTCATGCTTCACAGGCAAACAGCTTTTCTAGGCGAGGATGCTCTAGTAGCTAGATCGTCCCTTGCTGTTCATGGAGCCCAAAGACTCGTCGTGCACTTCTGGTCCGGCGGAATGATGGCAAAGATCGGTACTCTTCATTTCTCCACTGCGGCCACTACAATCGGCGCCGCGAGTATCCGTACCAAGCACAGCAGAGACATGGTTCACGTCAATGCTGCGATAGGAGATTATCCTGTCCTTCTCAAGATCAGGTAGAGCGTCCGCATCAAGCCGTACCGCCGGGCGCCTGAAGAACAGTTTCACCGTCGCTTAGCAGAAAAAGCACGGTACAGGGCATGAATGTGACCCTTCTAGTCGCGGTCCTAGGTAGGTATACTTTACGACGGTGCACGACAAAACGTGGCATGACGACTTGCTCGTCTTGCTGGGTCAAGTCGGCGGCCGCGCAGTAGTGCGACACCGGCCGCTGGTTGCCGTATTCCGCGTCGCGTGGCATCGCAGGGTTCTGCCCTGGAGCCAACGCCCGACTATCTCCCCGGTGCTTTCACTAGAATGGGGGACGGTTCCTCTATTTTCTTACGGCCCCTTTCTCCTTTGGAAAGTTGCCATCCGTCTAGCAACTATATCATTCATGCGTCGGTTGAAATCGAAAATTTTTCATGCTCCCTAATTGACGAGTCGTACCATTCCCATTCTAGCAAAATGAAATCTCTATCTGACACCATGATTCATGGTCATCACACCGGCCGGCCCGACCCAATGGGTCTCATCAGATCAGGGAAGATCCGGCTCTAAATTCTAATCAATGTTGCCATCTAGTGAAATTATCTCTCTTTCATTAGAGCTAGATAGGGGAGATCTAAGACTAGAAGAAAACTTCTTTTTAGAGAGTGCGTATGCGCTCACCAATTTAGCGAAGCACGAATAATCTTCCAGAATGGAACAGCAGCCCTCAACATTGATCAGCGAACGCCATAGACGCAATCTCGTCTCGACCCGCGGATCCTTTGACCGGGTCCCCGTCGCCATGGGACAAGCCATAATCCACCTCGGAGGATTCAGGCCATTTAATTTTGTTATTGAACGACCAGCATCGAACGATCCGACGCCACCTGTTCTTACTAGACTTGTCAACTTAAGGATGGTCTTGAGGTTTGTGAGGGTTCTGCAATCGCAAAGAGCGTGGAAGCTTCCCATTTTGCGTGCTTGGCGGGTTGGCCTGTATTCGCAAGTCTTATGTTGTTGAGTAGTTCACTCAAACGCGGAAAACGTTGGCCTAGTAGAACACTAAGACAGGAGTCATCTACTGTCAGCTTGGACGCCATACCATGCGTTCTGATGACGCTCCATCCTGACCCATGCAAGGCTGATCCAACCTTTTCTGGAAGTGGCAGCCTGGACGGTCCAGGTACCAGAAAGGGGTGACGGAACTCCCACTTCCAACATTGGTTGAACATGATTAGCACAAAGTGGAACATCTCTCGCATTCTGCCTTGACGCTGGCTTCAAATGGGCTTGAGACAGTCAGCCACAATCAATTTATAAATCCGCCACCTGCGTCGCTGTGTCAAAGCGTCAAACTTTTCTCTCCAGCCTGAATTTGTTCTTACGCCGCCCCCTGACACCGACGTCCACCTTGAACACGTTCCCACCATGATTCGCTGACTCTGGATACTTTTCAGGTTCAGGTTCCTCCGCGGAGGTGATGAACATGGTGTTTCCAGCGAATGTTGGACAAGTCACACAGCGAGTCGGGAGTAATATCTCGCCGATCACCTTTCCCTCCGGCGAGATGCGTATTACTTTTCCCGCTTGATGAAGACTGCTCCAAATACATCCTTCTTCGTCCATAGCGAATCCATCGGGCACAGCGTCCACATCATCGGGAACATGGTAGAAGACCCTCCTGTTCGAAATCTCCGCCGTCTCGTGATCATAATCAAATTTATAGATGTTCTTGTCCGGCGAGTCCGTCCAGAAGAATGTGTCATTATCAAAATTCCAGTCCAGCCCATTTGGAATAGTTGCTTTTTCAATCACAGAATGCATGCTACCATCATTGTCGAGGCGGATAAGGACACCTTCCGGGGTGAAATCCGTGACTTTGGGATCATTGCAGGTCCCTCCCCAGAATCTTCCTTTACTGTCCACTGCTCCGTCGTTGAAGCGCATACTTTCCACACTACAATCAGCTCAAGGTCTTGCTTAAAGGAGCATTCACAGACCGATGTTCTTTGTCCTTGTCGTGCGGCCAAAATTTAGCCAGATATTCGTGTTCTCCGGTCTCAACATTAAACAGCGTTAGACCATCCTTAGCACCCGTCAATAGCAGGTCAGAACCTTCGACGTCGGCAGTGACACCAAGAGCCACGCCTGTATCAATAGTCCTCAGCGACCTAGGACCTTTGTCGAGATTCACTATATGGAGTTTTTGGTTCCAAATGTCCTAGGCACACTGAGCACTCAAGAATTCGAGATGATGTAAAGGCGCTCACCACGAAGCGGAGCTCGTTTCGTTCTACATTGTAGTACGGTCCCTCGCCAAGCTTACATCTGGTCTCGAGGTAAGACTTGCGCTTTAATTAGTCTTCATCGCATTTGGAAGAGATGTACACGTACCTCTGTGACATTCCACTGTGGGATGGACGACATTTTCGAGCAACCCGCCAATTAATCTTGTGCACAAACGCGGGAAAATTTGAATATGCAAAGGGACACCCCAGCCTAAGAAGTTGGAGATGCACTCTTTTTAAATGCTACGAAACATTACTGTTATGTCTTGTCGAAGCTTTTCCCACGTCTTCCACCCTTTCCGCCGTATGGAATCTCGGGGCGGATGCCGTGATGTCGCCGTTTGTTTCGCGGATCAACGGTGCGAGCCTTGTAGGCCTCGGGTGAGCAAGGCTTGGCTTGGCATTGGACTCGGGCTTTGTTCCATCTAGTTAATCCGTCCATCCATATTTTCACACACCACGTACATCCCTCCTGGACAGGTGGAATGGATATTAATTGCGAGAATTCGATCCTCAAGTAACTACCAGGCCTGGTAGTGTATTCGTCCTTTTGGATTTTCCTCCTCCACAGGAATTACGACGAGCCCCGTTGAGACGACTTTGCCGCCATGGAAGTGTAGTCCTATCATCAACGAAATCTCAGACTGATTGGGACCCGCACAGGGACCTCCTTCTTTCATGCAGCTGGATTTCGAAGATGCAACCATTCTGTAACTGGATGTTGAATGATCACGCATAGTCTGACTGATGGGCAGGATCCCAATTTTTTCGTCCGCGACCTCTATCAAGGTAAGTCAGTCCACCTTGCGCCAATGCGGCGAAGATAACCACGAGGCTCGTGCGACCGTCAGCAAAAAAGGTGAGCTGGCTGCCGGGGCTTGTATCCCTTGGACAAATAAACAGAAGTTTTTAATTTCCCAGCAAAGCATAGACCCGCAGACCCCGCCCCGCTCACTCGCAACGTAGCATAGGTAGGTGGTACAGTACACGGAGCGCCCGTCGTGTATGTATGTATGCATGTATGTATGTATGTACTTGAACGCTGAAAAAGGCCGATGCGCCTAACTAGAAGAAGGGGCACGTGTATACCGGCATAGGCTTGATTATAGCCCGGTTGTTTAGTGGCGTTTACTGTCGCGCTTGGGGTGTGCGGTTGATGTCTAGATACCTTTCTGTGCTTTGGTCGTCGTTGAAGGGGCTGTACAGGCTATGAGATGGTTTCTCTAGGTATCTACCGACCGACAGATCTCGCTTGAGCAGTCGAAGACGAAGATCGCAAGGCTCTCCCCTCTAAGGCCACACAAAGTACACATACACCACAGCGCAGCTTTTTGATCGCTCACAGAAGCCGTCGGTCAAACACCATTCTCTGTCTATGCTGCGACATGAATCCAACACACACCTATGTTATCCTCTCAATTCTTTTCCTTTCCCCTTTTTGATCTATCTATCTATCTATCCACACCACCAACCCCATCCCATGCACACACCCCCAAAAGCAAAAGCGCGCCGTAAAAAAAAATCCTCACAGCCCATACCGCCCCTCCCACTTCCTCACACTATCCCTCCCCACCGTGATCCTCGTCCCAAACCGCGTATCCAGCAAATACCCCTCCCACCCCCCCGCCTTGTCCAGCCAGACCTTGCACTCGCGCACGCACTTCCTATCATACTCTATATCCACCTCCACCTCCTGCCCCTCCTCGCGGGACGACGACGACGACGATGCGAGGCGTCTCCCATGCCGCCTAACATACCCCGTCCTCTCCATCCACAGATTAACCCCCATCTCATAGTGCGCCACCGGCGCCGTCCAGTCATCCCTCAAAGCGCCCTTAAACTCGTGCCGCTCGTGACATATAATCTCCGCCCGCAACACCTCCTTCGCCTGCCTGTGCATCCTCAGCTCCCGCCAAACGGCGGCGCGTAGCAGCGCGAGCAGCGCGCGCTCGTCGAGCTCCTCCCGCGCCCAGTACTTATTTTTCTCGGGATCTTCGCTCCAGGCCAGGTTGGAGAGGCTGAGGTGGAGTTGGGCGGCGTCCATGCGCTTGAAGCCGCCCCAGAGGAAGATCATTTCTTCGACGGGGGAGACGCCGACAGCGTCTGCGAGGCGGCAGTTGAAGGCGCGGGCGCGGGACTCCCATTTGGCGACTTTGCGCACGACGTAGGTGTCGAAGGGGAGTTGGCGGCCGAGCATTTTCTTCTTGCCGGCTAGGGTGGGCGCGTGGCGGATGTATTCTTCCGCATCCGCGGCGTGCTGGGGGTTGGTGGGGAGGGTGTGGCGGTAGAGGGCGAGCTTGGCGGCGCCGGCGATGAAGTAATAGAGGGCGGGGGACCAGGAGTTGAGGTCGACGCAGGCGAGGAAGGACTCGGCGCACAGGGCGTAGCGGTGCGCGTACATGCTGTTCAGGCTCTTTTCGAACATGTGCAGGGCTTCGACCTGTTTCAGGGGGGATTTTGAGGGTTGGCTGAGGAGGGCGAGGGAGGCGGACAGGCGGCGCTGGGCGGACTCCATGCGCGCTTCTTCGAGGAGCCAGAGCTGGCTCTTGGGGAAGCGGGTTCGTTGGATAGTTAGCAGGCCCTTGAGGCGGGCGAGCGGGTAGCCTTCGACGTCGGAGTCCGAGTCGCGGCTGTCCGGGAGGATGTCGCAGAAGCCGACGAGGCCGTTGTACCAGCCGAGGAGGGTGAGGCCGGCCATGCCGCCGTTGATGTTTTCGAACTTGCTGGCTTGCCATAGGAGCCGGAGGCCTTTTTCGCGGTCGCCGCGAAATCCGATGATGGACAGTAGCTTCCCGAATGCTGGGGGGATGATTGAAATGAGAACATTGAGCAATCCGAAGCACAAGTTGCAGCCCGAGTGGATGAAAGCATCTACTGGGTTGGCGAGAATTTCAGAACCCGGGTCCGCGATCAAAGCGCCAATCGGCTCGCTCTTCGTTTCGACTACTGTAGAAGCTGGCGAAGTGTGGTTGAAAGAATTAAGAGAGTCCTTGTTAGTCTGCTCCTTCTCATCTTGCACAGACATCGTAGATACACCATCGGTGGCAGCGACGTCGAGGTGTCCTTCGTAGCTTTGCCTTTGCGCCGTATCGTCGTGAGCTTCGTCCGCATCAAAAAAGTCGTCTTCATCATCCTCTTCTGTCGTATCCTCATCGAGCTTTTTACGGCTTCCAGTGGCAGAAGACTTTGCCTCGACATTGCGAGGATGTAGGTTCTCCGTGGGAGATCTCACATGTCTCTGCCTGCCGTTTTCTAGATGCAGATCAAGAGACTCGTCTGACATTTTGGTCTCTCTTGATAACAAAGAAGAATGCCTACCTTTCATGAACTTCTGCTCCATGCCAATCAGAGCGTCAAGGGTCACGAAAGCCTTTCTCAACTTATAGAACCCCTTGATACTTTCAGTCAAGCTTTCATTCAGCACCCCAACAACCGCAGACATCATCTGCGCCTCTGCTGCAACCAGAGAAAACTCACTGCCCGGGGCATAGATTGAAGAATGGAATCCACCTTCTCGACGCTGAGCCTTGTAGTGGTCGTTCAAGGCAGTGGTTTCGGCGTCGGCTAATCGCTCCGACGCTTCCTTCATCACGTCCTGTTCCAGGCCGAGTGTAGCTCTGAGAAAGGTGACCACGCCTCGGCCGAGCTTGTGGAAGGAGGAATTCCCCAGCTTCAGGCCTTCTTCTGCCCCTTCAACGTCATCATTCATGATCAGAGTAGCTGCCCGCATTGCGCTCTCGAGATTTTGATTTTCTGCGAGCGAGTCGAGGCTCTGAGTCGAGGCGCTGGGAGTGAGACTCCTCGTATGGAGCCATGTCCCTACTCTGTGCATCTTGACAAGGCGGGTGGTGATAACTCGGCGGTAAGTATTTCTGCTACAGCTAAAAAAGTAATTTTCAGTCCATATCGTACAAGTCAGCGCTCACAGAGATGTCCAATGCGAGCCGGTAATTATCAACTATGTAAGATGGTCATTAGAGATTATAAGCATCGGTCAGACATGACAACTCTCGGCCGTACAACGTAGCAGCCTTAGCTGAGCCTCTGCGGTCACCGAAAGTTCCTCCGGCTGATGTTCCGCTCCACTCGGGCTGTGTCGGGCGCAATGTTCCGACGCGCCAAGCATTAAACTCGCCATACTACAATCTGGAGAGCCTCAAACTACTTTATCACACAACCTCGAAGTCTTCTCATGGTCTCATGCTCGGGATCCTCAAATATGTATTGACGAACAGCAGAGTATGAGACAGTGGTTGCTGGTGACCTGACGGGGCTGACTTGATCTGTGAGAAAAGTATCCACTAAGAGGCGGTTGACACGTAAAGTGTATTGTTCGAAGCAAAGTCTTGACGTAAACAATTGAGTTAAGTATAGCTACAATCTTCTTACGGTCCACTAAATTTTGTTGTTCAGGAAGCAGCGACCTCCAGCAGCCTTTCTATAGCAGACGTTAGCCGAGTGAATACTATTTCAGACCCGTTAGGTCATCTACCTAGCTGCTATACCGTATTTTTTCTGTTTACTAACAAAATGCATGCTGTTCTCCGCCATTCATTTTGGCAGCAGTACTTCGTAACGGAGGAAAGGCGTAATTAAAAGCAGCAGGAAATCCAAATCACTCAAGGCAGACTTGAAAGCCACGTATATTAATTGTGCGCATAATCAGTTTGTGATACAATAATAATTGATGTCGAGAAGTCATGCATAATGTGTGGTAAAGATGTCCATCTATCTATGCTCTTCACTATCTCATTACGACAGATGCTTTCAATCTTTGGCTCGGCCAGCAATGACGCGAGCAACGCATTGTCCCCCTCTCTAAAGCCAGAACGACCGTCTCGGACCTAGCAGAGCCAGAACCAGAACTTCTCGATGATATTCCTTGGCACAGGATTCGGCCAATGAGCATCTGCAGCATCCAGAGCACTCTTGCCAGTGTAAATATCGGCGTGTTCAGGTTTAACCGCTCTAGTTCTCTTGAATATTTTCCAGAAGCCGTAGAGCGCGAAGAAAATCGGGATACCGATGTAGCTTGTGATGAAATCATCAACTGACCATGGCGCAAAGGTGTAGAATCCGTTGAATAGAATAATGACGGAAAAGAAGACGAGGGCCGAATAAGCTAGGTATGGCTGGAATGGAGACTTGAAAACCATAGTATTTCGGTCCACACCTTGCGCATTTAGCGCATGATAAAATTTGATGTAAGCAACGCAGATGCTACACCACGTGAAGAGACCTGCAATGGTCGTCAAGTTCTGCATCCAAGTGAAGACCTTGTTAGCTCCAGAGCTAGTCGACAAGTATGTCAATAGAGATATAGATGCTGTGACCCCGACGCAAACATAAGGAACTCCACTGTCGTTCCATGTGAGCTTTCTAAAGTCTCGTCAACTTCTGGGATAAACTCACTTCTTTGTGCACCGCAAAAAGACTCTGGGAGCCTGGCGAATTTGAGCTAAACCGAATAAATATCTGCTGCCTTGAAAGCGCTGTTAATTGAAGGGTTATGTCCAGATGTGGTTCTTTGACTTACCTGTATAGAGGAAAGCGTTGGCGCTGGATGAAGCGGATGTAAGAATGACAGCATTGATGATGCTTGGCAAAGCTTTAATGCCAGCACGCTCAATTGCAATAACCCAAGGAGAGGCGGCTGCACCAGCGGCTTCGGCCTTTTGAGCTGAAAGGAGATGGCTGTCGTTGTATGGAACCAGAACACCGATTGCAAGACTTCCGAGCACATAAAAGAAAAGAATCCGCCAGAAGACTCGTCGAACAGCCTTGGGGATGTTCTTCCTAGGATTTTCAGCCTCACCAGCCGCGACCGCTACCATTTCCACGCCGCCGTAGGAGAATGCGGCATTGACCAAGGTGGACCAAAGGCCAGTAAATCGTCCTGTAGCACCGTGTCCGACGTATTCTTTCATAGCACCTGGGTCTCGCCAATAATGAAACCCAAGTCGCTTTTGCCCGGGAACACCGCCGACGTCGATGATCAAAGCCAGGATCAGCAATCCGACAATCGTGATGATTTTCACACTAGCAAAGATGAATTCGGCTTCGCCGTAGATTGACACTGCGAAGATGTTCAGGCATACGACGAGTATAATGATGATAGAGATCCATGCAGCAACCTGATGAGGAGTCAATCAGTTCGAAATTCTCTCTACCAGAGTTTGGTTGCTTACATTGATATCGTCAGCACCTTTCCAGAACTGGATTACTATACTCGCGGCCGATATCTCCGCACACAGAGTTATGGACGACGCGTACCAATTCTAGTATCCCGTTAGATGATTCCAGCACAATGGAAAGCGGGGGATGCAGAAAGACGCACGTTCCAGCCGACAGCAAAACCAAGGGCATCATCAGCATAGCGAGCACAGAATTGAGGAATCGCTCCGGGCAGGGGGAGCCAAGTCGCCATTTCACCCAATGATTGCATCTATGAGACAAGTTAGTAATATTCGGGAGACTGCTGAAGAGCGCTGTACCATTGCAAATATAGCAAGTCCGGTGAAGGTGTATCCCAAGAGAATGGAGAGCGGACCAGCTTGGGTCAGAGCACGTCCAATACCAAGGAAAAGACCGGTGCCGATGGTGCCACCCAGAGCAATGAACTGGATATGGCGAGATTTGAGGCCTCGGGTAACGTAACCGAGTTCTTCTGCATCCTGAAGATCCCCATAGACATCGGCAGCTTCGCCAACCCTCAGGCCTTTCTCGTCAGTTACCACGGACATTTTGCGTTCGCGGCCGGGGTCTTGATAGCCGGGAATGCCATCGTCGATCGAGTATTTCTTCTCGCCCGGGCTATACTCTTTTTCTGGATCCATGGTGCTGGTGTTGGGCCGGTGGAAGTAGGAACGAAGAGTGCTACAGCAGGAGGGAGTCGAGCAAGGGAGGGAGGGAGGCTGACGAGCTTTTGAGGAAGATCAGGTCGGGGCAGAGGGTGTATGGGAGAGACCAGGATAAGGGCGAGCAAGCAATCAGGGCTGGGCAATTGCGATCGTATGTACTTGCCGTTTTGAAGGGTTCCAGCATGGCGGTTGGTCGCGACGCTTCACCCAAACCGTCACTTCAAGCAATGCAGGCAAACGGGATCGCCGTGATAAGTGGTAGCTGATAAGCTCTCACACCACGAGCTGAAGCTGTGCGACGCAACCAGGCCTACCTTGAACTCCCCCGGCTAGTTAGAGGCGCGCTCTCGGATCGCGTATTCGCTGCCGGGAAGATGTGGCGCCTTCTCGATCCCTGTCGAGTCGGTGCGACTGTGCGAAATTTTCCAGACAAGCTTTGCATCGTGAAGCCTTGGCTCGGACGCGGACCAGGCCTCATGCCCTGGTGTTCTGGCGGTTGGGCTAATGAGGTCGCGTGTCTCAAGCATTTTAGGCTCGGTCGCTGTAGCCGCGGGGGCAAGCGTGCGATAAGGACCAGCCGTCGAAGGCGGCATGTGGACATCCATTTGTCACGTCGCTTGCTGCTGCCAGGCGTGATTTTGCACTTGATACAAATAGACAGTCCTTGTGCAACGCAGCCTTCTCTTAGATTTAATGACCGCTGCGCTAAGATTGTAGAGGAACGAAGTTACCCCGATCCATTCAGCTCCCTGTACCGAGACCCCACTAAATTAGGGTTGGTTGCTGCTAAATCACGGATACCGACCGCTTGTCATACCCTATCGGCTCGTACTCATTGGCAAGACCTTCTATTCCACATGTCGATGTAAGACAGCTTGGTCACGCTGTCCTAAGATCTTTTATACCGGCCTCTACGAAGTTTTGATCCTCAAATTCGAGGCTTCAGGCCCCCTAGTAGACATGTGGAGGAAGGTGTCATGGCAGACGTCAATCGCCAATTCCCAGAGATAAGGAGCCGCTCCACTGGGGCGCCTTTGCCGTCACCCGCGGCCATGGACCCGCTTGACTGTTTGCGGCGGGCCCGAGTCCAGACTCGTTTGGTACTGACGCCATGAATCGGGGAAGCTTGTAGTGTGGGGTCACCATTTTTGTTTTTTTGGAGATATTTTTACAACGATGATTCTACTGACACTGAAGACGCATAGATGTCTCAATGATCAAAGGTTCGAATTTAGATGGTGAAGAAAAGTGCATTTTCAGTTATCGCGTGGAGAGATCTCGATCGGGAGGCCGTTGTAACCATATTATCCTAACATATCACATTCTGTCCGGGAGCATTGAGAATCATGCATATTCCATCAATAGTTCAAAGTCTCAGCTTCTCTTTGAGACTTCTTGAGAGATTCAAAGGTAATTATTTTTCACTCAACAGCGCATTGCGCCACCTCTGGCTTCTCGTTATGCCACCCTAGCGGCCTTTCCACGTGCAGCTTGACATGTTCTCAGAAATATTTAGCCGACACACAGCAATATGGCGGCCTCTTTAAATGAGGTACCAAAAGGCGGTATCCTGAACGTACCCAGGTGGCATTCTAGATGGGGATGTCAAACGTCTACAACAGTCATGCATCTTCATCGAGTGCAAGGGTAAAATCAATGCTAATCCGGCTTTGAGCCGGTAAATCTATTGATATGGTGGGCTCGTGCACTACATCTTGGAAGAAACTAATTTCATGAAACTTCCATGTTCACATACGGTACTTTTGACCATGTTGGCTCGAAACGGGCCAAAAAGGTGGCGAGAACGAATGTGGAGTTATTGGAAAAAGCGTTTAATCAGTTCCTGCCGATGATCACTACGAATATATGAACACACTGATCGCGGCGTCATTGTGCGCCAATTAGATGCCCAATCTAAAGCCCATGTCTTATATTTGGTCTGGGATAGCATCATGAAGCTGCCACCGCCAACGCCACGCACATACGCGCTTGGCGCCAAGAGTAAATGCCAAGCCATGTCGCCGCGTAACGCGGGTGGGAATTAGTCTCAAGGTATATACCTACTTTCACGTAGGACTGCAAGAAAATCTTGCAATTTTGCTTTGATGAACACATACTCAACGCTTTCGAACTCTTTGTATCTCTTCGATCTCCTCTCCTTAGGCTGTAGAGATTCCGATGGACCTACAACCCTTCAGCTGTGGTAGACCCCTAAGATCGAGCAGGTGGTACCCTCCATGAGTGCTTGCCAAAGCTTTCATACTCTTTGATACAACTTTAACAGACGGCCGGCGGGCCGAGTACATCAATGCTAGACTAAGGAAATTATCCTCCGAAATGCCAGTTTCTTCTCCCTCCGCATCACCAATACGCCCCCTTCCCGACGAAGTTCGAGCCCAGATTCAATCGTCCTCGACCCTGAACTCCTTGAACGACGTGGTCATCGGTCTGTTAAAGAATTCGTTGGATGCGTCTGCACGAAGTATCAAGATCGAAGTCGACTATGTACGGGGAGCATGTACAGTGCAGGACGATGGACATGGTATTCCAGCAGCGGCATTCGCCGGAGGTGGCGGGTTGGGAAAAGCACATCACACGTCGAAATATCCTCCTTGTGATCGAATCTATGGCCACCAGGGCTCATTCCTTGCCTCCGTCTCTGCTTTAGCTTTTTTGACCATATCATCGAGGGGTCGGGGTCACTCAAGGCAGCCGCTCGTCTCTTTGAACCAGTCGAGCGTCATATCCAGGCTTGGGGACGCAAAAGACTCAAGGTTGCTTGGGGCTGAACAATACGGCACATACGTTGGCGTTCAATCATTGTTCGGTAACCTTCCTGTGCGGGTCAAACAAAGAGTGAACAGATACGAGAATCTAGAGAAGAAATTTCGGGATTACGGGGAGCTTAAAAGATTAATTGTTGGACTGCTCCTCGCGTCGTCATGGCCTTGTGGAGCCATTCTCATGATGAAAGGCGAGAAACGGAGAGTGATACTAAGGGATCAGCGACTGGCTGGCCAAAATTTCCCGACACAAAGTATTACGCGTGGATCATCATTTCACTTCGAGTCGATCATGTCAATACTAGCTCAAGCCGGCTACATTTCTTCGTCATCAGCCAAGTCATGGACTACAATATCAGCACGCAGCTTGTTTGCATCCATCCGGGCTGCTATCTCACTTGAGCCCGCTCCTTCAAAGCAAATACAGTTTGTCTCCATTGGCATCGTTCCAATCGATCATCAAAAGGACAGCATTATTCACAATGAAGTAAACAGACTGTTCACACAGTCTAGCTTTGGTTTGACCGAGGATGACTTTGACATTGATCAAGAGGAGCAGCGCCGACGAGCTGGCGACAGACGCTTCAAGGGTGACGCATTTACAAATCGACAACTTAAAGGTTCCGGCCGAGGGGTAGATCGCTGGCCAATGTTCTATATTCGGATCAACTTAGACAAGGACCGAAAAGCGACACAGCCTCTAAACATTGCTGATGCCGTTTCTGCGGACGAAACACATAAGGTCATAGAGCTTTTGAGGTCTATGATGAACCAATTTCTGGAACAGCATCATTTTCGACCAAAAACACGCAAACGAAAGAGATTGTGCCTCGATGATCCGAATCAGAACGAGAATTGCAAAAATACCAAGCAAGACTTTGCTGAAAGGTCGCATGCTGGGCAAGAAGGTGGCCGCAGACCATCGGGTAGTGCAATTGATGCTACTGAATGTAGTCCCAACTTAATTCAAGAGTACCATGTGCCCATTCTGACGAGGACGAAGTCTGAACCTCTACGGAAGAGCTTCTCTACATGGTCAAGGATCAAAGCCTCAAGTCCTGTAGTGCTGGATGATTTGTCGTCTAATCCAACATTGAGCAAGTCAGGCACTGTCCATCAAAATAACCCGGATTTGTCCATTGGCGTAGTTCCCGACCATGCACGATCACATCTATTTTCTCTAGCATCACTTGATGGCAATCATAGGATTCAGAAGCATCTTTCTACTGGCGAAACATTGGACGCTTCTCCAGCATATCAGAAACAGCCGATTGAAGCTTCGACTCTTAAAACCTCCAAGCCCAATCGTTCTGACAGCTTTATTACCGAAAACGTACCACGGGAAACCACGACGGAATCGGACGGTGAAATTCGATGGACGAATCCTGTTACTTCTCAAGAGGCTCTCATCAATGCTAGGACAGGACTGATTCTCGATAGCAGCTCTGTGAATAAGAAGGGTCAATTATCAGCCAAGGAGCTTCCGCCAATCTGTACGAAGCTTCATGATCGTTTGCGACACGGTTGCTTGAGAACGCAGTCTTCACCGTCAGGCACTTTTACCAGCCAAATCTTGCAGAAATGGGACAATCCTGTTTTTCGTAATCCCGAAGCACCGATACATGTTGTTACGTCGGATGACATGTGTGAGCTGTCCAAAGGGAATGTAGCTCATGACCAAATTGGTAAAGAAATGGATCGATATTTTGACGAACCTTCTAATTCACGGATGGAACGCTTGGACAAACGTAGTCTTTCCGATGCCGTCGTATTGGGCCAGGTGGATCAGAAATTTATTCTTCTCAAAATTAAAGACGACCGATCATCCAAGTCTGACCTAGGAGATCCGGCTTCCTCCCTTGTCCTTATCGATCAGCACGCAGCAGATGAAAGGTGTCGAGTTGAGCAGCTCTACGAGGAGTTTTTCAAGTTCTCTAGACAGCCAGCCGATGAATCGACTAGTCTTCCAGCAATCGATTCATCTCTCCTCCCACAACCGATCGTCTTCGAGACCTCCCACCAAGAGCTCGAGCTTTTTCAAAGTCACCAGTCATTTTTCGCCTTCTGGGGTATAATCTACAAGCCAAATTCCCAATCTCTCGCCGCCCACCAAAACGGAGTCAAAGCACAACCATCAACCCTCACAGTGACCGCCGTTCCCTCCCTCATCGCCGAGCGCTGCCGTCTCGACCACAAACTCGTAATCGACCTTCTCCGCCGCGAGGTGTGGGCTCTAGCCGAGAATCCTTCGCTAGCCAATTTACCAAAATCAACCCCAGCCGATTGGCCGGCCCGACTCGCAAGTTGTCCGAAGGGTATCCTGGACATGCTCTGTTCGAGAGCGTGCAGGAGCGCGATCATGTTCAACGATCCGTTGACGTTGGGAGAGTGTGGGAGGTTGGTAAGGAGGCTGGCGGGGTGTAGGTTTCCGTTTGTTTGTGCGCATGGGAGGAGGAGTTTGGTGGTTCTTGGGGGGTTGGGGTGTGTTGGGGGGGAAGGGGAGGTGGGAGGTGGTGGGGAGGGGTTTGTGGAGAGGTATAAGGATTGGCAGGGATTGTGAGGAGGATGGGACGGGCTTTTGCGCTCTCTTGTGTGTGTGATGGATTGTGGTTGGGGTCTTCGTCCAGCAATCTGTACGTTTGCGAAACGTACGCGAGAAACTCGTCCTGATATCTTGTATGTGTGATCTATTACGCTGAAATGCTGCACCTTTGGCGTCGCTTTCTCTCGTCTAAATCTGTACTCTATCATACACTATCTACTCGAGTGGTGCGTAGCTCCAAGGGCTCTAGGAATGCTCCCACACGAACTAACCAGTCTACCTAGCAAACCAGCGTTCCGTCACTGCGTCTACGCACCGCCTAACCAGCCCCCTCAAAATCAACACCCAACGGGCCTTGGGGTACCTATCCCAACAATCCCAATCCCCCCCTACTGAAACACTACAACCCGCCAAACCCCCCACCGCCCCCCACGATCCTTCACCTTGAACACCCACCCCCCCTTCCCCGCACAGTCCGCCCGATCAACCTCCACACCGCCCACCACCTCCCGCCCCGGCAGCAGATCGAGCGTCTCGCCCGCCTCCGCGCAGAACGCCTCGACGGTCTTCCGCACGCCGTGCAGCTCGGGCCGGAGGAGCGTGGGGAAGAGGCAGGGCCCCGGGGCGAAGGACTCGGCGATGTTGGCGAGGGGGAGGAGGTAGCGGTAGCCGTGTGTTGCGTAGCGGTGGTTCGTGGGGTCGCTAGGGTCGTCCTCCTTCTGCGAGGGGTTTGGGGTTTCTGGCACAGGGGGGAGGGGAAGGGTCTTGGTAGCGGGCAGGCCCGGCCAGAGGTGCGGAAAGGGGATGACGGCGGAGACTTCGGACCAGCCTGCGGTCAAGTTGCGGCGGTGGAGCGGGTGGGCGCCCGGGATGGTGTACCAGGCGGCGCGGTTCCCGTTGGCCGCCGTGTGCCACTGCATGAGCGGTGCGGCGGTGGGGGAGGCGGAGGTGGTGAGGAAGTAGAGGCCGGCGGAGGGGTCGGGGAGGCGGACCCAGACGGAGGTTGCGGTGGGGAGGATGGTGTTGATCAGGTGGGTGAAGGAGATGTCGGTTGGGGGCATGTCTTCGTCGTCGGGAGCTGCGGGGGTGGAGTGGGGGGCTTTGGGCTTGACGTTGCTGAATATGCCCGTTGCAGCAGGTGCGGCTGGTTTGGGAGTAGGACGCCGCCACAGGTACGCGTCCTCCGGGATTTCGGCAGGCGTGAGCAGGCGTCTCCCTAGGTCTTCCTTTGTCAGGCCCAGGTTCGCAAAAACTTTCTCCGCCGCTGCAATGTTTCCCATTGTCGGCGCTGCCTTGGGACGCATGTAGTCTAGTGGGTTTGCCACATTGAGCCAGTTGCGCTTGAGGGCGGAGAAGTTTGATCCTTGGACGATATCGTTGAGGAGGGTGCTGAGAGCTCCGGAACGGAGTTGGTGGATGCTGCCCGGGAATGCAGATGCTGCTTGCAGATAGACGAGGTTGTGCCGTTGAGTTGGGCTGTTCACTTTTTCAAGGCTGCCCTTTTCGCGAAGGTCGCGGAGCCATCGGATAGCACCTTTGTGCTTGTCCGCGTATGGTAGTTTGTCATGCAGAATTAATTCGGCAGCATGTTCTACCGTCCGTCGATCGTAGTCGGCAAGCACGCGTTCGAGCATGACCGCTGATTCTGCTGTTGAGGTGATTTCGAACCCTTCAAGTGGCCTTTTCGCGAACCTCTCGGTAGGAAAGTCAAAATGCATGTGTCTAAATCCGCCGGATTCGCTAATTCCAATACTTCGGACGTTTTCGTATACTTTGAACTCCTTCAGCGCCTTTCTACCGACAAAGAGAGCATTTACAGCGTGTAAAGAATTTTGAAATAACTCTGGATGGTCTGCAAGGTTCCAGAAGAGAGGGATGAGGTCGCCCGATTTTGTGTCGATGACCGCGAGACTTCCATAACGTTTCATGAAGTGTCGACAAGCAGAGCATCGGAACTCTTGCTGTTTTTCCTTGGGCAAGTTGTTCTCGTACTTCGTGTGCAAGAGCTCGTTATCCTCGCCAAAATCGACATAAAAAATAGGCACGCTTTTATGTTTGCCGAGAAGATTGATCGCGTTCCTCGTCATAGCGTCATAATGCGGTTTCGTGTTAGTGAGTGGCACCTTTGCTTTGAGGTTGCTAGCATCACGCTTTCCAGAATGACTTGTAATAGATCTAATAGGCAGGACAGGTTTCGGGATCAGATCTATCTCCTGGTCGACTTCGACCCACTCATCGGACGCGTCGGCCATGACGAGGATGAACAAAGTAGCTAGTTGATACTTTCGAACCTAGAATTATGGCTTCTTTCTCCAATGGAAAAGACGATGTATATTTTGTCTATGTTAAAGAAAAGGTGCAGAACAATCAATGGCCTCGAAGCGATATGTGCAGTCGCCTAAGGCTTCCCGACGATAACGGAACAGCTCGACGGCAGAGAGGAATGGCAGCTGCCAGGATGAATTGCTTTGAATACAGGAAGTAAGGAATGACAAAAGTGGAAACGCAAGAACTTTTATAGGATGGAGCCTGAGTCACCAGCACTCTTGGGCTACTGGGCAAATGTGTTAGTGAGTCAAGGCTGAAGCCTGATGGGGGGCCTGACGGACGGAAAATCGATGGGCAACCTCGTTGGCAAGGTCTTATGCGAACCCGATACCAGTATGGTTCAGACATTCTAAATGTGTAAGCGAGACTTAGTACAGTGGCTCAGTTGGTGGTGTCATTCCTGCAAAAGTACACCACGAATCACTTCCACTCATTTTTGCGGGAGCGTGTGGCGAAGGAAAGCTTGGCATAAGTTAACTTTTAACCCGACGATAGCGGTAAAGTTGGCAAGAAAATCATTTCTTAAATTATGGAAAAGATATAAGTTTAGATTTTATTTGCTTGCATCGAAATTTTGATTTAGTATTATCTACTTGCCATTCTAACTATTTCTTGGCACAAAAATGCGAGCACAAATAAATATCTCCAATTTTTAGTCTATGGCCGTGGAGAGGCCCTAAGCCCTGAGGATCGGTTGCAGAATGACGTTTAAGGCATAAAGCCAATGTGCCTTTATCCTTCAAAAGTTTCTAAACCTGACCTAAAGCGGCCACGGTGGGAGTTCACTGAGAGAAGCCGTCATACACACTTTCAAGGAGGGGTGTATGATGATAAGGATAGGGGGTATTGAAGGTAGGAACTGCCATCGTTGAGGACGCTGACTGTCGAACGTGGTGATAGCAGCCGCCATGAGTGAGTTTGGGCGGTCGTTACACTGTTGAGGGCGTCTACTAGGGGAATCTAAAGAGGGGTCTGTAGCCCGCGCGAACATTGTAGACAAATAGAGTGCGGACTACGGAACGGTCACATGAGGAGGCTCGAGGCTCATAGAGCGGTTAGAGTCAATAGCACGACGAGAAGATGGTGATTCCTTTACGGACAGTTGGGGAGGGGGTGTTTGGCTGCCGGGATAGGTGCCCCTGGGTCTTGATTTGAGACTGCGGATCGGCTATAGGATTGGAAGGCTAGGCGGGGATGGAATGCGGTTGGACGGGCGCGTCGATCTCTTCTTCGGTATGCCCAAGACATGATTAGAACTCGTCCTTTCGCTTATATCCACTGATTGAATAACGCACGAAAGCTCTCTCTCAGTTAAGACCTCGAGAGCCGAGCATCCCCGTGCCCGGATGGCATCCCACATACTCGAAGAACTGCTGTTCCGGCGTCAACACTAGCACCTCGTGAAACAGCCGCAGCGAGATATCATGATCCAGCTCCTTGGTGTACTGCAAAAAGCGCCCAAAGATATCCAGATGCGTCTTGTGCTCGCGGCTCCAGCGCTCCAGCGACGCCAGTTCGTCAAAGTAGGCCAGGCCGAAGGTCTTCTCAGTTGTATTTCCAGCAGCGGCGGCCGGTGAAGCCGGGTCGAGCACGTCCATGAGGCGACAGCTGTAGCACCCGATAGTCTGGCCATGGTCGCGCAGAAAGTCCATGCCCGCGACTAGAACGGGGTGCATGGTCTCAACGTAGAGGGTTCGCTCTTTGGGACGCGTGCTCGACCAGTCTTGACCGGATCGGATGACGGCGAGGTTTTGCTTGCCTGGCACGCGGATACGTTGCTTTTTGGTTGTTGTTTTCGCGGCAGCTGTGGAGGATACTCCGCTCCCTTCGGTCTGGGTGGACGAGCCGTTGACCGGCGCAAGGTTTCTCCCGGAGAGTGCATCTGTCTGGCCGGCTGGAAGGCGGTCTCGCGTACTTCCCCAGTAGACGTGCTCCAGTATGGGGCCGCTCATCTCTTCTCTCATGTACGCCACGCCTTCTGGGACCTCGTTACTAGAGAAAATGGTCTCTAGGCGCTCTATGGGAGGGAAGAAGATTTCCTGGAACCAGCCGTGCGGTTCCACTTCCGGGCTGAGCTCTCGCCACCATGTTTCAAAACCGCTTTGCAAAGTCCATTCTACATACGATGCCTTACTTGGCCAGTAAGCGATGACGGCTTGGTTGTAAGCGCCGACGTTGTCCATGACGGACGCTGTTTCCCAATATATTGGGCGACAGGCCGCAGGAGGCGTTTTAATGAACTCGGTGAGTTTCGACAATGCTTCCCCTCCGTTTGCCGTTGCATCTTCATGTTGGGCGCCTAATACGGCCATGACGATATCTTTCATGGACTGCGGAAATCGGGCAGTGTACCCCGGAAATGGCGGGTCATAATTGACAGGCGTTTTAGCAGGCACCGTCCGCTCCTCATGAAGGGACGCTGGGATCGCGGATTCAAGCATCTCAGTCGGTCATAAGCGGTTCTCCCGTAGTCAAGCACTCGATTTCAGGGAACAACTGATTTTTCCGGCGTATTGCGTGCGGGTTTATTTGTGAAGTTCTTAAGCTCACTGATCTGGTGGGCACAAGGTTATAAATGTCGCTGGCAGTCGATACGAACTGCTTAATAATTACCTGCGTTCCCTCTCCCCCAGGTAACTTCGACGTTCTCAGTGGTCCTTCTAACTTGTGCCACGTCGAGCGTGGCGCCCGGCTGCATGCCATCGCCCTGCCAAGGGCGAGACGCTCGAGAGTTGAGACCATTGGTTGAAGCCGATGGAGAATTTGAACCCATATCAAATGATTTGTGTTCGCTGCCAGTTTGTCTTAGTGCGTATGAATAATTACAACAGCTCTATAGTTGAAGTTGTACATTACAAAACTTAGGTTTAGAGCCTTGTGGTGTATGAAGGTGCTGTGCCACTGAAGATTTTCGTCTGCTTCCTACCTTATTTTGAACTCGTTGTTGATCTTTTCACTAACGTCGGACTCGACATCATCGTAAAATTCAGATAAGCTGCGTGGGAAAATAATACTTCAGTGTTGTATTGAGGAGCCCGGCGTCACATAGGTAAAATCTTCGATACTTGAGCTACATTTATTGCTACCAAATTACTACGAGACTTAAAGTGCACTAGCCCGCTAATAAGACCACCAGGCTCGCCATACCTTCCTTGCACAGCATCCCATCCCTCTCGCCCACTGCCACAGCTTCTGCCAACCTTTTACTTCGACCCGCTTTCATCCACCATCTCTGTCTCGGAGAGGGCAGCTCAACGGTCCTTTCCCATCTTGAAGCTATCGAATCTCTGCTAAGTAGCCTATTATCTCTCCCCTGTGTATCCTACAGCACTCGGACGTGGCACTGCCCGAGACGAAGACTACTGTAAGGGAAAAGCGCCTCTTCCAACCCACACCATAACATCGCACACATTGGAAATTCAGGTCTGGTGTTGACGTCCATCGCAGCGAAAGACAGAGCTAGCCGCTCCTGTGTGATATTGGGCTCATAGTACGCAGCAGCCACGACTTGACCTTGCCTATGTGTAGGCCGAGAATTATTGCATAACACTATAAGAACACTGATCAAGCAGTGGAAGTTTTTTTAATCATTTTTGTTTGATTTCTTCAGAATTAGACAAGATTCATAACTGAGGAATGTGAAAATTGTGCGCATAGACGACGACCAACGTAGTCACAGGGAGCTTTAGTGGTTGTTTACGCGCGTAAGCGCGGGGAATCTAGCCCTCTTCTTCGAGCTTCTGTCGCTCGTGCATAGAATGCACACTTACCTTCTGGCCCCGTTCGTAGCTGTGACGTCCGGATCACACGCTCTCCGCAACTGGCTGCCTCGGCGGCCTCCGTGTAAGTCCACTACCACCAATCACCCTGCGCTTTCATCGCAGCGGCGACCTTGCTAAAGCCTGCAATGTTGGCACCAGCAACCAGTGACGGATACTCGCCCTCGGCAGGGCTCACGTAGGATTTCGCAGTCTCAAGGCAGTTTTTGAAGCAGGCTTCCATGATACCCTTCAACTTGTTGTCGACCTCCTCGGTAGTCCAGCTTAGCTTTTGGCTATTCTGTGCCTACACATGGAATCATATGTCAATACTCAATCAAAAGAAGTTTATTGTTGTGTTGCCTACCATTTCGAGCCCGCTCACAGCCTGAAAAAGTTAGCGCTTGCTTGACAGAACGAAAGTGTAACTCTGATGGCTTACCACTCCACCCGCATTGGCAGCTTTGCCCGGAGCATACCAAATGGCCTCTCCTTTTTTCTCCTTCCGAGCGGCTTCAAAGGTGTCGATTGCTTCTTGAGTACAACCCATGTTGCTGCCTTCAGCAATGAACTTGGCTCCAGCTTTGATGAGGCCTTCTGCTTCCTCCTTGGAGACTTCGTTCTGGGTGGCACTTGGAAGAGCAACATCGACATTGCCCACATGTAGCCACGGTCGAGCCCCATCGATGTACTTGTACTTGGACTTGAATGGCTCTGTGCTTGCCACGTCGGAGAGCTGTTTCCGATCCACCTTCAGCTGCGCAATCGTGTTGACTTCAGCGGCTCCAACGCCATCGGTGGCGACAAGGGCACCCTTGCTGTCACTGAGCGAGACCACTGTGCCTCCGAGCTCAATGACTTTAAGAGCCGCGTACTGTGCAACATTTCCGGAACCAGAGATCACCACCTTCTTCCCTTTGAATGACTCTTTTCCGCCGGAAGCGTATTTGATCATATGTTCAACGTACTGCAAAATATTTAGCAGTCACCCGCCACTACTTAAAGCAAAATGGACTCACATAGACTAGACCATATCCCGTAGCCTCTGGTCGGATCAAGCTTCCACCCCACGTCAAACCCTTGCCGGTGAGCACACCTTCCCAATTCTTGGTGAGCTTCTTGTACTGCCCAAACATCCAACCAATCTCCCGAGGGCTTACTCCGATGTCTCCCGCAGGAACGTCAATATTTGCACCGATATGCTTGCTGAGCTCGGTCATAAATGCGACGCAGAATTTCCGGATCTCATTGTCAGACTTGTCCTTGGGATTGAAATCAGCGCCACCTTTGCCACCGCCCATGTTCAAGCCGGTCAGAGCATTCTTGAAGATCTGCTCGAAGCCCAAGAACTTCAGGATAGAAAGGTTGACTGTCGGGTGGAAACGGAGGCCGCCTTTATAGGGACCAAGAGCTGAATTGAACTGTACTCGGAAGCCATTGTTGACCTGCACTTCGCCTTTGTCATCCTCCCATGTCACCCGGAATTGAATCACGCGTTCCGGGATCGAGGCTACTTTCAAGGCCTTTTTGTATTCGGGTTGCTTCTGGAATAGAGATGACCCTTCGAGGGTGGAAACGAGCTCTAGGTCACTGATGTCAGCGTAGTTTATGTCCGACTTACTTTTAAGTGGTGTAGATCAACCAGGCGTCAGAGCAAAACTCCTCGACTAGAAAATGAAGCTTCGGAGTGTCGGTGACTCACCGTTGTAAGCCTGGGAGAACTCAGGTTCATTGACCTTGCTGGCAGCCATGATGGTCTGTCGCGTGATGTTGGTACCTAACGTGTCTAGATACTGTGAGAGTCCTTATGCTCATGAAGCGTGAACCGAAAGTTTGGCAGGCTCCAAGGCTTGATTTGGGCACTTGGAGCGTTGAAGGATACACTTGGAGTATAGAGATGGCGTTGCGAGCGGAATGAACAGAGAGAGGAACCACTTGATGAAGAAGACAAGTTACGGCGGAAGATGAGGGTTTTTATCTTTTTCAGTGTGAAGAGTGAAATGGACACGATGTAAACAGAAGGTTTCAAGCAGGCGAAAATTTTCTCAATTGCAAACCTGACAAGGTGGAAAAGCTCCCCAAGCTCAGCTCAAGCTCCTAATTCAATTGGCAAATAGCCTCTGAGCGGAGGTTGGAAAGCATCCGCTGACGTACTACGCCCGCACCTAGCACAACGTCGATATCCTTTTTTCGCGTGTGGTTACCTGTTGCCCATGGGTTCTAGCGTCATTGCGAGATCTGGTCCAATGCGACGGGCGACCCAAAGAGAGGGAAATCGGTCAAGTAAACGGGGATGAGCCAATGAGGCAACCGCGATGTTATCGAGGGCCAGAGATAAGGGTACCCCGAGGGAAAAAAGCGCGTGGCCGTGATCGGCCAGCGCCGTAGCTGCAAGTCAAAAGCCCAGTTAGGCTTGGGACGCCTGTGTCCAAGTCGCGTGGGGTGCTCCAACATGGGCAAAAATCGTGGTCTCCACAAAAGCAATCGTGGAAAAAAGCGTGGGCAGCAGAGCATCTTTTCAAATGCCTCAGGTTTCCAGGTCCGGGTGAGATGCGGAGAGGGAAGGTGTAGCGAGATGCCAAGAAAAGCGGAAGGTTCCGATTAGATATCTAGCGGGATGAAGAACATCACTCGTTCGTAGCATACCGAAGACCACGCCATTTCATTAGCAGTGCAGAGCGAACCGTGTATCTTGCTTCCTAGAAGAACCCTCTCTCTTCACACCTGTCGAGTTCAGAACTCACTCAGCCTCAAAGCCCTCCCACCACCATGTCCGGCGCGGCGACCGGCGCCTCTTCAACAGCCAAGCTCCAAGACAAAAAACCGGAGGGCGAGCCGCAAAAGGACCAACAGCCTCAGAGTCAAGGCCCTGCACTGCTAGAAGAGGACGATGAATTCGAGGATTTCCCTGTCGAAGGCATGTCGATGACGTCCGATCCTGACTGGTGCTGATAGATCCTAGATTGGACGGTGGAAGAGGCGACGGCACCAGGTGGGAATACGCATCTGTGGGAGGAGAGCTGGGATGACGATGATCAGAACGAGGAGTTTTCGAAGCAGTTGAAGTACGATGGCCTTCCCGAACGTTTTATGGATCCTAGCTAACGCTTTACAGAGAGGAGCTGAAAAAGGTTCAAACATCGAAGTCATGACATTTACTTGCCAGTGGAGGCTGGATGAAGCATAATAGAATAGAGCATCTGTTGAAATGGAGTGTATTTTCAGACCATACTTTTTGGTTGAAGTTTAAAATGGTGCAATGGGCCGTCTCTGATCCGGCTAGTTCTATTAGGGAGTCACATTCTTGGTCTCAGGTCTCGTTGCAGCATCAGGTTTCGTGCGCATCCCCAGTTCGAGCTCACTTACTAGACAGCGCCGACACTCCAGGCAGATCCTTCCCTTCTAGTAGCTCCAATGAGGCTCCTCCGCCTGTGGACACATGACTGAGCTTGTCCTCTACACCATATTTCGCTGCAACCGTCGCAGTGTCGCCCCCGCCAATTATCACAATATTTCCTTTACTGGCAGCCTCCACCGCGGCATCGAGCGTCGCTTTCGTACCCTTGGCGAAAGGCTCCATTTCAAAGACACCTGGTGGTCCGTTCCAGAGGATCGTCTTTGCGTCCATGATTGCGTCCTTGTATAGCTGGATAGTCTTCTCGCCAACGTCCAGTCCCAACCAACCATCAGGAATGCCTTCCTCATCGGTGGCAGTTCCTGTCTTGGCATCGGCTGCGAACTTGTCTGCCGTGATATAATCGACAGGTAGGACAATCTTTACATTGTTCTTCTTTGCCTTTTCTACGAGCTCCGCGCACTTCTGACTTCCCGGTTCGTCAAATAGACTGCTTCCGATCTTTACATTGTATAGTGCTTTCTTGAAGGTGAAAGCCATACCTCCAGTGATGATGAGGCTGTTCACCTTTGGCAAAAGGTTGTCAATCAGTTGAATCTTGTCGGACACTTTAGCACCGCCAAGGATGGCAAGGAATGGACGCTGAGGTTTCTCAAGAGCCTGTGCAAAATAGTCGAGCTCCTTCTTCATGAGGAAGCCAGATGCTTTCTGCGGTAGTTGACACCCAACCATGGAGCTGTGGGCTCTATGGGCCGTTCCGAAGGCGTCGTCTGAGCAACTGTTAGCAGAGGACATGAAAGCGCCAAAGGCACTGACTGATATAGACATCTCCGAGCGCTGTGAGCCCTTTTCTAAACTCGTCTACCGCTGCCTTGTCTGCTTTGACTTTCTTGCCTTCGGCATCTTTGCTGCTCCCTTCCTCTTCAGGATGGAATCGCAGGTTCTCCAATAGAATGACTTCTCCGCCACTTGCCTGGTTCACGGTGTCTTCGACCTCTTTCCCAACACAGTCATTGGTGAATACAACTTTCTTGACCAGGAGCTTCTCAAGCTCTGGCACGACAGGCTTCAGGCTATACTTCTCGTTTCGTTTGCCGTCTGGTCGACCAAGGTGTGACATGAGGATTACGGCTTTTGCACCATGATCAATGGCATATTTGATGGTAGGGAGGGCGCCGACAATGCGCTGGTTGTTGGTAACATGCTTTTCGGAGTCGAGGGGAACATTGAAATCAACCTGTTGGTTCAAGAGTAAGCAAGGTAATCACGCACGAGCTTTGAGTTCACAGCGGTCCAATGACTAGCAATTGGAAACGTACCCGAATCAGAACTCTCTTGTCTTTCAGATCTACGTCTGTGATAGCGAGCTTGTTAGACAGAGACATGGTGCGCAAGGATCTGAAGTTGAGCAAGGTAAAGCTCAATCTGCGAAAGCTTTTTCTTTAAAAAATATCCGAGATAAACAGGCTAACAGATTATCGTAGGGTGAGCTTTTGAAGAATGGTGGGGGTTCGTTCTCTCGGAGCAGGCCGCAATTGACAACGGCTGACGTCGGCGGGCATTCCCTACCGACGCCCGTAGCAAGTGCACAGTCTGCCCCGCGGCATGTCCAAGACTCCGGCTGCAAGTGGTACCTGTTGTTGGGAGTCAATCCGGCCGAGCAATTACTTGGCCGAGCAACATCATCGGGTACCCTGGCCTTGTATATCTACCGTACTCAGAGACAGATAGACTCATTGAGAAGGCGCCGATATCCGTGAAGTCATGACACATGGACAGTAATAAAAGCATGAATAAAGGCTTGCCTATTTCACAGGTGGAAATGGCAAGAATGAGACAAGACTGTCAGGATACTCTGCCGCGGTAATAGCATCTCCTTGCCCTGCTGCTTCCGGGAAATGCAGCCAAGTGTAGATGAAGTCGCACATTAGAGCAACGACGTTTCTTGTTGTATCAAATAATGGTGGGGAAGAAGAATGATCAACGTCCCAAAACCAAAGCAGCAACACCCTAATGGTGAGCTTGGTTGGCTGGTACGAAATTACGCTGGTGGCCGATACTCGATAGGTCACAGGTAAAGCTAAGATTCCGAGGCCACCAGGGCCGATTCGCTTAGCAGCAACCAGGGCGGCTCGTTGGTCAAGCGGCTGTGGCACTGCTTCGCACTCCAACTCTGTCGAGACTCATCGTCAACGACATCATTATCATAGTGACCGACATTCCTATCAAGAGCCGTATTCCCTAAGCTCCTGCCAAACGAGAGCGGCTGTCACCTGTCCTCAACAAAGACCGCTCAACCAGCCGCACTTCATCCGCTCTTTGCGTCATCCGCATTCACTACCGTGTCCGACGTCGAGGCATCCACTATCGCTGTTCTCGCCCCGAATAGATCCCTCATTTCTATACAAAATGTTAGAATCATCAAGACGGAGAGCGCTGCACGCTCTGAACAGCAGGTACATTTATGGACGACTGGTGAGGCACCTTCTTTTCCCCAACCATCGCCAAAAACGATGTACTTGCAAACTTGCTTGTCCTACTCCACAAGCCAACCTATCATCCCTTCAACGCTTAATAACATCTAAACCAGCCTTTACTCCATACCATCATCTTCCTCATTGAAATGTTGATCACCGCCCGCCTGGCCGCAAAATTCAACTCCTACTATGCCGAAAAGCCCGTCCTAACAACCATGATCACCAACGCCGTTCTGGGTGGCATAGCCGATACCGTCGCCCAAACATTGACAGCCTACCGCCTTCGTTCAAAATCCCTCCCCTCAAGCCCCACAGGAAAGAATGATTTCATCTCTATCGAGATCAACGAATACGGGAAAGAGAAGCCGCGCCACTGGGGGGAGCTGATGCCTGCGAGACAAACATCTGCGCCTTTCGACTTTGAGCGCCTGACAAGATTCATGGCCTATGGTTTCCTCCTTGCTCCCCTTCAATTCAAGTGGTTTGGATTTCTGTCTACTACCTTTCCCATCACCAAGGAACGTGGTGGTGTGCCTGCTCTGCAGAGAGTAGCGATGGACCAGTTGGTCTTTGCCCCAATCAGTAACACACCCCATTCCCCATCCCACCCCCGAATCCTATCTGACACCCCCAGGTCTCGGCATCTTCTTCACGTTCATGACCGTCGCCGAGGGCGGCGGCAAGCGCGCCGTCATGAAGAAATTCCAGGACGTCTACATCCCCGCCCTCAAGGCAAATTATCTGCTCTGGCCCGCCGTGCAGGTCATCAACTTCCGCCTTATGCCTATGCAATTCCAAATCGTAAGCCAGAACTCCTTCCATGTTAAGTGTAACAACTTTTATTCTGACATTTCCTCCCTCCTTACCAGCCGTTCGTCTCCACCGTCGGTATCGCTTGGACAGCCTACCTGTCTCTCACCAACTCATCAGACGAGGACTAGAGTATACAACCCGTCCCATGGACAGGACTAGAGTCCATTATACAGATTCATGACTGACATCACGGCGCTTTTCTCTTACTTTGGCTTGCCGCATGAATTGGCGTCTGGGGGCGCGGGAGTATTATAGTCCATGCATGGGGGTATTTCTAAGGCGGCGGGCTGCTGTTAAGGAGGGGGTTTCCTACTTTATCCTTCCTCAAAAAACAAGCCTCTAGTTTAGGATTTGACCGTTAAAAAAATATAAAAAATGCAACATTCTTTCTAAAAACTGCTATGACTGTTAACTGTCACCGCATACAGAATTGTCTAATGTGGCTCATCCTGAACTCTCTAACTCCTCCCCATCCCCCTTCCCACCTTCAAACTCCAAAGCCACAATATCCGGTAGCTCGCGTATATCCATCGTCTCGCTCGTATCCAGATCCGCCACCCGGACCACCTCCAACCTCAGCGGGCCCGGCACCAGCGCGAGCAGCTTGAGCTCCGTGACGTGACAGCACCCGCTCGCCAACGGGCCCACCCTCACATCCGGGCTCACGCACACCAGGTCCGTGGCGCCGGCGCCGAGGCCCGCGCTGCGCTGCATCGCGAGGAGGATGTTCTCGTCCGTCACGGCGGGGGCGATGTCTTCTTTTGGTTTGTTGCGGTGGGTCAGGCCCGAGTCCCGGACGGAGGAGGTTGTTGTTGTTGAGGCTTTGGGCGCGTGGCGGCGTGTCTCGGTGCGTTTGCGCTGGGGGATGGCGACGAGGGCGAGTTTTTGGGTCTTGGGGGAGCGGTTGACGACGAGGACTTGCCAGGTGAAGAGGGAGCCGACGCGGACGGTGGGGGGGCCGGAGAAGGTGAGGACGAGGCCGAATTCGGTGGTGGAGGAGGATGAGCGGGAGCGCTGCGGGTTTGGGATGGTGCTGGAGCTGTTGCGGACGGGGAGGCTGACTGGGCGGTTGGTGCGCTGCATTGCTTGGCTGGGTCCGCCGAAGGTGGGGTTCAAGGGCGTGGAGAAGTCGACGTGCGCGGTCCAGTTTAGATAGATTGTCGGGTGGCAGTCGTCTGAGACTAGTACTTTTGCAACGAGGGAGATGGAAATTAGGCCTGCGGTTGCTGTCGTGGAGGGCGAAGGGCTTTCGGCGCCGTTTGCTGGATGTAGGCGGTGGATGAAGGTAACGCTGTCTCTTGGCCGGCAAAGTATAGGCAAGTCCAGGGAAGTCAGATCTTCGGTGCGACCATTCTCGAGCTCAAATCCAGCTTCGACCAATTCCACATTGTATTCGAGAAATGCAGTAATCTCAAAATCAAGACTTGCAATTGTAGCTGGCCGTTTTTGGTATGCGTTCATCCTCGAATATCTCACACGAGCATTAGCTGCAGGAATGAAGCGTGTCTTCCTTGCAGGTCTGTGGCGAATGCGAAGTGGACTCTTCTCGGAGTCTTGCTGGGGGAGTATGCGGGAGAGTCTTGGTGAAGACAGTAAGTTGGCTGTACCATTCTTGTCGCTAAATCCAAGCGGAGCTAGGAGATCTGTGGGGGGAGGTACAAAAGGTCGTAGATATTCGTCACCTAGAGGTAGATCTGATAAAGTCTTCGTAGCCGAGAGAGTGGCATAGGCTACGAATGAAATGGCTGGGTTGGGGAATCGCAGGCGTGGTCGATCTAGACGGGATGGTCAGCTTTCCTAGACGAGAATTCGATCTTAGATGGAACTGACGAAGGACAGCTTCAGCTTTCCATACCGCAAGCAGAATTGGCGCACGTTCTGTTGCGTCATCTCCTTGTCCACCAAGTATCATAGGATTTTCCTTCTCCAGGACTGGTCCCGAAAATAGTAGATCTCGATTCGCTTCCCCATCCTCTCGAGGGCTTTGTGAGCCGTTGTCATTTGAGGCATACACGTCAAGCCCAACATCCACTCGCGAGAGACGATGAGATAACCCTTCTCGGGATATATTAGGAACGCGCAAAACTATGAAGATCGCGACCTTTTCATCTGTAAATCTAGGAATGAGTAAGACAATGCGCCTACGACGTTATGTGCTGATCGTACCAAAGAAGACCAATGATCGTTGTTCAATCTCTTGCTGGGGGGACAAGTTGCCATTGTGTTTGCGCTCAAACGTGGGTCTCAGGACTTTTTCAACATCAATGGGAGAGCTGTTAGGTACGAAGGTGTCCAGGACCGCAGCTTTCAGGAAGTCTTCGTCATGAGAGATCTCTGACATGACCACCACAGGGCCACATGGCTAAGGGAATAGCATTGGAATGGATAGCTATAGTAATACGCACTATTTATGAATCTATAATCGCCAGTCGTTTTGATTGAAGCTGTTGTCAGTATGCTTGTATGCTAGGACAGATGCAGTTAGTCCGTAAATGTTACCCAACCGTAACTTATTCTGGGAGCTCTTAAGTGTTCGCTGGAAATTTGCCATTTATTAAGTCGATCTCGTTCTGTTCACTTTTCACCTTCCATCATATGTGGCTGTGGACCCGGATACCCGTCCTTAACATATGTTGATACCGGCCCTATCACAATGAACGGAGTTGTGGCTCCGCCAGGACTCTGGCAGGAGGCTCGAAATCCAGAGGGTCGCGTCTATTATTACAACGTTCAGACAAAAGCAACACAATGGACGAAACCAGTAGAGCTCATGACTCTGGTTGAGGTTTGTAATGCCTTTAAAGCAGATCCCCAATATGACTGACCCAGTTACAGCGAGCTCTTGCGGACCAGCCATGGAAAGAATATACAACACCGGAGGGCAGGAAGTACTGGTATAACACAGAGACAAGGGTCAGCTCATGGGAGATGCCAGAAGCTTACAAGAATGCCCTTGCACAGAGTCAACCTCAGTCGAAGCCGGCAGCTCCGTGAGTGATGCGCTTGCTATACTTTTCCAATTGCTGACCGAATTAGGGCTCCTACATTTGTCGCTGGTGGGACTACCTCACTTCCTCAAAATGACTTTGGTAACCAGGAACGGTTTGACGCAAACAGAAGAATAGGCTTTGGTTCTACTGAAATGAATGGCATCCCGCTTAACAATGTTGGCACTGAAGCTGTCCCTGACTACCAAACTTTCGAAGAAGCGGAAGCAGCCTTTTTAAAGCTCCTACGCCGTTACAATGTGCAGCCTGAATGGTCATGGGAGCAAACCATGCGAGCCACAATCAAGGATCCTCAATACCGAGCGCTGAAAGATCCCAAAGACCGCAAGGCTGCGTTCGAAAAGTATGCGGTCGAGGTTCGCATGCAGGAGAAGGATCGAGCCAAGGAGAGACTGGCTAAACTCCGCACAGATTTTGGCACCATGTTGAAACGGCATCCCGAGATCAAGCATTACACGCGCTGGAAAACCATTAGACCCATCCTTCAGGGTGAAGCAATCTTCAGGTCCACCGATAATGAAGATGAAAGGCGACAACTTTTCGAAGAATACATCATCGACTTAAAGAAGACGCATTTTGACGAACAAGCCGCCGCCAAAGCCGCCGCGCTAAACGATCTTACTGCGATTCTAAAAGCATTGAATCTCGAGCCTTACACTCGATGGTCAGAGGCGCAAGGAATAATACAATCAAATGAAAGGGTCCAAAGCGACGATAAGTTCAAAACCCTTAGCAAATCAGACCTTCTGACAGCATTTGAGAGCCACATCAAATCCCTTGAGCGTAGCTTCAATGACACCCGGCAACAGCAGAAAGCTAGTAAGACTAGGCTAGAACGCCAAAGTCGGGATAATTTCATTGAGCTTTTGCGAGGTCTGAGGAGCCAGGGGAAAATCAAAGCTGGATCTAAGTGGATGCAAGTACTGCCTCTGATTGAGGATGACCCACGGTATGTAGCTATGCTGGGTCAGTCTGGTTCGACGCCTTTGGATCTCTTCTGGGACATGGTCGAGGAAGAAGAGCGAGCGCTTCGAGGCAGGAGGAATGATGTCTATGACGTCCTTGAGGTAATTTGTTTACGGCCTTTGGAGTATCATTGTGCTAATCTATGCTAGGACAAACGTTACGAAGTTACTCCCAAAACCACCTTCGATGAGTTTGTAGCTGTAATGGCCACTGATCGACGTACAGCCAATATTGACCATGATGCTTTGAAGCTGATATTTGACCGGCTCTCTGAGAAAGTTTTAAAGCGCAACGAAGAGGAGAAACATGCAGCAGACCGCCATCAGCGCCGTGCTACTGACGCTCTCCGATCGCGGATAAAGCACCTCGAACCCCCTATCCGCAGCTCAGATACATGGGACCAGGTACGCCCTCGTGTGGAGAAGACCGAAGAGTACCGCGCGCTTGATACTGATGAGCTCCGCAAAACCGCATTTGACAAGGTGATCCGTCGGCTCCAAGAAAAGGACGAGGACGCCGAACGCGACCGAGAGCATCGCCGACGAGAGCGCGATCGAGATCCATATCGCCGCGACGACGACCGCGATCACCGGAATGGACGATCGTATCGCGAGCGCGACTCTCGCCGGGGCCGACTGTCCCGGTCTCCCGGCGAAGTCGACGCATACGAAGCCGACCGACGCAAAGCCATGGCCGACCGCGAGAAATCTTACCGCAAGACCAATTCCCTCGGCGTGAGTCCCCCTCCGCGAAGAGACCGCGACCGCCGGGACGAGAGACACGGGCGTCTCGAGCGGGATCGCAGTCCCGAGCGCTTGAGCCACTATGACCGAGAACGAAGGGAGCGCGAGGAAGAGCGCGAACGGCTGTACCGCACGCGCGGCGACCCGAGGGGTTCGCGGGACGAATTGGATTACGGCGGCGGCGGCGGTGGAGGCGGTGGTGCTGACAGCAGGAGCGCAGCGGGGAGCGATCGGCGGAGACGACGCGGGAGCGAGGCGGATAGTGTTGAGAGTGGGAGGAGGGATAGTAAAAGGTACAAGAGAGACCGGGACCGGGAACGGAGTACACCGCCGAGAAAGATCAGGAAGGAGAGGTCTGCGACGCCGGCGAAGGTCAAGAAGGAGCCGGACCCGGAGCCGGTGGGTGTGCACTCTGGGAGTGAAGAGGGCGAGATTGAAGAGGATTGAAATTTTGTGTGTGGAGGTGGTGGGGGGGTTGAATGAAGGTCAGTGTCTCCAAGTGGACAGTACTTACTGCTATTCTATTTCATCAGCATTAAGGGCCCGGGCGCATGTCAACGGAGGTTTCTCTCTGACTATGATCCTGAATTCGGTGCGTACATGTTCCTCTCTCGTCTTATATGTCTGTGATCCGTGTTGGAGAAAAGCGTGCATATATCTCGGGAAGATCCATGGTGGGCAGTTATCACTGCCGTAACTTTTCTCGTAATTAGACAGCCAAATCCTCCTACCGAAATTGAAGAAATATCACATCAAATCAACCTTTCTAAATAGGTCTCCCAAGCCCAAGTAAGCCAAGAAAATCGCATCCTCCAAACCCCTTCAAAGCAATTGACTTCTCGTCTCCCCGGCCCTCTAAACCCCCCCAAAACACCCTCAGAACCAAACCCCCCAAAGCTAAAACATCTTATCCAAATCCAACTCAAAATCCCCCCCACCCCCGGCGCCGTCCCCGCCAAAAATATCCTCAAACCCGACCGCCGCCTCCGCCGCGTTGAGCATGTCGTCGATATTCCCCACCAGCGCGTCCGCGGCCGCCGCGTCCTCGTCGGTCTCCACCACCACCGCGGTGGAGGGATCGGCGGCAGCAGCAGCAGCAGCGGTGGTGGGTGCGTCGAGGCCGGCGGCGATGGTTTGCAGGTCGATGGGGACCATGTCGTCTAGGGGGTCGAGGGGGACGACGGGGGGGAGGGTGCTGGGGTTTTCGTTGTTGTTGTTGGCCTGGGAGGGAGCGATGTGGTGGGTGTCGAGGAGGCGGGAGAGGCGGACGAGGGATTCGGCGGTGGTTAGTTGGTCGGGGTCTGGGGGGGTTTTGTCGAGGAGTTTGGGGAGGGTGGTTGTGTAGGCTTGTTTTAGGGCGGTGGGGAGGGATTGCGGGGTGGGCACGGGGGTGCAGAGGAAGGCGAGGGTTATGTCGAGGGCGGGGGAGTCGGAGAGGGGTGGGGGTTGGGAGGTGAGGAAGGAAAGGAGGGTTTGGAGGACGGGGCGGGCGCCGCGAAGGGAGAGGGCGGTGGTGAGGAGGGAGGCGGTGAAGTTTGGTGGGGAGGTGGGGGCTTCGATTGCGGTGGTCCAGAAGAGGAGGGATTGGAGGGTGGTGCGGAGGGTGGTTAGGATGGAGCCGGAGGTGTTGGCCGAGCTGGAGGAGGTCCAGGTTGTGAGGTCGTCGCGGGAGACGTAATTGGTTCGTTGGAAGGTGAGGTGAGGTTGCAAGGCCGATATGAGAGGCCGGAGCTCTTGTTGACTAGGAGAGCGCTTGGAAAGATTTTGGAGTTCTTGGGTTAACGGAAGGGCTGCGGTGGCGATGATGGTTTCGTGGATGTCGCGAGCTTCGGGTGATAGGGATGCGGGCTTCACTAGAGCGAGCAAGAGTTGCAGGGGAAGCGAATAGTTTGCGTTGAGTTGAGCGAGGCTGTTGCGAAACCATGACAGGGCAATAACTAGGGAAGGAAGCAGGAATGGCTCCAGAAGGTCTATAATCGTGAGCTGTTGGTAGCAAGAACAACAAACTTGGCTTACATTCAAATCCAGATTTCATAGCCTCAAAGGTAAGTTTGCCAGCTTCGCATGCGTCCAGACTTTGAGAGAAGAGAGTAGGCACAAGTAAGTAGAAGTCTTGTGGACTGCACGATGAAAGCAGTTCATCTCCCAGGCCCTCTTCCTTAAAAAGAGCACTGATCCATGAGCCAAGATGCTGGTTGGCGGGCTCGTCCAGCTGGCCCAATCTTTTCGCCATCGCACCTTGATGAATAAGTCGGGATATAAAAGCATCAGTCTCAACGGCACCGAGATCTCGCGCCGCAAGATCATAACGATGCTTCACAGTGAGCACGAGCAGCAGTATGCTCCCAAACTCGTCGTATACCGGTTGAGATTCTCCTAGTTCTGGTTTCAGTACCATGGCTATTGATTGCGTCGCATAACATACCTTGGTCTTCTCCCCACCTCCATTCATCTAGTAAGGAACAGAGAGGCCCCAAGACGAATGATGGAGTCCGAAACATGAAGACTATGTCCAGCATCTGCGGTTTGCGAACGAAGCAAAGGCAGATGTTCTTCAGTGTCATAGTCTCTTTGCCGTGGCAAAGATGATGGATGACCTACGTAAGATCAGTAAGATTATAGCAATGGAGCGGTTGCATTACCTCCACGAGAGCCTGCACAATTATCCCAGAGTTTCCTTCCATTGCACCAATGTCTTCAACAAGTTGTTCTGCCTTTCGTGATCCCGCGAGTATCTGCTGCGCCAATTCTTGTTTGTTATATAGGCCATGTTGCGGGAGACTTTGCATTGCGTCGTCGCCTGCAAGTTTCTTTGCAGTAGGCCCTGCGATGAGCTTGTGCAGAGCGCAAGCGAAGAGGAAGTCTTGTCGGAAGTCGGAGAGATTGCTCTTCTCAGGACTTACCTCTAGGGCACTCGATAGAGGAGGGAACACGGTAGGGTCAAGACGAGTCAAGGTCTGGGTCAAGCAGAGCTCTGCGGTCTCTTGGTTGACAGTAGGACCAACAAGCTCAGAAAGCAGCAGAGGGACTTTGTTGACAAGAAAGGACTGATAGACTAGCATGGACTGCTTTGATTCTTTCCTGTTGACACCATTCGCAATTACGTCGAATGCTGCAAGCGAAACATCGATGAAAAGCGCCGTGTGATCGTCCTGTCTCAGTAGTCAGCTACATGATTTAGGCGTAATGCAAGTAACTCACTCCATAGCGGGCGTTCAGAAATCCAATCAAAGCATTTTCGTCTAGCAAGGGGCGTCCACTCAGCTTTTATTTGTCAGCACATTCAGATTTAGGGAAGAAGCTACAAACCGCGGCGTTGAAGTAGACGTAGAGCGAAGCTCTTGAGCGTACTGGCATGGAATTCGAGATGGAGCTTTCGAATTGTAGTGGATCTGTGGCTATTGTTCCCAGCAAGCTATCCTCGAGCGTTTTGTCTACAGCGCGATCGTAGAGCGCAACATGTTTTTGTATCTCCTCCAGTCTTGTACGCAGAAGCAAAGACAATGGCAAGGAAGAGCCGATAAGGTCATTCAGCGCTTGACTCAAAGCCTTGTTGAGATCTGCAGATGGTCAATCTCTCATGCAAGAATTGCTGACCACACTGTGGCCGAAGCCTACCTTTCTCGCCAGGGTCCATTAGCGGAAGCATTCCAACCTCGGAAGCTGCGACTGCACACAACAGCGTACCAGTAGACTCCAGTAGCAAGATAAGTTGTGAATTGATCTCCTCATGATTTTCGGTAGCAAAGGATCGGTGAGCTTCGAGATTAATCAATGATAGGCACTTGGATAGCTGTAATAAGTTCCGACTTGCTTCGGCAGCGTCAAAAGAGGGTGAGCCAGCACAAACAACATTGATGAGTTCTTGTATGATTGATGTCAAAGATGTCAAGCGGTCTGTGTTTGTGGACTTCTGATCATCGACGCAATTGGGGAGAGCGGTCTTCAACTCATACTGAAGGACATAGACAATATCAGAAACCAGTACCGTTCCAGCAGTGACAAGAGCTCCCAGGTACAAGGCAGGAAGAGGGTCAGAAGCAACACAGAAAGACTTCTGGCACTCCAAAATGATCTTGACCAGTTTCTTAGACAGGATAGGGTTTTGCTTTTGCAAGACAATCGACAAATCTTGTACCTCAGGCGCGGACAGGCGTAGACGCAAAGACTGTCGGAAGAACAAGGCCCATTTTGCTGCTGACATGATGGGATCCCTAGGTTGATATATGGATATATGCTACTCTGTTGTTGAGTGAATTGGGATGAATATCCTGAAGGATGTCGCAAGATTGAAGCGCAAGAAGCGGCAGCGTAGACGCACTGCTATCCAAACTGTCTTTTAGGAATTGCCCGTAAGATGGCGACGTGAGCATTCCGTCGGATACTCCTCTTACAAATTAAGTCAGGTTTTTTGGCCACCAGCAACTTGTGTTTCAAGACCTGACATCTGTAAACACACCTATGAAGATTCCAAGCTATAGAGACTGAGAGGGCTGGATGGTGCGGCAAGGTGGTTGGATTGAAGCCGTGTTGTCGGGGTGGAACCTCCAAGCGCGCCGAAAAGATCTCGAGCAGTTTACAGGGTAGATTAGCGCCTCTCAGATAAGGATTTGGCTCCAACAGCTGATCGTCTGCTGGTTTGTAGTCTTTGATCCCTAGTGATGAATTGACAAATAGAAATTGCTTTCTTGCGGTTGGAGAATATTGGGTATGGGGTAAATCTATTTCCAGGTGCAAACACGCCCGAGCCGGGAGATCCGCGCTTGGAGCTTCCTCGGGTTGGACTTCCCTCCCGGGGAGTACCGCCCAAGGTCAATGCTTACTCCTCCCGCAGTTGTCAGTCTAGAACAACAACCCTCATCATCCTCTTGTCAACACTACCGAGAAAATAGGTGGGAGTGTCGACGTCCTGCTCCACAATGGCTCCCCTAATATTGCTCGACTTCATACTCTGCCATCACAAATTTAACAACTTTCATAGGGCTGCAATCCGGGATCATTGCTAGGATTTGACTCGCCATTCTACAATGCTTCTGGGATCCGGGAAGCCACAACTACCCTTCAAAGACATCATCAGGGGCATTGATAAGCTCTCCCCGCTCGAATCGTCTTGGTATGCAGAAAGTACACGCCAACAGATCGCAGGCGTGTAGTCTTTATGTCTGTGGTAGCTGCACTCGAAGATTCTGTCAATTCGACATCATTCTTCTCTTGAGCCCCAACCTTGCCCCCAAACCCGGTCTCGACCAACTCCACTAAACATAACAAGTGGGTTATGCTATCCGGACTTTTGCTGTACTAAACACACTGTACCATTGAAGACCTGTAAGAATTTGATAGACCCGTGGCGGCGGTACTGCAGGCGTCAGCATCCAACAGACGAACAGGTTAATTGCAGTCGCTGGGATGGGGGAAAATAGTGTGTCCATGAGCGAAGATTGTTGTTTCGTACTGATAAATTTTACTAGCAACTGATGTGGTTCTCGATCTCTATTGAAATCATCATTCTCCATATCTTCTTCTGGTTGCACACTAAGAATGGTTTTTGCACATCTGATCTCTCAATCCCCTGTTTTTGCGGACAACCGCAAAAGCTTCAGTATTGCATATACTATGTTGCGAAGTTAAAAATTGTTCGTAGCCCGTTTAACGCTGGAGTCTGTGAGTCTGTATTACGCTCTATATTTACTCGGAATGAAACCCCGAAAAACATTTATCTTTCTAACTCTCAGCTATCTGAGACTATCCTGTCAGCAAACCGTTATTTCATTGTACACAGTGTACCGGCCTTGCTGACCATGATCTTAGATGCTGGTTTACTTGTTCAGAATCTGAGAAGAGGGGCAGGAGACAGCAGCCTCCGAATAACTACCAAAGTACCTTCAGCTGAGACTGATGACGATATTCCCGTGCTGGTTGGTAGAGATGATCAGAAGACGCCGCCCAAGGTACCACCCAAGAAACCAGATCAAGCTGGCTCTGCGGCACAGAAGGCGTTGCCTGGAAATAACCCTCCGTTGACAGTCAAAGGATGGGCTGCAATTGGCGACTCATTTGCTGCAGGTCCCGGTGCAGGTATCACGCTACCAGATAACCCCTTGTGCCTGCAAGGTAGTGTGGCATACCCTCTCCAAATATCTAGGATGCTCCTTGACTCAGGGACAAAAGCGCCACTCGCGTTCAAGGCATGCACTGGTGACAGAGTCAGATATGTTCTTGATTCCCAAGAAGGGAAAATTGACCAGCTTGAGTCCCTCGGCCCCGACACGACGTTTGTCACGCTTTCTCTTGGGGGAAACGACGTCCGGTTTTCTGATATTGTCAAGACCTGTATCTATGGGTTTGCAAACATTGCCGATGCGACCGATAAAGATTGCCCGTCACTTCTTGAAACGGCTCGAGACTACCTCTATGGGCGCCGCCCCATTGATGAAAAGACTGGAGAGAGGTTTTTTGATGCATATAACGAAGTGGTAGCCCAAATTATTGATCGCATGGGCTGGGAGAAGAGAGCGCCTTTTGACCGGCGCACTGCAATCTACGTAACGAGCTACCCGTCCTTCTTTGAAAGTCATACCACACAATGCGATAATGTGGCGTTTGTAATTTCTAAAGCAACATCACTTGGACCCCCTTTAACACAAGATCTACGCCAACAACTGAACGAGTTAACAGCAGAATTTAATTACGTCATGCAATTCTGGATTGACATACAGAACTTTATATTGTTTTCAAACTATCTGAAGAAATATGGATTTTTCAAGGTCAAGCTAAAGACCGATCCACTGAACTCACAAGGCTTAAAGATTACCACAGCGATCAATGTTGTGGACGTGGATTTACTGTATGATGGCCACCGTTTCTGCCGAGAGGATGTAAAGGAACCAGACAAAGGGAATTTGGGCACTTGGATTTTCCATATGAGTCTATCACAGTACACCGCGGACGTCATAAAAGCCCGAACCCAGAAAGTGAGGGGCTTCTTTCGATCCGCGGGTGAATACTGGAAGAAAATGCGAAAAGATGTCGGCAGTAGGAAATTCACTTCATATCTCGCTGAGGATTACATCGGTATCATCAAGACATTCCATCCAACACCGGCTGGGATGGCGGAAACCGCAAAACACATTGTGAGCGTCAGCTTGAACAAGGACCGCCTCGCTGTGCTTAATGGCGGCACGCTCAATCTCATGGTTGTAGGCGACGACTATGCTTGTGGAGGGCAAGTGTTTGAAGATGGCAGGGGGCACTTACCTCAGGGCTTCATCACCGAGCTCAATACCCTCTTGATGGATGAGACACTTTTCAGCGATCCTCCCGACGTCGAATTCCTTGGCAGTCAGAAGCCGCAGACAACTGATGAGGCTGGCCAGCCTCTCGGCTGGGCACACCCCAATGAATGTTACCCAGGTCAGGCTCTCTTCCAAATGAAGTCCAGTATCAAGACGAGCCTCCAGCGTAACTCGGACATATGGTCCCAGCCCAAGATCGTACTCCTGTTCGCCGGCACCGTCGACAACACCAAAAACTTTCCCGCGTCCCGCTCGGCTCAAGATCTATCCGCTATCATCGACACCATATGCACCGGCCAGAGCGGCGCGGAGGACCCCTGTCTCCACGACACGGTCGTCCTCGTGGCCCAACCCCCTCTGCCCGGATCGAACGACGACGCCGACGGCAAACGCTTCACGAACAGCCTCGACTCGAGCCAGAGAACGATGATACAATACAACAGCCTGATCACGGTGCTGACGAACCGTCTCCGTGTCCAGAAGAAATGGCAGATTTTGAAGGTCCGTATGAGCGCGACGCCGTACGACCACCTTTCGCAGGATGATCTGCCCTCGGGCATGACCATGAGCCCCGGCGACTTGAGCAATTGGAAGAGCCCAATGGGCTACCGGCGCATGGCTTACGAGTTCCTGGAAGCAATGTCCATCGCCGGCGCGCGGGGGTGGCTCGATAAAATTCGCGCTGCGTCTGATATGTGTGAGCTTGAGTAGGTAGGGACACATGATTCTCCTACGTGGATTTTTTTTCCCCGGCTTGATGGACAAGATCTGCTTGCAGTCTCTCATACCGGACGACCTTTAGACCTCCGGGCTTTCTCTCTTTCGTAGCACAAACCCCGTCTGTAATATTTTCCTTTTCCGCCTTCATTTCTCTTGAGAGCTGTGCAATTCATGCCCATGCTCGTGCACATCCACGCCGTCTTCTCCACCCGGTAGGTAGATGGACTTCGTTACGAGCAGCGACTGCTGTTGCTCCGGCGGCGCTTGTGGTTGCTGCGAGCCCTGACCTTACTCACATCTGTTGACAGGGTCGAAGAGGGTGACGTCCGTGGTTGGCCGTGGGATCCGAAGGCCAATGAACGAGCGCGATCAGCAGCGTCGCGTCTTTGTGTTTGTATCTAGGTAGGTAGAAACAGCGGGGATGCAAAGGAAGGAGAAGGAAGACGAAGAGGAAGATGACATTAGAGGACGATAGCTGTGAGAGAGCGTAATCGGACGATATCTGCGAGAAACTAGGGGTATGCATCGAGGGTTTAGGTATTTTTGAGGCCGCCTTGAAGTCCGTCAGCGCGAGCACGATGTTTTTGTTCCCCATTTTGACTGAAAACTCCCAAATTTTATCTTGAGGGTACTGTACCTTTGGGTACAGTCTTGGGATGCTGTTTTAGGTGGAGCCTGTATAGCCCAGATCCCTGCCTGCTTTTTTAAAATCGCCAAGCTGCCTGTGTAGCTCAGGCTGAAAGCTGCGAACTAGATTTATGGTGGCGTGCTTCAACACTTCGAGATTCGCTAATCGGAGGTCTTTCTTGACATGTACAGTACTTAGGAAGCTCCCCGCACCTCTAGCAGGGATCATCGTATGCAGCTGAGGTGGCCGCCAAGAAATTAATGCGAGATCGTTTGTCGCTGAGATAGAGCTCATGGAACTGTGTCTGCAGTATAATAGAAGGATTCGCATTGCCTTAGTGTTTCTTGGGACGAGGTTAAGGAAGCGGCTGACAGGCCGGGGGGATGCATTGTATTTGGAGACAAAGCGCGCAAGAAGTGTCTATCTTTCAGTCGTTGAGCAGAGTATGATCTCATCACGATGACTTTTAGGTAGCCAAGCTCCTATTAGCCGCCAGAAGCTCCATTCGACGATCGTAAAAGCTTAAGAATTGCTTCTCCTGGTGATTCTGGAGCGATCTCATTGCATTTGGGTGCTGCAGACAAGACGAGGGAAGCCACCGCGACAGTGAAAGCTGTTAGATAAGTGGTTAAAGGGCGAAGGCTGTGCCATTCAGCACTCCGAAGATTGTTGACTTTGAAAGGTCAAAGGCCTCGGTATCGAGTTCTTGGATAAAATTTCCAGCGCTGTCGGTATGATTTCCCGATCGGGACGATTGCAGGCTCCTCATCAGATCAGGCCAGAAACTTGCTGCACATCCAGAGATGTCACAGATGACAGCTCATGAGACAGAGCAGTTCGAAACCATCGCAATAGATGTACCCTGCACACTATGCAGGCCCTGGTTATAAGATCTTGAATAAGGTCTCGGCAGTGAAGCGCGACAGTGAAGGCCGGGATGAGATAGAAGTGCAGAAGAAGAAGAAAGGTAAAGGCATCAGATAAGGCACCGTACGTAATGAAAATGACTTCATGGGGGTACCTGTAGTTGATGATGGCTTTATGACGGAAGAAGCGAAGACCCTTGATTCGAGATGTTTTTGCTCGGCATGCTCTGATCGGGATCTTGAACCAGGTGCTTGGTACCATGCTTCTACCAGTCGGAAAGAGTAGGAAGCACCCCCGTACACGTGAAGTACTGAAAATCACGGTCGCATGTCACTCTGTTGCCGGATTCGGTGCTTGACAAATGGGGCAATGGTCTCGCCATCGGAAGAGATTGCCTCGACCTCCGGAGATAAAACGTCACACGATCCTGCAAATGAAGAGCGAGAGGCGATCGATGCCTGTTCCTTGAACTTACATCTCGTCAAGCGGGCCGGCAGAAACCTATCCCTATCGAGATCCATGTCGCTGAAAGCCCTGAGGCAGGGTGTCGTAATCCCACAGAAGGCCTTGTCAAAGTGGCTGCTCTCGAATAGGACTTGCCAATCCGGATGACACGACACGGAGAAGATGCTGGGGGCCAGGTGAGCAGCGAGTGTGCCGGCAATCGATGATCAATGCAGCGTATATGTAAGATTCCACGCGGAGAATATTGAGACTAGCAGCATGCCCAGGCATCTCCGAAGACTCGGTAGCGTGGGCGGGACAAGTCGTGCAGAGGCCGAACAGAGGCCAGTTTCTATTCCTGTACGCACGACGGCTTCGGCTCGGTCCTTACGCCGCATGAAGCTTTGTTATTGGGCGTCGGACGTAGGGTGGCGGTCCTGCTGTGCGACCATAGGCGCGCAATCTCGTCCCAATCAATCTGACATATCCGCTGGCAGAGCAATCGATCTCGGACCGCCGGGGGGAGAACAGGCAGAATGGCCAGCCGGGATCTCAATAGTTTCAGACGCCACCGTTTCCGAGTCACTGGGTACCGATGGCGCTGTCACGGGCCAGTGGCTGGATATGGGGGCTGCAAACAGTGCATTGGGACTGGCACCACGGGCAGCCCAAGACCGCCACATCGACCTGGCTCCACGGCCCCGGGCGGGGGAGGAGGAGGAAATATGACGCCTGCCGCTGTCCAAGTAGCCGAAATCTGCTGCCTTGTGTGGACGCGTCGGCCTGAGCCTTGAGCCATGGCGGACGTGCGATGCTTCCTTCGCACCAGACACCCTGGCCGCTGGACTCGCTGGCAGATGGTCGAGACTCGCCAAACGCGGCTCGGTGAGTGCAGCAGCCAGCCAGCGCTCCGGGCTGAGCCAATGGCGCCGCCCGCCTAAGAATTTCCCGCGCTGTCCGCCTGGCCACGACGAATCATCACTTGCGGCACTCGTGAGGCTCGACGACACGCCCACGCCCACCACGCCCACTTCCTCCGGCCCAAGGTCACCACCGTCCTGGCTTGCCGGCGAATTCAGACATGCAGCTCCTTTGCCTCTTTCAGCTTCACAGGGTTCTCGTCCATGATGAAGCTATGTCGAGGAGAATGGGCTTCTGGTAGCATGGTGGCCCTCCCCATCCAAATCAATATCCTTCCTCTCCGGCACAGAGGTTTCTCCACCGTCATCCAAACCAGACCACCTTCTATTCTCGGTCGCTCGTTCCACCCTGGCCGAGTATTGCTCGTTGACCCCCTTCATACTTAAAGAAGGGCGCCCGGCAGTTCCAAGGCCAGTCAATTAGAGTTCGACTTACTCAAGCGCTTAGCAGCCCTCCACCTCTCTGCTGTTAACGTCCGCGCTCCTGCAGTCTAGCGATATGGCTTCCTCGTCCTCGAGCGAGAACATGAACGCCGACGCGCAGAGACAGTTCCACCGCGCCGCCTTCGGAAGTTTCGGCAATGTCGTCGATACCGCTCATCATACAGAGGAGACTCAATTCGACATCTTTCAGTGGTATCCCAAGTATCAGAGCTGCCAACGCTATTTCCTTGACCATGCCCAGCACGAAATGCCAGTCCAGGCGCTGACCTCTTTCATCAAGTATGTTAAATACATATATTTTCCAGCAGTGTCACTGACTCAATCAGCATCCTCCTACCCTTCCAGAGACAACCTCATCCCGTTCACAACTCCGGAGCTGCACCTGCTGGTCTTGGCAATCTTCCCACAAACCGAAGCCAAGGTTTCCGCTTCCAATCTCCGCCTTCTCCTGGCGCTTCAACGGCCCCTTCCGTATCTTTGATACCCTATCTCCGGAGGTTGGTCGCCACTGGCATGGACTTCCCAGGAGTCCTGCATGGCTTTTTCGGCGATGACTGGACCACTGGTATTGGTCCGCTCCATGAACAGGAGCGGCGGAACTATCTTTTTGCCGCAAAGAGCGGTGGTTGGGCCACTGTGAAGCAGACGTATGATCTGCCACCCCTCGAGACGGTGCCTTTCCTGCGGCCGCTCCAAGGCGCCGCCGAAGTCGAAATCGATGCTGCTGAACGGAGCTGGAGTGAATGGCTCGCAATGGAAGATTGGATGGTTGGGCCTCGAGCTCCGCATTCGTTTGAGAACAACGGTGGTACTTCAACGAGACGGCAGCGCTAATAGAAGGGGTGTGAATGTTACTTGAGCGTCGATTTAATGGTGCTTCGGGCAGTAAGGCCTGGCATAAAGTCCTATGTCATTACCTCGCTTATTTTGGGTTGCAAGGACATTGGCTTGATCCGGTGTCTGCATTGATTTTGCTGCTTGGTCATGCGGGAATAGAATTTTTAATTCGCATTATTGATATAATACCAAATCTACAACCAAGTTAATGTACGCAGACAAATTCGCCGTCTCTAGTGGGTTCGGAAGTTTCTCTAATTTGGAAGAGACGTGGTTTTGATGCCTTGACTACTCGATAAAAAGCGCCCTCATCTCTCTAGGGGACTTCTTAGGAGTCGAAAGAAAATTAAGAGGCGTGTTCTACGGCCGTGAAGCTGTCATGGTTGGCACACTATACCCGTGGGCTACGTCGTAGGCGTGCTATCGAGTCTAGGTCGCAGAAGTCGTGGCGCATCGGATTGTCCGTTTTGGCGCCCGCCCGGATCATTAATGCTGCGCCATGACTTCTGATACCCAGCCTCGATAGATTTTCAGTGGTCAGCGGCGACGGAGCACAGGAGGCCCGAGTGGTTAGAGGGTATCAAACCACGCACTTATCAAAGGGAAACCTTATCTTCGATACCTCAACCTTTACCGGCCCCCGAGCTCTACCTCTTCTTTTAAGACATGCGGCCCATCTTCGTTGAAAGTCCTGCTCTACGTCCTCTGATACGGGGTCTGATCGCGAATCTTCTGACATTCTCAACGTCCGGAGCAAGTAGTTACTGGATGACAGGGTTGAAAACTTTGAACTAAGACTCCCCGATCCGAGACGACAGTTGCCAGCGCAGCTGCTGTGCGGTGTTTGTGACTAGTTTAAAGACCAAAGTTTCTTGGCGCTATTAGATGTCAGTTTTGATCAATGATAGCACTGTACAATGAAAGTGCCAAAACACCCATCAAGTCCGCAGATTTGACGAAATCGTGATCAGCAGTATTATGAAACCCTCAACACTTGATAGATCTTGTTCTTTACCCGCGGATGCATCTAGTCAACATCGAGGCAGAATGCCAGAAGCCACAGCGCATCGGATTGTGAGCCGGACGGGCGCCAATGCTAACAATGAGAGTTGTCACGGCTTCTGATACTCGGCCTCGTGTGATGGTGCTTTAGGCTAGCCAGGGGTTCTTCGAGGCAAGGAAGGTATGGCGGGCCTTGGCCTGAAGGCCCAAGAACGCGTTTGCGGAGAAATGGGTGGAGCTGCGCGCTGGCAGCGCAAGTTCGCCGAGATATTTATCAAGGCCCTGTCTATCTACTACAACAACGTACTAAAACCCCCATCTCTCGTGGTCATGACCATTCTCAGCATGCAATCTTCTAGGTCTAGTCCTTTACTTCTTCCTAGTCTCTGCTAATGGAGATACCGTGCCGAAAACTCCAAATAGCATAATGCCCAACCTTTACAGGGCTACCTCGCTCCCCCTTGAAGCCGCAAGTAGCTCTGTCCATCAGTTCCACATTCCCGACGAAAGCTTCCTGAGCTCCACAAAATCTTTGATAGCATCCCGCGGCAGTTTCCAAGCAAGATCGAATCACGAAAGAAGCTTTGTCGACGAGCATCTAGCCACCGAAGGCGCTGTCTTCGTCCGTCGAGCATTGACACCATTGAGAACCTTCTTGTGGCGCATACTCAGCTCTAATCGCGTGCTTGAAATTAAATCAGTCGGGCTGATCAAAAGTCGAGACGACTCACGAGAGGCGAACAAGACCCTGCGATTTACCTTTCCATCCCCGATCCTCCCTTCTGGCGTCGTATTCGCCGATCACGAAAATGAATCTGACACTATTTTCGCCTTTATAATCACAGAGAATAGATTGTTTCATACTCTGAGAATCGATACGCAAAATTTCTGTAAGGTTACGATCTCCCAAGAGAATGCCGCTTTGTGGAGTCAGATCTACCATCCGTCTTCATTCTCGCTTCATCTACCTTGCAGGATTTATGCACAGAATATTTTCGAGGTGTATGTATCACTGGCCAATGGGAGTGTCGTACGGTTAAGAAGGTCAAAAGATTGGAACAGTAAGTTTTCGTAAGGTCCATCTGACTTTAGCTAATCGATGCAAACTATAGTATCAAGATGGGACCAAGACATTTATGACTACAGTTCATGGGTGGCCAACTTCTGGAGCAACAAAAAGTCAGTAAAATTTGATGGAATCAATTACAGCGTCACCACAGCGTTCGCTATTGAGGCGTCTTCGGACCAACAACTACTATTCACATTATGTCTCGATCAGACATTGCGGATCTGGAACCTTGCAAGCGGGAAGCTAGAGATTGCCAACAGTCTGACAAACACAGTGAACAAATCACCAGACGCTCCTTCGTCGACCATGAACCCCTCTGGTCTGAGCTTCGTCCGCTCATCGTTTCTAAGTGCGGGCCACTATTCTCTTGTGACTTTCATCCCAAATGAAGATGGAGAATTTAAGTTTTGGAATGTCAAAGGAGCACCGCCAAATCCTTTGAGCGTTGAAGATCGCTTTCCGGATAAACACTTACGACCACCCGATCCTGACCCATCCGGAAACAGCGTCTGGTCTGTCACTGGTGTTGAAATCAAGGTAGATGAAAACCGACGTCCCACTGAAATTTGGGTCCTTTGGCGGAGTAATGACCTTGTGAAAATGTACACCCTCCAGCTTGATGTCGCGGATCCTCCACAGACATGGGATCAGAACTGGGTCGAAACAAATTTTTCAATGCCTTATGAAGACCAACCGCCGGATTTAGGACCCTCTACTTTGGTGAATGCAGCGGAGGAATGGCTGGCATATGTTCTAGAACCAGGTAGATTCAGCAGAAAAGTCCTCAAGACTGCTTTGTCAATTTATCAAGAGGCCCTCAACTTGGGTGATCAACGCTTCGACCCAAATTCATCGTTGGCTGAGAAGATCTCTGCGACAATAACCGGCAACTTAAGTCTGACCAAGTCTGAAGACCCTGATCTTGCATACGAACGCTTCCATATGGATGGCGATAGTCAGTGGCGCCAATTCTGGCGCATCACGCGAAATCTCCAAGAACGAATGCGGGCACCACTCTCAATTTCACTTGACGCAAACCATGGTGTTCTGTGGGTGACAATGACAGGTTACTGCTGTGCTGTAAGAGAATGCTCGGATCTCGAGGTTCTTTGCTATAATGATTCACAGCTGGTAAGGAGCCTTAGCCCGACCGCCAATGGTCAATGGCACACCAGAGGGCCTGTCTTCCAATCAGAAGACACTGCTATGAGAGTCTCTCTTCTTCTCCACGCAGCGACCATGTTACAACAAAGCTTAAGGCCAGACTTTCATTCCAGATGTCGATCAGCACTTTTCTTAGAAACACTACGACAGTCAGAATCTTCTCCCTCGGCTGTTTTAGCAGAATACGCCGAAGTAGCGAGAATGCAAGATGAGCTTACAGACGAGGCATTCGATATAGTCCTGAGGGCTCTTGACTCCGTTGGCGGCTCAATGAAGGCAATTAACGACTCGTTTATGGCAGCGTTGGAGCTGCTACCTCGAAACATCCAAAGAAAGTCAGAGCTCAAGTACTCTTGGGCTGGATTAGCGATCGTTTCAGCTGGGGCACGTGAGGTGATCAGTCTTGCCCGACAGGTTCTCTTTGACCTATGCAACCTGGTCGTCTTCATTGTGAACGAGATTGACCAGGATGGGAAAGCTTTCAATTCTGCAAGCGTTTTTTCCGAACTCACGGCCCTCCTCGGTCAATATGAAAGAAGGCATTGGCTCTCCGTCCACGCTAGGGAGCGATCGGTTTCCGCAGCAAAAGACTCATCACCAGTATCAACGGTTCTGGAAGATCTTTTCGGCGTTTACATGTACCCATGGCCGCCTGTCCAGACGCCTGAAACTTCCCTTTTGACTGAAGGCATTAACGAATTGGTGACGGAATCAGCTGGGACGCCAGATGTCAATCCTGATGATGCCATTGTCTTCGTTTTATATAGTCTCATTGGCAGTGGGGACCTGAGCCTAGCAAGCGATTATCTTCGATTCCTTCCGTCTACTGCATGGTCTGCATACGGCAAAGGCCGATTGTTCCTTGCGCGTCACTCTTTTGATGCAGCAGCCTTTCACTTCAAAAAGGCGTCGTATTCTCTTGGTAGGTGCCTAATTTCCCATCCCATTCGTTCATTGACTGATCTTACTGTTTGTTCAGCATGCGGCAAAGCGTTAGGGAACCTCCATGACATGTCAGCCCGACTACTGTCACTAGTAGAGATCAACAGCTTCTTTGACGGATTACCAAAATACTATCAGCACATCATGGCGCTTTTCGAAGGCGAGAAAGCTTATTCTTATGTAGCGGATTTTGCAAGCCTGGGTCTCCAATCCCTTGCTGCTACTCATCAACGCCAGGACTTGAAGACTAAAACGGAATTGCTGTCGCGTCTATTCACCGCTGAGCTGCAATGCTGTAATTACCAGGCGGCTTTTGCGGCCCTCTCACAGATCTCCGACACGGCCCTTAAGAAAAAGGATATGACAACTCTCGTCGAGTCGATAGTATCGATCTGTGGCCACATGCCCGGAGGCGCGCAAGCGATTCATGTATTGCAAACGTTACCTCTCGAAGCGCAACCAATTCTGGCAGAGGTAGTCGATGAGACACTGACTGCTCTGGCAGACAAGCAAGGCTTCCTTCCCGATCTTGGTGATGGCAAATGGCAGGGTACTCGAACGATCGATCACCTGAAGATTCTCCTTGCATACCGATTTCAACAAGGAGATTTGCGAGGGGCGGTGTCGGTGTTGTTGCAGAGACTGAACTTGGTCAAGAAGTCGAGTCGAGCGCGCAACGACCCCCAGGCGCTTGAACTCCGACGTTGTTTTCTTCATCTCATCAACACGTTGGCTAGTGTACCTGTTGACGATGCGTATGTCATCACTGATGTAGCTGCTGAGCCCGATCAGGCAGGCTCAGCAGGTAACACGACCAGCGACACCCACGGCGGCTTTAAAAAGAGGCGACGCATTATTGTGACGCTAGACGACCTCCGCAGGGAATACCAAACCTTGTTGGACAAATGCAGCCGGATTGAGAGAGGAGATTATGAATTCTACGACGGGGGAGAGGAAGGCGAGGAAGATGAGGGTGGAATGGTCAACGGCCAGGTCAATGGTCATGGCCCAGCAGATGAAGCTATGGATCTTTTGGAATAGGGAGTCTGGAAGCCAATTTTTGATACCACACGGGTTAGCTAGCTCTGGCGCTCGGGAAAGAAACGGCTGCACGTGATCGGTCTAGACTTTGGTGATAGAATGGGAAAAGCAGCGTGAGATTCTTTAGGGCAGGAGCGCGGCGTGGCGCTCCTTCCAACGCATGAATTGTGTGTCGGCGGTCACTTGACTGATGCCTTCATGTGATAACCGCACCCAATCCGGATGGTGGGACGAGTCTCACGGTGGCTTCTCATCGCAATGTTCTATTGCAGACGTGGGCTGTTGGTGGAGGGTCTCGACTTTTGGATGGAGCGGAGCTGGCTTGGCGGGCGCCTTCTGTCCGTCAATCGGAGCGCGAGACGCGTCGCCAGGCCCCGGAGGAATTTTTCCACGCGATAAGGCTAACTGCGAATGGCAGATCCCACGGCGTCCGCCATAGATTGATACCCGCCGCTGCTGCATGCTTACCCTTCTCCCTCTTTCGGCCAGGCCGCCGAAAAACCCGCAGACCGCATGCCAGTCGAAGATCGCGGTTCGTTGTTTCAACGTTGACCCTGTCCCTGCCGTTGCAACCACGACTTGACCCTTTCCGGCAGTTACCCTGCATGGCTTCCAATTCACCCGATAGAGATATGCTTCGTGGGTTTAATATACTACCGCTCACGGGGTCTCTCGTCGCATACATGGAACCATACTCCCAATTCTTCCGCAAGGTTCATTTCCACTGTATTCATTCTGTTTTTCGCCATCATGCTTCATTCATCTCTCTTCTGTCCGGATTCGTCCTACTTCCAGTCAGGTCCTCGATCTCCTTCTAACAAAATGTTTATTACGCCTATGTCACTGCCTTTATCGCAGAAGCCGTCAAATGTGAGCAAGGAACCAAAGTATAACAAAACACCTGTCCAGAAGCCGGTCTCTCAGCATCGACCGTTTCCTCATATACGTAAAAAGACCTCTGCAGCAGGGGTTAAGCTCTCGAGGGGTAGCCCGAAACGGCCCTCTCGCTACAACGTTGAAAGTCCCTCGCTGTCATCCTTTACAGAGCATCCATCGAAGGAATGTCTTGCAGCTATTCCAGAGCAGCAGGCTCCAGAAACTACGCCGGCTTCCGGCCACAAGCGTTCGGTGTCTGAGCCTACACGGATATGTCGCATGCAAAGATGGGATGGCGTTAATCGGTCCTCGACTGATTGGAATTGTTTGCACAGGGTGAGTGTGAATTTGGGAAAAGAGATACTTGGATGTTCTAATGACACGAAACAGGACCCTGAGCTATGGCACGACGACGGCAACTGTATGATTTTCTTGTACCGTCCTGGCCAGTCTCAAAGGGGGGCCTCGTACCGATTCCCACATGCTCTCCTCAAGACCGCGCACTGTGGCCCTCTCCTTGACCAGAGTATGATTTCCACCGACTACGGCTCTCCGTGGAAGAGGGCGAGTGAGGAGTGTGAAGACAGTCAAGATTATTACCTCTACCTCTACGCGCCTCCGGAACTGGGCAAAGACGACGCCTTTCAACACCATGTGACCACTCGAAACTTTGTTGCGTGGATAATGGAGAAACCACTGGTCGGTGTTGATCCAACCACGGCAATTCTTGACTTGAAGGATAGGATGGACATTTGGCGGGATGACGGCGCGGATAATCTGAAGGCTTTGGACAGCTTCATACGGCAGCAGGGCTACTCCGACTCACAAGAGATAGGGAAGGAAACATCCCATCTCGAGCGCCTAATGCAAGAGAACACCATCCCACTAGCCAGCCCAAAACCTCAATTTCTCGCAAAGAGACATTCCATGAGCGTCTTTGAAACGGAGCGGACGGATTCTCTGAACATGCACAAACTCAACAGTCTCTCCCTCTCAACAGACGACAACGCCACATCACCAGTCGTCCCATTTACTCGTTCTCTATCCCAAAGCATAGGAGCCAGACCCCCCACCCCGCACGCCTCGATGACCTTCAAAAACCGCCGCGCCCTCCACGCTCCCCACCTTCCCCCACCGCCGTCTGCCCCCAAAATCTCAACCTACACCCCCCAGCTCCCCCCACCGGCAAGCGACTCTTCATCGTCACCGAGCACCACCCCCGACCTCGCCGACCTGCCCGACCTAAGCCTTAGGTCAAGCAACCCCTGCGACTGCGACTCGCCGCGCTCGGAATCTTCCGGCCGCAGCAGCGTGCGCAGCCCGAGCATCGACGAGGTCAAGGCGTTTGATTTTGACTTTGACTTTGGGTTTGGCAAGCAAGAGCCGGCGCTGCAGCGGGAGAGGGAGAGGGAGGTGTCGGTGTACAGCGAGAGCGAGGATCCGATTGATGAGCTGATTAGTGCGCTGGAGGGAGATAATGGGAAGGTGGATGTGCTGGGGGTTGCGAGGTCGACGGGGGTGGGGATGGGGAGGGAGGGGTGGATTTGAAGAAAAAAAGTCACGCTCTTTTTTGTTTCAAAGTTTGTTTCTATCTGCTGGAGGTGTACCGGGAGGGGAGGGAAGGCCTACTGGAGCCAATCGATCACTTTGCTTTTTTTGCATAGGTATGCGTAACGGCCACGGGGTGGTGCAATCGTTCCTTCATAGCAAGCGTACCTACCTAGTTATCGGGAATTGAAACGGTCTGATACTGTCTGTCAATGCAACATTACCACCTGCCGGATCGTGCAGCTCTATCTGATACGTTCGCAGGTAACTGCAACGGTCACTTTCTGGAAAAAATCGCGCGCGGGAGTTGTCACATGCCCCGCCTCTGCGTCTTCGCGGGGGAATTGGCCAGGATAAGAACCTACTACTTCTAGGTAGCAAGCGCTAATGCACGACAGACAGACAGGCGAGACAGGACCCTGCCGGGCCTGCCTGACGGGAGGGCATGGGGTGGTGGGCGTATCATTGTTGTTCCGTTCCGGGTCCTAAGAGACGGGATGATGGGTTATTTGATGCTGGCGCGACTGTTGTAACTACGTTGCGAATTCGAAACGCAGATCTGGATCTGGATAGTTTGGGCATCGAGTTTTGAATGCTCTCGCTCACCCAGAGCGTGGCCTGGGGGAAGTCGCTTTGGTTTTGTTAGGATGAGCTGGGATTGATGGATGGGCGCGGGCGGTGTGTGGGAAGCGGTGGCTTGGACGTGTCATGGCAAGATTACCGTGCTGGGCTGGGCTTGGGCGGGAGGTTTTTTTGGGTTCGTTAGGTGGGTGGGTGGGTTTGGAGGGAGTGTGGAGGGTGGATGGGGGGTGGAGGGGAAGAGTTTTTCCTCCCGGGGCGGGTTTGTTTGAACTTTTGGTCCAAATGGTTTGGTGCTTCCTGCTGTTTGTGGGGCTGAGGGGAGAGGTGTGCGTAAGTAGCTGGGTTTTGAGGCCTGCAGATTTGAAGTTGGCGGGAGGGAGTTTGGGTGTTCTAACGAGGGCTCGTAGAGCGAAGAGGGCGTGTTAATTGTTTATCTTCCACTACGATCTTCTTGGGTTTTTGTCTTTTGATTGTTTTCTTGTTTATCTCAGTCTTTTCGAATTACTCCACTGAAAAATTCATTAAGCTTGTGACGGGTTGGATCTCTTAAAATCTTTACTTGTTATAGTACATATCTCACTCTGGTAATTCTGGACCCCATTTGTTACCCGGGCAACAGATACTTGAGAGATATAATGTTATAGTCGTCTGGATTGGCCTCTAGGACCATTTTCCCCCTTCAGCTTGGTATAGCTACTCGGATTCTATGATCTTCCAAAGCTTCGTATAAAGCTCATTCGTCCTTTTTGAACGCCATCATATTTCGAATCTAACCATCTTAATCCACCTCTTAGCATGTCGAACGGCCCTCACACCCTCGGAGCATCTGTCTCCAACACTTCCCCCGCTCACCTCCCCGGCCCCGAGCCCCTGACCGGCCAGCACGTAACCCTGGAGCGCCTCACGCAGAACCATTTCCCGGACCTGTACGAGAACATAGGTTGTCACGCCGACCTCTGGACTTGGTGGCCAGAAGGGCCATATAGCACGGCTTCTGAATTTGATGACGCCCTAAATGAGCTGTTTAATATGGGCGACGACCTGGCGATCTACGCCGTGCTCCCCCTTTCGGGACCGAGCAAAGGCAGAGCGGCCGGGCTTGGCTTTGCGCTGTCTGAAGATCGCGAGACGAATCGGGTTGCTGAGATGGGGCTGTTCTTCGGTCCTCCGTTGCTGAGGAGCAGGGCGGGGACGGAGGTGGTGTATCTCCTCGGCGGGCTGATGTTCGGGTTGAATCATCGGAGGTTGCAGTGGAAGACTAATTCGTTGAATGTTCAGTCGAGGAAGGCGGCGGAGAGGTATGGGTTTGTGTACGAAGGGACGTTTAGACAGCATCAGATCAATAAGGGGAGGAATAGAGATACTGCTTGGTATTCTATTATTGATTCTGAATGGCCGGTGTGCAGGGAAGCGTTTGAAAAGTGGTTGGAGGATGGGAATTTTGATGAGCGGGAACGGCAGAGAAGGAGGCTCGAGGAGATAAGAGAGAGACTGAAATGAGGTAAGCTAAGAAATCTTGCTGTGTAGCGGTTTAGCAAACATTCCTAAGCGGAACATAGTAATTGTTGCGAATAGATTAACAGTACCTGCTTACAGTCCCATCGAACGCAATAAATTGCCTCAGATCCATGATATCCGCACCTCAGTCAATTGAGAGCTTAGATTGTACCCAAACCGGCTAGTCAGACCCGGCAATATATCCTCCCGCATTTTCGAGTGGCAAGGATCCGGGTCCGTCTCCTTGGTCTTTAATGGGCCCACGGTTGCTTTAACGGGCTCATGACCTGTAGGATGGCTCAAACCGTTACGTGGAGTCCGCTTCTGCAATAGTTCACTTCAGAATAGTATTGGAACGAAAACAATGGGCTTGACACAAAACCCTCCATAGCCGTTACGATTATGAGTTACATGTCTGCTTGGCCCGTACCGAAGTCACTTCCGTCGAGGCATGTGAGGCTGTGTCGACGCCACCAGAGTACAAGTTTCGGCCTTGCAGCAACTGCTCAGCCACGCAGAGACTAGCTAGCAAAGCAAAGCTATGAATTTTAGGTTCGCTCATTTTGCATTGCTCCTTTGAAGCTTTGGAATCTGGCCATTTCTCGTGCCAGTAGAAAAGTTCACCTCACATCTTTACTTTTGGGCGATTGCGCTCGACTGATCTAGCCATTCATGCTACGAGCACGCAATGGAACCTTTCGACTACAAATCAATCCCTCTTGGACACCAAGACTTCCGACTCATCCAAATTTACCAAGGTAGATACACTGATCCGATTGACTGTCATCTTTATCGTGCCACAAGAGATACAGACGGCGATTCATATTATGAGGCTCTCTCGTACGTTTGGGGAAGTGAAGAAAAGCCGTACAACATTACCGTCAATGGGAAGGTTATGGCTATTACTGGAAACCTAGAGGTGGCCTTGCGACATTTACGACGAAAACACGAGGACCGCATCATATGGATAGACGCCATTTGCATCGACCAAGACAATCATCGCGAAAAGGGCGTTCAAGTCGGACATTTAGCCTACATCTACAATGCAGCCGTCCGCGTCATCATCTGGCTGGGCAATGGGACGCAAGAAACCGATGGAGTCATGAGTATTTTGCAACAGCTTGAAACAGAAACGCGCAAGGACCCACGCAAAGACTTTGAAAACTCCGCAAGGAAAGCTGCCTTGCGGTACGGACTGCACACCGTTGAGCTCAGCGAATTATTACAGAGCGGTATGAACTCGCTCTTGAACAGGCCTTGGTTCAAACGAGTCTGGATACTTCAAGAAGTCGCCAACGCAAAATCCGCCAGTGTCCTCTGTGGTGACATGTCTCTCTCTGCAAATATGTTTGCAATCGCTCCGAAGCTCATCAACATCACTCCAGATCCCCATTGCCAAGCTGTACTAGAAATCATGAGATCGGCCTCGCGTGAAGGATCTTGGTGGGGACAAACTCGAGACCTTTACACCCTTCTAGTAAGATTCGGCCACAGCGAAGCATCCGACCCGCGCGATCATATCTTCGCCTTGTTCAGCCTGCTGTCCGAGACGAACATCCCTGACTACGTCAAGGCAAACTACGAAAAACCTCTTCAAGATGTGATCAAAGACACAACGGCCTATTTATTAAACATTCCCGAGCTAGTTACTCGTCGAGTCAGGCTGCCTGCTTGCACAATAGCACAATTTATGGGATCCTTGAACGCTCTCGCCCAAGTCAGAGTACTCATAGGCCTTTATTTCAGAGACATTAACATCGACTGGACCACAGCACAAGCTTTGACTTCGAGTCAGCTGTCTCAGGCAGTGTCTGATACGAATTACATGCTAGCCGCGTGGTTAGATGCCGGAAATGGATTTGGTACCCTAAGCCGGGACGCGCTTTACTGGACTGTACAAAGTGCCCGGCCGGCGTTGTCTAAGGAAGTCGTCGAGACCATCGACATCAATGCTAAAGACTACAACGGCCAGACACCGTTTATGGCCGCTGTACAGGACTCCAATGTAGGGACCATGAAGCTACTAATTAGTACCGGCAAAGCCGACATCAACGTGCCAGATAATCACGGCCGAACGCCGGTACTTGCTGCTGTAGCTGCCATGAATCCCAATACTCTGAGGATGATACTCGACACTGGCAAAGCCGATGTGAACGTCAAGAACAATGAAGGTCAAACACCGCTCATTGAGGCCATCGAAAATAGTGATCTTGATATTGTACAACAACTACTGGGCACTGATAAAGCCGACTTGAATTTGGCAGACAACGATGGCCGAACACCGCTTATTGCCGCTGCACAGGAAGGCGATACCAGACTCTTGAGCCTCCTCCTTGACTCCCATGAGTCGAATGAGATCCCAATAATACAACTGATACGGAAACCCCTCTCTTTATGTACAAGGAGTAGACTGGGGCTGCCACTGGCTTATCGGGGAGGTGCCGTGGCAGCTGTGAACATGAAAGACAATAGCGGTCAAACGGCCTTGCTTGCTGCTATGCGGAATGACAAGATAGAAGTAGTAGAGATCTTGCTCGGTACTGACGAGGTTGACATACACTCCGCAGATAATAACGGCATAACCCCCCTATCATATGCTCGATCAAATGAAACCCTTCGCAGGCGGCTCCAGCCGTTGCTAGAGACGGGCGATTCCGATGTAGAGTCCGACGACGATCATGGTCAGATCCAGCAACAGTGGCTTGCAAAGGGCCGGAGACCAATACGTCTACTCTATAGAAGGGGAAGGCGGGTGTGGAGTCAAGGGATCTTTGCTCCCGCCATTCTAGTCCTTTCGCGCCAGCAGGGTATACGGCTGGTTTCTAGGAAAAGATACAGAGCTACTATCGTTTTCACTTGTTTCGTACTGCTGCTTCCCGTTGCCTTTACTGCTTTTGTGGGGGCTTTGGTCTTGGTTCTTGCGACTGTTGTCCCTCTTCGTTGAGCGACTTACCGATGACTTTACTAGTCGGGTTCCAGAGTCAGAGTTCAGCTTGGCAGGGATTCTCTCGCATTCCTCTTACAGCTTGTGTATAGAGTAGACTACTCGAGGTCGCGACCATACTTGAAATTCTTTATCGCAGGACAGACGGTGGAACTGTAATCAGCTGCGTAAATCGAGCACGACAAATCGCGCCTAGTGTCCAACTTAAAGAAGCGAGCGCATAATTCACTCGAGGCAGTAAAGCATGGGCTCCGCTTAGTGGCTTGATTATGCGAGGCAGCAGGAGTTGAGATTACCGTGGGACGTCCCGATAAGAAAGAGTCTAGCTTTGATATATCACGTTAACTGGCATGCTGCGCGTGTTACGGAATCCGGAAAAGACTTCATAGCTCGAGTAGGCTCTGGCTAAATAGTCCATGTCGCTGAGATATACTAGTGAGGGAACGGGAATCTAAAGTCGGCGGGCCGAGGATCTCGCCATGAGCTCGATCTGGACGACCTGCTCTTCGGGGTCATTTGGATATACGTCTATTCTCATCAAACCACCATGAAATACCTCAGAATCGTGAGGCTGGCACCTCAATTTTGTGAGGGATTTGATTTCACACATTTAGTTAGCACGTTTAGTCAGACCTGGCAATATGGATACGTTACTTGTATAATTTGATTCATCGCTAATCCTTGCTAATTCTCTGGAAAGTAACAATTTAGGTTAAGGAGGCGGCGCAAGCTTATCGTACTTTCAGCCCAGGGGTGAGGCCATTCTACTCGCGTCATGTAACACTATTGGGGTGACCCTTCCCTTCCCGCCAGCGCCTTAGTGACTGACTCATGCACTTGCTTAAGGAGCAGATAAATCAATGAGTGCCTGGAAATCCAATCTTCCAATCGAAGTCGTAGAGCAAAACATGTGGTGGTTGCCGTCACTGAAAATCAACCTGACAAGACTATCTGAAAAGGGGGAAACAGGACCCTCCGTAAGCGAGTACCGTCAGACGGTACCTAAAGTGATAGATCTTAGGTCGAGCAGGCGCTGTTCGAAGCCGAGACTAAGAGGCTTGTTTTCCAAACGGTGCCCAGTTTCAAATTTCGCACCTACCAATCCCATTTCAAACGGCGTTCCAGGTCCGAGAGGTGCTTATTTCCACTTCGCAACTTTGACATTTACCTATTATCACTCTAGAATTGCTTTGTTACAGGCGTCAAGTATACCTCTAATGGGCCTTTCTGCCACAGGAAGTTTGCCTGCTGCTTCCGTATCCAATCCTGATCCGGGTTTGCGAGTTCCATGTCGAAGTTGAAGATCATGCGGCAGAGGATCAGGCGCATTTCGGCGTAGGCCAGGCTGTGAAAAAACATTATTCGTTAATCGGAAGGGTTGAGATTGTGAGTTTGTGATAGGCAGGTGCAGATACAAAAGCAGAAGCAGAAGAACAAGAGACTTACTTGCGACCTAAACAATTCCTTGGGCCAATGTTGAAGGGCTGGAGCAATTCAAGACGATCCCCCTCATCCGACTCGGGAGATGTCTGCGTTTTATAGCGCATGTCCCCGGCAAATGCGGGACGCTTTTCCTTGAGGAACCGCTCCGGACGGTATTCCATTGGGTTCTCCCAGTGATCGGAATAGTGAAACATAGGATAGTGCCAGACCGCCACGTCGGTTCCTTCGGGCACAAAATCACCCGCGATTGTCACACCAGGCTTAGGGACCGTTCTGAGCGGGCCGATAGGGACAGGAGGATAGTATCGCATTGCCTCATCAAGACAGGCAAGCAGGTATTTTAAGTCGAGGACCGAGGTCATTGTGATATCGTCATTCGAGCTGAAGGATGAGCGGATTTCCTCGGTCAACTTTTTCAGCGCCTCTTGGTGTTTGCATAAGATATAGGTCATGCCAGCAAGTAGTGTAGCTGTCGTTTCAGATCCGGCGATCAACAGTGCAGCTGCGTTTCCCAGGATTGCATCGTCCTTAATTCCCTAGATCACGAAACAAACTAAATAAAACTGATCATGTGGGGACTTTAGAGCTCCTTACCCATTCATCCTTTTTTCGCAGAATCGTCTCAACTAAATCTACACCCTCTACATCTCTCTCCAGCCGGCGCTTTATCTTTTCCAACGACACCTCTCGATCTGTATCGTGTGAAGGATTAGCTGTGGCCAAGTCTAGATTGGGACGTTGAATAGGTAACTGACGTTTCATGCGCCTCTTGTTGAAGAAGGCCCTTATCATCGAAGTTAGCGGGCCTTCCAGACCCAGATGCCTTGCCACCTGCAGCGGGATGAAGTTGCTAATTGTGCCATTCATGGCCGCTATCCACGGATCATCCACAGCATTTTCTAGGCAGGCGGACTCCTCCGAGAAAGCTAACTCGCTGATGACATCGACCGTAGCTAGGTTATACCACAAGGTCAAATTCATTGGCCGGGGGGTCGGTGGTCGTCCGTCACTCCCGTCCGTTAGACCATGCTTCCGTAGCTGACTTACTAGCCTGTCGGCGTACCGCACAATGACTTCCTCGCGCTCACGTAACCTCTGTTCGCTCAGACCGTGGCTAAAAAGACGTCTCAATGTGGTGTGAACGTCGCGGTCCTCTTCGCTAATGACATTAGGTAGGGTGCCTTCAGTTCGGTAAAAGCGGGCCGACTTGGGCAGTTCAGGCACGGCTTTGTTTGCGCCCACACGGTGGCCGTAGATATCTTTCCAGGCGTCCGGATGGGTGAACGAGAGCTCGTCCGGGGAGATGCGCAATACCGAGCCATATTTCTCGTGCAGCGAAAGGAGACGGATAGTTAGGTCTCCCCGCACCATATAGTAAAGGTACGGTAGGCGGGATGCGTGCCAAAGGATCGGACCCGTAAACTTGGCGAGCGGGTGAAAGAAGACGTTGTATATCATCCGAACAGCGCTGATGAGCAAGCCCTACGACGAAGTTTTTTGTTAGCAATATGTTGCTTAGCAGCTGTCTGGGGGCGACTGTTGTACCGCAAGGCCTGCAAGGCTAAGTACGGTCAAGTAATTGGTGGTCAGCATCGTAGATTCTTGTACTTTCTTATACTTTCGTGTTTCCCATATACATGCGATTTCTGGTTTTTCAGTGTGGTCTCGTCTTTGTAGAGCAAAATTGCACAGTGGATTTATCTGATAAATATCAAGTGATGCCTTTCCGACTACGTGATCCAGAACCTAAAGTGAACAAACCACATCACGATGACAGCGACTGTCATGGCTGCGAACAGGCATAGTGCAGCTATCCCAATCCCTTGACGTCCCAGCGACCGCTTGGTCAATTGGTTGACTGATCGCTTGAGCGATCCGAGATATCGCCGGCGACGCTGCCACCAACACGGCCAGCCGTGTCAAACTTTCTGAAGATCAGTTTCCTATCTTCTCCGACAATCAGGCAGCCATGCAGAACCTCAGAGCTTTGAATATTCGTCACGCAGCTCCGCAAAACCTTGAATATCCATGCAGAACCAATCGAAGCGATACGATCAATCGTCAACATACGATATCATGGATGGGTGATGCGGTTCAACTGGATCCCGGATGGCGGACCGAGCGGCTACAGAAGCCGCTGGCCATAACCTGACCGCGCGAATGCGGCCTATGCAGCAGCAGCAGGAGCTTGACTACATGCCGACTTTGCATGCCGATAAGAAACGGATGGGAGAAGGCCGAAAAAATCACGAAACATGGCCAAGACCTCTTCTGACTCGGGGCACAGCCTCGAAAGAACATATTCATTATGCACGCTGGTATATATACACCAAGTGATCAGGTCGGTCATTACATGGATACGTACGGGGAAGATCAGCCTCCATGAATATCTTGTAGCTTGGCACGTAGTCTTGGCATTTCTTTCCGTTGAATTAACTTAGAAATAAATCTATAGAAATTATAAAAGAGGGTTTAAACTTATCCCTCAAGCCAGTTGTTTCGGGGTTTTTCGTGCCTTTAGGTAGTGTTGGGATTCGGGCCGTGGAAGATTGCCCGGATAGGAAAGAACCGGTAAATGAATCCTGTTGATAAAAGAGTGAATTGATTTTCTATCTAAGGGGCGAATCTCTACATGTCAGGTCCACGCTAGTGATATTAAGGCCGAGGAAAGGAAGGTGGCGGTAGTTCAAAGAGGGAATTTTTGTGTTACTTCTTTCACTGAGAATTCTCCTGACGCCATTGCTTTAGATCCTTGTCATTGTACCGTGATAATGACAGCAAGGATATCAGCATTGAATCGATGCTGTACCTACAGCGAGGTCGCCCGGTTCAGCACAGCGAGGCCGCGACCACTGAGTAGAGTGAGTTAAACATAGATAATGCTTTGTGATTGGTGTGGACAATTAGGGGCCTGATGAGCGTCAAATGATAATGGTGTCAAGTCTAGAAGGCGGCACATTGTCCACAGCTAAAATGTTTCTTTTAAAAAAGTTCCGAAAAACTAGAATATTAGTGGAATTAACCCATCCCTTTGATCTCCAAGAACGTAAAGCAAGCACTTTGACAGCCTGTCCATGTGTTATAGAAGATACAACTCGGGATAAAGAACTAAATGAAGACAGAAGAAATGTCAATTCAGTGCCAATTTTCCAAGCACCTGAACTCCTACGCATTAGTAGACTAGTTCCGGCAAAACCTCCTTTCCATAAATTTCAGTTGAGTAAGGGCGATAAGATTCCCACTGCGCCCTCGCGAACACATCGGTCAACGCTTCCTCCTTGATGACGAGGTCCCCAAGAGGAATATCTTTCAGGGGACTCTGGTCGTCGATCTTGGCTGGCTGAGGGGTATCTGTTTTGGGTAATTGAATACTTTGTACCCAGTTGAAATAGTTGTCTTTGTCCCACATTTTCTTGACATCCTGCAGCTTTTCATAGTTATTGCCGTAGTATGATATTCCGTATTTCTCTGGCTTGAGTGTATCGTCGGGGAAATTTATATATGTGCCACCAGGCGCCATACCATAGGGGCTAAGTTTTTCCTTCATCTGGTCGAGAAAATCCCTCATGTCGTGCTCCAGCCATTTTTCATCCCACTGGATCATGATATATGATTGATAAGTGCAGCCACGCCAGGGAAAAGCGGTTTCATCTTCTCTCTTCGAGTTTGCCGCGCCACCGGAATGAATGAAGGTAACCTGCAGCGTACCCTTTTCGCCGGCGAAAAGCTTTCGAAATTCTATCATTTCCTGTCGAATGATTCGAGTGATTTCTGGGAATTCGTTATTCGAAAACACGAACGAGGTGTAAATCTGGTAGACCCGGGTGGTAGGAAAGGCCTTTTTGGTTTCCTCGATCCACTGCGCTGCGAGGCTCTCGTGAAGAAAACGGGAAGATTTCTCCTTCAATGACCGTTGTTTGAGTTGCTTCTTCAGCTCTTTATGTTGCTCCTGTAGCTCTTCATAGCGTTTCTTTAGCTCTTCATAGTACTTCTTTAGCTCTTCAGGCTGTTCTTCTAGCCCTTCATGTTGCGTCTTTAGCTCTTCATATTCAGGGAAAGGATTCTGTAGAGTCCACCCATCGATTGCTTGGCTGAAGTCTTTGTCATCGCCATTGTAGTAGACCAGAAACCGAACACCAAGATCAAAATCTTTCTTGTCCAGCTCGCACAGCCAGCTGCTGTCAATGGTCATTTCGTCCGGCCAATTGTGAGAATAGAAGGCATTCATCGTGAGCATGAACGCGTCCATGGTTTCGGTTTGACGGCTTGGATACCAAGTGTAGCGCCCAGCGACGACTTCTTTACCCTTCAGCTGTTTCACAGCTAGCTTCATTTCAACCACAACCCCGAAGTTCCCACCTCCGGCACCTCGGAGAGCCCAGAAGAGCTCACCTTCCTTGGAGTTCGGGTTATCAAGATGGGAAACAGTCACTTCATTACCATCTGCGGTGATAATGGTAATCGCCTCCACCGTATCGCAGCCCATTCCGAAGCTTCTGGTGAATGGGGCAAGGCCACCACCCAACAAGAAGCCACTCACCCCGACAGTGGGACAGCGGCCTCCATTGACAATAAGGCCATCATGACGCTCGCTAACCAATTTCTTGTACACATGGAACCACAGTGCGCCGCCCTGCACGGTCATGCTATTCAAATCTTTGTCGAGGTGAACCTTATTCATTAGTCCAAGTTCTATCAGGATCCCGACGCTCGTCGTGGAGAATCCTGCATAAGAATGTCCGCCATTCTTGATCCTGATGGGGATCTTGTTGCGTTTTGCAATCTTGACAATGTCTCGCACATCCCAAGCGCACTTGGGTTGAACAACGCAAGGGGGGGTCGAGAAGCGATAGAGAAGATTTGGATTCGCAACGTAGCGTTCGTAGTCGTCCTCTCCCGGCTCGTATACGAGAAGGTTTTTGGCTTTGAAATCATTGATTGCAGTCTTTACATCTTCCGGGGAGTATGTGATTATCTCAAGAGGGATAGGCGGCATTGTTAATGCGAATTATTGAACTTAGTCAAGTGATCACGAAGGTGTAATTAGAACACAACCGAGTAGTAAAAGTTTCTATGCCACGAAAATAAAGAGGAAGTGAAAGACAGACAAGAGCAAAGGCGAGAAGAAAGGTGTAAGAAGGAAGCAGAGGTTAAATATCTTACGACAGAAGGGATCCAATGATTGGGTGGGCATGTACTCGCTCTCTCCCTTTCTTGCACACCGAATATTGAACATGCGGTGAGTTCTGACTGCATTACCTACGGTGAATCTCAGTGGGTCTCTCATAGGCACTGGCTTTTGGTGGCGAGCTGAACAATGCTGTTTTCGTCTCGCAGGGACCTCCAAATCAACAGCCTCGTCGACTTGGAGGACCAAAAATGGTAAGTCTTCCGGCGTCATAGTTTACTGAATCGGCGACGCCACATAGGTCAATTGCTGAGAAAGGGTAGGTATACTCTGGGCCGGGAGGCAAGAAGTTTTTATGGGCCTTTTGTAATATTGGTAAATGGGTGTATCCCAAAGGCCTAACGCGAGAACTGACCCAACGTAATTGTTGGAACAGTATGTAATATGGGGAGGTGGAGGGAGGAGGCTGCTGAAACTTGGTGCGCCTCCGACAATAGTAGGCACGGGGGGTGGACTTCTAGCTGGAAACAGAACGGGACTCCATCTGAATGTGGCCTAGTTCATCTCGGAACCCGTGTTAGGGCCCGCCGATCAGCATACTTTGTACCTTGCAGCATCTCAAAAAACTACCACATGAATTCCTCATCCCGTCACAAATGCCCCATTGAGATTTGGGGCGGTATCGGCCCGCCTAAGCACTCGAAGCCCGCTGTGAGCATGGCCGTCTCCACCTTTAGGCCAGCCGATGGCGGCGTTGCTACAGGGCGAGCTGAATTTGGGCGTTCAACCAATCGCCCATGGCATGAGGACGCCAGGTGAATTGTCACCCATTTTGGTGGGCTTTACAAACCAATGAGTGAGGAATATTGGTGACTCCTGCAGCCTTCAGTTGGGACTCGAAAGGCAATAGAAGCCACCTGGAAGGAGCAACAAGGGGTACGGCAAGAGGATAGAAGAGCTTGGCACGAGCTTAGAGGAACAAAAGCGACGGCTCCATAAAAAAGTTCAGAAGTCGGAGCAGAGCCGCAATGCCATTTGGAAACAGCTCGGCGGCTTTAAGACCACGGAAGAGAGTAGAGCACCACGACTGCAACGGATGATCGACAGGATCCGCCGGCAGGAAGAAGAGCAGCAATAGCAACAAACAATTAATAATCGCTGCCGCCAAGAACTGCAATAGACTGCTGACAAGCTCTGCAGGCAGCAACAGCAGCAGACAGTAGCAACAATCACTACCGCCATGGCCTACTCCTCAACCCACCCTGCAGATAGTCTATGCACCTGCCTACCTTACCAGCATGCACGACGGCAAAAACGTCTCCTCTCACACCTTGATCAAGAAACAGTCCTCCGCCAACGGCTGTTGAAGCCAGATATCGCACGGGCACATATCTGTGAACATATACACATCTTGAAACACCGCAAGGCCTTCTCAAAGGCCACGTCCCAACTTAAAGTCCCAACAACCCCAAGACGGAGCCGAGAAGACCTACCTTCGTGAGGCCGCTCAAGAGAGGCGTCAAAGCAGCAGCCAAACCATCGACGGCGGATCCGACCCCTCTCACAATTCCAACGAGCGCATTTTCCAGTGGAGAGACCAAGTCGTTGACAAGCGGAGCTTAATATCATCAAGATTATTAGCATTACATATTCTTTTCATGAGCGACAGCAGACGCCAAGAGCAAGAAGGACAGCTCACCGAGTCCGAGCTCATTGAGCAACGGATTAATCGTATTTGCAACCTCCGTCAGCAGGAGTGTCAGAAGATCTGCCAGATCCAGCGGCGTGGTCGGGAGCTGGCGTGAGTCGAGCTCGACGGCGGACGGAAAGTCACGCTTGGTCACGGTTGGAGCTTTTGCGGCGGCAGCGTTGACCAGGCCGGTGAGGCTTTGGATCTCGGAGCGGAGGGTAGAGACGGCGCCGGGGTTTAGAAGAATGGTGAGGACGTTGAGGCCGGCGGCGGTGGAGTCTATTTGGGGGAAGTTTATGAGATAGAGAATGTGATTGGTAGATGTAGGGAGACTCACTGATCTTGGCATCCGTGGTGCGGACCTGGTTGTAGAGGTCTGTGACTAAGGCGAATTCATCTGCGGTAGCGTCGCGCTTGTCGATAGCAGCGGTGGAGGAGAGGGCAGTGAGGCCGAGAAGGGCAAGGGCGGAGGTGAAGAACTTCATGGTGGGCAAAGGGTATTGGATGACTCGCAAATGCAAACGCTAGGAAGAGGGAAGAAGTTGCCAACAATTCTGGTAGATCAGAAATTGACAAATGTGACTTGCAACATCTATCTCCCTCTTATATACAATTAAATCTAGCTCCAAAGCCAAAAATCCGTGAAGGCGCGTCCCTTCGAGACAACCCCCATTTTGTTCTTTCTCGAAGTACATTTCGCAATAATTGTCATCTTCGTCACCGTGCTTTGGCGAGGTGATGACGTGCAGCGAGATGCAGTGGCCAATAGGCTACAGGGTTACTACTTTCGTCAATTAAGAGCGTCCCTGACAGCTGATATGTTGTGGGGAAGCAGGCCACAACGACGAATAGAGAACCTTAGTCGTGTTCTGGTACCAATACAGGTTGGAAATCAATAGAAGCGACGAGCTATGGACGTCGATCCATTCCCGAACCAGTAGAAGTCATTCTTATCCGGACTTACTCTGGAGATCCACGCTCAAGGTTGATGCATTGGTTTTGGTTGCAATACATGATGATATGCCAACGGCTTCAAATGGAAAGCCGGATGGAACAAGGATTGTGACGTAATTTTAGCGTTATAGACATCGCTACCGTAAGGCAAAATGTTTGGATCGTTGGAAGCCTGCTTAACGGACAGTTCTGGAGGGCGCTTCACTCCTGGGTCGGTGATGTGACGTATAGATGAAATCAAGTGTGGAAATCCAAGGCTGTTGAGGAACGTTCAAGTGCTGGAGGAGGGGCGTGTGATATGCAGGGTGGAGCTAGCCCAGAGTTATCTCCAATAGATGCGACCTTCGGCCGAGACCTTGTTTGGCAGCAGCGCATCGGAGATCGATCGTGAATGGTTTCGCTGGAAGGACATAAGGTCAATCCGGACGGGCTTTGATGTGCTGGGATGGCTTGCTATACCTCTGATATAGCTTAGGATCGGTTGTATTCCTGACTGTCGATAGTTGGCATGCATAGCCTACCTCCTAATGTACCGTGTGTCTGTGCCGGAGGAGCAATTGATAGCGGGCCTTGAAGAAATAACGACATGTCGAAGTTTCAATTAGCATCCAAGTCGTTGCTGTATCAGGAATTCCACGTCATATTCCCTTTGGCAAACCACTCCAAAGAACATTTCCTGCACATGGCGCCACACGCGATACTGCTAATATTGGATTGGTGTATCGCTTACTTTCGAGAAAGGCAATTGAAAAACTTTTTAAGGCTCTTGATTCTCATATCTGCCATTTCTATCGGGCTCTAACGTATCGGTAGTAGACGCACTGTGCGTCGGCGTAGAGAGTAAAGTATTAAGCATCTCCTTCCTGTGTGCACGGACCTCCAGACCCAAAACGCGTAAACCTCTACGTATCTATCCAGCTTGCAACATTTTCTATTAGTTCTGGGGTACTCTATGCTGACCTTTCGCCGCAACATACTTATTGCCACACGACGCCGACAGAAAATGTGTTACCGCCATACAGGACGAGCATGGCCAATACTGATATCAGATTGACTCCCACCGACGCGTTACGGCCAGTCTGCCTTGCGTGGAGAACGGGATGGATTCTCCTTGTCGGGATGTGACATCATGAAATCTTGGTACAAAAGACAGAACCGTTCAATTAAATTATATCAAAAATAACACAACATTATTTTTGATGAACTATATACATGCGTCTCAACTATTGACGAGCACCTCTCCAAAAGCTCTGCGCATAATCCCTAGTGTTGCTCTTGTTCTTTCCGTTAAATCTTGACAACGTCAGCAGAGCACTCAGCCTAAAAATACTATGAATACTTTTCTTCTATTTATACTTCACACGGTTCCAGCCTCAGCATTCGCCCTCCCGGGCGGAAAAAGTCCATCATCCTGCAATGCCTGGCGTGGCGGCAGAAATCAAGTCTGGGACTTGAAGAAATTTAGCGTACACGTGGTATTTGGCGATAGCTACTCAGACGACAGTCGTTTCGCCTACTTTCTGGATCACAACGGCTCAGCACCGCCAATCGGGTGGGTCAACCCCCCAAATGATAACTCTCCCGATGGAGGCTTCCCGTGGCCGGACTACGTGCACTGGTATAGTGGGGCTCGGGTCTACAATTACGCCGTCAACGGCGCTGCTTGTTCGAATGACTACTCACCTCGATTCCTTGGCGCCATTAATGGGAATTATCCGGACGTGGAGCATTATGAGGTGCCCGCGTACATTGCCGATAGCCGATATGTCTTACCAGACGGATCCAAATTCCTAGTCACGCCTCCGGATGAGACGGTATACTCTATGTGGATCGGCACTAATGAACTGGACGTCGGCGGATTCCTCACGGACTCGCAGGTTCCAGGCACAAATATCACCACCTACATGGATTGCGTCTATGCACAGTTGCAACGCATCTACGAAAACGGCGGGCGCTACTTTGTCCTGCAGAATGTAAACCCTCTTTTCTTGACACCGCTTGTTGCGACGCCGGAGAATGGGGGCGTCGGACCAAATTTCTTATGGCCAACGAAGTCAGGCAATCTTACCGAGATCAGCTATAAGATGTTGGAGACGGTTGTGGGCGTTAACAACATTTATAAGTATCGCACGCCGTTTGAAGTCGTGATGGCTAGGAGATCCCCGGGTGCTAGATTTGCGCTCATGGACATGTATGGACTGGTGGGTCTAAATTGATTTCTTTCGGTCTTGTCGTTTCGTGCGCTGACTCCGCAGATTCTTGACATATACAACAACCCAACAGAATACTTGAATGGGACCGCACCGGCGAATGTTACAGGGTTCATCAACCACTGTACGATTGATGGCTCGGAATGTGTGCGAGAAGCGAGTCCGGATAGCTTCTTGTGGTTTGACGAGTCGCATCCAAGCCAGCAGACTGATCGAGTTATCGCAAGGACTTTTGTTGACGTCGTCAAGGGGACGAGTAGGTGGGCTACATATTGGTCAGACTAGACAGAAGTCTGGCGACGGAGGCTGTGCGCACCATGAGAAATTGTGTGTGGAGATGCCTCGGAAAAGTCTGCTCCTTTGCCTTCTCCAGCATTTCTCCGCCCTTGTATTGAGATCTAGATCTTGCTCTATGCAAGCCTTATCGCCGTCACAGGCCTTTTATCGCTTATCATATTCTTTTGCTATTGAGGTCGTACACTACTTGAGGGGAGACAATTAATCTGCGGCAACGCGACGAGGTTGGGTTATCCAAATTTGTGTCAGAACCCATTATTTCGCCGAGCGGCCGCCAGTGCTGATAATCAGAGGCGCTACCATTTTGGTACCTAGCCTGGGGACGATAGATGACTCTCGTGCCTCTCAAAAGCCCGATTGACCCGCGTATGCTGAGAGTGAGGCAGTGACAATTGTGTATCTGCCTGATGTCGTCGCACTGAGACGATTGGGACTCTTTTGGACCTATCGCTCCAGATATTGGCCCAAGTCTGGTCTTCATGAAGCATTTTCATTAACAGGAACATACAGGGTTAGCATTTCGATTTGGAAGTATGTGAATTGAACAACGCTTCGTTCTACCTTGCAACAAGTTTGACCTGTTATTGTCGGTGTTCTCCTGGCCTTCAAGCCAGTAGTTCGCTCTGCCAAAGCCACAACAGGATAACTCATCAAAAATATGAAAGTCTAGCTAGCCCTTTGGGCCATATTTCCAGGAATCACATTTAACGAATGAATCTGAGCAGTTCAAATACAGACCACTATCGGAAAGTAATTGCATTCAGCTTCTCGAGACTTGTCTCGGCGAAAGCAATGAGCCAATTTCCTGTTTCTTTGTTGCGACCTGCTTGGACAACGCATCGCTTGAATACCATGCTCTATAGTACGTGTGGGGCGAGGCTAAAGCCAAAAGCGTAGGATTCCCTGTAGTAGTAAAACTCTTGATATTGGTTTGAAGCCGTCGTCTTTCCTAGAAAGTCTACGAGACAAACATTTAAGAAGTTTCGGCTATACTATTGAGGACCTCGAAGGAGCAGGGTCATCTATCCAACATACAACAGGGCCGAGCGCCTCCTGGCAGAACAGGACAGCTGATTTGGCCTCTAGGCCTTGGAAATGGCTATCATATTTGTTTTGGCGGGCTGCTGTTTGCCCCTATTCTCATCCAACCGCAGTGATACACTTCAGAATTATGAGGTTTCCAATTCACTTTTTTTGAGGAGCTTGATTTTAAAGATTTTGTTCGTTTAATATGGCAAGCTAGTACAACCCTACGCGCTTTATCTTACGAGAACAAGCTTCCAAACACACTTGTGCTAACTTGGAAATTAGACCTGCTATGTTAATTTGAATTCGCCCTATGATGATAAAGACCGGAATTTTATACTAAAGAAAGAAATTACCGGCCGGGGAGGTGGACAGCTGTAGACCCCACTTGTCACGGGACCACCTGTCAACCGCCTACACGGTTTGACGCCAGATAAAACTTCCTAGACTCTACACGCCACCACTCTCACATCTCTCCTCATCCATCGTCTCACGCTCCATGCGTCTCTCTTAAGTAGCCCATCGCTACTTTTTGAAGCAGATGAACTTGTTACCGGACCCCTGGCATGTGAACCCCTTGCAGCAATTCCCCACCGGGCTGGGGCCGGGAACGCACGTTTGTCCATTCGTGCTGCAGCGTTTCTGGGACGGTCGTTTGGTTAGCTCTACATCCTATCAAGATTTTCGTTGGGATATGGATGAGATGACACAGAAAGTCGAAGCTGGGGAGCAGTATCAAGAAACATGATTGAAGAGGAACGGGGGTCTTGAAAGAAATGGATTGTCTACTTCGAGCTTGAGCGGCTTAGCCATAGCTTCGGGCTCGGCGTCGGGGCCTGGAACTGGGTTGGCAAGAGCGGTGCCCGCGACGGAGAAGGCGCTGAGGAGGGTGATGAGGGTCGAGAAGTACATGTTGGCTGAGTGGTGTTGAGTATTGTTGACTTGATTTAATGAAAGGACTTGGTGCCTGGTTGCAAGACTAGAACAAAATTTCTGGGGGTTAAGTTGTCAGATATCGAAGGAGAAAAAGATTATAATGATGGACGACGCCCTTCTTATATGTCGCGGAGGACTGTCGCTACCGCCTGCGGTTACGTGTCCGTTCAACGGTTTTTTTTGGAAAACAAATGAGGACTTTGATGTAGATGAATTCAATTGGTCCGATGTCTCGCTAGAATACGAGCTGTAGAAGAGTTTCACAACGATTTTCACACATTCTCTGCTTCAACAGTGTAACGGCGGCACGGGCTTTAAGTTTGAAGATTGTGCATACATTGAGCATTCTGAGTCTCATGCTGAAAATGTGGAGCAGAGCAGATTACCTACCTTGAAACCATGCTTACCCATAGATCTAGGCGTTTAATTGTACATCCATCCCAAATCTATTCAGGCAGTAATGGGGGCGACCCCTTAAGTAGGGGATAAGGGGGGAATGAGATCCTTCATCATGATCTATACTGACACTGCCCTCGATACCACTGTCTCCGGCTCTTCTAATTATTCCGTGCAAATGGTAGTGAGGATAAGTATCTCATAACCATGCGGTACTACAACGAGGTAGCACGGGTTAGTGTAGTATAGTTTCAAGCACTGTGATGAAACCTTTACCTAATGCCTCTGGACAAGTTGTACGATTGCAACTGGTCATGACGCGGTACGTAGGAGAAAGCATGAGGGAGTAGCACGCGGCGCTCATTAAGCTTATTGAAGGCTCGGAGAAGAGCCCGAAGTCGGGCTTTATCGGGGACCTGACGTCGTCCGATATACCTTGTATGTACTTGACAGTTGTATACTTTGGCCAAGACTAAGTTATCAAAAGCTTACCTGCACGTGCCACAGCGATAGCGACCGATTGCAGAACCGTCCAATTCTGTTGACAAACATAGAAGTAAGAAAGACGCGCGGTTGGACAGACGTAGGGGCAGGCAAGTCACCGAGAGAAAATGTGTCAGTACGCCTTGCGACACGCACTGATTCGACGAGAGTCTGAGAAGGTGACACAGCATCACGTCATTTAGACTTCGGAGCTTAAGGCAATGCCGCTCTGATGACCGAAGTAGCATCAAGAGAGCCTCTTATTCCCTGCGGCTATGCACCCAGATGAATCGAGCGGGAGATGTAGAGGGTCGCTAAAGCAATAGCAGCAACGAGGTATGTCTACTATAGGGATACGAGGAAGACCTGGAGAAGTTTTCACCTGCAGGTAATTAAAGGTACCTTCGACTTTGACTAAATAGGTACATTCGCTAAAAGAGAGCTGCTACGTTCAGTTTGTCGTGTAATATTGCATCAACGGTCTGTAGAAATCTACGTCGTATGGCACCCCCGGAATCGCTGGCGAAATAATAACGGTATTAAAGCTTTTATAGCTTGCGCTGCAAGATTAGCCGACAGGCATCATGGCGTGGTGCTTGATGACATCTCTCCGAAATCTAGAACCGGGACAACACTCAGAACAATATTAATCTTGGGGATGATAAAAAGAGCAGCTATTGGGGCAGGACTAGCGAGTAGTATATTATGTACTCTTGAATGTACCGTCTGAACGCCGAGTTGCGCCTACCGGATTCACCGCTATGACCGAATAGGTACCAAATATTGCAATCTGTCTTGTATGGCCAAGCTTAAATCTACCTTCGCCACTATCCCACTTCATTATGTCCTATTACCTAGCCTATCTTTTGTCCCTCAAGGAAAGCTCTCGATCTGTCAAAGATTTTGATTATTACCGTGGCTCGCATATAAACCTAATCAGATGCATTAGCATTCTCGAGCGGACTTCATCGCTTGACAGGACTTCGAGTACGATACCATGAGTACTTAACTATGGCTCTCCTCAGCCTCACTGGCGGAAATCGCATTGTCGTCAGTTCGCTTATAGAAAGAGCCCCTGTGAGGACCAGCCGCATGATAGAAGGCGTATGGTTTTGCATTCTTGTCCAGTTGGTAAGCGTAATCTTCAATCGCAACGTTCTTGGTGCCGAACAAGTTCTCCTGTCGGCGCTTAGTACAGACCGTAGTATCTGGGGGATTACTATTAAAGAGTGCCCGGCAAAATGTGCCATAAACCCCAGCAGTTGAGAACGTTATAGTGAACCAATCACCATAATTCACACGACTTTGCCTATAACCATTGGCTATTTGAGTACCCTGCTCTTTTCGAAACGTTAGTGGTCTCTCTTTACAAGGATCTGAATAGGTCGTGAACATACGATTTTGTTCTGTAACTGTTGCGGGAAATACATAAGCGCCTGCGCCACCTTGCTCCGTACTCTGCCAAGGAAACTCTTCTGCGCTCGTCGTGTCCCTATTGATTCGATCAGTGTGGCGGCTTGACAGTTGGTTTGTGAAGAAAGGGTTCGTGCTTGCTCCCGAGTCTCGATAATTGTCTCTCCTGGCGCTCGATGTCTGCAGCCTTTGACTAGAGATTCTCTCTTTAGTGCTTGAATCATAGTTTCAAATTACACCGAACTGCACTCACTAGGTTCTATCGCCGCCACGCAGGCAGAGCATCGCGTAACAGTTTTGCTCAGCTATGTTTGGCCATGTAGAAATATCGAAAACAGCATGGATGGGGTTGGATCGGGTTTCACCAACTCGTTTCACTAGGTCTCTCGTGTTGCTAAGATGGACATCGTGTCTATCAGCTGGCTCGGAGGCCGGAACTGCCGAAATGACAGAGTACATAAGGGGAGCCAAATAGAGCATAGCAAAAAGAGACCGGATAATAGCCATGCTGAGACAGGTCTGGAAGCGAGACTCAAGATGCTAGTGACAGATATGTCAGAGACGATGGAGTCAATGAAAGGGAGCGGAAAGTGTAAATGAAGACAAAATTCGTTAATGCGTCTTGTTTGTCTGGATACTGGAGACGGCAGCCTTTGATGACCGTGGAGACGGCAGCCTTTGATGACCGTGGAGACGGCAGCCTTTGATGACCGTGGAGAAAGCTCTTCTTATACCGTTCAAGAGGTTCCCGCGATCTTCGTCTGTTAAATAGTCCTCCATCATCTAAGATAGCGCGGAAGACCCAACGAGCAACAACGGCTGTGCTTGCTCGGCTGTGAACTCTCACGTAGCTAGTGAACTATCCAAACAGCCCCTTTTCCAACAGAACAGTCAACGAGCTTCGCTGAGCGACGTCTTGACGTTGGCCAGTGTCATGACATTAGGCGACGGGGTGAGGCTGCGCGACCAGCAACAAGTGGGATGAGACTGTTACCTCTGTGCTAGTTAAGCGAATTCTCGATGGATCTAGCCAAGGATCATCCTAAACTTATGTATGTGAAGCCAGGATCATCCTAAAGTTGTTTAGATGAAGCCAGGATCATCCTATGGTTGTGTAGATGAAGCCTTGCGGTTGATCGATGGTGGCCCGTCGTGCAACGTGTTGCACCAGCAGTTGCGCAGGCGTTTTTTGAAAATTTGCTCCCAGAAATGTAAGAGAACCAAGAGACTCCTGCAAGTCACACAAAGAACCGAGAAAAGATGCTCAATAATGCGTTGAAATCAACAATATCGATTAAAAAGTGTTCACCTGGAAAGTTATTAGATTGTACGCAAGGTACCTTTCTTATCTGTGAACGATTTTAGCCCTGCGGCCAAGCTTTCACTCTGCCTTCTACTACATGCTTCAAGGCGTTTTCAGCCTGGAAAGGCGGCTGTGAGGCGACCAATGTTTCAGGAAGGGAGTCTAGCAAGATTGGTTTAGTAATCTTGAATATGAGCAACTAAGTGCCCTCCCAAATGAGGAAAGCAAGCTCGAGACAGTTGCCCCAAAGAACAACTGACTGTGGCGGAACTAAGATGTTGTTTCTTTTTGAGGACAGTAGCCAGTGACAAGAAGGTAAAGGCAAGACGAGAGTGCTAGGCTCGACTGATGGCAAGTCCAAAGTATAAAGGAACAGAGACGACCGTGTCAGAGAGAAGATGTAGACTCAGAGCCAAAAGATATCGACACATTTTTCAATACCCAATTCAAGAAAGACATATCAATCACCAACGCTTCCTACACACGAGTAATCGAGTAAAAGTCCTCGTCCTCATAATGCAGTCCAAATTGATCGCCGTCGTTTTCACCTGCGCCTCCAGCCTGATGGCTTCCCCATTTGGCACGGCCCCAACCGCCTCCAGCGTGGTGGCCCCTCCACTCGGTACGGCCCCCACGGGCACCACTAACTCAAACTGGTTGATTGAACTGGACCGCGAGCGAGCCCAAGGCTTAGAGGGAGATCTCATCTACCTGGGCCACTCGACGGGAATCGCGTCAGCGACAGCTGGTACGGCGAGTACCGCCACTGTAGCTCGCAAAATCCAAAAGCGCACTACTTTTTGCCCGAAAAGCGAGACTCAATGCTCTACAAACCATTCTGCACGCAATGCTAACTGCGACGCGCTTGTCACTGAACTTGGCGGCGACTCAACGACTAAGGTGGTCGCTAATACGCGCCAGATCTGTTACAAGGGCGATTCATCTAAGAACGAGAAATGCTGCGTCTCGGTGGGTAGCGTGGTTTCTAATTTGGTCAAGGGGGACGTGGTGGATGCTGCCAATACACTGCTGCAGACATGCACTGAGAATGGAATTTCGGGCAAGATGACCAACGTTCTGATGGAAGGGGTCTGTGAGAGCGTGTGCCTGTCGAATCATGAAGCCTATTGCTTCTAAGCAGGCACAGAGGAGCTGCTGTTGGTCTGACAGGGTGATTATGGTTATGGAAGGAAACAGAGCGAGCGGAGGATATCTTACACACGGCGTAATGGTAACAATTGGGCTGGTCCCTGCAGCGTGGAAATGTGTTTCGTAGCTGTGCTTTTGTCCTTGGATACTAGTCGTACAGTCTGAAACAGGAAAATGATCGTGAGAACCCAGTCGTACATCGGTCAGGAATCGTGTTCTGTTGGTCTGGGAAAAGAAACTGTTGCATTTCATGATTCCAAGTGCTTGAGTCTGCATCCTAAGCCTTATCCATTATCCTGTTAACAACGTCGACGGTTTTTTGATTAGTCTGCCTCGGCCCGTGCCATTCCAAATACTATCCGTGCCAACCCGGCCCAGGAATGCACGGACAGAGGTAGACCAATCAAAAACCCTCTGACACCATTAACAGGATAAGGAATACAAGGCTGTCGGATTTGGATGCGGCGTCGCTTGGGGTCGAAGTGATCCTTACAAGCGCGTTTCTCGATCGCCCAGCCTCATTTACAACTTGTCCCACCCTTACTTGCGTCAAGGACATGAGACTCCATAAGATTACAAAGTGCTGCATACCCGTCTACACTTGTGGGAGAAACATCATGAGAGAGGAATAAACGACCAGCTTTCCCTTGTGCAGTTACATCGCATTTCGAAGAAACCTAGAACCATTTCACCTTTGATCATGACTCGTATCTTGCTTTTTTGTGTTGCTGAGGAGGCTAAGGTCGTATGTGAAAGTCATTCGACATGCACGAGCATTGCAGCTAATGAGTTCTTCTAAACAGTTAGTCCACAAGGTCTTGGATGTTAAAATCAAGACCCCCGGCGGCGATGGCGTAAGAAACTTTTATTTCGTTGAGTCACGCACTGGTCCACGCAGCGACGAGCAGAAAATCACACAAGAGCTGAAAGACATGGACCCTGTTCAAACGGATTTCATCGGCGCCTCCCAGCAGGACTGTCAGAATTGGGCACTTGAGCAGCAAAGCCAGCACAATTTCATTGAACAAGATATCATTGCCATCGTGGATGCACGCAGCGTTAGCGATGGCACTCTTTTAATGTCATACTTCAATCATCAAACGGACAAGCCTCTAGAATTTGGGAGATTCGGCCGTCTTCCTCGGGAAGGCGATACCTGGTATGACTTTAGAATCGATTATGAACAAGCCGCCGACTTCCAGGCCTCGCTGGGTTATGGTGCTATTGATTTTATCTATCCAGTGTATTTTGGACTCAAGGAGGAGCTGACAGATGAGCGCGGTGTTTTCGATGCCGCGAAGGCTCAGCGTCTTGCGATGGGTGAAGACCGCGCCATGACTGAATATTGACGGGCAAGTGTCAAATCTCAGAGTATTCTGTAGATTGTTGCACCAGTCTGTCAAAAGGGGGGTCACAGCGAAACTGTTGCATCTATGGCATGCCGAAGATAGGTCTAAAACGCTTTCTTATCCTCCGTGAAGTAGGACACCACCTGAGAGTGATAGGGCAAGTATGCTTCAGGCTGTATCAGGCAGAATCTCTGGGTATCGATCTCTCCAGGGAATGGGGATTATGAAGACTAATTAAGTCCACAAAGCTCCTACCACACTTGTGAACGAAAGTTGACAAGCCTTCTTCCAAGTACTGCTCTGCTGCAGATCGTTGGGATTTTCTTCGTTGGGACGCAAAACCTCGTCCCTTCGCCGAAGATAAGTTTGTTAAATGTCCTAAATTTTAGAGTTCTATCATAAAACCCTAACTTGTGCGAGTGTCACCGTACGACCTACTCACTCAGCATCCACTCTAGCTTTCCCTCTTGTAATATTCAGGGCCACTTGTAGCTATCTAATTTTCCCTCTTCTTTTGTTCTTGCTGCATTAACCAACCTTTCTGATCTCATACCGGCCAACGCGCCCGCTACACAACCTATTCTGGGGTAATTATCTATCTCTAATTCCAGCTATAGAAAGTCGGGACTGGAATCCTAAGCGTAAGCACGTAATATGAAAGCCGGCAAAGTCTAGCTGTTTACCAGAACTTTTAATTAGCCTGGTGATATATTCGAGGAAGGTTACTAATTGAAACACGGTTTCAACGCATGTCGCGGAATTTGCATCCTTGGGTGGGTGCTGCTTTGTGCTCAAGCCATCATGAAATACCATATGTCTAGGAGAGCTGGTAGTTTAGGTTTCAGGGGCCCAAGGGGCCAAGGATTTAGCTTAAAGTCACTGTATAGTCCCTCCAGCGGTCACGCTTTGGTCTCACTCTGAGCTCCGGCTATCAGCCCGTCAGAATATGCCAATAGAAACATGGATATTTAGCACGATGTTTAGCGACCCTACAGACGCCAGGAAGATTATTGTCAACGTTCGCCTCCGCGATAATCATCCTGAAGCTCTACCAGAGCCCACCGTTCTACCATCCAAACCTGGGCCTATTTATTCCGCAACCTCATTGTCTAGTCTGTCAAGAAAACCTTGTAAGCCCTCTTCCCCTCCTCCCCCCTAACGCACAATCGTCCCACGCACCAACGCGCTGCCTAAAACAACAGCTATCCTAGTATCAACGATGACCAAACCCCACTCTGCCCCGCCCCGCCAATATCACCACTCTCGAATCTATCACCTCGGACGAAAAACTCTACAGTGGTACCTGCCATTGTGGAGCGGGTGGCCTTGCCTTCAAGTCCGCACCAATCTCCACCGTCAAAGTCAAAGAATACAACTGCAGTCACTGTGTCCGCCACGGCTCTCTAAGTTTCTGACCGCTAGAGAAGAACGTAATCATACAGGGAGAGATGAGCCAATATCAATTTGGGAAAAGAGTGTTTTGGTGGAGATTTTGTAGGGGGTGTGGGGTGCGAGTTGAGGTTGATGGATCGGCGGTGAAAGAGAAGGATTGTTTGAAGGGGTTAAATGTCAGGTGTTTAGATGGATTGAATAGGTAGGAGTGGGAGGGAGTTAAGGCAAGTGGAGAGAGAGTCGATGGGTGGAGTAGGGGGGGGGGCAATCATGCTGTAAAATAGGCAGAATAGAATAAGAAGGAAAGGAACTGAAGGAGAGATGGGTGTGAGGCGCTTTGATTAGTATTTATGGATAGTAACATTCATGGAGGGTCGTTTGGCATGGTCTGGAAGCTACCCACGCTTATTTGGCATTGCTTCAAAGTGGCACCTGGGTGGTAATGAGAGTGCCTGGAGATAGATAGGGGAATTAATCCTCTGAGCGCCATTGATCGAAGGCTACGTGTCTCATAAAGACATTGAGTAGCGTGACTCATCCGTAAGAAACAAGAAACATTGCAAGGCGTGGTATATCGTTAACCCGAACAAGATATGTTAAATTGTCGAGCCTATTGAGGACCCAAGTAAAGGCAGAAATCATCCACACTATACCCTAAGCCCTAATCACTGCATTGGGAAGGGACGACGTCTCTTGCCGTCCTGTAATGACCTGGTTGTCTCGATCTGCTAGTTTGTTAGATGGTAGAATGCATCTCGCAGGATTGAGTTCTGGAAAGGGGATGTAGATGGGGCCTTGACTCCCCCTGGCTCCTCTGAACTTTGTCCACGGCGACGCCGGGGCCCTATCCTCATCAGGCAACGCCGTCTCGCCAAGGCCGTTTCCGAGCCGCGGACCTGGCGTCATGATTGGCTTCGGGGATTTTGTCTTCTCGAACCAAGCTTGTCCGCGATTGTCAGGTCCTTTCGATATTCACAATCAACGCGCAGGGATGGCCAATGGAGCCAGCACGCGCGAAGATTCAGGGACACTGCTGCAGCACCATGATGTATCTCTCGGCCTCCAGTACCTATCTGGGATAGGTCTGGTCCTTGAGAAACGATGTTTGAACTTTCGAGGTAGGTAAGCAGCTTGCTTTCTTTTCGTTATTCGCCCTTTCGTCTTGTCACCAAGAAGGAAATGATGATGCTCTCCCTCGCCGTGGGTGCTGTACTGGCAGGCAGCACTTTGGCGTCGCTCTACGGCGAAAGCAACCTCAACCATACCTGTGTCATAGGTAAACATACCCCGTGACGAGTCGAAAAATCAATTCTGACAGCTACAGAAAAGCCGGTGCTCTCCTGCTCAGCCGATGCCAATCCTGCGAATGTCGACACCTGCTGCGTTGAAACATTCGGTGGTCTTGTGCTTAGCACTCAATTCTGGGATACACATACTGGTCTGGAAAGTCAAGGGCAGCTGCTACCAAAAGATTCTTGGACATTACACGGTCTATGGCCCGACTTCTGCAACGGCTCTTTCACCCAATATTGTGATCTCAATCGTCAATATGACCCCTTTCCCTCGCCGAAGACAACAAATGGTCTCCCGAACGGAACAGTGGTATCTCCGTACACTGGTCCTAACATTGGCACCTTTCTTGAGCCATTTGGAAAATACGACTTGCTCGCGTACATGAACAAGTATTCACCTACTCCCAACCCCTCTACCACCAACTCAAGCTGACCATTTCAGATACTGGATCAACCAAGGAGGTCCCAACTCCGATTTCTGGGGACACGAGTTCTCCAAACACGGCACCTGCTACTCCACTTTCGACCTCCCCTGCTACGGCCCTCAGTACGTCAACCACTCCGATGTTGTTGACTTCTTTGAAACCGCGATACTCTACTACCAGCGCCTCCCCACATTCGACTGGCTTGCTGCTGCCGGCATCACACCCTCCAATACCACAACGTATACCCTCTCGGATATCCAAGGGACGCTTGCAAGCAACTACGGCGCCATCCCATATGTTGGATGTTCAGGATCACGATACAACTCGACGAGTGCGGGAAATGGCACACTAGATAACGGGTATACTGTCGTGAGCGAGGTTTGGTATTACAGCCATGTGTATGGTAGACCACAGGCGGGGAATAGCACGCCGGTCGATGCAACGTCGCCGTCAAGTAGCTGTGCGAAGAGCTCTGGGGCGCTACATTACTATACTCGAGCTAATGGATCAGAAGCTTAGTAGTCTTAAAATTCAGAACCTAGTACGTCTAAACGAGCACTCATGTGGCACAACCAAATTTTTAAAGTGATGATTTAATCACATCTTTTGTAGTTCAAGGATGTAATACTAGACTTACGGGCAATTGAGAGTCTTTGGGATAGCCTCCTAATGACGGAGACACTCGAGAAATTGTGCGGTCTAACGAGTATATTGGGCTGAGCCCTGTCTTAGGGACCGCTGGTTTTGGCGGGTGCCTGTAGCTTGGCGGTTGAGACAACTAACAAAACAACATATCTACATTAAATTGTAAAACCTTGGTACACCACAACTACTATCGCATCCTCTTAATCCCCACGCAGTTTATAGCTCAGGATCTCTGTAGCTGTAACTAGGAATTGCAGAGCCTGAGACAGAGGTCGCTTACAGCCAATCAAGGCTTCTCTGATCTTATGAGGAGAACGTTTGACGGAACGCTCTTGGGCACGTCGCACATTTACTGTACGACTCTTTGCAACGACGAGCTGAAACAAATGAATGCAGCCCTACTTCACGGATCGCTGTGAAGGGACCTGCTCACCAACCGTTTGCGTCTTCAAGGCTCAAAGCGGTTCAGATGCCTAGCTTCAAACACAAGCTTTCTAAGCACGAAGGTCAAGTCCTAGAATCGGCGTCTTATTTACAGCAGCACACAGCGTCCGAGTCAAGCAGCGAGTACAAGTATCAAGCTCGCCCTATCAAAAGTGATATCGCAGCACCATATTCGTACTCATGGCAAACCCAGGCTCGAATCTGATGAGTTTACCGGTCGAAATCCGACGTCTCATTCTCGAGAAGCTCGTTGTGCCTTATCCGTGTGGTTCCGATAGCAACGCGGGACGAGGGTTTCGCCTCAAGGCGCCTCGCGATAATCAGGCCACATCTTACGTCTTTTCAAGTTTCAAAGAAGGAGAAGTCACTTGCAATGCCCAGATTCTTCGCACAAACCGACAACTATACCAGGAAGCGTTGTCTTTACTCTACGGAGAGAATTCCTTCATTATGAAAAGTTTCTTTTACAATGGAAGAATCGACAACATTCAAAGGCTAATGAGCTCGTACAACAGCTTCGTTAAAGTACGGCATTTGCAACTCAGACCAGGAAACTGTCTACGTGATCTCATGTTTGCTGGCCAACCATTTACTCTTACCCAGAACAAGTATATTTCTCGCTTCGACCTAAGCGAACCGGAATATCTCTATAAGCCCCGCTCATCCTACCTTCAGTACCAAATGCATAATTTCCCAGAACTAAGCTCCATTCTTTTAACGGATGATCTGGACGATCACTGTGATTTTTACCCGACACCCGAAAGCATCGTAATCGCCGCGGATAAGATCCTGATCCTTTCCGCCAACAACTCGGCGAACGTTGATGAGGGGAACCTCACGCCGTATATATGTCTAAATGACCCTCATCTCCACTTGAGACAGCCCGGTCTGCGCCAACACTCGGAAGATCTTCTCCAAGCACTCCTTATTCTTCACACATGGGAGCTGCTTTCGCGCGCGAGAGATGGAGCGGCGGCGGGTGTCTACTGGATGCGGGTCGGTTTTAGAGGGATCGGGCACCGAGACATCCAGATTATAAGGCCAGCTTTGAGATCTGGGTTCGAGGGCCCGTGGCAGCCATTGAACTTGCGAGAGTTGAGGGATGTGATTCGCGATGAGGAGCGGTTCCTTTCGGAGAAGTTTCGAAAAGGTCAGATATGGGTGAGTCCAGACAAGGAGGAAAGTCTTGATGATGATAATAATGACGGTGAAAATGAATGATGGTAGGGATGGGTCCACCGACCATTTCCTTCCGAATAGCTGGGCAGGAAGTCATGCGGGTACTGGAATGATGTCGAAGATATAGTGTGCCTCACACAAGGCTCTGCGGGAAAGCACAGGCCACGCGGTGAAAGTTGAAAGATGAAAGCGGTGAAGCGATGACCATCCGCTTAACTCGTGTTTTAGTCTCAACACGGCTTTAATTCGCAGCTCCTCTTCCGCAGCCTTCATCAACTTGCTTTGTCTTGAGCTGGGACTTCGGATGTCGTTTTCCTCTGCCAAAAATACCAGACCCCTACAGCTCCGTCACATGATCTAATGTATCCGTTTTGAAAAGCTTGAAAAAGATGCATCTTGGGCGGAGCACTTGGAGTGCTTTACGACACCCTTCCAGCATCCCAATTACGCAAATTCTGATCTCGACTACCTCTGCTTTGAAATCTCTACCTGTATCGTTGCAACGTGATCAGTTTGGGCTCAATTCCGGCACCTCATCGTTCCATATCTCGTCGTCGTTCCATCATCAAGAAACGAACGATAAAAAAGGTAGTTCCGTATTATCAAAACCTTTCGGAGTGATCGCTGTGAAGAAATCTTTCAGAAGACCCGCCAGCGAACGTGGACCACCGGGCGAGATAATAACGGCAATTTTTGCCAATGATGGCGACCGGAAATTATGGATCAGCATCAACGGAGAAAAGCCCATAGAGGAGGATCTTGCTCAGGTCTGGCCTCGAGATAAGCAGAAGAGAGTTGTGAGACAGCTTGAATTCTCACTAGATAGCCTCCTTGGTAAGGAAGGTGAATATGTGGAAAAGAATCTATACAAGGTGGTGGAGAAGAGGGGTCCTGGAGGGAGACGATTTTGGAGAGAGACGAAAAGCTTCGATTGGGACGAGCGCAAGAAGGAGGAAGAATTTTATGAAGATATCCAATTACTGATGAAGATGTAGTGACTGCGCCGAGAGGTGCAGCTTGCATGCGCTTTTGCAGTCTCTGGGACCCAAACCGGAAGAGCGCCGGTACAATAAATTGGTCCGTGCGAAAACACGAAGTTTCGGGAACAATCCAGCTTTTCCTTCTGCCTGGTTGTGCAACAGACTTTCCGTTGCTTTAAATGCTTGCGTTCCCTTGCCTATTGTGGCCGTGGCTCCTGGGCAAACGATAGAATGAAGAGAGCGCGTTGCGTTATTGGTTGTCTCACAAGCTCCCAGAGTGCGATAATCACGATCTAGGTGGCGCAAGTAATCTTGGTGGTTGATGATTGTTGTTGAGAAGCAAACAACCTCAGCAACGCCTCACTAATTAACAAAACCTGGTAAGCTTACAAATCATGATGATCTCGCAAACGTATTAATATCAACCACAAATTCGCAGCTTCAAGCATTAAGAAAGCTTGATTAACTGCAAGTCAAACCTTTGTTGTCACGGTGCGTCGCCTGAAGACAGTGTGGAGATATTTATTTACGTACACTTATGAGACCAATTTCACGCGCCAAATAAGCTTGCCTGCAGTTGCATGGATTATGAGCGAGTGAACTGTCAGAAAGATCCTGGATGCGGCTGAAGGAAGATGAGCTAAAAACCGCCCCCCAAAGCTCGTCAACAGTCCCCGTCTACTAGATCGGGCTAGAGTGTTTCAGCAGAACTGCGTACATAAAAGCACGCCTCGGCATTTCTGGCTCAAGCAATCTGAGCAGAAACATTAGATTTCTTTTGAGACCGGAGTCTGCCGTGATTGGGCATCAGGCTTGGCCTTGGTGTAATTAGCCATTTCAAGAGTTAAGGTACGCCAAGCCACCAGGAACCTACATGGTATTGAAGGGCTTTTCTAACAGGAACCAAGTCTCTAATGCCGAAAATTGACCAGCTTCGAATTCAGTACTAGCTCTGCCGCTGGTCTTAGTGTGCGACTACATCATCACATTTTATTCGATCGTTGCCATTCAATAGCTGGTGGGCACGCCACCACCAATAGCAAACGAGCAAGTCCAGAATATAGAACAATTTCAAATCAGCAGGCGATTCGAGGTACTTTGGCTCGTGGGCGGTACCAATACATAGACTCCTCTTGATTTGATGGATTCAAGTCTCGACTATTGTTATAACTTTTCCTACCCTACTTCTTCATGTTGCCTCATATGAAGCTTCTATCCAAGTTCTCAAGTGTTTAAGTCCGCCAAATTCTCTCCTACCTTGGAGTATCTTGCTACGCGCCTGGGGGACCTCGATAGACCATTATGTTGGACCAAAGCGATATCGTTGCCATCGTTTCGTTGGTTATAGCGTTGGTAGCATTTGTACTAGCTATCATACAAGCAACGCAGACGACGATTGGTACTGCAGATGGCTTGCGCAAATGCAAAGCTTCTGTCATGGGGCCTTTTGGCCGACTTACTCACCTACGGCCCGTGTGGTGGGAGCTCCGGATGGAGACGCGGTACACTACACCAGAGATCGCCTTGGAGACGTGGAATTCTGATAGCCCGGGAGAAATTCGAGGACGTATACAGAAACTCGGGATGGCACAGCCTTTAGTCCGGGAGCCTACTATTACACAAAGTCTAGAGGATGTAGTAAGAAATTTGCGGAAACCTGAAAAAGCAACCAGTGACACTCTTTCGAGTCAAGACCCTCACAGCGTCTGGCCTTTGAATTGGTTCAGCACGAAGAAAGCCGGATCAAAAGCCGACGACGAATCTCTTTACCACCTGAGCGAGAAAGTGACAAGGAAGATTAGGAGATCTGAAAAGCGCATTGCGCGCGCTCACAACGTTATAGAAGAACTCGTCCATCCTAGCAAAGATAAAGACTATATCGACCAGGGAAACCTAGTCGAATGGTATGGCTTCCTGCGTGAGCTACACCGACTGCACACGCTGGAATGGCTAAGGGAATGTCCCTGCGCGCCTCTCGATCTCATAAAGAAATGGAAGTCAAAACGGATTCCCCAGCCTCAGCGGACCATGGTCATGTTGTTCTTGCGTGAGCGTAGCTGGGATTTTGTCCCTCCAGACGTCATACGCCCGCTTGCGTCCATACGGATCAACACGCTCATTATCCTCGTAATGAGACTTGGAATGGAGTGGCGCGGTCTTTCGCTGGCCTCTTCCAACCCGGAGAATGCCCTGTCCGCAGACGGCAATGGCTATGTCATTGGTTCAACAAGTATACGTGGGCTCGGCACAGTAATCAGGTTTGGCAACACCGGCAAGACTTCGCAGCCTACAGCGCGCATTCCAAGCGCGGCTGCTGATAAATTGCTTTTCGGGATACTTCCAGGATGTCGGACACCAAATAGACAGCCGTTGTGCAGTGAATACAAGCTCATTGGTGACGATCGAAGAGTGTCCTTCCGGCAGATCTTCGAAGACCTACGTGTTAGCGATCGTACAATCGAAGACTTTTGCGATCGGGCCCTAAGAGAGAAACATGGATTTCGGGAGAGGATCTTCATTCGATGTGCCATCAATGACACGCTCGTCTTGCTTTGCCCATTCCTGCCCTTAGAGAATTGCCCTAACACCGACGTTGTTTTCTACGCCTGGTCCGGACAAAATCGAATGTGTTCGCTGGTGATGTGGGAAACGAGGAGACCGCTCTTTACACTGCTGGGCGCCCGTCCGAGAACAAAAGAGATGGATTACATCTATTCCGCCCTCAAGGAACTAGAAGGAAAAGAGGAATATAAATACGACTACTACCACGTCCCCCGCACCGCTCCTCGATCAGTCATGAACATGACCCAAGAACCCAACATCCCTCGACCGGACCCCAAAACCGTCCAAAACTTCGCCAACCACCTGCGCAGCTTATTCAACCACACAACCGCCTACTTCGACAACCTCCAAGGCCCCTCGCTCTCCCCCGCCAACGAGAAAACCCACCCCACCCCGCAGCTCACCTACACCGACCTGGTCGGCGCCCACGCCGAGCTCCGCTGGCACGCCGGCGCCTTCGTCCGCGACGCCGGGCGCTTCCTGCACTGGCGACCGCAGGGAGACCCGGCCTGGCCGCGGCCGTCGCCGGGTTTTCCGGAGGCGTGGGACACGACGTACGCCACTGTGGAGAGGTTGCCGGAGCTGTGTGAGGATCTGAGGAGGAACAAGGGGTGCCGGTTGAGCAACGAGAGCATGGAGGAGGCGTGGTGGATGCTGCAGCTGAGGGGGGTTGTGTGGACGATGAGCGTGAATTGTTTGAATCCGGGGGATGAGCCGATTGCGTCGAGTTTTTGTGAGAATCAGACGTTGGTTTGGATGAGCTGAAGGGGAAAGAGGTATATTGGTGCTGTACCACTTGCATGTTGTTGAAAGATGAAGAATATAGGATGCGAGGACCGCTGTGCCTGCAACCGTCAGAATGGCGGAGCTCATTTTGCGATAGACCCTAGAACTAGAACTAAAAATATTTGTCAGTCCTAGAACTGCAAAGTGAACGGCTCTTTATCCCAGGCCGATTTCGATAAGCCTAAGTAAATGAATCGAGACAACGAGTGCAGTAAAGCTGGAGCAAATCTAGACATGTGTAGTTGTAGGCCACTTAATACCTCACTACCATCCCAAGTATCATCCCCCAAAATGAGAGCCGATAGATGGACAAAGAGAAAGCTGGAAAATGACAAGTCCTACGTTGCAAGTTGCGGAACGCCGACATCTCTACGGAGGAGGCGATCACTTGATAACACCCCATAGACCCCAACAGCAGGTTATAGAAACACACAACTCCCTAACCACTCATAACTGCCCCCTTACCATCACCACAACCCCCCAATCAAACATCATTATACCCCACCACCATTCCCCCCACCCCCTTCCCCGCCACCGCCCAAGCCCACGCCCTCCCGGCCTCTCCCCCAAAAAGCCCCCACGGATGATCACTCCTCCTGCCCACCCCCACCCTCCCCAACCTCTCCGCACAACTCCCCTCCAGCAGCGCCATCCTCTCCCCCTCCCCCTCCAGCGCCAACGCATTCCCGCTCGCCCCGTGACACAGACACGCCTCCTTCTCGATATCCCCGCGCGCCCGCACGCACTCCTCCCCCCTCGCAATCGCCTGCGCGATCCTCGACGCGAGGGAGGGGTAGTGCTCCGCGATCGCGCGCAGGCTGATGAGCACCCCCGGCGCGCCGTGGCAGAACTGCACCAGCCGATCGCCGTTGCTGTCCGCGCTGCTGGTGGGCCAGTTGCCGGAGGGGAGCTGCGCGTCCAGGAGCGCCGCGAGGGGGGGCGCGAGGGCGGCGTAGACGGGGGTAGCGGAGGCCGGGGGGAGCAGGGTGGCGGCGGAGAGGGTGGTTTGGGTGATGATGCCGATGGTGCCGTGGGCGGCGCCGAGGTAGGGGAACCCGCGCCAGGTCCAGGGGTGGGGGGTGGTGAGGATGCGGTGGATTACGGCGCGGGTGGTGGATTGGAGGGTGGTTGTTATTGTGTTGTTGAGGGAGGAGGGGGTTTTGGAGAAGTGGGTGTGTAGGCGGCGGAGGATGTAAAGGAGGCCGGAGAAGCCGTAGAGCCACTCGTTTGAACAGAGAGACGGATCATTTTGGGTGAACTGTGTGGCGGTGGTGCATAGCTCGCCGATTTTGGGACCAGCAGTCAACGGGTCGAGCAGGCAGGAGAGGGTGGTTGAGGAGAGGTAGTTGTTCGCGATGCCGCAGTGGGAGGGGTCGAGGTCTTTGGCTCGAGGGGTGTTATCGAAGTAGCGGCGTGCCCAAGTTTCTAGATCGTATCCTTGGACTTTGAGGTCAGGATAGAGAGGGGAAAGAGAGAGAAAACAGAGACTAATAGAGTCGAGGCCATCGAAGAAGCCTACTGAGCGAATTGGTGAGCCGGGGGGGCAACCCGTTAGAAGTCGGTTTAAGGAGGCAAGGAGCTCTGTCTCAGGATCCATAGGGCCCGTTGTCGAGAAGTGTAGAAGAACGAAGAAACGGGCGCTACTCAGTGTTGTGAACTCTCAGTGATATCGCTTGCAGCGATCGAGCGTCTCTGCATAGATGTTGCTCGATGGGTCCCCGCGAAAATGCCTACTCTTAATGAAGAAATTTGGATTGCGAAAGCCCTAATGTAGACATTTCAAGGAGTTTCCATCTTGTCGGTGTCTTTGTAAGTGGCTGTAAGGCATGCAATACCGAACTAAGTTCCAAGAACCACTGTAAAGGGAGACGCTTCCTTGAGAATGGTTAGATAGACAAAAGTCTGAGTCTCAGAAGGTGTGCTGCATTCAAATATTGGCCAGGCGGGCACCAGTGCCAGTAATCAAATGTGCTACAGATTGTGATCCCGGCTCTAACTGTAAGAAGCCTGACTTATCTTCTACTAGCTTCGACGTTCCCACCTTTCCAATATTTACATTTATTACGATTACCTATTCTACTGCGTCTTAGTATGACGGAGCCAAACCTGACCAGCTCAGGAAGACAAATTACGCCTCCTCCATCCCGTTGCCCTCCCAGTCGGCGCCAGCACCTCTACACCGTGCGTTATCACTTTCTCCTCGACTAAACCGAACCTAAAATCTGTGGCAAGATATGTACATATGCTTTCCCTTGTGGCGGCTCCATATCGAAAATGTAATCCTTAAACCATGGCCCACCACCCCACCAGATCCCGCCCAGCCACACATCCTTGTTGTCACCCATAAATCGCACCATATCCGTCACGGCATGATAGCATAGATCATTGTCCCCTCCCGCAAACTCCCCTATCACGGCCTTCTTTCCGTTCTCTTTCAACCATTGCGTTGCATCTCTCAGGCGCTCTGAGCCGATAATTGGGCTGACGCATTGGTCTGTCTTGCCAGAGCCATCGTCATCGAGGTATTGGTGCATTTCAAAGATGATCTTGTTCTGAGGGTCAGTGAGCTTGATCATATCAGTGTTGAACTGCCGCCATTTCCATGCACCCGTATATGAATTCCCCTCGACGAAGATGTACTGCGTTGTGGCCCCGGCAGCACGGATCCCGTCTATAGCTGCTTGGTTGAGGCGTACGACAAGATCCTCATCCATGTCGTGGTACTCATTGTTTGTGTCGAAGATGACGTGGTCATTGCCATTGAACTTGGTGGCGAGGTTGGTCCAGAAAGTTTGGAAATCCGCAGTGTTAGAGATGACTGCGCCGTTGTATCGGCCATAATTGTGTGGGTCAATGACGGCATAGCCACGCTTGTCGGTGATATGGGTGACGACTGTGCTTAGCATGGCGAGATAGGGTCCTTCTATCGAAGCAGTCATGCTTCCGGGGGCGAGGCGCTCCATCAAGAAGGGAATGCGGAAGATGTTGAGGCCCTGGTTCATCAGAGTGTCGATGGTAGCAGTGCTAGGGAAGTTGTAGTCTTTGTCGTAAACTCCCGGGAGGTTATGCTCGCCAAATTCGGCACCGGATTGATTTACCCCGAACCCTTAAGAAATGTTAGCCGTAGCATGAAACCGGGAAAGAGTCAGGGATGAGAAGCCTACATTGAAAGTTTCTGACGCGTTTGGTGGGATTCTTTTCGACCGGCGCTGCCGAGGTCAGGACTACAGTGGTGGTTACAGCTGTTATGAGCTGTACTAATTTCATATCGAACAGAGCAGGCGTCTAGCCTGGAAAAATTGGTGAAAAACGAGGGACCGAAGGAGTAAAACGGAACTAAACGTGTGTAGGCCAAACAAAAGAAATTGAGACTATGCCTTGCCTTTTAAAATGAAAAAGGCTTGCTTTTGCCAGAGTCAATTTAAGTCCAATGAATACGAACTCCACCTAGTTGTAAGCAAAGCAACAGAATTGAAAACGCAATTGCCTCCACCTAGACATCTACGAAGGGGCTAGCCAAGCGGAATAGTTCGACCTAAGGTCGCCGCTGGAGTTCATACTAGTACTCTTTTGACCTGACGATAGTGTGGTGCAGGGATCGCTATGGTCGTATTGTCTTTGAGCCGACATTTCTCGTTTGGGGCTTTGAAGTAATGGTTGGTGCGGATGGAGATGAAATAAAACGTGCGGTCGAAGGTGGACCCTGTTGGTAGCTTCGGCCAAGAGCTGGAGTGCATGAACAAGGTGTTCCCGGTGCAAAATCAGAACTCCAGACGTTCTGAATGTATCAATATGAGGATCAATCACATTACATGCGTGAAATTTGATGTTGTTGGTCGTGAACGTGTTATGGTGCTATGATATCGCCGGGAGGCCACTTGCGGATAGTCTCTTCAAAGCCTCCGTTGTCGCTCTACCTGCGCCACCCACCACGAGGAAGAGCTGCTTCGGTGTCTCCTATTGGATCAGACGTTGTCTTGAAACTCTTAAACTTTACTATGCTCGGAAAGCAGTCTTTACGAAATTTTGCGCAAGCTAAGAAAGCTCGCTGTATCAAAAGAGGCTAATTATCCTTGAATACGATGGACTACCAGCAAACTATAGCAAACTCAACATAGGCAACCATCTTGTTACATACCTTTCAAGTCCTCTTGCAGTCTGCAAAGCTCGATACCTTTACAAACGTATTTTCAGATTATGGATCCTGAAAAGGAGGCTGTCAGTAGTCGAAGGAGGCTTAATTAGCCTTTAAGGAGAGCACTCGACGGGATACTAAAGATACTTGTATCCCAGATCATGCAAATGCTCAATTCTACACCAAACGACCAGTGATGCTTCGGTAATTATGTACAGAAAAATTTGTTACAGCGCTGTTAACGTGTCAAAGAAACGCTTGCGATAGCCTGGGCTTGCAATGGCCTGGCTATCTCTTCTCCACCAGGATGAAATGCATGGCCAGATACCCTAAGATCAAGAAAACTCCGATAAAGACAGCTAGGCCGATGATATCAGCCCACATCGCAAGAGCATCGAAACCGAATGAACTGAGAATAGATGCGCCAGGAACTTCGATGTCGAGGCCAAACTTGTGGTCGATCAAGGTTAGGTATCGAACCTCATTCACTATCAATGATTCAAAGCCATAGTGGAAAATTGAAAGCTTCAAACTACGTTAGTTTCTAACGATTAGAGAAAATTCGGCGGGAACACTCACCGTCTGCAACCACAAAGCACCCTTTGGTATCTTGTCGTGATTTAGAAGCAAGCCCGCAAAAAGCAGACTGAATAGCATGGTCAGGCTCCCTATTAGGTTTGCGACAGATGCTTCCCTAAAAACAATCCCAATGAAGAGACAGATCGCTGCAGCCGCAAAATTGAAGAGGACCAAGATCAAGATGAATTGGAAGAATTCTGGCCACGCCGGAACGAGACCCACCATCGGATAGACGATCACGCCGAGAATAATCGGCGGAATCAAGCGTAGGGGGACAATGTCGAACACCACCTTGGCAGCAAAATATGTAATGGGATGATAGTATCTATTGGCCCGCTCGCGCATGAACAAGAGCCGCTCAGACTGGAACACTGTCAGAGAAGTTAAAGTGCTGAAGCCGAACAAGGCGAGTATGAAAAAGAATAGACCCAGTCGATTCTGGAAGCCGGCAATATCTTCAGTCAAGCCATAGAACAAGTAGCCTGATAAAACCGCGAGTAAGATTGCGATCGCATAATGTGTGAGCATTAACATTGGATTGCGGTAGAGATTCCGCCACATACGCTGCGACAAAATGATAAACTGCCGCGGGAGACTGACGTGACGGTACGTTCTTTTAATACTTTTAGAGCTACCATTGACAGCATCTTGTTGTCCACCATTCGCGGCAGTCGCGCCGTGAACGGCTGCATTGATTTCGTCGTGAATAGAGCTCGCAACTTCTGAGTTGACATAGCTTGAAACAATGATATCAAGGCCTGTGTCTTGATTCAATGCTGTTGGCAGCAAATGGTCGGGATCTTCCAGAATTTGCGGCGGCACTGCCCCGTGCTGCCTTGAAAGTCTGAGCCAATCCTGATGATTCATACTTTTACCCGAGACATTGTCCTCATCGTCCGTTCGGGGAGTCGGCGGTGTATTGTCATCTGTATTGCTTTTCTTCCGCGTATAAAGCTGACGGTCTTGCTTCTGCTTGAGAGACTGCCTACGTCGGGTTTTAGGGCGTCCTAAAGATTCCTTTGGACTCCCATAATTGGTCGTATCGGCACTGATATTTGATGCGCTCGCAATCGACTTGATCGCTCTCATACTACTAGACGTTGTCTTGAGTCCATCTCTCTGGGTCAGGTCGATAGGTTCTTCTTCCGATATGGGAGACTGAGCGGTACCAGCATGCATGGTCAGATCGACAAGGTAATCAGCAATGTTGAAGCCTGGCGGGCATGAGAATCCAATATGGTCAAAATAGGCTTGGCAAGCGGAGAAGGGACCTGAGTAGACCGTGTTGCCTTTTGCAAGCAACACAAGCTGATCGAACAAGGCGACGATGTTTGAACGGGGTTGATGAATGGTGAAAATCACCGTCCGGTTGTAGGTCTTTGCAAGGGTCACTAAGCATTCCACCACATTAAATGCATTGAAAGCGTCGAGTCCACTTGTTGGCTCATCAAGGAAAAGGATGCTTGGACTGGTGACCAGCTCGCAGGCTATACCGACTCTGCGTTTCTCACCTCCGGATATGCCTCGTCCCCGACCTTCCTCAGATCCTATAATCTGATCTTTTATGTGGTAGATACCGAGCTGTCTCTCCACTTCGTAAGCCCTTTGTTCTTTGGCGTTTCGACCCATGTCACGTGGTAATCTCAGCAACGCGCTCGTTAGAATTGTTTCATGAACAGTCAACGTTGGCAACATTGTGTCTTCTTGATCAACAAAACCGACAACGCTTCGGAAATCATTGTCATCAACAATTTCCCCATTGACGTAGAAGTTACCTTCCGTCACTCCGCGTTTATTCTTTCGAGCAAGTATGTCGAGAAATGTAGTCTTGCCGGCCCCTGAAGCACCCATGATTGCCATTAGCTCTCCGGAATGAGCGACTCCTTGGATGCCAGACAATATCTGCTTGCCATTGAGATTGTAAGAAACATTTTCAAATTGAAGCGATGCCGGTTTATGTTCAGACAAGAGTTTAGCGCCTTCGTCATCAGAGTCGTCTAACCGTATGGCGCCGTATTTTCTATACTCCGCTCTTCGGGCAAGATACCAGCCGACCAATATCAAAGCTACCACTAGCAAGGCGCAGCCAGCTATAACGCCAGCAATGACCGGAGTGTTGATCTCCTTAATCGGTTTCTGATACCCTGGGACGTCCGTTTTGTAAAGGCACTCCCCAGACCGGCATGATAGGGAGATGCTTTTATCGCCGAAGATTTGTTTTATGAGGTCGTTCATAGCCGGCTCCTCAAAATAGCTAGAGTCTGTCAGACTCCCTGGTAGAAGTTGCGACCTAAATGTTGCAGGCCCCTTAATTTCTTCCTTCAAAAAGTCTCCAATGTCGACAGAACCTTCCTCGCCGCAGAGCATTCGTCCTCGAATACATTTGCATTTGATGTTGTCACACTCGTATCTTGTTTCATTGCGATCTTCGTAGTTTGCCCCTGACCAAGAACAAGTGTCGAGGGCGCAATAGAATGATTCTTTTTGGTCCACCCAAAACTGGAAGTTGCAAGTCTCGTCATCGGCGTTGCAAGAAAATGTAGCTTGGGGTTTTTGTTCTTTCAGTTGGTCCAGAATCTTCCGGTTTGTAACATTACACATCTGAAAGTTTTCCTTGACCACTGGACCATGCTTGTAGCAGACCCCACCCTGTCCGTCTGCTTGCGGAGGCATCATTGCGTTGCATGCGAAGTCCTCGGTACACACATTGCAGTTGACACCCTCCCAGCCCTCTTCACAATCACAGTATTTGCCTTCTCTTGGAGCCCTTTGCTTGCCATCTGCTAACGACCCACACACTGGCTGCGAGCAGTCGTCCCCGCCGAAACCTGGTGGACAAGTACATTTTCCATTGTATTGACTGCATTCAGCATACTGAGCACAGGCAAATTCTTCATACTTGCAGTCGAAGCATCTCGGACATTCTGGGCAGCCCGGGGGACGCTCGTCCTGCAAAGAAAATGGCGACTGAATAAGGCTGGAGCTGCTAACGTTTCTGTATGCGCTGACGGTGCATATCGAGGGGATAAGGAGGATTTGAGAGATGGCGAGACTGATTGAGCGCATGGGGACTACTGAGCTGACGGTGGTGACGTGCGAAGGCACCCGGTTGATGCGGAGCTTGAGGATAGAGGAGAGGAAGGAGAGAGCGAGGTACGATGTGAAAGGGTTCAAATGTCCTGTATAGTTATCATGGGGAAGACCTGAGCTTGGGTGGGTCTGGCGAAGACTGCGAGAAATTGCAGCAGGTCATAAGACAGCTTGATAGGGTATGGAGGGTGCATCACGATTGCGGGAAGCTTGAGGTGTGGCGGGGAGATTATTGGAGCTGGAGCCGGAATAGCTTCCCGCCGAGCCTTGGCTGCCCCTTCGCCTGATCCTGCCATGTCTCAACGACTTCGCTAAATTTCACCCCACACAACGCCCGTCTTAAGGCCGTCGACATCGTCACGCCTTTTCTTGACAACGCCAAATACCCAACCTTTCACAATGGATGTCTGCCCATATAAGCCAGTTCTGCCAAAATCTCCCAAAGTGCAACTTGTTCGCATCAATGTTTGGCGAGCCTTGACACCAATATTTGAATATGGTTAAAGTCGAAACTTTTGAGGTGGAGGCTGTATGTATGTCCCCTTTCTCCACCACATGAGCTTACATAGTTTAGTGGATGGATGACCATGAGACGACCGCCAAGTACAATATAGCAGAGACATGTGCCTCGTCTATATCAGTCGACGATTTGGTAGCTCTGTCGTCCGACAAAACCTCGCCGCTTTCTACTTCATTAAAGCTACTGTATGGCGACATTCGAGGCAGTAATGCCACCAGATCTGCACTTGCAGGTCTCTATTCAGCCAAGGCCAGCTCTATGCTGCCAAAGGAAAATATTCTTCTCACTCCTGGGGCAATATCTGCCAATTTTCTGGCCTTCTACACCCTCATCCAACCCGGAGACCATGTTATATGCCACTACCCGACCTACGAACAACTTTACAAAGTACCGACGTCCCTCGGGGCAGAAATATCCCTTTGGCGGGCGAAAGAAGACCAAAAATGGCAGCTGGACATCGAAGAGCTCAGGGCGCTCATCAAACCCACCACTCGGCTTATAATTGTCAATAATCCTAATAACCCTACCGGCTCTGTCATTCCGAAAAGCACACTTGAGAGCCTTATTGAAGTCGCTCGCGAGCACAAGATCACCATCCTCAGTGACGAAGTGTACCGCCCGCTTTTCCATAGCATCAACCCGATGGACGAGGAATTTCCCCCTTCGCTCTTAAATATGGGCTACCCTGATGTCCTAGTTACAGGCTCCATGTCCAAAGCTTATGCTTTGGCAGGCATTCGTGTTGGCTGGATCGCATCAAGAAACCGTGACCTGATTGAAGATCTTGCCTCTAGCCGACACTACACGAATATTTCCGTGTCCCGACTGGATGACCATGTTGCCGGGTTCGCGCTCAAGGAGGCAACCATCCACGGTCTTCTGGGTCGTAACATTCAACTCGCCAAATCAAACCTCGTCATGCTAGAAAACTTTATCGAACGACATCCGTGGGCTTGTGACTGGATAAAACCTGTCGCAGGGACGACGACCTTCGTCAAATTCTCGAAAATGGGAAAACCTGTTGATGATGTTGCGTTTTGCGAAAGATTGCAGGAGAAGACCGGCGTTTTTTTCGTGCCTGGCTGCAAATGCTTCGGCAATGGCGTTGACTTCAAAGGCTATGTGCGTATTGGATTTGTGCAGGAGGAATCTGTGCTAAGAGAAGGATTGGCAGAATTGAAGAAGTTCTTGGAAGATGACTTCGAAAATGTTCCGGTCGTAAAAAAGCAGTGACGTATCCAGGTGGCCTGTCAATCATGGCTCTGAAGCCATCCTCAAGAAGGAGGGCGTCATTGTCTAACCAATACTCAATCAAAACCCTGCTCATCCTGACCTATTGATCTGAATCTTATGTGGTGATCTTAAGACTTGATTGCCGACGTATCTCCTTAAAGCTTTGGGCTGGAAATATATCGCCATGAAGTCACTCACCATCGACCAAGGCTGAAGACTGTCGACTGCCCAATAGCTGGATGTGTGAATATTGGCTTGATGGATTGAATAGCACCCGCAAGCCAATGTCATGGATCATGAGATATACCTGAGAGTCATAGCTCAGAAAACATATGGTCAAGGAGGCCCCTGGAGAGATTCTTTTTATTTCTTTGATTAGGGATCTACCCTAAAACCTAAGGGCTTATTTGATCACAGGACTAAGCTTAGAGACTCTTGAGTTCTTAGACTTATTTGGACTTCCAGAGCAGAACCGACATACTTTAGGTAGGTAGCCACTGATCGCTCACAACAGCCTTATGCGATGCCAAGCCAGCCTGGGCGCATTGTCCCCGCAACCCCAAGAAGGCAAAGTGACTGCCTTCACTTTGCACCCTTGCATCCATCCTTTGCACTAAGCTCCAGGACAGTACACTCAGCTGTAAATGGTTGTTGGTGGCTCACTTTCCATGAAGATGCCTAGCTTCATGTATTTAGTCTCCTCGTCGAAGAATAGGTTTAGGATTCAACATCCTGCCAATCATGGAGTCTCGATTCCTAATGCAATACATCATGATCCGCAACACTTTGGTTTGCGGCTGGAAGAAGGACACAATGACTTTAGACCGCATCACTGGCGAGATGTTGCCAATAGGTAGGGGATAGCTTTGTTCCTATTGGTGTCGAGCCTGTCTTCTCTCTTCGACGTCCTTTACGCGGCTTTTCAAATTGTCCTTTGCGTTGTAATGGAGTGCATTCAATATCTGCAGATTCCTTCCATTGTCATTCGGTTAGGCAACACGGGAAAAGCATAGTTACTAAATCTACGTTCGCCATGCAAGCCGTCAAGAATACCGTCGCCGAGAACCTTGGCGGCAAAGTCGGCGACGTAGCACACCAGCAAGCTTTGGCAGAACACCAGTTCTCTCTCAATGATGTGCCTGACCAAAGTGGCAAGGTGGCGGTCGTCACAGGAGGATCTGAGGGTATAGGTTACGCTGCGAGCTTCACGCTTCTGCGTGCCAACCTCACCAAACTCTTCATGATATCAGTTGATGAGGGTACAAAAGAAGGTGCCATGGACGACATCAAATCCAACCTGGGAGCCGATGTTGCATCGCGGGTTGTCTGGTTCCAGTGCGATATGGCAGACTGGAACAAAGTCGCGCAGGTCGCCAAGGAGATATCACAACATACGGACCGTATTGATATCCTGATCAACAACGCAGCCCGTGGGATCATGACCTATCAATTGACCCCTCTTGGCGTCGATCGCCATATGGCCATCAACCACATAGCCCACGTCATCCTCACCTCGCACCTTCTCCCTATCCTCAAGAAAACTGCTTCCGCCGGCCACACAGTCCGCATCCAGAATCAAGCCTCCAATGCTCACCAAGCAGCGCCCTCATCCACCAGATTCGCCTCCCTAGATGAGCTGAACACCGACCTCGGCGCCAACGGCCAATATGGCCGCAGCAAGCTCGCCAACATCCTCTACTCGCGCTACCTTGCCCGGCACCTCACATCATCGCACCCCAACATCCTCGCCAACGCCACACACCCCGGCTTCGTGGAGACGAAAATGTCCACACAGGACGTTCATGAACCATTCCCAATTGCGGGCTACGCCATGAGCAAGCTGATGGCTCCGATCAAGAAAGACCAATGGATGGGCGCGGTCAGTACGCTGTACGCTGCTACGGTGATCGAGAAGAGTGGAGAGTATATCTGTCCGCCTGCGGTGCCGGAGCCGGGGAATGCGATGAGCCAGGACGAGGCATTGGGGGAGCAATTGATGAAGTTGACGAGGGAGGTGGTGAAGGAGAAGACATATGAGCAGAGTGCGGCCAAGGGATGTCCATTTAAAGATTGTTAATATATTTTGAACAACACAAAAACATTATTATCAAGAATTATATGATCACCTATCTAGCAATGTGGATCAATCAATGAAGCTGCTACCTGAACATACCTTTTCAAAGTGTTCGCTATCTGCGGTATCTTGTTGTAGCAGTCTCCGGAGTAACCTCCCTTTGGACTTGGTAATGGAAAGATTGCTGTAAGCAAACGTGCATCCCCGGCATCAGTATGACTGTCAAAAACTGTTGCTTAAGATCAATACCAAATACCATTACCACAATACTACATCCTTTCAATCAAAACAGCCTCCGCTCTCCGTATATTCACTCCAACCGCGCCCCCTGCCGCAACAACTACCGTCTCATTTCCTCTTTTCCCAACCTCTGCCCCGGACACCGTATCAAAACTCACCCCATCAACAGCAACCCCACTCTTTGCATTACTCCCCGGCGCCGTCATCCTCACCACCCTCACCACCTCCCCCTGCGCCCACCCCGTCTGGACCGTCACATTCCTCACCGGCCTTACCCCCGGACTCACAAACCTCGAATCCGTCGAGCTGATCGTACTCGGATTCGACAACCCCTGGCTCGAATTCCAAACCCCCATATCCAACAACACCACCTTCTCCAACCCCCCACCCCCTCCCTGCCCCTGCACATAAAACGCATACCCCGAAAAATCACTCGCATTCGCATCCGGCAACGCCTTCACCCCCAACACACCCCCTCCCACCCCGTTCCCATCCCCAAGCACCCTCGCCACAAATATGTGACTATAAAAATTCGCCCGCACCCCCGCCGTCAAACTCTGGCCTTGATAACTGTACGCGAGCGGCACCCACGCGCTATACTCACTGCTACTCCCCAGATGAAAAAAAACTTTGCTAATCCCCAAGCTCGCAGACAGGAACACGTAGTCCACGCCCCACAGCGCGGCCGCGAACACGTCGGACACGCCGCTGCGGCCCGAGCAGCTCGCGCTGTTGGTCTCGCCCATGACGAGGGCTGCGCCGGCGGATTCGGCGGCGGCTACGGCGGGGATGTATTGGGATACGTTTGTGTGGAGGACAAGATGGTTAGTGAGGAGGGTGAGGGAGAGGCGGGCGCGGCGGGGGGCGTCGCAGGTGGATTGGGGGTAGAGGTGGACGCTGAAAGTCGGGATGGGGGTGGTGGGGGTGTTAAGGAGGCCGGCGGCGGTGAGGCGCGGGATGGTCATGTCGTCGTTGTCGACGGATTGGTCGGGGACGAGCGGCGGGTCGGCGAAGACGGCGGCTTGGAAGAGCGGGGGGGAGGGGGAAGAGGTGTACCAGGCGGACTGGAGGAGGGAGGTGGAGAGGGCGCGGAATTGGGGAATGTAGTCGGACACGTTCCAGTGGGTGGCGGGGCGGTAGCCGTCGGAGACGTAGTGGTCGACTTCGTTGCCGAGCTCGAGGAGGGTGAGTTGGGGGCCGAGGGTGGAGGCGATGGATTGGGCTTCGGCGAGGGCGTTGGGCCAGGGGCCGGTGCGGTCGGCGAAGTTGAGGGTGTAGGTGAATTTGGTGCCTTTGGGGAAATATTTGGGGAGGGGTGTGTAGTACCCGCTGGAGATGTTGAGGGCTTTGGGGCTGCTGCGGCTGGGGAGAAGCAGGTAGGGCTCAGTCTGATCGGCGTGGAAGTATGTGTAGTCAGAGCTTGAACCTCCGATACGGATCTCGGGAGGAACGCCTATGAGATTCGTGATATAGGTCATGAGACCGGAGGTTAGGTTGCTCGCAATGTAGTCTCCTAGCCATAACGGTTCTATGCTGTACCCGTAAAGATTCGGGCCGACGGATCTTGCATTGGCTGGGCTGGGTATGGATATTGTGGCCTGGCTTAGAATACCTGTAGCCTGTACGATGAGAAATGCGATCGAAAGAGAAAGTTCTGAGACCATGATTGCGTATGGACAATAGGAAGAAAGAGAAATCGCGTTAGAGAAAGCCTACCTTCTTACCTCGAGAAAACAGCCGTCAGCGCCCTTGGCGCGTTCTGTTAGGCTTTGAATAAGGAAGGTGTTGATTCCCGGATAAACATGAAGCGCTGCACAATGACGGCGATTTCGCGATCAGGTACCTCTCATAGTCTTCAGGAAGATCTACTGCCAAGCCAAACAGGGAGGTCAAGCCTGCAGCGATGCGGGGGGGACTTCGGGTAAACAATGCCACGACGAGCCGAGGAAACAATGGGCAACAGATGCAAATAAACCATACTTTCAAGAGCAAATCTTGGGATACTACCTCTAGGAAGGAAACATATTCGGACTTTGCTGATCTTGGCTCTGGATATCAGATGCCACGAAAAGCAGGCTTCCAGCTGCATCGATTAGTCAGATAGCCATCTAGTTGCTATTATGTAGAAGGGTTCTGCTCATGTCCGATAGTGACGGTTTTGAAAATTCTCGGAAGACACAGTGCGGGTTCTCGCAGGCGAGGTTCAGCCATGAGATCATAAACGTTTTGATTTATCTCAAGATCTACCACAATCTTCATTTTGTGTTCTGATGTACTTGCGAGGATTATTTGTCTCATGGGCGAGCTCGCCGAGATATCGAGAGCGGTCTCTCTATATCAAGGAAATGAGCTTGTGAGCATTTCTTCATACTGGTCGGTCCGGCGTGCAAGGTCCTTGACCAGTCTGCAAGCGATATCGCTGTTCTCGGCAAGAAGAGCCCTGAATTTGGCCTGTGCGATCAATGCCGATGCATGGCTAGCCATCTCCTCAATCGCTACTGCCTTGAGAGTATCGAAAAGTTGGGATCTTTTGCGTTGCCAAACTCTTTTGACCCATTGCTCCCACTCTCTTATGACAAGGTCAAGGTCGCTCCTAACAGATCGATCGCCCACTTCGTGCAAGAGCCTTATTAAACGATTTTCCATCGCATTAGATAGCTGCGAGACGCCGTATCGATTGGCTATGTCAAGTAGTTCGAAAATGAAATGCAATGGGAATTCTGGTAGGTCTTCCAAGCCGCCTTGATCGTCGTCTTGCAGCAAGCGTAGGATATACATCATGACGAGTGGGTCCTCACGGTGGAATATGATGCCTAGTGCCTCCCCATCCTTGATATCACGGAGTCAGATGTTTTCAAGCAGCTATTTGTAGCCTGCATCATGCACTTGAAGAGCACTTACAACAAGCCTATGGCTCCCCAATCCGTCTTCGATGATAGCCGTAAAGACCTCACTACAAACCCGTAGATTTTCTCGCCAGAGACGATATTCTGCGCCGTCGCGGGTGGTGGCTATGAGATCATATTCTGGCTTCCCCGTGTTGGCTTGGCTGCTAATCCAAGTCAGTACGATATCCCGTCAAGTCACAGCCGCTAGAGCTTACACTGGCTCGGAAGTCGTGTACGTGATTGTAGGAGGCAAAGGTCGAGTTTCGGCAGCCAATGTCATGGCTTTGAAGCTACTTCGTTTAAGGCCAAAATTGAAGCACGAATACCTGAGGTATTGTTTGTGCGAAAATCGCAGGGTTGAAGAGCTGGTAAAGTATTCGGAAAAACCAAGGAAAACGGTAAGAGAAAACCTGTAGTGAGCGGAAAGTCATGCATCCAAAGCCATTCATAGAGATTCCTTAGGATTCTGAATACCGTTTGTGTGTCTTATATCAGTAATGCTTGACGAATCCTAGTTTCAGATTTCCAAGTTTCAGATATCCAAGAACGTATTGTGTAGGAAAGCTAATGTTGAGATGCAGACAGTGTACGCTTAGGTACGCTTTGAAATGCGCGGTCATCACCTCAGTTGGTGATGACCAGAGCTTCATTTCAAAAGTCTTGCCTCAAAAGAGACGGAGTGTTGCCTGACTGCAAAATCGGAGCCTAGGGAAAAGAGGAAAAAAGAGTTGACTTCTGAAGCCGCAAATCTATCCAAGGTCTTGGCATTAAAAACCCTAAAAATCTGCATCGCCATCACGGTGCTGCTCACTTCCCTCTTTCCATACTCATCCTTAATCCTCCCTTCATAATCTGTTTCCGTTTTTTCTTCCTCTCCATTCACGTCGATCTCATTCCCCCCTCTCATCACCATCGTCACCATAATCCGGGATCGCCGACGGCCCCATCCCAAGGGGACATTTGCGGTCTGGCCAACGACTGGCTCGCCTTTGGTTTGTGCAACGCGGCATTTCGTCGTTCCGCTTACGGAACTCTATCACTCGTATTCGGTCGGAGATGAAGGCTTGGTCCTCTGACCAATCATATCAGGTGCATCTTCCCTCTGTTCATCTTGCCGATCTAAGGCTGGGGGATACGCTTCACCTGATTGGTTGCCAGAAGCAAGCACCCATTTCCAGCCGGATATGAGACATGACTCGGAGCGCGTGATGAGGCGTCAATTGAGGTACGTAAGAGCTACAAGTAGGATTCTGCAGTCATGATTTAGGTGTATAATTGGCCCTTAGTAAAATAAGCTGTACCTTAGAGACACTGTTGTTCGGAACAACGATGTTCTGTCCGGAAAAGATTATAAGGCATGATGGGTCGATCTTACCCAAGAGGGAATTCGGAACGATGGTTTTTTGTCCAAAATTGTTGGGCCCTCGGGCTGAAACTCGACCAAAAGTGACCGGCCTCAGCATCGGCTTTGGGTTGCTCTTATTGGTATTTTATGTCAATTAGCTCATGACTCAGCCAGGCTGCAAGGTTACACACGGCTGAGTCATGTAAGGATGGAGAACCCTCATTCTGAGGCATGGACCCGGACTCTTAGTAAATCTCACAGCTTGAGCGTTTATGGGTTGTTTTGTTGTGTGCTGAAGATTTCCTGTATAGAAGTCATCTGTTTCTCTCTAAAGTTTGGGCTTAAGCAGCCAGAAAGAATGCCTTTTTCCTTACAGGACACCTTAGAAGTAACCCTTTCCAGAAACAGGGCACCTAGCTGAGAAATCACGAGAAAGGTAAGCGCCTGTGCCTACAGAAAAGTCATAAATGCGTTATGATTGGTTTGACTCCACAAAGGCAAGGCTGGAACACATCTCTTGCACAGGCTAAATTGCTTGGCATTTTGCTGTGAGATTATTTGCGCCATGAGGGTGTATTTGTGTTGGTTGAAGACAATGTGTCACACCTAAGGAGGCGGAGTATGCATCGTGCTACATTGGATGGGTGGTACAGCATGCAACAGCTGAAGTGAACAGTGCACAGATGCGACGAGAATTGTATCCTCCTAACTAAAGCGCTCTAAAGGGCTGTCAACAAACTTATGAATCATAGGCAGAGGCACTTCAATGTTCGCACTGGAAGCCAGCGAACTTCCAATCTGAGAGCCTCAGCGATAGTACATCGAAATGACGACGCCTTCGCCAACCCTCCCTGGCACCTTTACCCCTACGGCGCAGGGCTGTTATCGAACTGATGACTTTTGGATATGGGACTATGAGAATCCACAAGACCGTCGTACGGTCCTCGGTGGTCCTTCAAAGACAACAAATTGTCTTCCATCGTCATGGGGCCCGATAGTGACGTATGCCGGTAGCGCATGTCCAATTGACTATACCGCAGCATGCCAGGCGTCAAGTCCACAGCCGGTAGTCACTTGTTGTCCTAGGTGAGCAGCGAGAGCCCAAACTCTCACCGAAATGTGCGGCTGAGCTGATGAAGTCACTGCTGGCCAGGATGGACAACTTTGACTGTGTGCAACTCCAGGTATTGAGTCCTGGAATACATGCTGAGCAGTTTCGCTGCGTTAGCCAGTGGACTAATAACGACACCATCGTGGTCACACAAACTGATTTCGTTCAAAATACACAGGCGGTGGAGACAAGGAACAGACAAACTACTCAGCATCTCCTCGCATTAGCCATTCTATTCGTCAGTCAGGTCAGTTCGGGAACCCCTTTACCATGTACGCTAGCTGCTGATACGTATTGCGATGCAGACAGAAACGAGCTCTATAACACCGGTATCTAGCTCATCCGCCACCAAATCTTCTTCATCCACAGCTGCCCCTTCATCCACATCTGCCCCTCCATCCCCCCCAATCCCCACTCCCAAGACCAAGGGCGGGTCGACGATCAACTCTGTCCAAGCAGTCGGCATCGGTGTCGGTGTGGGCGTAGGGATACCTTTCATAGCATTCCTTGCATGGCTCCTCCTTCGCCGGAAGAAGCCAGCACATAAGGCAGGGCAGCCTCCCCAGCCCGTCGAACTCCCACACCAGGCAGCCACCTTTTCATCAAGACCGACTCATTCCTCAAGGCCAATGGAGTCCAGCCTTTCGTCGAACCCTTACTCTTCGACTGAGCTACGAGGAAATCTCAATCCGCAAGAACTTGCTAGCAGTGACTCCCGTAGGTCATAAACCTGAGCTTAAGGGATCTGGCACGGAAGATGCAGAATATCGGAGGTCTGCGTGAGAATTCTGCTTGGGTTGAGTCCGCGGAGGTGTGAATTGTTGATCCCGAAAGGATCCGCGCTCAATTTGGAGTGAACTCTGTTGCGCTGGGTTAGGGGGGTTGTCTCCTACGCAAAATCAGCACTCTGGAAAGGATCTTCGGTTCTGTCTAGATTTAATCGAATTGATCTGTCTGCCATTAATACAAGCGAATCTTCAAGGAGCCGTTAGACCGTTTTAACCGACCTGAATATGGGTATCAAACTTAAGACCTGTACGTCGCTATACGTGCGCCATTAGTGCAATCATTAAATCATGCTAAAATACAAAAACTTGCTCGCAGAATACTACATTTTGAACCCAACCGATAATACCATGCCATTGCTGGTCCAGTTCGTATGCCTAGTCCACTACACCAGCGTCAACTGGCGCCAACGTCTCCCTTTCCTCCTCCCTTCCTGCCGCTTTAGTCCTTGCACTACCGCCAATACTACTGATAAACTGAGAGCTGTACTGGCAGGCCTGTTGGATCCCTCAACGCTCTTAACTGCGAGCTGTTTACGAGGACTGGATCAGAATTCTAGGATAGGTTCCAAGAAGGGAACGGAACACGTTTTGGGCTACGGTGATTGGCTGATAGGTGATATACGTGCAAACTTTAACCAAGGTTGAGATCTTAGTGATTGGCTAGTCTGTATAGGTCCTATAGAGACTAGTTAAAGCTACTTTGAGGTCTAACGAGGCCTAATTGGAGCTGATCTGGATCTATATGGTTCTATTTTTGGCCTAGTACAACCCCGGCATGGCGCCTCGTTATGAGGAAGCCGAAACGGTGTAGGAACCATAATAATAATAATAATAATACTACTGATAAAGGTGCCATTTCCCATCCCGGAACACGCTCCAAATCCTTCGCAAAACCCGTCCAGACTTTCTGTATCGCCGCACTCATGGCCGTCTACCACGTAGTCGCACTAATTTCTGCCTAATATGAGAACTGCTAATACATTCCAACATCATCGGAGATCTCCGAGCTGGGCGAACGGCTCGCTACGGGATAGCTCCGTGTTTCATATCGCTGCTTACAATACTGGCCTAGGAATACTTTCGACAAGCTCTCGCACCCTCTCTGGAGAGAAGCAGCGTTCCATCTCCCGCCGGATTTCGGCTTCATCTTGGCTGTTTACGTTCATGTCTCGTAAGAGGCCACTTAACTCTGCTCCTTCAGCTGAAGACTAGCTGGCGCCCAAAAGGCCTAAGTTGAAGTTGTCTTCAGTCAAAGACTGAATACACCACAGCACTCTGTCGAAAATTTCATTCTGGTGATATTTTCTAAATTCCATCCAATATTCAAGCAGACTTGAGCACCCATGAAAGGGGATGAGCGTGAAACGACGCCGCCATAATGGGGCACGAATGGACACTTCATGGTCCAAGCTGTTCTCTACGACAGGGGATCGACACGAATTGAACGGTGGTACTATTCATGGGCAGTCATGCGACTGGCCCATCCCCGGGTCTGTTCTCAATTCTCCCGCGGCATTTCCATCACATAATGTATCATATGACGAAAGATTGCGAAGCCATGAAGTATGATCATCCATACGAGAGATCCGCCCTCACAGCGTCCAGGTCAATCCCTCAAATCCTCGTTATGGGGGACAATTCTCAGCCACTGGTCGACCTCGACATTGAATATAAGTAGAGCCGAGCAAGAGAAACGTAGCAATTGCAACCAGGCATGGTCTATATGCTTTAGAAAACCAAGCATGAGGTGGCAGTGAACCTCTGCGCGTGAAGTGGACGAACGGCATGAAGGGAAGATTCTTCGTTATCTTAGGGGTAAATGACTTTTAGGAATCGGTGCACCACGCTCCCTGTGCAGCACGTTTCATTAGCAGATGCTGATGGTGCCTTTTACTCCCTGTTGTTGTATGCCGTCTATGTATTTGTTGAAAACCCCAAACCCAAATTCTGTTAACCTCGTTTCAGAGGTTTTGATTCTACCTGGCCCGGCATTGCTGCTCGCTGCTTTGTTTCTTAGAAGGGACCGATTTTCCTCGTCGAATCCAATCTTCAGGTATTTTTCTTTTTTCTTCCCCTTCCCTTCCAAAGGCCAGGACTCCCAGAAAATGCTGCTCGATGAAGCCAGAGTATTTACCATGTGTCGCGTATCTGAAACTTTCAAACAAAGACTCTTCTTAGGTATATCACTAGCCTCCCTGTGAGGTGACTCCAACCTGGCTTCATGTTGTCTTGGTGTGTTTTTTGTTCCTCTTCAACATGTTTCTAAGCTCCAAATTTCGTTTCTCCAATGTGTAACAACGAATGAGCTGGGACAGAACATCAACGTGCAAAGCAAGCTTTTCGCGACTCGGGAATGTCCGGGACAAGTTTCATCTTGGACAAAAACGATGCACTTCAGTGCAAAGACTTGTCTCGCTCTCAAGTCCGACGTGTCTTCAATTACACTGACGAAAGGGGCAGCAAACCTTACTTATAGCCACCCAACCAGCGACGACAGACAGCAACAATCGTGGACTTCAGACAGTAATTTTTCCTACTTGCTGAACGCTCTTTTCCAAAAGGCCCCCCCCCCAAGACTTTACATTCTCGATTTACAGAATCCAAAAGCTCTCCATTCCAACAAATCCCAACAACTGCCAATCAACATATTTCTTCCCATTATCAGCGAACAAACGCAATTCAGTCTACAACCCAATCGCAGACAAAACCGACGACAAAGTGTCATCCATGTCTACTCCAGACAGAACCTACGACGAACCGTACTTCCCCCACCCACTCGATCACAGCGTCTACCTTTTTCACCTCGACACCAAGCCATCGTTCTTCGTATACCACAAGTATTGCGAGTACGGCAAAGCCATCTATATTAATCCGGCAAAGAGGAGGCTGAAAGTAGAAGAATCCGGAGTTTCCTTGACGAATTGCTATTTGAAGATCGGATACGTGCGGCCGGAGTGGCTTGAAGATTTCGAAAAATTCGCTGCAGAGGAGTATGTGGCGGGAATGGCTTTCTCGGCATGGAAGGACGCGGTGATGTATCGGACAGCGGCAGAGGGGGTCCGTCCCGTGGATTCGGTCGAAGGATGATCTCAGGAGAATGAATTACTAGGGGATAGGTGATGGAAGGGAGCAGGTACCCATGAATCGTCGCTGCTGTTCAGAAAGATCAATGGGTGATGGAGAGATGGGATGAGATGGAAAGGGGGGGGGTAGAAGGAACGTGTTGGTGGTAGAACTTGCTGAAAACAAATAAACCCGAAGAGCGATCTTATTATCGATAATGTAATTGCTATATTCCAATACTCCCCGTACCTGATTATCCAGATCGATCTCGTCTGCTTTGGTCTTCTTTGTTTTGGTTTGTTTCCCCTATTTCCGCCCTCAGATGAACATAACGTGACTACTTCTCGCTACGCAATTGGAATACATGGCGACACTATCGCGTTGTAGCACTCGCGGTAGAAAGTTGCAATGCAACGATAGTAAGGCTCAAACGCTTTCGAAAGTATCAGTTCCAAATTACGATCTTCGTCTCGCTGGAGGAGAGCCCCAAACATTGTGCCCATCATCGTGACAATCTCCGCCCACGCGGGCAACCAGGCCATGTGTTCGAAATCAATCATACAGACATCATAATCTCCAAGGTCATCTGATTCCAGATTGGATTTTGGCCGCACCAGTCTGAAATTGTGGAACGCGTTATCCCCTTGGCGGAGTCGGGGTTCTCCGCCTCGCGCAAAGTTGTTGAGTGTGTCCAAGAAGATCGATGCAAAGAGTTTTTGCCGTGGGGAGAAGTCTTCATCGCCCTTGGGCCAGCGCAAGAGATCCTGCAAAGCACGTATCTCCAAAACATCGGAGAGCTGTTGAAGAAAATCTTTGTAGGAGTCGATGGGTCCCTTGACCTCTTTGGGATCTCGTCCACACACATATTGACAGCCTGCTGGAAACGATTGGTAATGGATACGGCCGTAGTAAGGTGGATCTGGCGCAGGTATTGAACGGAAAAGCTTTATCTGCTCAGCAACCTTACCATATATCTTTTCTTTTGTCTTCATTTCAAGTTCGTCAAAATCATCTTGAAGCATCGTGACGCCGTCTAAGTATTCCATTACAATGTAGTAATAAGTTGGCAGCTGAGATCGATCTAATCTCCGTTTACGTCGTTCTGGAAGTGTTTCCCCTAGAGGATCTGTCCCTCGATCAGAGAATGCCGCAAAGATTTTAGGCGTGCGGACTGCATGTTCTTGAAGGAAAATGAGATTTTCGGCTTCCTGAAATTTGTATTAGCGGAAAATATGTTATATATTTCTGAATTGCTCAATGATGCTGAACTTCTGGTCGGGGTAGGTGTAAATTTACCTGGGCAAGCTTCATGTGTCGAGAGATTTTGACCGCATAGACGTCTTTGACTCGATATACGTGGTTGTGGTTCCAATCGTAGGCGTCGCTGAAAAGATAATCATAATAGTCATCTCTACTGACCTTTTCAACGTCTGCTGCAGTAGGAATATCTGGAAGAGACTTATCTTGGGCGTAATAAGGCCATGGCATCTTTATAACCTCCTCCAGAGATCTCGTGTCTTGAGGATTATATCCCCAAGACTGCGGCTGGAGCTTTTTATATTCGTTGATATCATCGGTACCATAATGTTTTCGCATAACCGTTGATTTGTCTTCCAACATCTTGGTTGAGAGTCAGAAAAGTTGCATCTGAGTCGATTTGGCTAGTCGAGGACGGTCTGCAGAAATATATATCTGATCTTTGCCTTTTAGTCCGCATTCCGGATAATAAAATCTCACCCGGAGTTCACCAAACAAAGGAACCGCAATTGTATTTACTTTTCTTGGTTAGATCCTTTGATGATGTCCGTGGAGTACCACTTCCGCAACCGGTAATTGCTTTTGGTGGAACAATACAAGCCTTTATCACATTGTCTACCTTTACAACCATTCAGAGAAATTTAGGCGATTTCCATCCACAATGTCTCGTCCAATGGCCTCAAAGGAGGGACATCCGATTCACTGAAAATTCCCCGCTTTCCAAGTATCTTCTTCGAGCTTGCCACTTATTGACAACACGAACAAATTCTTTCTGGATCGCTCTCTCCCTTTGAGTTGCTGAACGAGAGCCAAGACACAAAGCAACCAAAAACAGAAATGCTGTCACTCAGCGTGCCAGATGAGCTGTAATCTCGGGAAAGTAGGATAGATGTTGGTGGAGGGAGGTGTTGACAGAATTGGTGATGTCTGTCTTAGACTCTATTTCGGTCACACTCAGACTCTTTCTGCTTGTAGCTCGTTTGAGCGCCGGCATTTATGGGTCTTCATGGATGGAGTGCACAGGCAGCGGAGAGTTCTTTTCGACGTCATGAAAATTAGGAGCGAAAGGCAAAAGCTTAATGTGGTGAAGCCGACATCTAAAGAATAGTTAGTAAGAACCCTCGATAACTGGAGTGACCATTTATGTATGAATGAGGAGGAGCAGGGAAGCAGTAAAAGGTGCGGCTCACACGACGAAGGGCGAGCAGAAGAAAGGCGATATAGGGCGAGTTTGGAGCCAAAGTGCAAAGCTTGGCATGCTCCAATTCAAGGTGATCCTTGTACACAATTTCTCATATTCAACAAGCAACATTTCCGGTTAATGAACGCATACTAAGTATAAATAAAAAAGAACAAAGCTTCCTCATGTTTCACAGTACATATTCAGATGCAATTTTGTAGGGTCGAACTAAATTATACGAAGAGGAGCGGCTTCTCAGATCCACTCTCGCGGATAATAAAAAAATTATACCGTCAAAATAATATCTGGATTTTACATATAAATAATTTTATATATAATCATGTTATTAGTAAGTATTTTTTATTGATTAAAAGCCTGTCCAGGCGAAATGGCAGCCAGATTCAGTGAATTTTGATGCTAGTTTTAGCAGGCTCTCCACCAAGCCGGCCCCACCTCTAGTCGCTACTCAGATTCCTTGAAAGAACTTCGAGGGCCTAGCTGCTTCCCATCCCACCTCACCAAATATCTTTTCCTTATAACGATGCTCATACTGCCCAATCTCGCGTTCGACACATAAATTTGACGAGCAGCCTGACTCCACGATGACCTTCCCACATAGTAAACATGCAACACGTTAGCAGAAAAGGGAAGAGGCGCGCTAGGGGGCTTCCAATTCAGTGACCCACTATGGCCTAAGATAGCTATTCTTTCATCCTAGGTAAATGATTATGACGGCTGGGTTTCACTTGTGCACCTGGGCTCTATGGTGGAAAGCAGTCATAACCGAGCCTGGCTTCAGACACGAGCCGAACCGGGCCATCCGAAGAAACACTCTGTGATTCTACGATCTGGTTGATTGGGGCCTGAAGAAAGGCAGCCTGGTTGTGCCTGCTCTTAGTATGGTTCAATGATTCAAGGGCGAAATAGGGTCCGCTAGAGATATTGAACACTATGGGTGATATCCATGTTATGGATGGTAACTCAACATCCATTTCAATGGTACTGGAGGCAACTGCGTCTAAAGAGCATTGCGAAGTGGGCGATCTTTGGAACCTAGTTAGATCAGGCCTGTCAGCATGTCTGAGTCATGGGGCGCTTTACTCTTGACTTAAAAACATGAAAGACGCCATTTCTGTTAGTCCATACCTATATGTGCTGCGTTTAAAAAGGTCTCGCATAGGCACATGGACTCGCCACAATAGTCAAATGCAGCTAATTAACAACGACTCAAATAACGATAATCAGAGCATTAGACTTTTATATCAGTCCCCCAAAGCAACAATCTCTCTATCCCCGGTTCCAACCTTGCGATGAAGAAGCCCATCACCCTAGCAACTATAAAGTGAGCACCTCAATTTTTAAGCATAAAAAGAAGCCACGTCTTGATGTGTTAAATACATCAGATTCCTTATCAGTAGTCGGGGACCAGTAATACGAAGACCAATTTCAAAGTTCTTTTCTATTATCCAATCTATATGCACGATTTTGTTTGCAAAATAATAGATCAAGCGTCCTATTGAATTTGGCTCACATATGGCTTACAAAATTGCTGATCTGCTTGTAGTCGAAGTAAGCAGTTACAAGAAGAAATCCCTCAAGCTCTCACTCATTCCATCTACTTTGCCCTCCCTCCCTTTCTCAAGGGTAGCTAGTGCTTCCTTGATGGGGACCCGTACCTCCTTCATACCATCAACAGGCAAGTCGAGTAACTCTTCCTGTGTCCGGCCCGATACGTTCCCGTCCCATTTTCTCTGCACCAGCAGCAACCCCGTCTTAGCCACATCGTCTCCATCCACACACATAAAGAACGTCTTATCCAAACCCTCGACAAAACGCTTCTCCTAGCAAAACCAAGGAAATCGTCTCACAGCCTCATCGTAGCTCCATCCGATCCTCTCCAGACCCTGTCCAGGGCGCTTGACCAACTCAGGCGCATACACCAACCGCTCTTCGCCAGGCTTCCGTTTCGCAGCGCCAGGATCAATCGACCGAGTGCCGAAACCGAGCTCCTTGCCGTGCGTGTTGTACTGGAAAACAACGAAGACTGGCTGGGCGCGCACGTCCTCGGACGGCCAGTCGGCATCGCCGTTGGCCAAGATCAGGAAGCGAGTCTGCAGGCCGTCGTGGCAGGAATACGGGATGCGGATGTGATGGGAGGCGGCGAGGGCTAGTTCCTTCCCAACGTGGCGCAAGTCTGTCTTAGATGTGCCTGAGCGGCTCACATCCCACGAGGGTAGTTTGACCATCAGAATGCCGTTTTCAACAGGGTCGGCCGTGTCGATGACGAGGATGTGAGTTTTGTGCAGATATCGGTTCTTTGCGTAGCGCATGGGATGTAGCGTAGTAGCTTGCTGGATAAGCTCTTGGGTGGAGGTCGCGCCCGAGGCAGAGGATGCAGGCGTGAGTTTGGCTTGGACGCGGCAGGCAAAGTCCTCTGGTGACTTGTACTTGAACGCCGGCTCCAAGTCGGCAGTGACTTTGTCTTCAGATAGACTTGAGTGGATGTATATAGGGATGTAGTAGCCCAGGGGATTGTTTTTGATTGGCGGTGGCGGTCCATCATCGTCATCATTATTGTCACCATCATCTCCATTATCAGTATCCTCGCCATCTCCATTATCAGGGTGGAACTCATAACCCTCTTTCTCTTCGGCCCACGAAGAATTCCCGATTTGCAGATTCACTACACTCAAGCCGGCATCAACAGCCTTGATGCGAAACGAGTCAACATTGCAATTAAGCTCGTCGTCATTCAGCGTTACCAGTATGACTCCCTTGCTTCGCCATTCTTTATCGACGGCGGCGATGAAGTATCTGGGCTCAAATGTGTTTTGCCTTCCCAGCTCGAGATGATAGTCAAAGACGGTGCGCAGCGGCTGGCCGACAAAACGCGGCGTCGAGGCGAGACGCACGCTGGTGTTCCGCTCGTTGCCCGTGTCGATGCACCCAGCCTCACACTCGCGCTCGAGGTCTCCCAACTCTGCGTCGGTCAGGTCGACGAGAGCATAGAGAGCTGCTGGATGTAAAGTCATAGGCTCATCGTGGTAACGTGCCATTGATGGTGCTCTAGGGGGTAGGGAAAGATCTGGGCTATCGGACATGATTTCTGTCGATCATTAATTGAGTAGTAACATCAAATCTCGTTATTAATGAAAAAAGCCGCAGAACTCAGGTGAGATAGCTTTGATTCATTTAGAAAGATGTTTGTCTGAGAGAAAAAAAAGGAGGGCTGCAATAAACGCGGGCCGCTGATACTGTAAGTCTTTTCTTGATGGCAGTTAACACAAAGCTATAGCTGCGATACCCGAGTAGGTACTCAACTACAATAACTAGATTTCTATTCCTCCCTATTGTTATATTATTCTAGCTGATTTAGATTCTATTGCTTCTACGTGCGGTTTTGCCGTAAGTTAATAACTACTCGAAAAGGATTTATCGGTACTATATCTTATTATTTTAGGAAAAATATATATCAAAATATAACACATAATAAGAGAACGTACTGCTTTCAATATCTCGTAGCATGAGTTGTATTGGCTAGTATCTCATGCTTAAACGATATACATAGTTTCTTTTCTCATCTCGGGAAGGTCAATGTTCTTGTCCATGTACTCGACCACTCCAATTCTCCGATACACCCTTGGGAACATCTGGACTTCTAGCGGATATCCGGCAAGGTGCTCATCTGGAACGGATGCCAGGATCAATGCACGCTCATGTCCGCCATCTAAGGAGTACCTTAGCCAAAACACTTTTCGGCCAATTAGCTCAAAGCAGCGCTGCACGCTGTCCATATGGAAAGTCTGCGCATTCTCTCCCACATGCAGATCTGCCAGCAATGTTGACTGATACCCGTGATGTAATTCTCCCAGCGTGACTTCTGCAATCTCACCCGAGAGGAACAACCACCCGCTTGTCACCTCACCAAACGGATTTTGACCTTTCAAGGTAACGCCTGAGTTGCGTAGTTCAGTCTCGACAAAATAAAACGAGGTTGATTTCCCGCGATTGAGCCAGGCCACAGCTTGTCCAACGCTGGCCCAGCTCCAGCTCGGTGCAATATAGACTGCGCCATTGTTTCGTTCTGACCCGACGGCTTTCCACAACAGCGAGCGGGGAGCAAATCCTGGCTCCATATTCCTGCGAGATAACATCCTGTCTCTACCCGGTACCATTTGCTGGCTAACCCGGCGAGTGCTGGTAACCAGTCTGATGATCGGGTTATAGATTTCGCTGAATATTCTGAAATGAGGGCACGCCATTCTAGGAGAGGGGTATCTTCTAATGGTGGGCGAGTGACAACGAGTCCTGGAAGTTGAATGCCAATAGGTCCCTTGGCCCCAGGCGGTGGTGAAGAAAGAGCTGGAGGTACGGACTCGTCTTTCTCCCTATCCCAAGAATAAGAAGTTATATAGCGCCGTGATGGGAGTAACCACTCTTCGGTAAAACCTGTCAGAAAACCACATTCGCAGTTCAACGCTGTGATACACTCGTACACAATCTCGTCTTTGGTAAAATGCAGCACCTTTGTACCAAGTAGACGCTCTTGGAAACACCAGGCTCTCTTAAATAGTGGATAACCGGGATATGTTGCGGAATTATCAAGGTGTTTCGTAGAGAGATGAGCCTCTGCACCAGGTCCCCATGTGAATGGAGCATGGTTCAGTCCGTGTCTGGCAAATACCTGGAAAGGAATCTGGTCTTGGTCTATCCCTGTTATGGTAACGTGTGCGGGCCTTGAGGAAAGAAGGCCTCCATCGCCGTCTACAGCAGCAGTAGCGGCAATGACAATTGAAGCGTTGTTGTATACTGTACCCATCTTTTCAGCTTCATTTTCCCAGTCTGTTAAATAATCCTGGATGATGCACAGGGAGTCGATCCATAGATACTGGGTACCCAGACCACGTGTCATAACGATAGCATCTTGGAAAGTCCTAGGCAGCTTTATCCACGGAATATCAAGTTTCCAACTTTCGATGGTGCTTGTTTTGGAGACGAGGTGCTGACTTTTGCCCCAACAATGAGAAAGTGCGACATACGAGCCTGTCAACTCTGACCGCTTGTCGTGGGATTCAATAATACGAATACCGGTCTTATGTTCTTTCCCTGTGTCAATGACTCGCGTTGGTAATGTGCTTCGAGAGTTTGCTGCTAGTTTCTTGCAGAGAGGATGCATGGAAACACATTCATCGTGCCATCGTTTAACTAGTCCGGCCACTTCGGCGACACTTGGATGTGTCATCAGGTGCCGTGTTTGGCCGCCATACCATGACCTGGCGCCATTGCTTGGCTGCTCGAATTTCATCGAAGATCCGATCGTAGGCCAAGGGCAGGGCTGACCTATGGTATGTGCATTGGTATAGGGCCACACTTAGCAAACAAAATACTTACCTGGTAATGTATAAAATTCAAAACGCGCGACTAGCTCACGTGATACTGCCTCTCGCAAGGGACCAAATATATCCATGCTTTCCTCATCCATAATAACACGGTACAGCCAAACACGGAATATGTCTCCTCTACAGAAAACAAAATCCACCTCATTATCCGCGCTTTCTTTCCATGATTCTCCGTTACTTAATCTCATGATTCCTGTGGTCAGGATACTACAAGATGGACAGCCGTATTCGGCTTGCTTTACCATCTCGTGGAACAATGCTGTAAACTGCCACGAGGTATAATCTATGCGTGAACTACCTGCCCAGACTGGTATAGGGTCGCTATCATCGTAGAGACCCTCGCATCTCGCCTGTTGCACATTCTCGCTTCCGGTTCCATGGTTGTGTATGCGGATGTCTGGGCGTGGCAGAATGCTATGGGTAGTACCAGGTGAGAGGTTACAGCAAATTGAACAAAAAGACAAGTCCTTTCGAAGGTTTGTATTATATTCATTGGTGAGATCGACTGGATAAGGTTGTCTGTGGATGATGATATCGGGGGAAGACATAATGATAGCCACATATAGGATGAAGGGATGGAGGTAAGTAATCAGGCTGAACGCCCATCTTTCTGGCGATAAGAACCTTCGAAGACTTGTATCGTAATGCTCTTTACCATATATTTCAACCTTTTGTAAAATTCTTACGGCTTGAGCATTTTAGGTCAAGCGTGGTCAGCAAGTGTGAGACCAATTTCCGCCCCATCCTCAAGAATTGTCTCTCAGGCAGTCAGATCTTGTGACAACCATTTTGCAACGGACTGTACGTTTTAGAAATGCTGCATAGAAGGAGAACGGAGAGGAACACCTCCCGGTCGGGGGTGTGACTCACCCTTGCCTAACTGAGAATCGCGCAAGCTACAGGCGGCGTCACCCTAACTAGGCCCAGAAGCGGGGAGAGGTCAATGCAGATTTTTGGTTTCTTGGCCAATGTCTGTGGATGCCCGTGTAGCTCCAGCGTCGAGAGTGGCAATTTCCGGTGTCAGGCAGCATATCTCTCTAGCTCTTTGTGATCGGATGAAATCTTCAGCCCCCGCCCCGCATGAAAGCACATTTTACGAGAAGAATCTCCTTCCCACAACTCTATACAGACACCGTCGCAATAATGGCCACAAACGACTTGTACAAAAAGCTACCTCTGACATTACACGCTCAAGAGATACGGCTGATCAAGCTTCAGCCCAGTACCGACCCTGGGCCTATCGGGTGCGACTTATGTGTCTTCAATCTAGCCAAGTGCCCACCATATGTCGCATTGTCTTACACCTGGGGACCAGATGAGACATTTGCATAGATACTTGTCGCCGGGATTCTGGTTCCTATCCGTAGGAGTTTATGGATGTTTCTGGATCAGATGCGTAGAATCGGCAAACATAATTACTTCTGGATCGATGCGATATGTATAGATCAGTCTAATATTCAGGAGCGAAATCACCAGGTTCAATTGATCCGGAGCATCTATAATGAAGCGCAGTTTGTGTTGGTGTGGCTTGGCGAGGAAGACAACCGATCCGACCTTGCAATGAGGCTCCTAAGTCATGCTACTCCTAGATCCCCATTCTCGTTGAGACGGTTCGAAACAGACGCTCTCCTAGCATTATGAAGCAAGAATTACTGACGAAGGGTGTGGATTGTACAAGAGATAATGTCTGCCACGGCCCTTGTCTTTTACTGCGGCGGTAACAGCTGCGACTGGCAACAGTTTGCTGCTTATTTCAAGACATCGACAGACCTTGAATCCCGGAAAATAATTGGAAACTATCCACCTGGCAAGGGCATCCTACACAGTTCTGCTGGAGCAATAGTAAGAACAAAACTCGGTCGGTATGGCAGAACATTTTCGTTGGTCACTTTGCTTTCAATCTTCTGTGACATGGAAAGCACTGATGTCCGAGACAAAGTGTGTGGCCTAGTTGGGCTAGCATCAGATAACCATGGAGTCGAAGTCGATTACTCAATTGAGCCCGGAGATCTCTTCGACAGAGTACTAGCCAAAGCTTGGACATCGAAGGACTTGAAGACGTTCAACCAGCGATGGCAGTTTGCCCAAATGCTATGGCAAACGTTACAAGTGGATCGTCCGATCAGTGTCAAAGATTCGTCTGGTTATGAAATTCTCATAGGCATTGAGCCGTCGGCGAGCAACCTTGGAGTAGCCTCTACCCAATGCCTAGACTTTCAACATGTCAATCCTACCCCTTTCCAGGAGCAGACGCCCCCCTTCGCACTTGGTTACCCTTCAGCCTCCTTCGTTCGCTATCCATCGTCACGCTATTCCAATAGTACCCCTCCGCTGAGTCGAAGCAACTCTGACATTTCAATTGAAACATCCCAAGTCTCTTGGCTTGGTGATTCTGACCCGCATGCTGTGAATCAACAGCATCATTTCGCTCCCTTCACAACACAAAACCATGCTTGGGAAGCTGGGCAAGGCTATCAACCTGATAGATTGTTTCAAACCGGGTCCAAAAGTACTCATCATCAAACTGTTCGCCACGCCTCTCTTCTCGGTCATGATCAAATGTTCTCCAAACCCGATCATATCTCCTCGAGACAGCTCACTGCATCCAGTTCCTTCAATCCTCAATCTACTAGACAATACGTGTACGACTTAGATTCCAATAACAATTCCGAGGCCGACAGCATCAAGCCTACAGATAGACGCACTCTAAGATACTTGGCGCGGAATTCTATAACTTTCCCTGGCTCTCAAGATCACGAGAATCAATCTACAGTCGGTTATTACGATCCGTACTTCTATACACAAGTGCTGAAAGGTAAGACTACCAGAGATGCTCGGCACAGATTCCCGTAGCATCAGCAGACAGCTCCTAGCGCGCAGAATTCAGACGTTCTGAGAATGAGTAACACGGAGTCTCAGCTTAGAGTTGCAAGCAGTAACTATCGAGGCCAGCAGTCCGTCAATCTTGGAATACACGGTAGACGGCCTAATTACAAACTCGTAGGGGATAATCATGAAGACGGGGAGTCGGATGATGATGCGGGGCTTGCTAGAGCACTTCATCGAGCAAAATTGACGACAGTAAGATCAGCAGAGACTGATGATTATTATAACTATCGCCATTTTTGATATAGTATGATGAAATTCATTTTCTTCGATCTCTGCGATATGCAAATTGATTTCCTTGACATCGCCTTGCATCTCATAGCCTGCGAAAAGAAACGAGCCTTGTCTGGCTAGTTTTTTTGATCGCGGCCCCTACCGAGATATATTATGGTAGAGCTTGGAATAGAGGTAGAAATCTACGCTGTATGAGCCTTGGCAACATATTAGGAGAAAAAGGGTGTATGCTTTTAGGGTCACGTAGTTCGCTATCACGTCGACTTACAGGGTATAGAGAATTTCTTGAAACATAACTAACATGATCATCAGAACGTGGGGTTGTGACCTGAAACGACCATTTGCTCTCGAGAGAGCCTAACAGGTTTGTTTTAAACTTTATGCTAAGGCCATTGACGACGAGGTTAATTATGTAGTCTTCCAGGGTGAACCTTGACGGTGACGATAAGGAGGTTAGTTAAGGTGCAGGTCAATGACGGGAGGTCCTTATGCAGAGTCTAGGGACTGGTGTCGGAGAAGATGGTGTGAAAGAGGAGAGATTAGTCTAACAATTAAGGCCGTGGTCCAGTGTGATCCAGAGAGGAGGAATGAAGGTTGGGGGCGAGACTGTGGCACTAGTTAACGATGAGCCTCAGGTAGGCGTCGCGCGACGCAGCTGACCGATTCCTGAAACAGGGTGAAAGAGAGGCAATTTTTGCTGTCTTGGCTAGAGATCGCGTAATTCATATTATCTGCCGCTCTTACTCTCCTGCTATTAATATCATTATTTTGCTCGTGAGACGCCTTACAACTGTATCGGCTCCCTTTCCTCGCCTTGCCTGTCTCCTGTTCGAGGCAATACTAAGCATATTTATTGATTTTGAAGCCATCTCTCTTCAACTAGCTCGCTTCCTAAAAGCCAATCCTATGGCTGCGCGCGCGAACATGGACCTTTTTCTGACCTTCACATGTAGGAGAAATTTCGTAGGAAAAGCACCCAGAGCCGAGCTGTATTAGTACATCTGCCTCCATCTTTCTACATGAAGTCTAAGAACATCATTTGCTGGTCTGAATGCACAATGACATAGGTGTTGTGGTGTTCCTAACACCACAACCGCCGCTAACATTGTCCCTCCCGTGTTTGCCCATGGGGTAAATTGAAGCGAAAAAAGCAATATACATGCATCTATTCTGCGGGGTAGATAAATATACAAACCCTGCTCTCTTGTCCAATCTAGCTATCGTCCCTCTCTTATCCATCTTGTGTTACAAACGAAACGAAGTCCCTTACAAAATCTGTCTTCAATATGAAGCTCGCGATACTCCTTGCTCTGACCGCGGCAGTCTCTGCCCTCCCTTACCCGAACCCAGAAATTGATGAATTGCACGTGAGAGCGCCACCAGAGCCGGTACCTATTGACCTTGCCTGGGTCTTCCCATCTCTCGTTGGATTACACCAGCTCACATGACTCAGGATGACCAGATATACAAAAAATCACTTCCCGAACCAGACGATGGTTTGTACAAAAAGTCTCCCCCAGAACCTGTCCGTTTGACCTTATCCAAATTATCATATCACCACAGAGCCAACTTTCTTACACCTTACAGGATGATCAGATATACAAGAAATCGCTCCCCGAACCGGACGACGGCCTCTATAAGAAGTCTTCCCCGGCGCCTGACGATGGCTTGTATAAGAAATCTGCTCCACAGCCGGTGCGTTCCGTTCGACCCTTCCAGTATCACTGGGTATTGTAACGACTAGTTAATGTTGTATAGGATGACGGCCTGTACAAATGAGATGCTCACTCGATGGATTATCCCCTTGAGGAGCAGGATGACTCTTAGTAGGGCGATGGTGTGTACGGCCAGCGAGGGAGAGTAGTTGGACACAACGTTTGCAATTGGTTTGCGGGACTGCTTGTTTATAATCCCTCATCGAAAAGTATCACGTATTGCACATACCGCAAAACCTTTGCATTACTCAATCTTACATAACACTTCTATATGTCTCATTTTCTCCCTAGCACTTGCAAAGCTACATCTAACCTCTCATTCTACCCCAATATACACGTCGCGCCTCTTCCCTCCACAAGCCAGCCCGAGTCCGTCCACCTTTTTCGCGCCTCCAGATTCCAGCGGTCCCCTCACAAGAACGAACCATAAACAAATCAGCATCTTCAAACACCCCAACATTTCCAGCTCTACCACCAGATTCCCCTACTCTTTACACTTCTAACTCCCACCACTTACACATGCTATACTCCCTCTCTCAGCTCAACTCGCCTCACCATCCCAAACCCAACCCAACCCAGTCGTAACTTGCGAAATATCTACCCAGCTTCATTCTGCAAATCATCAACAAACCACCTCACAACGTCCCAACAAGCTCCCAAACCAAGATATGCCCCCATCAAACCTACTTGCGCGACACCAAGCGAGCCGTATATCCAGCGTGCCCCACCCCGTCCCATAGCCCCCGAAGCGATTGCTCAGTTCGCGCATAGCACTTCTCTATATTTCTCACCTTACAACCTTACTGCCTACTTATGACCTCTTTGTTAAAATTCAATTCGGTTCCTAAGCATCGACCCCGTGACTAAAGATCGCATTTCGCCCTTAAGATCAAGGTTCAGAAGAAAGGCTCTAATATTAGAGATAACTCTGTCAACGAAAACAGGACATCGTGGAGATCACGCGAAGTCGCTGCAATTAAGCGACATAGCTTTTAACGAACGACATGTGAGACAAGATCTGACCCGAAATTGCACCGCCAGCGCGGCACAAATTGATCCGTGCTGATACTCCTTCCCATCTGGAGCCATCCTAAATACATTAGATTACCACCATCTGACTACTCGTCTTCGCATTGCTCAGCCTAGCTCCCTCGCTTATCTTGACCATATCCTCGAATTTTCTCTTGGTCTCCTCAATCCCGCTTTCGCGGATCTTCTATTCTGACTCGCGCTTTTCATCCATGGTCGAAACCCAGTGATCAATGACGGGACCAGATTGGCGGTTTTTGTGAGGCTGTGCGTCATTTTTAGCTACTGGGAATTCGTTCCAGGAGTCCAATTTCTGGTTATTGTTGATACGATGTTCATCGCTGCTAATTATCTCAGTCTCTCTATCATTGTCGCCATTGCTGTCTCTGACTTGGACCGGGTCGTCAACATCGACATTGCGCTTCAGAAAATTCGAGAACTTATTCAGGAAGACTGGAGGTTGAACGTAGGCCTCTGGGAGGTGGGACCGGACATTGTTGGAATCTTCATGCTGAATTGAGGCATTTTTCAAAGGAGAGGCAGTGGTACCAAGGATCGAGCAGCAGAGAAGAGAAAGGATGAGGGGAAGTTGGATCAGAGTTGAAGTCATTTTAGGTTGGTTTCTTTGTAAGACGAAATCGAGGATAAAGATGAAATAGGACGACAGGGAGGAAGACGTGAACGATTAAAGAGAAAGAGGTGTTTTATAACCCTCTTCATCTTCCTCACCCCCAAACGAGAATATTTGGAATTGTACGAATCGTGAGATAAAGTATCCTTTGTTTGCTTCCATGACGTCTCTCCCTTGCGTCAGTGACGCACGTCGCCGAGCATCGATAGAAGCATAGTTCCAATGGCCCTATCTTGGGGATCGTGGCAGGGTTTTCAGCCACAGATGTGACTGGCACAGAAGAATTCTGAACACGTAAGGATTGATAGAATATCAGTGGGTTAAGTGCAGCACTACAAAGCCGACTGTTCGACGATCTTCTCGGTAGCAAATATTCAAAATCTCATCAAGCCATAGAATTTGTCTAGACAGGCGCTTTTGTTCGGTTGTCTCGAATTTTGAAATCCTGAGAGGCGCAGGGCCAAATGAGCTGGTTGGATTATGGTTGCCGCTCACCGACGACTACTTGAATATAGACGGGAGGAGGCTTGAGGTCGGGATGGCATCCTCGGTTTGTCTGTGCAACAGTATGCAGGCTAGAGCCTGGATTTGGGTAATAACGTCATGTTATTAAATTCTTCCAAGTTGGGATGTTTGCCTCTAGTGTGTAATACAGCATCACCGCTGGAAAGCACCTAACCGAACATGGATTCCAAATTTTGGCCGGAGAAATGATCTACCGACATCCAGCTGTCTCTCCGTCTTTCTTGCTGTCTCGCCACTAACAAGGTGGCTACCTACGAAATAGCTCCAGTCTCACGATTGAATCCGCCTTCGAAGGTGGTCCTTCGGCTAAGAAATTATATCCTGAAAACCATTTGCGAGCCGCCCGCGGTCCTAGAATCACAAATCTCAAGATTCTTCGGCGGCGAATACCCCGGATATATCATCTTCACCTCATATTATGTTGATTGTAAATGCGGAGAAAGGAGAGATCCTCGTGAGAGGGCCACCAGATGCGGTGGTGTGTGACGCAGCTTTAACAGTCTTGGTATCGCGCTAAAATTAATCGTTAAGATCGAGGTGTTTCCGGATAAACGTTGAAGTTTTATGACTTTAAAGATTTTTAGGTGTGCATTCGGTATGCCTGTGTACGGTGCAGGGAATGACGTTAGGTATGGTAGCACGATCTCGAGGCTGCGCCCGACTTCGACAGACTTCGCCTGACCTTATCAATGAACCAATTATTCTTTGTCTCTAGCCGCCACGTTTATTTCAGCTGCTCAGCCTGATCATGCCCTCTATCCGGTATCCTAAAGGACCGAGTCTTCTACTCTCCGCTTGCGCATTCCGTCATCTTCGTTGTCGCATTAATTGATTCATCTGCTGATCGCCGGTATTATGGCACCAACAGTGACGGCGAACTCGTCCTCTCCCAGCATCACTGGCGCGCAGGTGGCAAGTGACTCGACCGACTTCGTCAACACCATAGGCACAGCTATAGGGCCACTTCTCACATTGTTTGGGGAACAGGCCACTAAGCAGTTTCTCTCGATGTCTATGGGATGGGAAGACAACATTCTGCTCGCCACGGGTCCGATTGGCATTCTCACCTGTACGGTCAGTGCCATCCGCATCGGGGGTTATCGGAAGCTCCAAGCATTTATCGGACGGTATGTCCACGGTTATACCGTATAGCTATGCGTTACTTACCTGCCTCTAGGGCTCGAGAAAGCCGAGCCGCTGCAGAACAAGAGTTTCTGTCGTCGACTTCTCAGGAAACCTGCGAGCTTTGGAGTGGCCGTGAAATCGTTCGTTTGCCTGGAAAACCCAGTGAACATGGTATGAAACAACTCGTAATAGTGGGAAGAACCACCGCGCCAGGTACAGACAAGTCTGCAGACGAGTCGGAATTCCACTATTCCGATGTTTTAGACCTTGCAAAAGCCAAAGAATACCTCAAGGTTGATCCGAATGATAAGGAGTTTGAGAAATATGCTATGGACGCCCCGAATCTTGCACTCAATGTCCGAGATGCCATCATCAGTGCAAAAGAGTTAAGGATTTGGGCAATGGTCGGGATCCTACTCCAAATGTTCACTCTATTATATCCTGGCTTGGCAACTTACTACTCTCCTTGGAAATGGCAGCAAAAAGGTGTTGCTATACCGAAATACGCATACGGTAGCTTTCTCGCTGGCAGTATTGCTATCATAATTGGCATGTTCCTCTGTGGCCACGTCGTTGAAGGCTCAACAAGAGAATTTACATGTACGCTCAAGAAGAACAGCACGACTGCGCTCGGAGTACAACAAGTTCTGTGTTTGCAGATGGCTTCCACCGTTGGCTCTCAGCGCTTTCCGTCATACGCGATTCTTAACAGCTCTAAGGACAAGCGTATCCGTGTTTCTCGTCTAAATGATACCGAAGAGTATTTCGAGTAAGTGACCGTACCTTCGGTTGGACTGTGGTATACTTGCTGTCAATACTCATGCGGACCAGGGTGCTGTCTACATTTGGTGCATTCCTCGCTTTCTCGGGCTTCATAGTTCAGTTTGTGGGCTTAAGTGCTCTGCACTGGTCTGCAACAATACTTGTGCTTGGAGTAAGTCTCATTATGACGGCCCTGAGAGCATGGGTCCGGAGAGGTCTGGCGAGCGACCCTACGGCCATTTCGATTCCGGAGAATTTCGAACTTGTCTGGCTCGCACTACGTATGGTAGAGAATGATTGGCAAGACTTTTTGCCATCAGAGAAACACGGCATACTGTCACCAGAAGCTGGTGGACAAAAATCACGGCACCCTCTATCCCGATTATTAGCCCGCGATAAGACTTTGGTGCCTGAGCCTCGACCTCTTGATCCTTGGCGAGACTGCTGGTGGGGCGTTTTAACGGGTAACCTCGAACAACGTGGCACATATATGTCATGCGGTTTTGCTAAGAACTACTTTCAGCAACTGAATCAGCATTCTAATACAAAATTTGTACTTGGATTCACGCCTTCTAACCTTACAGCGCAGAGTCCTTGCTTTAAAGCCATCGTAGATTTAGTCTCAATTTCTCCAAACATACCTCTCGGGGGTTATATTAAGGTTGCCTCGCGACTGGCAGCCGCTATAGTAGAGGTTACAAAGATTCTTTCTTCGGATGGTTTGGTTCGTTGGAAGCAGGACCAAGCTCCTTGGATCGGCAATCACTGGCAGATCGACGTGCAGAAGAAGTTAGGAGCAAAAACCCCGTGGTTTGTTCGTATAAATGAAGGCGAGGCAACACTGATCCAGGAACTTACTGCAGGCCTTTCACTCTGGGTATATTCCTTGGTTTGTGCGAATAACTTACTGGATGTCGCGGAGGAAGGCTTATCCTCCCTGAGCCTCCAAAGTATAGCTTCAGGGGAATCCCATGACTTTCTACGGATCATAGCCAATACAGGATTCATCAGCGTGAAAGATTTAAAAGACTGGTCTCCGAGAGGATTCACGACCGTACACAGCTACAATGGCGAACATCATGTGAGCTCGAATGGTTCGTGGACAAGGGATGGCGCAGCTTGGCCAGTGTTTGGACTGTACCATTCTGCTGCGTTTAAGTAAGAAGGTATTCCTAAGTTATCGACTGTAATTGCTAAGTGGTACCACAGAAAGCATGAGGATTATATCGATACGGGTCGTACCAGCACTAATTTTCAATTTATAAGCGAGCAGCCAAAAGCCCAAGAGAATGAAGACATTATATGGAACTACAGAGGCAAGAGGCCAATCGAAGAGGAGTGTGCTCGAGAGATTTTCTCATTGTTCATGCTTTCTATTTGTGTGAGCGTGGAACGTGTTGAAGGCAGAACGGAGCGGCGGCCTTCTGGCAGAATTTCAAACACAGTATTCGAAGCTTTGGCTCAGGCGACCGTCGACACTAAATTTCTGCCCTACCCCACCGAGGCTTTGCTGTTCATTATCCCAGCCTTCGCCCGATTTAGTCTGCTCCCGTCCGAGGAAAGAAGACAGCGGAGATTCTAGTGAGACAGACGATCTGGAGTCGCAAGATCTGCTGACATAAAACAAACTATAAAGTTATGATCCTGCGATATAGGTGCGGACGTTCGCGCTAGTCAAGAGTGATCAGCTCGGGCGGCTATCTCGCATCAAATAAGCGCCACTTGCGGCCATACAGCTGATGCTGACTTCTAAAAGCGGCTATCGGTCTCTGAGGCCTGGATAGAGGGCCTTTCTGAGGTTTAAGTGATATGGGCTCGACGGTGGCCCTGTGGTTGAATGAGGCTTTTTGCGCTAAAAGGACATGGGCTTCGCAAATAATGCGAACGGCGGCAACACCTCTGCAATTTTTCATATTGGAGGGATCACGGTACCTCAGGAGCAGCTTAAGCAAATATTCCAGGTAGAACATCGCAAAATTCGAGACGGGTGGATGCTCTCCATGGTTTTGAAGCCGAAATGCCTCTGATTCTGTGCGCCACGGGTAGAAATTCATTACACCTGGAAATCTGTCCCCTTGCTCATTGTGCGTACCCGATAAGCGTCTCTCTTATTAAATTGCTCGCTGTGCCATTGCTCGTGCTGCTACCCTCACTCGTTGTAGCCTTTTCAACAGGAGTGCCCGCGGAGCCATACCGCCAGCTGAACGCCGAGCTGTAAATCGCTCTCGAAATCGCCTGTCCGATTCCGCCACAGCAGACTTGCTCAAGTCATTTCTAACGTGGAGTCTAGACCGAAACAGACTTGCACTGAAAAGCTTGTTATATCTAGGGCAGGGCTCTTTCCCTTCGGAAATCTTGAACTAAAGACAAATCTAATTTGTAGCTTGGGAGCAAAGAAGATGAAGGTGAGCTTCATTTTTGAATCCGTTAATAAGAGCACAACATAACGGGAGTATCGGCAATACTTCTCGCTAACATGTGCGTTGCTTTTCAACGTGAGGCATGTATTCATAGCGCGGCAGAAGTAGCAAAATACACAGGCTCTTTCTTGTTTTCACTTTGATGAGTGCTGCCTCCGTAACAGGCAACCTACTTCCACATTAGGCGAGCAACTACGTCGGACACCTCATCTTGACCTTTACGGACGCTTCTCCCAAAGTCTAATTCGTTTTTTGGAATGGGGATACAGCGTTGAGCTATTCCTTCCTAAACGAAGGGAAAAATAAGTGCTCACATCGACGGTTGGAACCAAAGGTGAGAGACGCGTTCTTGGCATAAATACCACCAGAGAACAGTGTTATATGCTCGCTACAGGCAAGTTTGACAGCAGAGAGTCTTGAGTGTGGAGCTATTTATGACTACAGTTAGCTCTGAGTCTCATCCCCTGCAGATCTTAATATCAACGCCTCGCACTTCTCATGGGATAAATTAAATCAGATGGAGAGTCAAGGCATAGACCCGTATGGAGTTCGTCTGATCCAAGTAAGCGGTCCAGAACCGCCTACTCTCTACAAGTCTCCTTCAAACCCCAATCTTCACCCCAGCCCCAAAACAATCCAACACCGACCTCTCCCACCCCAGCGTCGGCAGAACCACCCTCCAATACCGTGATCCAACCAGACATTCTACATCTTCCGCTCATCCCGCCACCACAGTACCCCCGACACCTCCCACACCGGCACTGCTTCTCAACCCACGACCTCCCCACCCTCAGCGTGCCGCAGGAACTCCACCGGTCGACCTTGAATTCCGGACCCTCGACAGCACCGGCAAATCGCCTGCGCACTTTCTAAAGAATGAAAAATAGTCAAGCAAAATCCACTCAAAGCACACCCATACACGGTCCGTTTGGGGAGCCGGGCCGTGTGCAACGGGATACGTGACCACGCCATCCCTACGAGTTTTGGCGGATAACGTGACGCCTGGTCCGTAGCGTTTGTTGTTGGATGATTGTACATACGCAGTGTGGGCCATACCATGCTGGGCAAGCAATACTCAGGCATTTCGCCGATCGAGGTTTACGTGGACTCGTTCGCCGGGGCTGGATGCGTGGCTAGGCTTTCTGATGTCGGGTAATGGGTGAGCGTTCTTCTTGGTTCTAAGAGATGGGTGCGATTGGTGTTAGTATTAGTGAATGATTTAAATTGAACAGTAAGAGAAGGTGAGTAGCTGGTGCACCGCACGCGAGGATGGGTGGGCGTAAGGCGGCATCACCCTGGCGCTTGAAGAGGGTGAACCTCAGCGCTGTATTTGTAAGATCGTGGCTTCATTGCTGGACACTCAACGGTTGCTGCTGGTTTCCCTGATCGAGGGCGCTGATGAATGTCGGTGCCGGATGAGCTTGGGGTGGAACAGCAGTGGCTAGAAACTAGTACCCTCTCTACTGTTGATAGGTACTTGACTGTTTCTTAAGTAACAACTATTTTAGTAATTCGTAGATATTCATAATACATTACAAGACCGCATCCCGTTTGTAGTCATTCCCACTCATTCATTCAATCTCAATCCCCTCCTCCCTCAAACCCCCCGTCGCAACCCGTCCAAACACCCCCTCCGCATCCTCCCCATACCCCTCCTCCCAAAACATCCCAGAGCACCCCCTCCCCTCCCTCATAGCCCTCACCACCTCCCCATCCATAACATCATCGATGTAGCACGGCCCAACGAGCACAAACCGCGCCCCCCTCGGTCTCAAGACGAACGGCATCTTGGCCCCGCCGAGGATCGCAAGCACTTCGCCGTCGTCGGACGCGGAGGGACCGAGGCCGAGATGGCCGTTGGAGGTGAGGAAGATGCGCCGGCCGCGGCATACTGTGGTGGCGACGCGGAGAAATCCCTGTGGTCTAACGGTTTTATAGGTGAAGCGCGCATGATTTCGTGTTGAATTGAGGTTTCCGGTGTTTATTGAGGTGGCTTGTTCACTTCCTCTCGAAGTCGCATTGTCAGTCTCGGGTGAGCCTTTCTCGTTCTCTTCGAGTGGAGAGGTCATCACACGATCATGTGAAACGATTTTGTCTGCGTCTAGTGATATACGCAATTCGGGAGGCAGTTTCGGCACCGTGAGTCTTTACAGATGGGTTGAATGGCTTTGTCATTGTAGTACGATCTGGCTCATGGCTGTCGATATTAAAGCCTTACAATCATCAACCTTGGTTCTTGGATTGATGATTAATATAACAAATTTCTTACTTTGATATAAGGCTCAACGTGCTTGTTCTCAGACTCCCACAGTTTTAGTCGTCTCTTGCCGCCAGTCGATCATAGTTTCCAGTTTTAAACGCCGTTTCGTAAACCTCGATATTGGTCATTAATCCAGCTATGCTTGTCTTGAATCCACAATATCAGTGTAATCCTCTGCGTTTTCTCTCGCTCGTTGAAACAGGCTGGCTGTCTGTTTCAGGCTGTTCTCTACAGGCCGCGCTACATCATCGGTAACGACTGAATCTTTCTGAATAATTCAGTTATAGCCTGGGCCCATCTCGAGAAGCGTAGCCGCAGAACGTCCAGCTCTGTCTGATAGTGTTGTGGTGCGTAGGGTTAGCTGAATATAATAAAGGACAACCGCAACGAACGAACAACAGCAAGAACACATCATAGCAAACAGAACATATGGAACACATCTCAAATCAACAAGTGTGTCATTGTCTATGTGATGGCTAGTCGTCCACGAAGGACATGTATAGAACTACTCTACTAACCCTATTTGGCAGAGTTGCCTTGCTAGACGTGACCGGAAACCCCATGACAATACGAAAGTCACCCTCTAGGGCTTAACTTATACGGATGTAGTCGAAATAGTCAACGCAGTCGGTGAAGAGACTAGCAAAGCTGACAGCTCTAATGACTAGGCCGGCGGCTTCCGCCATACAGAGATCTTGAAAATAACATAATGTTGTAGGAAAAGGTGTTCCAAATACGAGATTTCCGAGGACGAGCACGTATGCCAAGACGAGTAAAAGGTACTCCGAACTCACTTCCCAACCGGGACTGGGTGAGCGCCGCTCTACGCTCACCAGTTGGTACCCTGGTCGCGCGAGCTGTGGTGAGCGCTCACGCTTGGTCATGGTCGAATCAGCGCCTGCTGCTTAGGTTCATCTGATTGGGGGCCGCAACGGGGACTATGGCTTCCCCAGCTCTATCCTGGCCCAGGACCGATTGTAACAGCAGCGTAAACTATCGCCCTTCAATTAAACTACTGCTTGTAAAGACTGTCCTAACGTTAAACACTTATTACCGCCCATTTCACCACACGATGATGGAAGATGGAACACGGGTCTATCGTCCCTTGCCGCTGTGTCCCTCTTAACTGTACCCCTTTCTTAGGTGATGCTAGCCGTCCGGGCCACTAGCTTATACGCGACGAAACACCTCTCAACGGTATCCTCTTGACTCGACCTTAAGCCGTACCCATAAGCTTGACTTTCTACATGGGCGATGACTTCTCCAATCTTGCTTACTGATTGGCGCTGATGATTACGTCAATGGGAAGCTCCACGTCAGCTTCGGTATACCAGTCCATGGCGATCATATTGAGATAGGGCTGCGCTTGAATGACTTTCCGGGCAGTGCTGTTCAATTTCCTCGACGCTCGTTGCAGGATCTTGACGTTGTTCTTGTCAGCATTGTAGCAATTCAAAAGAATGCAACCGGCAGACTCGTTAATGCCAGGAGTCATTGTCAGCCAGTGCCCGTAGAGACCTGACCCTGGGCTGACACCCTGCTTGGACGGATACACTGTGTCACCGTTCACGTTGAGGATCGAGTGTGGATATTTGCAGTCATCCGGGTCGATCCATAGAACTTTGGAAGAACCTGCGGTAATTGTGGAAAGGGCAAGGGAGCCCAAATTCTGGAAGTTAAAATGGTGGTCAGGGGCAGCGCCCACAGGCATCCAAAGCCACTGGCTGAGCTTGTCTTTCACCATTTGCGCCACTTTTGCTGCGTGCGTCGCTTTGTCAGGTTTGTCGAACGTACCGGCGTTATGTGATATTTGGAAGATCGCGAACTCGGTGGCTTTGCTGTTCGCGCTGAGAAAGTTCTTGATCTGGTCGAGGACAACTGACAAGGACGGACATCGTAGTCCGTGGTGGAAGTAGTAGTCTCCAACACGCTCATCGTAGTAGATGCGGAGGTCGAAGAAGCGGACGCCATCTTCAAGCTGTTTCTGGATGGTTCTAGATGCATCGTGCGTTTGACTAATGAAGGAAACCTGTTCCATGAGCCAGGTATATGCTCTCTGGCCTATGTAGTATTTCTGAGACTTGAAATCATGCTTCGCAGGAGCCGAATCTGGGGAGACGTTGTTCAGAAAGGCGAAGTCGTACAGCACGGTGGACAGAAGGAGTTCTGGTGCATAAGCAGCACTGTCGTGGGTACCAGGTATTTTGAGCTGTGACAGTGTCTTTGCTTGAATGTGAGCATTCGACATCCAGGATCTATGATCAACAGTACTTGTCGCCGGCTTGGTATGTTCTTCAAGATTATACCTCTCCAGCACGCCTAGATCCGCGCCGTTGGGTATCAAAGCCTTGATCTTGTCATTCAATGCCCTGACAATGTCATTGTTCATGTTGGTATTGACAACGCCAGGCACGTAATAAGATACAGGTCCAGACAAAGGGATGCCATCGATGTCATTTACTGCGCATTGTAGGCGAGTGACTTTGATTTTCAGCTTTTCTTCCCTGTTAATGGTGTCGATGGAGACACTGAGCATTAGTTGTAGGCCGCTGAATCCTACATCAAATGGCAACTTAAAGGATCCTGTAACTCGCCCAGAGTACTTGAGCACGATATTTGCGGTCCAGGGAGTCTTCTTTCCCTGCTTCGACACAGCGGCGTAGGTGCATTCAAGTTTGTTTATGATGACGTCCCAGATTTTAAGCTCGGCACCTTTCACGTCAAGTGTGATATTTTGAGACTTAATGAAATCTGTCAATGCTTCGAGGTTGGCATCGACAACACTGTTGATCACGTTTCGCATTTTGCCCTGACTAGCAAGAATCCAGAAGAAGAAATCCCATCCCTTCGCGTTGCCAGGATCGGTGGGAGCACATATAACTTCGGACTGACCTCCAGACGAGCTTTTTCTATACACACCGGTCACGAAGTGAATCCGGCCCAGATTCACGCCAACCGCATTATTGAGCCATTGTAGGTCAATCGAGGACTGGTTGGGTGACTCATCAGCTTGTATTCCGGCAGGAGGATCTGGCTTCGCAACACCAGCAGCAACGACCAGAGGTGTGGCTAGATCGTTCTTAAGGTAATGGGAAGTAGCGTTGATACTGATATTGCGAGGTCCGTCATTGAGGACTTGAACCTGAGCTGAAGTCACCATTTTGGGTTGATATGAACACTTGAGATCCGTAGGCTACAAGAGAGAGATAGAATCGACCACGAGATATACATCCTTGGTCAATCCGATCTAGCAGGTTCCAGGCAGCATGATTGGCAAGAGGTTACTGTTCTTGCCCACCACATCAGACAGGCCGACAGCCATCCGGTTGTGCACGAGTCAGGTTGGCGACGTCCATCATTCGGCCACCGGGAAACTCCTTGTTGTTAGTCGTCCCAGCGGGACACGGTGTAGCATTGTGCAGGAGCTGAGGTTTTGGGCTGGCTGGTAGCTAACGATCTTTGGTGACCGTCTCGGTAACCTTTGCATGGTCTAGACGTTCGAATGACTCGAAATCAAAAATTCTGTCCGGCGTGGCGTAGCTGAAAAGGTGGAACTCCTAGCCAGGCTTGTGTCGAGTAGTGTAGTCTACCTTGTAATTGGCAGACATTTGCCGTGAGTCTTCTACTGAGTGTTGGATTACTTAAGGTGTGTAGGGTTATCAGTCAGAGGCGGAGGAATGGAGTGGTAGCTGGCAATGGAAGCCAATCTAGAAAGGAGAGAAGAGCAGTGAGCGATATGGGGGCAAGGTCAGATGCAAAATCCAGCCTCTAAGCTACATCAATGTTCTTGTATTCGTCTAAGATCGCCGGACCCAAAGCGTGAAAACACCACAGATCAAGGCCAGAATCTAGCGAAAGAACTTGAATTGACTAGTGGACTTGACTGAGGAGCGAGCACAAACTTGATGATCAGCTAATGACTATTTACGGCGTACGCCTTAGTCTAGATATTCACTTGAGTCACAGTGTAGACAGGCCGTTGACCACCATTGCATGAGACCTCGAACTTGATGCTGACAGCATTGTCATCAATGTCCACGCCCGTGTACTCCTGTTTTGAGCTGATCTTGTTCCCGTTCTCTTGAGCTTTGTCATACGCGTCCTTACAGGTGATTGATTCAACAACTGCCGACTTGTAGGCGCCGTTCCATGGCGCTGTCCAACCCTATTAAATTAGTAGGTTGTATCGTGGACCAAGCCAGTACTCACAAAGGACAAATTCACTTCTATACCGCTCTGTAGCTGCAAGTCGAAGCCGTTTGCTCCCGTAGCACCAGTGAGGATCGAACCGTCCTTGTTGACAACAGTGAACTGACCAATGGACCAAGCATCCACATCGCTTGGGTTGGTTTCGAATTTCCCGCTATCGAAATATACGCCGGACCTAGTCGCAAGCTTGAACTGTGTGCAGTTGATCACGATGCCTTGAAGCCATCGAGATTTGTTCTTGGTAGCTTTGCTAGGCTCCGGGCGCGATTGTTTGGCCGCCTAGATGATATCAGTTGAGTGGCGTCTCTGGAGTGCGGTTTACTTCTACCTGTTCGACCTTTTTGGAGAGGTCGGCAGACTTCAGAAGTATCGCGTTAATCTCAACCATGTTTGAGCTCGCTAAGTCGTGATTCTCTGTAAGGTTCGGGTGAGTAAATCAACAACTGGGTGGGAAACAATTTCCAACAGTGGAAGTTTGGAACTATTTATGCACGGTTCCTTAGTATATCCCGTTTTCTGGACGGTCAAGCTGTCGTGCTCGCTTCCTTTCATTATGCAGAGCTTTGTGGTTCAGACGTACGTCGCTCATCCTAAGCTCAGGAGTTTGAGCTGAACTTTCATGCCGAGTCCAATCACGAAGTAAAATGCAGCACGAGGTGGATAAATTATCATGGCTTAGCTGAATAGTCGGCCAATGTCAGTGCTGGTTGGCTGAAGGATTGATGCTTCGGAGTGGACAATGCGTCGTTGATGTACTGTCCGACCGCATTTGGACGATATCACCAAGACTCAAACGCCACATCAGCGACCGGGCCGGTGGGTCAAGTGGATATGGTATAGTTTTCCGCGTAAATGTCTCAGCAGATGGATCGAGAGGCGTCTGCACAGCATCCAAGCTTCGCTCACGCCCAGGTAGATTTGTATTGGCTGTTCAAGCGAAGAAGCGGAATGCAGGCGACTCGTGGCTGACTGAAAACCACCCCTCCTTTCAAATCGCGACACATTGCAGGAAACTCAGTATTGACACAGATCGTCACGCTGGCTATCATCACGGGAAGGTTGAGATCAGCAATCAGCCAGCCACCAACATCGCCAGTGGACACACCACACCGATCGGTCCAGACTGTGAGAATGGGCTCTCGCAGCTAGTCATGGCAAACAAGGTTCCTTGTTCAGGAGATGTCCCAATACGGACGGCGCTTACTTCGCCATGCGATTTGTCGATTGATCAAACAAATCTTTCGCAATCTCTGTTGAACATTCCTCCTGTCATCACTGAGTCGAGAGTCTTGCTACAATACCACGTCGAAGACACTGCATCAAGATGAAGCTGTCGGTAATACTCGCAAACCTCATTCGGCTTTCGCCATCACTGGCTACTGCAAGCACATGGGATGACTCATCTCAAGCGTCTCATGAGTCAATGCAAGTGACGCTCCAGCCCGCAACTTCTAATCCTGTTGAAGTTGGGCTCCAGAGAAGCAATAATTTGGGTAAACCGAGCTTCAGGCCAGCTTTTGAATCACCTGAGCATGTGAGTGTGATCCATTGCAACTGCGGCTGCAAACTGATTCCATCACAGGCTTCGATCGGTGATCGGCTGATTTTGAACTTCCCAAACTCACAAATCCGTGGTGCTGATTTTGGTTATAACGTGAAAACCACTCGTCTATCATTTGGAGATGTCGTAGCTCTGGCAGCTGATTACTTCTATCATTGGAAGGTTGGATCATGCTATCCCTCCATCAGCGATAATTGGGATCGAAATCCATCACGAAGCCGTGAGATTGCAGCAGATAATGTCGACCTACTGCGGACTGACTGGGAGGGGTTTCTTAACAATGTCTTGAAGGGAATTCACGAACAGGGAAATAGAGCCAGTGACGCGGCGGGGAAGGGCAAGGACGTTGCGCAAGTTTATAAGGATCTTGCAAGCGAATATGACAACTATTTCACTCTGAGCATGAAAGGTGGTTATATAGTCATCGCTCTATGCAACCCTGATCACTTTGGCAAGGATGCTGAGCGCGCTTACAGCTCGGTCCACGATGTTGCTCTCGCCTTGACGAAAGAAGCAGCCAGAACACAGAATCAAACGATGCTGAAGGAGGCATATTTTACTGAAGCATACGCCCAGCACTATCTCACAGACATGTTTGCCGCCGGCCATCTCCGGCCGCCTCGACGTGTACTGCACAGCGGCTCAATTGACGTCAGTTGGATGCCGGGCGACCGGTGCACTCAGAAGCAGCACGACGAGGATGGTGCGAACGGTCTCTGGGTCACAAATAAGGAAGGCCAGTCTTGGTCATGCTATGGCGACAAGCAGCTTGCACAGGGTCGTTCAGCTAAGAACCGCCAAATGGTGAGGTCTGCTTGTCAAGCAAGTGTTGACGAGATCTGGGACACGTTTCGAACAGGGAACAAGCCAGAATCTGACAGCTTCAAAGCCTTGCGAGTGACTCCCTTGCCTGAGTTGACGTTTGGTCCTACAAATTCTGTGCCATTGTTCCAAATTAGTCCTGATGACAAGGATATATTGCTCTACAGGGCAAACGTTGACGCTCGCCAAAACTCTAAAACCCTAAAGAAACTCGGTCTCAAACAAACCAATGACGCATTTTTAGCACTTCGGAAGGAGATCGAAGCAGCGGGTGCAGCCATCAATATGTACGTGTTCACCAAAGCGTTCACGTCAGATCAGGGATTTCTTCATCTTGGAGCTTTCGACGTCACAGACGCCAAGTCTCAGACCGTAAAAGTCGTCGCAAATTTGTACGGTCAGGTCGATGCTGGGGATGAGGGACAAAACTGGGGTATGACAGCTCAAGGAATTTTAGAGCTGCAAAAGCCCCCCAAGAAGCTTAGCTGGAACAGCGTGAAGCGTATTGGTCCTAGTGTTGACATTTTCTCCCTCATCGGCACACAGGCTGAGGGCAACGGCAAGTACAGTGCCGTCCATCTCGGTCTATCGGTTAAACAAAATCCCAAAGGGCAAGCAAGCATTACACAGGTGTGGTCAGAGCAGGTCATGTCTGCAAGTCGCAGCGATGGCTGCACGGAAGTCATCTATGGTAACTTTGATCGGGCCGTCACCCACAACACCATGGTCAAATATTTTGCAGACGATGGCGGCACCTCCGCGCTCGAGTTTTGGAAGCTGGATGTCAAGAATGGTGCGCCTCCCAGCAAGTATTCGGTTGAAGTTCCGACTCTAAAGCTCAACTTCCTCCTTGCCCACAAGCTGGCTTCGTCTGATCCCCACGACACAGTAGTTGCTCTTGCTGGGGGCGCCCTGTCCACCAAGCCCTCGACATGGTATTTCACCCACGCTGTAAACGGCACCCTCATGACAAGTACCGTCGTGGAGCCCAACAGGGTTCGCTCACAAGCACTCCTGTCCCATCCCAATGGCTATCTTGTTCGGCTCTCCTATGGAGCGACCTTCCCGATCCAGCAGACTATTCAAATCGAAACTGTCACGCCAAATCGTGCGGAAAATGGTGCCGTCACCATTGCAGCGTCGCAGAAACAACAATACGGCATTACATGGCACGGCCTGATTGAAAACGACTACCTGCTCTGGTTCCTGCACGATGTGAACGGCGATGGCGTGCTCGATCTAGTTGCTTATTGCAGTGATGCAAGCAACGTCTTCATCGATGTAGTGGTATTCCCAGGCCTGAAGGATGGTACATTTGGGAAACCAGTGGTAAGTCCTATTGCGGTTGACCGCAACATTGGCCGGCTCTTCACGGCCGGGTTCATGACCCCACTCTACACCTCGCAAGCCAGCTACACGTATCCTGGAACTGGCGGCAAAAAAACGACGGGAGCAGTCATGTCGTTCTTCGATAATTACGGAATCATTGGAGCCAGGATTGTGGCGCCCGTGGGAGGAGGCAATTATGCATATAGGCTTGCTGGACAGGATGGGGCGATAGCTGGGCAGCGGGTATTGACTATTGGATCAAGACCGGCGAAGTGGATGGAGGGCACGACTGCAGCACAGCCGGTAGGCATCGTTGCCTTTTGAGATCATTGCAAGAGCATGAGGTGAGAGATGTCTGCTTCGTTTGATAGTTATCGAACATTAGTATCGACGTCTGGAAAGGCTGAATGCAGTCCGTACGGAGTAAAAGGTGGATCAGTATTTGTCTCAAAGAAGTCTTTGTTTTCTGAGCACAAGTCTGCCGCGGGATAGCTACCTAGATAGACACGCTCATCGCGTTGAATCCTGAAGAGCCTGGGCACAAATAGCTTTGAGTAAGCCTGCGGACGCATCGAAGGAGTCTCCAAGAGACCACGGGCATAGAAGACTTGCCCCCGGTAGTCCCCATCTCGGGACCCAAGAGTAAGGTCCAGCTTGATGACTGAAGCCTCCATCTCGGTCGTGGCCCGTGGTTTGAATCCCTGCGTCCAGAAGCAGACCAAGTGGGTCCCGGCTTGGGTCTGCTTTATTCAGCATTTTTTCGCTAGAGAGATGCAAATTTCGTCAAATGTCATGTTGTAGTCGACTAGAATCAAAGGGGTATGGTCCTCTGCGGACGGAACCATGGGATGGTGGTCAATCGTTTGAAGACCGAGGAGAGCAAAGATCACGTCCTTCTCTTCACTCTTTTTGAAGGCTGCTGTCAGGCGTAGCAATTGCAGAAACGAGATTCGAAGGGGGTACTGTAGATTATGAGCGGTAAGTTGCCCAAGTCTAAAAACAAGATATGCATTATAAATATTCGACAGCTGAAACTTTTGGACAATGTCGTCGTATGATGTTCTCATGATAGCGGATGCCACTCCAATCCATTTCCAGTCAATGCGGAAATTGTGGTAGAGAACGTCGACCCGTCGGGATAGCGCTACCTCTTGTATGACCCATTTGCGACCGAACCACGAAGATCGAAATAGACAGTCAAGTGGATGCTTGGCAGCATCAATGTTCGCATATGATGGTAGCTAGTTGAAGTCTCGTCGACCACGTTCCGAGTTCTCACTTGTCCAAGGACACGATGCTCTAGAGCCGTCAGAGCAGGATCCAGGGTCTAGCGAAAAATACTCTGCGGTGCCCCAACCACCACTGTTTTCACTGACAATGTGGCAAATTGTACTCATTGCAATTTCGGGGTCGTGAGATGTCGATGTGTTGTCGATGGTGTCTGCCGCCGAGGGTGTTCGAGCCATTCCTAGCCAAACGATGGTTCGGTAGGCTTGAATATAAATTTGTGACACAGCCTGAGTCTGTTCGCTTCTTTCCTTTAAATTCTTCTGATCAATACAGATGGCATCGATCCACAATGTTCTGACATGTAATGGATCTCTGATGCGAGTCAGGGCGAGCGCAAGGCTTGTTTAAACCCCTAAAGCATTTCCATTGCAAAGCACCTCTAGAGCTTGTCCCTCATCACGCCGCTACGGTTCTGATATGAGTTAGAATCTCTATTCAATAACAAGCTGGACGGTAATCTACCAGCTGTGATATTATTCTCGCCTTCGCCTTCATGCCACGCATAAGAGAGACTTTCATACCTCTTGCGCATTTCGCTTCTGCGAAAAGCCTTGAGAAAGCACGACAATGGCGTCGAAAAGTCCCGACCGGGTTCCAGAAAGAGCAGTCGAAACCACGAGTCATCGGGCAGAGGCTCATATAACGCACAACTAGAATTTAAGGAGAGCAATCCCACGTCCACTTTCGGAAAGTACCATTCAAATTTCAACAGATGAGGAGCTGGCAATTTTGGAACTGCCGCTGTGTCGCGTCCGGCACCACCTACGGTAGAAGAGAAGGTCCTGACTAGACGGAGGCAAGAATTTGCCAAGGTCAGCCTTGCCGCCTATAAAGTCCAGAGGCTCAGTGTCAGAAGTACACTTACAATCTCTACTATCAGTCAACACTTTCCTTTGCGAGTCGACGCGATAAAATGAAACTTGGCCACCAATGACACCCAAGTTCTGCCATCCCAACTCTGCTTCTGGGGTACGGTCGCTTTCAGCACTAGTCTTCGTACCAGACAATTAAAATTCATGCCATTTCTGCAAGGAACAATTAGCGCTAGCTCAAGCCAGTGCCCGCTTAATTGAGGGCTGGGCGTGTCGATGGAGAATAAAGGTGCTACTAGGAATATATCAAAAAGAACCGCACTTTCCTGTAAGAAGGAAGACGGCTTCACCTTTCTAGCTTTGAAAGTCCAAGGTTCTTCGTCTAAGTCACTCATTATTAGAATTGTCGTAGTCTCCTAGCATCTAATACTTTAAAAACAAAGTGCCTCCTCATCAGTGATAAGAAGTGCTGTGAGGAATAAGTCGTCGGTCACAGTTTGGTCAATGAGAAGGACCGAGAGGAGTTTATCTGAGTACTTCCGTCACATAATAATGCCTCTTTCGAAAGACAGAAGAGTTCCTCTGATGTCGTCCTCAACTCGAGGACAGCGGGCTGTCCAAAACCTCTCTTCCAAAGCCTTGCAGCCTACGGCTTTCCCCAGGACAAGCATCGAATAAGGACGAGATGCATGCGCAAGTAGTTCAGGCTAAAGAGCCATTGGGGAAGCCTTGCTGGGAGCCTTTCCAGGTTCCTGTAACGGTATTCGCTTAGGTTCGGCGAAGCCGTAGGTTTGAACACTGTCTACCAGAATAGGATTAGCGCCCTGGGCTCAGCAAGGCTGCCATGCCATGTGTCTGCGCAGGGCCGAAGGGGCCTGGACAGCTTACTCTGCAGGGTGCGCGTGTTAGTAAGATGTTTGCAAGCCATGCAGGTGCACCCTGACTGCTGGCGCAAGGCTGTGTGCATATCGAAATGTCCGATGATTGATAAAACGCGCATTGTCTGAAACGCGCAGGTCCGAGCCTGATCCGACTTCCACCGGCGGAAGGCCAGCGGGGAAATGCATGCTAGATACAGTGCTTGCAGTGTTCCGCATAGCGCTGCCTCTTCTGTGACCAAAAAGCTACACAAAATTACGGGCTGGATAGACAAATTCCTACTCCTTTGAGCCGCTTCTGACAATGGCTGAGAGCGAATATGGCCGCTCAATTGAAGACCAGCTGAAAGAACTGCTGAGGCCAGAGGTACTTCTCAAAGTGCACAGCATTCGCTTCCCATGGCCCAAGACCTCCAAACTCAGCTGGCAACATGTTATGGATACTTTGTGCAAAGATATACCTGAGATAGATCAAGCCTTGTACGGCTTTTTGTTCCCTGTCTGGCAGGCGATGAGCGAGATGCCGCTCAGCGAACTGCTCAAGATTGACCTACACCGGCTTTTACTTGACTGTGAGGGGCCAACTTATCCAGAACAGTGTACTGCGTTGGTATGGCTTCTAGATCAGACTAGGATGTTCTTTAGAAGCACAGATATCCGCTACACAAATTGTTCCTTTGATCCTCTCGCTGAAAAGACAGCAGCAAGTATGTTCGATGACCAAGGTGGAGGTACCGGTGTTCCGTCCGAGAAATCGCCGCCCTCAAAAGAGACGTGGCTTGCACGAGGCTGGAGCTTCGACCACTATGTTGCTAGGATGGACTGGATATGGGCTGCGCTTGAACATTCGGAGCTATACATGTCGAACTATTGGGCACTGAACAGAGGATTTCTCCTCCGTTTCCGAGCGGAGGTTGAGCAGTACTCGGGCAAGAAGGACCCTCACGCTCAGACTCAGGCAGAAGACGAGAAGAATCTAGAGCTTCTTAGCGAACTTTGCAAGAGCGACGCGCCATCAAGGGATAAGCTCGGAAGAGATTTGGACATAGTCGATTATGTCTTTCCAATGCTGCGGATGAAGACTGCGCATCATCCAATCGCTGACCATTTTGGCCGTTATCCATACAACAACGATCAGATGGGAAGAGACTTTACTGAGGCCGAGATTGAGTGGATAGCAAACGGGAGGGCAAATCAGAGGGTGCCTGAGCCGCTGAGAGGTATGATCAGAAAGGATGTTGATGAAGGAACGTGGACACCCTTACAGGGAAATCCGATATTTGAGCGAAGTAAAGGTTCGTGAAGAATGAAGGGGCTGAAGAGGCTGAACAGGCTGAAGGGAAACAGTGAAGCTGGTTCTTGTTCTCCCCACTGGTGGCTGTCTCCAGGCTCCACCTATTTCATCAGGGGAATAGAAGCCTTTATCTCGGATTGCAGGAAGAGGAATCTTGAGCATTTTGAATCTAATAGCAAACTGTGACTGATCCGCTCGTAAGCACGCTGCAGGTTGACAGAGCCTGTGCAGTTATTGCTAATGATGTGTAAGGATATGCAGCTGCAGGGGAATCTCGACCATGTGCAAAAAGCGAAGATTGGAGATTTGGAGAAGATCCGGCCCTCTCCTCATGCAGGTAAGCCCAACCCTGCATCAGGCACGCCCCAAATCAGATTCACATGCTCCCAAAAATTGCCCTCCAGGTGCAAAATATTTGCCCAATCACCCCCGGCGCACCCCTGATCGGCGCACACCCCATCCAAGCCTCCGGGCTCGCGCGGCGCCTGCAGGGATTCAGCTCCTGGGGGCTATGCACCAAGCCAACGGGACCTGACGTATGTCGTAAGGGAGCAGGGACCGGACACTATTTCACGCAGCGCCCGAATGCTTGGCTTTTGATGACGAGGATCGTTGCTTTGGGCCGCCATTTGTGGGGTTCAGCTTGTACCAGGGTCTGGCAGATACGGCGGATACGATAGGTACAATAGAGGACAATGGCGAAATGGACGGAGAGATTTCCATCGCCGATTTGATGCACAGTGCCAGAACAGGATTGCTTTGCCGATGAGGGATGGGGATTGTTAAAGATGTGAAACAGGATGTGAGATTGTCCAGTGCTAAGAATGGTAACAAACATTGTGCAACAATGACTTGCGTCAATCCTCTTGCCTCATCAGCCCGGTGAAACGACATGCATCGCAGTCTATCAGCTGTCTAGATACCCTTACTCCGTAGCCCTACCCTGCCCAATGCCCTGCCCAATTCCCAAGGGGTATAATGAAACGTAGCCCGAAATTTCAAGTTCTTTACTCCTAACCCAGTCCGATTCATTGCTCGCGTGCGCACGTGCAAAATGGTGTTACAATAGTTTGAACTTCCCCAACACCATGGCATAAAATTCGAAGGAATTTTTTTTGTATTATATTTTGAGAATAGAAGACGTATAGGCCATAGATAGAATCGAATCCGTCGAGCCGGCGGGTAGGGCCATGTAAAGCCAGAAATTGTGGATGCTCTCTGGCTGCCGGCGAGGTTGGCAGAGATTATTTCCAGCGTCCGCCATCGATGTTCGCCGGACGCTTGGGGTCATCGGAAGCTCTTCCGGTATTATGGACGACTACCTTCCGGTCGTTGCTGCGACGACGGTAGTGTTCATCTGTGGGAATTATGAATCAGTATGATTGTCAAGCAAGAGGTAGGGTTCGGAAAGCGAACCTCGTCCGTCTCGTTTGGAAGAGTAGTATCGCTCGCCGCTGTCACGGCTGTTGTGGCTGGAGACAGAATCTTGGTAGTAGTGTTTGGTAGGCATATTGTCCTGTTGTTGTTCTTTGCTCTTGCCTTTCTCTTGCTGGGTATTTTCAACCTTGTGAGATATCGTGCCGGAGGATGGTTTTGTTTCTTTCTTTGACGGTGCCACGCTCGAGACCCTTATAGGGGAGAGATATTCGAAGGTGTGGCAGCGAGGTAAGCGGTGATGGGCAGGAGGTAGGTGGCGTAGTAGTGCTCTGTATTAAGAATTATGGTGGGGGCGGAACGTCGTCGAGGGCAGGCAGACGGTCAGCGTGGTTCCTAGAGGAAGGCGTTTGAGTGTTTCAGTGATCGTTTGAGTGATGGAAAAAACGAAACGAAAGACACAAAGAAAGAGGAGGGTTTTTGTAGGCGAGAGGAAGAGAGAGACAGAAGGGTGGATCGCGACATGATAGCGGAGCAGTGCCTCGACGCCTAGCCTAGGAATCAGGCAAGTGGTAGGCAACCGGCACTAAGGACGTTGAGAACAGTCATCACGTTGTTTACGTTTAACGTTTGCAGCCAAGGAAAGAAATAGCGGAAGGTCTCAGAAGAAGGTCGAAGGGGCCCTTTTGCACCTTTGGCGGAGCGAAAGTGGTTTGGCAGGAAACGGATGCCTGAAGGCGGGGAATGTGGGCAAAATCGCTCGCCGGCCATAGGCGCGGGCGGTGACCAAAAAGAGGACGGTCTCAGGCGCCACCGAGGGTCTTGTCTGGGAGTTCAGAAGGCATCAATTATGACTCTATGATTTTTGCTGCGGTTCATTTGACGCCAAGGTTGACTTTGGCCTGCAGCGCGGCTGAAGGAACGGTGGCCTGTGGTTGGCAGCTTTAGCGTCGCTAACTGCTTTGCTTTCACCCCGTCCTCTCGGAATGCTCGGCCTTCGTCCCCAGGAAAGAGAGTAATGTAAGGAACGGGGGTCAGCGTTCACCCTGTCGTGGAGTGTAATCGCCGCATTGGCCAAGATAGTCTGTTTCAGAGGTGTCGGGGCGAAAAGGAGGAGGACGAGGACAGGAGAGAGTTGGGGATGGGTGGTCCCTGGCAGACAGCCTCACTCGCCCTCTCAGGGCAATTGGCCACCCACCCTGCCTCCCCTCAGCTCTGTGGCGCCCGTGTCCTCGCGCCACAACTAGCACCAATACGTGCGAACAGGCACAGCCACCTCCCGTCCTGGTGAACTTCCGACTTCTTAGCCAGAAGCTCGACAAGAGACCGCTCAAAGACACCCTCGCGCTGGTGCAGCCTTGCATCGCCCCGTTCAGTTCTCATACTATCGTATCCCTTAGTGACGAGGCTGGGAGTCGAAAGATCCAACGTATGCCATCACTCCCTCGGACCTACCCGAAAAGGAACTTAGTTCTCCCGTCCCAAGACATCAGTGACGGTCACATAGCTTCTGCGAGGCATTTTGCCTGGCTCTCCCTGATTAGCCTACAATTTGGAGACTAAAATTGAGTACCGTCGATTTTGCCGGCTGCTGTAGCAAGATGTCTAAGATTGAAACAATCATGGCTAAATATGCTATCAAAAGCGCTTAAGTGCAGCTCACAATTGTCAATCAAAAGCATGCTGCTGCAATGAAATGAGATCCCCATAGACTAGATAATTTAGCTCCCTCTGTGCGATAAAGCTTACGTTCGGGTTGCCGACGCCTTAAACTCAAGGTCCCATTGACTTTGTCTAGGCTGACGCCACCTAATAGAGAATAGCTTGCAAACGAGCGGGTAGACAGGAACCTCCAATATCAATTGCAGCAGGTCCTCGACCCAGTATCAAGTCTCAAGCTGTTCCCCCTGTTCGCAAATAGATTTGTGCCAAATGATCTGGATTAGCTGAGCCAATTTCTTGAAAGTTATGAGCGCTTTGGTTGTGCTGAAAGGTCTTCAGTAGGCTAAAAGGCGCACATCTCCAAAATTGGGGAATTCATACAAAATCCAATGATCATCAAATCGAAGAATGCTAGTCAAAATAATTAGGAAGTTGAAGGAGAAACTAAACCTTGGAAGCAGGTGACATCGAACATGATGCCACTTGACCTACGTAGGGTATAGTATGCCTCTACTTACAGGCTTAATTCTCGTGGTCTGAAGAATCTATTATTGTGAGCCTTACGCGTCTCGGTGGAATGGTTTTATGTTCGATAATTCCCCTTGCTGAGACGCGAGAGCTGGCTTACGAAATAGGTGGTGGTAGTCCCTCAAGTTGACTTTAGGCGACCCCGCACCGCGAAAAGTTTCCCAATAATTTTTCTTGAATATTTGATCAAGAATTCCGTAACTTGGATGATGGTCATAATAATGAGCAGAATATAGAATGCTGCGCTGACTGCAACTAGCGCTTGATAGCAGTATAGATCCCAATTTGACATGCCACAATTCTTCTCACAAACTAATTGTCTACCTACCAGATGAACATCCACCGCTGTCGCTATGTTCCGTATCCCCCACGAGCTATCAACTCTGTCGCATTTTCCCACCACCCTAATTCCGATGCTGGAGCCCGTGGCCCGGGGAATCTTCGACTTGCTATCGGACGTGCGAATGGCGATATCGAGATTTGGAATGTTTTAAGAGGATCATGGAGTCAAGAAACAATACTGAGAGGCGGCCGCGACAGAACTATTGAGAGTCTTGCCTGGGTACAGGATCCCGATGAAAAGGAAGGAAGCTCTGATGGCGACGAGCGGCCGGGGAAGATACGTCTTTTCAGTATCGGGCTCTCTTCATATGTTACAGAATGGAATCTAGAGACTGGTACCCCCATCCACGAAGCTAGTAGCAACTTTGGCGACATATGGTGTTTATGTCCCCAACCTAAGTGGAAGGATATGAAAAGGATAGATGCCTCGCGTATTTCAAGTTCCGAAGAGACGTACCAAGGACAATCTCTGGCGGCGGGTTGCTCAGACGGCACAATCGTACTCTTCAGCACTGAAGATGGCGAGCTTAAATACCTACAGACTGTCGGCCGCCCAACCTCAAAACGGCCTCGGATCCTTAGTCTGGCATGGAAAGATCGTAATACAGTTGTAGCTGGCTACGCCGATGGCACGATTCGAATCTACGACGTCGGACGCAAAGCAGTTCTACGAAATATGAGCTTAGGCAAGCCATCCGATGGAAGTAACAGCGTTCTAGTGTGGTCAATAAAGTGCTTGCCCGATGGGACCATTGTGTCTGGTGACTCTACAGGCGAATTGAAACTTTGGGATTCAAAGACCTACTCCCTATTACAAAGAATCAAAGCGCATGAAGCTGACATACTTGACGTTGCTGTCAATGGAAACGGAGACACCATCATCAGCGGTGGTGCAGATCGCCAGACAGCAGTATACAAGCTTCTTGGGGACAAGAGGTCAATAAGACCACGCAAGTGGGCTGAAGTGCACCACCGTCGATTTCATCGACACGACGTCAAGTCTCTGGCAATATTTGAGAGCAAAGAAATCAGCATCCTTGTGTCAGGAGGACTCGACACTGTTCCCGTCCTCGTTCCGTTACGCGAGTGGAACCATGAGTATCAGCGCTCCTTACCAAATTTACCGCAGTCTCCGCCTATTTCGTCTGCCCCAAGAGCCCGACTGTTCGCCGTTTGGTGGGATCGAGAAATTAATATCTGGCTTCAAAGAACACCGCTGGGCACAGAAGACGCCAGTCTGCAAGAGGAAACTCACGCATCTGGTGAGCTAGCCTGTCGGCTACTTCTGAAGGGCGATGAAAATATCACCGATGCCCAACTCTCAATGGATGGAAGACTTCTCGCCGTCGCAACGACTTCTTCGGTCAGGGTTTTCGAGCTCAAACGGCGCAAAGGAGCGCGACAAGCTCAACTCCGGGTAAGACAAATTGAGGTTCCAAAGTCAATTAGAAATAATGGAGGGAGGCGATTAGTATTTTCTCCAAATGAGCTATGGCTCTGCATTGTACAGCTTGATTGCAATATCATGCTAGCTAGACTGAGGAAGGACACGAGGGACCTCGTCTACGAGGTCTTGAATATGTCTAGCGAACTACGCAGGCCTTTACGGAGAATTCAAGATCAGAAAAAGGGAAGTGGTAGCTTTGGAAGTCATGAAAGAATGATTAGCGGCATCGCTTTTTCCTCTGATAGCCGGATAGTAGCCATAGCCGACATTTCCGGGGGGGTCGACACTTGGACATTGGAAGGCCAGGAAGAACCTGACGATTTGCCGGTGACAGAAGTGAACGGAAAAGGTATCAATCATTCTGCACCATCGCTGAGCGCAAGTGAATCTGAAGATGAGTCCGATGACGAAAAACCAAAACGGATACTTGGTCAGCGGTGGATACCGACACCGTCGCCATCGAAGCTTCCAAATTTGAACGCGCCAGTCCTATTCCTTTCATTTAGACCATCAAGATCTGCAACCGCAGAGACAAACACAAACCGCGATATCGGCGTCCATCCCACTCGACATAACCCGCACCCTCATTCTCATGATTTACCGCCCGAAGTTGAAAAGCTTATAGTAGTCACGGCCCACAATCATCTCTTCGAATTCGATGTCACGAAGGGCAGGCTTTCCGATTGGGCAAGGCGAAACACAGCGTCGCGCCTCCCAGATGACTTTACTCGGATCAAAGATAGGGCTATGGGCTGCTTCTGGGATCTGACCACGAGCCAGGATCGACTTTTTCTTTATGGAGCAAGTTGGATCTACATGTTCGACCTGAACCAGGATTTGCCAAAGCGTACTGGTACAGAGCCTGTACCAAATAACAGAAATGCTGCAGTGACTACACTTGGCAAGCGAAAGCGAGAGGATGAAGCGAACGGTGACCAAGAAAAGCATCAGCATCAGCATCAGCATGGCAAGACGCGCAATACGGGTGCAGGGGACGCAGTTCGAGAGGGCGAGTCATACGGCAGGTTGCGGGAATCATTTAAGAAGTACACTAACATCGACGAAGAAGGAAAGAGCATTTCGTTGACGAGGCAGATGACGCCGATGTCGGACGATGACGAAGATCATAGGGACACTGGCAGCGTGTTGGCACGCTTTTGGGGTGGTATCGATGGAGGCAGTCGAACAGACCAAACGCGCGATCAGCCATCGCCAGCTGTAAATGGCGGCACCTTCGAGGATTCTGTTGTAAACGGAAACCACCAAGATCGTGTAGTACGACAAACAGCGCGACAAACATGGCACACTCACAGCTATCGATCAATCTTGGGGATTGTCCCTATCAGCGAGCTTAATTGTTCAGGCGGGGACGGCGCAGTGGAGAATGAGCACGGTGTACCAAAGACAGAACCCGGGCTCGAGGTGGTAATCATAGAGCGACCACCTTGGGATGTGGATCTTCCCCCCAGATACGATGGAGAGCAGGACTGGGACAACTAGCGAGGCAATTTTGTCATTATGAAAAACGTTGAATGATCAAAGAACACTAGGAAGATCTACCTCGTGAGATGTACGGTAGATCTTTGCGATATTGTTTCTGCTTGCTCATCATTCTTGATGTCAACCATACCGCCGGTATCAGCATACCCGGGGCCACCCGACTGCGAGCTTAGGGTCACATTGTCCTAGCAAGGAGGGTCATTTTTTTACTACTCGGCGGTGATATTCGATTGAAGCTTTGTCACCCTGAAAATACTTTCTAGGCCATGCCGCATACGCAAGCCCAACAGCAGTGGCAAGAAGGCCCCTCACACTGCGTAGGTCGTCACATGAAAAGTAAGCACATTCTCCACTATTCGCCTGTGGTGACTGTCAAGCTCTCTTCCATCTAGAAAGGATAATTTTTCTACCTTCCTCTGGAGGGCACGTGTGAAGGACGAGGTCAATATAGTCTGAGGAGAGGCTTGCACATTTCACGCGTGAGAGAAGGCCGGACGGCTACATTGGTGTAGGGTAAAAGCCTTGCTGGAGGGCATGCATGGGCAGATGCCGCTGGCGCTAGACCGAAGGCGACTAGCTGCCAGGCGTTGCATTGCGCGTCCCCAATATCGCGCCTCGAAACGGAATGGCGCCAGAGCCTCAAATACTGTGACTTTAGATCGGCTGCAGGGGGATGCGACTGCGCTTGGATATTCATAGCTCCACCTACTACTACAAACCCAGACTTGTCTACGCGCTTGCGCCATGTTCAAGAATCGGTCTGGCCGCTGGTCAAAGAAGTCAAGAAGATACAAACAAGCGCCGGAGCTGGGCTTTTCTTGGTCTCTACCAAGTGCGACGTCTGCCAGTGCGCCACCGGATCGATCATTGATTTCTCGTGTCGTTCTTGTACGTGTCGCTCAATAACGGCGTAGGATGCATCCGTCCGGCCCACTGTTTCATGATTTGAGTGGGTGCGTAATCGACGGGCGCCTCTCGTAGACGAGCTTCTGCGATTTCTAGACGCAACTTTCCAAGCGCACCGTCTCGAAAGACGCGGCCGAAGATTCGGATTTATGAGAAGGTGAAGAAGGTTATGGATAAAGAATTCGAGCGGTCCCGAGAGTGGTGATTTGAATTCGGCGGCCACCGAGGAGCGGCCGGCGTGGATGGGGGACACGTAAGACCAACATCGGACAGTGCGTGGCGGTAAGTCGTGGGGCCGTCGGAATGCGAAGGGCGTGGAGATAGTCCAGAGACTGTAGATCTGTCCCACGGGCCAGCACTCCCCAGAGGAGCCGGACAAAGCACTGCCTGCAGACGTAGACAACGTCGTTGATTGTTGAAATGGCGTTTGACCCGTCAGCCGGCGTCGTTGAGTTGCTATAATTGATTGTGCTCGTCGTCGTTGCCGTCGTCGTCGTCGCCGGCACCCGAGAGCGTGCGGCCGTGTCGCTCAGAATAAACGGGGCGTGGAAGAGCGGGTGGATGGCGTGATTGGCGGGCGGCGAATTGGGTTGCGTGGTGAGCGGGCGTCGTCAGCTCCTCCTCCTCCTCCCACCACGGCTCATCACCACCAGCACCCAGACGCTCCCAGAAAGGCAGACCTTGGCATAGGGGCCTCGTCACGCCCCGTCAATCCCTCCCACACACATCTCGACTACTGCTGGCGAACTCGCTGCACACCTCTCCCGTTTCTCTTCTCCACTCCACTCCATCCAACCTGATTCCTCCCAGGACACAGCTCTTATTAACGTTCCTTCTTTCTTTCTTCCTCGTCGTCGTCGCCAAATCTACGTCGTCGGTCGTTGTATTCAGGCGCTGCCTTGAGCGGCTCTTTGCGACTGCGGAAGGCCACCCATACCCCGATTTAGCGGCGACTCGGCTGTGCTCGCTGCTGCGGCCCGCTTCACCTCCACCATTCCAGCGCTCTCGACACCTTTGCGACCGATCATTGTCGCCAAACCTTCAATCTGACTCTTCACCAGATCGAACTTCCCTCCGACGGTCGTTACAGCATTTGCATTTCTTTCGCTATGGACCGCCAACCGGGTGCGCCTGGAGCGGCGGCTTCGAACCCAGGCGACTTTGACGCTTCAGCGTTATCGCGGCAATTCGAACAACTGTTAAGGTCGAGAAGATTGAATGACTTGGCGGAAAGAGATGGCGCATCTCGGCCTTCAACACCGTCGTCTTATGGTTACCATCCATCAACACCATCGTACCAACAGTATCCTGGCAGCCCGAGAACTCCGCATGCCTCCCACCTCTCTCCAAGACCATCAAACGCTCCACCACCCTCCTATTCCTCCTATCGTAGTTTACCGATCGTACCTTCTCCTCCTCAAGATGCCGCGTCACTCAAATTTCGCAACCTCCTGCTCACCTTGTCCGTCACACCTACGAAATATGAGAACCCCGGCCTTCTAGACGAAGCGTTGACACACATTCCTACTGAGAGAATATATGCCGAGGCCGATGAGGAACACAACATCATGCTTGCGTCGGCAGCATCGATGGGTGACAATGTCAAACCAGAATGGGGCTACCAAGATTGTGTCATCAAATCCCTCTTGAGGTACGTATGAACCGTGATCAATACACCTTCCACTTACTAATTCGTTTTTATTTAGATGGTTCAAACGCAGCTTCTTCACTTTCGTCAACAATCCCCCTTGCCCCGCCTGTTACTCTCCCACCGTTGCCTGCGGGATGACTCCACCAACACCCGATGAATCTGCTCGAGGCGCCTCACGTGTCGAGCTGTATAGATGCAGTGACACTACGTGTGGGGCATACGAACGCTTTCCCCGCTATTCAGATGTCTGGGCCTTGCTGGAAAGCAAGCGTGGCCGATGCGGCGAATGGGCCAATTGTTTCAGTATGCTTTGTAGAGCAGCTGGTGCAAGGGTACGATGGGTATGGAATAGTGAGGATCATGTGTGGACCGAAGTTTACTCAGAGCACCAAAAACGCTGGATCCACGTTGATGCCTGCGAAGAAGCTTGGGACAATCCCCGGTTATATGCTGAAGGTAAGCATCCCGCTCCATCTACCTCACCCATGTCTGACTTGTGATGGTTCAGGCTGGGGGAAGAAGATCGCCTACTGCATCGCCTTCTCTATCGATGGCGCGACAGATGTCACCCGTCGTTACGTCCGCAACCCAGCTGGACATGGGCTTGACCGAACTCGCTGCCCCGAAGAAGTCCTTCTCTGGATCATGCAAGAAGTGCGGAAAATGAGACGAGAAAACATGCCCAAAGAAGAACGAAGACGGCTGATGAAAGAGGACGAACGAGAAGAGCGGGAACTAAGAGGGTATGTTGCGCAAACACTTGCAAAGCAATTGAGTGCCATGATGCCTGGAAGCATTGCGAGCGCTGGTACACATGGCCAATCTGGTGACGACACAAAATTACCAGCTGGGAGGCAAAGTGGCACTGAAGAATGGGTCCGAGCTAGAGGAGAAGGCGGCACCGGACAACCAGGTCCGGATCGAAGAGACGATGGTCGGTAAAGAAGCGACTTCGTGACCACCAGCAGTGTGGTCAATCATCAATCCTTACCGGGCTTTCTTCGGCCGCCCCGCCTACGCCTACAAAGCTCCTCATTCTGCAACGAGACAGTCGAGCTCTATGTGCAGTTCTGCGCCACCTCGGATGGCGTGACAGGCTGCGGCAACTTGCATATCGCCAGCATAGACCGCATTCTCGGGCTGGATTCGATTCGATTCGTTTCAAGCTTGCATTACTTCTCTTGATGCGACTAGACCGCTCATCTTCTACTCCTTTCCTCGACATTCGATTCGGCGTATTCAGCATTCTCTCACGTACATATAACATATTGCATAATGTGTTCAGCGGCTCAGAGCGGGCAAAATTATACCACATGACGAATGGCGCATTTTAATGGGGTGGGGTTCTAGTTTGGCTGGATTGGCCAGGCGTTGATTTGCATATGGGATTTGGACACGAGGTAGTGCTTAGGGTGGCAAGCTGTTGATGTTTGGTTTTTCTCAGTGAATTGAGATGCTAGAAGAGAAGAGTGAACAAGATCCAAAGGGAGCTCAAGAGAACTGAGTCGGAGCCTTGGAGGATGAATTGCATGCGATATGATGAGGAGGAATCACTCTAGCATAAGATAGCTACAAGCAAGAAATGTAAGATGTGCTTGAATGATGATCTTGCCCGCCGTAGCTTGCAACATACGCATGTCCCGGTCTATTTTCCTCCTATCAAAAGGATTATTATTAAGTTGCCAGCGGTCTATTGAGATGCTTGCTCGGATTTGTGGTCCATTTGGCATATCTACCATATGCTAATCCAGAACTTCGCATTTGCAAATATTGAGTCACGCACCCCGGGTCAAGGACTACGCTTATGTTTCACGTGAAATCCAACAGTAGTCAGCAAGTGTAAATGGCAAGCAGTCAAGCTACACGTGTATTACAGCAATGATAAGCGCTCACGTGACATGATCAACCTTGTAGCCAATCACAGGCGACTCATGAGATCCTCTTCCTCCTACTTCCTGTCATAGAAGTTACACTTCAACGTAGGTTGCAGGGAAACATCCCGCCGAATTCGGTGGGTTTGCCGCCGCTTTTGAAGGAGTTTTTCCCTTGATGCCAAGATCACTCCCCCTGGCCCCTTCCGACATCAGTCTTGAGATGCTCCACAGAGCTGTGGGGCGGGAGATTATTCAAGTGTATCTGAGGTGGAAGGAGCAATTGAGAACGACTGTATAAACATGACGCTTGGTGTGCAGAGCCAGTTGAGGCTCGAAGTACAGGCGGTCCTTTCTATCACGCAAAGCATTTCACCACGCCGGAATTTCGATTAAACCAGTATTTGTAGACCAAACCTAGCAGCTTCTTGTCCCCAACCAGCGCCCATAAATAGTACAACCCTGCCTTGGCCATAGTTGGCGGAGAGCGACTGTCAATTTCAGGCTGAGCAAATCTGAGGTGGACAGCGAATGGGCTAAGGTTCCTTTCCGTACCTAAATATGTGCATGTTTCAGCCGTCAAATGAAGTTCTGTGCAGCCGAAAGATGAAAACCCGCCTTAGGCACCTTTGTGGTGGTAGGATGCTTGCTGGACCAATCATACAGCGATAGGATACGAACTCCACGCGAGCCTGCCCTCAGACCGATCCAAGCTCCATCCCTTGTGCAGCAGTCTCATCTTCAGCATCATTTGCTGCCACACCCGCGCCACCGGGGCTCTCCGTGACCCTGGCGTAGTTTCGCCTTCTGGCTCATCTTCCGCAACCTGTATTTCGCTTATCTCGGGCATATCTACCCCCAAGGCGCCACTCTTCCGCTTCCCACAACGCTTTCTCTCGCCTGTGTGGACGTCCTCTTCCTCTGGCATAGTCACTTACGACTTTCTTAGCCTCTCTCTTATCGCCTTTTTCGCAGCACGCTTCGCTTGTCTCGGCTTTCTGCAAGTCCTTTTCTAAACCTCGGAAGGCACACCTTGCACCAGGCGGATACTACGATGGCAGACAGCCCTACTGTTCTAGAGGACTCTGCGGAACCTCGAGGAGAGGAATCTAGCACCTCCGGTCAAGAAAACAATCCAGATCTGCGCTATGTGATCATCGAATACAAAGATTCCTATAGATCAGCCGAATTATTGGAACGAGACCAAAATGTTCCTACCGGACCCTTCGAAGAGAGCGGATTTCGCTCTAGCACTGTGATATCCGGCTTTAAGCATGCAAATCTGGTGCTTCTAAGGCCAATTAATGCTGGAGATAGACTTGAGGGCATTCGATGGAGCCTGGGCAAAAACAGTGACGGGATTAGGGTTAAAAGAGGGGTGCCTTGGGAGTTCAAGTCGTCGTCAAGATTTTTACTTGAAGGGCTCACTTTCAAAGATGATACGGAGATCAATGAGCTAGGTACGATGACTGATCCGTAGGAATTTCCGTAACTCAGGACTACAGCTAATTTACTCGCCTAGTGGACAAATTCATCGACGAAAATCCTGCTTACAAGCTATTGGCTAACAATTGCGAAGGGTTTTGCAAAGGAATAAGCAGGCAGATTGCAATACTAGATATGGACGAACAATCTGCCATTCAACATCATCATCTCCTAAACAAAGCCTTTACGGACTTGGGTGCGACCGGAATTCGATACGTGTGGGGTTTCTCAGTGGACCCATATACGTGGACTTCCTCTACAGTGATCGGGTTCCTATTCTTGGTTCTAGGTGTAGCGTATTGGATCGCGTTCACGGTCCTTGTTGTCATTGGTGTCCATATGGGTTTTCCTGGATATGCTAATTTCGTCACTAAGTTGGTCTTAGGTTACTTGCCGATTGCACTAGGGGTAACTGGACTTACATGGGGGCTGTTGAGGCCCGGAAGACTACACGAATGGGATATAAACCAAGCGGCTTTGCCCGAGGATGAGCGAAAAGACCAGGTTACATGGTTTACAACGATGTTAGCTTGCATTATGCTGTTCCTTTTTCTATTCGGGACAGGTTCGATGCTGGTGTTTTTTCTTTTAGATGGGCACAACCCTAGAAATATCAGAATCTTATATGCCGTTGTTCTGGGTTCCTTTTTGATATCTCTAGGGGCATACGGCATTGCACGCGTGTTCTGGAGGCCTAGAAGAGAACGCGATGAAGATGTTAACCAACCGTTGTTAGCACGGGACGAGCAAGAAGAGATAGAAGAATCGATATAGTAGCTGATACAAAAGAAGGATAATAGCAATACGATTATTTCGGTGAATTCAAGACTTATTTTTTCCTAGCGCTCTTAGAAGAATTACTCCTTTTCTATGCGCTACTTGCCCTCTTTTCCGAGAGGCTAGAGAAATGAGAATCAACGTACCAGGGGTTAATATTCGACCACTATACACTCTCATGGTCACGGAGATCATCCTATCTTTGAGAAATGATCATTAGCTATGAGATTGAGCGACTTGAGGTGCTGGAGTCACATCCCAGCGGTCAAAGCAATACTTAATTAAGTGAGTATTATCCGTTGCAAGAGCAGCTAGTAGGTACTAGTCTCATAAATGCAAGGTGGGTCAAGAGCTTTGAGTGAAAGGTGCCCAAGTGCCAATCTACCCTCGATCAGACTTCGATATCTTTTTGGTGTGTTCCCCCATCTCTCTATTGAGCTCCACCGCCCCCACAGCTACCAAAGGACTACTTCTTTGGTCTGAGAGAAATGATCTTCCAATATTTCCCCGTCCATAAAACCATGCAAATAACATTCCCCCATAAATTTGTACTCATTTTCATTCCGTACACCTCTTTCATGTGATTGGGTTTTTGGCCTTAGAATAAATGGAACTCTTCCTCCATGAAGGGCCCAGAGCTCATCTTCGGGCTGACAATTGGGATAGCAGAGACCTAAATGACCCTTTTCGGTCAAGAACATTCCACGTCCGTAAGTGAAAGAGACCATCGTCCTCAGCCACGGCTCCAGAGGAGGCTCGACTCCCGTTCTTATAGCCATTAACATCTTCGGCAACCAGAGTCTCAGTCCTTCCAAATCTGCTTTGTTTATCCTCCTTAGTAATTCGTCACTCTTGAACAGCCTGTCTCCCATGATTGCGCGCCAAAAGGCATTGGTCTTCGATCTATGGAAATATTCACTGGATATATCTGCTGGAATATCAATTCCAGTCAAGACGGACCAATTCTGAATCACGTCATGGATATGTTGCCAGCTTCGACGCTCAATGCTCTTCCCGACATGAAGAACCTTGTCTATGAAAATACCGCGCAAGCAGAGGAGGCTTTTGTTCAAAATGACTGGTGGACATTTTGTAGAAACTGACGCATTGTAAAGAGAATATGATTGAAGCCTCTTCAGTTCCTGGCCGACAAATTCAAGAGTTGGTCTCGCTCCAAAATTTCGGACCCATGAGGGCAAGTTGCTGCAATCGGTAGAGGCAAATCCAATCCCAGTTAAACAGCGTAGATCTCCCCCACCATTGAGCAGAATAGCACTCATGGTATTAATGTATACGGCTTCGGTGTTCAAGGAATAGTCTACTACGAGATCTGGGTACTTCGATCGATTGATAAGCCCTAGAATAGCGTAGATTTTATCACGGGGGTCTTTGCATGCCTTATATGGGAATGTGCGTAATAGCTGGTCCAGGTTCAAGGATGTATCTGGCGGAATAATGGACATAGCGCTTGAGTCGAGTCGAGTATGAAAGACAGTCATGTCTGGATGGAAGATGTAGTCAAGTGGCATCAGCCCTGAAACTTTGGCACAGCAACTTCTAACATGGCGTGTGTACTTCAGCTGGCTGAGTTTGAGTGTTTCCCAAGGTAATCGCCAGTGGCCCAACACTACCATTGCTGAAGAAGGCAGAAGGCATTCTTGTACACACCACAATCTCGACCACCATGGCTTTTGGAGGATATCCTTGAATGATTCCCAGCTTTTCTTGAAATTAGGATCGGCATGAAACAGGAAATGGTTCTTGGATGGCTCTCGTCGAAAGCAAGAGAGTTCATGAAGATGTTGGTTTCCAGAAAAGTGATAGATCATGGTGAATGGATTGGCTTGATGCTTAATGGACTCATGGCTTATTTCTATCGATCCTAAATCATATTCAGCATAAGTTTCTGCTGCGTTATATATCTAACAAAGCTTAAATGCAAAGCAGCTCTCATACCTTCCATCGCTGGAACGCCTAACCAGATATATACCGAAGTGCAACGTCGAAATATTTCCTCCATCATGCCAATTTGACATTCTTTTTCCCTCAAATTTCGTTGATTTATGCAAATGGAATCTACCCAGAGCTGAAGCGCTTCGTTGGGTTGCCTCAGATAGCGCAGACATGTCTCTAGATTACCAGGTACTTGCATTTCAACACCCTCTACCAACAAGGTTTTCGTATCTTCTGGGTTTCCCCATGCATATGAAACCGCTTCATATACAGGATTATCATATAAGAAGACCTGCTTCAGTTGGCATTCAATGTGCGTGGGCAATGACCCAGGTAGCAATGTGAGAATCCGGATCGCTCGGCTGTCGCGTTCGAGGCTTTCATGGTAGACAGAGGTCATTGTATGAACGATGAGTTTCCAAGCTAGGTTACATATTCTTGAAAGATGAAAGAGGCTAGAGAACGGTGGATATAGAAGGTGCTAAATCTCAAGCTCGTGAGGCAACGCTGCCCATGGTTGCGAGGCTGATAGGCAGGGCTAAATGTGAGGCGGACAGGCGATCCTCTTAGGCGCAAGCGCATGACCATGTACACTGCCAGCAAGAAGGCCTGCCGAGCCGCTCAGGCTACGTATTGTGACACGGCCATTTATGCTCAGTACTTTGAGTATAACGACTACTATTAATCATTCGATAGCGAGCAGGCTTTGCAGCAGTATGTGCCGGGCTTACCCACACACGCTCCATGATTCAAAAGTGAAGAGTACGATCCATCTTTCAACGATGGATCGTGCACTATTTCCACTCGGTAAATCTTCCCATCAGGACGAAGGAATCTTTTACATGGTGGCGCCGCTCGATATCTGGGAAACTCGACTCTTAAGAATTTTATTTTCTCTTCGTAGTGCAAACTTAGTATCACTGCATTCTTCTATTATTTTATTCCTCGGGTTGTTTTCCCATTATGAGTTTAGACGATGATCTCAGATTGCTCCGTCAAATCTGGACCCGGAGCAATCAATAAGATTAATGCCGACGACACCTTCGATGTTACCCTCAAATATTCCTCTTCAACCACTCAATCTGCACCCCCTCCCCCACCTCTCAAATGTCTCTTTAAAGTAATGCCTAATATTCTCCCCTTCCAGTCTCACAAAGTCTTTTCCCTCCCAACTCCCTACTCCTTCAAAAGCCCTCACCTGCTCCTCAAAGGCCCACTTAGAGGATCTTCACTCGCTGCCGACCACAGCAATTTCCTCGGCTTAATCTTCTTAACATGATCCCTCGGCTCCACCTTCGAGCACCGATACAAATTCTCCCGCGTAATCCTGTTCTCCCACGGCGTCCCCGCCTCATCCGACAGCTTCTTCGCCCCGCTGATAAACTCATACGCCACCGGCCCGTGCAGCAGAACCCCATTCCTCGGCCCATTCGCCTCCTCGACAGACTCATCCCAGACCTGGATCGTCCCCATCCCATCCTTCCCACCAACCCGCGCCCTCCTCTCATCCCACGCCCTCCCCACCAACCCCCCAGGATACATCCCCTCATCGATCCCCCCCGAGATAAACGGCATCACGCACACAACTCCCTTCACATGCGGATCGTCCCCCGCGGCAATTATCGCCGCCCCGCCCGAGTGCCCGATCCCCCAGATCACGACCCTCCCCGGATCAACCCCGGGCAAACGCTGCGCGAACATGACCACGTCGTGGTAGTCCTCCGCCTGCTGCAGCGGGTCGGTGTGGTGCCGCGGCGCGCCATCCGAGGTGCCCCAGCCGCGGTGGTCGTAGAGCAGGGCGGAGAGGTTGGCGGCTTGGAAGCGGAGGGCGAAGGCGGGGAGGTGGTGCTCTTTTAGCAGAGAGAGCTATAGCTAGGGTCAGTGGGCGGAAACGGTTAGGGAATGGGTGGCTGGGAGGACGTTACGCCCTGGGTCATGATGATGATGGGGTTATTGGTGGTGGGGGTGAGGGAGGGGAAGAAGTCGCCGCGGAGGGTGGTGCCATCGAGGGTGCGGAAGGAGACGCGTTGGGGAGGGGACATTTTGGGAGATTGAGAGTGTGTGTGCGTGTGTGATACGGCACTTTGAGATCGATGGTCCTTTTGGGATTACCATCTGCGTGATGGGAGATGAAAGGAAGATCTAAATACCCCTCCACTCCCCTTAGTCTACAGCCGTTGAAAAAGCCCGTCTAAGATGTCCTGCTGCCGTGGTAAAGACGGCACGGCACGGCACGGCACGTTGGCAATGTGCCGGGAAGACAAATGGCTGCTGTTTGGCATAAGCTCATCCCATCCCGGTATGCATAGAAGTCTTTAAAGTCTGATCTCAAACCTTTTTATCCTCCCAGATGGGGTAACAGAATCCTTCCGAAAACATGTTAGCTCGAACTAGATCGCCTAGCTCCGTCTTGTCTGACTTCACGGAGATCAATCAGCAACGGGGCCTTGTTTGGGAAATACAAGATTACCCGATCGGGCGGTCGGACAGGGCTAATGGCCGCCGGGCTGGACGCTGAAAGGGGTTCGGTTAGCTGGGTAGATTGTACGGCGATGTAGTCTGCTCTAATGGTACGGAGGGATTGTCTCGGGGTTCACTGTTCTGGCGTTATGAATGGTAATGATATCTCTTAGCTTACAAGATCACTAGGATCCTTGACTGGGCATGATGGAGGACTGGGTTCCATAGAAGATTCCACTTTGGCACAAAGGCAAAACTTCCCATGAACCAATCGACTATGCAACCTGGTGAGAAACTATCTGCTTTTCCTTTGCGTGTTTCTATGTTAGTGTTGGCTGCTAGGTTCCCACCAGCTCAAGGCCTGTCTCTCTCTCTGTCTCTCTCTCTGCATACTGCTGTCCCTCAAAGCCCCGGTCTCAACAGCCACTTAACGCCCCCACTGAGATGAAACCCCGCGACCGCCGTCGTCGGCAGCTCGGGGAACTGCACAAACATATTCGGTAGCCCGGGGTAGTAGTCCACCCTCGTCCTCACCCCTGCGTCTCTTAGCCGCTCTTCGTATAAGAACCCCTGGTCTCGCGTCGGGTCGCATTCGTCCATCGCCAGGTACGTCGGCGGGAGCCCTTTCAGGTCCGCCCATAGGGGAGAATTCTCGCCGTCGTGTTGTGCCTCAGGGGGCATAGCTAGGGCGGAAAGGAAGAATTCGTAGAGGGGTTGGTTGAGGACGGGGGCTTGCGCGTGTTCGGTGTGGGATTTGAGACGATCCGTCCAGGACGCGGGGATTCCGGGATCTGGGTAGGCGGCGATCAGGGTCGGGACAATGAGGACTTGTCCCGTGAGCTTGATGTTGGGATATTTGTCCCGTGCTCGTACGGTGCAGAGGGCGGCGAGGTGGGCGCCGGATTCTGCGCCGGCGACGATGAACCCGAGAGATGTGTCGCCGCCGTACGAGTCTGCGTTGGTGGAGAGCCATTTCATTGCGTACTCCGCGTCCGAGAAGACCGTGTGCCATGGGACGGCGGTGACGGGACGATAGGAGAACGAGAAGATGATTACGTTGGCGCCGCGGGCGATGATCGCGCGGCAGCCAAGGTCTTCGGAGTTGGCGTCGCCGCCGACGAAGTACCCGCCGTGGAAGTAGAGCATGACGGGGAGCTTGTCGCTTGATTGTCCCGTTGGACGGTAGATACGGACCAGAAATTTATATTCAACCACTTCTGGGAGGGATATTTTGATATTCTCGACATTCACCTTGTCAGCTAGCGGTTTGAAGGCGTCTTTATTTAGGAAATCTTGGCCGGCCGCACCGCGCTGGGCTCTGACACTGACATATTCTTCTATTGTCTTGAGCGGTGCTGGGAGCGCCATCTTATGCTCGAACTAGGAGCCTGATTAGCTGTTCGCCTAGAAATGTATGTATGGATGACTTGCGGTTTGCCATTCTTCGCTCAGACCGGGTGTCGCCATGATAGAAAGGTATTCTAGTTTTCCTCGCCAGACGTGAAAGCAGACACTGGTTCGAGTCTTAAGAGAAGGATAGAATATCGTTGATAATATAAGTTAGAAAATTTACAGAGCTCGAAGTTAAACGATCGAGAATCCTGAAATAGAACAAGGGAAGTACATGCGACGCCGCAGAAATTAGATTCGTATTTCGAAATTCTCAGAATTTTGCTTTCCAGAAAGGGCAATATCTTATTTCCCTATCGCTCTTAGCTCAGGGTCTCGGCATGGAGAAGATCGAGCTGTAAACTAAAAGCGTCCTCAGTCTCTTCCCGAAAATCTTATCCGACCAAATGAAGCCCCTCAAAAGTTCCTGTAGGCTGTCTCGCGAGAGTTTTGGCATAATATACTCTGATTGTTGATCGAGCAGCAGAGAATATTCGGACTGTTCGTCTCCAAGCCTAGAAAATGAGCCCCCAATGCAGGTAACCCAGATGAATAGTTGGCGGCGCTCAGGCAGCAGTTGCTTCATACATACACTCCGCAGCCTTAGTAGCAAGTAAGATGCTAGACGCGATGGAACTAAGCTTGAGCTCCAGATCTCCGTGAAGAGCATGTATGCACAGAGATAAGCAGCCAATATGCAGCAATACAAGCCGGGATTAGCATACTGCACAGGGTCTCTGCCGAGATTGTACAGCCGTGACTCAATAGATGCCTGGTGATTATCTAGATGCATAACAGAAACCGTATCATGATGATCCACGTCCACAGCATCTCTCGTTATCTGTAGCGCCTTGACATCAGCTACAATAGCCAAGAATTCGTCCCCAAGCAGTGATATATGTGCTTCAAATCTTGCAGGGACTTGATACGTTGAAGTTCGGAGTGAATCACGTTTCCAACTAAGTTCAGTGAAGGTGTCATGGCTTATGAGCCGTTCAGAGCCAGTCAACACCGCGGAAACGAGATCTTGCCTGATGCATCACAATTAGACTAGACGCTGTAAGGCCGCTCCGAATTTCGCTTACCAGAAAACTGCCCGCTTAATGCCGTCATGAAGGCCGACATTTTCAATTTTGCACAACTCTAACACTCCTTTCATATGCGCCTGTACATTTTCACGAGCACCAGTGCGAGCCTGTTGGTATATTAGCATACACGTTGAGCGCCATTGTAAATTAAGACCTGATAGATCCTACCTCTACGCCTACCAGCAGCAGAATAGCGCCAATAGTTGCTGCTGCTGAGGTTTGAATGGGGCATCTTAATTGTTTGTTAATCCACTTGATGGTCTCCTGTTTATACATCAAGAAGGTTATGCTAGCCTGATCGGCATCAATTGCAAACGTAAGTGTCAAAAGTAGGGCATTGAGTAGGGCAGGGTCTGCGAGACTGGAGCGGAAAACAGTTTGCAATGCTTGATAACCTATGCCACTGTCGAAGTTGATGACCGGCTCGCCAGCTTGCCTAGTTAGAGCTTTTTCAGTAAGATTGATGGTCAAGAAAATCAGAGCTTGCATGGCTTCGTGCTCTAAATGATACTTTCAAAATGGAATAGGAACAAACTTGACTTACGGTTTTTGAGTAGAGAGGGTAGCTCGGACGTACCTGCCGCGAGGCAGTCAAAGGGATCGAGCTTTCCGAGAGAGATAGCCTTTCCCGGATGCTGTAGTGTAACTTCTTCCTTAGTGTGACTCCTTTTCCTGCGTCTCTGCTGCATCCGTTCCGGTTTAAAATACCAAAAATTTTCTTGTCTCAGCGAGGAATCGATCACCCGTTGCTTGTGTAACCTCCGCATGACGTGTGACCGTGCAACGGCCGTGCATACGGCTGGCTTCATTGTTTCTTTGTGAGATCCGACATGAACAAATTGGAGCTCGAGACTTGTTTCATCTGGTAACATCTTGAATTGGAAATAGCTTGCTAAGCCTTCTATCGATGAAACCGTTACAAACGTTGTTAAGCGAGGGACTTGCCATTGCGTGGAAAACTGAAGCTTTTCAATAATGCGCGGTAGATAATTTGCCGTCAGCGACAGCACGCGATGAGTCAAAAGCTAAGGTCAGAGCAGGGAAAATTTAGAGACAGGCTTAGTGTATAAAGGCGATCTCTTTTGCACGTGGTTTCGGAGATGGCAATTTGACCGCTTGACAGCGCCCTGGCACTGACAAGCTGGGCCTTGGGAGCTGTGTGACCGTTTTACGACTCTCATGGCCCGCAAATAGGCTATGCTCTGTCATCCCGGCATTATGAGAAGAGCCTCGCAACTGAAAAGTAAGAAGATGCGTCAGTCTGCATCTGGCTTTCTATGCTAAGAAGCTCACGAGGGCCGAGAGTTTGCCGCTAGCGACAGGTTTTAATCCCGAACAGGCTAGTCTGGATATATTTATCGACATGCTGACTAAAGGCGTAACTCTAGAGTTGGCGATGAGGGGACACAAGATCGAGTTAGTCAATCGAGGAGGGCAATCCGAGCAGATGATCGCCAATGTTCGCCAACTACGCTTTTGATTTCTACGTTTTTTGCCTGCCCTCAGGATCCAGTGACGGTGAGTACGATCGGCGATCGCTTGCCTACAGACCAGCTGCTTCCATCAAGTTCAAGTAAACCTCGCTCATTGTCGGAAAGCAAGGGACAGCATGTGCGAGCTGTTCCAATCGAAGACCTCCAACGATAGCAACTGTACCGGCATGAATGAGCTCAGTCACATCGTTGCCGACGACCGTCATGCCCAGTAGCTTGTTGGAACCAGAGTCCACTACCCACTGTGCCCATCCCGCTCCAAAAGTTTCCCAATGCAAAAGCGCACCTATGGTGCTGGCTTGGGCCTCGATGATGCGGACTGACTTCTTCTCTTTCTCCGCTGTAGCACGAGTGAGCCCAACGGAAACGACAGCCGGCTGGGTGAAGATAGCCTGCGGAATCGAGAAATGGTCTGCAGTGGCAGAGACGGAGTTCCATGGTGTCTGCGCAGATACCGTCTCATCCTTAGCTTGACGGATGATGGTTGCAGCAGCAATTCGACCTTGGTACTTGCACATGTGTGTCAGTGGTGAGCGGCCGTTGATATCGCCAACGGCGTATAACCAATTTCCAGGAACTGATTTCACGCAGAGCGACTCATCAACGTCCACAGGAGAGCCGTTGACCGGTATGCCGAGAGTTTCAAGTCCACACCCTTCCGTGCGGACTTTCCTGCCCGCGGCGACAAGAAGCTCGGATGCGGTGACCAATTCTCCGGAAGTCAAAGTAACGACGATGCTGGAATCCTCTTTGCGCTCGACGCGAGTGATCCTGGTTTCCAGTAGAAAGCGTACTCCCCGAGCACCAAGACTCTCCCGAACGATACGACCAGCCTCACGATCGACTTTTGGCAGAATCTCCGCCGTAGAGCTGATAATCGTGACCTTCGCCCCAAAAGAAATATAAGCAGTCGCCATCTCCATCCCCACAGCCCCAGCTCCCATAACCACCAAATGCCCCGGCACCGTGCTCGAACTCGTCGCCTCCCTCGGTGTCCATGGCTTCGCCTCCCTCAAACCAGGAACATCAGGAATAGCTGGGAAACTCCCCGTACAAACCGCCACCGCCCGCCTCGCACTAATCTCCACCACTCTCCCATCCTTTCCAACAACCTGTATCCTCTTCTCCCCTATCAACCTCCCCACCCCCCTCAATAAATCCACCCCCGTCTCCAAAACCGTTGGAACAAGCAACACCCCATCATCCCAACCTCCTGTAAACCCATCCCTCCTTGCAAAGCACCCCTTGACATCCACCCCTTCCGCCCCCGGAATCCTCTCCCTCGCCCCTCCAACCGCCCTTGCGCCCTCCAGCGCCTCCCCTGGCCGAAGGAGCGCCTTGCTCGGCACGCACGCCCAGAACGGGCAGTCTCCGCCTACTAGCTCCTGCTCAATAATCAACGCCGTCAGGCCCGCGGCGACGCAGCGCGAGGCGATGGGGCGCGCAGCCCAGCCGGAGCCAAGGCAGAGGAGGTCGTAGACATGCGTGTCTAGGGAGCTAGTAGAATAGAGCTTTCCCTTGTGGTCTGGAGCGGGAGTCATTGTTGTAACGGGGATCGTGGGAGAAGAAGAAGAATGAGATGGAGAAAGAGGGCAGTTGTGACGAGACGAGAAAAAAGATGGGAGAGAGCTTTTGCAACTTCCAAGTTCGAGGAGATCCGACGTGGATAAATGATGACGGAATCATAACCTTCCGTATTGGGGAATAAGAAGATGCCGCATCTGGCAACGCGCCCCAAAGTGTCGGGTAGCGCGCCGGTGATTTTCCTTTGGTAAGCCAGGGGTGTTATGGTTATGTCAGCCTGCACCCTAAATTAGCACTGCCAATGTCTGCATTCACCCAACCACAATCAATCAATCCTCCTAGCCTCCCTTATCCACACCCCCCCAACCGCCAGCCCCCCTGCTGCCCAAACCCAACCACAACCACTAAATGCAAATCATACGTCCCTAGCCAGTGTCCCCCTCATCTGCCCCCTCATCTCCGGCGGTAGTCGCTCAATCGCTTCGCCGCCAACTCCTTAGAACGCGCGAAAGGTAATACTTTTTTAGCCAGCGCCTGAATAGGTTGAGGCTACGAGGACCAATTTACTATTGATCTAAAGTTTGAGCTCCACCACAGGCTACTGAAGCTACGATGAAGGTGAGGAGTGCTGCGCATAGTGACTTTCGCCACCCAAGGGTGTCGCTGAACTCAGCTCATGTTTCCAGAAAGCCGATCATTCATCAGCTGTGCCGTCTATTTCCTATCAAGGCTCTGGTTTTCAGAGACCTGTGTACGTGAGTAATGACCCAACTATTCCGACCAAAGCTCTTCAAATCATAAGTGTGCATACGATCGCAATTTTGAGTTCCGCAAGGAATATACATAATAAACACCTGACACCAGATTAGCGGCCGGCTGGGTATGCTAGATTAATATCTGGGTAGATTGCACTAGCAGGGTGCTATGCAATCCCTAACTCTGAAGTAGCTCTCTGGTAGGATCTTTGTGCTTGGTTAGGAAGCATGAGAGGCGCCTGTGTCTTTCATTCCCAACGCAAAACAAAGGGACGAAATATGAGTAAAATACGATCTTAGGTGAAAGCAGAAACAATGCTCTCAACCTTTTCTCACCGCCCGTGCGTTCCTTCGCCTATTCACGTGACTCGCGAACTCACGCTTCACTTTTGCTGCCGTGAACGGACCTCAGAGTGAATGGACTTAATCAACTTACCGCTAGAGCTCTCCAGGACACTTTCAAGATGTCTCGGTCAAAGTATATATATCGTCCACGATTGTCCTTGCATTGATACCTTGGATTCTGGGATCAACACAATGGACTCTGACATCAACGCCATGGATCCCGACATAATCGCACCCCAACGTCATACTTTTGCTCTTGCTTCGTATGCAAGAAACAAACGTTTTCCTCCCAAAGCGGTCATCTTCATCCCAAAGGCGAGCGACCTTCCTCGGTCTGAATACCTGCAGCCTCTAACCATCTTTCCCTAGAAAATAAAGTTAAATGCTAGCTCTTCTCAATCTCCCTTCCTCAACCTTCCTCTCGAAATCGTATTCATGGTCTTTGAGTTGCTTGGAGCTAACACACATATGAAAAATCGTCGGGCCTATCCGTACGATGGAGATGGAGCTGGTCGACTGTTCTATAAATTTCTTTCCGATCAAATGCACCTTGCTTTGACGTGCAAGTGCCTTCTACGCTCTGCAATAAGCATCAAAATCATTGAAATGGATTTCGGGTATGAAAAGTCGTTTGAGCCTAAGATGCTCCTGCCCAAGCTCGCCAGGTTTTGCGGATCGTGCGACAACTGGTGGCTGCTGGGTGGATGCCACAGTCACGGGCAATGGACCACGATAAGATATACTGATCACAAGAATGGGATAGTCTGCTGTCCTATCATGACGAAGTGGAAAGGTGATTTGTTTTCGACTCTTACTTCGGATGAACTTCTTCTTGGTATTCAACAGCCACTGAAGCGGGGCTGGACGCGCATCTACAAGCCCTGGCATGGGAGCAAGGTTGGAATGCGGTAAGTCGTGCTACTAAATGAGTCGCAGAAGCACTAATGAAGGATGTGAGTCTAGGCCCTAAGACTTTGTTGCAAGTCTAAAATGCAGGTGATAACCTTTCTTGCTCTCAGAATGGTTTCATTGAATTCCGTGAAGACAATGTTATGTCGGAGGATAACTAGATTGAAAAGGAAATTTGACTGGAATCAATCGAGTCACCGAAGGGTAGATTGGTGATTAGTTTCAGATTTCAATGAGGTTACCTATCACAACACCTTCTCAAAACTTGTAAAGTAACAAGGTCTTTTGCTAATATTTTACATCTCCCTGCTAAGTGTAGAAGTATCGGACTCTTAAGCTTCAGAGCCAGGAAGAAATCATCCTAAATGAGTATATCTATCGTAATGATTCTATACATGCAGATAAATCAAAAAGCTGGATCGGGATCTCCTTCAGGCGATCAAAAGACCCCTCATAATTATCGAAAGTCTACTTTGGCTCATATATTCCCTTTATAGCTCTCTTGGAGCTTGCAGCTGAGATGGGAGACGTAGAACAGATTTCCACCCCACTTCATTGTGGGCGACTCATGTCTTCGCCGCCGGAATACTCTCACGACTTCCTATATTCATGAAGACCGCAGAAAGAGAGCGATATCCGCTGCTAGTGGGTTTCGGGAGAGAAAGGGTGTGGGTGTGAGCCGGACTAGCGGTTGCATTTCACACTGTGACCAGCATTTCAGATGCATGCGCATGAAGCTTGTTGTAACCCTTGTTAGCATAAGTAGAGAGCCAATGAAGGCCAGCGGTATATCGTGGGGTTTTAAGGTAGACGGCGCGGGGAAAAGGTCGGATGGGGGCCCTGGACAATCAGGACCGGGCGAAGTAAGGCACAGCCACTGACATCGAACCATGCGCTGAGCAGCCTTGTGTTGATGACTGATTGGATTCTGCAAAATTGACAGCCAGTCCCGGTGAGATCATTGATTCCTCGTCGTAGTAGAGAAATTTTATCGTTTGCTGCAAAACAAATTCGGTCAAGCTCTTCTGTGTACAGGACGATGGCGTCGCTCTACGATTCTCTGCCTCTTCACCAACCAGACAAACAGATAAGGCTGCTTCGAATCAAACCTGAGGACCATTCCTTCAGCCTTACAGTCCATGACCTCAACAAAGCATACCGAGGATATATCGCAATTTCATACACATGGGGCGATACTGTGCCAACTTTGCCGATAAACGTAAGCGGTTTCGGCTTGAGTATTCGGCTGAATCGCTGGTACGCTCTATGGCAGATTCGACAGCAAAATGATCCTCGACCGCTGTGGATTGACTCTATCTCTATTAATCAAAACGATGTGGGGGAGAAGAGCCGTCAAGTAGCTATGATGGGGGAGATATTCCAAGGAGCAGGAATAGTTGCAGCTTGTCTTGGCTCAGTAGACACTTTACACTCAGTGCTTGCGGCTTTAAAGGCCCACAATTTGGTCGGAGGTTCTAACAATAAAGTCACAAAGTCCCAGCACGACAGTATGCTTCAAGCTCTAGATACACTTGAACAGGTCTCATATTTTGACAGGCTTTGGATTAAACAAGAGATTATTCTCGCTGAGGATATCGTTCTTCTATGGGGTCGAGAAAGCCTCACGTGGCAAGAGCTGGACAACGCTGTGGATCGGGTAGGAGAAAGAAAGAACACCAAGGTTTTCCGGCTCAGTCAGGACCGTCGCTCTCGGCTACTGAGAGTGAGTCTTAAAGATTCGCAGTCTCAACCAGACTTCTCCCTTTTGCATTTGCTCAAGAGGTACGGGAGCTCGAAATGCCAGGAACCTCGGGATAGGGTCTATGCGATGCTATCGCTGCTTCCAGAACATGATATTGCTCGAAAGGGAATCATAGTCGATTACGGCCAAACGCGTTTTTCCCTCTTACGGCACATTTGTGCCCTCTCAGTCAAGAAATTTTCAAGGCCAGGGGCTGATCTAGTTGAAATCGTCTTACTGATAATGCGTTTATTCGGCATTGACAGTGATAATCGAGAAGCGCAGCACTTCTTACAGACCCGTAGGCTTTCAAACCCTGAAGTTTTCGAGAGAAAAACAGGGCAAAAACATATATCTTGTTCAATCAGGGAAGTAATATACTTGGTTGATGTTGAAAGTCTCAGCCATTGCTCCTTCTCGAGAAGATTGGCTGTGCATTCCGATATGACTGGCGTAGGGTTATTGCAAACGGCCACAAGAGAGGAACTCGAAATGATACGCGGAGATTGTGTGCCACGTCCAAAGTGGCTTCATTTTAAAAGAAATCAACTTGAGAACCTCAAGTTTATCAGGGTTCCGGATCTTGGGCCATTCTTACTGGTAAGCAGCGACGTCCGACCTGGGGATCTGGTCGTCAGAACCAGAGAAATATACACTTTGGGCAGGGAGAGACTGGGAAACTGGGCTGTCTTAAGACAAAAACAGGATGATTCTGTATTCCGACTTCATAGCTGGGCCATATCGCTAAACGGAACCCTTTTTACGACCGGATCCAGGAAAATCTTTAATTCTCCTGATGAGAAAAATATCCGAAAATTGGGCCGGAAATCAATTCACATACATTGTGATGATTTTCTAGCTCTTATGCTCATCGCCTTGCGACCCTTAGAGGCATCGCTTCAGTCAAATGTGTACGCGTCCAGCACATCATACGCCGAGATCAGTGACAAGATATTGGAGGAACTTTTACAGCGGGTTGCAAGACTGAAAGCAGAGAATGCTGAAAGAACTGAGCTAGGCCCAGTTTCTGACGACCAAACGAAGTCTACAGCAGTGGTGTGACATTTGAGTATCAGCGATGTTTTGCTTTTGGTGTTCTCGTTCAGGGCATCATCTGTACAGTGCTAAAACAGCGCCACCTGGCCGTAATACGCTATAGTGTAGCGACTATACTAGGAAGACGCTTCTGTTGTCCTCCATCGGTGGGCTCGCTGTGGAGCTCACTATCAAAAGTCCGGATCATGGCGGGCAACTATGCGTGTACGGTCGATTTCGTTGATTGTAGCAAGATTTGTACCTGTATCAGTGCCTACACTTATGTAATGCCAACCGGCCCCCCATCGCTATGATACAGCAGGGACATAATGTGGATCTCTCTTTCCATTATTACGGAACAAGAACAACAACAAGAGTCTAAAACAGTGACAAGGATCCCCTTCTCAGATCTTCCCCTAACCTCCCTTCTCGCCCAAATTATCACCTGAATAGATCTAGCATGGATGTGTTTTAGAATTAGCCGCCAAAATCCATGGGTAAGTGTGGAATCCAAATGGACATCCTAGTTCTGCTTCATAGGTGCAGACACTGCTCCGTCTCCATATATTCCCATAGAGCCGCAATGAAATACCTCGGATAGTTGAGGTTTTGCACTTTCAAATTATTTATCTTAAGAAAAAGCCGTGTATTCCTACGCGTTCACCAACCAGAAGACAATGAGACTAAGAGGATCATGAGTTATAGGTCAGAGCTCGTCGTGAGTTGTGGGAGATCCAACGTCATCATCAACAGTCGGCCAATTGTCCGCGTCTGGATCACCTCTCTTTGACCTGGGTGGATCTGTGCGAGGTCCGCACTTACTTGAGATATAAACATCCTAACCAAGTCAGTCTTTTCATCTTCCAATTTTTAATATCTCGAGGCTCACTAATGCAAAGAGTGCATAATTTTGTGCCGTCGTAAGCTTAATTGCGTCTGGGTTTGTAAAGCAGACATAGGGGTCGTAGCTTTTGTTGCTATCCCCAATGTGTTTACCGAGTACGTAATCGCCAACCTTGACCCAGTGGACTAGCTCGTGCAAGTGGATCGCACCACGAACGAATGACTCCCATCCGACCGATCCAGGAGTTGTGTGGCAATTGAGTGATGACAAGTCTCCAAATGTCACTAATTGCGGATGGTCAGTCAAGCTAATTGCCATCAGGTTCGCGTCGCGGACATGTCTGCGCGAACTCAAAGGACATGGGCGACGGAGGGGCTATACATACTCTTGGTCGGGCACCAGTGCCACTGACCAGTGTTAAAATACATGTAAGCGATAAGACCCTGCGATTCCTGCAAAATGCACTTTGTCGCATTGAAAGGATATTTGGGATCATGAACCATATATGTTGCATGAGAAAGAGTATTCGTAGCTTGCCACACAGGTGGGTCGTTGAGCCAGTAGTAGTAAACAATCCTCTCGAAAACAGCTTTCACTTTACTCGGATCGTTCTTTCCGAACCATCGAACAAAGCTTGGATTGTTCGGACTCGTAGCGGACTGAGCAGACCTCGCCAGCATGAGAAGGTCACTGTAAGTGCCATGTACGTAGGTCGCCAGCCTTCTATCGTCTTGGTAAGGTGGCACGGGGATTTCTTGGAAATTGGAATACTGCCACTCGTTCAGATTTGGCCAAAACCACGACGGATAACCCATGACCCCCAAGGAGTTTGAAGCGATCTCGGTGCCTGTGTATTGATCTGTCGCTAAATGTTGCTGTTCATTGCCAAGTATTAAGCAAGATTGCAAGATGACGACCAAGGAGACCCCGAGTAGGGATATTAAGGATCGCATATTGTTTGCCGGCCTTCTTGGTGCTCTTGCCTTGCTACCTTCGACCTATATTTCATGTAGAGAGCTAGATCTAGTGCATCATCTTCAGAATTCTGTCTGCACCCGGCAGAGGAAGATACGTCTGCATTTCATTGATCATGCTCTGTTGTCGACCTATGGGCTTTGTTGAGGATAATAAGGCCGTGGGCTGCACCCCTCAATCCTGGTGAGTGACAAAGAGGTGTCTGTAAATGGAAGTCTCAGAAAGAGCTTCAACGTATGCGTGAAACATTAGCCGGTAGTTTGGGCGGGGTTGAGACTAAGTGTCTTTGTCCTGGTGGTTGCCACACAGGCTGACAGGTACGGGCGTCACAGTACGGATTAAGCATGTGGTTCTTCTTTGAAGTATCAAAGGTATATATCAAGCATCCTGTCCTTTCCATAGTGCTCTTGGAATTGTTCAGACATTTACTCCGCGGTTCAACACAGGCTTTGACCAGGTGTTACCATTACTGTTGGTCCAACCAATATTATCTCATGATGGGGTCAAACCCAATCACGATACAGATCCCGGCGGGTGATGAGTGTTTCATGAGTTGCATATCACACGCAGCATACAGGCAATTCATGACCGTGTCCGTCGGTGGGTTCGACTACACGTTTACTGGTACTGGAGAGAACGTTCCCATGAAACGGACAGACAACAATAGCACGACTCTCACCTTCGATCCTTCGGACAACGTTCAATCAGCTGTCTTCAGGTTTCAGTACTCGACGACCGGACCCAATGGATACCGACAAATGGCTAGAGTCTCTGCGCCACAAGTAGTCAACAATAATGGCATGAATGAGACTTATCTTACTTCGGAGGATAGTACGGACAACGATGACAATGATACATACTGCACAGTCGTCTGCGTAGCACCGCCTTCACTATCCCGATGGATGTTCCTTCACCACCCAAAAAGTGCGCAGCACAATTAGAAGTAAGATCTTTAACTATTAGAGTCATTAAAACGGGTGCGAATGGAAGAGTACAAAGATATGCATGAGAGGAGACTGCGAAGGAAGTATGACTTGGAGACAAAGGAGCTTGGATGCTCCGCAGCGAGTCTTTCTGTTTCAAACGACCCTGGGAGAGGGTAGACCGTGGCTCTGGCAGCAAATGGATGGTTGAGAATACATACAATATTGAAAGCTTGTAATCTTAACTAGTACTGTGAGGTGTTTGAATTCACAAGCAGATCGACCCACCTTAGCCATTTAAGACTGGGGGGAACCCCTCCGAGTTAGAGAAGCATCAAGAGGCTCAATCCTTAATGGTTCTGACATGAGGCGGCTGCCAACTATGTGCTGTTCGGAAATGGCAAGGTTGCTTACTAGTGAAACATATGATTAACCTCTTTACTGATTACTCGTCTTTCAGGATTTATCAAAATAATCAATTGCAAGACAGGGCCGTGGAATTCAAACGTAGGGATAGGGAAGGCATAAAGCTCATGTCCGTAGCCGCACTTTCTCGCGCAAATACAATCGCATCCTTGTTAGTCACGGAGGATATGGAGTTTGAAACGTCAGCACTCCTTATAGAAGCTCACATATGTACAGAAAGATCCAGAGGCACAAAAGTAGCTCAGTCAGCAATATATGCGACCTCAAACCACCCGTACACCTTACATTAGTCCTCTTCAAATACATCCCTTCACGCCCACCTCTCACCTTCCTTCAACCACCCCTTCGTCTCCTTCAATCTCCTCCCATGCACCCCCAACCTCCTCCTCTTATCCTCCCTTTTCACCGAGCGCACAGAGCCATAGCCCCGCCCCTCATCACTATACACCGCCCTACGCTTAACCCCTCCCTCCGCCCCACCAACCTCCCTCCTCACCAAGCCCCCATACCCTCCCTGCTCCTGCCCCAAAAGCAGCGCCCCCACAACCGCACCCCAACCCCCCGGATTATCCTCTGCCGCAATCACATGCCCCTTCTCTGACCTCTCACTCCCAACGCGCACCACATTCTCCACCCCCTTCGTCCCGATGCCATACCACCCCAGATCCGTGGTCGCACCATCCACATACGCAGCGTTCGTCTGACACCACGGATTCTCAGGCGGGCAGGCGGTGAAGTTGTTGAAGAAGGTCCAAAAGCCGGAGCCGTGGATACGGAGCGACGACGAGTCCAGAATGCGCGTGTACCACGCCATATGGCACTGCGCCACATCGATCGCGACATCCGTCGCATTCCTCCCCAGCGCCGCGGTCGAGCTTGATAGCGCAGCCCTCGTCGCCGTCACCGCCGCCATCGCCCCAACGCTGGTATTGGACGGGCAGTTACTAAAATCCGGGTCTGAAAACCTTGCATCCGGCACCCACGGGCCCGGCGCCACGTCTGGCGCATTATACCCCTGCCAATATGGTGTCTCGCTCTGCTTCATCCCCACGTACACATCCTTCGCCCCGACGAAACTGTACTGGTACAGCGTATTATGCTCGAACGCAGTCCCCAACAGCCACGTCCCGCCCTGCGCCTCGATCAGCGCGCCCCGCCCCGTGGCGATGGTCTGCCCGTTCGTCCCGTCGAGGTCGTGGTCCGCCGTCCACCCCCACATGTTCTCGATGTACGCGCCAGCCGAGGGGGTCATGTGGAGGAGGAGGAAGGCGGCCTTGCAGGTGACAGGGTGTAGGGCGGAGGTGCAGACGTCGCGGACCAATGACCCTTTGGCGCCGCCGATGCGGAAGTGCGTGTTCCAGAGCGCGACGGCGCCTGGGTAGGAGCCGCGCATGGAGATTTGGAGGAGGATGGTGCCTGGGAGGACGTCGGCGACGGTGAGCAGGAGATCAGAGATCTGTGCGGTGCCGACTTCGCCCGGGTTGCCGAGTTGCATTAATGGGGTGGGGTTGGAGGCGTCGGCGAAGAAGGGGCCGGAGGCGCTGATGGCGGCGATGGCTTCGCCGACGAGGCGCGAGTTGCAGGGGACATGGATGGTGGAGGTCACCAGATAGGTGCCGGCGGGGAAGAAGAGGATTGAGTTGGTGGCGGCAGCGCGGGCGAGGATGGCGTTAAGGGAGGCGGTGTCGTCTGTCTTGCCGTTGCCGAATACGGGGAGGTCTGGGACGGATTTGACGTTGATGAATTGGGTAACAGGGACATCTTGGTAGGTTGGCGGTGAGAGAGAAAGATATTTGCCGCCGGCCAGGAGTTGTGCTGGTTGATTAGTGGAGTAGGAGTGGCCCGTTATATTGGAACCAAGAGTGGGTGGCTGATAGACTGTACCGTGGGTCCAGGTGTCTGGGATGCTGCCAGTTTTGAGAACCGAATTAGATAGCGTGACGGTGCTGTTCGAGCCAGAGGTGATGAAATTCTCAATTGTGATGGCACCAACATTGGTAGCGTTGCCGTTGATAATGGTAGGTGTGTCACTTGCAGAAGAGTCGAGAAGGGACAAGCTACCCATGACATCTCCCGACATACTGTCAATTGCAACGCCACATGAGGTGAATTTAGCATTCTGAACCACCAAATCAAAAGCATGCGAGACATTGATGGCAGTGCCGACTCCTGTAAAAGTGAGGTCTTTCAAAAGGTACTGCTGGTTGCTGAAGTTGATCCCACACGCTCCGCCGTAGAAATCCAAATTGCCAAGCAAAGTACCACTTCCGCCCTCTGGCATTGCAATACCGGTGTGTGAAGATGACTGTGGCATGTTGAAAACGACATTTGTCAACTGCGTGGCTTGAGAGATGGACCAGTCAAGAAGGATGAATGAGGTATGATTGGCAACGCTCGTTGAGTCCAAGATAACGTTCTTCATGCCAATGTAGAAATTCGTTGTACTGGGTTGGTTTGGATCTTTTGCATAGATGAGATAATCTCCGGAAAAGTTGCCTGCAACTTTAATCGTAGGACGATTCTGGGGATTGCCCACAATGAAAGTGTTCAAATAGCTTTGAATGGGATAGGTCAAGAGATATGTCTTCGCAAGTCAGCTATGCACTGTCCATGCGAATTGCATGGTTTACTAACGCCACTAGGAAAATAAATCACCGCTGGAGCTCCAGTGGTTCCATAGAAAAAGCTTGTATTATCTCTTGTGGTGTTGAATGCCGGTCCAGCTAGTATTCCATATCAGCTTCTGACATAGTTGGGATCACTGGTATCCCACCGTAGTTAATGGCTGCAACGAACGCATCGGTATCATCATGCAAACCATCTCCGACAGCCTTAAAAAGTGTCAGTTGTAAGTTGACCACGTCAATTGCAATGAACATACTCCAAAGTCTTTAACATTACGGTAGACTTTCCACTGATCTCCATTGGTGATGAATGGAGAGATCCCATTGTGAGCAATATTCTCGTACCAGAAAGAAGATGTAGGAGGGGTTTTGGTGACATTAATGGCGGCTGCTGTAGTCCTAATTGCGAAGCATAGCTGTAATGCAAACGATATGTACATTGAAAGTAAAAGCATTGCCGATATCTATTTGATTCAAAGAACGAGAGACAGGTGCAGATGCAGTCCAAAAAGAATGGTTAGAGTGGGCAAGAAAGAGCGACTCAAAGGAATGTGCAATTGAAAATGCGTAGGGAGTGTACACAACGAAGGAATGAACAGTTCCAATGAATGACTGAAAATAGTGAAAAGTAGGTGATCCTACATCCATCGCGGTGAAGGGTATTCATATCAAGGCGCTGCGCCGACCGTTCGCGGCTGTGGGACGAAACACCGAAAACTCTATCGATGAACTTTTGCGGTGCTTGAGAGCCTGTTTGGGAAGTCGGTTCTGGCGATGGCCGACTTTGGATCAGCCAGGCGGATCCTAGCGTCGACTAGATGAGCCCGCTGGAGTGATTGTGGAGCCTTTTCACACCTCATTCCTAGCGGACATGAGGGTGATTGGGCATCGAAGATGGCGAAAAAGCTCCGGATGATGCGCATGTTGGTAATCTCAACCTCTAACCCTGACAGTATCCATGCTCTACTTTCATGACTGCGATTATCGATGTCTTTTTCTTCTCGCGGCTAGGATCAAGGTCGAATGAGAGATGGCAAAGCGGCGGGCACGGGGCGGGGTGGTGGGCAGAGACCTTTCAAGGCAGATGGGGGCCAAATTAATGCGCGCGTGGGGGACCTGCCAAGACTGACTTCGACTATCCCCGAAGGCGTTACTCGCGCGTACTTTTTCAGATTACATACTGTAATAGGAGATGGATTTGAAGGGCACATGTTCCACTTTTTGGCCCTGGCCTTGGAACGAACTTGCTCATTGTGAGAAAAGTCTTCTGAGCCTCTTTTGACTCTTTCGCCGGCCTCGATTAGAAATGCAACTTAGGAGCATCTTAGAATCTCTTACGACAAATTTTGATATCATGTTGAGATTAATTTCTTGGGCTAAATTCAGGGTCACTCTTTCAATCTAGCACCACAGACATCGATTAACTCCCAGTCAACATAGCATACACTTCTTGTAAGCCAGTAATGAATGCAGTCAACGTCGCTGCGTCAGCATAAGGGTTGCCTTGTTCCACCTCTGCCAAACACTATGTCAGCTCTTTTTGCATTTGCTGCGTGCTGACAGGTTGGTTGTCTTGGTCGCAGTACTTACCGAGTAATTTTTGGATAGCCGCTAGCTGTGCAGGAGTCGCGTTTCCACCGATTGCGACAGCGCTCAAGGTCGTGAGGAGCCCTTGTAGCTGCGCAGGAAGTCCCATCACGGCATCAACGACTGGACAAAGAGTTTCTTCAGTCGTTTGAGGCGCGAAGCTCGGTTGGGTCTCATTGTTGTATGCTAAACGCACCAATGAATTCCCTAAAACTTAGAATTAGTCTCATACCATCGAGAGGGGTACTTTCTTCTCAGGAGGCAAGCGCACTAAGGAGATCCCCTGCCTCCGGCCATTGTGCTAATCCGTTCACAGGATCTTTCGCAAACGCAGCCCAGGCTTTGCGGATTGTGCTTGCCATGGATGCCTCAACATCGGAGTCAGGTATGCCGGTAACATTAGCTGCGGTTCCAAACACGATAGGTAGCTCAGAAGTGTGATAATTCGATCCCAGTGGTTTTATATATGTATTCGAATAGTTGCCTCCAAAGTATTGATATCGCCAAACCGGGACACCCTGTTGCGCGCGAAATTGAGCAGCTTCGTAGGCCGGACAAGTAAAACTTGAAAACGTTATCAGATCAAGGATAGGTTGAACAACGGCCACGGGAATTGCATCGGCTTGCGCCTCGGTGATGTTGGTATAGGCAAGGGCGACAGCAACAAAGAATGCAGCTTCGTTGTTCGTGCTACCAGTCAAGGTTGGTAGTTTAGCAAATTGGCCGGTTTCTGCCCTTGTAGCAATATCACTGGGAACAACCTTGTTATCTGCGAATGGTCCGAATCCGCTGATGAGAGCAGTCAACTGAATAGACTCAATTGCGCTCAGTATTTCTTCCACAGTTTTGCCCCTCATGCATTCGACGGTGGCTTGACCGGCTTCCTCGCCACCGCAGCCTGCATTTTGTGAAGCTCTATACCAGTTCGATTGGACTTGTTCTTGTGACGAACCAGCGGCAAACCCGCTATTCGCTACACCAGATTCTGGAATCAATGCATGCGCGATAGGGTCATTCGGATATCCGTAAGCGATAAGATCAGTGGAAGCACCGCCAGCGGACTGTCCAAACACAGTGATACGACCAGGATCTCCTCCAAAGGATGCAATGTTATCTCTCGTCCATTCTAGAGCCAGTCGCTGATCTAAAAGACCAACGTTCGTGTCCTGCCCTGGGGCACCTGAAAATCCAAAAATGTTCAAGCGGTAGTTCGCCGAGACAACGACGACGTCCTCTTCATTGGCTAGGGTAGCCCCGTTATAGATTGGACATGCCGTGTTTCCGGTGGAGAAACCTAAAAGGGTTAGAAGTGTAGTTCCGAAAGGTGTTTCCTCCTACCTCCTCCATAGATCCAGAAGAGAACAGCTTTTTTATCTTCTCCAGACTGTGGTTTAGTCCAAATGTTGAGAGTCAGGCAGTCCTCATCGAGAATATCACCCTCTTGGGCTAGAGCACGTAGGATTTTCTCTCCAGCTGGTCCAGCAATGTAGGCCTCAGACGTCGGGATGCGATTGCACGGACAGTCCCTACCCGTCGAATATTTAGATATTTAAAGTGACTGTCTTACATGGACTTGGGCTTACGGGCTCTTGTACCGTGTAAGTATATACGTGATTGCATAAGGCCATGAACAACGATTTTTTAAGAGACAAGACAGAACTCACAAAAGTGGTCGCGTCAATTGTTCCGTTGGCAGCCGCAACAGGGACTGGTGTATTGAAACGCAGGTCTCCCACCGGTGGTTGTGCAAAAGGAATTCCCAGATATTCGGAAACGTCCGAATAGATGTCAGAAGCCTTGCCTTGAGCTGAGCCCGATTTTGTTTGGACAGTTCCACCAATATCAGGTGTCTGGCGATATTCGACTGCCGCCGCTCTCGCTGCTGGTATCTCCTTGGAGATCCAGATTGAGATTGCAAGCGCAACTGCTTGGATACATTCAAGTCTCATATTCGTCGATTAGAAGGGACAATCTGTGCCGGCGAGGAATTCGCCAAGGTGTGCAACATTTTGACATTTCCCCATATATTTCAAGGACAGGAGCAAATCTCCTGTGTCCGGCATTGTTCCAGTCACTGCCTCGGCAACATTTGACATGGTCTGCTCTACAAAAGCAACCTCTCATACCATCTGCCAGACAGGAGCAATGTTTGACAACTTTCGCTGTGCAAAATCTAGCAAACATTAGCGAAGTACACAAAGGTTTGCTAAGGAAAAAGTTCGAAGCGAGGGGATGCAAACCAGTCCCAGCCAGTCAAGAGTGGAGAAAGCGCAGTCTCTCCGAGGCAGACGAGGATGCATGCTTCTTAGCGGGGGCAGATCCTGCAGGGGCTCCCTAACCTAATTCGCTTCCCCGCAAAGACTCTTCTCTTAAGCGTATCCGTGTTGTCCAGCCTCAACTGCCAATATTCATCCACCTGATCATGGCAAAAATGCGGTAGATTCGCGTCTCCTTGTGAATCGTACCACCTCATGCTAAGAGGCGCCTCCCAGAAAACGTCCTCTCAAATCCAGAATACACTTTGGCCAGCAAGCCTATCCCATGCTTGTGACTCTTTAACAAGGTTTAATGGACGTGCAATTCCAGCACAGAAGTTATCTTCACCAAGATCTTTACCCTTAACTTCTGCAAGGCCTTTCCGTTCCGATAATAGTCTGTAGATCATTGACCAGGAATTTCGCCTAGGGACCCTCAGTATGTCGACAATTCCTCATCGCCGTCAATCCTCAGATAGATCGTAGTCAAGCCACATGCTAACCTGCGGAGTGAGTCGAATCGCATCTGCGATGTCTTTTCTAGAGCCAACCCCAAGCTGCAACGTTCCATCATCGAGACCTTTCCAATGTACTGATCCTTGCATGAAGCGCGTGGGACAGGAGGAACCGCAGATTCTCCTGTTTTCGTACCAGGTGGGATCTGTTTGGAACAGCCAGTTGTCCACAGAGTGATAACCCCCTCGCAAACAAAGGCGACCGCACATAGAGCATAGCTGCATCAGCTTTGGCCGCCGACATATCCAGTTCTCATGAAACCTCGCGTGATAGGTAAGACCGAAGGATCCAATCTTGGGAACTATGCTTTTCGTCGCTATCCAGAGGAGGTATTTACATGCTAAGGCAAGAGATACTGCCCCTCGTAGTGCATTAATGATCGTCCACTTCTTTTCCTCATTCCAGGACAGGAAGTCGTCGACAAGAGCAAGTGCTATGGTACATCGCTCGAAGATCTCCAGCAGGATTTCTGTTGGCAGTCTACTGAAAACTGAGGTGGAAGGTGACTTTGTAGTGCTCAACTCGATATTCTACACTTCAGTCAGCCGAGCGTTGTATTTGGCTCAGCCTGACCTACCGTCGGAATGAATATCAGCGCTCTCTGTATCAAACCACCTGAGTCTTTCGTGTGGGCTGCAAGAGCAAAGTCCATCACTCGAATGATGGAAGAAGACCAAATTGAACTCAAAAGCCCCACATCGTGGAGCGCATGTCGGAAGATGAGAAGATGCCCTTTGATAAAGAGAAACATACAATGTCTGCCAGAGATCCTTATCAATGAAAAGTTTTACGGTCCTACTGTCGGTAACACTCTAAGTCAACAATGTAGTTTGCCAGCAAAAGAAATGTCACATCTGCAGCATGCTGTCATTGGTGACGTAGTCCTCTCCAAGCGTCTCCTCGGAGATTGTTTAAGTCTTCGACGATGCCGACGACAGTGACAAGTACATCAAAGCGAACGACTTCAGCAGCAACCCCGGGAGTGTCGTCCCAGACATACCTCAGCGACGGTGTCCATGTGGGCGCTGCCGTTGGACCACCGCGTAACTATGATCAAGCATACAGCGGTGAGGCCTGCAGTACATGAACTCTTTATAATCTCGAAAAAGTGAAGAAGGCTCATTCTTAGAATGCTGCCGCCTAATGGGCCAGTAACCGCTGCTTACTGGGTGCTTGAACCCCAGAGGCAGAGAAAGCACCGGCTGGGAAGGCACAGGAAGTCAATGGTGTGGTATCTACAGTTAGGCTTATTACCACGATGTCCGAGCCAGAAGAAGGTGCAGGCCCGCTCTCTCGTCGCGTACTGACCCAGTTCCGATATTTTCAGCAACGTGCAGATTGATCTTCCAGAAGTACTGAAATATGGTCCGAGGGTTATTGCGAGCAACAGGGCTTCAACACCATTGAAGATTCTCCCGACCTTCGTCTTGTGCAACTCTATAATAACCCCTCGCCTTCACCTCAACACTCAATCCATTCCTCCGCATTCCCAAGCGTCCCAGCGCAGATCTTAAAGACCCTCAATATCTCAGCGCTCTCACTATCCAAGCCCCTCTCCAATAGCCGCCAGTCCAGGCCGTTAGCGACCACACGTCGCCATTCACTGATCACCTGACCAGGACAAAGAATAAGGTAGCCCGTCTCACAACCCCGCGGCCAAGCCAGTCGCGGATCGCGAAAGATCCAATTCTGCGTCTGCGAATGGTGCCCGCCGCGGAACCAGTAGCGGTTGCACGCCTGACACCAGCACAGGAGCCTTGGCTTGTAGATGAACCTGCCTGTCTTGGTGGGGACGAGGCCGCCGATTTCGGGGACGCGGACCAGTGTTGCGGCGTGGAGGAGAGTTTTGCAGGTCAGGGCGAGGTTGATGCCGGAGAAGAGTGATATGCGGGCTGCGGTGGCAACTTTGGGGGTGGCGCCGATGCTTTTGGGGCCGGTGAAGACGGAGTGTTGGGGTAAGACTTGGGAGATTATGGTGATGAGGACTTCGAGGGGAAGGTGAGTGAGATTGGACGATTTGGATGTCGTTGAAAGGAGGTTGACATTCTAATAGGGAGGCGAAGAGTTAGATACGATAATGTTGATTTCATTAAGATGGTTTGCTTCAAGAGACGGAGGGAGTGATAGTACTCACCTCGGGAATGAAAGTCAAAGCGCTCGGTACAGGTCGAGTTTTAGAAGAGAAAGAGGCGATCAAAAGCTCCATATTCGAGGCCACCGTCTAGATAGTGTTCCTATTGGGAACATCTATAAATTAATGCACACGACGATATAGATGAAAGTGTGCCAACGAGAATTAGAGCAGAAACCTATGGCTCTTCAGTGAAGACAGTAGAGAGTAACCACTGAAAAATGTAAAGCTATTGTGAAAGAGTGATGTCCTCTTTGAAACCACAATAATACCATTGGAAATGCGCCAAGGCTGTGCACCAGGCTGACTTCCTCCCGATAAATTCTTACCATCTAAGCATTGAATAGAGACATACATGGTTAGCAGAGCTGACTGCGACATCTAAGAGCAGTGCATTGTAGTGGGAGTTCATGGAAGTGAGAGTCGAGCAGGCACCATCATGCTGCCTGGCGGAGGCGTAGCGGAGCATCTTCTCCAATTTCCGCCCCGTGCAGTCCAGGCAACAGCAACTACCTAACCGTCGTCCCCACCTGCTAGATTCAAGGAGATCTGTTTCAATCCAATTTACTTGCTTCCCGCGTAGATTTTAGTCTCTTCATGAGCTTATTTAATCAACTCGCATCACACTCCGAGCATGCCGTCAACCATTGATCGCCGGAGAAACCCAAACATGACGCAGCTACTACCGTTTTCGGAATGCGTCTTAGTAACTTATGCACGGTGGCTCGCAGATCCTGGTGGAAAAGCAGATCCCGGATCTGTATAGTAAAATTTACAGTGTTGTCCTGGCTCAAGCGTAAACGTCGTGTTCCGTAGTTGCTCGCAGATGGGTTTACCAATTGGCAAACTTCGAGGGTTGTTGCAGTCAAGATCCCTAGAGCTTCCGGCTCAATGCTGATTGAGCCAATGTATCATAGAATTTACGAAACTATAAAGCGATTGAGGATCTCCATTTAAGCCATAGTAAGCCTTCTTTGTCCTTACAAACCATCCGCTTCACTCCTACATTAGAAGGGAGAACCTGTGTCAACAGAACACTCCAAAAGAAACCCATCTTCACTCTCCTGAAACCATTCCATCTTCAAGACCCCGCGATTGAATCCCTTCCACCATCACCCACCAATCCCTATTCACAATGGACACCACAGCCGAAAACAACCCCACTGACAACTCCCTCCCCTCCGACCCCCTCAGCAAGGACTCCCTTCCCCCCGACTCCCTCACCCACGCAATCCTCACCCTCCACTCCACCCCACCCCCGCCTTCCTACCCCACCCCATCCCCCTTCACCTCCTCACCACCTCCCTCACCCTCACACTCGCCCAACACCCCCCCTCAACCTCCACCATCCAACCCTGGCGCCTCTCCCGCCTCCTCCACCTCCTCCCCCAAAATCCCCCCCCCCTCCCGCTGCCTGCGGATTTCCGCCACCACGGCACCGCCTTCGGCGCCCCGCTCGTGTGCACGCACAGGGACCTGGGGCCCGCGGACGCGCTGAGCTGAGCGTGGGGCATGCATGTACCTGTAGACGCTGGTGCTCGCGGGGGCTGGACACGTGCGTGGCGGGGTACCTGGGGGTTTTGAGGGGGAAGTTGGGGATTGGCGGGGTTTGGCGGTGGGGTATGGGGATTCTGGGGGGAAAGGGGGTAAATGGGGTGGTGGTGGTGGTGGTAATGTGAGGAGTAGGAAGAGAGAAGGAAAGAAAGGGAGAAGATTGGGGGCGCTGTGGGGGATGAGCGGAGGCTTGCTGATGGGTAGCTGGGCGGTTTTAGGCAGGGTTTTCTGGACGCAGTCTGAAGTTACGCCTTCCATTCGCGCGATCAAGGAAAATTTGGTTTTGGTTTCTGCAGCACATCGAAGCTTCATCGAGCGTCATTTTCACGTTATGATGGGGGTGATCCGAGGGTCATCTCTAGAGAAAAAAGCAGCTTTGGAAAAATTATCTGGAATACATACGTTGGTTGAAAAGAAAATTAAGTACGAAAAATTAGGAAAGTATAATGCAATGCTCAGATGAGGGTATCCCGACGCACAAAGTCTAGAAAATAAAAGGCGCCACCCAAACTCCTCCGCTATAACCAGACTTTTAAAGAATATCCTCAATTCGGCAATAACCCAACCGGCACATACCACTCTTTGTCGAACCACTTGCCCGGAACCGGCCCAACACATGTGCTAAAATCTTCCCCGGCGGCTGTCTTCTTCGCGGCCAGAACCGCACACGGTGCATTCCACGAGGCGCAGTCGGGAGTCGTGTAATAAACCGCCGCGCCTTTGCCCTTGATACTGGTGATCTTGATTTGGAACGAGGGGATGTAATTTTCGTTGGGGACGCCGTACCACGGCGTGTTATCGCCGAGCGAGATGGTGGTAGGCGGGTAGTTCTGGTCGAAGGTGTTGGGGTCACAGTTCTCGTAGTAGCCTTTGTAGCCGCTAGCGGCGATTACGATGTCATTGGTGTCGCGTCTGAGAAGAAGTTAGCTTCGGACGTTTACGGGGTAGAGGTCGCCTATTTGGTTGTCGTTCTAATGCGGAAAGCGGTACAAGAGGGGAACCTTGATGATGGTGAACGTACTTTGCAGTTTGAGGAAGACACAAGGCGACCGAGGCGAAGACGTCGGTGAGCAGGAGTGCTCTCAAGAAGATAGACATCTTGAAAGAAAGGCAGATAGAGGGAAGAAGAGCAGTTTGAGCGGCGGTAGGAAGAGAGAAGAGAGAGGAGTGCGGAAGTCCCGCTTTGGGATCTTTCCAACTTGCCCTGACGACATTAAGTCCAGTGCTGGGGAATCACTGATCATATACAAATTTTCATAACCCTCCTTCTCCGCCCCCGCCTTACGCTCATGTTTCATCAGAAGACATGGTCGAGCCTGGAAGGATGTGGCAAATTAGGCATGTTGGAACCGAGATCTCGGCCTAATGGGGGCTGAGCGCACGATGTAAATGACTGACTGCGCCGAAAATGAGACATGACTCTGAATGGTGGGTATAGTAGTCGGAATGGTCGCGTTTTGATCCCGCGTGTCTGGTACTGAAGATGGTCATAGGTACGATTTTGCTGTCACTCGGTCCATGATGTCAGGCTGCAAACCAAATCTAAGACGTCTTGTTTATCTGGCAGAACAACGTGGATGCAGACGTATCTCGCAGGAGGGCGTCTTTGGGGCCAACTGCGGCCCCCCGAAGGCGTGGCACATGGGTGGCACACGTTGCCGATGCCCGGCAGCAGAGCAATGCAAGTCCAAAGGTCGGCCGTTGAAAGTCTCCACCCTGAAACAAAGCTCAAGCTTACCTTAGCAACTTATGGAGAAATTGGGGGCTTCTGAGAGGGAAGATGTGGGCCGAAAAGGCGACGACGAGGTCCAGCGGTAAGGCGGGAGGGTCGCGAAACAGAGCAATGCCAGGAAGTGCCGCCGAGCCTCGGCTACGACTGGAGTACCTAAATTTGGTGCTTAACCCTTGCTTCCCTCCCCTTGCCATCATGCCACATCAGGCTCGGTCAACTTCAGGCTCCATATTTGAGTCGAATTCTTCTCTAGCTTATTTTTTCACTTCCTTGCTTGTAGGCGGCGTTGCCAACACCCACAGCAAAGAATTGTGATGGCGCCGCACAAGGCCAAGCTGCATCTGCTGCATCTGCTGCATCTACTGCGTCTACTACGACTACCACAGACAAAAATGTTGGCCTTTCACCTATCACTGTGATAGCCCACCGCCACAAACATGTCCTGCAAACATCGAAGATGCAGCTCTCACGACCTAGTCACATATACAAACTGCGCTGACGTAGCTGACACTGCTCTCCTTAACTCCGACGCAGTCTCCGCTTCTTTGGTACCTCAAGAAACTCCATCGAGCCCAATCATCAGGCTTTCCCTCGGATTTTCTGACCTCCTCAAGACCAGCTAATACGACTCCAATGGGATGGCGTCCGCACACGGTATTGCCGGTTTCTCTGAGTACATTCACGAAATTGCTGTGGGAGCGAGTAGCGATCGCACACATACACCCTCGATCTGCGTGTGCTATTGATTCCCAAATTTGCGGCCTAGAGGGAGCCTTGTCTCTCGCGGTCAGCTCTTGGCCTGCTCCAAGCGCAGGATCCGCATAAAGAGCGAGAACCGAGGCATTATCTCTGCTTGATGGTAGGTTTTCTGAGCCTCTTGCGGAAAGCGGCGGCGATGGCGCACTAGAAATGTAATACGTATACCCGAATCGACTTCCCCAGTGACAGAAATCGGTGCTGATCACAAACGCGTTTTGTGGATCCGCTAGGAAGGGTGCGAGGAGAATCCCGAAACCCTTTTCTGTGGCTGTGGACGTGGAGCCAACCATAATAGGCACGAGTGGTGGATACGCTGATGTGGCTTTTCCCGGATAGAGTCTTTCAAGAAGGAGATGTAGGTAGGGTAATTGCATCTCCATGCTATGCTCTGCTTCGTCAGTGGCACTTGACATGGCAGAAAATTGCATTGGACGAGGAGTGTTCGCTGTTTTCAGTGTTGCTAGATGACGGATCACCTCATGATCCAAGGGTAGCGGATCTGGGGAGAGCGGCGTGGCGTAGGATGACAAGCTCGGTAAGGCACAATTTGAAAGAGGCGCATGGTGGGACGGGTGAATGATGAAGATACGCTTCCTATAGCAACTTAGCTTGGAACTTCTAAGTTGATCGGCTTGCACACGCTTTTGACAGATCAAGCGCTTTGTAGGCCCAGGCGGCGCACGGTCCAGAGTAAGTGTATCCGGCATGTCTACCAGTAATCAATTCATGACAAGAAAGTTGGCTTGAGTTCTCTTACGGTGACAGCACTATACGCGCACCCTGGATTGGTAGCTTACCTAACGACGGAATCTCATCGGGTACTTGAGACAAGTTATGCTCAAGCTCTTGACTGAGAGCTTTGTCGTCATCACTGTACCATGAGCCAGCGTGGGATGCTTCTCTTGTCCCCATATCGAAGTGACGATCTTGCTCAGATACGGTAGTGTGAAGGGCGAAGGAGAGGTGCGCTCAAGATATATCAGGTTGTCCAACGTTGTTCATCCAGGTCACTACGCGCCAGGCGGATGGAGGGTCGACAGAAGGCCTGCGGGGCATTCACACAAACACCAGTGGGGCTCCGGGCAGCCCACAGAAACATCGTGCCCAGCGACCAGGTGCGAGACGCGTTCCTGGAGCGGATCTCCGCTACATCGAACACTTATGCAACCACCGCATCTCCTTCAGGCCATCACTGCAGTATCCAGCACGTGCATCCTAGGCGAAGTGCAAGGAACTGCCCGATTTCGGCAACCGACATTTCGGTTGATGTCCAACCGTGGCGCGGCGCTAACTAGTCGCGTAAAGTGCTTTCGCGTTCGCCAGCCTCAACTTTTGCGGTCTTGACACTGCTCGCATCTATGGACTAGCATTCCCAGCTCTATCAACTCTTTGCAAGTTTTCTCGTTCTACGCCTCTGAATTTGTATAATTTAAACAGCAACATCATGGGCTTGAAGCGCAAGCGGTCCCTAAACACCTCATCTTCACCCTCTTCGACGTTATCCTCTCAACCTGGTCCTGTCCAGGGCGACACCTTGTTCAATGGCTTCCACAACGGCACTGGATCGCCTAGCGGCTACTCCCCGCCAGAGCCATATTTTGCTGCTGGGATGGAGGGTTATATAGAAACGACGCCATCTTATCTTCCCTCACGGACACGCAAGCGCTTTCGAGACAACCGACCAGACGAGGCCACCATACACTCCAATACCCTCTCCCTCCTTCTCTCCGCACAGCAGAATCAGCATGCTTGTGCTCCGATTACGATGCCAGATACACCAAGCTATTCATATTCTGGGGACAATTATCTCTTTAAAAGTCAGGGTATATATACTGGCCACGGCATGCCTACTCCGTCTCCGACACCGTCGCATTCGCGTTTACCATCCACCAACAATAGTTCAACATTAGCGACGAGACCTACTTCCAGTTCTTCGCTTCCATCTAAGAAATTACTTGCACAACAAAGCTTGCATGCTTTCTTTGGGCGATCTCCAAATGACGGTGTGCCAAAGAGACCAGCGAGCGCCAATGCTCGAACAAGCAGCCATCATGGAGGTGTATCCTTCAACGAACCCCACGCGGATATTATGGACACAGACATGGGTCAGTGTCCCGTGCAAGCCACTCTTTCACCGTCAGGCCAAATGATATTGGACCATGTACATTCAACATCTGCTCCTACATCTTCGACTCCTTGGTCTATTCGGCCTTCCACAGCCTGTTCATCAAGGTGCGAGGACTGCGATAATTTCCTCGAACCACCACCTGAGAATACGATGGCTATGGACGTCGAAATGGCGCTCGACGGGCCATCGGATTGTCTACACCTACAAGGCGACAGTTTTAATGACTTTGCATGCAGCACCTGCGGTAAAAGTGTTTGCGATATGTGTGCAGTGAGAGGGAACAAGAGAAGTTGCCTCGAATGTGCGAATCCTGGAAATGGGTATACCTGAAGATGATCATTGACGAGACTCAATGGGATACATTCCGTACAATTACGTTCGCCAAGATAAGAAGGATCGGTTCCAGAGCGAAGAATCACATGGCCTTCTTTGGATCCCCATTTTCTGACGTCACTGACTGGATCGCCATTCTTTCAGCGATTTTTGACTATCATGAGGATAGAGCCCCTGGGATACAGTGGTGGTTTGAGTCTTATTCTCTTGAGAGATGTGAGTTTTAGATAAGGCTCTATTGTCATTTGAGAAAGCCTGCGTCCACCAGACACTAAAAAGACGAGCTCAATCAGATGACTTCAGTGGCACTCTATCATGGCAGGAATTCAGATGATCACAGCGCTGTAATATTGATCGTTCGCGTATGAATTTATGCAAGTTAGCCTTGGATACCTTTCTTGGGACAGTTCAGGTGTCGACCTGTGGGACATTTTGGTCATCGCGGTGGGATGTGTTATTACTTAACGGATTACGCTCGATTACTATTCAATTGCACGATACCCGTTTCCACTTCCAAATGAACCTCTCTCCTTCTGCTTTGAGAGATCTTTAGAGCTAAACCAATGGAGTCAGGTTCGTAAATCGATTTATCGATCACGCAGCGTCATTCTCAAAGACTGCTCCTGGGTTCAGACTGGCCCATTTCAGGGGCTCCCTGGACCGTCCATAAGGCGGTTTGCAACGTGCAGAGCGGAATTTTTCAATCTCAAACCCAGACCTTTACCATTCCAACTGTCACGGGTTTGGAGGGCTGGTCTCAATTCTGCGCAATAATCTCGTCGCCTCCAGTCAGAAACTGCGCCAGAGCGCTCTGCGCCGCCATCCGCATCCTCTTGGCCGGCGCATACCGTACTTGCTCTGCCGGACATCACTACTTCCCTCTCACCTTGGTATTGTACCGCACTTCCCCTCGTCGAGGTCCACCAGTGCTTACTACTCGCTTCCCTCTCCCATCGATCTTGGACCTCGCGGCCCGAACTCCGGCTTCTCTCCCTTCTTCACAATCCCACCTCCCGCAACCGCCGCCTCCCGCCTCCTTGCACGCCCCACTCCCTCCCCCGCCCCGCTCATCACCGGGCAAAACCCTCAACAACCCCACTCCCAGCAGCCCCGCTCTCTCCGCCTCCCTCCGCCAAACAACATGTGCCGCTTCCTCAACTCGACATTCCCAGTACGGCAGCGCCGAGGAGCACCACAAACACAATGAACGCGATGGGTGTTGGGTTGCCGGCACCGGTCCGGCTAAATGAGGCTATCTGTGTCGGGCCATGCACGGAGGAGGAGGACGCGGGCGCGGGGAAGGACTCGACGATGCTGAAATTGCCGCTCCGGGCGACGACGGTTTGTTCGTCGCTCGTGCCGGGGACGCTGAAGAAGACGATTTGGTAGCCGCTCCTGGGTTGGGGGGATTTTTTGTTAGGATGCGTGCAAGCGGAGAGAGAGGTGTGATGGTTACGCTTTGAAATAGGACCGCGGGGGAGGACTTACCCAGCGGGGACGATCTGTGTCTCGAACGAGGCTCGGTAGGTGTTGTTTAAGCCGTGGACGCCTGTCGCAGAGGTGCGGGTGAGGTTTTCCTTGTAGGCTGGGACGAGCACGTTGAGGAGGTATATGTCTATTTTTGGGATAACTCTAGAATATGAGATTTTGTCAGGAATGCGCAGCTTTAAATGCGTGTGGGCTGTTTCGTCTTCAATTAGGACGACATACTGTTTGGCCGTAAATTTGACGTCGATGCCTGCTGATAGGTTGACAGAGGCTCCCTGCTCGGGTTTGTAGATTGTTGCTTCTGCGTCTGGAGCTGCGGTTGTGATAGGTGCGATTGCTAGGCAAAAGAGATAAAGAGTGAGAATGAACATGACAACATCTGCCTATTGAAATGCAAACATATGAGGAACGCAAGACCACGGTCTTAAAAGATCAACAAACGCGTGAGAACATAACATGAAAAGGTAAAGAAAACCCTTTTTGAAGGCGGTGCAATCGGGTAATTAATGCTCGTTCATCGGCGCTACAAACCTTGAAAATGTCTTAGCCTCAAAAGGAAATCGCTACCTAGTCGTGATTGGCTTCAGCGACAGAATGATTAAATAGCGTTAGTGATAAGGCAGAGAGCGGGGCTAGATCGTCGTTTAGACATGTGGTGAGCCTCAGGAAGGCTGACTATTATGGCGGTGCGCGAGACCGGTGGAGTCTTATTGCCGCTAGTCAGTCGACGAAGATTCAGCAGTCCAAATCCTCCGGCTCTGTTAAGGTTTTGAGAGTCAAAGAAGAGCGAATACTAAAGATAGGATCTTTCTGTGATGTGGGACATACTTCGAGTCTCTCCATTGACCATTTTCCAATCACAAAGCGTGAGAGGATGGCCCTGATGGCTCAAAGCCCGGAGTTCTCAGACACTGTGGGGTTTGCACAGCCTAAGGTCCCTAGTTTCCACCTTCTACAGGGCTTAAAGGTATATAGAGGTTGCTCAACACAAGTCGAAACTAATCTCTATTATACGACCGTTATGTACGCCGCGGCAATACTCATTGTTTCCTACCAACCAATCGGGATCCTGGGCGTTGCCGTAAGGTATTTCACATGATGAAAGCCGCCTAAAACTCCTACCCATAAAGCCAAACCATATCAAGTAGAATGATTGGGCATACAGATGCCTCATATCTAGGCCATCAGTCAGATAATCTTCAGTCAAATAAGACCCGTGTATCAGTCAAGCCAATTTATCTGATTAAGCTTGGATTGATTGACTTACCAGTCCAGTACTGGCAACAGCCCTATTTTTTGTAGCTTACTCATACTATCACCACCCTTTGCAATTCTTTCTCTGACCATGGTGGTGATTTCCAGTTCTCGAGTCGACAGCCTGAATCCGCGATGTCTCCGTCAATATGCGAGACGATAGCAAAGCCAACACGCTGGTAAGCTTTCCCGCTACCTTGGCCGTCCTTTGCTTCCTGAAGAAGTAATCCGCAAATCGTGAATTCTTTGTCGCGCGAGAAGTCATGAGACTTCACAAGAGAAATGAAGAACGTCTTATTGGCAAGATATTCGTTGCCACAATGGTCTAGACTGAACCCATACGGCACCATGGATTCCCTGTCACCCTTCGCCAGTGTCTGGAGGCTTGGGACTTGGTACAACTTTGTAACTAATACGATCTCCCCCCCTGCCAATTGACCAAAGGTCTCGCCACTCGTGGGTATAGTGTGGATGGATACCAAGTCTACCAATTTGGTAGTGATTGATTCACTCCAGAGCTTTAAAGGACCTTCCACAGATGCCCACGACCAAGATGGGGCTGGTTCAAATTTAGCTACGCTGAAGATCGACTAGTGATATGAATTGCGGGCATACCGATATATTCTTCATTTGGCCGAATCGGGCTCATTTCAAATCCCGAGAGCCACTGATCCACCTGCCAGAGAAGCCCACGAAGCCACCATTTCGACCAAATCCCTGCGTAATAGGGGCCTGGGATCACAGGTAGAAGAGCTTTTGTAATTCCACAAAGAGCAATTAGTTTATCGGTGGATTTAGTTAACTGGCAACGACTATAGCCACGGACGATCTCGATCCAGTCGTAATATCCAACCAAGTTTGCATCAAAGATGATCTTCTCGCTGTAAGAAAGCCAACTCTTGGCTGTTGGATCCACCTCAAACCCTACTGTATGATAATTTTCGGTTGTAAAGGATTCCCGACATTCAAACGCGGGGAACTTGGAGAAATGTATCGTGCGAGGACTCAACAAGGATTCTTGGAGCACCCATCCTCTCCTATACAAGGGTGCGTGGGTTCGTATCAGAGCCTGTACGTCGAAAAATACGTAGAATTGTTTCTTTACATGGCGCGTATCAAATGAAACCGAGAAAGAATCTGTGAGCCTAGGATTGCGATTCCAAAAGAGACCTTCTTCAGTTGTTGTATGGAGGCTTGCAGCGATATTGCAGAAGCCGTTCAAGTACACTTTATCCATCAAGCCAGCCTCGACACTCCAATCAGCTTGGGAATCCTGAATTATGCTGTGTTATGACTCAGTTTTATTCCAGTGGAAGCTAAATTCCAAGGAAGCATACCACAGCGAGTCCACCCAGAGGTACCGTACCCCAATTTGAGATGTGACAGCGATAGCATCTCTGAAGCTCTGTGGGAGTATAGAAATCGGAAAGCCTGATTCGAGGTTCTGAATGTTGGAAGACGTGAGAGTAAGAAAATCATGAGCACCCCATACGTGGCTAAGGGTCAGATAGCGCACTTGATCGCTGGATTGATCAGCTAGGACGTCACGACTGCGGACAACTCTAACTGTTTTGAAACTCTCGAAATCGTTGATATCAATGAGACGTGTTGGTACCCAGCCTTTATTTGATCTATGCTGGCATTTCTCGTGGCGAGTCGCACATTCCGATAAGCTCAATAGGAGTCTATTTAGACAGAAGAAGCTGTTTATTGAAGCGAGATCATCGTGTTGTATCAAATCAACTGTTCAACATTATCACTGAACGAAACTTCGAGATCTAGAATGCGCTCACTGTCATCTATACCATCTTTGATGATACTAAAGTCCAGCCATTCATATTCCGAATCGTCTTCTTCGATTAGAAACTTGATTCTGTGAGGTAGAGAAGTTATCGGTTCTAGTACAAGCGAACTCTTAACGCGGACAGTATCTAGCTTGAAATCAAGCAATTCGAATGCTTCAATTAGTCTTAAGCAGATGTCACACCCTTGTTCCGCAGATTTTTGGACGCTTTCCCCTGGACATGGAGGATGCAATGCTGCTAGTTCGCATTCGAATTCCAGCTTCTTGCCTACATCGGCTGAAATTTCGGAGAAGGTGCTTGCATCAAAGGAGATCCAGGGACAGATATCAACTCGTTTGTCGAAGCGGAATAATTTGAGAGTATCCCCGTATTCTTTAAGATCGTTCTCGAGTGTTTCCAACAATGTCGGGTCGGCCCCTCCAAGGCGCAGTATATTGATTGTGGAACGCTTAATGTGGGAGTAGTCCTGTGAAGAGAAGTCAAAATAGAGTTGACACTTGTCGCAGAGCATTCTCTTTGAATAGGGATAAGCTATGCGACATGTACTGTGGGAAGGGTGAACGAGTAATGTCTGGTCTAAAAGGGAACTTGAGTCGTGATGCCTAATGGTGGCAATGCAGAGGAAATGCTCAACCAAACCAATGACCACGAGCATGCGGCTCTACTGTCCAGCGAATACAGGAGACCTCAGATTGCAGAAAGTGTCAATCATAGAGGACTGCGAAGACTGCCGCTCGGCTTAGTTCGACTTAGTAACACCCTGGTCGTCTGCTCAGGCCCCACTTCGTTGCAACCTTAAAATTTTGGCAGGTGTCTTGGCAGGTGTGATAGAAGCACCGTAAAGCATGAAGGGCTCTAAAGGATCTTGATACCCTCAGCGTGATTTAATGGGCCTGAGATGCAAGAGTTCCAGATGGATGAGTATGAGCAATGCAGTGCCTTCTTGATGATTGCAATGATGATCAAGATGCTAGCTTTCTAGACTGATACGAAGGATAATAAAAGGAGAGGGAATGCTACCAAAATCTCAAGATGTATGACTGCCTAGATCGCCCCATCACAAGCTGACTTCGACAGATACCTCCATTTAATTTCATTTCCGATATCGGACTGAAAGTCTGTTAGCCCGGCCTAGATCTCCTCCATATCTTATCACCGCATTTCCTGTCAGCTCTGTGGCCGAGGTTGAGGATTGGCTAGAGGAAGATCGGTTGAAATGCCTGGGACATAGCCAAAAGATCGCATGCCGTAGCCTTGGTCCCCCGCTCCGTTCCCAGGCAGCAGCGCAAACTTGGGCGTCTCAACCAGGCATCGCTCAGGCGTCATCTCGACGCCTCCAACCCCTCACCCGTGCATTACCGGGTCGCGTGAGCTCAGGGTGGCGACGCTTCACCTGCAAGAACAGGAAAAGAAATGCTCTTGGACGGTCCCCGAATCTTTTCTTCGTTCCCTCCACTCCCCAAAAATTTTTTGATTAACTGGTGCGTCTACCTGTTCTGGAAAAAAAGTATTCATCTAAAAATATTTATTCAAGTTATGACTCAGTAAACATTTAATTAGAGTGTATACCTTAAAGGGCTACGCCGGACTTTCTGCTGCGGCCTCCTTGAGCTAAATTGGCACATTTTAGAGTAGAGGTACGTAGTAAAATGAAGACAAAGATTTGGCAAGGCGAAGCAAAGGTAATCAAAAATACGAGAGAATATATTGCCAGGCTGACTAACCAAATGCGCAACATTCAATGCCTCCAAAAATTGAGATGCAAGCCGCAAGATTTTGAGGTCTTTTATTGCGGTTCGATGGGAACATATGCATACTGCTTCAACACATGAGCATGGCGACCAAGTTAATCTGATGGCGGGCATACCGCTAATTCAGTTTTGGGCGTAAAACAAAATGACGAAGCGTACTGTGCCGAATTGGCCCCTCGCGACTTCCTTCCCTCCAGCATAACTCCTTACAATCCCATTACAGAAAGACGCTTCTACCATCCATGCTACGGCCTTACTGTCATCTTTTTAACGTTTTTATACTACCCGCCGCGTTTTGGACCAGTACTATAGAAGCAAAGATTATAATGATGCCTATATTCCTACTGCCCGTCGTGGGTTGCTGGCCGACGGGTTCAAGTAAAGGAATCTGAACGGACTCTGGATTCTCAAAAGCCTGGACATTCTCTCTTCATTTTTTGTGAACTCAATCCTTTTCTCTCGGATTTTATGCTTTTTCTGCACTCTGATCTTTCGGAGAATTCAATTTATTTAAATCTCGTACCACGCTCTTCGTTCAGCTTAAAGTCATTTTACAGCCCATTGCTGGCCTATATCTTATCCAAAGTAATTTCTAACTCAATCTAAGAGATTATGTTCTTAATTTTCCATTTCAGTGGTTACTCCAACACTAGAGCCAATAAGTATTCATTTACTGCACAGTAGCAAAGGAATTTTATCAGATGCATGGCGAGAAGTCGGTTCAAAGATTGACCAAAACAAGGATCTAACGCGGCTTGACTTCTAATCGCTACATCTACACAGGTACCAGACAAGACTCAATTATACCCGGGCTCAGTGAACCAAGAATCAAACGAATATTGCCAGGGTCTATCAAAATGTTACATTCAATATGAGTGTAGTTCAAAGACCAGTTAAATCGCTAACATTAATTCTCTAGACATCGTCTATGCCACGAGAATCTACCTCCGGTCACAATGTTTTTCAAAACAGTTGTCATTCTTTCGATAAGCGAAGAGGCAGCCCCACCCAATATAGTCCCAGGTCAAGCCTGATACAACGTCAGAGTTCAGTTAGCTAACTTCTAAGGCCATGACTGCAGACTATTCCAAAGGTATTCGTTACTCCATAAACCAGAGGCCTAAGAGTGCTTAGGATGCTCCCCATTCACAGCCGTTATCGCACTTCCTAGTGTCACGTCTGATAGCTTCTCAGGTTTCGTTCGGGGGAGAGTCGTTACATCCAGGACCGAGTCTATGTGATGTCGGCGAAGCGTCTGGTTCCGCCCATTTGAAATCATTCTGGCTGTACTAACAATATTTTTGATCTTACTCGTTAGCCGGATCATACTATAATGCCTCATCGGTTCATCTCGACCCAACATACCTGCCTGCCATTGATTTCAACCTGTGATAACTCAGTCAACTCCTCATTATCAATGTCGACCGCCAAGTCATTTCGGACAGCTTTAGCTCTTTCAAGATGTATCGTCCAAACCTGCTTACGGGCGTTGTAGTCTAGTTCGGCGTATTGAATATGGAAATGAATCCTGCTCTCGAACGCGAGGTCGCAACACGATATCATGTTAGTCGTTAAGAACATGATCCCCTTAAAATACTCTAACTGCCTCAGGAATATGCTCACGAGCGCATTGCGTTTCAAATCCCGTGGTCGCCTTTGCTCCAAGAAAACGTCACATTCATCCAAAAGAAGCACTGCCTCCCATTTGTGAGCTATCTCAAGGGTGTTCCTTAAATTCGTCTCCAGATCTGTCGGTTGGACACCCAGCTCGCCTGCAGAGACTGAGTATAGAGGTCTTTTGGTGATCTCTGCAACGGCTTCGGCTGTTAGTGTTTTACCGCAACCCGGTGGACCAGTAAGCATCCCAATCAGGCCTTTGCCTTTGCCTGCAATGAGATCGTCAAATCCATCTCTATCGAGAGAACGCTGCTTGACCAATGTTTCAATTAGCATTTTCCGCTGTTCCTCCATCACAAGATCTTGAAATGCCTGATCATTCCATCTTATGTCGAGCAGGCGGGACATTGGAAGAGCTCCTAGAGGTAGAGTCAATTAGAGCACTTGCAATGCATAGTGTTTGCTTAAGACTTGCAGAACACCTACCCCATTTTTTATCACCAAGACTAAAACCCAGAGCCAATGGGGTGCATATCAGATATTGCTCTTCCGAGAGTTCTTCGCGAGACAAGCTACGGTGGACCTTCGGGATGAATTCAATTCTCGGGTTGAAAGTTCGGAATGCCAATGGATCTACCATCGCTCTTCCATGAATGGCGAATTTGTACAGATAAACAAATGTATATATCTGTGTGTCTTGGAACATCGCCCATCCACTTGCTTCCATCACACAAGGCTTACTGATAGCAGCATATCGCTTCCCTCTATCCAATGAGTCTTTACGTATTCTTTCAGCATGTTCGTGGTACTTCAATGGGAACGCCTGTAGATCCTGGATTCTTTGTTCACCGAGGAACTCATAGATTTCGATGCTTTCTGGCTCTTTAGCGACACCAAATTTCAGTCCATCATCTGCAATGATGTCACATGCAAGCTTCCAGTATTTGGACTTGGTGTTAGGAACCTCTTCTTGCGATATTATCCGCAATCTAAGGATTTGATCCTGCTCGGTCCGATCATGATAACGATAGACTAGAGTATTAGGCGGAAATATGGTCCACAGGCGATCCCATGTAATCATATTATTAGCAAGCAGAGATTCGAGACTCATAATAGTGGCCTCATGGTCTGCATTCGCAAACTGAAGCGCGACCTTCAAATCCGAGACTAGATCCTCATCAACTGGATCCGCCTTGCCAGCAATATCCAATTCGTCCTGCAACGCATGTATATTGTGGAAGAACAATTCCAATGATACCTATATCTGATGAGACGTAGTCAAACGCAGCTGGAGGTGCCATGATATACCTGCGGAGGGACTGCTCGGAGATTTTCACCCTCAACGTCTGAATTGATTTTTCGCATTATTCTAGCCAACCGATCGGATTTGATGTCGATTTTGGTGCTGGTATGGATACCTTTCTGATCGATAAGTCTACGGACAAATAGCACGGTCGCCCGACTGTCTTTCCTAGAGCCCGATTTCGCCGACTTGACTTGCCGCGTCTGGCTGGTTTGTCTATGATCAAATTTAGCCGTTCTTCAGATTCAAGACGACATGATGTTTATCATTCGTATTATACGTACTGATCGTAGCTTGGAAAAATATTAGCTAAAGATACAAATAGAGGCACTTTATACGTACATCTCATCGTAGCGCAGGATTTGATTCTTCTTACGCTTAGACTGACGCTCAACCTCGACTGAATCCTCATTTTTAACGCGTACTTGAAAGCTACGAACGTCTTTCTTTTCTGGAGAAGTCGGCGAACTCATCCGGGCTTGCTGTTGACGCGGGCGAGGTATTTGCGAAAGTAGTCTTTGAGATTGCCGCGTAGAGTAGATGCCTCAAGACTGTGCTGAAATATAGCTTGAATCCCGACGTAGCTATTCTTCCGATATCGGGTTCCGATGAAATGCGGCTTTGATAAATTCCAGAGAGGCTCCGGGTAAGAGAGTTTAGAAGCGACCGAGGCGTCTTCTCAGCCGCGCTACTCAACAACGCTATTACTCACACGAACAACGTGGTAGTCTAGAACATTTCAGCATCATACTCGACGAGGCAGCCTTAAATTTGACCAATAGAAAACAATGAGCAGTCCTTTCGGTTGATCCTCGTGGCACAATTCGGCGTCTTGCATGCAGGTAGCACTGTCCAGCCTCGTAAGCTAGCCTTAGTAATACTTTGGTAAATCACGCATACGTGGCACTGGCTTATTGGTGACACTGCATCCGTTATCTTGCTAAAAGTTCTGCAGAGGATGCAGCAGGATAAGGGATTGTGAGATGCGCCACAAATTTTGCAACGTGAAGCCTAGTACCCTGCGGTGGCAAACTTAGTTATGTAGAGTGCGCCCGGCGATACTTTGCCTTCTCAAGCTCGATCCGTGACTTACCTTAATATTGAAGCCGGCTATCCATGTTCCTCTTTGATCCTTAATTGATACATGGAGTTTGGTATTACTCCGGTATCTTAGCATTGTGAAATTTCTCGCACACATTCCCCAGGAAAACAACGTATACGCCTATATGGATCCACTCAGCATCACGGCTAGTATTGTATCCCTTTTAGGAGCAATCAAAGGCTGCCTGAAGCTCTGCAAGAAACTCGGGGGTCCTTCTTCGTCGAAACTAGAAGAATCTCTTTATAAACTTCACGGCGTATTGACAAGATTTAACCTATATTCAGAGATCTATGATGATGATGACGCACACCTTGAATCATCCAAGCATCTCAAGTCTCTAGTCGAGCAGTGCCAACAAGCTGTCGAGATGATCGAGGAGCATATGAAGACCACTAGCCTGATCGAAAAGAGCTTAAGAGGACCGAAGTTCGAGAAGAAATTAAAACAATGTTTAGCTATTCTTGAAGGAGCCAAAGAAACTTTTAGCCTTGTTCTTATGTCTGATCAACGGTGTGTAATGAAACTACTCACCAGTGCTCCCACCTCACATGTATTAACGATACTGTGTGCAGGAGATGTTTAAAGGATGTCGGCTCAAATGTTCTGTTGGTGAAACGTGATCAAGAGGACTTTATAGAAGGTTATTAGGAATTCTGTCCATTTTTGACTTAAAGTTGATGTTGCTAGTGAATACATACCGAGAAATCAAAAAGTGGCTGGATGTCTCTGACGAAAATAAGGCGAACAGACTGCGACAGGAGAGCAACACAACAAGCTCCCAGCCGGGTAGCGGGCAATGGCTTCTTGATCACAAGATATTCAAAGAATGGCTCTCTGAAAACGACGATGGGAGCTTTCAGACTTTGTGGCTGAAAGGTCCACCAGGCGCGGGGAAGACTTTCGTTTGCTCAAGAGCAATCGACCACGCTATTCAGCAGGACAGATTATGCCTGTATCACTTCTATCGCTTTGATGATAGATCAGCTGGTACATCAGCTAGGAAAGGAATTTATTCCAGACTTCGGACGGCTGCAGTTCTCGTAGATCAACTTCTGGAACATTTTTATCGCAAAGACAGACATCTCGTAGCCGCCGTTGGTCGCTATATTGAGACTACAGAAATGAGTTTTACGGCGCTTCAGGAAGTAGTTCATATTATGATGGAGGAAAGGGGGAATGCTCTTGAAGGTCAGCAGGCTTCAGAAAGTTCTCCACCAATTAGGCTCTACTTATTCCTAGATGGTCTTGATGACGGAAACTTCGTATCCGAGGCTCTGCAAGCCGCAAAAATATTCAGGACTCTCCAAGGCCAAAATTCATGGATTTTAAGACTATGGACAAGCTCTCAACGCTCTACCGGGATCGAAAGCGATTTTGGCAGGCACGATGTCATCAATCTTGATGACTATGCAAAGTTAGACGTCCAAGATTTTCTAGCATCAAATGTCCCTAGATTCAACGAACATATTGGCGAGACTCACAGGGAAAATGGCAAACCATGTATGTAACAAGACCTCATGCAACGATCTCCAAGTTATAGCCGGCTAATTCGAATGCAGTTGACGATTGGATACTAGAAAAACTGCAACAGCGATCTGGGAGCAATTTCCAATTCGCAACGCTGATAATTGAGCAGCTAAAGCACCAATCGTTCAGCATTGACGACATAACAGAGTTTGTAAAAAATGATATGCCTAAGGACATCACCGAGATGTACAGACGCATCTTTCGTCACGAGTACCAGAAGAGCCAACATAAGTACATCAGGTATGTGACTGTGATAAGCTAATAAAGCTTGAGTCGATCACGGAGCAGAATCTGATGCCTGGGTAGCTTTCTATTCTCCTTTGTCGCTTTTTCTTATAGACCTCTCCGTCTTAAGGAACTACTGGAAGCGATGACGCTAGCATTGTCAGATCCATCAAAAGGAATGGACAAATGCAGAGCGCCAATGAAGATAGAGCGTCTATTTCCTCCCTTGATAGAGACACAACATGACCGGGACAATCCTGACAACCCTCTATGCCGCTTGTGTCACTCAACAGTACACGAGTTTTTGCTGTCACATCCAGATGTGCTGGCCGATGAGGATGGGGCTCCCGATACCCGCGAGAACATGATTACACCATCATTGTTTGGTCGCATTTGTCTCCGCTACTTGTCGTTGAAGTGTTTTTCCTCATTGATATGCGATCCCACTACTGGCATGCCCGGAACGACAGATGACCATCTTGCTACTGATGAAAGTGGCGGCGCACACGACACTCACGAGCATCATTTGTGGACATACTGTGCAAGATTTTGGGTCAAGCACCTCGATGACAAGAGCATGACTCCGTTTTTGCGCAGCACAGCATGCAGAGACATATTTGCGTTCTTGCGGTCAAGGAATTTCCAGTCCCTCTTGCAGATCCAAAGTCTAACGGTGCCGAAAAGATTCTCGCCATTTCTTATGCACTTTGAATGCAACACGAACAAGTCTCATTTTCACCAGCGTGTAGTTCGACAGCTTCTACCTTGGTGGTTTGACCACGGTGAGGGTCTCTCTGAAGAGGAATACAGCCCAGACTACGTCTTTGATTTTCGACAATTCGTTTGGGAGTGGGGTTATCTGCTCGACTTGGGTATCTGCACTCACTCAAACAGTACCAGATGTGAGCACTTCTCAGGAGAGATCGATCGATGCCTCTCGGGGATCTTTGGTCCTAATAGTTTTATGCGGAGTATGCGCGAGAGGTACCAGAGCTTCAGGCTGACCCAGGAAAACTTCAACTCTGCTAGATCGAAGGTTTATGTGGCTGCTGAGGGTCTCTCCCCTGATGGCCTCTATGTTGTAGTTACCGCATGTCTCAAGTCCGTAATTGAAACCATGTCATGGAATTGGTTGCAAGACTAACGTTGCTCTAGTGACAAGACTCATATCTACATTGAAACCTGGGACCTGAGAGCACCAACATACCCAATGGTCTGTGAGACGACAAAAATTCACATTCTCGATGACAATTCTGAGTTACACATCTCGGACTCTGTCCGCTTGTCGGAAGAGGCAAACCACATCAAACTCAAAAATTGGATGTCTTCGACTGCAGATATAGGCAGCTCTCTCTCCATTCGTGAACCAGGGACTGAGGCAATATTCTCATCTGACACTAGCAATTTTGACAGACGAGGCGACATTATTGTTTTCGCGCAAAGGAGAAAAACCAAACAGGAGGGCAATATCCCTAGAGATCCGAAGCCGGATCCCGACGAGAAATTTATTGCCTCTGGAAAAAGCGATGATACGAGCAAATCTAGTACAGTGCGCTCTAACTATTCGAGTGAGGTGTCGGATGAAAGCTCTGACGAGAGCGAGCTTGATTCAGGTTCTTCCATTTCAGTGAAGGATATCTCTGCCGAAGAGACTTGCAGCGAAGGATCCACAGAATTGGATTCAGACGATAATTCTGAATCTGAAATGGACAAAATAGCGAATACAAGTAAAGAGTCCACCTCGACAGGCTCAGAAGAGGAGGACGACTCCGATTCTAGTGGCGACATGTCAGATTACAGTTCCGATGACTCAAGGCTCGATGTCACCCAGACCCATCAGTCCTTAATTGATACCAAATTTGATCTAGAAAACAGAGAAGCTGACAGGAATAAGCGGCGGCCGGGATACAACGATGCCGCAAAGCCCAGTCGGGCTCAGAAAGATCGAATAAGCGCCTCTATCAATGTATTCGATACCAAATCATCCAAGCCACTTCGCAAATTTCACTATGAACAGAATATTTCGGTCATGCTCTATCATTCAGGTCCAGTACTACATCCGTTCAAGCCTTTAGTCGTTTGGCCATTAGCGGGGGGTGAGATACTTTTTGCTGACTACGACGAAAATACGTATTTCATCAGAGGATTATTTCCGTCAACCAGAGACAGTAAGTGTATGTATTCTAAGCACTGTGTTTAGCACTGACGGAGTAGGTCGCCACGTCTGTGTTAAGTGCCATTTCTCTCCGTGTGGCAGATATCTCCACATTGCTCACCTGGAAGGGCGGTTAGCAAAAAGCAATTATGGCGCAGACAATGAATCACCAAAAGATATTGTTGAAAAGGAGGCCAAGGGTGGCATTACTACGGACGAAGATATTACGCTGTCTTTCTTTGTCACTACACATCGCTTATCCGAGTACAAGACGACCCGCAGCCCGCCGAATCTGATCCACAAGGTGAGATTAAACCTTGGGAAATTTGCGGGCTTGTCACTCGACCAGCTTCCAATGACTTTTACATGGACGCCTGAGCATCTCTTTTTCTCCATCAGCGGAGTAAGGTTGACTCTCTTTCGCATCCGCCTTTTCAGATCTAGCACGAAAGCGCCGTTGGTCGACGTGCCCAAGTCTCCCATCATGCTTCCACTCTCTGCCGCATGCAGACAGGTCTACTACTTCCCCCCGAAGGACGGCGACAACCGCGGCATAGTTCTCATGGGCGGCTACAGCGGACGACGTGGAGACAGGAAACAGTTGAAGCGGTATACGCGCGAGAGGAGACGGGAAAGGAAACCAACCGAATCAACGTCGAACTCATCCCATTCCAATGACGCTGCCGCGATTGAAGTGGCCGACCTCATCAGTTATCCCTGTCCTCCTATCGGGTTTTACGTGGATGAAATCAAAGATCTAGGAGGCTGGGGTTCCAGCAAGGCCGAGAAACCTATCGCACAAGGAGAGAAATTCCGCGACGGAAGACTTGTGCGGAGAATAGAAAACTTCAATTACCAGGATGATATGGATCTGGAGGCGATATGTGAGCGTTGCAAAGGACGAATATTTCTTCGACCGTCTTAGAACCTCAAATTCAAATCTGAAAGCACTCAGGCGCTATCATACTACCTCTTCGCATGAAATTGATAGAACTTCTCGAGTAAGGGCTTTGTAGACTTATGCCCACAGCTCCTGGTGCCCATTCGCTGGTCGAAATCTCGCCTTATCATGGAGTTCACGGTGCCTTATTTTTGAACAAGCTCACATTCTGTAAAGTAATAATGCATCAATGACGTTGGGGGATGACAAGCCTTCAGAATATTCAACATGGTAGCAGTGAGGAATCGAGGCAAGGCCTCTTTTATCCGGAACCAGATAATAGATATCTCGCTTCATTGTGGTCAACTTTTTGAGGGTTCCAGCTGCATGTGCTGAAAGTCGACCTGAGAAGTTGCCTGCTGTATCTTCTGCAGCGCGGAAACATCGGGAGTTTCAGGCTGCAGGTTGCGAGTCAGGCACAGAATCCTAGGTCAGGTCCGCCCCCGGCTCCGCAGGCCGAGCCTTTCGCTCATTTGCTTCGCTAGCCCTCTAGATAAGGCTTGACCCAACCAATCTACAAACCTAAGAGGCTCGAATGGAAGCCTCTGAAAAGCGCCTGTGGGAACGGGCATCTCGAGGTGTTACAGCCATTACTGGAGAAGGAGTCGGACGTGACGGTCCCACAAAATAACGGATGCACTGTAAGAATCGAAGGATGGTACAACGGGCAGGGGGGACTAGGAAGGGAGAGCACAGGCTTTCTAGGCGTAATTACAATGGTTCTAGGGACGACCTTACTTCAAGGGTCGCGTCAAAATCTCGAAGTTGAAGAGGCAGGGTTCTGTATACTCCTATCATTCTTTAAGCAGCGTGAGGGCTTGGCGTCCTTGTTAGGCAATCCCTTTGGATTCCTGCTAGAAAGCGCCCATGAAGTAAAAAGGGGTATAGATTTTGATCTTATCGTTGCGTTTAAGATTAAAGATCTGAAGGCCGAAATATACTTCATTAATCGCCAAATTATAGATAATTCGGGTCCTATAGATAGATTTCTTAAATTGAGACATACGGTATAGAAGTAGACCACACATTGCTACCCGTCTTAACGTCATGCGCACAAGACCCACTTACCGTCTACGTGACCACCACGGCTTCGACCTTCATCGCCTACCCGATCCCAACTCCTAGCTATGGCTACCAGTTTCCGGACGGAACGAGCGAGGCCAGAAGTGTGAATCGGGCGGCATTATCTTCAGGACGGCGACAGCGACGAGTGATACGACGGGTAACGCCTGCGTCTTCTACGCCATTGACCAGCTTCAGACTGATTTGATCGCCACTATCGACGGTAATTGCCCATATAATGCCCATAATGTCCCGTTTGTAGTCCAGATGGGGCTACGAGGATGGAAAGTCATGAACAGGGAGGCTCGATGGCGACGGCATCAGCAGGTGCACATGTGTCGGAAATGGGAAGCCTGTGGCATTTTCCCGAAGTGACGCAGAATATTCTTCTCAGAAAACTTAATATTAGAGGCGGCTGACTTCATTCAAACCCATCTTTGTGACCTCTTTTTGCTGTGATTTGCCTGGCGCTTCTTGCGCGAGCCGGGTGGTGTTTTGCAATCATGATGTCTCGTGATCCGCTTTTCCAATGGAACGCCTGATGGCGAGCAGGGCCTCTTCCTCTTCTGTGACGTCATTCGACTCTCTTGATCGACTAACCGGAACAGGTCTTCAACAGAGGGACTTGAGATATCACCGAAGATGTTTCTAATCTTGCTACTCAGGGAGTGTCTCTCACAAGGAAACTCGTGACATCCCAGATAACTGCTCAGGTTGGCCCCAAAGAGAATATAAAGTTTGCAAATGTCTACCCAGACGCTGTCGAGCCGTGCGCGCTGTGTCTTGAGAGTTTCAAGGTGTTTCAAGAGACTCAACCACGGTGTGCTATCGCCTCTCTCTTCATTTGGGTCCAGCCCTAGTTCGAGAAGCATCTTTATCACCGCCGGCACCGGCCACTTGTCGATATGTTGTAAGCCAATGGTGGGCCCATATATACCCCTCCTCTTTATCAATTTAGTCTCCTCTCTTTTCTCCCCGTCGAAGTAACATGTGTGACTAATAATCTTTTCGGGTTGATCGTCCAGACTTAAAGCCAGCCCAATGGCGACGCTTAGGAAACCTGGACCTGAATCAGATTGCAGTGAGTGAATATCACGGCCAAATTTTCGTCTGATATAGTGGGTAAAGCCTCGAAGAATCAGATATTCGACAAAAGTGATCGGTAAGCAAGTGCAAGCCTGGTAAGAAATTTCAGCCGTATTTCCCTGATTGTCAAACCAAGCAAGAGGCTTTTCACAGAAATTGGCATGCATTCCTTGATCGTCTGCAAACCAGGGAAGGGATCTTCCCGCGGGTAATAACTTTGTTGCGACTTGATTGATCTCATCAACCAAATCTACATGAGCTTCACCTGTACTCAGCTCCGCTTTGCAACAAAAGCCCATGGCTTTATGAAGTAAACTCCAAATATAATGTCCCCAACCGTAGTAACAGTGCGAAATTTTGACCCGTAACAGCAGGCTACGGGCGCATGCGAGATTGGCATCGAAATCATTGCCTGCTGTCCAGCTTATAAGATCACTCCAGATGTCCGGCTTCTCCAGATAGTCACGAACAGAAAGATGGAGATAGCGGACTTCGTCCCATCGAAAAGGTGTATCGGGATTCGCAGGCATTTCTTGGCCATGTTTGAATTTGTGGATCTCTAAGAGCCCTTGGCATCGACTTTGCACACGATACGAAATCGCATCAATCCGAGCATCGACTTTTTCCATCCTTAGCGGCTCAATTGGGAATTTGAGCGCAAGATCGGTGTCTTGGTCATCGGCAAATGAGAGTGCTAGACTTGACATTGGCTCTTGTTGCTGATACATAATTTGCAGCAGCTGGGAAGCCTGGCATCTGTAAAAACTTGGAGATATACTTCGTAGCATTGCCCCATAAAGCGCGTCAAGCTCAGGCGGAAGCGCGTCCAATCTCCGCATTAGGTCATCCATGGAGTCATGGTTGGTAAGACCCGTCAACAGGGATTTAACAACAAGGAATACCCACAGAAAAACTCCAAATGACTTGTCCGCAACGTCTCCAATGAACGAGTCTGCTTGCTCAGACGACTTCGCTGCAAGAGATTGAAAGTGCTTATGGGCATTCAGTTTGTCTGTGATATATGTGCGGATGTCCCTCGAGGTAAGGTCTTGAAGCCGCAAGTGTTTACACCCTTTGAAGCTGTATTCGAATGGCATCAAGGGTCGGCTGGAAACACAGATCTTGATATTGGAGTCATGAATTGCCGAGTAATGGTTGAAGGCCTCCGCAATTTCACTATGATCACCGTCAAATTCATCTAAGCCATCAACGAAGATAACCACTTTTGTATCTTGCGTTAGACGCCTAATTGTAGTCTCAAAGGCCGAGCAGAGATCTTCGAAAGTCCATCGATACCTGTCAAGAGCGGAGTGTAGTCCTAAGCGATTCGGATCCGAGACTCGTTTCCATACCTCCGGCAGAACTATGGGGATGAGGTCAGGATATTTTCCGAGAAGTTGCCTGAGCAGTGACATCAAAAGACCACATTGAGATTTCTGAAGCGGTGTTCCAAGACTAGAAAAGAAGAAACTCGCTTGGGCCAAAGGAAGCTTGCCACTCCATTGTTGGAGCCGTCTTTTTACTTCGGACTGCTGGAGGAGGAACTTCATGAGAGTGGACTTCCCGCTCGCTGCTTTTCCTTTAATCCAATATATGCAGTCCGAACTCGTAAGCCATTCCATGAAGTCATCCCAGACCACGTCAGGGTCATCGGCTGAGCTATCGAGAATCCATCTGAAAGTTCTTGCGTGTGCTTCTGCAATAGACTCCCGTCTGGCTTCCATTTTCTCGTATTCGAATGTCTTGAGGATAGTCTTCGTAATGTCTTTGTCGCTTTCGGAGTGAATTATGGATCGCAATGTCGTCTCAGATCCGCCTGAAAAAGAATTTCGGTTTCTCAGTGGATCGATTACGACGTAGGGATCTTGTAATCCGACTACTCTGCTCGATATGTCGTCGATTTTGGACGACATACACTTGAAGCTGACGCCAACGTCTTCCAGTATCTTTTCTATATTCCCAGAAGTGGAACCTTGTGCCCGAAGATCGTCTGAAGTTTGGTTGATTTTGATACTACAAGATGTATTAGCTGGTCTCAATTTTAACCTTACAAATACATTTGGCATACCTCAAGGATGATAAAATTCGGGATTGAAATTGGGATCGGTACATAGATAATCGGGTTGCAATTTCATCTACTTCTCTCTTCGACGACACACTCTTAACAGCTTGCCTGAGGCTTTTCCATCGACGGAAGCGACCAAGAGCCTTTGCCTTGTTCAGGCGCTCCAGGAGATTCCTCGCTAGCTCGTTTGACGACTCAAGAAGCTTGCCAAGAGCCACATCACGGTCACCTATGTCAGCAGTGACAGACGTGGTCGCTAACGCCCGTTCCATGTGAGTCTGAAGGATTAGAAGGTCTCTCGTCACGACTTCTAGGTCGTTGTGTTCAGAAAGCGCACCGTCGTTGGCATGATAGATCTCTCGGCCTTTGGAGACTATCTTGAGGCCAAAGTCCAGGAAATTGACAATATTACCCGCGAGACTGACGGCAGCGAGCGCCTCCATCACGAGATAGAAGGATACTATATTTCACAAGAGAATATAATGCACCTTCGCATCCAGTACTGCTCCGATGGCGACTTTAGAGTGATAATTCCTGAGAATGAATCGTGACCTAGCATTCTGGCGGACAGGGCGCAAGGCAGACTCGCCCGTGGCTGAGTCTTTGGCTTACCTGCAGCCTCGTCCCAGAGTAATCTCTAAAATACGAGGATTCATTGCTCAAGAAGCATTGTCAGTCCCTTAGTCCATAGTTACATCTGATGATTGTAATGCACCTCAATATCGTGCAGTCTCCATGAGGCATTCTCGTTCTAGAGAGGGATTGTAACTCGTATAAACCAATCGTAGCATATCCTTAGCGTTCATTGTTCGTCTTTTTCCCCACTGCTACGCGGCCCAAATTTTCCTCCTATGGATAGACGGTGAACTCCCGCTAGCAGTCTCAAAGACAAAATGGCATTGCTTTCTTTATCAACAATGCAGCCAGCATACAAAAGCACAGAAAAAATTGCCCTGAAGAGGCGAATAATCAAAGATGAGAGCTCTACGGGCGGTAGGTGTTACACGGGGGCTCGGGGCTGTGCTTCGCCGAAAAAAAACCAGTTCTTACCCCTCGCGTTGGGACACCCGCAAGTCAAGTTTTAAGAACAAAAATTCGCAGGATGGATCTTAGGCACTATCAGGAGCTCAACCAGGGAATGAGTCTTTATGATGAAGATACCAAAGACATTCAAAACCATCGCCATTTACTTACATGCGACCATGAAGGCTAAGCCCGAATAGGATCCCGAAAGATCGATGTCAACGCCCACATTTTACCCGCAAAGGAAGCCTGTCCTACCCGGAAGAAAAGTTGACCTATAGACTTTTCATTGGCTTCATGTTCAAAAGTTTATGCTTGTTGTAATGGAACAGCTCTAGGCCGTAGACTATATATATAGTGCCGTTCAGCTTTGGCGAATTCACCACCGTACTCCTATCAAGATTGTAGAGCCTTCCTGGGTATACAACGCCGATTTTCCACAAGTCTTGTTCCTCCCAAGCCCGTAGGAAGAAGATAAACCCCCGGAAACTCCAACTAGACATTCAGAGGCTATGTCCTTCCATTGTTGGCTAACGACGCCATTCTCAGCCATTGCCTGAGCATGTTCCCGCGACGCCAGGCTTTTCAAGGACACGATCAACCAAAGGTGTAAAAGGTTAAAACGATCAGAAGCGCTAGCTAATAGTAAAGAGAAAAAAAGTGAAAGCCCCAGCCCAATAAGTCTAAAGAAAAAGCCTGTCCTGTTTACCGAGGTTGGATATCAGAAAGTAATCGATTCAAAGACCAAGCAAGCCACGTCCAACAGCATTGCATCCGAACGCCTTCAACCCCAGAGATCCTCCCCCTTTGGTACCAACGTTTGCGGCCCGTAGTAGACACCCTTTTCCCGATCCTTTCGGGCCGTGTGTCTGTGCTTCTTCTCCTTTTCCCTTTCTTGCTCCGACAGCGCCTTTTCTTCGACATCTTTAGCAATCCGCTTGTATTCGCCGGCTAGGGAGCTATAGTAGCCAGCGCCATGAGCATGATTCGTGCTTGAGGGGTTTGAGCTGCTACTAAGGCGACTAGATAAGTGGCCAGTCGAGGTAGGGGAGGTGCTACTTGTCGTGTTTGTCGTGGAAGTGACCGAGGTGACAGTACTGCCCGGGTCAGAGGCGAGAGACTCCCGCCGAGACATGGTTGAGGAGCCAAGGGGTATACGACGAGTTTGACGAGGAGCCGGAGGGGAGTCTAAGGGTGGGCTGGCTGGGGTGCGAGATGTGGTAGAGATGGATCCGAACCCGGAGGTCGTTGAGGCAAGGGAAGTAGATGGAAGAGAAGGTGGGCTTTGAGGGGAGCGCGGGGGGACCGAGGCGGAACGCTTATGTGGAGATCGTGAAGGTGCGTTGGCGTTGATGTTTGGTGTAGAAATGGAAGAATCAGACTCTTTGACTAGACCGAATTGGGACATATCCCGTAGGTCAAAAGGTGTTTCTGTCTGCTTGTGAATGATACGGATTGGTGCGGGGGAGTTTGAACGGTATGAGTTAGCGGAGGTGCTTCGCTGGCGGGTGAGTAGGTGGGAAGAGTCATCTGACGATGTTCTTGGGCGTGGAGGAATGCTTGCGAGGTTAGTGTCTAACTGCGCTGAGACAATATTCTCTGGCCTTGGCGAGCCGGTGGTGGATAGTGGTTTTGCGACTTGAGTACGAGATGATTGGGAGGACGCCGCACGGGGAACGAGGTCCGGGGGTGTAAACAAGTCCTGAGGACCAGGTGAAAATCGCGAGGCTCCTTGGACAATTTGTCGTCGGGGAGTTGGTGTTTGTGAGTGGGAAGGGCCATTTGTCATTGAGTTGAGCTCTTTGACGTAGTCCTCAGATGCTGGCTTAAATATTACGTTCGAATTTTTGGTCGTGTTGGTGTTAGACAAAGGGGAGGCATGCCGAGAAGGTCTATTGGCCATGTTATTCAGCTCCTGCAGATATTGCCCAGAGGCAGGTTTGTAGACCACAGGAGTAGCGGTGTGTCTCTCCATAGACTCGGCCTCATCGACTTCGTGGATGGTTTGGCATCCCGCCCATCCATTGCCCTTCTCTCCCTCTGGGTATAGGTTGAACGAGTGATCGTCGTTTGGTGTAAATGGAGATAGACATTCGTCCGCAAAACTGTCGTCCTTTTCAAGTTCAGGCAATACCCGAATGGTCAGGGGTTGTTTATCTTGATTTTTCTTAGAAATAAATTCCGCGGGCGGTGTCCTCTTTTTGCTCAACGTCTTGGTCATCAGGCCGCTTGACGGCTGCACAGCCATTGCCCTGACGCTGGGCTTTTTCACAGACTCGGCTGCGGCCGTTGGCTGGTTCCATCCCCCTAACGTCGGGCCTGTAATAGAAGCGTCACCCCACCGTGAATCGAGATTCGCTTCTAGCTCTTTTTGACGTTTTCTTTCACGTCTTCGACCTGGCACGACGACGTTTAAGATCGAAGCAGTGGCCATTGTGGGATAGGAACACGGGAAGCTCGACCGCGAAGGTGGTCGGGATATGCGTTATTTGACGTAGGTATGGAAGACAGGGTCGTGTCTTCGGCCGAGAGAGTGCCCGGCTGTTTGACAGCAGGCAGATGCAAGCTCGAGGCCGACGAGACAACAGACGGCCAGAGAGGAAATTGGACCTGGGCAGTGTGGTCACTGCACGGTCATGTAGGGCGCGGCCTTGGTCAATAGACGACACGCTGCGGCCGACATCAAACAAGCGCCTCCTATCTCAACGAAGAGATGAAGTTTCATGAAGGTGTAACGCCATGGTGCTCCTGCGAGGGAGCTGCTGTTAAGAAGACACTCGTAAGGCTACGCCGCAGACCTGCATGTTAGATTGTATGCCAAAATGGAAACTGCGGCACAGCCAGTAGTGCAGGCCATCATGCGCGAAGGGAGAGGACAAGGTAGGTGGCACCCCGGTCTGCTGTCCAGCGGTCATGCACGAATCAAGGGCTCCTTCTCTGAAAAGAGCCTCAAGCTGTGAGCGTAATGGGAGGCCAGGAATAGAGGGGGTCCAGGGATGTTCAGGCCGGAGGCCAATGGTGCGAGGTACTGCAGGGTGTGCAGGGAGCGGAAGCTGGTCTTCCTGGAAAACCCCTGCTGGGCAGCGATCGGCCAATGAGCCGTAGCGGTAGCAGAGGTGCGACCACTGGACCTTTGCCAGCAGGATCAGCATACTTGCTCTTAGTGGCGGGAAACGGTCGTCTCCTCAGGCTTGAAAGAAGCGAAGCTTGTTCGGGAGGGTTGACATGCAGGCGGCTAAGGGACGTTTCAAACAGTAAGCCAAGCTGGACTGCCGCCCCCGGTCCATTGGTGCATGCAGCCTATCAACGATCGCATTTTCACCCCCCTCCATGACGGTCCCTCAAGTGGTTGGCGGAGAGGAGCGTGATGGTTTTCGTGCAAGCCATCAGTCTTCAGCCACGAGAGCGAGCAGGTCCTTTTGCCAGCCTGAGCAAAACAACGCAGCACCTGCATGAGCCATATATGCCGGGCAATTTCACCCTTTCTAGGTTACAGCTGTCCAGGTTGGCGAGTGCTGGGCGATCGTTCCTGAGATGGCGGGGCGGATGCTTCCGAGTCACTGCATCCGCAGCATCTCCATCACACTGGTAGAATTAGGCCGGTAAAGCTTGGGCATGCTCATGAGATCCGCTTCTAAAAATGACCGGCGTTGGGATGGAGGAGAGGTGGACGACAGCATGCGTGATGGCTCTGACTAGAGACGAATGCGGTCGACAGCTCGGCGATCGGCCAAAATTCGTATGGCGGCGTGGTCTGGGAGTCTGTAAGCGCCCGCTGGCGACAACCCTGCCTGGAGCGGCCAATGGCGCAGGCAGAAGGGCAGAAGGGCATATGGCCAGTCGGATGGCTTCTATTCTTGGGCTATACAGCTGTTTGCTCAGTCTTCACACACGAAAGACCGACGAGATAGCAAGAGTACTATGATCATACTTCCTAGGATCATCATGATCTAGCTACCTAGCTCTGGCTGGAGTATGCTAGATGTCGCTGGGGAGCCAGAAGCCGATCTCTTCGCCTCCTGGTCTCCGGCAATCATTACGATTGGCTCAGACGGGAGTACTGATTTGATACCGTGCAGCAACAACAAAGAGAGGCTGATGAGATGCCGACCATAGACTCAAAATATCGTGCTATACGGGATTTGAGAGCCTTGCATTTCAAATCATTTCTGTAGGGAGGTGCTTCAGTGCATGCACACACGGACAGAGGCGTGACTACATCATGGAGTAGAAGCGCCTACATTTGCGGCGTAGGAAACATGAAACGTTCAAACCACTTGGTCACGCATTGCCCTCGAAAAAATAACCACATTGACCCAGATGACGATATCCATATTGCCGCGACACCCGCAAGCGCCTCGCCCCAAAGCTAGAAGCTGGGACCCTATCGAGCTTTCTTCGACTCCTTCCCACTTGACCTCCTATCAACTTTCCCTCCATTCGAATTAGCCGCCGCCGCCGCCTCTTCCATCTTCTTCTTCTCCTTCGCCTCCGCCCGCTCTGCGTACCATTGGCCGGCTTGCAACACCAAAACCCCCACCAGCACCAGCGCAAGAATAGTATTACTTGCGGATAACACCTTCAAGTTGTCTTCCCTCCCTAGCACCGTCTCGCCTTCGGGTGTGTATCCCGCAGAATCCACCTCTTTCCCCTCCGCCGCCGACTTGTCAAGGCCCACTCCATAGTCTCCAGCCGTGACAATGCGCAGACCCTTGATGATGTTCGCAATGTAAAGAACAACGCCGCACATGTACAGGAATAGGCTCCCGCCATCGAACAGCATATTCGACTCGGACGGCTTGTAGAGTTTGATAATCAGCCCCGCGAGACCCAGGAAGATCATAAAATGTAGCATTCCCGTAATGAGGTTCGGCGCCGCATGGAGTAACCGTAGATGCGCTTCGAGGAGGTCATAGTGCGAGGCTGGCGTAGGCGCCGTTGACCACAGGACAGGATAGTCGTAGGGGAAGAGAGAGAAAATGATGCCGAGGAAGAAGGATGTCGCTGCCGATTTGTCAGGTCGGAGGAAATCACGGGGAAAGTGGAGGACTCACGACAGACGATCAGGAATGTAGCGAATGAGAAGGTGGGCATGCTGTCCACGCGACTTCGAAGAGCAATTTTTAGATATTGTAACACTGTTCCTCCAATCCGAGCGATGTTTCTCTTCGGAAATCTGTGAATCGTCTGGCCCGATAGCTAATAGTGTCGTTGCCTAGGCGTGCAATTTGGACTCGTCAGGCGCATCAGAGTTAGAACGCCGCCAGGTAGCTAAATTATCGTTTTCTAAAGACCTGAAGGTACAACTTACGCAGCTCAATTGAAAATTTGAGGCCAGTCTGACAAGGTTTGGTCGCAGTCTTCAAGGAGAAATTTGACCGATGATGCCCATGGCGATTGGGTGCTTTGGGTCTTGTCGTAGCGGACTTCACCGGCCGGAGAACCCGATGCCCCGGCAGCCACGCCGGGCACGATCTGTTTAATGGATTTTTGAAGAGAGAGCGAGGATGTAGAGGCAACCAAGGTCGTGATATTCAGCTCAATCATTGACTACATCTGTCTTAATAACGCAGAATACATGCCTTCGCGGTTTTCAACCAGCAAAAAGGCTGAAGTCTAAGATCATTTTCTCCGAACCCATTTGACCAGCTTCCAGACTCTAAGATCCGGTATTAACAACAAGAGGCATAATGACAGTCCCCTTTCCTATATTTAACCTTTAGCGCCTTACATTCCTGGCCCAAGGGTATCATGACATATAAATCGTTCCTAATGTAAACGCCACAGCGACATTCCTGCTTTCAGCTCTCAGATGAGTTAACGTTGGTATTCTGGTAAGTGGTCCACCGCGTCATGATCATGATTCAAGGTGTATGCGTTATATTCGTCGGCTTCCGTCAGAATTGGAGCACTAGGAGCGTTGGCTTCTGCATTTGCCTGGCTGCTAGAGGCTTGTGCTCCTTCCTCACCAGGTGGCGCGCTTGCTTGAGCCATCAGACGTTGACGCTCCAACTCCTGCTTGTCCTCTCCACGATCTGGCTGGCTATTTTCATCATCAAATGCCGGGGGAGGCACATTGGCCATGGTGGATGCGTGTACCACGGTATCGACAGATCGGCTAGATGGTGCAGTATCCCGCGTCGTCTCCACCTGGGTCGAAGGTTGGTAATGCCTGTAGCTTGCGTCCAAGTCAGTCAACGCTGGTGCGGAGGGCGTGTTAGCCTCGACATTAGACGATCCCGCCTCAGTTTGCTCTGGTGGCCTGCTGGGAAGTAATAATTCCTCGGCTCTCCGTAACCTGGTCTTTTCGTCGACTAGCTCTTCTGACTGCGGTGGGGGAATATGAGCTGATGAGGGATCATGGTGAGCTGCTGGAGGTTCGTAGGCCTCAAACTGGCCGTTATGCTGCCACTGCTGATCGTACTGGTAGTCATATTCTGGGTAGCCATTGTAGTCACCATTGTAGTCGCCATTGTAATCGCCATTGTAAAACTCATCTTCATGCCACATATCCACCTCTTGGTATGTGCTATTTCCGCCTTGGTGGTAGTTAAGACTATCTGGAGTAACATCGTGCGTGCGCTTCCGCGTCGTCTTACCTGTGTCTCTGGAACCAACAACCAACTCATACGGCCATACAACAACATTCTTGGTCCGTCTCATTTGTTCGGTATCGATAATTCTTTCTGTCCAGGGAGCGGTCAGCTGATTGGTAGGGTCAAGCGGATACCTGTCAGAAGTGTAATTGGTAGGATTGGTTGTCAACCGGGGAAGAAAGCGTGTTTCGCCCAGCTTGCCACATGTGTCAATCAATACTTCAACAAAGTACCGGAACGAGATCATTCCGCCGGGCACATTAGAAATAGTAGGAAACGCATCTTCCGGCACTCTGATAGTTGCCTTGACATCAGCGGTCAATGTGTGTGGACTGACAATCATAGGTGTAAAAGTCTGCGTCAAGTCTTTCCGAAACAAGCTGCTTGTTGAACCTGTTGAGAAGTTCAGTCCACCTAGCCCTGTTTTGGACCTGGGATACACGTCCTCGTATTCAATCTTGCTCTTCCCTTTGGGAGCTATCGGTATTGGGGGATGCATATCTATGCGACCTTGCCGGTAGAGGGTTGCAATTATCGTCCCTCGTGCTGGTTTCACATGATTAACGTGAACGCGAAATGATACAGTCTCCCCTGGCAAAGCCCCCGATTTCGGAAATTGAATTGTTGCATCAATACTTTGCTCCGTGGTTGTGGAAGTACCACTGTTTCGGTGTTCGCTGGCGTTCGTGCTTGCCCCATTGGGAGACGAAGGTCGATGTACAACCTGATAACTCTGCGTGCTAGCGGTGATAGCGCTAGCGGAACTGACTTCGCTCGGAGCGGGACTGAGAGGCGGTTGATTGTCGGCAGACGGTTCTATAGGGCTCATTTCAGTGTTCGATCGCGATACTGAATTCAATTTCTCCTGAACTCTGTCCACCGAACTTGATTTTAGCCTAGTCTTGACTCTTCCACGTCTGGAAACAGGCTCTAGTGATATTGTCCGTGGTTTCGACTCGGGCAAGAGAGCAATATCAATTGCGTCCAAGAAGCCGACCTTGCGATCACATTGGAGCGTGGGCGCGATAGCTGTGTTTCTGGTTAAGGTAGCAGTAACATTGTAGCTTACTGTGCCTCGTTCGAACTAGTCCGCACGTTAGTATGACTCTACGTAACGCTCGACCCATAATTACATCTATGCTGCTCGGAAGACCCTTTGGAGGGAATTCGGATATGAATTCGAACTTGTAGATGCCAGGATCAAGGCGACCATCTCCGCAAAGAACAGACTCGTCTTCGAATAAACAAACATATCCGTTTCCTAAATACTGTCCTTCCTTTTTGACCTTGCCGTTAGCGATCGACGTACTGTCGGCAGATCCATCACCGGGATTGACCTGGTGCTTAAAGACCTGAGCATGGCCATGAAGACAAACTCTTAGATGTGTGATCCGTATAGCCTTAACGATCGTTACTATAACCGTTCCTTTTACGACATCTCCCGGGAAATAAGTTTTGTACGGGTCCGATAATTCGACTTGAAAATCCGAAACGTTGCGATTCCAAGATGAAAGTGGAGAAGAGAATTTGGAAAAGAAGGATCGGCTTCTTGTCAGCGCTTGCGGTGTCGGTCCGAGTAAAGATTCCAGTGGCATGTCCGCTAATCATTGAGGCCGACTGGTGGTGTGCATCGTGCGGATTGCGGCCAGTTGGTCGGTCGCTCTCTGAGGATTATTCGGGGTGGGAAACGGTCAATTGACGTGGAGAGTAGTCACATCCAAGAACTGAAGCCACAGCGAAAGTCAGCTTCCAGCAACATATCACTCAAATCAGCTCGACAAAACGAGCACGTGTAGACACCGTTGCCCTCGTAAGAAATAAACACGTGGAAAGGTCGTCTGTGCACGCATAATCTCGAGCGAGGCGCCGTGCCGACTGAAGAACAGAGAGAATGGGCGACTTACTAGCAGCAGTGGATTCCGGCCGAGCTTCGTCACCTCTATCAAGTTGGAAGCCGACGGAAACAGAAGTCAACGACCTTGAGGTCGGGTAGAAGGAAGATTTCGAGTTCACCGACGACAGCTTCGCAAGTTTCGAAAGCTCGAATGGCGACAAGTCTGCCTTTCGAATCAAGCTTTTTGTGAGACAGTCGTGACCGGCGTGGTGGAAGGGTCAAGAAGTGCGGGCTGGTGGGAGGAAGGCGGTGCCCCGGTTCTTGGTCTCGACTAGCGACCCAAGGGTCCGAACTCTAGCACAACACCAACCCAATTGGTGCGAACGCCGCTGGGCGAGACAGTCAAAACGGAGGGAGTCCCTCTCTAACGAATGCCGGAGAGGAGACGTATTTCTCTCCCTTATGCCTACAGACTCCCGGGCCCGCAGTCGCCAGGATGCTCGAGCACCAGGCGTTTCGAAACCTCCCTCAGTCTCCAGTAGACTGGTGCAAGTGAACGCGAGAGCGTCGTACACAGAAACCATGTGCCTACTGCCCGGTCTAAACGCCTCGGCTACTTAGGTGACAGACTGCCAGAAAGCCAATGGATATTGCCCGAAGTCGGATCCTCTGTATCTGGAGTGTACCTAATTGTTGCACGTCAGACGCACAAGAACGGCTCTTTGCTGCAGAAGAAGCCACGAGTCAGCCTCGCCAGATCATACTTCGATTCTGGGAATGTGGCAAACAGCTCGAAAACAACAGCAAGTTTTGGCGGTTGGTCAGGGAAAGAAGAATCCCACGTATGCTTACCTACGCCTGAGAAATTGTCTGTACAGCAAGCATAGGGAGTAAGCTTTGATCGGCCAGGGCCGGGATGCCAGTTGGTCTCTGCGTCTCTAGCGCCAGCCGGCGATGATCTGCCAACGATGGCACGGAAGGTTAAAAAAAGCTTCTCCGTCTTAAGCTTCGCAAAGCCAACCGTTATCTGTGCCACCAAAAGATCTCTGCAAGAAGCCTCCCCGCGCTTTTGCATGCCCACGGCTTGTCTCCGAGCCGCCAGAGCTTACCTAGCAATGTACAAATCCGCAGTTCCAGGATTACGCGCCGTCGCTGCACCTGTGCCGTTTTTTCTTGGTTGTTCCGAAAACTGGATGAGATCGGCCGGGAATCCTACTCGTAGCCGTCTGACGGGCTCTTCCTAGTGCAGACACCGAGGGACACTTGAAAGCAGCTGAATGGACACGAGCACAACTCAAGGTTTAACAATCAGTCTTATTCAGAGCTCAGAGACCCGGCTACTTCGTGCAACCTCCAATTGAAATCAATAAGCCACGGTCAATACTCTCAAGTACCTTCTAAATCCCGTAAACCCTCTCCTTCGACAAATTCATCGCCGTAGCACTCACGCCGAAGGTTGTCCATAGCTTCTCCATCAAGCCCGACAGCGGTGCTCAGGTAATTTTCCAGGGTGTAGACATTCTCAGTCCACGTGTTGACTTGGAGCTTCCATCCGTCAATATCTTCGTTCATCCCTTGAACACTCCCAGCAAGTGCATTGGCCAATCCATCTCGCTCTTCCGTCAGGCCCGCCACTTCTTCGCGAAGATTTCCCATTCGCTGGACAAGCTGCTGGTAACCAGAGTCCAAGTGAGCCTGCGTTCGGTCTCGGTTGGATTTTCCAAGTCGGTCTTTCAGCTCTTGAGCAGCTGCTGTGGTCTGATCCGTCTCCAGTCTAGCACAACATGCAGTCAGATCGAGGCTAAGCACACGCCACAGATGGAGCTACTTACTCTAATTGCCCAATGATCTGGTCTTTCTCCTTCCTTTCGTCGCTGACAAATGTCCAGTACCAGTTTCCACTTCCAATCTTGTCAACCTTGATCCTGCTCTCATCACTCAGATCTTTGATGAAGTCCTTCACGGCGATTGAGTTGATGGAAGCAATAGAAGGCAACGCTTTCTCAAGGTCTTTTAACGTGTGGCAGGTACGGGACTGGCGGAGATATGTTACGATCAATTGTTGCTTCTGCGCTGCCGAAAGGCCTCTTGGTCCCTAGGAGAATTAACCATGACGAGAAAACAAGGCGGGAGGGAGATCAGTCACCATATCTAACCAGGAGAGGGGGAAAATTGTGACAAGCAAAAAACCTGCTAAATCTGGCGCATGAGGAGTCCTAGAGACACGGTGCTATGAATGGGCTTTCGAAATTTCCATCAATATGCGAGACCGCGGGATATGCAAGCAAAGCGGCGCCGATGCATCCAATCTCCAAAGGATGCCGTGGAGGCCGTCCGTGTGGTAGCCGTACCAGCACGGCTGAGGTGCATCTTTAGAAATTTAGACGCGTGTTCCACACCTTTTCGAGAGCTGCTATATCTGATGACTTTGACGGGATCTAGCCACCTTCCGTCCTGAATTGCAACATTCGCATTCGTGAATATGCCGACGATCAGCGTTACTCCTTCCTCCGCCTCTTTCGCATCTCAAAATCTAACGTCTTGTCCTGCTCCTCAATATTACGAGCAGATGCATCACTTTGGGGCACGCAACCCTTGACTTGAATTTGCGTCAACTTGCTCTCAGTACCAAGACCTCCATCTCCCTCGGCCTCGGTGAAGACCAGATCGCCCGCATCACCGAGTGCTTCTTTAATCGATTCTTCTAGTAGAACACCCAAGGCAATGAGAGCCGTCTCGTCGAGGCTTCTGTAGTCGTATTGACCTTGGTCGACGAGTGCGCGACTATAAAAGTCGGACGCATATTGGTGGATAGCTTTGAGTAAATCGGAGGTCGGTAGTTCGCACTCCTCGGACAGCTTTTCATTGGCAAAATAGAAATCATGTCCATGATAACGAACCGGTGCAGCCTTTCGGCGGAACAGCACTTCCTCTGGAGGCATCGGCACGCTGCTGGATGATAACGTGTCCCGATACTTTGAAGCGGAAGGGACAGCGGGCAGAAAGCCTTTGTACCCAACACGACCTGAGCTTTTTTAGCATCAGAGCGTCAAAGCATTTGTAAATATGCATACCGGCGACCGCATCATAGACAGAGGCTTCTCGCTTGACTCTTTTACTGCCATGATTTTCCGGAGCCATCTTTAATTGCCTATTAATGATCAACGTGATTTCTTAGATGTACAGATGATTTATCAGCAACAAGTAACGTCGGCATAAATCATGTCTTTGATATGTTCTGTATTCACGTCGAGTTTATTCCTTTTATTACGCGGTGATCGACCGCCTACAACCACGTTAAGCTCTGAGACGTTGCCGGCTCGGAAAGTCTCTGTTGCCTGCGGAACGGGCACCTTCGCCAAGCAATATTTTATTCTGCTTTGACAAAGCTATAAAAAGATGGCACACCCGGTCAAGGCTTTGAAATCAATTACCACTAGGCTGTCTCAGGATCTGGTCATTGATGCATGAACTCCTTCCTCCTCAATTCTCGACTGGGAAGAATTGGGCCTCATTCTTTCCAGCTCGCCCAAAATGATCGGCTTCTTCGGTCTGTTGAACCAAGTCCGGCGACGAAATTTTCAGCTGTAGCCTTAAAGACAGCAGCCTCTTTAGGCGCGGAGAACTCAAATGCTCAAAGTTCTGGCGCGGATGTCATAGCTCACAGGGCTGGAGTGAATTGTCTTGCCATAGACCATCATGAGGGGAAATATCTTGTCTCCGGAGGTGCTGACTCGAGTATCCGAATATGGGACTTGGAAGAGAGACAAACCAAACCAACGCTTCGTCCAGCAGCATCTTTGACCAAAGCTACACCAAGCTCGCATACTCACGCCCTGACCTCGCTTTCTATCTATCCGTTTGATCCAACTCCATCAACCATCCTAACAACGTCATACGATTTGACCCTCAAGCTCTCATCCGTTACCCCGAGTGAGATAAAGCCTTTACACAGCTTCGATCTTGGTGGTGTAAAGCCATACAGCCACTCTATATCATCCCATCCAGCTTCAAATCTACTTATCGCAGTTGGGACTTCTCATCCCGCAGTCCGGCTGCTAGACCTTCGTTCTACCCTAGCTACTCACTCGCTTACAGGTCATACAGGAGCAATCTTGTCAGTATGCTGGTCTCCGAAAAGCGAGCATGTTCTAGCTGCCGGAAGCTCCTCAGGTGCTGCTCTGCTGTTCGATGTCCGTCGCTCGAGCGCAGCATTTGCCAGTTTGGATCTTGACGACGCGGTCGGCGTTCTTCCACCAGAACATACACCGACATATTTTGGTAGAAATGCCTTGGACTGGAATGCGAAGGCTCACAATGGGCCAGTGACAGGCGTGCGCTGGACGGCGGATGGCAGGCACATAGTTACTTGTGGTCATGACCAGCGGATCAGAATCTGGGACTCGATCACGGGAAAAAATGAGCTTATTCATTTCGGCCCGCGGGTGCGGAACAGTCGATACGGGGAATTCAATCCATTGCTTTCTCCTCTCGGCTTCTCCTCCAAACCTCATCGGGATATTCTACTGTGGGCAAATGACGATGGAAAAGGCGAGATCTTCGCGTTCGACTTGAATGAAGGAAATATGCTCAAGACTTTAAGAGTGCCAGGAGTGGCACGGGATAATCGACAGGCGAAAGGCTCCAGGAATTTAACGTCTACTGAGCGTATGACTGGGGCAGGAAGGATTAATACTATGGGATGGAGAGTCAACGCCGGCAGTGGCAGCGGTATTGAAATGTACTCAGGTCACGGCGATGGCTCAATACGGGCGTGGGATTCACGGCCGGATGGATCCGCGGAAGACACGATAGAAGACTCGCCTGTATTGCAGGATGAAGAGCTGAGGAAGAAGCGTAAACGAGACGTTCTTGGAGAGATCGTGGAGGGTTTAACGAGACGATCAATAACGTTTATCTGACGTGTGAGGCAATGCCTTCCTGGTACTATGTGTGGACCAATAAAATTTGATCCGAGATGGCCATGCTGGTAGTGTGACCATGCTCTCTTGGCGTCTTTTAGATAATCTTCTTCAAAAGCGCTTGACCTGAAAATCTTTCCAAAGACTTAAGAGAAGCAATTTTTATTCTGTAGTTCTCTCACATTATCTCTTCTGCGCTCATGGTTTAGCTTTTATTTCATCCTTTATCGCTGATCTTACCGACATAAATAAACCTATAATTGATCCGAGCTTGAAACAAATTGATCTAATAATCGACTTTCGGGAAAGTATCTACATTCCCATAAACTATCATCTTGTACCTACCATACGTTCTATGCTTCTGACAGAATGGTGCATCCGTATGTTCTCGCGCACCAGAGGCTCACAATTCCGAAGCGGATTTTCAGCGTACCTGAGGTAGGCTTTGCCCCCACACTGGCATCACTAGGAGAATCTTGATTCTCACCCGAATCAGAATATCAACCTCGCTTCCGATGTGCAAACTCCAACTAGTCTCCAAGCCTTGCCCTTCGAAATCCTGATCTTAATTTACCGCCTCATAGTTCACGACATACCAGATCCCGGAGAAGACGGGGTATTTAACTTTCTCCGCTGTTGGTCCCTGGCTCGTACATGCAAACTGGCACTCCGAGCAGCAACCATGACGAGGTTTTCGGATTTTAACCGCTTCCATTTGATGGATTTTTACCGCCAGAAAATCGTTGCAGAACGTGAGTAGGAGTTAAAAACGGAATATCGTCGATAGGTGGAAGATAAGGGAAAAGACGGCCAATGATAAGAGACGGTTGACCAATTCTGAGAGCTCGAGGCGGCGGAAAAGCTTACAGAGTCAGACGCGGTTCTAAAACGTCTGTCAGTTTTAATGGTAATGATGTGAGCAATAATGGGAGAACGAGAACGGCTTTCTAACCAAGGCGTGAGAACTCCGTCCTGGTGACGAAGATCAGAGCAAGGAAAGTGAGCTTTTGGAAGTCTCTTTGGTTCTCTCATTGTTTAGGTACTCGTTAAAACTATATTCCTACCGCTTTATCGTGTAATTCACGGTTGACTTTCCCCAGCCACTACAAATCTTGAGGACATTACTCAAGGTCACACTAAAGTTAGGTATAGCAAGAAGGATGGCATGACTTTGAGATTTAGCATCCGGCTTGATGTACAGGTCGATCATTATCTAGATCTCTCACGGTCTGCCTCAGATCTTTCCGTCGTCGAATGTGAAGGCTGACTGAGCTAACCTCCGGAGCCGTCTCTTAGATCTTCCAATATCACAGCGCTGAGAAGAAGCTTTAAATATTTACCTTATCTGTATCCCGATTTCAAATAGCGCCTCCATTTATGCTGCCTTCAATCGTGCTACCTCTCTGTGACACAGCACAGATCCAAGGTACAAATTCTCACTGTCATGCTGCAAGGGTCGGAAACGGTGGCGCCCAGGGGGCAAAAGGGCGTCAACATAGAGAACAATAAACCCCACCTAACCTCTAACAGCTGACTCCAAATGCATCATTTCATTCGTCTGGTCTACATTATTAGGTCCAGCATGGTTCCGCAATCGACCACTCTGACCTGCAGGCTGGCAAGGGCGTGTTGCTTGAAAATCCACGCAGTACTCCACAATTAGGAGAAATCACTTGAAAGACGCAACAAGATCGATCAACTGCACACTGAACGGTCCAATTCTCTATTGCCTTCTGGTGGTGTCAGTTCAAGACATTTAGCTTCGCCTATACCAACAATAACCCCCATTCTGCCATATAGCCCATAGCTCTGATCCTAATGGTATTCCCCTACGTTCTAGCTTCCAAGGCAAGAGGAATTCCGAAGCGGATCATCAGCATACCGAAGGTCAGCCTTTGCCTTACATCTGTCAAACCCCCCCTCCAGGTCTTTTAACCACAATCACCCTGCTAGGACATCGACCTCCGCAGCTACACAAAGGCGCCAACCGGTTTCCAATCCCTCCCACCCGAAATCCTGGTCATGATCTACAAATATCTCACGTACAACTTTATCCTCGAGTGTTTGCACGACTACAAGTGCCCCATGTTTTCCACCCTCTTCTCCTGCTGGTCCCTGGCCCGCACATGCAAGATGGCGCTTCGGGCCACAACAATGGTCCATCTTTCAGACGATTTCTTTTCGGAGCTGGTCCGATACTGTGATAGCACTTCCGCGCAGCGCCAAGATACAAGGGAGAAGTGGGAGATTTCGAACGATTCCTATCTTCGGGTACAAAAATTGAGAGAGGGAAAGCTTTGAAGGTGCGGTACGTCGAGTTTGAAGAGCTGATGCAGTAGGATCGGCTGGCTAAATTATTATTTAGCGAATGATACCGACCTTGACAGCAAGGTTGACGGACCAAACCAAGACCAAAACCGGTATTGAGGAACGCTTGGAAGATTGAGAGTATCTCATGTTACAGATTCTGTATTACTTACTAACAGCTGAACACACTCTTCTCCCAGGAACAAAAGGTTTAAAATCCACTCCGCTCACGCCTTCTCCAACCATCTATCCTCATCTCCAAAGAGTCTCCATGCAGTCCTCCTCTCCCTCCAAACCCCTATAAACCCCTACCATAAATTCCCGACCAGCCCTCCTCCCATCCACCACACCACCCCATCAAGCTCTTCAAACTTCCCTCCTCCTCCTCCTCCTCCTCCTCCTTCTTCTTCAATCGTTGCAGTCTTTCTCCTTCAAGCTCCCCCGTCTCCGTCCCTTCTCTCTCGTCCCACCCCCCATCCCTCTCGCAGAACCTCACAGAGCCCGACGACAACAACAACGCCCAGCTACAGCCGCGCTAACTATCAAAGCTGCATGCCTGCATGCACGCTGAGAGTTTAACGTTGATAATTTATAGAGTGCTTATCCGCATCCGCACTTCCCAAGAGGCGTTGAAGAGTGCGGTGGGGAGAGTATGAGGGAAGGATGTGGAAAGGGTTTGAGGGGTTTTTAGAGATCTTTGGAGAAGAGAGAGGGAAGGATAGCTGCCTTGCTTTTGATTATTAGCACTTTGAATATGGGAGGCAGGTATTAGATGTTATGAAGAGCATTTGATGCAGCGAGGTGAACATGCTGGCAATGCTCGACCAGAGGTCCAAACTACCCAAGCATATGTGAATTGATTCCTCATAGCCTCCTCAGCACATCCTCCACCACCTCCCCCGTCCCCGCCCTCCCCCCAAGATCCGGCGTAACCCACCTCCCCTCCCCCAACCCCCCATCCACCGCCCCATAAACCCTCCCCGCCGCCTCCCCCTCCCCAAGAAACTCCAACATACACCCCACACTCCTCATCGTCGCCACCGGATTCGCCACCCCCTTCCCCTCAATATCCGGCGCGGACCCATGACACGGCTCCCCAATCACAATGTCCCTCCCCACATTCGCGCTCGGCACGAGCCCCAGCGACCCGACCAGCGCGGCGGCCCCGTCGGAGAGGAGGTCCCCGTACAGGTTCGGCGCGACGATGACGTCGTAGTAGTGCGGCTGCAGGAAGAGCTTGTACACCATCGAGTCGACGATCTGCTCTTCCACCTGCACGGCGGGGGAGAAGGGGGCGAGCGCGTCGCGGGCGGAGGCGCGGAACAGGCCGTCTGTGTGCGGGAGCACGTTGGATTTGTGCGTGATCGTGACCATGGCCTTCTTCTGCTTCTCCGACGATGAAGTCGTGGTAGCGCGCATGGCGGCGCGGCGCTGGGCGATCTCGCCGGCGGTCGTGGCGATACGGTGGCTGGCTTTGGAGGTGATGCGTTTGATGGCCTCTGCGATCTGGTGGCCATCGCCGGCAGGGTCTGGGTAGGTCTTTTCTTCCTTGACGTAGAGGTCTTCGGTGTTTTCGCGGACGATGACGAGGTCGATGGGGTGGGCGGTGGGGGATTTGAAGGCGGGGGAGGGGACGGTTTTGCAGGGGCGGACGTTGGCGAAGAGGTCGAGGCGTTTGCGGAGGGCGACGATGGGGGAGGTGTAGCCGGGGACTTTGGTGGAGGGGGAGCTGGTGATGAGGGTCAATTGGGTTCTGAACCAACAATTGAACGAACAGAAGCAGAAGTGTTGACTGTACCTGACCGCTCCGAACAGTGCTCCGTCACATTCTTTCTGGAGTGTTTCCACAGTCTTTTCAGGGAGGGAAGTCCCGTGAGCTTTAAAGCAGTCGAAACCAGCTAGGAGGTCTACAAATTCGCATTTCAGGCCTAAGGAGGACGGAAGAGCTTCGAGAACGCGGCGCCCGGCCTACGGTGGTCAATTGTGGAAGTTGAAGCTGGAGCTTGAGGAAACGCACCGGAATGACTTCTCTGCCGATACCATCTCCAGGAATCAGACCTAGAAGTGTTAAGTCAACAGTCTCCTTCAGTTAGGGAGCTTCGCTGACCTATTCGCAGTGTCCTCCGTGCTGCCATCTTAGTTTAGATCTTTTTGGAGAAGGAAATTTTGAAGCTCGTGTACGAACGAGCTGCCGAGTATTAGCCGAGCATATGCTCCCCGCTGCTCTTTCCGCTTGCCCCTGAGTTCACTCAAACCGAACTAAAGAATCCCGGCCTATTCCAATTGGGGCTATATCTCCTTTAAAACGAATTTTAAAATGTACGTAGGATTTAGTAGTCTCCATGTAAATGAGAAGGACAATCACGAGTAGCATGGGGATGATTGCTGAGGTTACGGTACGAAGATATTGGTATTGAAAGCTTCTCTCATAGGTACCTACAGCTATTGGGAACAATGCAGTTGCATCGACAACCTGCTCTCAAGAAGCTCGACTACCCAATCGAGGGCTGCTTCTTTGGCTTTCCTCATTCATTACCCTATAGGTAACCCCATTTCAACGATAGGACACCGTGCTCCACGCTCTGACCAATGCAAAAAAAGGGATACTGTATGGGATATCATTGTTACGATTCATCACGCAATTCAATAGTCCCGTCTGTGACCATAATAGCATGAGTGCTTGCCTGATCAAGCCATGTCATTGACATCATCCCGCGCCTCTGTCAAAGGACCTGCCTCTTCGGAGGGCGACTCGCCTGTGCTCTTATCTGCGATGGGTGTATCCTCTTCCTTTCCTAAAATCTCGTTTGTAGGAAGCGGTGGCGTCACAATTGGCTCTTCTTCAACAACATCAGTCGCAGCGAAGACGTCTTCACCCGGTGGTGTATTTTTCGAGGGCTCATCCCCTGCTAGCTGATCCACATTGGGGAGCTCGTGATTCTCATGGCCGGAATGCTCTGTCGACTCAATCGTCGGCACTTGAGACTTTTCCTCTAGAGGGGTTCCGGACGTCAAGCCTTCAACACTCTTACCCAAGTCCTTTATAGGTTCCTCTTCCTGGTGACTAGGCGCTATGTGCCCGTTAACATCCTGGGGTAAAGAAGCATCAAGGAGTTTCTCGTCACTCATTCCATACGCGTTTGACGTGTTCTCCGCAGCTACTTTGGTTTTCACAAGAGGCTCGTGGTCATCAGCCTTAATTGCAATGGATGCTTCATCATCGCTTTTAACTGCATTGATCCCATTGACATCCTCGCCTGCTGGCTCGATTGCCAGCTCCGATTGCGAAACGTCAACCACAGGTGGACCTCCTGAATCAGTTGCCGAGTCTTTTCCTTCGAGGAGGGAGGGTATGTCCGCCAATTTATCGCCAACAGCCTCTTCTGTCGGCTGGTGGTCTATCTGCGTACCGTCGTCAAGCTCATCATGTTCTAGGGTAGACTCCGGTAACGGTGATTGCTCATCTGAGTTTCTTGTAAGCTGAGCAGCTTCGTCTTTAAAGCGTGAAGTGTCGTGACTTTCAAACCCCCTATGATCACTTCCTGGAGAGGCGTGAGATTGTTCTGTCTTCAAGCTTTGCTTCCGCGTCGCCGGCGCTTTGCCCTTGCCTCTCGGTGGAGTCTTCACATCCGTCTTTTCATGGGTCTTCTGCGCACTGCTTGCCGTCGGTCGCATCATCCGGGAAAGAAAACTATTATCGGCTGGTCTACTAACTGTGCTAGAACGGGACTTAGGTCGATCTTGCTCCTTTGTCTGAGAGCCAAGCGAGGGTCTGGAGGTCTTCTTCGCGACTGTGGATGCAGCAGGCGCCTTGGCGACAGGATGCTCGCGTCTGAGAGTCGATGGCTTTCGCCCAAGCCCAGCATTTGTTGTGCTTGCGCGACTCGGAGAACGGGAAAGAGCGGCACCTGTCTTAGCGGCTGACGATGCCGTTTGAGCAGTCGCTGAAGCTGGAAGACGAACAGGTCTTGTTGGTGACTTTGGTCGCGTCTTGCTTGACGGAGGTGTCGGGGTACCATTCTTCTTGCTAGGGTCAGACTTATTCTTTGCAGCCGAAGCCTTTGTTTCTGTCGTATGAGCAAGAGATGGTCGACTTGATTTTTTCGACACCTTTGGTGAAGACTGGTTATCTTGAGCTGCTTTGGCTGACGCGCTTACGGCAGCGGCCTTGTGAGGAGATCCCTTGACGATCGGTTGCTTCTGGATCGGGGTAATAGAAGGATCAGAGGCTCTGGATAGATCTGCCGAGGCATTCACCGGCGACTTCTTTGGGTCCGGCTTGGAAGCTGCAGGTTCAGGAGCTGTGCTGATCTTGATTGATGCGTTTTCTGAGACCGCCTGGCCATTAGATTTGCCAGCTTTTGCAGTATCTTCTCGGCGAGGGTGTTCGGATTTGAAGACATCTTTGGGTTCAGGTCGCGCAGCCTGACTCTGAGGCTGGTCTGAAGCTCTCTTGCCTCTAGTAGTACTGCTTATATGATCTCCGCTTCCGTCCATGGCTGTGCCGTTCATCGTAGCCTTCGTTGCGCTCGCAGTTGGGTCTTCCTCAAAGATATCACTCTCATTCCCCCTCTCCCTGTCAACCTCCTCTTTCACTTCGACCATGCTACTGACATCACTTGCTTTGCGCAGACCCCACATTTGTTGACCTTGACCTTGACCTTCACCTGGTCTTTCCACTGCAACAAAGCTTGCCCTGACTTTGCTGACAGGTCTGCTGTGGTTGAGAGAAGCGTCCGATGTCGCAGGAGACCTGCCTCGGCTCGGTGGTGAAGCGTTGGAAGGTTCGGAGGATTTTTCGAACATTGCTCGTAGACCTTTCACCCCGCCTCCAGTGCTGGAGGTTCGCGGTGTGGCCATGATTGTGGAGCGGTTTCCCGGGGGAAGGCAACCCTCAGAACGTAGTTGCTATGGTAGGTGTTTCACGGCGAGGGGAAGCGACGACAGGCGTATAACATATGCATGACGAGATGTAGCACCGGATGTGTTGAGCCTTCAATAATGAGTGAAAACGTCCCAATATACTAGGTGCAAGTTGGTGGTCAGGGAGTCAATCGTCGCGAAACTCACCACGACAACCCCTGCAGGGATCCTCGGCAGATTGAGCCAATGGTGTGCGGCGGTGTGCGACGCGTTTTTGATGGGGCTCAAAACTACGAAGCACCGGAGACATCAGTCACATGGCTGTTGCTAGTAATCAATACAGAGTTTTCAACGGGCTTTGAAACATCTCGCAGTCAAGCTTCTACCTCTACTTATATCGTTGTTGGGACTGGAGGATGAAAGTCAGGGGCTAAAGTTTAAAGAGTGCAACGGGAGCTCGACCCTGCACAATGACGCTCTGCGGCGGCCAGATTAAGTCTGTACCAGTTCAGACCCTGGCACAGCTGATTACCGTTCTAGATAAGTTGTAGAAATCCTCTTCCCTTTTCTGGTGCCACGTGAAGGGTCCCAATGCAAGTGGTACAGATAGCCTAGTCATCTCAATGTCACTCATAAAACTCTGCCAATCGCTTCCTTGTTCGGACCTCTCCCGCTCTAGCTATTGATTTGTCGTCAATACTGTCGTTTGCTAGCTAGATATCGAGTGTCCTCTTTTGAGTTCCCGACAAACGCGATGCGAGATGAAGCATACACCAACTTCCGCTGTGAAGCGACCACGTTCCCTCGACGATAATTTGGGAAGTACTTTGCCCACTGGGTTGGGTCTTCTCAACTAGAGACGGAAATATCGATGCTTTATCCGGGCGCAATTTACCAGCGCATCTCCTGCTTAAAGCATGCATTTGCTATTGCGTCGACATCGGCGAGCATCTGCCAAGTGGGAGCCATCCAGGAGGTCATCCAATCCCGTTAACTCAATTCCATGGTCCGGGTTCTAAAGTGCTAAACCCAATTATCCTGAGCTTGTATGAGCAGGCAATCGAGAAGAGCGACAGATCCTAACAGAGTTGAGCCCAAGGATCGATAAATGTTTTCTTCCAGCGCGTAGCCAAAGAAGCAAGAGCCCCGAGGCGATTTCTGATTGACATAGTAGAATTTGTTCTCCGGCTATCGCCACAGAGCACTTGAGGCCAGTAACTGGTAAAATATTTGCACAATAGTGCCATGATACTCTTGTTAAAGTTCAGTGTTCGACTCGCTGCTTCAAATACGGCATGGTCTCCGCGTTCGAGAAGGAAAACGGACTTTTCGTGTCGGCCGGAGTACGAGGGCTCAGAGGCTTTGCAAAAAGCTCATCGTTTGACTCGCGACTCGGTTGCCTTGCAACAAAGTCCATTGACGGCGCGCTGTCCATGGCCTGTTTCGCCTGAATGTGATCTGGAGGTGCTGCAGATACGATCTTCTTTTTCTTGCTAGGGACCACAGGATTGGCGGAGATAGGGGTATTGCGGAAGGAATTGAAAGAGGACACCGCTACATCGGGGGATTCAGGAGAAAGGGGATGGGATTCTCGCGTTGGTGTGTTAGAACCTAGTATAGGGTCAGTCAAAAACCTCGGGTGCAGTAGAGTATCCACGCTTACCATCGCCATGTTTTCCAAAATTTTTCTCGTTCGTTGTAATGCTCAGCCCGCGAAGCTTCTCACTCAATCTCCCACCGCCAGGACTTCTCGGACTATTCATTCCAGGACTGACAGGGCCATCAGGATATTTTGCAGACGCAGTGACATCGATGCTAAGTGGTTTTGTCGAAATTCCAAAATGGGTTTCGATCCAGTTCTTCTCTGCCATTGCCATTTCAAGAGCTATACCCTCGAGGTTGAATTCTTGTTCACGACTGATCTCCTTCTCCAGCGACTGTAGTCGTTTCTTTGCCCAGATTGTATGCAAGACACCCTTTCTGCCGCTCGCTCTGGCGGTGGCGCCCAATTCTGGAGGGAATATTGCGGGCAAAGGATTCATTGACACCTTTTCAGGCTTCTGTATCGTCTTTGCCGAATTAGGAGGTGGTTCGTACGTCAAATTAATAGTCGGAGGAATGTGTACGCCCGGACCCAGCAGGAAATAGAAGCGTCGAGTGTTCTCCCCTGTCAACTCATCTGCAGGAAGGACCGTCTGCTTGCCCGGCCAGAAAACATGCCATGAACCTTCGGAATTCCGTGATAGGTCATCATCTTCCCATTCAACCATCAGGATCTTGGTTCCTTCATTGCTTTTGCCCGGCTCAAATTCAAACCGAGCAAAGGCCGTCAGGGAGTGAAGCTTGGAGGGGTTGCGGGGAGTGGAGAGATCTCCGTCGCCGCTCGACGCCGTAGCCATCTCGATGCAAAAGTGACTTTGGACTCAAGGACCAAGCTCTGATGCGAGGTAAGTCTTAATCTAAGTTCAAATCCTTATCCACGAGCTTTCCAGGAGCAGAGCAAGGTGCTGAGGAGAGTTTGTCAGAAAATGGTTGCGGCAGGACCCGATCCGAATACTGGGGTCTACCCAGGTGTGCAAAAGCCTAAAGATGCTAAAGATAGACGGCGGCGAATGAGCGGAGTCTAGATTCTCGGAAGCCAAAGATGTCGCCTCAACGTGTTGGAAGTCAAAAGAGAGACCGCATCGTTTAAACATATGCCTATATCATTTTGGTATCCCCAGGAGGAGCACCAAAATACTCGCCAGCCCCAACAGCTACTGTAGCCTTGCGGGCGCTTGCTTCTTGTGCGCACCTCTTCGCCTGCAGGCAAGCGAAATCCGCCCCCATTACGTCGTGTCTGGAGGCGACGGAGAGCACCACTAATACAATGGCGGTCTAATGCAGTTGGCATTCCCTGTCACAGAGTCGCCACCACAGTGCCGAACATGCAATCCATCTGCATGACAACATCGCCTCTACCTTTCAGCGCGCTTGACTTCTCGCGAGGCGCGGTTTTCCGCACCTCAATATGCAAGTGTCCACCCTCTACACGACCTGACTCAGACTCGAGGAAAGAGAAAAAAATCTTATATTCACCAGCGGACAGGAGGTCGAGCGAACCACTTGCGGCACGAACCACAGACAATTCTCCGGCCCTTGGATCATGTCCATATCATGAGCTAATTGTTGGTGCTGACGACGGGACATAAGGGGCTCATCTCGAAACCAACCATGTTGGTGTACGCGTTCTGGCCCCCATACTGTAAGCGCCGGTGACGCCGCTCTTGTTCAATGGTGGAGTTCGTCTTATGGGACCTACGATATCCACGCAAGACAGATACGCAGGTTCACCCTTTGCTGCGGACTGTGTAACGAACAAGTGTTTGCAGCGAGCGCGTCTCCTGCGCAAATCATATATCCCACTGTCAATTGGTCTAGGACCAACTTTTCGAGAACCAATCTCAATCAAACGTCGCTTACCCATTATTGCTGGTAAGAAAGAGAGCAGGCTATCACTAAGGCTATTAAATGGACTGAAGGGGCATGATTCGCTTCGATATATCTCGCTTGCGACACTGTGTAGAACTCCAATTGTTTATTATCAACGTCTTCGACAACTGCGCGTCTGTCCGCGCTCTGGGTGACATGTTGGATTGCGCAGGACTAAAATAGATCACAAAGCCAATAGAAGGGCCCTGTGTCCCTAAATTGTAGCTCGCATCGTGCGTAAATCTTCAAGCGAATTGTTTATTTGCATTATCTCAAGCTCTGCCGTAAAGCTGCCAGATATCTCATATCCGTGGGTTCAAAGAGCGTGGCGGCACCGCTAAAACGGCACAGACCTCCTATCTCGCATCTCTCGCATTCAACATTCAACAAATTTGGCAGTACCGAGAGATTTTGTCATCACCCTCGTTGTCGTACCTAGGCTCACCAAGCCTACATCTGCCCTCGAGATATTTGCATATGCCTACAAATCTTGATGAAGTCGCACGGGGCGCCTCGTATTGCTGAAGAAGCACTTGCATCGCAGGGATTCGAAGGGTGGCACAGCACGAATCCTAACCCTCCTTCCTCTTTGCCCGCGCCATCGCCGATTATTAACAGTTCCGTCTAGCTTGTGCCTCAGTTGCGATTTTCTCAGATATGATCTATTCCCCTCATTTTTCCTCAAGCGTCACTGTCTCTAGGTTTCTGAGTAGGCCGTTGTTCACAGCGCCCCCCAGCATGATCCTTTACGCCGGATCGAAAGATTTCAAGCTCGTAGATGCTGTCCGAACTGCAATAAAGATTGTGGCAGAGAGAAAGCTTGATCTTGACAAAATCACATCCTGACTTATGCCGACAAACTATGACGCCGCTTTGGGCGAGTGTCATCGCCACCAGTTTCCTCAAGCTCTGGGAACGGGAGAACGGATCACAGGGATCTCAAGCCTCACTAATTCAGTTACTAGGACAACATCGGAGCTAGCTTTTCTTGACTTTTGCCAGATCTGGTAAAGTGACATATTCGTACCGGCATTGGCAATGATATTGGCGTTCGTTTGGTTGAGTTTCCTCGTTTGGAAGAAAAAGTTCTATTATTGGAGCAACTCTACCAATCGACGATGTTGCGCGTATTCTGATGTACGATCCCCTGACTTAGGGAAATTCTTCTTCACTTTCTCCAACGGAAGGAAATTGGTTATGGGTGAATAGGTAAAGCTCTCCACAGGAGGGCTACGCTAACCCTTCAAGCGTCGCTGATATTGGAGTCACGCGTATGGTTCAGCCAAATGTTGAGATGAGCTGCGACTAGGACAGTAATTTTGGCTACTCTTACCCAGATACTGAATGTATCTTCTTCGATGGGCATGAGCCGATCGTCATCAACATGTTAAGATTCAGAGATTTGGCATCAAATACTTCTACTTTAAACGCAAGCTGCGACTTGAAGTGGCTTGCCTATCTGGAATGACCTAGTCTATCTAGATTGAAGTGCCTTATAGTTCTCCGATCATTCTTTGCCAATGGAAGTGGACCTATTATGAATACTCTTAGTCAAGGCCCCTGCCTTTCGAAATCATCGACAAATTTATTTTATACGTTAAGTTTCCTTTTTCTAATTTTTCATGTGGTTGATTATCTTGAGTGGCCATATAACACCTACAACTTACAGCATTATCACTTCCCCAACGTTAAAGCATCATGAGCAATATCTCAATTCAAACATAAATATAACACAGGGTTTTTCTATGACACAATACTTAAAAGAAATCGCATCATGGCAATATTTCACAAAGAATCATAATTTTGCCGCCAGAGACTCGACGGATCTGAAACAATTCATGTAAGTCACCATTAAGAACATGAAAACGGGTGATGGGTACGATAGCTCAAAGAAACAGGTACATCTATCTATAGCCATACTTATCACATACAACCAGATCTTTCTCGCTCATATCCTCCATACCATATTGTGCAGTCGCTGTGCGAGCGGCTCGGACTCCGTTAACAGAGAACTGGTCACCCTGGCGTTAGACTTAAACCCCTCACAGTCTAAATAGAATAACCGCCGGATCGAGACGTTAGAAACATTCAAAAAGTCAGTCAACATGGCTATGAGCAGCGAGGCTTCGCTCGAGCTTGTCCCTGCTAACGATGTTAACATATAATCACCTGGCTATCACTTGACGGTCCGAACATGCAGTATTAGTGGTAGTAGAAATCAAGGCCGATGAATGATTGAGTGGGTATATGGAGACCCATCCGAATGAGATGTTCTCCTTGAAATATATGAAGAGGAGATTGCACCCACTTTTCGGCCACCTTCCAAAATCTATACAACAGAACATTCTTCACAATATCGTACACAAACCTGCTTTGAATCACTAATTTAGCCATCACTTACCTTTTCCAGTGGTCCTTTGTCTCAGCCAATCTAACAAAAACTCCGCAACCCTTAATCTCAGCATGGGATTCCGTTTATCGACAATCCCACTGTCGATGTACAGTCTAGCCGCAAACCTCAGCGTAAAGCTCATTGCAACCGCCACCCAAAGAAACCCAAGAACTTTCACCTTCCCTAAACAAAGACCACAAAGTAAGTTACCAATCTCAATCAAAAATTCTCAAGAATAAAAAACTCCCCCCAAAAAACCAACTTACCGCTCATCCCCACACCCACCCGCCTCCCCAACTAGATAACCCCATCCTCCACCGAAACACCAACGGCCTGCACCACAAAAAACCCAAACTCCCCCGCACACCCCCGGCACGTAGGGCTGCATATTCAACGCCCCCGCCAGGTGCACGCACGCCGACATCAAAAGCGCGCCGTACAGCTTGACATACCGCGACACAAACCCATCACGCGGCACAGCGTGGCGGTGTACGCCTCGAAGGTGCATGCACCGGAGGTACTGGTGCCAGACGGTGGCCCAGAGGCGGCGCACGGTGTAGGCGGAGGAGGGGGGGCCGAAGGGGGAGGGCCAGGCGTAAGGGGGTGTAAGGGGGAAGGCGACGGAGGGCGAGGGAGAGGGAGAGGGTGGCGCGGAGGGCGAGGAGGCAGACGGTGGTTGTTGAGTGGAGGAGGGTGGGTGTTGGGTTGGGGGTGTGGGGGATTAGGGTGAGGGCGTGGGAGACGGCGTCGTCGAGGAGGTAGTAGAGGGCGGAGCGGAGGAGGCGGATGGTTAGGAAGTGGCTGGGCGGTGGGTTGGACTTAGATGGGTTTTGGTTATGAAGGGGGGATGGATAGTGGGAATGGCTTGCTTCACAGGAGAGCAGGATCGCTTCATTGTGCCAACACGGTTCTATAGATCCACAATGCCGCAGCTCAAATACCCCGACCAAGCCATGAAATGGATCACCACGTACCGTCTCGTCACACCCTCAGGCATCCTCTCCACATTCTTCACCCGCCAATTCCACCCAACACCCCGATAACTACTCACCAAGTCAACCCCCACCTCGCCTTCTGCCACCAACCCATACCCCTCACGTCCTCCTCCACCCGCCGCCCCGTCCGCTCATCGACCCGATAAAACTCCTCCTCCGCGACATGCAAGACCGCGACGTCCCCGAGCCGCAGCGCCACCAGGCAGAACTGCACGCCCGCGAGATAGTCTTTGTAACCCTCTCCGCTCGTGTGCGCGCGTAATCGACAAGCAAGCAGCACGATCGAAGGGATCGCGATGGATGCTCTGGCGAACCCGGGCGGGACCAAGAGCGATGCCACGGCCACGAGATTGGCTATCATGGTGGGGAGGTTGTTGTGTCCGGGGAAGTACTTAGGATCCATGACGGAGGTATTTGGGCAGGAAATGGGGGAAAGGGAAAGCTCGTGATGAGATACATGTTTGAAGACTTTATAGAGATGCATGTTTGCTCATAGATGGAACTTGGGACTGCTGCATACCTTAGCTTGGATTCCCAAATCCGAATACGATTGGATGGGGTGTGGGTGGGAGACCAGATCCTCGGCGTATCTAGAGTTTTAGATGGCTCGACTGTTTTCGCGCAGAATCTTTGATCTTCGTAAGCTATGCTGCGTGTATTTGAAAGAGGAAACTAATCGCGACTAGCGGGATTAACAATAACCATTTCGATTGTTGCTGGCAGGAAAAATCGTTAACTATTAAGTGGGCAATTTCAACATAGCACAAAAAAAGGTCACCAAAATCTCACTAAATTTCGACTACGTAATTTTATTCCGTACGTTCTATCCGTTTAGTCTATCAAGCTCATTTCTCCATTTTACTTATTTTGGTCTGTTCAGCCGAAGCTTTTAAATAGAACCGAATGAACAATTGAATTGTTGCCTTTTTTCCCAAGATCTCGTTTGAAATCTTGCAGATACAGAAAAGGCCATCTGCATTCGGGAGCTATCAATCTTCGTATACGCCCAAAACGACATCAAGTTTCTCGACGCGGAAGCCGACTATATATCCACCGACCATGTATTTTTCTCCTGGAAAGAGTCTTCGTAACATTTTCGAAGGGTAGTGATGTTTGAGTGAGTGCATCTTGAAAACTCCTCGGGCGCTGCTTGGATAAAAGCTCCAGTATTGCTGCTCCGTCTCCTTTGTTCTGAGCGGCTGCTTCCACCACCTCTACCGTAATTGGGAGCTTGTCTCCCCATCGATCGAGAAGATTTGCCATCATCTCATTTCCAAAGCGATTCCCAGCGATGCTTTTCACCACCTCTTCCGTAACTGGAAGCTTGTCTCCCCGTCGATCGAGAAAGTTTGCCATCATCTTATTTCCAGAGTGATTCCCAGCGACCTCTTTCACCACCTCTTCTGTAATTGGGAGTTTATTTCCCCACCTATCGAAGAGGCTTTCCATTAACTCCCTTCCAAAGCGATTGCCAGCAACTGCTTTCACCATCTCTTCTGTGATTGGGAGCTCGTCTTCCCACCAATCAAGGAGAGTCAGTATCGTATCTTTTCCAATTATTGAATTCCAAACCGCCGCTTGTGTTATCCCTTCTATAATTGGAATATCGTCTTTCCGCCAAATTAAGAGAAGTTTCATTGTATCTCTTCCCTTATACCAATGATTAGTAGGTGCTGGTTCTAGCTCTTGCAAGGTCGGGGTTTCATCTTCTCCTTGACTAAGTAGATGTGTTATAGCGTTTTCGTCAAAGTATTTCAGTATGAAACAGATTCCGTTCTTGACAAGTTTGATTTTATCTCCATGTCGATCCAAGAGATATCTGATTATGATCATTGTGCGCCTTATATCCTTCAAATTCTTAGGGATTGCTCGTAATACCTCTTCTATAACCCAGATCTCATCTCCCCGCCAATCAAGAAGAAGTATCACCATATCTATTTCTTTCGTTGAATTTATGTTGATTCTTTTTATATCTTCCTTCGTGACAATGACTGACTCTCTTGCATCTAGAGGTGAGGGACAAAACGAACTTTGATTCCAATAAGTCTGAATCAGTAAAAAAGCTTTGATATACGTACAGAAGTATTTTTAGAATTGCTAGATCGCCCCGGACAAATGCAGCCCCAAGAGTACTATCATAACTGCCACCCCTCACATTTGGATCGGCTCCTGAGTTGATTAATTGTTTCACAATTTCTTCGTGTCCCAAGTACACAGCTGCATGAAGTGCTGTGCCATACCATCCACCTTGCACATTTGGGTCCTCGCCCGAATCCAGAAGAAAGCGGGTCTCGTTTTTGAGTCCCAAACGAGCCGTCCAGTACAGCTTTGATTCTGTTCTTATCATCTGTTGACCTTTGTCCGTGCGATCCGAAAGTCTTGGCGTGGAGAGATATGCATCTAGTCCATAGAATACGGGAAACCAAATTGAAGACGAACTGTTATGGATATCGCAGAGCTGTAATGTTCTTGAGACCCATTCAGCGTTGACAATGTTAGCTTCCCGCACGTGTAATTCCCAATTATTTGCAGCATAGTTCAGAAATGTATGTTTCACCAAGAACTCTTCTGCCGTAATACCGGTGTGGGACATATACCGAATCGCAGCGTTGGTCTGAAAGTCGTAAAAGGACAGATAAGTGACACAGATATCTGCAAGAATGTGGTGAGATTGCCGAAGATCAATGGAATGTTTCCACGTCATTGAGCTTGCTATCTTGTCCCTCGGTTTAAGAAGAAATTCTTTTGCCGTTTGATGGAGCAAGTAGATGCGGGAGTTTACTATGCTGACGAATAAGCCGCAACAATTTCGAACATGGTTTTCTCTAATCTCATCGCCCATAAGCTCGAGAGATGTGGATGATGAGGGTCTTTGGTCTAGGCTGCTAAGGTCACCCGCCTCAGATATTTCATCAACGGCAAGTACGACATCAATTTCACTCAACAGAAGCGGCCGGTTTGCTGCCACGACAATCTGTAGCACTTTTCGAGCATCTTCTTCCTCGTTGCAATCAGCCAGAAGTTTCTCGTAGGCATCATCGACTGATCTTGGTAACTTATCGATAACTTTCAACAGGTTCGTCTTTGTCCGCCGTAGAGTCGTTTTCAGTTCAGCTTTGGTCAAGTGCCACCAGAGATAGGTCCGATGTTCTATCTGCAAAATTTTTTCTTGCATTTCTAACTTAGCCGAGTCATCGATGCGAAGCTCTCTCGCAATACGATCCACATCGGCTCTAATGACCACTTCAATCTCTTGGCTAATTTGTTCAGACTCATTTTCTCCAGCTAACCGGATCGTAGGGTACTTGTCTGTCAAGTCGCGAAATCTTCGCTCAATGTTGGCGTATGGACGACTTGTCACGAGGAATTTGAGTTTTGATCGGGAATTCTCTAAGCTTTGCGAGGAGTCGTAGAATGGCTCTAAGCTTTGAATCAATCTGTTCTGATCAGACTCTTTGCATTCATCAAGCGCGTCTAGAATGCAGACCACGTTGCCAGCCGATCGATCAGTAGCTGCAGTTATCAAAAGCCGCCATAATACATCGAATTCTTTCTTCAATATCTCTCCTTGCTGATCATAAACGCTACGAACGTGTGTCTCCAGTATTTCCGGCCGCGCACAGATTAATTGATGAAGGAGAGCGCACATTGCAGTTGGAATCTTGTTCTGCTCCTCATTGTCTTTGAAAAAGAAATAGCATACTATGGCAGATCCATCATTTATCAGGTTTTCGTCAATCAAGGCTCTTGAAAGCACAGATTTCCCGCAGCCTGGATTAGCCGAAACCCATAAAAGGTCATCGTGATTGCTTTCTTTCCACGATTTGAAAGTGGGGTGTTCGAGAAACCACCGGCACGTGTCCGTCACACGCTTTGGACTGACATTCTTATACTCTTCATAGAGGGAGGTCTTGAAGAAGCTTGGCTTGAGGGCTTTTTAGAGTATTTTAGTTCTTGAGCTCTCCCAAGGACAGCTCTTGTTGAAGCAGGCTTAGTTTTCACAGCTGCGCTTTTCTTTAATCAACCCAGTTTGTCGAAGTACGGTTTATCGATCTTGTCTAGTAATGACAAGGCTGACTTTGAGTAAGGCTGCCCTCAATTTCACATCAACCTCTAATGTGGCTTTAGTATCGTGTTCATTCATGGCCTGCGAGGCGATCGCGAAGAGACGTGGACCAAAGACGGAATATGCTGGCCAAGGGATCTCCTGGCAATCGACATTGAAAGGAGCCGGATCATGAGCCTTGGATACGATTCAGGTGTCGTACACTCGGATACAGCTGAGGTCACACAAGGAAGCCTTGAAAATGTGGCTCGAAGCCTCTGCGGTCTTCTACATGCGGAACGATCTGCATCGCAGAGCGTAAGTATGGCAGAGGTATTGATTGATTGATCAAGGCTACAGCTCATAGGAACAGACTACGCGGCCTCTCATTTTCGTGGCACACAGTCTTGGTGGTCTCGTTTGTGCCAAAATGGTCGTCCTCGGAGACCGAACCGCTGCCGGCGACAGCGTGCAAGAGGTGACACAACATATAAAGGGCCTTATATTTATGGGTACACCGTTTGCAGGGTCAGACTTGGCAAAGTGGGCAGAAATTGTTCGCCGAATCTTTGACATTGTAAAGAAAACGGACAGAACCACTCTTAGAACGCTCAGAGCAGACTCGCACGACTTGAAGGAACTAGGAAGCGCTTTTCCAGACGTCATCAGAAAACGCAATGAAGGCCCCCGGAGAGTCAAAGTCGTGTTTTTCTATGAAGAGCTAGACATGTATGGTCAAAGAGTGAGCGTCACTGATTAAAAGCAAGAGGACTTCCACACTAATGCAGCAAAAGGTTGTCAAAGAAAAGTCTGCGTCTTATCCGGGCGTCGGAGAGACTTTGCCACTTCGCTCTAATCATATGGACATGTGCAAGTTCGCATCCAAAGACGATAATGGCTATAAGCTGGTAAAGGCAAAAATACTTGAGACGTTCGCTATAAGCGGCCAGAACAACGAACAACAGGTATTTATCAGATGCAGTCTGGAGACGGGTAGCTAAAAGCTTCATAGGCTACTAGCACAACGTTCAATAACTACGACAGAGTGACTAATCAAGCGGGAGGGAACATAAATATTGGAACTCAGAATTTTTAGAACTTAGAATCTCAGCGACCATGGGCTACAACGCAATCGGTGGGAAACTAGATCGCTCGAGAAGGTGAATCATTTACCGCTTGATGTGAACTCGCATTTCTCGGAACTTCTTAGAGAAAAGACGACTGGTTTTTGGCCCTGTCGAATTGCTTAGAGAATAGCGTAGGCAGAATGGCAGGTTGGTTCCAATAAAGTTTGTGACGGGCTGGGCAAAAGGTATAAATGAAGCCTGTATCGTGATGAATTTGCGCCACTAACTGTGAGATTAGCGCGTTGGAAAAGGATAGTAACGAAGAGTCAGCACTTGTGAGTCAATTATTGAAGAAAGCTACATGTGAAGACTTGGTAGCGAATGACGTTGGCTGAAAGGCTAGGTCTGGTCACATCTCATGGTTGCTGACGCTGGGTGGCACAACCTGATCTGAGTTTGCTCCGGCTCAGTCAACGTACCGACCACGCGAAATTAATTGTCACTGATGTTGGAGGGAATTGCGTAGACTGCATTTGACTGACTTCTTGATTATTTCTAGCGTGTTGACCCGGCAGTCTGTTCAAACTACGAGAGATTTGAAGTTCAATATTAAGGTTTAGATTAGAATATGTAATTCTAAGATTTGTTGGGTCTTTTGGCGCTTGACAATTTAGGGTTTAACAGTGATTCTTATGTCCTTGACGTCGTCCCAACGCTTCTGGCTCGATCCATTCCATTTTACTCGCTCAGCTTACCGTCTCTGGCGTCACGAAAAAGGCTGCTATTCCGATTAGAACCCAGTCGCAAAGGAGCAAGACACCATGAATCCTAGATTTAGTGATTAGCGCTGTTAGATTTATGAGAGGTCATTCTCAGCCTACCAATGTACTTTCGCATCCACGACCAAAAAGTTCAGCAACAAAATCGTTGTAAACAGACTGACAACCTCAAAACCGTCAAACGCGAGCGTCACCCCTCCCACGCCCATCCACCACGCTAGTAGGATTACCATCGGCTCCACCAGCAAAGCGGTTTGAATGCTCCGTCCGACAGTGTACTTCATCGTCTGCTCCAGCCGGTCATCTACCGCCAATGTGATTGGCGCAAAGTCGCAATTCGGAATCGGCAACAGGATTAGCCCGACAAACGTCGGCGAGAGGTCCGTCTGCTGCGTGAGCGCATTAATGCTGTCCACCACCGCATTCAGACAGAAGTACAGCAGCGCAACGCACGTCGCGAAGACGAAAACCGCCACGCCAAGCCGCAGCTGTGGCCCGTGGATCTCGTTGTCGTTGTAGACGTGTGCGAGGAGGTGGCTGCGCTTGTCGATCTCGTCGCGGGTACGGCCGTCTGCACGCGCAAAGCCGGGCTCCAGCACGGGGATCGCGGCCGTTGCGCCGGATTTCGCGATCGCTTCTTCAAATTTTTGGACGCTCATGAAAGCAGTTGCGTCGCCATTCTGGGCCGCGTTCTCGTGTCCGCATTTGTTGTAGATGGTCTTGTGAGTTACTAACTGGCAGAAGGTGTATGTGACGTACACGAAAAGTAGAACAAAAGCCACACCACGAGACTGCAGCACTATGTTTCTATTGCTAGATTGGTGTAGCAGGTGAACCGCGGTGGGAATCATGAGCGATGTCGCAGCAATGGACAGCAGAGACGAGGATCCCTGAGCGCCAGTGCGGTTGAAGTACTGCTCTCGCTTGGTTGCGCCACCTGAGAGGAGCGAAAGGCCGAGAAGCACCAGGATATTGCTCAAAATTGCGCCGATAAGTGATGTTTGCAGGATGGAGACTTGTCTTGTTCTTAATAAGAGGATGCTGGAGATTATCTGGACGGTATTGCTGCGGTATCTTAACAACGTCCAAGTACGCCTTTAGAGAATTGGCGACCTACCTACTCAAAATATTCAGCAGATCAGAAGCCGCGCCGCCGATGCGCTTGTGTATTTCCTCGAATGCGTAGTCGCACATGAACCAGAGGGGGATTGCTGAGACATAGTTGAGAGCAAATGTCTCGGCAGAATCCCCTACAGTGTACTTGAGCACGATTCCTATAGGCACGCAGACGAGGAGAATGTTGATCCAAGAAGTGAAGAGCGTTCGTAGGATCTGGTTTTTGAGCGTAAAACTCACATCAGGCTTGATCTGCTTGATGCCGTGTCTCCGTTGTATATTCTCTTCATAGTATTCGAACGTCAGTCAGTGAGGCTGTTATGATGAGGATCCCGTCTTAGAAACTTACTATCGTTGACGGGTTGTGATGGGCGCCATCCAATTTCTGGGTCTTTGGGCTTGGGGTAGCCCCATGGGATGTGCCGGAAAGGATTAAAAAGATCCCAGCCCTGCCGTTTCTGGAAAACTCGATGGGCACTGCGCTTGATATCATAGAACTCTGAGGCTGCGGATTGATTTTGTTGCATGATGACCCATAGGTATGATTTGATTTTGTTTCATACGATTGACTGAACAAAGTATAAGAGATGGCAGTGGACAGAAGAGACGCCGTATACGGAACAACGGGTCAAAATAAGGTGCAACTGACTTAAGGCTTTCTATGTGTGTTTAAAAGAGTAAGGCTGAAATATGCGGCTCATACCCCTGGTAGTCGTTCCACTAGCCTCATACCCAAAAATGGTGCTCGAACTCTCACTGTGTTAAGCCGTGCCACCTCGCTTTAGGCACAGTGTGGGTATGAGGTGGATGTCCTGGCCGTTGCTAACACGGTGCTACAGCAGGGGTCTGAAACCGTGGCGCTAGAGGACTGTCAGCCTAGTGGTACATTCGTTTTCTGAACCCCTGCCCCGATCTCCCCTCTCTTCGCTCCAATCTTTACCTGAATATGTCTAGAATGGATGCACGAATCATAGCCTAGGTCCATGGGTAAGCATGGACTCCAGGCAGGTATCCTTGCTGTGCTTCACAGGTACACCCACTGCCCAGGGGTCCTGTGTTGGCTGTCTCATCGCACACCTATAATGATACAGATTGAAGCCGCGGTGACACAGATATGTTTAGATTGATGCGGAAGGGCCGCATTTGTGCCAGCATAGGCATAGCGGGTAACAGCCATTTGGGGCCAGCATCTGCACCTCAATTAATCACACGTCCATACGTAAGGCCGGACCAGGGTGCTAGAAACTGTGTGGTTGCCTCATTTCAGAGAGAAAGATAAGGGGAAGAAGAGGCAACAAGGCAACAAGGCGATAAAGCTTGGAAAAATCGAAAGATAGTTTGCTAAAGCACCGCCAACCTTTTGGGAACAATTAATCTCGTTTCAGATAGCTGACTGTAAGCTTTATAGATTGCAATGTCTCTCACATGCTTACTCCATCGTATTTTTGTATGCTCGCGACCGCTATAATGATAACGCTGGACAAGAGGCTGGAGGGGAGTTGGAGGTCTTAAGGCCTGTGTCCTTGACCCGGCTGTAAATACCCGAATTTTCTGATTAGTTAATATATTTACCCCTCAGTAGTCTTCCACGCTTGATTTGGGTCCGTATATCTGACTTCTGACTTTAAGTTTGTGTCCAGTCGACCAGGCTCTCTGAGGGTGTGTGACTGTAGCCGGATCAAGGTGGAGGGCCGAAGGAACGCGAGGGACGGAAGGTCCATGCAGGTTTGTTGTGTTGCCAAGAGCCCGGCTTATTGGTGTGGTTACGCAAACGGCGCAGGCCCTCCGTTGAGCAAGTTTCATTGGACTGAACAAATTTGGAGGCGGCAATCAGACGGGAGTTGCGAAAATGTGCTTGCGTGGAGCGTCAAAAGGCTGTATCTTTTGCGCAGCGGTGCATTCTTGGTAAGCTGAACAGCCTTCATCAACGGCTCAGTACTATTGAAAGCTCTCTTGATGCTTAATGCTGTCAACAAGGAATCCTTACATGCCAAGATGGAAGCGTCGGGGCTTTTGTCCTCATGGAGAGATCTGAAGGATCGCGGCGCGATCCGAAACGAGACGAGTAACGTTATATGATGTAGCACCCGCGCGCTTTGTGCAGAAGAACGAGCCTTGCGTCTCATGCCAGGGTAGGGCAATCTGAATCTGCTATGAGGTTGGCTTCTAAAATGAATGAAGTGAGAAGTTCAAGGGAACAGAGCTTTTGAATACACTGCGTGACTAGCATTTCGTTCACTTTGCCAGGAGCAGTCTTGGCATACAAATGTCACAGCCATTAAAGGCAAGCGATGTTGGACTTCTAAGAATCGACGAATTTGCCTCAACCTAACAGATACCTGGTCTCATCTCTAGTGTCTCTCTTTTTCTGGGATGCTAATGGGTCAATAAGGCAGTGATCAGGGTATATAGGACTGGATCCTCCCACTTGAGGAATGGGGGGATCGTATTCAACTCTACATAGCTATCTCTCAGCTAGTTGCTAGTGTATTGGATTATCCTTAAGTGCTCACAAGTATTTCTTACTGAAATGTCCTACTCATCCCTTGAGAACCAACCGGCTTAAGTACCTACCCTACCAAGGAAAAGTATCTACGGGAAACGGCTAAGGAGCATAGGGTAGCAAGAGGGAATGCTGTGGGGTAGTAGTATATAGAATACAGCGGATAGTGGCCTTAAATAGGCCTCTCTAAATCTCTGGGTCTAGCTGCGTCACCCAAAATTTCGATTATTCCAACGATATTCTTCGACAGACAAATCATCTAGGGATTAGATGTCAGCAAATACTTTGAACAAAGAAGAATGAAAGAACTTATGAGGAAATACTGAAAAGAGACATAGGGATCGTTAATTCCGTTAAGACAAAGCGACATCATTTGATAAGAATATATTTTGGCAGAAGCTCATTTCCCTTGAGTCTGCTTAATAACGCTCTTCTTGTTCAAGCTGACGACGACATTTTCAACCTGCAGATCCCGTATCACTACCCACAATGACAATAATGACTATATGACCCAATTAATCTTTTCCTCCACTTTCTGGCCCTCGCTGTCTTCAATATAACACACATTGACCGCTTCAAGGTTTTTTCCGTTCTTTCTCTTCCCATGCCTATCCGTTCCCCGCGACGTAAACAGAACCATGCTACTGCTAGCGTCTTCATCATGTCCAGATCCAACTCGCACGCTGAGATCAAAATCTGTTTCCTCTGAAGTCCGCTCATGATCCGAGCGTTTGGGCATGAGAGCGAATAAGGGACCGAGAAACAAAATGCTTAGGAAACCTCGAAGGCTGTTTGTGGAGAGAATCTCGAAGAGGCTGACGTGCGAGACGGGGACGGTGCCTTTGGTAAAAGAAAATGCAGCTTCAAATGACCGTCGCTTTTTGTAGTGATCGACTGCCTGCCCGTTGATCTTGATCTCTTTAAGCGATAGTATCGTTTCGTACGATGAACAGAGTACACTGAGATTCATTGCCGAGGTAAACATTGTCGAGGCACCGAGAGCGAGTGAGACGAGAAGGGCTAGGCTGCCAATCTGTGTAGTGGCGAAGTTGTTAGGGCTGTTGGCACTCGACTGGCGCGCTGTCCAAGATGAGAATCCCGAGGTTAGCGTTATCCCCATCATCACCATAGCGTTTGCGATGACCCGATCTAAGGCTGTGACGGCAGACTCGGTAGCGGTTTTACGCTCGGCTTTTTGCGCTACGTCGAGGGTTGCTAGGGCGGCACGGACTTCTTTCGTGTCGTCTTCTTCCGTGTCGCTGGCGTTAGCACTGTCCTTAAGGGATGGCGTATAAGGAGAGGAAGAAGAGGAAGTGTTGTCAATGAGGTCCACAGCTGAGCCTACTTCGTGCTTGAAGACGGCGTCAAAGGACAAAGGGAAATATTCACTGCTTGCTTTGTCAATGCCTCGAAAATCGAATGTTGATCCTTTCTTGTGATGGAGTAACTTCTTGCTATCACAAATGGCAAACTTCGCACGCTCCAGAAGGCTCCAAGCTGCGCCCGCGGCAACGTTGGAGAAGAATCTCATGCAAAGAGTCCAGACGTACCAGAAGTGGAAGAAGAAGGCTAAGGCATAGATGGCTACGACAACAAGGCGCGGGTCACTATCTATAGATAGTTCGTCTGTTAAAAAGCCGTTATAGAGTAGCGTAGCGAACACCATGACGCTGATCAGCCAAAGGGATACCCACTCCCACACGAGAAGTTGCACAATGTTCTTAGTGAGGTGGGAACCGCTAGCCATCCAGAGCCGAGGGCGGTAGGACTTGCTGTCCTTGCGGTCAGGTTTGGCGGCGCAGTCGAGCAAGCCTTTAGCGACAATACCGGAGTAGTTGTCGGTGTCCATCCTCCCCAAGTAGAAAAGCCAAATTGACGGTAGCTTCGTACAGGTCGAGCTGAGCATCCCGGCCGAGTGCGACGAAGCTTTAGACTTCATCCGTAGGCTCGATTCTCTTCCTAGCGCTCCATCACCCCTCCTCGGCCACGCTCGAGACAGTAGGCTGCCGAGATTCCGCTCGATAGAGCGCCGAGGATACATCGCTGTCGTCGACATGAAAGCGCCCCACTGTATCAGTACACCATAGTTTACTATGACTAGCGTGGCCGAGAACAAAGCCAAGGCCGTCTCGACCATCTTAATGCTAAAATCCAGGTGTACGACATCTAGACCGCTTAGATCAGAGCGGACATGGTGAATTGTGCGAGAGATCGGCTTAGCCGCCACCTGGCTTATTGATATTAGGAATAGGAATCGAACCGTCATCTTTGAAAGAGATTTCATCCTGAGATACGAACTAGAAAGAAACAATGGACGACGGGGCGTGATATAAAAGGGTAGAGGAGGGTATTGTTCGGCCCTCCGGAGCCTCGAAACTCCCAATTTGATTGCATTTAGTCCCCACATACTATCTTGCGGCGTGGGCGGATTCGCCAACGTGAGAGGCTGTTGCGGCTATGGCGCAGCCTTGTGGCCTTTGTATATGAGTTGAGCTGAATGCCACGACCTGGTATGCGATGAGAAGGAGTCAATTTGGCGTTCTAGCCGTCTTGTGGCAATGATCATGTGCATTTTGGCTTAACTATTCTGGGCTTCGCTTTGCTCCAACTCCAATGATACCTGCCGGAATTTCAAACCCTGCAGACTAGTGTCATCTGATGATATCCTGTTGGCTAAACGTCTCCGGAGTGGCCTTGAGGCTGGAATCACGGGAGTGGGCGGATTCTTATCTACGTTCGCACGGCCGAGAAACGTAAGGGACGAATCGAGCATCACAGCTCCTGGTGCTTTTGACAAGCACTGACTACTCACCTGCCATAGCGACCAGAGTGACCAACTCTCCATGACGGCTTCACGATAGTGGCTCCCCTATGATCGATACATTGGGAGTGCCTTAATCCTGACGGCCAGCCACACCCAATCCGATGACTTTCAGGGTCGGCATCTTGCGATAGGGCCAACGGAAATGAGATTAACGTTATTTTTTCTATCCGCCTTGTCGCACCATGTAGTATCGCTTCCGAGAAGTCCTGGCTAGCCCTACGGGCCTCGATACTTGGATCCGTCTTGGGGGCAAGTGCGTACTTAAAGTCGCTCAGTTTTGGGCCGCTAGTAATAACCGGGGTGTAGCAGTTAGCTTTACCGAGTCCAACTGATTGAATGCGTGTGAATAAACCCCTAATGAGAGGGGTCAATCGCACGATTCCGAGGTATTTCATTAAAGCTCGATAGGAATACGTGCAAACCAAGTTGATTTGCGGGAAATGAAGCAGCAGATCCGTCTTACTCTAAAATTATGCTTCAGGTGGAAAGGCGTACCATTGCGTCACTTTCCGATTCCTTCAGAACATAAGCCACGGATTACAAGGCGACCCAGTTTGTAGTGCGATAGCACGCTAAACTGACCACACCCTTATTATCATCAATACCATGAAGAACGATCTCTCCGCAATATTTCATTGTTGGTCTCGAGCTTAACTTGCTCTGCCTTTGATTGATGCCTGTTCTCCTTCTCGTGGACGACTTAACGAGTAAGAATCAGCATTATGATTCGTGTTCTGCCATTTGACGCAGACATCGGTTTTTTTCTCCCTCTGTCTCTCCTCTACCTTCTCTATTTCCTCCTCCGGGGCCTATACCGCACAACGTTCCACCCCCTCGCTTCCTTTCCCGGCCCTAAACTCGCGGCTTTTACCCGCTGGTACGAAGTATACTTCGAAGTGTACAAAGGCGGGAAATTTTGGGAGCATATCGAGGAACTCCATCGATACTATGGCCCAATTGTCAGAATTAACCCTTCGGAGTTGCATATCGATGATCCTATCTTCTACAACCAGATCTATGTAAGAAACCTATCCTTAGCTTAGAGTAGTGTGTCGCCATGCTCCTATGAGCCAGCGATATCAGGTTGAGATAGAGGTCCTAGCTCGTTTCCAATGCACTTATCAGCACTCTTCTTTCTTTCCGTAGGCAATTTAGTCACAGCTTCTAATAGTCCATTAGAATTTTAGTCCCGATATAGACAGAGCAGCCACCACGTTGAGTTCGTGCCTAATCTTATACGCCAAAGCTAGCCTTTACTGACGTCTGCAAAGACAATTTGCAATATAGTCCTACTTTCGGGGAGCACAAGATCAGGAGACGTGCTTTCGAGCCTTATTTCTCGCGCCCCGCAGTCATTCAACTCGAGTCGGTTATCAAGACGGCTGTCGAGGAACTGTGTCAGCGGATCGCCGAAGCCCGGGATTCCGTGAAGCCAGCAAGCATTACCGTGCTGGCTCGTTGCCTGACATCTGACATTGTCACGGAGTACATCTTCGCTCAGCCGTATGGTTTCCTCACAGACCCGAAGCGGAGCGAGGCCTTCTTCTCAGCAAACGATAGTGTTTTTCAGAATCTTTATCTATTCCGGGAGAGCAAGATCATGGATGTGATCTTCAAAGCGATGAGAGCAATCCCACTGTGGATGTTGCCCTCTGATCACATGAGCAGAACGTTTCAGCCATTCTTGACGGTAAGCCAGCTACAAATAATTTTTACCATCCTGGTTTTTGATATGCGTGCAGACCGTCGAACATCGCCTCAAAGCGGCCAATGAACGGCCCGTTGGAAATTCAGCTGGCGAAGGTCATCGAGTGCTCTTCGAAGAGTACAAGACACTAGATCTCCCAGCTCAGGACCAGAAGTTTGCGGTGCAATTTGACACTGCGCTTCTCTTCGTCACTGCAGGCTTCGAGACAACTGCATTCACAATCGAGCACGCCGTATTTCATCTTCTCGACCAGCCCCCACTACTTGCCCTACTGCAAGAAGAACTCGCCGTGGCTTGTCCCGATGCGAACAACATTCCTCCCTGGACAGCGCTAGAGAAGCTGCCGTACCTCACAGCTGTGATACAAGAGAGTCTCCGCATGTCGATTGGAGTAATGACGCGGCTGTCTCGGAAAAACACTCGTTCGCCAATGACGTACGGGAAGTGGACCATACCAAAAGATCAGCTTGTCGGGATGTCAATCCGGTCCATCCACTTCAATCCAGAGATATATCCAAATCCAACCAAATTTGATCCGGAGCGATGGCTGAAGGGCGAGGATTCGAAACAGTTGCAACAATATCTCGTACCGTTTTCCAGGGGAACTAGGAGGTGCATTGGCATGAAGTAAGTACCACTTTTACAGCTGATTTCCAGCGCTAACGAAAGCCTGCAATCAGTCTGGCATATGCCGAGCTTTACATAGCACTTGCAACAATCTTCAGGAGGTTCCACCTTAAGTTATATGAAACTTCGAGAAGGGATGTGGACGCCAAGGTAGACTATTTCATTCCGAAGCCCGAGCCTGGGGGCGAGGGAGTGCGGGTTTTAGTGAAGTAGTAAATCTGATTTCAATAACACCCGGCACGAACAAATTTACTTTAGCCTTGCCCAGACTCATCCTGGTTGACCCGGGCTCACGCACATTCTGTACACATGGGCCACTCAGCTTCTGAAAAGGGTCCCAACTGTGGTGATCTTGGACCGGCTTGAAGGAATCTAGACAAGCTTGAACATGCGTGGGAAGAGCTGAGAGACATAAACACTTAGATCTTCCCATTTCTTTGGATGAAAAAAAGGGTGTCGAGGTTGAAACTGACGAGTTCCAAAAATGCACCGAACCAAGTTCATCTCAAGCTCCGGGCTGATCGGCTCGGGTGGGAACTCACTGGATGCGCTTTCCCCGGAACGCCAAGAGCGCCGGGGACTGACCGCTTTCGGTTGCGTCACAAATGAGGGCATCACTTGAAATTCTGCCAGCAACAAGGGCACGAGCCCAGCGTCGCAGATGTCCTCCAGATGCGACACTGCCGGAGCCACCATTTGACCACTGCAGGTGCCCTCATTTGTCCAGAAGCTCCCTTTTCGGAGCGCTGCAACCATGTCCTCCTCCGACCTTCCTCCAGATCTTTCAACGCCAGGAGCCCATACTTCCCAAGACTCGAGCTCCGACACAGACATGGGAAGGAAAAGTCGCGCTGGCAGAAATGACCGTTACCGCCTACAAGTCACTGCGGGACCATCCTACGACATCAAAACACATCAAATTGTAAAGGTCAACGCGCCGGAAACCTACACCATTGAGAACGACCATATCCTCCTCGCCCTGCACGTCCGCATACGACACTACACCGGCCTCCCTTCCTCCTCCCCAGAAACATCAGACTACTTCGAGCACCCAGACCACAAGTCAGACCAATACAGCATTGCCTTCTCCTTCATCCCCAAGAAAGACATCCCTGGCCCCGATCTAGTGTTTGGGAATGACTTTGACCGGCCGATACGGGACAGACTGCCGCCAGGATTTAGCGCCGCATTGCGCGTGGTCAAATGGTGGATCGATCCCGGCTTAGACGGAGATCCATATGCGGAGAAGCCGTATCTGTATGGCCCGGCTTTGAGTAGTTGGAATATACTCCACGTTGGCGACAAGAAAGAAGGCCAAGGCACGGCTAGCGAGAATTTTCATGAAAAAGTTGTCACAGAAGGCGGCACCGAATCAGGTGACGAGGTGCGGCGAGCAATGAACATTCCTGGAGAAGCAGCGGCCCGGAAGAAGTTCTTCCTTACCGCCGCAAACCTCGCTGGGTTTACTTTTGAAGCGGGGAGGTTGTACCAATCAGACTTTGGAAATCCATACCTTAATTTTAATGACTTCAGTCTTCAGCTGCCTGGCTGGGGAGCTTTGAATGTTATCAAGTACGTTGATAGCAAGACACACGAGCTCAGATATACATTAAAAAACAAGTCAACTGGAGAGGTCTATTGTGTCGTCTTGTTCACATTGTTATTTGGAGACGAATTGCAAAACGCGGAAGAAGATGAGAAACAAAGCAAGAAAGGAAAGCAGACGACGACACCGAAGGAGCGAGACGCTGGCGGCGTAGGCGCCGGCACTGAGTTCGAACCTGAGCCAACCGAGGATGACGTGGACTAAACATCATACTTGCTGCTGCCAACTGTTGGATACATAGGTCACGTTTCCGGCAGAGCCTGTGATCCATATCTCACTGGCTCTTTGTGCCGCACTTGACTGTCCCGCAACTTGGTGCGGCGCAAATCCTCAGATCTTTGTCTGCAAGGTTGACTCCCTGTTCAAGCAAATGGGGAAATAGCGTAGTATCTTGCAAGTCGAGCCATGCAAGCCACGTATCGAGAAGCAAATCGGTGAACTTACCGAAGTCTTACATCGGGACGACGTCCTTGCGCAGATCGAAGCTATCCTGATGAGGAGAAACGTAGCTGGCATATGTTAGCGGAAGCTGGCCGCCAATACGGTCGTGGCTTGGCTGCTGCCGGACTCCGAGAACATGGGGTTGAGATCGCATTGAAGACCTTATGCACGTATAAAATAGCTCAACGCATGTGGCTAGTGTGAGAGGAACTTGATTGGCGAACGTTACCAGCCATCCTGAATGATCTTTAGACGCCGATTCAAAAGCCAATAGGGATAGCCCTTAATATCATAGATTTTCATTGAGCGGTAAAACGCACGATGACCAGTAGGAATCAGAGCTCTAGATGCGGATATTTTCCGACCACTGGCATCGAGCTGGTCGACCTTGTTTTATTACTAGGACATGCTTGCGGCGTAAAGAAGAAAAGAGATGAATCTTCCCTAGCAGTGAGGGTCTGAGAGCCAAACGTTCCGAAGGTTTGAGGGTTGTTCAAGCCCGTGCATGTAGTAACGAAACTGTAGGCATCTCAAGAAAATTGAGATGTATGCGGCCATGTTTGGTCATGAGCATCAACAAAACAGTAAACAAGGCCCAACTGGGCAGACTAGACAACGAGGTAATTTGAAATAAACATGCATACCGCGCGCCCAATGTTACCAAACACCCAAAGTGGCCATTCGAGGCCGACTTGTATTGGATACACGTGGCTGGAGGCTCTCTTGTCGTCGTAGAGCACGAATGTTTAGAGCGCGCGCTTTGTCCCGCACCTGGACGAGGATGGTCGACCAGAGGCGGCCGTCGCGGGCAGGCAAGCAACGCCTCTCAGGAACAGGCAATCAGGCCAGTGCTCCGACCCCAACAGCGGCTCAAAACAAAGCCAGGGTGCCGCGCGAGAAAGCGACCGCCTGGCCAGCGGCTGATCACGGTTGAATGTTGATTGTTGATTGTTGACTGTGGGGAGAGGACGGTGGCATAAAGCAAGCATCGTTCCCGGCGAGCTGGAGAAGAAGCTGACCGGAGCAGCTGCCACCTCGCTGTCGTCCTCTTCACTTGTCAGCATCAGGCATCTTACCTGAGCTCTGAACCTCCAGCTTCCTGCAAGCATTCCTAGTTAGGGAGCTCGATACCTCCCCTCCAGCCCCCTCCGGAGCCTTGGCGGCACATGAGAGCGTCTCGTTGCGCCATTCTGACGGCAGCGACGATTCAGCACGGGAGCTCGCTGCACCGCCAATCACACGCCGCCAGAGACACGCAGCAAGAGCGACCGTGGAGCGGTGATGAGAAACAGCTGCAGGAGGCAGTCACGAATCACGCCGCGCACCTGCTCCCGTCCGTTGTGCGCTAGTCCACACCCGGCATAGCGCATCATTTGACGCCGTCGTAACGCCCCTGCTCCTTCCTGCTTAACGCCTTTCGGATATCGCTGGTGCTTCTATTCCAGGCACTCACTTTCTCCCTCTCCACACGTCTCTCGACGGCTGGCGTCAGGTGTCGGAACCTCTCAACCTTCGCCCTACGCGCCGCCAGTTGTTCGAGTACCTTACACGCTCTCTACCACCCTCCTACTACCGGTCCGACCAGGGCCAATTGAGCTGGTCTCATCCGCCAGAGCTACCGTACCGCCTGCACAACCGCCCCATCTCCACCCGTGCACGAAGCTCCAGAAATACCAACCTCTCCCTCCAGAGCTCTTTTTCTCTCTCTTCACGGCTCCCTTCACGCTCGACCGTCAGGCGTGACCGTCGCCGGCCTCTGTCAAGAGCTCGTCGTCGCTTGCTCCCAAACAAGTCAGTCCTTGAGGTCGACGTCACCGCCGCAATGCCTTCTACCAAGCCCGTTCTCGCTCCGCTCAAAACGCCCAGCTCTGCTACCTTCCCTTCGGAGATATCACTCAAGGGCCCTACTATCAAGCGAGAGGATGATCTGTCAACGCCCATCACCCCTCCTGTGGCCTACACAGACTTTCTAAAGGCTTTGACCCCAGTGGTCCCGAGTCCTCTGAGCGCGGAACCCCTCGTCTTTTCAGAGAGATCTTCTGGCTCAACCACGCCAACGACTGCTCCCTCCACCTCTAGCAGCTTTCCCGCACGTTGCGACAGTGTCAGTACCCCTGCAACAGCGACCTCCGTACAGTCTCCCTCCTTCCTTCACCCTCGGTCGGCATCTCACACCCCGAACTCGCTCCGACGTCTGCGCATTCCAGTCTCTCCAGCTTTTGGTCCAGATTCTCCAAGAAGTGGCACATTGAGGTCACCTTTCTCTCCTGCTGACTGGTCGCTCGACTCTGCTCGCTATTTCGATTACCCCCGATCTGGCAACGTCCGTCCCGTCAGTGTTCGGTCGGTCGTTACCAGAACAGTCGTTTACAAAAGGACACCTTTAGATCCTGTCCCAAAGGGCAAGAAGAGAAAAATTAGCGAGACCAAAGACACTGAGCCAGAGCCAGTCAAGGCCACACCACCAGCGCCAGCGGCTGCTGTGGCGTAGCTTCTTGCCTACACTCTGACTTTGTCCTTTGCCGAAACTCTACATCGCCACACCTTTAGCCTCTCAAACATCTCACCGTATTTATCGAAACCTTTCAATCTCAACTACAGTACCTGACTCTTCCGATCTCGACGCCCGATCTACCCAAGGACACCTCTACCTCAACCATTCGATCTTCCACTTACCTCCATCCATCTCTAACCTCAACCACCCAACCCCGACGCGACATGACGACGCGATATGAGATAATCCGGAGTTTTATACGTAGATAACGTTGGAAAATCTGGATTCTGGACTCTCTGGCATGTCTCTTTCCTTTGTTTTATCTGTCAATGACAGCGAGGGCGCATGGGATTCATTTGGAAAGCGCAATCAATACAGTCAAACGATCTGATCTGACGTGGCTTGCACATTCTGCGTCTGCTACCTGGTGGGGGGCAATCACGGTACGATACGCTACGGCTGATGATTATCGCTCAGCTTGCTGGACTACCTGAGCGGGAGAGAAAGAAAAACCAAGATGGGATTTATGCCCAACGAAGCAAAGCAACATGGGCATTTTCGCATCTGCCATGGCCTAGCTAGTATCTTTCATCCACCCGTGCCTAGCTTAGGTAGCTCGCCAGCCAATCAGACAATGCACATACCGATTTCAGCCTTTAGATCCTGAACCACGACCCCCATGCATGTATCAGTGTCATATCTGTCCCAGCTAGGTACCTTGCAAACTTTCTACGTAGGCTCTGATCGTGCCGTCTGAGAGTGTGTGGCCGCACTACTATGCTACATGGTAAGTGTGAAACCGTGTGATTGGCCCCGACCGACGAGACTTAAGCGCCCAGGCTATATTTAGTGTCCGCGGCCGGTGTGGTCAGGGCGCTTAGATGCATGCGGGGTGCAGAGTGTAGGTGAGGTCACGGCCTTACTGGGATGCCGGTGTTGGTGGGGTACTTTTGCGCTGAGCTGGAAGAGGTGATTTATGCGAACCTTGGGGTTTGAAAAAATGAGGATGTAGGTATGGGCATACACCCACGGCATTGACGACGCTGCGGGTCGTGTAGGGCTGCTGTCAAAACGTGACAAGCTGGGCCGCCGCAGGCCAATCGGGAGCCTGATGGTCAAGATGCGCGGAGAGAGAGGAGATCTTGCGTAATGGCCATCCCCTTGGCCGCGTCGTTCATGAGTTCTGATTTCTGGTTCCGGTGGGGTGGTGAGGCTGCCGATAGGTGTGGATGCGGGAGAGGGTTTGTCGTGGTCTTGGAGCGTTATTGGTGGTGTGGTGGTGGAGGATGATGACGTGCAGGGGCTTGGGAGGGGAAAAAGAGGTGATTGGGGGGAAGGGACGGGTAGGGGAACTCGGGAGTGGACGGGGTGACGGGCTGGCGGTAAGAGGAGGGGGGAGGGGGGAGGGTACGAGGGGCCTTATCGGAGGGTTCGGGAGGGGTGTGGGAATGGTTGTGGATCTGGGGGTTGTGGATGCTAGGCTGAGATGTTGAAGTGTCATGGGACTGTGAAAAGTACCTAGATCAGGCAGAAAGATAGATATCGAGTCTTGCATGTGAGAGGGGGTTTTGTTTGAGCTGATATGAGGGAAGGTACGCGGGCGAAGGTCTCAAGGTGTTGGGGTCTTTCGCCCTGGCCATCTTCCACCAAGACGTTCGGGCTCGCGTCGTGGATAATGTCGAGAATAAATTGACTAGGGCGGCTGTAGTGAACCAATTGGAATCGTGAAATCGCTCTTGATTTTATTTCGTATGAGATCAGTGACGATCCAACGTCCTGGCGTGTTCTGCGCCTGCAGCCATTCTCGTGGTTCGCATGCTGTGCCACACGGACTGTGGCGGTGCAAGCATTCGGGTCCTCGAAGCATCGTAGCTTCCAAATCAGGCGGCCCTCAGGCGCTCACAGCCAAATCACTTGTTGTTTTCGCCTGGTGCTGATGAGTGGACAATCCTCGTAGAAAGAAACTCATAATGTACCTTAGTCCGACGTCCATCTCTTCATTTCTCCTTATCATCTCCTCCTACTACTTATCTACTATTGCACCGACCTTCTCATCCAAATCCCTACCCTAACCCAACACCTTCCAGCGATGGCCACTCCCACCCCAGCCAAAATCTGCAAGCCCCCCCAGCCCCCCTCCATCCCACCCAACACCAAATCCATCTTCCTCGCCGGCAGCATCGAAATGGGTCTCGCCCCGGACTGGCAAAACACCCTCACCAGCTCCCTCGCCCACCTCCCCATCGCCATCCTCAACCCCCGCCGTGAGGACTGGGACTCCTCCTGGAGACAGGACATCTCGGACTCGAACTTCCGCACCCAGGTCGAGTGGGAGCTGGACGGGCTCGAGCGCGCCGACGTCGTGGCCATGTATCTGGATCCGCTGACCAAGGCGCCGATTAGTTTAATGGAGTTGGGGTTGGTGTCGAGGAAGAAGGGGGTGGTGGTTTGTTGTCCCGAGGGGTATTGGCGGAGGGGGAATGTGAGTTTGATCTGGTGGGAGATGGGGTTTGTAGGGTAGCTGCTGACAAGGTGTTTAGGTGCAGGTTGTTTGTAAGAGATATGGGGTGGAGCTTGTTGGGTCGCTGGAGGAACTGGAGGAGAGGCTTAAGGAGCTTTTAAAGGGGGACTGAGGGAAATCGTGTTGTGGAGTATTTCAAACGTTTGGAATTGGAACAGCCGACCACCAGAAGTTTTTTTGACGATGGGCGATTGAATGTATGGCAGGTCTTGGGAGTCGCGGCGCTAGGCTGGGATGGCTATGATCGTACGCTAGATTTTTGAGTGTTCCGCTGTATATTCAGCATCATATTGAAGGCGAAGTGCATGGTGAAGTTGATCTGTGGTGTTCCTTGTAAAGTGTCGGAGCGTGAAGAACTTCTCTGTCTGGTTACGCCAGCATCATTGTGGTGACAATCGAAATTAGAGTCTATGCTTTCGTGGATGCCCGATTCTGGGATCATTGGTCTTTCACTAGATAATGATTCGGCTTCATGGGAGCTAGAAACTTGCTACTGAGGACTGCTGTAGAAATCAAATTACAAATGCGGGATCCATTCTGTCCAATCTGGGGTCCGGTACACGTCAACTGGCAGGTTGCGAATGCTTGCAAAAGCTTCCGCTACAATATATAGCCTGGCGGGAATGTACAGTAGCCCGCAAATGAGAGCCGGAATACTCAAAGAGATCGCCGTCACAAGGAGCAACACAAGCAAAAAGAACATGGCCCAAGATTCCTCCAGCTTCTCGAAACAGTACCGAACGAAACTTTTCACCAAGTATGAGCTGCCATCTCTCCTATTTACAACAAGCTTGAAGCCCAGCCGGTAAGGGAGTCTATCAGCCATGATGCAAAGGCCGACGACTGTACCGGACACTGCGATAAGACTCGCGCATGAGCACCAAAGGTACCACTCAGCCTTTGTTGGAAAGTGGCATGTCCATGCCGAAAGATGCAACCCGCCATAGAGGCCGGTTACAATAGCAATGATCATCCATGGAAGTTCGTGGAAATCGGAGAGCAGACCGCTTGAATGCGGCCAGTTTGGTACCTCGGAGACGACGTAGTGGGCGGAGCTTTCTTTAATCATGGAGGCGCAGTGAAGGTCAAGATCAAGGCTAGCCTCAATAGAGTCTTCTCGATGTGCCTCATAGTATCTCGATAAAAGCCGCCAGCGCTCTTCGCGGTAGCGATCGAGGGATACGTATAACTTTGTCGCATTTCTTGGCAGAATCTCCTCTCCAGCTGTATCAGACTCTCCTTTATTCTTCTTTTCAAGCCTTTTATATGCTCTTTCATATCCAAACCATGGCCCAATATTCGTCCCGCTGAGGACATCGCCGTCGCGAAAAGACTTGCCTTCCCACACATGATGCAAGGGCGATTTATTAGCTTGGTCGAAAATTAGCTTTAGCAGCGGTGGCAGCCAGGATGACAACAAAACGTACCGCCAGGTGGATAGTATTGAACACCTTTTATCTCCCGGGCTACTCCTTGATGAGTTCGGCTAAGATTACTACACATGAACATGTAGGCAGTGAGTTCGCGCTTATTTTTGACAGGGATCGTGATGGTTCCCCGAACATCTTGAGGCTTCTGCAGCCAGAAGAGATACATGACCAGCGCGCAAAGTACGTGACCCAAGGTATTGATCTCCAGCAGAGTCAAAGGCAAGTGAGCAGCAGCCCGGCCTGCGCATTGAACAATCATGTACCCAGCTTGGAGACATACTAGGAATTTAGCCAGTCCATCAGCTTTGCTTCGGTCTTTAATGGAATCCACAGAGATTTGAGGGATGTCGAAACCTTCCTTGGCAAGTAACATAACGCCGCGCGCAGTAAGGGTTAATTTGGGACTATTTTCGATGAATTCTGGATTCTCCTTGTCGCTAGTGTCGATGACAAAACCGCCCATGCCAGCATAAAAGCTGTGTACCATCGTCCAAGCCGAACTCTCCGTTGACTTGCGGTTCTTAGAATCGGTCTGTTTTGGTTAGCGCAAGACAAATACTATTATACAGTCGGCAGACCTTTTTAATTGAATTATTCATTCCTTTCGTCATGAGTCTAGCAGAGCTCCACTGTCTCCAAGCTGTGTATACCACCAGCTCCGGGGCGAGAATTCCGATCATTACCCATCGTGTCCGTCTCAGGCCGTAGTTGCGTCGTATGTGTTGAAGCTTCGACCTAGGGATTTGAGATTCCCCAGGGATGTTAAGATGGACTGCTGTCCAGACGCAAAGTGACAAGGTAATTAGACAATTGAGAAGAAGGCCAAATGTGCCTCTGATATTAGGTTGCCTAGCCCATGATGTGTAGACTTTTTCCCCGGGTGTGGATACGAGCGGAGCGGAAGAAGCTCTGCAATTGAGAAGCGTCACGACGAGCAAAATCAACAAGGCCATCGTTACACAAACGCCGCAAACAGCAAAACCCAGATGATACCGAAAGAGACACAGGAAATGCAGTATTAAATAGAAAGAGGGAATTTGTTCGTCACATATGCATGTTTGCGCTCGCCAGCACAGCCCCAGTTTGGCACACCATTGCCGCTAGGTTGCTCTGGAGGCGTTTTTGGGCGGCCATCCAGCTCCAAAATCGCAGGCTCCAGGCGTGGCTCACCAAACCTTAGTAAGGGGGTCGTGGTACGTCAGCGACGCCATCATCGCAGCCTCAAGGACTAGATAGATCTACACTCAATGTTATCTTCCATCGCCGCAGCGAAGCCCAGGAGCGGTGGATCGCACGAAGAATATGCGTGATCCGGTGCTGGGTGTCAGAAGTCATGGCGCGTCCCGTGTACGCCGGGCGGGGGCTGTTGCTGGAAGGTAGATGCGCTACGACTTCTAACACCTCACCTCAATTGGAGATTAGAGCAGCAGACGAGCTCGGTGTGAGGATGTAGAGAAACTTCGGTCTTTAGGGATCCACATGGGGTTTTTCGTTGATCTCAAGGCATACATCACTCGTTGGCAAGAAAATAGTGCTCCGCCTCATCCCGCGTCATAAATTCCCCACGGCATAAAGACTTTGTTTCCTATTTCGATCAAGCAAATTTAACGTGTCACTTTTCCACTGAAACCACCCAATCTTGATGTACCTCTTTCCTCAACCTGGCTGTCATTTTGACGTAGGTCTTTTTCCACGTTACGGCGCTTCGAACTTCAATTAGCCTCATTGAAGACTTGAAATATCATAGAAAACACGACATTTTGATTGCAATACAAACATCTCCTAGGACGCATATCAACTCCGTTCACATGCTTCAATATCCCACACCAGGATGTAGTTAACAAAGGAAATGCTATGCACGAGGTGCCAAATCATCACGCCTCAATGTCCATGCCTTCACTTGGTAACAGATCCTCGCTCTCATCATCTCGCTCAAAGTCGTCTTCGCTTAGATCACTCAGTGCGATCCCACTGTCCCTATTGGCCCTTGTCTGCTTGACCCGCCCCTCCCTCTTCCCTTCCACTCCTCTGCCAACCTCCACATCAACGAAACGTACCAAGCTTACTGGAGTCATTGGCGCGCTTGATCCGCCGGCGTCGCTGCTCATTGCCGCATTTTCCCTCTCGTCTTCGATCTCCGAATTGGCCTTTCGGATCTTTGACTGTCGAATCAGGGACCGTGAGCTCTCATGCATCTTCGCCACGCCGCGAACCAGAGCGGACTCCATAGCTTTCACCGCCGAAGCCTCCAAGCCCTCGATATCAGCTTGCGCTTGCTCAAGTTCAGCCTCTCGGCGACTCTCAAGCCTGCTCTTAATGATAGCGAGCTTCTTGACTTCAGCGTTGGCGCTGTCAAGGGCTGTACTGAGTTGGGAGATCCGAGCGTTAAGAGACCCAAGCTGCTGACTGTGCTGCTCCATGAGGTTCGAGTTCTGGTCAGCTAATCTTGAGTTCTCCTCGTCCTTCTCAGAGTTTAAAGTCTGCATCTGGAGTTGAAGATCCATAGTTGTGCGCTCAGCGTCTTCAAATCCTGCTTGCAACTCTTTGATACGTTGAAGTCGAGCAACAGCTTCCTGCTCGGCCGCACGACGCCCTTTCTCTTCGGCAGCCACTTTGCATTCTAGGTCCGCTATCGCTTCGTCCATAGTAGCCTGAAGTACTTCCTTCGCTGCATCATCCTGTGATGACCGCTCTGCCTCAAGATTCGTAACAAGCTGCTCCAGGCGAGCAACGTCACCACGGTATTTATCAAGAGCGCTAATGAGGCTATTGATGGTCCTTTCCTTTTCATGATCCTCTTTCTCCATGCCTTGCATCTTCATTCTCAGCCCCAACATTTCTTCAGCGCTCTGGTCAAGTGAGGTCTCTAGGTCCTTGATCTTCTCCCTAGCTTTGTCGCCGCTCACGAGGCTATGTTCGAAATTCCCTCTCAGAGTGTGTTGCTGCTCGTACATGCTCTTCAGCTCCGCTTCTCGGTCCTGCACCCTCGCAAGAAGTCCTTTGATCTTCTTAACTAGCTCTTTGAGCAGCAGGCCATTCTCGAATGCAGGCACCGTCTCGCCAGGGATGGCGCGCTCCAGCTCTAATCGGGCAGTCCGAAATTGAGCTTCGATCTCAGACATGATAGCATCAGGGCCTTCTCCAGGAAAGCCGAGAGCCTTGAGCTCCACAGAGAAGGTATGCAAGGCGAGCTCAGCGTCTTCGGCGCGAGCCTTTGATGCTGCAAGTGTCCGGGAGAGATTCTGGACAAACTCTGCCGGCGGGGAGGGAAGTGAAGTGGAGGAAAAAGAATTGTTCTGTCGCCGCGAAGGCGTGTCAGCGAAATCTATGCCCTGGGCCGTCGAAAACGATGGGTTGTTGTGCATGTCACGAAAGAGGACCCGCTTTTCATGTTTTGCAGACTCCAGGTCCAACGCCATAGCCAGTAGCTCTGCGTCGGCTGCTGGATCAGAGAGATTGGCGGATGTGCTTGCATCGGTGGTCGCGTTCTCGCGGTGGAAGTCTATGCTAGATGCAACGCGAGAAGGGAATGAGTCTTGGTCGATTAAGATGGTTGCACCATCGTCATCTTCAGCCTCAGGTGCCGAAGCGCCCGAAGGTTGAGGTATGTCATCCCATTCTATGCGCCCAAGGTTTGTATCCGCGGAGGGCGACTGAGCCCTTGTCATACTCTCCTTTAACCTGCTCAACTCTTCCTCGATCTCAGTTGGTCGCCCATGATCTTTTCGTTGTTCGTCCCGGATACTTCTGCTTCTTAATGTCTCGAATTCTTTTCTCAGCTTTCCAAGAGTGTCTTCTTTCTCTTGCAATTGCTTTTCCAACCTTATTCTGCTCTTCCATTCTTCCTCGATCTTGTTTTGTTCCTCGCTCAAGCCATCGCGCTTAATGCGTCGTTTGATTCGGTCATCAATCACCTGTCTCAGAGGGGTAAACTGGAGAGTGTTTGTTGGAGGATAAGGATATGGGGAGCCCAAGGGAGCCGAGTGTCGACGTTTTGGTGTGTTTAGGGAGGTACGACGGACAGCGGGGGTGAGGCCGGTAGAGTTACTACCTGCACCGGGGTCGGAGAATCGAACTCGTTTTTTGGATCGAGGCTTGGATGGAGTCTTGGAAACACGAACGGTATTAGAGCTAACAGTGTGCTGGGCCTTGTCAGGAGCAGCTACAATATTGCTACTTCGATGTGTTCGGCGGAGAGCGATGGGGACATCGAGGTCATCCATATTGCCGTCGCTGGTTTGACCCACGAGCGAGGTTGAACAGACACTTTGCTGCTGGTTAGATAGCCAAGTGCTGTACCGGTCAAGAATCGCTCTTCGATCGCGATCCCAAGCATTAGCTTTCTCAAGTCTTGTAATAGGTGGCATGTAGAAAGGTGAATTTATTCTTTCAAACCATAGGTGCCGGTGCAGGTTCTCGATAGTTCGGTGAAAGTGGAAACGACAGATCAGCTGACGCAAGTAATATAATACGGTGAAATCCAGTCACCGTCTAGCAACATCTTGAGTAGAAGTCACCATAGATTCTCACTGCAGAAAATGCAAGTCACTGAATAACCTCGATTTCCCAGTTGGGATGTTTGTAAACAAGCTCCGACGTCATCTACCGAGTGTGCGGGACAACGGCGCGCTACGCAGTCACGCTAAGTTTCAGACACGCTTGATCAGAGGAAGCGCGATTGGACTTCAGCCGTCGACTTCAAGCTTTGAATGATATGGTTGTCGTGCTAATGAGTGCTCTCTTGATAACGGCACTTCATCTGAGGAAAGCTCTGGCTAGAAGTCTATCACCTAGCCCACATCGTTGCACAATTGATCGTCCAGGCACTTCTCACCATGGCCTGAAGACCCACATTGAGAATGATCAATTTTATAAGATTCGCAAGCTGGTTTGGGAAACGATAAGTGACCCAAATGTCGCTGGAAATAATGTCTCCCTATTTTGTGGCATGTCGAGCTCACGTGTGAGGTGATTTTGGCTCGCTGTACTCTGTGCAAATGGCGCCACAGTTTTTCAGCACTCCGGTTGAGATACGGCTCATGCGTTGCAGATTTGCAATGCCACATGGCACGACAGTACGCTGTATGATCTCATCGCGACTTCGGTTTTTAAATGTCAGGTTAGTAATATCATTGAAGTTGTCGATTTCTCTATCAGCCGTCCGCTGCCAGCCGGCTATTATGTTCCATTTGGGGACATATCCAAGACAGACATATCTTCAGACTTTAAGCGAAGGGTCTCTCACTCCACGCAAGCAGTCAAAGGGAATCGAGGCATGCTATGACGCTGCGCTAGCCCCGTGACGCGAGATGTTGGTTGCTCGTACTACCATGATTAGGTAAAAGTGCAGGAAATCCTTCGACGTTTCGTCCATCTCCATTTCAAGCCAACGCCTCGTGGCGCTCGGGCTGACCAACAAAACAACGTATCTTTGATATGGAGCATGCCGGGATGATGAAATAGAAGCTCGGACACGGGAGGAAAACACACAAGTTCTTCGAAAAAGTCGACTCTCAACCTTCACATCCTTACGGATCAATTGATAAGATCTCACGTGGAACTAGTCCGCTCAGGCAACACCTTATGCGACCCAGGCCAAAGTATCTATAGGACGTCTTCAGAATAGGCCCGTGGTTGTGGCCTTTAGGCAAAACTCGTGCCATACGCTAAATAGAAAAAGACAAGCTCCTCCTTTCGGGTTGAGTGCACACGCAGGTAAGCACCGTACTGATACAGTCGGCGAAATCAATTCGAAAGCGAAGCTTCTGTCTGCTTATGATCGCTACAAGCTTTGAGGCGTCAAAATCAGGCCTAGGAATCTATCACTGCGCTCTAACCTATCTACTCCACGGCAGATTTAATCATGTATTCAACTAATCTCACTGACTGGAGATCACTTCTAAAGATACTTAGCCCATCCAACAGATCGTTCAAGAAACCGCTATTAATTTCAGCCTCGGGGTGCGCACGACCAACGAAGTCTCGTCAGTAGCTAGAGACACTTCATTGGACGAAGCCTGCACGCCGTCCTATTGTAGCGCTGTTGTGAACTTGGATGAGATGTAATTTGGGTATGAGATATGTTTCAGGCACGGGAATTGGCGTCAAGTATACAGCGGCGCTCCGACCCCAACATCGACGAACCTACCCCCTTCCTTTTTGAGGTGCAAATGCTTATGGAATCAGAGCCCCCAGCCCGATTTCTTGGCAAAAGCTAAGGAAATCCTCCATCCAGAGTTTCGGAACCACAGCCACCACAGCACACCTTACTCTTCAAAGCTGGTTTGGAATCGCCGTACATCGCCTTATATCGTCATATTATCTTTCAGTCGCTTCGGCTGTGATCCTGCCAATCGCCCGCTTGCCTGATTTGGAATGGCAAAGCTTAATTATTCACTGTCAGCCGTGGAACTCACAACTCGCACCGGACCTAGCGCCTGCCCACCCACTCTCGTCCTCTAAATTCTCTGATGCAAGCCTCAAATTTGGAATTGCAGAGAACTAGAACCTGTGGGATTGGGAAGCCAGCCGCTGACACTGCCCAAGTGGTCCGCTGGTAAGTCACCTAGAATGCACGTCCGATTTCAGGGGTCAAGAAGTATATATGGCTCTCCAACTCAAGTTCTTCCTCTCTTCTACCATCTTTAGTCCTTCCTCTGCTTGAGTCACTAGCTTTCAATCTTCGTCCCCCTCTCTATCCTTTCATCTTTGACTTCTGTCCTCCGCCCCCCGTAGCACAATTCGAAAGAACTCAGTATGACTATGACACCACCTTCAACCCGGGAAACGCACTCTAAGCCACCAGCGGCTGCTGTCGGCCATATGCTCTCCCCTGACGATCCAGACAACCCCATGAATTGGCCAATTCTGAAGAAGATTTACACATCATGGGTCGCCTTCGCATTTGCGTTCGTCGTGTATGTGAACGCCCTTGCAGTTATCGTTCCCACGCTGACATGACGCAGAGCATTCAGCTTGACTTCCTACACGGCCGGTATCCCAGCTGTCCAAATGAATTATAAAGTTGGTCCAATTATCTCCATCCTGCCCTTCTCCATATTTCTTTTTGGAGTCGGGGCTGCTCCGATTGTCACTCCCCATCTCAGCGAACTCTTCGGCCGTCGCCCTGTATACCTGGTCGGTGTCTTTATCTCCAGTCTCTTCACAATTGGAGCTAGTCAGGCGAAATCGTTTGCCACTCTCAGCGTCTGTCGATATTTTGCTGGTCTATTCGGCGGTCCAGCCCTTGTCCTGATCGAAGGCACATTCGCGGACATGTGGAGCGCCAACCTCACGGGGACATACTACAGTTTCTTGACCCTTGCAAGCTACTATGGAGCAGGCTTCGGACCCATCATTCTTGGGTACATCGTTCCCCAGAAGTCATTTCGCTGGACCCATTACGTATCGCTCATGTTCACGGCACTTGCTTTCGCCTTTTCTGCATACTTCCCGGAAACCTATCCTCGGGAAATCCTCCGCCGTCGTGCTCGTCGAGCTGGTATTCCCCACAACCTACCACCTGCACAAAGCGGCACTACGCTCCCTGCCATGGCCAAGCATACTATTCTCAATCCGGTGCTACAACTCTTCACCGACCCTCCTATCCTCATGATAACCTTCGCCCTCCTCCTCAATTTTGCCAACCTCTTCTCTTGGTTCGTCGTTGTTCCCCCGGTCCTCACTATGACATACAACTTCTCTCGTGGGCAAGTCGGTCTCGCGTTCTTCAGCGCTATCGCAGGCGTCTCCCTTGCTGTCTTCTTCACCATCTTCATCGATCTGATCGCCCACCCCACCTTCCAGCGCCGCGCCACTGGCGGCCAAGGAAACGGCATGATGGGACAGTTCATCACCATGAGTGCGGACATTGAATACCGTCTCCTACCAGCAATGCTAGGAGTGTTCCTCATCCCTGCAAGCCTGTTCTGGATCGGGTGGACAGCGAAGCCGAGCGTTCATTTCTTGGTCCCAATCTTCGGCACAATGGTCTACGTCTGGGGCAGCGCCATGGTCCTCATCTCCTATGTGACCTGGCTATTCGATGCGTACAGCGCTCCTGGCACTCTCTCGGCTCTGACAGTTGCTGCCGTCACCAGAATCCTTGGCGCTGGTGTACTACCTCTCGTCATCCTACAGGATATCACGTCGAGCCTCGGTGGCGGCTGGGGACTGTCAATCTTCGGGTTTATCGGGATTGCAGTGATACCCGTACCGTTTATTTTGTTCATCTTCGGCAAAGGTATGAGGCAGAGGAGCAGATATGCGGCCGGGATGGATATGGTGGCTGAGAAGATGGGTATGCCTCAGCATGATGAAACTCAATTGCCTATGCGGAATGGTGATCAAGGCATGTACGACGCTTGAGATCAATCATCGATCATTTAACAATTGACTCTAGAGGAAGAGGAGAATGCTGCTTTGGACTATCGGGGAGCTCACGCGGTTGTACTCTAATGTCGGGGAAGGGAAACTGTATTTTCATGCTTGTCGGCCAGTACTGTAACTGTGTGTTAGAAAAGATTTTCGCACCAAAAAAATCGTTGACAGAGTGGTTCATCAATGTCAGAACAAAATTAGTGTACACGAGGTCGAGGTAGGGTTTGGCAGAACATCACGTTGGTGTGGATCAACGGGCAGAGAATTGTGACCCCTAGTTGTAAAGGTCAAGGTTTATCATTAACGGGAAGGAATCCTACCAATCCGTTGTGAGCGTTCCATGGATCCAATCAACCTTGCCCGGCTCGTCCCTTTCCGCCGATCGGCTCGCCCAGACAATCAAGCTCGTCACCTACGGAAGCCTATAGGTGACTTCCGCAACCCCACACTTGTGCTATCCAGTTGGGGGACTACGCCACAATACTTTGAAACGGTCTGTGTGAGCTTGATTGTCCGATGAACAGTACGAGATATTTAAAAGCTTTCTGCTTCTGTCTCGGCCATTTCTTGATTTTAAATTCCATTGGCTAGCTTTTCTAAATTTTAGTTTCCTTCCTTTTTCAAAAGGCTGCATTGGACGTCCTGAAAAGTGGCTTACTAGTTTTTGATAGTTCCGCAATCTTTTTGCATGACGCCTAGAACAGAAGTGTTAGAACAGACGACAAAAGGAAGTCGACAGTCTTGAACGGACATTGACCGGTTCATGACGCGTTTTGTTGCCATGGATTTGCTTGTTCAAAAGGATTCACGATTGATCGCAATTCCCGTCTTCTTACTTCTGGTTGGATTGATTTACCGTCGCTGGGCACATAAACATGATCCTAGAGAGCCTACTCTTATTTCACCGCGAATACCGCTCATCGGTCACGCTCTTGGTCTTGTTCGACATGGCCTTTCATATTACCCGAGTGTTAGGTATCCAAGTCACTGCTATGAATTATAGTTCCGCCCATAATGATTCTTAAAAATAGTTCCCAGCATCCAGAGCTTCCGATGCTCACCATTGATCTTTTTGGCAACAAGACTTACCTCGTCAACACTCCTGCCCTGATAAACGCTGTGCAACGTAATAACCGCAACATTTCCTTCGATCCGTTCCTTACCATGGCTGCGCAGCGCTTAGCCGGGATAAAAGAAGGTCATGATCTCAATCTTCTCCGAGAAGAGGACAATGGCGGACACGGCGTTCATAAGCGTGTACTCCATGACATGCATCCAGCGCTTCTTGGCGCCGGCTTGGATCGTATGAACGAGAAGATGATCAATTTCCTCAACGTGTCCGTGAATGACCTTGAACGGCACCCTAATGGCGCTTTTGACCTTCATTTGTGGTGTCGCCACGCAATTACTGTTGCTAGCACAGACGCTGTCTACGGTCCGCTTAATCCATTTAAAGATCGAAAGGTCGAAGACGCCTTTTGGTAAGTCGCTGAATGACATTTTGATGGAAAAGGGTGCGGCCGTGCTGATCGTTCCCAGGACAATGTCCACAAATCTTACGCTTTTACTTCTTAATTTCATGCCGCAAGTTATTGCCCGTAATGCCTGGACAGCAAGAGAGATTTTAGTAGCTGCTTTCGTACGATACTACGATGCGAAAGGTCACGAAGATTCCTCGGAGTTGACTTTTCAACGTTGGAAATCTCCATATGATGCCGGCATTTCGACGGAGCATATTGCCCGACTAGAAACTGCGGCCGGTACAGGGATCCTGTCCAATACCGTCCCCTCTTCCTTTTGGATGCTGTTCGATATCTACTCACGCACGGCTCTTCTTGAAGAGATACGCGATGAGGTCCGTCAAAATGCCCTTCATATCGACAAAGTTTCCGGAACACATACGATAGATCTCGCCGCCATCCGAGATGGCTGTCCGATCCTCTTGTCCACTTTCCAAGAAATGCTACGACTACGAACTAACGGCGCAGCCACGCGTTTCATATACAAGGACATGCTGCTCGATGAGAAATACCTCCTCCGAGGAGGCATGATGCTACAGGTCCCCGCGTCAATCATGAACCGCCACCGGTCTGCCTGGGGAGAGGACAGTCGCACCTTTAACCCATATCGCTTTGTCAATAGTAGTGAGAAAGATTCTAAACGGAAGGCGGGCTTTTTGTCCTTCGGGGCACCTCCAAACGTCTGTCCCGGACGGCACTTTGCCAGCGGTGAGATTCTGTCGTTGGTGGCGATGATCGTGCTGCGCTTCGATATGAGCCCAGAGAATGGCGAATGGATCGCGCCGAAGCTGCAGGGTAATTCCGTGATTGAAGCGATCACCCCGCCGGTGAATGGGTTCAAGGTGAAAGTTACGCCGAGGCGGGAGTATGAGGGAAAGGAATGGGCGTTCCGGGTGACTCCCGGGAAGGGGAGATATGGGCTTGTCATTGGATAGGGATTCGTTTGGAGCGGGCTCAGAAGTTCGGTGGTATTAGCTACTAGGCTGTGTAGGCACTCTTACTTGCCTCTTTTGCTTGTGCCTTCAATAGTAAGCCTTCGAGTTCTTGGTGAATCTCAACCAGAAATGCCAAACCGCTCAGGTCCATGCTAGTCATTACCCATCCAAAAGTTCTAGCGTGCACTAATTCTTACGATAGGCGATAGGATACTGGTCCGTTCTCCCATATAATCGTTGAAGATTCCACTCATAGGCCTGTGGGGCACGGGTGGGTCAGACGTGCCTTATTAGACGCCCCGGTGTCACAATCGCCCGAGGCTTGGCTGCCTGAAAGGCAGGGTCCGGGGATAACTTGGCCGGGCCGAGACATCTACCCATCGCAGTTTATCTTTTCCTTTGAAACTCTAATTCTGTCTTTCTCATTTCAAATTCTGTTGAACTTAGTTGCTAGCCGAGTTAATGGATCATAATCTCATTGAACTTGAAAAGTGGTATAAGGATTATGCAGAAGCTGATTTCGGATGGGACTTCGCAGATCTCGAAGATTACGATGCCATTAAAATACTCGATGACGACGAGGTCGATGAAAATCTAGTTGAAAGAACGATAACCGAATTGATGCCAAATATTGACGTTGTGGATGGATTTTGCTCAAAATGCCAGGGAACGATTGATAATTGGCCAGAAATACTAGTCTTGTTTGACGACGATGACGAGGACGAGGACGAGGATGAGGACGAGGACAATGACAAGGACGAGGATGAGGACGAGGACGAGGACGAGGACAATGACAAGGACGATGACAAGGACAATGACGAGCACGATGACGAGTACAATGACGAGGACAATGACGAGCATGATGACGAGGACAATGACGAGGACTCCGAAACATTTCAACACTCCAGCAAGCCTTACCATGGGAGCATTAATGCACTAGAAGCTTCAAGTAGACGTGGCTGCCAGTTCTGTGCTCTTCTTATACAGTCCTTGGTCGATGAGGGTGTCCTGATACTATTTCGAAAGGTTGAGCGGCGTCTGAATCTCTTATCCAAATCTACCGAATTATACTTATCAATCACAAGTAACGAATCTTTGTGGTTGAACTTCCCCGGAAAAGATGGCTCAAATTCGAGGAATATGGTTTTACCTTGGGAGCTTCACTACACCTCTAGCAGCTACTATCCTAATAACTCAAGTACAGAACCTCTAAATGTGAGGCAGCTCCCCGCATCGGCCGGCGAGGCAATAAGCATAGCCAAAGACTGGCTTAATGCGTGCATCTCGAGTCACGGGATCTGTAATAGAGCCGGAGCTACCATCCTACCTAGCCGACTAGTCTCGATAGCCGCAAATCCCCCAAAGCTTGTGCTGACCACGGGGTGGAAGATAAGACCGCGTTACGCTACTCTAAGTCATTGTTGGGGTGGTAAAGATTTCTTCAAGCTTACATCAAACAACGTAGGCTTGCTTCTCTCAGCTATTGTTGAGCATCAGCTTCCCAAAACCTTCAGAGACGCAATCATGATTGCCCGCTACCTTGGTCTTCAGTATCTATGGATCGACTCCCTCTGCATCATTCAAGACGACTCTCAAGATTGGTTACGTGAATCTGCTCTGATGTGCTCCGTGTATAGCGGCTCAAGTGTTAATATAGCAGCGTCGTCAGCAAAGAACGGAGATGAAGGTTGTTTCTTAAAGCCTAAATACTTCGGTGGAGGCTTTCGAGCAAACCTCTCTGTTGGTGGCACCAGGATGATGCATGACTTTAGTACGTCATGTGCCTACGGTATGGCAGTCTCTGGATCGCAACTGGCAACTAGAGCCTGGACGTTACAAGAGAAACTATTGGCACCGCGTACACTGCATTGCGGTGACCGTGGGCTGGTCTGGGAGTGCAGAGAATTGATTGCTTCAGAGTTTCTCCCTGATGGGTTGCGCCCGGGTGAAACTCCACTTGTTCACGGCCAAGGTAGATCCTTTCATACATTATGGCTCGCGATTGTACAGCAATACTCCAGGGGCCGCTTGACTTTCTGTGGAGATAAGCTTATTGCACTTTCCGGAATCGCTCGCGCCATGCAAAATCTCAATCACGACTTGTATTTTGCCGGCTTGTGGAGACAAGACATGGAAGCGCAATTATGTTGGTCTGTCCTTCGCCCTAAGCCCAAACCTGGAGCTTTTCAAGCGCCATCATGGTCATGGGCGGCAGTAAATGGGGAGGTGACCAACTTTGAACGTCGGGAGGTCGAAAATAAACATGCCCATGTGCTTGACGTTCATATGACGCTGACGGGGGAAGATCCTCTTGGAAGTGTTTCAGGCGGTTCGCTCACTCTAGCCTATTCAATTATGGCCTGCGGTAGCCTCTCTGATGTGAGAGGAATGCCGGGGCATTTCCCACCCCATCAGGAGGTGAGATTTGACACCAACGTGAAATGTCCGACTTTTCACGTTGATAGAGATTACATTGTTGCAGATCAAGAAGATAGCCACGCGCCTGTATATCTTCTACCTCTCTACAATGAAAAAATTCTGTCTACTCTTAATATGTTAGGGGTTGTTCTACAAGCAACCGGTGAAGCCCGCGGCCAATATCGTCGACTCGGAAGGTTTATTTTTGGGAATTCTTCGATTTATGACAACTACAGTCCATTTCTGAAGATCCTAGAAGAAAGCGGAGCTGAAGTCGCTGAAGCAGGGTGCGCCAGAACCATCACAAACACGGAATATCCAGACGAACGCTATGTTCTCACAATAGTCTAGACGCAGTACAATATATTCCAACGTTTGTCGCAGCGCGATTGGACGTTATCTTACGCTAGGTGGGAGTCTCTGTTTATCCAAGGTAACTCCCAAAGATCCAGATTACAGGCAGTGGGCAGCAATGTTAAGAATAACCTTCTCTCTCTCCGCAAAGACTATGCGCGATGAAACCAAAATCGGAAGCTGTTAGAGCAGGGACAAGCCAAAGTCTTCCGGATGGTTCCAACACCCTTGAGGATTCTCGCCACTTTCGTGGCATCGTTGTTGGCCTGATAATCGACGAGCATATACGGCTATAACCCACCTTTCAAGACAACCTTAACAGTAGCCAAACCTCTTGAATCGTCAAGCTCATGCGTGCGAGTACCAGCCTCCATACCAGATTCAACCTCAGCACCAGAGCCGCGCTCTCCATCTTTTTCAAAAAGGCTTTGCCGTCGGAGCGCTATCGACCCTTTCTTCGCATCTTCCACCACCGCGTGTAGTCCGAGCTGCTTCTTTCCTACCATACACTCCACCAGCCACATCAGTACTCACTTACCGCCCAGCTCAAGTATCACGACCCCTTCTTTCCCCAAACCAACTCGAAAATACGTGCTGCCGAATGCTTCCAACTTCACATCTCAGCGTCCTATGATACAGCTATCAGCTTTGGACTCCCGCCCAAACTGTCCTACGCACCCCTCTCTCTCCACTTCTCCACGCAGGACCAGCGCGAAACGCTCGACTGCCTCATCTTTTCCACCTTCTCGTCTACATTCCCATCCCCATCTCATCCTCACGGCGGCCCCAACGCATGACCTAAGCTGCTGTAGAAGCAGCTAAACGTCGCCACGTGAGCTTCGAGCTCCGAGAGATGAAGTCTACCAAAATTATGACCAAGCTAGCAGTGACAATTACGGGTTGCGGAGAGCGAATGGGAATACGGGAAGGGTGAGGGTATATGATCTCTTCGCGGTGTGGAGGAATTAGAGGGGCTGATCAGCTGTAGAAGGCGGTCTTACTTCTTAGAGAGGGTGGGTGAATAGGAACGGCGGGTCTAAAACGAAGGAGAAAATGGCAAGCTGTTGAGGTTGACAAGGAGACAGGGGCAAGGGAGGGTAGATGCGCGATAGCGGGTTTTCAAAGGCCGACTATCGTCTTGCCAGTGCGAGTTGTCAAAATAACGAGAAGCAATTGTTCGGTGAACAGAAGGACTACGTAGTATGAGACATGCTTTACTGAACTTGGAAGCGTTCACGAGATGGTGCCAACGGGGAATTTGCAAATATACCCTTCATGCGGACGGGAAGAATGGCTAGCAATTTAATCTTGACATCTCTTTCCAGCGAAGCAGGTAATGCATAGATGTCAAGAGCCCAGTACGTTTATCTAGAACACCCGAGCCGCGCTACCTGGCTGTAGAAGAAATGTCACTGCGAAGGGAGCGGAATATAGAATAGGAATTTGAGTTCACGCTCAGAGGGAAAAATTTGCGAACCCAACCCATTTCGAGGTGCTTCCCCAGCTCCTCCTCGAACCGGCCCATTGCTGCTTAGCGAATTGTTTTAAAGATCTCCCCATACAGTGAGCTAGCGCCCAGTTCAACGCTACGCTTGGTTTTGTCTGCGTGTTTTGGTACAGAGGGTTGTCTTGCGTCTGGGCGAGAGCAATGGCACTTCTTGAGCCTCCGAGCTGAGTGAGGAGTCTTGTTCTTTTTCAGGAAAATGTCGGGGGCTTGGGTGACGAGGAGTTGAGAGAGCTCGCACGATATCGTCTCATATGTTGACAATATGCATCTGCAGAACGAATCTGCTAAACGACCATTCCATGCTTCTCGTCGTGAGTCATGAATAGGTATCAAAGGCTATTTCCTCGCAAACAAAAGGATCTGATTCCACTAGAGTGTCATAGTGGCGACCAGTCACTTGCAGGTGCCTCTGCGTCTCGAAAATTCAGGGGGTTTTCTTGTCGGGGCTAGGGACGCTCTATGGATTCAGCAGGTAGATGTTCTTCATATCGAGCAGGGGCGGGATCATCTTGACGACCAACAACTTCAAGCCTCCCACTAGATGTTGGCCCTTGGTAGACTTCGACTTCGTTGGAGTGACGCGGAGAGGGTATTTCACTCGGTCTGACAAAATGCAGCCTTGTTCGGCGAGGTTCATTTGGATACCGGCGGGGTCGTTCCTCAGCCCTAAAAACTCCATCGGTGAAAGGTTTTCTCGTCCTTCTCAGTAATCTCTGTGTCAGACCAGTGGCCCTCGGCTCCGACTCAGGCTGGCTACGGACAGGCTCACTGAGGAAGGGTCCAATATTCTCAGGCGGGAATTCAGTACTAGCATCATCTGACGCTGGATTTCGGGAAGAGGCAAAGCCCCCCAAGATTTCGTTATCACTAACATTGGCTATTGCATCAGTTGTGACACCAGCATGTTCCGAGGACTGGCTTTTTTGGGTAAAGGGGGTTTCAATAGGAATCTCGGTCTTGCTTTCGCCGGTCATGGTGTTGTAGTAGAAAATACTGCCATCTGTCCTAGCTTGAGGGATCCAGTGTGCGTGCTCTCTCTGGACGTCCCTGGACACTGCATCATCTCTATTCTCATGCTGGCTTTGATCGCTCATGTCGTCCTCATTTTCCTCACTTGGACCTTCATCATCTATCTCTTGCTGCGGCAGACACCAGAGAGCCAGTTCTTGGAGATGGCGAGCCATATGCTTTTGCGCTTTTTTGCCATCTAATCTCTCTCGACAAAGGGGGCAGACCAGGTTACTGGGAGTATTCTGCAGTAGTACACCTTTGACTGGTTCATATGGTGGACTTATGTGACTTGAGAGCATATGGTTGAACCAGTCTCGACTGCTGTCGTACATAAGGTTCGGAGTAGAGCATGGCTCATAAAGACAAACATATGGATCAAGATCCTTTAGCACATGAGATGCCCACTCGATCCTATTGCCAACAACCACGTTTGGCATACCGCAATATGCGCACTCGAATCCATGTTCACCATCCCAATTTGGTGGAAGCGGGGGAATCCTGGTTGCCCCTTCTCGAACGATGGAATCGGCCAAAGTCGTGATAGACATGGCTGCGATGGAGATCGTTTCGTCGAGATGCAAATCAATTGGATGGAATTCTGTCGGGTTGGTGTCGCTGAGAGCATCGAGATTCAAATCTTCCGCCTCATCGAGGCCTTTTTTCAGCTTCGCTTGATGTCGACGCCTATGGTCTAAATCACGTCTCCGCTGCGTGATGGCATTTCCAAGCCGCTTTGCAATCAATGGATCCGCTTTTGGAAATTTGTCAGACACATGACGTTCATCAAATGCGCTGAATCCATTGCCATCATCTGTGCTTGGCTCGATAAGACGATCATGTCGGGCTGGCCTGCGAATCAGCATCGATGCTTGATACAGACAGTCTATAGCATTGCCTATAACGTCGTAACACTCTTGTAAGTCAGTGGCAGCTTCATGTTGGCCACCAGGGATTTCGCTAGACGGAATCGCAGCTTCAAGGCTACGGAGCTCTGCAAGGTCTCCTTCGTCTGTTTCAGTAGCGGGTACGGCTCGGACCGATGTGGTGATCAATAATATGGCTCTGACTTCCCATAGCTGACGTTCGATACTTCGAAGGAGGTTCACCACTTGGAACTTAATGTGTGAGGCATCTCGTAGCCTATAATCTAGAGATGACCGGGTAGCCTGGTGTGCGCCAATGTTGCCCGCCCAAATTCGCAGTCGTCCGAGCTGATTTTGCCAGAAAGACTGTGGCAAATCTTGCTGGGACAATCCGCCTTCAGAACATAAGTCTCTAAAATTTTCATGACAGCGTCTGAACTCGTCTGATATCAATAAGGACTTATTCATTTTTGCTCCGAGGTATCTCGACCAAAGAGTGCTCTAGCTCTAATAGCCACACTAGTCTTGGATAGTGACTAAGGTAGAATGTTCATGTCGCAACGATCTTAGAAAATAGTGTCCGAAGCGAATTGCATAACGCTAATCGCGGCGAGTTCTTGCATGAGTCAAGACTTGTGCGTATTAATCAGTGTGTCGGCACTGGTCTATCTTGCGAAGAATTTAGCGTTGGCAACAGAATTTGCTTGTATGGCTGATTCGAGAATCCCGTGCAGTCTTCATACAGTGAGTCTGCCCTAACGCCGAAATACTGGGCGGAGGCAGCGTTGCAGTGTAGCAACTAGCACGTCAGGGTTGGGGTCTGGTCACAGTGGCCTTTGGAAGGAATATTTCAACTGACTGGGATACAATATCTCAAAATCTACGCGAAAGATGAGCCCGAAGAACTGTAGGCGATTACCGAGAAACAGCTTATCATCGTGATCTTCGAGCCAATTGGATCTAGATTTGAAACCCCGCTTGGGCTGAGGCTGGGATTCGCGTTGACACCCAAGCTATGTTCAGTAGCCGCATAATCTTCGCAATTCAATTCAGATCGTCAATGATACTTGAAATTTTCAAATGGTATGATTAGACGCCTATTTCTGTGAGCTAACGCGAGAGCATGTCCGGCTTGGAGATCGTCGGTGTAGCCCTCGGTGCTTTTCCACTGCTAGTTGAGGCACTTAAGAGTTATCCAAAGGCCGCCAGGACTGTTCATGATTGGAATCGATTTCGGATAGCCATAGATGAGTATATCGATACGTTGAGCACTCAAAGGATCATATTCTGGGACCGCACCGTTCAATTGCTTGATGACATCATTCCTCCTGCAGAGCTCGAAAAGCTTTATCGCGGCAGCACTGTCGGCTTTCTAAACTCGAAACCAAGTAGCGATGCGCTCGAGAGGCGTCTAGGGGCAGAGAAATACCGTTTATTTGTAAAGTACTCCCAGAGAATTGCCGAGTCACTAAAGCAAATCGAGAGATTGTTGTGTGTGACTGAAGATGCCAAGGTATGTTTGCGCAAAGATTTTTCACTTTTCTAAACACTCAAGTCTGGTGGCCTAACTTGCCCGTCTTCCAAACCTAGATACCATGGGCCAGTGCTGGGTTTATCAAGCGAGAAAAAGGGAAATTCAAGCTTGCTATCAACAAAGATGAGCTGCAGCGCCTGTTCGAAAAGATCCGTCAAGCCAATGAGGACCTGGAAGCTCTGACTCGGCGCAATGTTTTTCCACATGGCCACCGAGACAGCAGGAATCGGGTCAGCAGCAATTGCTATCACGAAAACGTTAAACAAGTTCGATTGCACCTACAGAGCTTATTCCGAGCGATTGTGAATCCGCTAAGATGGGGCTGTAGGTGCCCGGGCCACTTAACGACCGTGCGCCTGGCGGGAGCCTACAAGCCAGACCAACAAACGCGGTTAAGCATCTATTTTACATCTACTTCAGAAAACGATGGGTCTCACGCTAGCCACTCGAAAAACTGGAAGTGCCTTGAGGTTGATCATTTGGAGGCTCCACGGCCAGCCATTCCGGAAGTCTCTACATCCATCTCACCTTCAAAACCGACCAAAGCAGGCAAGACTTCTTTTCTCAAGAAGGTACGGCCCAAAAAGGTGGCCTTTGCACAAGTCGCAGTTCCATTACCAAGGCTAGTACCCCTTCGTGCAAATGACACGCAAAATACTTCAAAGCAGATCCAGAATCTGTGTGAAGTACTTCACAATCCGCAAAGGCAAACGACACAATTTGCTCTAGGTTATCTTGAGGATGGCAGTGCATTAGCACAGCATCTGCTCTATCGCTCCCCTCAGTACGAACTCGAGCTGGATTTGTGGTCATTGGGAGCTTTCCTAGAAGCCACACAACCTAATCGTCCAGCCCATGCTCAGGTAGAGCTTCTATGGGAACAGGCACTCCAATTATCCCTAATACTGGCTTTGAATACTCTCAGAATGGGCGGATCATGGATAAAGGATAGCTGGAGCAGCCACGATATCCTTTTACCAAAAGCTGGGCAGTCGTTGAACGTAAGACAGCCTTGCATTCAGCGAAATGTTGTCGATAGTACACCAGTCAATGTTTTTCCCATCAAAAAGAGCCCTCTCGCCTTCCGCCTCATCCGGTCAGATGCTATATTTTCGCTCGGGCTAGTGCTTGTTGAGCTAGCGTTCGGTCAACCTTTTTCCCAACTTCGGCAACCTGAAGATGACGACCCAGTCGAGAACCTGCGAGACCTGAAAACTGCCACTAGGCTACTCCCAAAGATCAGAGGCAACAGAGGCTTCAGATACCATCAAGCTGTCGAAGCGTGTTTGTTGGTCCCATCATCGCTTTCTAGTGCAAGTTTGGACGACAAGGGTTTCCAGGACTTTGTGTTAGCTGAGGTGGTAACTCCAATTATGACGGATCTGGAGACGATTTTTAGTCTTCAGCCCTGACGCTGTCTTAGCGACTAGGCGAAAGTGGCTCAATATCAAGTATCGTTACCGACGTCTGCTTGGCGGACTTTACGAAAAACCGCACATGAAAGTACTTATGTATTTGCATAATTATCCGAGCGTATTAAAGCTAGCTTTAACATATGCTTTTGCTGAGAACTGTCAGCGCATAATATTCTGGGTAACCCAAGTGTAGAAGAGGCAGGAGGATTTAGTAACTGGCCGAATCCGCATGATATTCTAGCGGAGAGCTAGCAAATTACTCTACCATTTGCGTTCTCGGACTGCTCCTTCCTCGAAGAGCTCAGTATGCTCAATACCCGGATACCTTGATTTTGGTATGATACACATACACTAATACTTTGTCATTTCCAGGCGTATGACGCAAGTACGACTTACGTATCGTTCTGGAAGAGCTTAAATCTCTTCCAAATGAATGCTTTGTCTTCTTACAATTCCTACTTCGATTGACCAGGCGTCCATAAGACATGTAAAAGACTTTCTCGGCTAAGGTAAGCTTGAAATGGAAACCTGAGTGGTTACTCTGATTCTACACGTCATTTGAAAAAAAGCACTTTGCTGACAGATACCCCTCCAATTGGCGAAGCTCTTACTAAAGTGAGACTGGCAGTGTCTCATGATTTACCCACCGACCGCACCAGCTCCTCTAAATAACAAAGTTGCGGCGTGGGAATGTGAATTAACCACTTCTCCTCCAGTACCCCAAGTAAGAGCCTAATTTTCAGCTCCCGATACCGATCAGCCACGACCTGCTCCGGCACCGTCTGCCCCACACTCGTCCGGGGAACCTCGAGCACACGCTCCCGCCCATGCAAGATCCTGAAATTATTCCATATATACAGATCTCCAGGGCGGAAAGTCAACCTCACCAAATGCGAATCCCGCTCCAGGATCTCCTGGAATTTTTGATGTGCGAGCCGCGCCTGGGGAAAGTCTTCAAAAGGCGCCACGATCGAGCCAGTCAAATGTGGGTGCCAGCGAACTTTCTTGACGCGGGGAGGAGTGCCCGGATAGAGCGTGACGGGCGGCTCTGCGACGCCTTGGTACAATGCTGGGGTATAGTAGTGCACGCCGCGGCCAACGGTCATGGGAATGTGGCAGAGCTGTTCGAAGAGATCCGGCGCCTCTGCGTGGAGCGTACGAAGCGCGGCCATGCTAGAGACGAAGGTATTTACGCTTTTACCCTCGAGGCAGTACAGACCCTGGATCTGGGCCTGGTGTTGATAGTGAGCATGATCGCAGTGCGGGAGCAGAACCTGCTTAGTGTCATAGTTGACCAGCGTGGTGGCTCTTGTGATTCCCTCCTTGCCGTGAGAAGCGATGTTAAAGGTTGTGTCGGCGGTGCGTCGAGGATGCTGACTTACAGCGCCGCAGATCTTCTTAAGAGCCCTGGTTACTATAGTGTCGGCGGTACCGTCTCTTTCTGATTCAAGGTCGGGTAATGGTAGACCTGTGATCTTTACAATGCCGGTCATGTCATCTCCGAGTACTTCGTCAAGAATGCGATTCGTAGTCGCCTCACAATCTTCTTCTTCAGCGGAAAAGATCTCAGTGTAGTCAATGGTAGAGATTTTCAGAGTGTGAGCTAGCCATCCTGCGGGTATGGACGGGCTGCTTGGAGCGTTCAGGTCCTGACAGCGAGATTTTGCAACGACTGGAGCCATTGCTCGAAGCCATAAAACAGGAAACATGGAGCTTGTCTTGTCTTGCCAGATAATTTGTAGTTGAGTCTGGACACCATCGCCAATCAGACGAAATTCTTGGACCTGAGCATCTGCAGCTGAGCGGGCGTACGCACTGGCTGCGTTTCTAGACACGCCATTATTGCATTTAGCGTCAGACAGCCATTGTGCATGAAAGGTATATTTCCCGTCAAGATACTCGACATCTAAGGACTGTCCGCCATCCTGGATCTGACAGCCTATAATTTTAGCAACATCTTGGGTGTTTGATGAGCTCATAGTTTCAAATAATAATTTCAAAGATTTCATGAGGTATTTGAGAATGATACGTGGTGTGTAGTGGTAGTGAGTCTCAGGCACAAGACAGGCCTCATTTGGCAGGTAGAGTCATAACTTTTATATCGTAAATCAAATAAACAGCCGCACAAAAGAAAATTGAGGATACTTATACCAGAACGTAGGAGGGATGTTGACCACCAACGGTCCGGAGCCGTGACATGAAAACATTATGCAACAGCTTCTGGCTTCTACCAATGACTAAAAAGTTGCATATATTCAGCAGCGCTCAAGAGTGCACGAACGACGACGCTAAAGAAGCCCGCCAGCTTCCAAGAGACAGAAATGTTCCCTACATCAACCACCTTGTCCGCAAATTATCAAATAAGATCTATGAAGCGTATGTAAGAACGCGGAAGTTGCATCCGCTCGCGGTAGCCTTCCATCTACGACGCGAGCATTGAGCACGCAGGGTCCAGCCATCGTCCTAAAAAGAGGTCCAAATGGATCCGTCAGATGAACTTTGACAATAATACGAGATCAGATTGCCAAAAGGGCTAGCGCAGCAAAGCCCGTCACACAGTTCGCACCTGTGGCGTAGAGCGAGGATTTTCACCAAGAATCCGCGCTCATCCGTAGACCTTTAGCGGTTAATGGTGGATATATATCTGGGGGCGATGAAGCAGGAGGATCTAGAAGCAAGAGAAGCACGTCATATCATATTGCATTGACACCTCCCCTGCCGCCACTGTTGCAGATCCTTATTGTCCGTCATAATGGCAGTGTAAATCGCCCCTATATTCTTGCTGTTAGAAGCAGCGAGGTGACATGCTTTAGCACAGCAAGGGTACAAACTTTGTTCTCAATGACTTAAGAAAATCTGCATCCTACCAATTTCACAAAAAGCAAAATAAATTATTGTTGCGGCAGAATTTGACGTTCAAAAAAATTGGGGATTGGCCCTTCGGCCGTAGTACGTGATCCAATCCTAAATCGGACCCACCAAGAACTTTTCTTGTCGCCCCACTCACCATCGTCTGTCAGCAGGGCGTTCACGACTAAACCTAAGCAACTAGGTGGTAAATAGAAATTTACGTTATGAGCATCGGACTTGCTATTTTCAATGCTGACATTAAGATCCGCATTATTGAACCTTAATAGGCATTTGCGGGGCGCCTTTAGTGGAAGAATCGCTCTCTTTTTTCATGGAAAGATGTGGGTCCGAGACACGGTCGTTGAGCCTGTTAATTACGACATGACGAACGAATACTAGGAAACGATTATCAAATGTCCTAACAACATAGTTATCAAGCTCGGTAGGGCAAATTCCGAAGGTTCAGTGTTCATGCTGTTCTAAATCAACTTCGTGTCTTCCCCTCTGCAAACCTCATAAGCACCATTTGGAAGTCAGGCAGAACCGTCCAAGCTTAGAAAATTTAGACAGAATGGATATTCTACAGAAGCTCTTTTAGTTTTCAGTTCTTAAATATTTTCGCCCACAAATTTCTTAGTTTCTGGGCCCATTTCTCGGCGTTTGAAAGGAAGTCTCATAAGTCATTGCTTGCATTTTGAAGATATTCATCCGACAGTGCACTTGTCCGTCTGCTAAGTCTTATGGTGATATTTCACCGTCTATGGTCGATTTGCATTGCATGATGAGTGTCGGGTCGGAGCCATTTAAGGACAATGGGATAGTGATGGTCCACGAGAAGCAGAAAGCGGTTTCTTTTGACGAAAATGATCCAGAAAATCCAGTCAATTGGCCCTCTGTAGGAACATCCGCTGAAGTATTTGAATCTCTAGCTTACTGACCCGTCAGTAGAAAAGAAAATGGTTCATCGTCGCCACGGGACTCTTGACTATCTTCAACGGTGTCTTCAGCTCATCATTGTCAAGCGGCGGTATTGAATATATCGCAAAAGCTTTCCATACCTCTGGCCAAGGCAATCTAGTACTCCCACTTACCGTATATCAGATCGGTTTTGTTGTGGGAGCTCTCTTGAATGGGTGAGTACCTCTGACTGTACCGAGTTCTATCTTATTCCCAGTGCATGGCCGCATATCAACCATTTTTCAGAGATAAAATGTGCTAACGTATCGCTTTCAAGTCCCTTAAGCGAAACTTATGGCAGACGTGTCATTATGCTCGGACCTTTCTTTTCATTTTTGATATTCACCTTTGCTTGTGCATTAGCACCAACCTGGTCGACCTTCTTACTTTTTCGATTCTTGTGCGGAGCAAGTGCATCGAGCCCAATTGCAATCACTGGGGGAATCTATGCAGACCTTTATGATGATCCTGTGAAAAGAGGACGGGCCAATGCTCTCTATCTTTCGGTAATTGTGGCCTGTACGGTCGTTAATAAGACTGACACCAAATAGGCGACCGTTATCTGCCCCCAATTTGCCCCGCTCGTGTCCGGCTTCTTGTCTCCAATTAACTGGCGCTGGGCTTGGTGGACTGCGCTTATTATCGCTGGACTGTCTCTCCCATTCATCGTTTGCGTACCGGAAACATACGGTCCCATCATACTCAAATGGCGAGCAAAGCAATTAAGGAAAACCGAACCGGATGCTTTCGCTCCGATCGAGCTTGAGATGAAGGATGCTAGGCAAATTCTGACGGTCTTTCTTGCGAGACCGATGCGTATGATCTTCACGGAATCGATAGTATCTTTCACCTGTCTGTACCTATCGTTCGTCACGGGTGTGTACTGTAAGGCCTTCATCCCTTCCAGAGATGATTCGGAACACATTTACTCATGAGCATCAGACCTATTCTTTGAAGCGTATCCCATAATTTTCCAAGGAATCTATGGCATGAGCCCTGGCATTTCCGGCCTTGCATTTCTTCCAGGTAAACGATCTCCTTTTAGAGCGCCGTCATTTTTCGCGTATGCTGACCTTAGCTGCGAAAAAGTTGTTCTAGGCTTCCTAATAGGTTTCGCCGGCTTCCTCTTCTACGACTCCTTTCACCGTAATGCCCAAGCCCGCGACTTACCCTGGGCCCAGATTCCGGAGGCGCGCCGCCTCCCTCTCGCCTGTGCCGGCGGGCCATTGTGCGCCCTTGCCCTCTTTTGGCTCGGCTGGACCTCATCGCACAGCATCCATTGGATCGTCCCCATGCTAGCTGGTGTCCCGTTCGGCATGGGATTCTTCTTCGTCTTTGGCGCGCTACTCAACTATGTAGCGGATGCGTACAGGACGTTCTCGGCGAGCGCGATGGCAGCGATCAGCTGCGCGAGGAGCACTGGGAGCGCGACGCTGCCTTTCGCGACGGCGCCGATGTACGGGAACATGGGCGTGCACTGGGCATCAACGCTGTTGGGGTGCGTGAGTCTGGTGTTGGCAGTGGTGCCGTTTGTGTTTATTGCGTATGGGAAAAGGCTAAGGGCCGGCAGTCAGTTTGCACAGCATTTGGCGGCGGATCAGGACGCAAGGGATGGGGGGAATGAATCGAGCGTTCTGGAGGTCGCTGCTCCGATGAGTGAGGCTCCTGTGGGCGCTGAAACGGCTCAATTATCAAAGGACGGGGTGATCACACTCGTTCGATAATACGAGAGGTACCTATCTAAGAGCTAGAGATCTTAAAAAAATAGGCCAGTTGACACTGAGAAGCATTCTAGAAGGTAGTAGAACCATGCTAACACCCCATACCGTGCATCCGAAAAGGCTTTCTACTTGGTTGTTTCTCGTTCATGGCTCGCTCACCATCTGTTATCGAGAATAATAGTACATTAGCTTACATCGTAATAGATTCTTTCATAGTAGGCCCTGAGGGAATTTCATTGATGGCGATCTTACTCTGTGACCCCTTTAGGATGAATGTTAGTTAATTCGAAACTCTTGAGAAGTTCATTACTAAGCCATTGGGCGAGCAACGAGCCTGGCAGACCCTCGAGCAAACTAGACTGACAGATTCTGGGTATAAATTCTTTCAGGACTGTGGTTCTCTAGCTCATTGCCATACCTGCATGTTCAAGTCAGATGGTCCTTTGTTCAAGATCGGCGTAATACAAGATGGCGGGCGCATGCGGGCAACAACAGGCCCGCTTTACAATCCTGTAGGATCGTGGCGTGTGACAACCATGTGATGTTGCCCTGAAGAGCGGCGCCATTGTTTCAGATTAGTGTGAATCACGCCTGCATCCCTGTGGGTGGTGCAGATCAGTTCTATGATGGCAGCCCGCCAGACCCTTTAAACAAATGTCTTGACAATCAATGCCCAAATATGGACGCCGCCCAGCGTCTCATTTGCACCAAATGCAGAGGATGGATTCATATGTCTCAATAAGAGACCGCGGTAGAGAGCGAAGGCAGTCTTCGAAAGGTTTCGCACTTCGGGGACATTGCCGAAGGGATCCAAGCTGACAGTCAAATCAGCGGAATCTGTAGCTTTGTCAGTACAAGATAAGCCAACTTTTGAAAAGCTACAACATACACACCACCTGCATAATGTGTTAAATAATCCTTGGTTCTTTCACGTATGCTCCGTCGTGATAAGTGAAGATCGCATTCTAGCTGGCAAGAGACGCAGTCTTAAACAGCTTGATCAATTCCATCGTTTTCCAATCCAAGGCCGTTTCCCGAGGTACTACCAAACCGATACTGGATGTCCGGCTTAACACAACTCCCAACCAAAGATATAGTTCTAACAAAGACTAAGTCCGCATGGCTTGGATTATAGATAAGAACTCTAATCTTGTATAGCCTATGGAGCATTCATCTAGCGCATCTAACAAGATAAAGTTAACTACCTTACTGTTCGGTATTGCTGCGCGCCGATACACTGTCAAGGTCTGTAGAGGAGGTGCGCCACACTATAAGAATTGTGACTGCTACGGTCAGTATCATGAGACAACTCTTTCTTTGAATTCCCCCCTCCTCCCTTGGGGGGAGCAAGGCTCGCCGCTTCTGCTCAGGTGCGTTTCTACCTCTACTCACCTACCACTCGTATCGATCACCATCCGACAAAGTATTGATCACTCGTGCTTGCAGGTGCGCTTGCATTTTCATATATTCTAGTTGCGCTCTGTATCTGCATAGGACCTCAGTTCTCATGTCCGTACAATCAACACAATAACACCTGGTTCAACCCGGCAAAGGCCGTGCTCCCGCGAGAGCGGCATGATCTCAGCCTAGTCCTGGACGGAAGGTTAGGAAGGATGGGGTAAGATATGTTAGAAGATTCTTGGTTGCAAGTCAATGACCTTGATCCATCTTTCATCGATGACACTTATAGTCCTGCATAACTCAGCCTTATTTTACAATTCCGCCTCACTCGCCCTATTCCCCTGCGCAACAGCCCATTCATCCGCTGTGTGTCTATGTGTCTTTTCCACATACTTCTCGAATTCCAATGCGATTTCCATTGTCTGCTCGAAATGCTGGTAGTTCAACGTCTGCCTGCGAAAGTGTGCCAGTTGTAGCGCACTCCTTACAGTGTTCCTAATCTGCCTTCCATTTAACATGGGCTTGGCTAGCTGATCCGCTCGATCCAGCAGCGCAGGCAAGTCAAACTTCACGTGCCCCGACTGCATACTCTTTAGTGCATCTCGCCAGATCTGTCTTCGGCCATATTCGTCTAGCGCAGGGTAGTATACGGCGAGCTGCATGCGGGACTTGAAGGCTTCGTCGAAGATGCCCACACGATTAGTGGTGAGGATGAGGATGCCCTCGTAGTATTCCAGGACGCGCAAAAATACGGAGACGAGGGCATTGCGCTGGAGGTCCTGATGGGTGCGTTCCTCAAGGAAGACGTCGGCTTCGTCAAGAAGAACTACGCAATCCCAAATAGTACCGATTCTGAGGCATGATTCGAGAAAGTGCTCGACCTCTTCCGGCTGGGTGCCAACGTCGCCGCAGGTGACACGGTAAAGGGGCTTCTCGGCTAGTTCGGCGACGCTTTCCGCTGTGAGGGTCTTGCCGGTTCCTTTTGTGGAGGGTTAGTATTCCAAAGCGGGAGAGCTGGGGGTATGATGCGTATACCAGGGCTGCCATGCAGCAGCATGATAAGGCCGTTTCCTTTACCCTCAATGATGTCGTTAGACTTGTTCGTGTCCAGGTGGACCGAGACCAAAGCTTCTATAAGCTCCTTTTTCTTTGGCTCAAGAACGAGTCGCTCGAAGGCATTTTTATTCCATGAGATGGGATTGATATATCGGACCTCAAGAGCCCCTAGGATTGTCAACAATTGGTCGAAGGAATGATAGAATACCAACTCCATTTCTTGTCTTTCATGGAGTAGCCGAAAAGGCTACCCGGAAGGAGCACGAAGAAGCTCCCGTCTAAGGTTTCGTCTTCCTCAACTAAGTGGTCAGGAGGCAGCGGATCGGATTCACTTTGGTCGTTGTCTTTTTGATGGAGCTCTCGATACATAGCGGAGTCAATCATGAAACGTGGAGCAAACTGCTGCACGTTAGCCTAGCAATCATGGCAACGATTTGTAACATACCGTTTGAACGTCAAAGGACCGTCTAGGTGCAGTGTAAGTAACAAATTGACGTTCACGGTAGCTCCAAAACTTTTTACCACGTTCCTTGAGTGCCTCTGTTGTCTTGGCATCACCAAATCGTAGAGGGTAGGACGAAAGGGCAGTAATGGGCAATTCTACGTCGCCGTCTTCTGTGTTCGGCCAATAGACCCTAAGTGTTGTTGTCTGTTTCATAATCTTCCCATCAAATGCATAGGACCAGGCTTTCAACTCGATATACCCATTTAGCTCAAAGATGTCATTGACATAAAATGCCTTTAGCTCCCCGTTGTCAAATGTTAATACAATGTCTAACGGCTGAAACAGCATTCCAAAGACCCGTTTTGTGACAAGGCCACGACCAAATAGGTCTTCTGCGTTCTCATATTCATCGCTGCAATGTCTTTTGACTTCTTCAAGGAGACCAAGTACCAGATCCTGTAAGCTCGGGTCTAGGCTATGCGCGGCGGCCGCCTGAATATCCTGCCAGTGGTGAAACAAGAATGGGTACGGGCGTATACTGCCGCGTTTACTATCCCACTCTTTCAATAGACCTGGTTTCTGAGCAAGAATTGTATTGATCGCGGTTTGGAGCACTGTTGAGCGGACCTTCAAACGTTCTGAGACCGGCTTTGCTAAAGGTCCATCCTGATGGAGGATGTGAAAGAAATCACGATTGTTCTGATAGACTCGTCGGTCAATTTGAGGTAGCAAAAGACGTTCAAAATCGTCTTTCAGGGTAGCATGATATCCTTCGCAGCTGTATTCCTTACGGAAAAAGAAATCTATTTTTCGATCCTCTAAGAAGTCTTCGAAATCATTGATGGGCCATTCACCACCGAGATGACTCATCTTACTGTCTCCCTTTTTAAGTTTTGGAGGGTCTAAATAGTAGATGGGAGTCCTCTCGTTCTGGTGGTGTTGTGGGGAAAGACACAAAACGTAGTGGATGATAAGGCTCGAGGGAGACTCGCGGTCCATCCTGCGTGGTATTTTAGCTTCGCAATCTCCATGATCATGACTATCACTAGCTTCAGCATTAGAGTCGACCTCGATCTTTTGATCAGTGGCAACTGCATGGTATTTGCGTTTTAGAGATTGTCGCTCTTCGAAGGAATAACTCGGTCCGAGAGAGCCATTTTGCCCGGCGTTCGTCATCCTGACCAGAAATTTACGTATGGCAGTGTAATATCAGAGTCATGCGCTGTTTGTGAAACGATTCGTAGAAGATTCTCGCTACAAAGCATAAAAGTCTTTCACAGGCTAGTCTAGACGAGAATCGGACAAACAGGCAATAGGTACTCAGGAGGTAGAGGAGCGAAACAAAAAGTTTAAAGGCCTTCCTCACCCCCGCTTGAGGCCGTAGTACTGCGTGTAGGATTTGCAGACCCAAAATCGAGTATTAGGGGTTCTCTGATCGATGATCTGAGATGCGATATGCGCGTACACATAAGGAGAAGAATTGCTACTAGAGCAAGAGATCATCAGGATGGCATAGGAAATGCCTATTCGTCTACACGACCTATGTTGGATACATGAGAATCCCTATATTTCGGCTGCGGAAAAGGAAAACAGCCCAAACAGCATGTGCGGGGCTGATGAAAGCTCTGAAAGGCGAGACCGATCATCCACTCGAATCCTTGTATCAGTAGCTACTCCAAATGGAGCGCCGTGGTCGCTGATCAGTACAGGCGCAAGGCTGAAGGCACCACAGTCATTCGAGCTTCCTGAATGCATCGTCAACCGAGTCGTCGTTCGAAGTCGCTCGAAAGTCCTCCGTGTCCGTGGGCGCTCGCAAAAAAAAGAAGCTGAGTGCACTGCTAGACCGTAATGTCAACGAGTACGCCGCACCGGCCATTGAGCATTGAAGAGTGGTACAAGGTCGACGCTCTCAGGTTAGATCCTTGTTGCTTCTTGACATATTTCACGACTGCAACTAACATTTGGAAAAGTGCATCTGATGTCGCGCAAAGGGCATATAAAGAAGCCGTCGAGTTTTTCAAGAGGGAGCTGACCAATGACGACGCAAAGAAAGAGTGGGTGTCGAAGCTCTGGTGCTTGGACGACGTGCTTCAAGTTGCTTGGGATGCGGCGTCGCTATACAAACCCCGACAAGGCAAGCTCGACAGAGCCCACATGTTGGCCGTCAAATTGTCGAAAAAGCTTCTTCATTATGCTCCGGTCCTTGATATGCTCTCACAGCAGCACCCGGCCTATACTGCTCTAGGGTGGGGAGCCATGAAATTTGTTCTCATGGTAGACAACTCCAAGATGACGGATACTCTCTCGTGACCTGCGCTGATCATAACAGGGAGTCATTGAGCACGCCGATCAATTCTCAAAAATATCAGAAGCGTTGGTTGCGATTGGCGAGGTGCTACCTCGCGCGGATCTATACTCTAAACTCTATCCAACCACTATAATATACGAAGCTCTCTACAAGCTCTACGCATATATGCTTGTGTTTCTCGTGAGAGCATCGCGGTGGTTTAAATTAGGTCGTCTCCGCCAAGCAGTCTGTGCCTTATTGCAACCATTTGAACTCAAATACAAAGACACGGTCGAGCAAGTTAAAAAATGCACCGACGATCTTGATGTTGTGGCTGGGTCTGCGGCTAAGGCTGAACAAAGACATATCGCAACCTCTCAGCAACTTCAATCGCGCCAATTGGAGGATATTTCGGCAAGCTTGGTCGAAATTCGTAAGAACTTTCAGATAATCAAAACAGGAGACGCAAAGCTAGATAGAATCTTGAAGTATACAGAAGGTCTGACAATCCTAATTAGACAAATAGGGCAGCCCTGCTAACTAGAGCAGCTAGCCATGTCTTAAATACGGAGACGAAAATCTGTTTGGGGGACAGCAGAACCCGGATAATAGACCTCCAGGGAGCAAGACTGCGGGACGATCTAAAAGCCATCGGCGACCCAAAGCTCCAATTGCTCAGGGCAGAATCCATTGCGCAGCGCAGACGATATTGGAAGCCGAATGACAAGGAGACTGATAGATTAATCAACCTTATCATGGAGTGGTCATTAAATATGTCTTCGTCAGTCCTTGTTCTACAAGCCGGACCTCGGGCTGGACCAAAGGCCAGACACTTAGCTCTCGACGTGATTCGCCTTGCTCAGAAAAGCGACAAGAAGGTAATTTGGATGCTGCCAACTCTTTTAGATTCGAAGTCCGCCCACCCTACGATAACTACTTTCCGGATGCTCATCTCACAGATACTGGAAATAACCCCGAAAGCTGCTACCGATATTGTTCAGAAGTGCAACGTTTGTGACATTACCAACAATAACGATGAGGCTTGGTGGGCATCTGCTTTCTTGGAACTTGCTTCAGAGCTGTCACAAAGCTTCGTGGTAGTCGACATGGACGGGTTATTCCCAAACCATGAGAACAGTCAGCCTGCGATCACAGATTTCATCCTCAATTTTCAACGGCTAGCTGAAATGTCAGCAAGGGGAAAAGCGTTGCTGAAGATTCTGGTGATTAATCACAGTTCTAACGTCAAAGTTTTGTCCAATCTACCCCCAAGCCAACATCGGCTAGTTAGTGCGATCAAGCATACTGTGCCACCTCCGCCTAGACTGAGGCGAGGAGAGCGTTGGAATAGCCGATGGATGCTTAGTAGGTGAAACAGGCTTTTAAAAAATAAGTACATAAGTATAATAGTCTAATTCCCGATTCAAGCGCCTGGACAGTAACTGTCTGTTGATTTTGAACCTCGTTGCTATAAATTGTATGGTAGTTTATTTATCACGTACGGTAGTCTCTACTTAGGACAGAAAGGCGAGAAGCCGTGGGCCCTGCAGACTAATGATGCCCCACTCAGAAGTCTCAGCCTCCTGTGATTCGGATGTCTCACCCCACAGCTTTCAAATTTGTTCGCACAGATTACCATCATTTTGCGCCAGAGAACATAACAAAGCATCTCTTAATAGGTAGAATCAGACAAATTTCGATACTCTAGCACTCTACGGCCCGCTAGGACAACGTTGTCTCAGAAATCACTTTTGGCCATGCCAAAGAAACTTCAAACGGAAAATCCAAACCTTGGTTTTTGAAAAGTGACCATCAAGGAGAGAATGTAAGTTTCTATCGATGATCGCTATATTCTAAGATCAAGTGACGAGGCATTTCAGTAGCTGACTCACTCTAATATGCGCATCCATACACTGACTATACTAACATTTGGTAGGATCTAATTACCCATTAAGCATCGTCACTATTTTCATTGTCGAAAACAGATTGCCATCACAGCCAAAGTAGCATTACCTTGACTCAACTATGCCGTAGATAAGGCGCGCCTATTTACCATACTATATCGCGCACTTACAGCTGTATGATCTGTAACTCGACATTATCCATAACGCCGGCCGCTGTTTACGAGACGCTGCGACCCTTTTCACACAAGCAACCATCTATTAAAGGAGACCGCAAGGAAGAGCCGGCTGATTGGACAACATAGATGGCGGGTCCAGGAAAAATCTTGACAGATTCTCGCGGTCCTAGAACTGCTCTGCATAGGCCAGCCGATTCTCTTTTCTTCACTAGAGACACCATACCGGAAAACCGGATGAGTGCGGCAATCAATCGTAGAGACATTTTTCTACTAGCTCTCAGACATGATGAAAGAGGTCCAGGAAAAGCCTTGACAGATTCTCACGGTCCTGAAACTGGTCGGCATAGGCCAGCCGCTCCTCGTTTCTCTACCAAATACACCATATCGGAAGATCGAACGAATGCGGCAAAAGTTCGTAAAGAAATTGATCTACTGGCTGTCAGGAGTGACCGGCGAAGTTCCAGGATTCTCAAGGACAGACATCGACACAATCTTTCACCTCAGGGTGTTCAGACATTTCGCAGAGGAAGCTTAGAGGCATCGAAGTCTGAAAGCGGTAATCCAAAAAAGAAGCGTCGATCAGATGACAAGCCGCGGTATAAGACCGGGGCTTTAGCCAGCTACTACTACGACTCGGACGACACCTTCTTGAATGCCTCACCGCAGATAGGGCCGATCAAGCCAAATTACAGGCTTGAAGAAACGCCGCCTCCATTTGTCCACAGCGGCGACGAAGATCGATCCGAAGCACTGGGCGACGGAACCACCCCAGCCTCTTCTAGGGAGATCCGTAAGAGATCCAAGAAGCGGCGGAAGAAGACCAGAATCCGTCCATCGCAGGGAGACACGGTACTGATAAGCTACTTAGCTCCCAACAATCCCGACATTGCACAAGAGGCAGGCAAGAGGGCGTTGGATGATAGATGGGGTGAAGAGGAGGAGGAGGAAGAGGGAGAGGAAGAGGAGGAAGAGGAGGAAGACTTACCGGCAGAGGGATACGTGGCCAAAGAATTGCGAAATGTAAAAACCGAATTTCCCTAATAGTCTTAAGAAACTAGCGCATCCACAATGCTTCCTACTGTAGACACAAGACTGCCTGTTGGTGATACGGTCTCATGTCCGCCAACACTTACAACTCTGTTCATGCCCGTGATGTTTTCGCATCTGAGATTGACTATTCACGTCAGAGGGGGTTCTACATTATAACGAATGAAACGAGCGTCCCCACATCACTCTATTGAGCCCAGCTCCAGCGCGGTTCATGACTGATCACGAGATAGTGATGTTGAAGTTAGGCTGGAGGCATCGACAGACTACCTTTTAGGAACCGCACTGGGATCCGTCTCTTATCAAACCTCTTTAGAGATTTACTGGGCAGCTTCCATCTCCGCTCCAACATCATCTCGCTGCTCGACTGAATTTGGATCTAAATTTCGACAACCACTTGGCTCCGGCCCGTCTGTTATGCCGCGATTCCTCGTCGGTGACGCAAACTGGTGCTCTCTCCCGTTCCCAGAGAGCTCAGGTTTGACATAGCCATCGTCATTCTTACACGACGCGTCCAGCTCGGGCACGTTGTCTCCCGGCTCACGCTGTCGGCGACGGCGAGGTCGGAAAAAGAATGCGTACAGAAGCAGCAATGCAGCGACAACGACAACGCCGGCGACACCAGCGCCGATCCCTGCTTTTGCACTGGTACTTAGACCGCTGCTGCTAGGCGCCACGTTAGGGGATGTTGTAATGGATAAGCGCGACAATGTCGACGTGGTTGTAGATAATGATGACGACGACGACGACAATAATAATAATAATAACGACGACGATAATAATAATAATAATAATAATAATAATAATAACGACGATAACGACGACGACGACGACGACGACGACGACGACGATGATGATGATGATGGTGATGTTGTTGCTGCTGCTGATGTTGGACCTTTGCCAGCAGTGTAATATGGCTTGATGTCTTCTTTTGAGGGACCTTGAAAGTACTCCCTTGAGTGATTTGAGCAAGTCGGCGTGCTCGTATTGTCGACGCCGCAGCAGGCCCATAAACCCTGATTTGAATCCCATACAACGTCAGGGCGGACAAAGTCGCCTAGAAGTGAGGCGTAAGAAGACTGTCAGTCAAGGTGGGCCCGTCGCGTTTTGAATCGAGTTCTTCGCTTTGTAAACTTACTACATCGAGCAGAGCAGCTTGGATCTTTGAATGCTTGGTCATTGCACAAAGCGGCATACCATCCGCTTCCACCTATCGAAGAATACGAATACCCACATGTACCGTCTTCATAACAGATGTCGCCATCACCACAGCAGCTGAAATAGGAATGTGTTGAATTTGGATGGCCACAGGGCACCCAGTCACTACTCGCAGCTTGGTCGTGGAAGAAATAGCAAGTCTGAGACATTGTTGCAGGATGATAATGCAAGTAGGGGTATAATGGCGCAGAAAAACAGGTCGCTTTCAGGGTGAAAGGTAAAGGAAAAGAGAAGGAGATTCTCCCCTAAAAGAATATTCCGGCAAACTCATCAGGCTGTGACTTCTCATGGGCTTTCAATGTTTGTCTTACCTTCGCACCTTTGAATCACTGAGTCAAAGGCTTTCTGGAACCCCATCCAGTCGCTGGGAACTCATCCGAGGCGATGGGGCTCCTTTTGGACTACCTGATCAAACCGCTAGACTCAGATCTAGCCGGAAAAGGAAATGCCGAAAGAATGGCCCCAAAGTTTATAGACAGAGAAGAAATATTCGTTTACAATCAAAAACACTACAGTCAGGCTGCAAGCTGTTTTAAGTTGACCGCCCTTTAAGAATCGTACCAGGATTCTTCTCTTCAGGTAGAAAAGATTTGATGAGTAAAGAACCTGTCAACCAGGTGGAAAAAGAGATCTTTCGGAGAGAGCCTTAGGGCAGAATAAAAATACCTATTAAGTGAACGGCGAAGGGCTAGTAGCTATCAAGAATATTTAACTTTATGATGCTCTACCCGAAACGATTGGACTAAACGGCTGAAACAACATAGAGAATAGAGCCTTTACCTACTTCCTTTAGCAAGGAACTATAATAGAGCGCCTAGTTCTATATAGCTTGTGCTCCGTCCAGATGATGGAAACCTACATCCAGCCACTATCAGAGCCATTCATGTCATGTTGAAAAATCATCCCAATTGGCACCGTACGTGATGCCCGCCTCGTCACACGCTTGCTCGAGTATCGGTGGAAACCGCCGACGGGACAGATCCCCTTTGTAGTACCCTGTATAATTGATTCGTAGCTCGAGATGTTCTAGCCTTGGTACATCTTCTCTTTCACTTTCCAGTAGTGCAACAAGACTCTGCTCCAGCAGTGGTTGTCTCCACGGATATTCGTCCCAGGAAGCCATATCATCGGAGATGACGAGTTCTTTAAGTTGCTTCGGGAGGATCTCACAGAGCGAAGGTGCCAAATCAGCGTACCATCCAAGTAATATTACTAGAGGAGCTTCTAGGTATTCGAGCTGTCCGAAGGCTTTGAGCGAGCTAATCCTTCCAGTAATCCCAGAATTTCCGAATACCATGCCTTCTCTTGAGTCGACGGCAATGTATTAGTAGAATCGCAGCAAGAGCTGCAGGTGACGTAGGCTAGAGCTAACATGATTGAGAGCCTGGCTTAGGACGTGACAGTCTAATGTTCCCATCAACCCATCAACGTTACCGCATATGTCAAGCGACTGGCTGTATCTTAGCGTTTCAAGGTTCGGACAGACAGCAAGAATCTGCTTCAGGGTGTTCTCCCGAATCTGACAATCCTCGTCTAGGATAAGTGTAGTCAGATTTGAAGCTTTCGGGGGTTCGGGTGCCCATGAAAATGGTTCTTTGCCAATCCCAAAAAAATACATTTGCTCAATGGCGGGCAAGTAGAACGCGGCCCGAATTTGTGATGCGGTAAGATAATCATGGTAGGGCCCGCCAGCCGTAGGACCCTCAGTGCAGTACGAGAATTGGAGTAGATGCTGGAAATCGGAGACCCCGTTTATAATGGGCGCTCTGAGTAGGACGCATTCGAACATATTCTGGATGAACATATACTCTACGTAACTTCTGAGGTGCAAAGATCGCAATCGTGGGAGACGAGACAACAGAAGAGCTATTAGAACCTCTGATAAATTTGAATGTAGACCTTCTCGCCAAACGGGACCGTCTAGCCCGGTCTCAACGATGAGATCTTCCAAGAAGCTCTCTTCTGCCGGCACCAGACGCGGAATTTCCCATGCGGGCCAGGCGGTGAAATTGACATGCTGAATATGGTTTGCGAGCTCTCTTCGGGCACAAAGCGACTGCAGCAGTTCCAATAAGCGAAGAGTAACATGGGGTGTTGAGCGATCCCAAACAATATCCCAATAGAGAAGCGGTTCACAGAGCACTTGAAAGGTTTTGCAAACACTGGTCAAAACACATAGGTCGTGCTTATCCGTAATATATTCGAGGATCATTTCAGTCACTTCAGCAGGTAGATCGGCGAGCCGCACCATCGTGAAAAAGAGGAAACCGTTGTATAAAATACGTTTTGGCTAGTCGTTGAGGCGAGAGCGTCCGAAAATGCATGGATGGGAGGGTGGGAGAGCTTGATTTTCCAGAAATGAAATGTTTTAATACACGATTTGAGAGTCAGGATCTGACCAATTTAAGAAGGCTTACTTCCAAATCGGATGGTTTCTCGGAGGCGTTTGATTCAGGAAACAACATTCTGCTAAGGAAAGAATAACGCTTGGTCATGGCTAGCATTGCCTGTCGATGCGGCGTAGGAAGAAGATCTTGGGGGCCACCCGGGTAGAGAGACATGGCGATGACAGTCCCCACCACAGGTGTGTCGCCCCCGTGGCAAGTGCCCTGCCAAGGCCGAAGGGCTAACTTCTGAGGCTGAGGGACAGAAGTCGTGGCCCCCCCCCTCCAGGCTCCTCAGGCCGATTACTAGCCGGCAGAGGGGCCAAAGGGCCACGATTTCTGTCCCCAAGCCTCGTTCGCTCCCAGAAGTCAGAACTTGCTCTCATGAGTAAGAATCCTGACTCTTCTCAGCAGAAATCTCTGCCAGTAATCTGAGAGAAGAAAGTCTATCAATCATCAGTAGCGACTTTTACAGGCGAGCCTCGCATGCCAGCTTTAACAGTCCAACATCTGATGTGCCGCTTTAGACGAGGTTCAATTGCCTCCGTCGCTCTTTCGGTGAGAATCCACCTTCCTGACGTCCCACCAACATCGAAATTCAACCTCGCGACTAATCTCTGAGCAGTCAGTACTTTTATGTCTCACTCTTTCCATGTCATGCATTACAGATCTAGTAGGCCAATTGCCCTGGTTTCCCAATCTTTCTTCTACTACTACAGAGCCGTACAGGGCTCGACTTTTAGCTTAGCATACAGCCGGATGATCTCGGTCACTAAAGACTGACACGATATTTTGCGATCATTGACTATCAATGTGTATTTTGTGATGGGAAGATGACACAACAAGATTGAGTCTAGAGCTCCCGCCTGCTTTCTTAGCGGACATCCGACTAGCAATAGTAAGTGGAGCCTTAATTGCTTTAGGCGGAGATATTTTCCAGGGAATGAACTGTCCGCAAGATCGTATGAGCTCTAGAAGCAGCGGGATTTCTCGCAACAATGCTAAGATTTTGTTGAGGCTTTAATCTTGACGGTATCGCTATGCTTCAACCCTCTAAATGCCATGGTTCTTGCGGGCCTTGTACGTGCCTTAAAATCTCCTCAACATTACGACTGCAAAATTCGTTACTGGCTTCCGAATGTTTCTGCAAATCCAGTTCCTGCGTTGGCTCACAGTACTATAGACCGACAATGAGGTTGATGATCAAGTAGCTTTAATACCATCATGGCCTCATGTAGCCACGTTGTTCCATCGCTTCTAGCTAGTCTTGATTTACTCAGGTCGATATTCTTGGAATCTAAGTTCTTCACCTGGTAAATCAACGGAGGAATTTCTCACGACAGCCATCAATCCCGCAGCAATCTACTTCATTCTATGTTCTCCAGCGAGCTAATTCCATCAACTTCGTCGTCAGCAAGTTCCGGATGGATCTTTAAACACGCTCTTTCATAACGTTTTCGGGAAACAGTTCCAACGTCCGCCGGAATGAATCGGCGTCGTCTCCCTTGCCGGTTAGATCAAGTCTCTCCTGTGACGAACTTGTGGGCAATTCCACTCTTTCATAAATCCTATGGCCAGCTCTTAATGACTGCGCTGACAACTCCACCCGTCCAAAATGGGGCTGATCCTGTTCGGATCGATTCTCATGCCCCGATTGAATTGGCCACGCATTCAGCTTTGAGTCCTTGCGCCGAGACACCGTTAACGTCCTCCCAAAGTAAAGCAATGCACCTATTACGGGGAGTCCTAAGCCTAGACATACTCCTAGGCCTATTTTCCCCGCATGGTTTAGGCCACTTGAAGTTGGTGCATGAGTTGCATCAGTTTCGGATGACTGCTCATTGGTTTCTGTTCCGTCCGCTGCAATTGAAAACCCTCCGCCTTCATTGCAACATTGCGTGGACGATGCGCCTTTGCCGTAACACCAGCTATCCTCATTACACTTAGTGATCTCGACGTCGGATGATGCATTGACGAAGAGCTTGATACAAACGGGATCTTGCCAAGTTGGGTCGGTACAGGACTCGCGATAATAAGTGTCTGTTTGCGGATTGTAGCAGAGACCTGAGCGTTGAGCTGATTAGCCAATAATATCGATTTCATGTACACTAAGTAGTCAAAGGGGGCGTGATCTGCGTAGCGGACTCTACCTCTTGCCTGGCAGATGTCGTTACTGGCCGAGTCGCTGCCGCCGATTGCACAACACATACTAAATTTGGCGGAAGTGTTGCATGGCAGGTACACATCGGTTGGAGGGCGAGTTGCAGTTAAATTGTTGCGGTCGAGACCTGAGTGAGTATAGCATGTCGCGTGGATATGAGCGGCTTCCATCAGTGACCAGAGAATCAAAGTGACAATCTCCATACTGGCTTGAAATGATAATGCTCTTATGGAAAAGAAAGAGAGAAAGACATTTGCATCGAATGTATCAACCAAGCCTGTCCCATTGGGACCTACTCATTCCTCACATTTTCCTCAGACGCTGGCCCCAAAGATCTAGAGCTCAAAGACGAATTGGTTGCTGGGCATTTAGTATCCATTGGCTTACAGTTGACCAAGTTTGAGAAGTCTGCAGCATGTTGCATCTTATAGCGGCTTGTATTTGTCACTCATACGGCAAAAGACAACCTAGACCTGATATGCAAGCATCCGTGTGTTACAGCAGAAGCCACCGGCGCATAGCAGTCTCAGCCTTATTCCATGAAACACTTTGCTCAGAGTGACTTGGTGAATCTGCAGGGACAGCGGTCGGCAAACCTGCCCTTCTTGGCATGCCAATGTTTTCTTCGTCCGAATTCGAATGACGCGAGGCCGAGGCTAAAAGTCACGCGAGCGAGTGAACAATGGGTTAGTCTTTGGGCCCCATTAGCTTCACCAAGAGGCTTGAGCCGCGGACGCCAAGTTAGGCATAGACGAAGTGCCGAATTCGTCTTCCTTAGTGGCAAGGCTGCCTTGCAAAAGGTCTTGTGGCTGTCGACTTGATTCGTCAGTGGCCACATCAAAAGTTCCCAACCTTCAAGCTAGGCCTGAAATGCCCTCTTCGCGGGCAACCAGCGCAAAATCGCGCACCTCTCGCCCTCCATATAGTGTACGCCAGGGCTGACCCTGGTCTACTTGCTAGCTCAACTGAGAAGCTTTAAGAAGAGCAGACCGTAACATCCCACTGTTTCGGAGCTGAAGTACCACTCCCCCACTTGAATCCATCAGGAAAAAATATCGCGATAATCGCATCCATTACCAGCATGCGCTTTGCCCACGTGCTCCTTGTCCGACACCTAAAATGCAATCTAAAGGTTAATTTGGCTACGTAAGACCTGCACGAAGCAGATTCACCGGCTACACTCTACTTGATACGGAAATTCTTGCGCTCGAAATAGAAGACACCGCGTTAAAGTACCGTCAGACTTTTGCAATTTACAGTATTACCGCAACGGATCTCCAAAATTGCAAAATGACGGGTCGGAACAACCTGATACCGCGTAAAGACTCGATCCCAACCGCAGATTGGGATTGCTTTCGGCCTATCATAACGGATCTGTACCAACAGAGAGGATTGTCTCTGGGTGAAGTCTGCGACCTCATGAGGGACACATATGGGTTTGATGCAAAGCCTGAGATGTACAAAAAGCGGTTCAGAAAGTGGGACGTTCGGAAAAACTACTCCCAAACCCAGAAAATATGTATTCTTCGAACAGCCAGGTGTAATCGGCAGAAGCATATTATTAATGGCAAGCCAGTCGTTTGGGGCAGGTTGACGCGAAAGGTGACTCGGCGTGGGAAGAGGACCAAATTAACATTTGATCCGGATATTACGAGATGGAGTCCGGCTCCTTCTCCGCCACCAGATGATAATGACACCCCCACACCTCCGGAATATAATTATCTGGCCGAGGAAACTCCCCGACCTATATCGCGTCTCAAGCCCCTCGATGCTACCAATGGGACCCATGCACAAATTTCTCGAACCCAACTGCAGCAGTCACCTGAAATGCACAAAGTTGAGCTGGTTCTATTTGATGCACGACGATATTACAGCTGGTATGTCTCACAGACCGTAATAGAAAAGAGACTTGACCATGGCGGGCCACTCGCGCATATGTTCAATGCCGTGACTGCCGCCCAATACTGCTTGCTAGAAGAGCCTATGGCAGCCTTCAGATTACTGAACAAAGCTTGCGAAGCAGCAAAGCGAATGTTTCAGCAGCAGCAGTATCAGATATTAACTACGATAGGGCGTTTATCTGTGGCTCAAAAATGGCAACATCACCTGACCCTAAGATCACTTTGGCTAGAATTCCTAGCTGCCATGGCCTCGCAGGTCATGGGCATGTTCCATCCTGTTCCCTCTTTGATCAAGTCATTAACAGAAAGAGACGTTTTCGAGCATGTGGAAGCGAAGCTAGTCCCGGTCTGTCTAGATGTAGCGAATACTTATTTGGCGCCTCAGGACCGTCGCCTTCTAGTGTTGAAGCTGGACGTGGCCAGCGACCTCACGCCAAAAGGCATAGTCCAGTTAGCCGGAAAGATTGCCACAGAAGTAGACCAGGCCACTCAATTTTACCTTCCCTTGGACAAAGAATTAACGTCCCGAGTTGCTTACAGGCTCAGCCGCCTTGCTCCAGATGAGACGCACCGGCAAAAAGCAGAGAGGCTTCTCCTCGAACATTTTGACCTCTCTGTCCATCAAGAAGACATGGATGGGAAAGCTGCTGCAGCCTACCGCCTAGCGAGGCTTTACAGAGACCTGCAGAAGGTGGACGAATGTGAACGCTATTTCTCTATCGCGCTTCTGACCGACCTTGAGCTCGGAGCGTGTCGCACCTTTTCTCGGATGGAGCGGTGTGGACCATGGAATGTGTATGAGTTCTTACGGCAGCAGGGGAGAGTTCTCGAGATGAAGAGAGCTATTACTCTGCATCGACGCCTCTGTACAGATTGCACGATTGGTGCAGTCGCCGGTTTCCAATGTCGGGCGCCATGCTGTGATCTTTTGTCGACTTCGCATCGTTTCGCGGTTGCCACTACGTGATTCTTTTATGTATCTGAGCTTCCCAAACAGACCAAGGACTGAATAGGAGACATTTTCACATTCATTACATTTTCAGTACTGTTGCCAGGATCTGGTGATATGCCCTATACCTTCTATTATCAAGGTCCCCTCAACGGCACCAAAGATAATGTTTTCCGTAAATAACGTCTCTTACGATCTTTATCCTTACCAGGGCTCTGCTATAATTGGGTTTTAGATCCAGCTGCTCTCTCTGCTTCTCCAACGTACGATCCCAAGGCCGGATAGGGTTTGAGATACCCACCGTGAAGCAACGGCTACCAAGCTCCAATACCGTAAAGGAAGACCTCGATGGTTGCACGTGTATTGGGAATGAGAAAATTCTTCTATCCAGATAAAACCCGATGAATTTATTGCCGTGATCCGTGGCAGAGTTGCGCAGGCGCGCTACGCGAGATCTTTTTTCCTTCTTTTTAGGACGAACCTCTCCAGCCCCGATCATGTCTAAGCAGGCGCAGTAAGACGACATTTTCTCAAAGAACACAATTTCAAATTATGACTTGTCACTACGTACCAAGATCCTTGAGGGCCCTGATCTTGCGCCTACCATAATCGTTCATGGAAGGTATTATTGTGCCATTTTCCCAATTGGACAAATGGCCGACTCCCCTTAGCCAATGACATCAATTCGAGCCTGAGAATTTTTGGATCTACTGTGAGATGAGCACAGCCCCTTTCTCCGCACGTTATATGAGCCTATAATCGTACCATTCGTTCCATTATGCCTTTTGGTGCCCCATGCGGTCAACTTCTGGCCAATCAGGTCCTCGTCATGATTAGTGCCCACCATCCAGCAGTCTCCTGCATGAGAGAAGAGATATGAAACAATGAGGACGCTCGTAGATCATGTTTCTTATTTCAAATCTTCTATCCCACTCTTTGTCCTTTCTGCGCAGCTGCAATTGCCACAGCGAAATGGCTAACTTAGAGAGCTATGAGCACCACAAGCTTCCTGCATCGCTATAATGTCGTTCACAGATATGTAGCGGCTTCAGGACCTCCTGACTCGACGAAGGATCTGGCTGTGAGGATAGACCGCTGATTCGGTCGCGAGCTAATTCAAAGCAGCTTCGTGAAACTCGGGCTGCCCCTGAGCGAGATCCTCTGAGCAAAGCCCAAATTTTGGCCACTGTCTACATTTGCAAGATGAAGCATTCATTTTCTGAAAGCAGAAAATAAGGAATACTATTCTAAGGAGCATGCGATATCTAATTCTGACCCTCGTCGGCCTCTACGTAAGATGACCCAGAGAGTCTCTGCCTTGTCCGGGGCGAAGTCAACGACGAAAGCCTACTGAAGCAGGAATGATATCTCCCCTGACAGAGAAATGGGAATACTTAAAGCTCACGAACGTCTTGATTCAATCTCCACCATCCCCCACATACTTCATCTACATTGACATCCCATCTCTACCCTATCCCCAGCCCCAAACCAGAAACACCCCTCAACCCCCAACCAACCCACAATGCTCCTCCCCCTCTCCACCCTCCTCCCCATCCTCCTCCTCCCCCCAACCCTCGCAGCAACCGCCTTCTCCTACCCCTGCTACTCGATCGCCCTCGTCAACCACTCCCTCCAAGCAACCTGCAGCATCTTCCCCAGCATCCGCTCCTCCCTCGACCTCAACGGCTGCCTCTCGTACTCGCCCGAGGGCCGCCTCGTCTGGGGCGCTGGAACCGATTATTCTAGTAAGTGCGGCAAGTGCTGGCTGAATGAAGACGAGGATGGGAAGGCACGGTATTTGCGGTGCCAGGATTGCGCTGGGGAGGTGGATTTGAGTGAGTTTTGATCCGTTTTCTTTTTGTGAACTGGGTGTTTGGGTGGTGGCTGACTGGGGTGTGATGTTGTAGATGAGAATGTGGGGATTACGGAGAATGGGTATTTGGCTTGCTATGGGCAGATTGGGAGGAAGATTGGGAAGAGGGCGGAGTTTGATGCTTAGGAGGGGAGGTCGGGAGAAGGTTAGGTTGTGGGAGGCAGTGATATGGGGAAACTGAAGAGTGAGGAGATTCTGTCGATCTGAAATCCGCTGTCTAATGTGCTAACGGGATTGGAGTATCGGCAGGCTTCATGTGCGTCGAGATGGTCTCCGCACAGGCAGCATGGGAGGGGTGGATAGGCTTACCTGTCCGAGTATTGGCTGTGCGTCGGCGTCAAGGTTCTAGGATCGGGTTTTCGGCGTACTCTGTTGTAGTACTAATGACATAAAGCGGTCGTCGAGATGATTTCAACTTTGCATTACAATAAGAACATCTTTGGTCAATGCGGACATTTAGAAATCTCTACCAAGAGCTCGGATTTAGGGATTGGGAAAGTGAATTCAATAGTAGCATGGAACACAGCTCCGTCTATGTATTCTAACAATGAAGCCTTCTCTGATTGATTCGGTGAATCTTCGTGAGTACGATCTCTACTCATGTTGAGGCGATGGACTGGGTGGACAGTTCAGATTAGCATCAAGACTCAACGACGGCGTCGAACTCAACCGATGTGCATTTCCTGCAGCGGAAGTGCCTCGGTTATGATCCGGGTCTTCCTCTGGGTCATAGAGAGAGATTTCCGAGGTGCTGATGGACGTAGTTGGTGAACTTGGAGTCTCAGCTGAGATGGTCGGCGGATATGTCCCGGTGATTTCCTGGTGGGAGGTCTGTATCGACGGAGATTGCTTCTCGTCGGGAACACTGCTTGATTGGGTGTCCTCCTTTCCTTCGAGACTATGGATCAGACGGGGATGCTTTTGATCCGACACATCGAGAATCGCAAGGCGCTCCTTTTGTAATGTGGTGGGTAGTTGTTCGGCGGTGTCGATCCAGGTCCCCGCGCCTAGTTCTTCGTGGGCCATCCGTTGCAGCTGGAGGGTTCCGTTGGTGACCCATTCAAGTCTTTGGTAAATTCCAAATGGCCGATATCGTTGGATGAGCCGAAGGACAGGTTCCGCGATGATCTCGCAGACAATGATGACACCACCAAGGATAAGAGTTATGGAAAGCCCAAGTACACTGAAAGATGTATGGGAGGCGCTTCTCACTTTCTAGAAGTCGTTAGATCAGACCGGTACCGGATGAATAGAAGGTCAAGTTGACTCACCTGATTGTGGCATACGTGTCTCTCACTATCATCGCTGGGCTTCGCTAAGTATTTAAATGCAGCACGATCTGAAGGTCCTGTGGCAACCTCAACTGTCAATCTCTGCATCCGCGCCAGGGTTATGGATTGCCAATGCTCCACTTCCAGCTGCCACTGATTTGGAGGAAGGGCACCTTGAACGCCACCATTAAAGGTATCCCGCGCAAGCAAAGCACTAGCTCCGAGATGCTGTACAGTGTTTCCAATGTTAGATCCGAGCTCTTCATATGACTGGGACCAAGCGCGTAAAAACATCTGCTTTATACCGTCAACAGTCGCATTCCAGACACCATTAACTGCAGGCGACCAATCTGTGAGTGGTGTACAATATGTCTCATTCAAACAGAACTGATCTTGTTTCGCACATCCAAGTGCATGAACTACACCGTCAAAGTGATAGACAGTTTTAGAAGGCGCCTCGTCCAAAGGCACTCCAGTAACAACCTGATGAGCCGAAAAAAACTGATCATCGACAGGTTCAAGAAATTGTACACCACTCGCCGTGAGCAAGAACACGAAAGTGTGGGCATCATCTCGCAGTAGTTCCGGAATCGGTATGAAGCTGTTGTCGGGCCGCGCGGGCTGATACTCTACTTCTCTGATGTGGAGTTAGAAAAACCTAGCTAAGAGCCACTTCGGTCGGAAAAGGGCATACCGAATTGAGTATTCATGCAAATCGACTGGAGCCTGCAAAGGCCACTCGAAGCTGACTGAAGTATTTGGCGACGGGCTACCGTACAGAACCTGTATGATGGAATTATTGCCCGAGTCATTCTCCGGAGTGATGACTTCTGTATAGTTGTCAGTGCGCAGCGGTGCGCACTCAAGAACGTTCCTATATTTGAAACGATCTTTCGGCGCAGCATTCATACCCAAATGGTCGTTAGAATCGATAAGACCCGTATCCAGACGAATGTTCGACGAATCCGACAGGCAAATCTGATCTTTTCCTGGAAATGGGCAGCTTATATTCCGAGATATAGTCTGAGGTATCTGCTTTTTGACAAAGATCGAACATTCTTGTTGGGTTGCCGCGCTATTGCCATAACATTGTTGTGCATATGACGTACTTGCGGTAATCAAATTTGATACATATTTCATGACTCCGCCATAATGGGCTGCAGCAGTGTTTGGGGGTACAACTATCCCACATCCAGGGCTGGATATCAAGACCTCATCTGCCATCGCGGTGGATATCTAAAGCATTTAGTTTCACGGCCATGACGAGATAGCGACTGGAATGAGAGATAATACACAAAATGCTGATGAGTCCATATAACCTTCTAAGCTGGGCATTATGGGCTTTCTCCGAACTTCCGAAGGCGAACTCCACGCATGAAAGAGTCAAAGAGAAGACGAAGTAACGGAAATGCCTCGAACAGGGCTGCGATCGAGCGGAAGATGATTGACCGCCGATTTCCCATCTTGAAAAAATGCTATCTAATAATAAGACTTACCTGAGATGAGAAAATACTGGCGATATAGAACCCAACAGTAAAAAGCGCCGAGATGCCAATCAGCGGAGGTAGCCTAAGCCAAGGTCGTTGTTTTCGCCAACTCCATAGCATTTTTGTGAAGACTTTGAGGCCCATCAAGCTCTCATCAGTATTTCTTAACACGGCTTGGCGCTGGTGGTGCAGTCCATCTTGTGCTTTACGCGTGGAAAGCGCGAGATGTGCGGCAAAGCAGAATAATCGCCAAAAGCTTCTACCTACCACGGCAACAAACAAAGCAAGGAATGCCGTGAGAAGACCACCATCGCGCTTATCAAGGGTTATCGTTGCACCTCTAGATTATCAAGTCAGCAAGTGAGATTAGAGGCAAACACACCAATCGATGGCCGGATTTAGAAGCGAGGTGGGAGGCATAAACATGGGTAGAAATTGTCTTGTTCAAGGGTCGATTTAGGATGAAAGCGGCAATAATGATTAGGGAGAATACTACCTGATGGAGCCTTTAGACCAATTTGTCCAAATTCCGACATAGATCGAACCGCTCGAAACCCCATTGATGGTTGCGTTGCTCATTGCGGATTAGGGGATTATGGGGGAGGATGAAGAAAGACCGATAAAGACAAGGATTAGAGGAACAGTAAAAAGCCGACGTCATCAAGAAGAAGAAGACATGAAAATTTCTAGTTGCTGCAGTTTAGACGCCTAGCCGAGTAGCCTCTTCGTGAGGGAAATTCCTATTAAGTAAGTCGCCGCAAGCATTATAGAGCTTGACACTTCCGTCCATTCGCCGGTACTTAAGAGCTATGATTGCTACTCAAGCTGAAAAGGCTGACCGGCTTTGGCATCTGGGTCCCACTTGTATGCATGTACAAGTGAGACACGGTCGAAGGCTGTGACACTTGCCCTATAGCTCGCCGAGGTATTTCAACTGTAATAATTTCATTGGCACCCGGCCCCCATTATCTTGGATAGCGCGGTCGAAGACACAGCCCGAACAAAAGTGTTATCGGCTGGTCTTGCAATCCTTTCATTCCAAAGGCCTGTCTGTGGAGGGAATCCTGGAATCCTTCGTCACTGCCCTGCAAGCATGGGAAATGTTTGAGCGACGCCTTATAGCCCGCTTGGCTTGAGATCTCATGAGAGCAAAAATATTGGCTATTACTGACTAAAGATGAGAGGTCATAGTGGGATACTGGCATCGGTGATGATCCGGCATAATACACTCAAGTAGGGACTAGCGACGGCCATAGCGAAGAGCTACCAGGCTGTGAAGCACCTGCCGGCTGGAGCCGGATCGACATAGCTTGCAAGCTGCAAGTTGAAGCTCGGGATAGCTTTTGCTGTCCAATGCCAGTCACTAAGTATGATCCCCGAGATTAAAGTCGCCTATGCTGTGGTAATTCACTGTCCGGATGGGGGCCAGCCATACTCTGAGTGTCAGACCGATAGCCATGTTGGCGAGAGACCATATTCAGGCACAATGACAATATTGCTTTCACAGAAAGTGCTGGATGGTGCATTGTGGTACATACCTAGGTACTTGTTCAACAGCAAATGCGTCAGACGCTAGCACGGTCGAAAGGTCGTAGACGCTCAGGCGCGCCAGCTCTCGACCCTACTTCCGATCTACCAGTACAGATATCCATGAGATGGGCTTTCAAGTCTCACATTCTTATCTGGGAGACCATCACGATAGCCGATGTCGTGTCACCGTTCCCAAAACTAGCGGGTTTCCTTTGACCTGGGCTTGCTCTGAGGCATTGTCCTAATAGGATTTTGGATCGAGATGGAGGCAGCTCAGCCCAACGACCGATCCTTATGATGCATGTAAGATAAAAGTTTGCCAGGTGAAAACCCTGCACATGCTTCTGTCTCAAGACTTTGGCTGTTCGGATACCCAAAAGAGGCAGTAACGCGCAAACATCTATATTAGGTGTGGACTTGCGTTCCTGCCCACATCGCCCCCACATTCCACGCAATTGGCTTTGCGTGCTGCGTGAGAGCCTCTGGTACTGGACGAGAAGTGCTTAGCATCCTGCCTTTGGTAGCTTGTCGTTGCCTTGGCCCTTTGCAGCAACCGCCCCAGCATTGCGAATCTAACCATACAATCCCGGCGTCCTAAGCACTCTTTTTAGACGACGAATGAGGCGTCATGGGCCACGCAAACTGCCATCTAGACGAAATGATACGCAGAAAAAGCGGATGGTGCGAATCCAGCCCTATGCCGGTACTTCCCATGACCACGTCGACGTCGGTGGCTGAATTGCGGCGCAGTAAATCAAAGAGGGCTCTCCGACCTATCATAGACCAATCGCAAGAGTACTTGGTAGACACTACTCCCATTTACCTGCATCAGACAACGAAAATACTTTTAGCCGACCAAGACCCCAAAATGCGGTAGTTCCGAGCATGGGCTATTAGAGCCTTTGGTTAGGGTAAAACTTCCAAGTCTTGCCAACACCTCACAAGGATACGAACTCTATCCCCCGATTGCGTAGAGATTGTAGTACGGCATGTATCATCATGCAACATTCGAAACCGCAGCTACCAAAAACATAAAAGTATCTCCGAGGAGGCAACTTGAATTCAAATGATAACTCGCTCGCTAGAATATGTTTCATAAGGGTCGATCAACACAAATAGCCAACTTTTGGCCATATCTCGTATCCTTCATTCCCAGTAACCCGATCTATGCACAAGATATATCAACATGACAAAACGCTAAAGATGAATGCGCTGATCCACGACCTTCCATTCTCACAACCATAGCAGCCATTTAATACTTTGAAAGACACCTCTAACGGTCCCTCTTATTACTTTGAAAATCATCACAAGCAGCCATACCCACCACATCAGCCCGACAACTGCCCACTCGATCATGACATATGTAACCTTCCGCAGCCACCTGCGTCCCCTCCGTCTCCTCCTAATAGCTGCATCGACCGCGTCATTCAGCTGCTTGATTGCCAGCGTTGAGCTCGTCGACATCTTCTGAGCCAGGGCCCCTGCATCATCCGCAGCCTGGCGAACTCGAGGATTGAGTTGGTTGTCGACGAGGTCGTTTATGCTCTGCAAGCGAGCGTGAAGAGAAGGCGCGCAGCGGACGGAAAAGTCGTGAAGATCAGAACGAAAAGTGTCGGACGACGCCTCGAGGGATGCAATGAGACGCTTTGAGGCCCACAAATGTTCTTCACGACGGATGATAGGCGGGAGAGGTTCGCTACTGTCGCCCAGAGCTTCAAGCAGGAATTCTGGCGGTGGATCGCGGACTGCATAGCCACGACGGCAGATCTCGCGAGCCTTAACGCCGGAGGAAAGGAGAAGAGCGCGAATGCGGGAGATCTCGGAAAATGAGGTTTTGACGGCGAATGCAGAATCGGCACGGCGGAAGGACTGGGAGGACAGGGAGAAGTCACGAGCACTGTTTGTAGATCTCGTAGTGACAAGCTTGGGACGAGAGCGGCCGCGAATAGGAGATTGAGAATGGGAAGCGTTGAAGGATGCAAGGCCAGTGACCGGCGGCCCAACAAGCTTCGGATGGTGGGCAAATGCATCACCCCTGCGATTAGTAGCTGTCTGTGTGCCAGCGAGGTTCAGACTCTTCCCGAAGCCATAGCTGTCCCTCCGCTCGTTACTTGAGCGCCGAAGCTGAGGGCTTGATGGCGTTGGACTGAGATCTAGCCGGGGCGGCGCAAGACGATCGAAACGAGATGAACGGGATTGAGACCGTGCCGCGCGCACTTGACGAGAAATGGGATCTCCGTCGAGCGTATTTAACGTGGGGAGTCCGGATGACTTGAGCCGCTCCTGCTGCTCTCTATCCTTCTGGAATGGAGATGTGAACGTTGGAAGATTACTCATGTGATACTGAGGGGGTTCAGGGCGTGACTGAGAACGTGATAGTCGACCTTTGGCTGACCGCAGACTAGAATCAGTCTGCTCTCGCCTAAGTCGAGCAGAGGGCGGAGTTTTTAGGGCGGTCTCGTCTTCGGTATCCGATAAGGTAGAGACACTTGTTGGAGGAGAAATGTCCCGAGGAGTTTGAGGGATGTCTCGCTTCCATATGAAATCTCCCACACGTGAAACCTCGCTACCTACCAGCTCTGCTATTCGACCCCCTTTGAATATGCCTCGGATACGCGATGATGAGTCCTGCAAGAGCGAGGACTTGGTGCTGGACTTCCCGATCGTGCTCTGAGTACGACGTAACTCAAGTGGCCGAATTGAATCTTCCGGGATGAGGGACGCTCGCTTATCGAAAGGACTAGTCCCGCGAGAGCCATGGTACTCTGATGGAGGTGGTTTTTCTTCGCCACTGGGATGACGCGAAGAATTCTCAGACGATAGATTCTTTGCAAAGTCAGACGTGTCAACCCCATGCCGCCTCTTGCTCGTATCACGCTCTAAACGAAAAGGGTTTATACGCTCTTGCAGCGGTATTTTCCGTGGTGATGGTGATCTGCTTGCCGGCGGGGATAAGTTGATGGCGATACTGGGAAATTGGTCGACGATAGGCGAACTTGGGGCGGTGGTCATGTCTTCAAAGGAATTTCTAGGGGCTTGATCTTTCTTTGATGGACTCTTATTGGATCCTTTGCTTTCAGATCGCCGATGCAATGACAGAGATCGTCTGCCATCCTCGTCTTTTGAGTATAGAAGACCAAAAAGATTTTTACTGGAAGCTTTAGAGCCTCTTCGATCATCTATGGATGAGTCTGGAACATCTTTGCTCGCGTTGCTAAGGTTTGGATGAGGAGAGCCATTTCTGAGAGCTTCATCTTCAGATGTGTCTGCTCGTCTGCTCTCTAAGAAATGGTTGGCTGACGTGTGATGACGGGAATCCTTGTGTCTCGGTGCCTTGCTTCGACCTCTGAAGCTCAAATCGTCAGAATCAGATGTTGATCTCGATACAGAGGAACGCCTTGATTCATGTCTTTCCCTCTTCAACTTCTTTCTCTTCTCGAGATGATGCGAATTAATTACCGAGTCTCTCAAAGACCTTCTTTTGCGGTGATGTGCCTCTTTCAAACGTTCTTTAGAAGGACTTCGAAAGCTTGGAAGATCCGGAACTGTATTTTGAGCTCTTCCTGCAGGGGTTTCACCATGTGATGGTATCAAGGGCGGCTCCTCTTGAGCAGGAGTATGGTGCCTCCAGGAAGAAAACTTGATGCTCACATCGCTTGGATAAATTTTGTTACCAGAATTATCCTCAATTTTCGTTTTGTTCAATCCCTGTTCAAGCCAGTATGCATCAGCTATGAAATCTCCTGGAAAAGTAACCCAGTCTTGTCGTGGCCGCCTTGGCTTTGTCGCGGTGTTGTCAGATCGCTGTTTTATACTAGGAGTCGGGGAGGAATTGCTTGGATCCTGTTCATTATCCGTTGCTTCGACGGGCTTGTCTTGCAATGGTGGGAGGCGTATGCATTCGTCTGGGTCAATGCGCTGTTCTGTGTGATCCTCAATTACTGCGTCCACCCATGCTCGAATTTTTTCCACATCATGCCAACCATCATGTTCACTTTGTATAGGAGCCTTTTCTCTAAAACGAACCTTGCGGTTTCGAGCATACTGCAAAGGATTATACGGGCGACCTTCACTTTGGCCTTGAGGGTCAGAGGTCCCGGCCGCACGTGGATTCCAAGGGCGCCGCAATGGAGGAAGATGAGGTAATAGCCTCCTATATTCATAGAGAAGCTCAAAGTATTTCTTTGCTTGTTCCACTCTCGTAAAGGTTGCAGCAGATACATCATAGAGAACATTGTCCTGATCGGATATATCTCCAATAAACGGCTGTGATTCCGAATCGCCACTGCCGGGGTCGATAATGGCAGTACCTCTTCTTTCAATAGCAACTTGTTGCGCGGGTGGTTGTAATCTATTCTGTAGACTGGTCTTCCGTGAGGCTAGATATTGTCCAACATTCCCATTAGATCGCCCGGAATTGATTCGAGGAGATGACTGTCCAACGGAAACAATACGGTTATTAGCCGTAGACCCTGAGACTAATCGAGCTCCCGAAAAATTTCTACGGCGTCCCTCGCTTAGGCTCAGGGCCATATTAACGATTTGAGCCGGGTCGGTGTCATATCCGACAGCTGGCGGTGCTTGGAGCTGCCCATTTGAACGACCATCCTCATGTAGTGTTTGACTTCCGCTGCGTCCATTGCTAGAGACTATCGAGCGTCGACTGTCGACGTATGTTTTGTCGGTGCTTTTACCTGAAGCAATATCATCCCTCGAGTTGGAGACATGGTTGGCCAAGGGCGAGCTCCCATGTGAAGGTTGTTGGCGCTTATGACGCTCTGAATGTCGCTTAGACACGTTCAAAGAGCCCGCACTTGTCCGCCTCTTCTCTTTACTATCGTTCTCGGCGTTTGGCGGTCTTGAAAGCTTGTGAAGACCACTTGAAGGGCTGGGGGGATCAAGCAAGAACCCTCGATTTTTCCTTGGCCTGTCATGCTTTTCGCTCTTGCTATAATCCCCAGCAGCTCGATTTTGTTGATGTTGTCGACTGAAAGCTATGCTATCAAGGGCAATTCTTCCGCGGGAGCTGCCTGCGCTTTTTTGACTGCCCGACGCGCTTGACCCGGCCTCCTCAGTGCCATTGGAAATTTGGTAGCCGTTGGCGAAAGATGACCTAGTGAGCTTAGGAGAACGGCTACGACTCCATTCCTGTGAGGTGCGAGGGATGTCAGACATCGGCGACGCATTTCGGGACGACTATCGGGGAGATCGCAACAGATGGAGGGTCCGCATGGTGTTTGCATCAAGAACGCGCTCGTGTCGCAAACGATTAAAGGAATCCGGTAATTTCAGATCATGCTTCGTTGCGCGCTGAGATCGAAAACCGGCAACGGGGATAGCCTCGTCGTTTGAACTTGCATAAGGTAGGCGAAAGAACTTGATCAAATGTAGCACCATGTGAATTGCCAAGATTTTAAATTTGCCCAGCGGGATTGCCCGCTTCAGACGCCGAGGTAATGCCGCCCCATGCTCACCGTTAATCGCGTGAGAAGCACCTACACCTCACCACTCCCTCAGTCTCTCCAATGATACTTCTGTTACACAAACAATCAACCTCCGCTCTACTCCGTTTTGACTTTATGCCTCATCTCTCAAGTAGCAAGGCATGGGAGAGTCACGTGATCGGATCCTCCTGAGTTGTCGCATGATAATAGCCATTCATTGAATAGTCTTATACATTTCAGGGTTTACGGTGAATGCGGACATGCTAGCCCTCTAGATGTATCGATAACATGAGCCCTTTGGAATCCAAAATACTGTGTTGCGCATAAAATGAAAATTTCAGGAAGAGGCTTTTGAATGCCTGCTCGAAGAGTTTGACTTAGGGGATCTTTCTGCTACCTGCGTAAAATTTAAACACCTAGAACAAGGGTTTTGCCGCCTGCGACGAATTTCTAGAATATCTAAACCCGCTCTCGATAAAGTCCTCCACTGATCCGGTATAGTAACCGTGTTGTTTCATGGTTCCTACGTCAGTAATGATCGTCACCTGCACTGTGCTGGAATGGCTTGTCACACTTTAAGATCGTATATTCATTCTGTACGACAACATAGTACCGTCACTGGTGAAGATATCTTCTTCCTTGGTGACGAGTGTAGACGGAGGCACAGCCTAATCAACTGGATAAGCCGTATCGTCAGCAAAGTCAAGAATATCGTGGACGTCGAAGTTGCGGGAGTAGACGGTTCTGTCAAAAATAGTGACAACACCGTCCAGATAGTCCATTAGTTGCCACTCGAACTCAGACTATATGTCTCTACGCTCGGCGTGGATATAGGAGACTAGGTCGCCAAGCGTGAGGATGGCGGTGTGCTTCGCGCCATTGATAGCGGGAAGGAGGTCGAATTTTGCTGGCGTAGGCTACTCGTGACGCGGCCCCAGACGTTGCGCGACCGTACAGACAGACAGAGCTCGGAGATCGCGAATAGAAACATTCTTCGTGAATCATCGACGTTGGCAGGCGTCGACCGCACGGTACGGAAAGCGTTTGAAACATCGGCGGCTAATAGGACGAGAAAGGTCGTCGACCTATCATAGTCAGGAGTGCATCAACGCGTTGAGACTTGATTGCGACTCGGTGCTCCCGTTTGCCATTCTAGCTTACCTGCATAGCAGGTTAGGGCCAAATGCAGGTCGAAGTTGAGCTGAACGGTCCTGGAGACTCCGCTGACGTGGCAACGGCCTCTACTGGTTGCACTGATAGTGGAGTGCAGATGGGGCGGGATAGGCTGCGAAGACTGTTGAAATGCCAATTACGGGTCATGAGACCGACCATGAAATGTGTGTGCAATGAGGGCATCGCTTACAGTTGATTTTATAAGTGACAGAGGCGTAAAATTCCTATCGGGAACAAACCTGAAATGTCTGTGTAGAGCCGAAGGGCATGCTAGTCACACCAACCTAAGATACGTACCCACCCAACGGGCCGACCCGCAAGTAAGCTACACTTCTCTACAGGTATATCATATGAGATAGTTGGGAATCAAGAGCGTGTCGTGTATCGATTAGGATCCGTAGGCATTCCCTATTCAGCCTAACAAAGCAGGTCTAAAGAAGAGCAACGTTGAAAATGTTCCAAATTTATAAGTGCAACCCAAAATATGGGGCGAAAACTTTATCCTAGCGATTGGACGCCTCGGACACCCCGTCTCGAGCTATCAACAAGATCGGGAAATCCGACGATATTGAAGTGCACCTTCAGTCAGAGGCGTACTATCCTTAAACAAGGGCTCCAAAGTTAGCATGAGGAGAAGGCGCCGATCCATGGGCTATGCATGACAGCTATTAAGAAGCGGTGACTTGTGGGTCAACAGATAGCTTGATTGGTTAGAATAGTCTTTTGTGGCTACCTGATGAGCGGCGCCCGGTTAGCTGTTTGCGAAGCCAATACGAAGATGATAGCCGTTCTGCGAAGAGGGTTCTACCACTACCCCATTGTGTACAGCTTGATACTGTTTTCCAGAATGGGATCATGAGCGAGCAGAATCCTTTCTTTTTCCTTTCCAGAAGACGAAGAAAATTGACTCTTATTGGAACAAGATCCTCTCGCCTAATTAGGCCCTGCTACAGAACATCGATCAGCAATGGACCCGATCACCGGTAGCGCCGGTATCATATCTGGGGCGATAGGCTTTACAAGGTTAGCACTGGAGGCCTCGAAGGCGTTGCTCGCCCTTGTAAACGACATCCGTAAGGCACCCACAGAGATCAGGTCTGTTTCCAAGGACGTTCATGCATTTTATTCGATCATCTTTTCACTAGACATTGCTCTAAGGGAGAGCGATATCCAGACAGTTATCCAGAACGACGAAGCTATGGTTGAAATGCTCAGGACTTTAACAAGCCCGCTCAGCAGCTGCCGAACAGTGTTGGGAGAGCTGATGGTGAAGATACAGAAACTTCTTAAGCACGATGCTGAAGGCAAAGCACTTTTCGTGAGCTCACTCAGATGGGGTTTGTTCAACAAGAACGAAATCAAGCAGCTCCAACTAAGATTGGAGACTCTGAAATCTACTTTTAGCAGCGCACTAGATGCTATTACTACGTGAATTATATCCTCATGCTCCGGAAGTCTGCAACACTGACTTTATCAAGGCTTTCTACCATGCGTTTGTTAGCTACAAGCCATAAAAATAGTGCCCAACAATTGCAGTGGTACAGCCAGACTCACGACGCTAGATCTGCCACCCATTATCCAATTAAGCAATTCATTGGCATGAGTTTGGGCTCTCGGTCCTTGCCATGGATGCATGGTGTTTCTTCTGAACAAGGGAAAATTTTTAGTGGCAAGGACGCAGAGATTCTTTTTAAGTCGAGGAACCAAATATCCATGTCATTGGAATCCTTTGTTGACGAGACCCGACATGCATTCATGTCGGAAAACCGTGAGCTTCACCGACACCTTGCTCAAGTCTATCGAGAAATAGGAGAACGGCTTAAAGCGAAAGTCACACGGCCGAGAGAGAAGGAAGATGAACAGGCGACGAAACAACCAAGAACCAATACGGAAGCAACCCGTAGCTCTACGCACACATTTTCTGACTTTGGTACTACCAAGGCCGACGACCTAGACGCCCTCGACGTCTTTCTTGATTGCGTGTCCCGGTTCACCACGAATGATTCTCCTGCGTCTATCAGTCGACTTAGCGCGAGCTTTTGTGGGTCGCCTGACTATCAGCTCGAATCGAGATCTTCTTTCTATCCAGAGCAATATACAACACAAGGGATTCTCGAGGAACAAGTCTTTGTTAATGCCATAATGCAAGCAGAACAAGATACTCATACTTACAGATACTTCTTAACCTATGCGCAAACACCGCGAAAATGGCAAAGGATCGTTCTGTCTGTTACAGTCGAAGATGTCGATACTCACACAAACTACGTGAAGATGCCTGCTAGTACATACCTTGACTTTGAGTGGGACGAAAAGGTACTGCCAACTGCTCTTCATGATCAGCTCAAAAAGCTACTTCCTCAGCTCAAGCTTTTCGATTCTGTCACACGAATTGATATGTTGCTAAAAGAAGGCGTTATGTTTGAAAATATTGGATTCGAGGTACGCGAGGATGACTTGGAAGTCCGAATGTCTCACGAGGACCAAATCTTACAAGAAATCGATGATATGGCTTTTCCACAGTTGGTAGAATCCGAAGTTGTCGTACAGTCTCGCATTTCTTCATCTAGCTATCATGCTTGGATCAAGTCAAAACTATGCGTCGAGCGCAAGCTGCCGTTCGCAAGTGCTGGAAAGCAAAATCATGAAAACAGAGTGCGTGAATTTTTCGAAGACCTGAAGTTTTCCAATTCCCTGCGTGGCTGTGCTGGTGTTGCTCAGTTCGTTGGAGTTGTCCTTGATGATACGAGAACGCACCTACGGAGCTACCTATGTGAAGCACCTCTGATTGACTCTATGGCAGCGTATCTCGGGGTTATGAATTCTAAATCTGAAAGGATACCATGGCCGATCAGGAACATTTGGGGTCGACAAATCATTGAAGCCGTTCTAGACATTCATAGAAAGGGTCTGATTATCGGCGACTTTACGCTCCATTACATCGGAATCAGAGGAAATGGGATGGCGGTATTAAATTATAACCACACTTCTGAAAGAAATCTACGGGACCGATATGGCGAGATGCCTCCCGAATGGCGCAACTCTTTCAGAAGTAATGGCAAGATTCCTCAAAACGCTATGAATTTTCGGACGGACATTTTCCAACTAGGAATGGTCTTGTGGCTTCTTGCCGAGCATGTAGGGCTTGGAACGTCTCACTTTTGTACACGAAATGCATGCGCAACATTCCCCCGTTATTCGTGCGTGGCCGATCACACAAATCCAGTGGAGTTGCCAGGTTGCGGTCCGGATATCTCTACATACTACAATGGCATTATAGAAAAATGCCGTTCTCCAGACCCGAAAGTAAGACCCTCAGGGCGCCAACTAGCTGACATCCTACAAAACTCGGAACCGTGCTTCAACCAACACTCGACTAGCTTAAGCGCCCTTTTAGCTAATTACTTCGAAGGCATAGATGGCTTCGCTCCGTTCTGCGACGAATGTAACGTGCTGACAACAAATGCATATTATCATTGTGCCCTCTGTGCAGGAGGTGACTTCGATCTATGTCAAGCATGCTTTGATCACGGTTTTCGCTGTCTTTCCTATGAACATCAGATGGAGAAAAGACTTGTTAAAACCTGATGGCTCATTCACCGTCGCGGAACGCTGATTGAGCTTTGACAATGCCTAGTAACATAGTCTGATCACGCCTAGCTTTCGTTTCTAGAAAGAGGTACGGGAATGGTTTTGTGACAACACATCCGCGATCTAGAATGTATAGAATGTACAGAATGTCAGAGTCTAGAGACTGATCTGTAGCAAACTCGGACTAACCAAAACGGGTGTAACACTATCGACCAGGGCTCAAAGTTCTTTGAGAATGCTTTTAGTGGATCAATCAAAGCGGCCTCATCATTCCCTTTGGAACCACAAAGTACCTGTAGTCAACTCCGACACTATAGAACCTGGCCCGAGGTTTGCAATTACCGCCGCTGTGCTCTCAAAGCACCATGAACTAACAAGACCAACAGCCGTCCACCATGCAAAACTCTTTGCCGCCTCTCACGGGACAGTCTTTACACCTTTGCCCCCAACCCTCAGGTTCCCCTAAACCTTGTGCCCAATCGCTTCGGCCTTCTTCCCCTCGCTATCCAACGTCCAGCGTTCTCCGTCTCCGACACAGCGTCTCACCAAAGCCTTCCTCCAGCGCAAATTCCGCCGTAATCATCGCATAGCAGTCGCTCTACGTCCTCGTCAAGGCCAGCGGCTTTTTGCCCTTCCTCAGTAGCTCCGTTGCGAGATCCAGATGCACCTTTCGAATGGAGGGTATGGATTTGTACACCGGCGGCTCGGAGGAAGGGCACGGGAGGAGTGATGGCCACCCGGAAGCGTTCAATTGCTTGTCTTCATCGTTTCGGATGAAGAAGAAGACGAGGGTTGGGTTAGGGTCTGGTCGGCGGAGTAGGGGGGAAAGGGGGAGTCGAGGATAGAGGGTCTAGAGGTCAAGGGAGCAGTCTCAGGGATAAGGGAAACCGGGTGCATGGACGAGTGTTTGTTGAATGCCGATCAGGAAGTATCCAGTGGCCATATGCATAATGGTTGTTGTGCTGCGGGGTATTGTAAGTAATCGGAAGTAGTTCTTCGACTGAAAATTTTTTGCAGTAGGTGTGAAAGTGCTGATGAAAGCATGTTGTGACCTGAATTATCGGCTATTGGAAGGTCGGAGGTATGCTATGAGGCTGAAGGTTTTTCCCTATTGAATTCACTCCTAGCACCTAGAACAATGGGCACTTCTACTCAGTAGCAAGATACCAAATTCGAAACCAAACGTCCATCTAAGCATTAGATGCCTAACCCACAAAGCCATTGAGACCATTTATCCCGACCTTCGTATCTGGTCGCATTACCGATGCTACAATGGTGTAGCATCTTTGGTGGAACTTATGTGCTCAGCGGCTAAGGTAACAATAATGTACGCGGGCTTACCTGCGTCGAACGTTCAGGTGAGGCCGCTTGATGTTAATTGATAAGCCGTCTGTCGCGGTCAGAAGAAGAGCATCGCATCTTTATACGGGTTCAACTTGATGGTAAGTTTCGCCGATGTTACTGGCATCAAGAATGCCAAGACATGGTCCCTACGGAATTCCCCAGTCCTGCGGAACGGAACATCTTCCGCTAAGCAAGGATGGCTCTCCGAGTGCTCCGAGTATCAAGCCCCTGTTTTCCGAAAACAACGTCTGACTACGCTCTAAATTGTAAGATCTGTACAGCAGAAGAGACGCTCATTATGCTATTATGGCGGTATTGTGCCTTTAAACTTGGATGGCAGTTCTCATTTCTCTCCCTTTGAAAAATTCCTTGCCCTCAACAGTTTCCATGTTTAGTAGGTCTTGATGACACTTCTCTCAAGGAGCTATTCACAATCCTTATTCATTTCCGGTTTCGAATCCTATGATCGGGCTCAGGAGATACCTAGTAAATATTTGTCATATGGCAGCTATTCTCACCTTCATTGGAAGATCGTCAGAAGGCATTAGACAGCCATGAGTGAAACAGCCCAGGATGGCACCGAGGCGACCGACAAACCTAAAAGAAAGAGAAAGTTCCATTCTAAACGCCGGTGGGGTTGCAAGACATGTCGTCAGCGGCACGTCAAGTGCGATGAGAACCGGCCTCAATGTGTTCGATGCACTTCTACCGGGAGACAATGCGACTACGAACAGCCTACAAGATTCCTCGTGAAGAGTCTGACTACTTGGCCTGCGGCTGATCGGCTGAATCCTCTCCACTTCGACGATCCCAAGGATGACACAGCATTCCATTTCTTCATGGCAAAAACTGCTGCAATGTTGAACTTTTTCTCCAGATCCCAGATATGGGGTAACTACGTACCATCAGTTAGCCAACATCCTGCCATTCGTCACGGCATGCTGGCTCTTGGCTGCCGACAGCTCTCTATGCAAGCCAGTCCGGAATGGTCCAAACCATACCTGATCTCTTCCTTGCAGCACTATGGTAATGCTATCCGCTCCGTTACAGACTCGGAATCTCCGCTTGAAATAAACATCATGACTGCTTTGATGCTGAACGCTTTTCAAAACCTTTTCGGCTGGTCCGAGTGGATCAATATCGCTGGAGGTCTCAAACTTCTTACCAATTATAGAGCTTCTTGTTCAGTGCTTGGCGGCAAGCCAAATGAAGTCATCTTAGAACAACTTGGCCCTATTCTTGACGATGTCTTTGTTCACGTGTGCTCCAGCTACATGGCAACATTCCCGTGCTTCTGGGAACAACCACCACTGCCTTATGCTAGCAAAGACCTACCCGCTGTTCCAATTACTATAGTGTCTACTTCCCAAGCGAGCCGTTGCTTGAATGGGATCATCTCTTTCTTTGTCTTTAATCTTGAAAGTCCCATTCTTCGAAAGCGGGCATCTGAACCTGCTTTTGGCAAAAATGAAGTCGATTATCTGTTACGACAGTGGTCAGCCGCATTTGAACAGTATTACTGGGAAAAGCGAGACGTGACTAACGCGTTTGAAAACGATTTCCTAACCCTCCTCCGCATCCAACACCGAACAGTAATTGCTATTCATCAGTATTTCAAAGTCGCCTCCGAAATGACGTTCGATACCTGCACTGAGGACTTTCGTTTCATTGTCTCCCAGTCTCGCGGTCTCTTGGCTGCTAAAGACAAGCCTCCCGGCGAGGCCTTCAACGATTTCTGCACGATAGTCACAGGCACCAACAAACCATTTTCTCGCGGCGTCGAAAATTTTGAGCCATTCCTCGGCCTCGTTCCATCGCTGTTTCTGGCCACGACGCGCTGCCGCGAACCACGTCTCCGGCGTGAAGCTTTACATTTACTTCAATCTGCTCTCAGCTTAAACTCCTCGCTCGCCACATCAATAGCCTGGCATGTCGCCGAACGGATAATCGCGATCGAAGAGAACGACGATACCATCTTTCATCCGTCCGATATTCTTGAGCCTCAGCGAGTCCGTCTAATCAACGCGGCGATCAACAAAGCTCAGGATGGCATCACGATGCGATATCTCCCTTGCGGACCCAAGCCTGCAGGCGTCGATATTGGAGAATTGGTCATAGAGGAGACCATTCCGTGGCTGCAAAGTGACGAGGAGCGGAAGCGTCTTGAAGAAAACAATGCGGTGCCTAAGTCTAGTGCCATGGCCCAGCCGTTCTTTACGATGGATGCAGATCAGATGAGAAGAAAATTGGGTCTGTCATCAAGGACTGGAACTCCTGGAGTTGTTTGATGAGCTACTTGTAGAAAATATCAGCAGTCCCGATACCGCAAGAGACCAATTGTGTTGACTCAACAGCATAATGTCTTATCCGATAGCCTTCGTGAAATTTTGCAATAGAGAGCTATTATACCAACAAATCTCATTTTGCGAGGAACACAGCCAAACGAGCCAAACACGATGTGGGCAAGTTTTCTTGAAGCTTGTAACGCACTTCAACAAGCATTTTTGCGGCTATGCCAAGTTCAAGCTTCCCAATGCATGTATACGAATCCTCTATCCTCCTCTCAACCATTCTAACCATCCACATCTTAAGTTGACGTGCATTGCCGAACGCGACATCGCGAGTCAATTGATCGTGTCATTTCCCGCATCTCTCACACATCTATTCTTTCACCATCAAGATCCCAATCTCATCCACCATCCCACAATCTCTCGACGTAAATCCTCCGCAAAACCATCCTAGCTAACCCACCTCCCGGCCATTCTGAAAATCTGAATGATCGTAGAGACTATACGAACTCCGCAATCCCAACGGCGAGCCAGACCATGAAGACCGAAGAACAGCCAGCGTGGAAGAACAGTCGCGAAATCATTCCTTATATTATGTCATATACGGCACGCGAACAGACAGACTAGAAAGACGTGCCTAAATTCCAATCTTAGTCACCGACGAGAGACGACATGATATTTCTTATATTCAGGAAGTTAAAACGCAGAAACAAGATCTACAGGGTTTCTCAAGTCATGCGTGGATAGGAACGGCCCGTTGATACTTTCGTAGCGAACACTCAGAACCTGGTAAAGCTGCAGCGCAGCTGCAGACATCAAGCAAGCCAGGATACTTTGCCAAAGGCTGTGATTAAAGGCGTTGTTATGTACAATAGCCCTATTAGACCTGATTTGAGGTCAACAAAATAAATCTTGTTGCAGCTTTTCTCTATCGCTTTTCTTCGGGAAATGAATCGGCCTTCTCAACATAAGTTATAGTACAATAGATTCAAGGCGCACTACGATTCCACTCTCAAGCACTGCAATCGAGCCTCGGTCTCAATAACCTAAGAATCTCTGTTAGCTACCGTCGCAGAATGAATGAGTCAATAGAGGCCGCTCAGACTTACCTCCAAGGCTTGTTTAACTTCCAAGGCTTTTCGAACATCACCCAGCCAGTCCTTACTCAACACTTTAGCCCAGCCCTGCAACGAGTTCATCTCCCTAGCCGCTCCGTCCAGATCACCCTCTTCCAAAAGAGTCTCCGTCCGAGTAAGTATGCTCTCCACGTCATTTCCGTCGGCCATGCCCTGCTTCTTGAACATCACTTTCGACAGAGCCGCGCTTGCTATGTGCGAAGCAAATCCAGCGTTCTCAGGGAGGAGACTTGCTTTTCGTACTTCTGACGCAACGCGACGGAAACGGTCGATGAGTGCTGCGGACGATGGAACTCCGCGCTGATAGGCCGATGGGTTGATAGATGCAATAGCTGCGTCGACGATTGAGTCGCCGCTAGCAACCTCTTTCAAAGCCGCAAGCTCACGAACAAATGGTTTCGGCCGATCATCAGCCGTGACCGTCTGTGCCAATGCAGTCCGGACAGCATCGATGGCAACTTGCAACTTTTGAGTGGCTAAGTTGGTGTCGATAACTCCGTTCCAGTCACTAGTCAGCTTTTGCAGCTCTCCGACATTATCGCTTAGTTCGCTAAGCTTAGACAGACGACCATTGCGTTCCTCTTCGACTAGACTTTGGATATCAGAGATGAATTGGCGCTGAAGTTGTAGGGCTTGTTCAGCTAGCTCGTTCTTCCGTTCCTGTTCGACGAGTTGATTGTGACGATCAATTTCATTCTTGATCTTATCCTCATAATTCTGACTGAGCTTTTCCCGTTCGGCTTCAAATTCATGTCTGAATTGCACAGCATCTTCTTCTCGAGCAGCATCGATCCGTTTCACCAACTCTCTGGCGCCTTCGTCAAATTGCCTATGAGCATTTGCGATTTCTTCTTCTGCTGACTTCTTGGCTGCATCTTTGAGGGCGAGAATTTTTGCGCCTACGCCAGCCAGTGAATCCTTAGCTTTCGTCAATGTTGCTGAATACTTGTTTGATGCATCCGCCGAATCAGAGTTGACAACTGTAATAATATCGTTGAGAGTCTTTACAAGCTCTTGAACAAGCGGCTCATCCGCATGCTCTATCAATAGTGGCGAGATCTGAGAAACAGGGGGAATCGCCGGGGTTCGCTGCTCAGGTTCTGGCGGCTTTGGGGCGGACTTTGGAGGCGGCTCAGGCTTGGGCTCTGACAAAGGCTTCGTCTCCTTAGACTGTGACGATGGGGTCTTACCCTTTTGACCGGCGTCAGACTTGGCCTGTTCGACCGCTTTCGACCTTGATTTCGGGGCTTCAGTCGAAGGGGATTGCTGTGCATTTTTGGCGCCATCTTTGGAGGGCTCATTTGCGCCGAGTGCACTCATGTGCCTTCCCTTTCGAGACACGTCACTTCCACTCTCCTCATTGCCGTCTGCAACCCTCCAAGACAGACCGCTCTTTGATGGTATCGTAACCTTGGCTGACTCATCCTTTCTGCCAGAAGCTACTTTGACAGCGCCAGCACTGGCATGCGGAAATCTGCGCCTGAACTCCTGTTCCTGGAAGTAGAGGACCGCGTCCTCTCCGAAAGGTATGTATTCCGTGAAAAAGTCGTGGAAGTTGTCGTTACTTAGTGCAAACGCTACCCCGCCAGCGTAGGCTAAGGCTCCAGTAGTGAAAAGGTAGAACAGGAACCTAAGTCCGCGCCTTTTACGCTTCGGCTTAGGTGCTGGAGCTTGCGGTGGTGGTGGAGGCGGAGGTGGAGCAGTGTTAGGCCGAGATGGGGAACTTGCGGAACCTGTCGTTGTAGGAGAGGCAGTTTGCTCTTTAGGAGGTGGAGGAGGCGGAGTTTTAGGAACATTTTCGGGTGCAATAGAGGATGTCGAAGAAGGAGTTGCCGGTGTAAGAGGAGTAGAAGCAACCTTCCTAGGTGCGTCGCGACTTTGTGACCCTGGTAGAAAGGCGGGATCGGAGCTCAGTATCGAGTCCTTTGTATTAGGGTCACGCTTTGCAGCATCTGCAAAGCTTCTCTATGGAGTTATTAGTATGGTGTCCACATAGAGAAGCTGTTCGAGCTGTGTTTACTTGGTAAAGGAGCTTCCGTTGGCCCCGTGCCCTTGCAATCCATTGAGCCCGGGCATTTGCGCCAATTGGGCCGATGACGAGGTGACGGGTGGAGGTTAGTGATACTCGCAGCATAGCGAGCTGCGGAACCTTCAAAGCGCAAGGTCACTGGCGTTCGAGGGTCATGAGCAGCTCGCTATTGAGCTCTAGAATTGGTAGGGAGAAAAAGCCGTTGAGCCTGAAAATCCCGGCACCTTCGGCAAAGTTTCCCAACTTTGCAATGAGGCATCGTGGGGTGCTAAACAATTATCAGGCGAGGCTGGGGGACAGTACATTGTCTCAAGGCCGAGCTTGCACCACAACGACTTTCTCGGCCTAGGAAATAACGTGCATTCACGCATTGCAGATGAACTTGGGTGCACTAGGAAATTGTATTAAGTACTGCTAATCTCCCTCCAAGTCCACGGCGCCAGATATTGCACATCCTAACTGAAGGCTGGTAAGAAAACCTGACTCCGGCTGCTATCTATGAGAGAATTTCACAGGAAAGAGAGAACAGGATCCAGTCATGCCTCGACTGCCAATAGTTGGAAAGTTGGTGGCCCATCTCGGTCCACGTCAGACGCACTTCCCGGAAAAGAACTGTCTGTACCTCCTCAACAGTTGCAGGGACCACCACCCTGTGTGCCAGGGCCTTCTCGTGGCCCAAGGTCAACACCCTGGCGCGGGTTTGATCTCAAATTGCGAGGTCCTGCTTGATCTAGAGGTAGTTTCTTGGCAATCGCAGTGAACAATTCCCTCACATTACTCGCGGTCTTGGCCGAAGTTTCGAAGAACAATAGTCCAGCTTCCCTTGCGTACGCTTCAGCATCTGCAGTCTGAATAGCTCGCCGTTCCGGATTGTCGGCCACCATGTCCACCTTGTTGCCTGCGAGAGCAATCACAATATTTTCGTTGGCCTGCCTCTGCAACTCTTTGATCCAACTCTTCGCTTTGTCAAGGGATGACTAGTGGCGTGTCAGTGTCCTGCAAATTTGCCTTCTAGGGTTTCTACATACTGCTTGAGTGATGTCGTAGACCACTACAGCGCAATTTGCGTTTCGGTAGTACATAGGCGCAAGCGACTTGTATCTCTCCTGGCCGGCAGTGTCCCATATCTCGAACTTGACCGTCGTGTTTTCATCTAAAGAAATGGTTTGCGTAAGGAAAGCGGCGCCGATTGTTGACTCTCGGTAGTCATCAAATTGATCTTTGACGAAGCGTAGGACTAAGGAACTCTGAATTGTGGTTTAGCTTTTCCGACTGAGGATCAAGTACGCCTTGCTGACCTTTCCCACCGCTGATTCACCTGTATTGATGTCAGTTGCTCCGGGCTATCTGCTTGTAGCATAGGCAACCTACCAAGGAGTACAAGTTTGAACTGAGCAAATCGACCGGCTGGTCGTCCCGCCGGAGCTCGGGAGCCCATGTTTTCGGAGGGAGACAGGGTAGGTCGGAAGGGATCGAAAGGAAAAGTAATAATGCACCTCTTGAGTCAAAAGGGAAGATCAGGCACAAGAAGCGGAAGGGTCCAAGGGCCGGGGGTTTGTTGGTTGATGCCTTTGGGTTCGTGTAGCGGAAAGTTGACGGATGACGATGGCCGGCCGCTCAGCCACTTGACCGAAAAGAGAGCCGCAACCCACAGCTATGCGCCTCAGTGAATCGAAACATACTTTGCTTCCCGACACTTTCTTTTTCAATCAGCTCATTTCAAAATGCTGGAGCAGGACTTAAGTTAGCCCTACGATTCTTGACCTAGACCCTGCGCGGATGGCAAATCTCCCTTTCCGGGACATCAATGTCCATGCATCGACAAACCATTACGCATTTACCTCGCCATCATCACCCAATAAACCGACCCTTGTCATTGAGAGACCGTCAGGTGATATTAGACTGAACGATGGCTCTTTACTCGGCTCAAAAAGAGTGTCCAGCATCGCTGGTATACTTGGCATCATCAAACTCAAGCTTGGTCAGTGGGAACCCCGTTTTGCCTCGGTGCCCTTGCTAATGCTATGCCCAAGACAAATATGTGATTACTATCACGAAAGCCCAACCTATGGGCCGCCTACGGGGCCATATGGTCTACAAGGTTGTCGCGACCGAGTTTATGCCACTCCGAGAACGCCGAGTTCACGATCCAGACGAAGACACCTTTCTATCCTACCTGAAGACCCTTCTCAACGCTGGACCCATGTACTTTTCCTATTCTATAGACATTACGAGCAGTTTCCAGCGACAATCTGAGTTCGATCTCAATCTTCCATTATGGCAAAGAGCAGATGAGCGGTTCTTTTGGAATAGATTTGTACAAACAGACTTGATAGATTTTCGGACTGGCACATTCAGCGGAGCTGGAGTCAGATTGGGGCCTCAGCCAGGAGTCGACCCATATATTCTACCAGTAATGTTTGGGATGATGCGAATTGTAATGACTACTATTAAATCGACTCCTTTCACTTTTGCACTAATAACGAGACGATCCCGACATCGAGGTGGAACAAGATATTTCTCCCGAGGCATAGACGACCAGGGTCACGTTTCGAATTTCAATGAGACGGAACAAATTGTTCTTTTGAATGATCCGACTGGGAGACCTGCCGGCTTTGCGAGTGGACAGGTCATGCAGAATGGTCGAATAGGCAGCACGGCAGGGCAGGAATTGCAGATATTCTCCTACGTTCAAACCCGTGGAAGCGTTCCCGTGTACTGGGCAGAGGTTAATAATTTGCAATATACGCCTAAACTTCAGATCCGAGGCGTCGAGTCAGCTGTTGACGCCGCCAGGAAGCACTTCAGCGAGCAAATTCGCATCTATGGTGAGAACTATTTAGTAAACCTTGTCAACCAACGGGGCCGGGAGGAGCGCGTCAAGAAGGCTTACGAGCAGGTCGTCCGAGTACTTGTCTCCTCCCCTTCTGAGTCTACTGAGGCAGATCAACGCACTGGAGAGAAAGAACATGTTATTGACGCTTCATCGCAAAATCAGCAGATGGATCGCCTACATTACGTCTACTTTGACTTTCATAATGAAACCAAAGGTCTCAAATGGCATCGCGCACAACTGCTTCTCGACCAACTTCGGGACGGTCTTGTTCGAGGAGGTTACTTCCGCGGCATTGAGCTTCCCGGCGATTCCACCGGTGCTGCTCTAGAGGCCCGCCTTAAGCAGACTGCTGTTGTCCGGACAAATTGTATGGACTGTCTAGATCGCACCAACGTCGTACAGAGCATGCTCGGTCGATGGGCTCTAACGCAACAGCTCCGAGACGCTCGCATACTAGGCCCGGGTGAGAATTGTGACGACGATCGTGACTTTGAGATGTTATACCGTAACATTTGGGCTGACAACGCCGACGTCGTCTCTAATTCTTATTCTGGAACAGGAGCCTTGAAGACGGACTTTACGCGAACAGGCAACCGCACAAGGCGTGGCATGGCACAAGATGTGTCAAACAGCGTGACTCGGTACATGCGGAACAATTTCATGGACGGCCCTCGACAGGATGGTTTCGATCTCTTCCTGGGCGCGTATTTACCAAGCAATAGCGGTGCAGGGAATGCGCTTTTGTTTACAGACCGAAGACCGGTCATCTTGCAGGCTATCCCATACGTTCTCGCAGCAAGCGCATTGATGGTCTTCTTGTGGTTACTGACGCGGCCGACACCAGGCTCCAGGCTCTGGCCGATGCGAATGTTTGTGCTCGTGTGGTTTTTGGTTGGTGCGTGGTGTTTAAGTTTCATCTATAAGCACGGCATGTTATACGTAAGTTTATACCTGCACGATGCCTACTTTGCAGGATTGTGGTGGATAGTCGCTAATAAGAGCTTAGGTTAATTGGCCAAAGCTCAACACACCAGCCGCTGGTCAAGAGGGCATGCAGGAAGCTCTCAATCATGCATACAAAGACAAGATCATCAGTCCACTGTTGTCGAGAGGCTCTGGGACTAGAGCTAGGAATATTAGTCTCAACCGGATGGGAGTTATGGAGGAGGGTAAGAAGAGGATAGAATGATTATCTTTCAACGGTCTGTAGGGAATCCTAGAAAGGCTGGAAATGGCCGCTTAGAAATCATCCTCGTTATGTTGTGTACCAGGGAATAGTTGCAATACCACCGATCAGAGCACGAGAATTTGTACAATAGCTTTAGAAGGATCGATGCCCCTTGAGGTTGCATCTTGGTTGAAAGAATCTTTGAAAACAATTGACAACACCTTCCCATCAGAAGCTGGTCGCATTCATTCCGTGTATGTCAAATGAATCTTTGTGCTATTTCCAAACCGATCCGCGGGCATCGTGCGGCAAAATGAAGACAGAACGCTCAGGGCATGATGCTTCCAAGATATATCGTTCAATATATGGTCAATGCGGGCTTGTCGCTGCAAAGCAGATACCGCTCACGGCAGAATGCCAGAAAATCCAGCTCCTGCTAGGTAGACGAGAAGTAACTAGATCTTGCTAGGCAAGCGCAATCTCAAGGCAAAGTTATCGTCAAAGTGCATACAGGGAGTGTCGTACAAGCACTGGAGGTAGCAGTGAGGATTGAGTGGCGTTGACGTATCAGAGTTTTACACAACGCTCCTTCGAGTCAAAGGGAAAGGGAATTGAGATCGAAGTAGCACAAAGTCCATCGCATTAGTCGCTGAATTTCCAATAACCAGAGGTTTGACTATGAGCTACGTAGTGTGAATAGGTTGTAAATTAGTTTTCCAGAACGGATAAGGCATTACTTCTGGGCTGATAGGCAAACCTGTAAAACTAGACTTGAATTTCTCGCCTCAGTGCTTATGAGCATAGTTTATCCTTTGGGTACGTGGCTGCAGATTAGAGCGGCCTGAGAGTGAGGCTAAGAACGTGGAAATAGGAATTTGCTATCGGTATCAAAAGTTCTCAGAAAGTGGGGAATGTCGAATTCTGCGGTTAAATTGATTGCTAATATCAATTCTCAAGGAGAAGGAGCGATCCAACGAAACCTCGTAGACCACTTCCTCGTCTTTCATCCAAATGCTGTATTGTTTCTGTGTTATACTCGGCAACCCCCGCCGTTTTTTATTTTCCATTGTAGTGGGAAAGAAAAGTGACCGAAACGCTCTGAACAGCAAAGGCACACTAGTAAATGGTTCATTGAATATGTTCAAGTAAGCTATTAAGAACTGCATCAAAAAAGAAATAGAAATAGAGTCATTGAAGCTTTGCCGCCTAAGATAGAGGGCAACAGCTTAATACACGTGAGAAATTCAAAGCCAGGCGAGCTCTATCAGACTTCATCGGCTCTCCGTGTCGAGTTTGAAGCATGAGCCGCTGATATGAATGAGCAGTAACACCTTCAAGTTCTGTGATCAGAGATGCCTTCTTCGCGTCCGTAAATGTAACAAGGTAGGGTGTGTCGGACGCATTTTTCACCAGTCTCTCATCCGCCAGCCAACAAGCCACTTGAGCTCCCGAAGGAGAGAGCCAGAGAGCGTGGGATGAGGACGAAGCTCAAAAACTGCACACTAGGCTTTCATCATCTGTGCGCAAGGTTATCATTAACGTAGATCTCTAGAGAAGGTTTCAATGACTTACTTGTACAAAACTTGGAAGGATGAGGGAAGGAAAGGAGAGAAGAGAAGAGAGAAGAGAAATTGTGCGGCGAGTTTTGAAGCTGCAGGTGAGGGACCGACATTAGCGCCCTGCTTCGGCCGAGTTTCCTCCAAAATCTTTTTGTAGATTTCTGCCGGCAACACCTAGATAGAAGAGCTCCTTCCATCGTGATCGCGCAGGTCAAATCGCACAGCGAGCAGATAATGCTCCTTCGCCGGGCTCGCCTACTGTCACTACCAATCCATTCTCCCTGGCGATCTCTCTGTCATCCCAGATCACGCGCTAAGATAATTGGCTCTTGCTGCTCGCTTCCGCAATCCTCAGCTCTGCTGAGGTCTTTTACAGTTGTCAATACGCTACAACAGAACACCACAGAATACGATGGCACCTCTGATGCGGGCGAGCAAAGCCAGGACACACACAGCTCTGAGGAAGACGGTACCAGCTAGTTCCTACGCATCTTCAATTCTTTACTGATGCCCTTTTCTAGGCTCCGAGGAGGACTTCTCGTTGAATAACAAGAAGATTGTCAACATCAAATCTTTTCACGAGCTACAACTACTCGCTCCCTCGGTTCGGGGCAAAGAGGACGGCTTCGACATCCGTGTGAATGGCTACATTGGAACCAGGCGGCGTGCAGGGCAAGGCCTTGTCTTCTCAACCCTCGCAGACCCTCATATGAGAATCACCATACAGCTTGTCTTTGACCTTTCAGAAAATGGAGAAGAGAAGCGTTCTACTCAACTGCCGGGCTCAAGTACCACAGATAGCGCGTCGAGCGAGGAAAAGTCTACAGGCCTCAACAGTGACAACGAAGCAGAAAGAAGGCAAGCACCCGAACCTGAGAACGCATGTTCAGATCGAAAAGGTCAGCATAGCGAATTAGGAAGCAGTACCGTAGATTCGTCTGCAGATCTCCCAGACTCGGACACGGCCGTACAACTTTCCACTTCAATAGACAGCTCTGCTCAATCAAAGGCTTCCGAATCTGAACTCAATGACGAGACATCAACCTCAGAAGTTTCTGACCCAGGTACTAGTATGACGGCAGCAAATACAACCCCCAGAGCCGATGAGGACAGCTTGACATCTAGTTACCTTGATCGCGACACTGAGATTGAGCATACCTCTCAAGACTCGGGAACTGTGTTGAAGGACGACGTGCCAAATCCGGATAAGCAGGTGGATTACTCAGAACACACCGCCGATCCAGCCCAGACGCCTTCAGTTGATGGTCAAGGTGGTACTTTTGACCCAGATTTATCTGAAGACATACCCTCTGAGAAGGCAAAGACACCAGCTTTTAGAACAGTCGACAATGTATTATCACGGTGCCTTGACCGATGCAATTATAATTCACCAGTTACTATCGTTGGAAACCTGCGATTTAGGGGAAGTCTTCGAATTAGGGGAAGCCAAGCAAATAACGCGGATTTGTTAGGATCAGACCGTTTTGTACAAGACACGGTGTTTGGAAAAGTTCTTCTACTTCAAAACCTCGAGATATATGTCAAAAAGCTAGACCTGCACAATGTCATGCCTCAACATTATGTCGCGAAGGAGAAAACCACGTTTCCGGCTAAAGACAGACATTTACAAATCCGAACAAGCAGTGATTTGAGACATGCCTTGCGCAATCGTTCCCGAGCGATGGCGGAAATAAGGAAAGAAATGTTCATTGCTGGCTTTGACGAGATTGAAACTCCATTGCTTTTCAAATCTTCCCCGGAAGGCGCTCGGGAATTCATTGTGCCCACACGTCGACGTGGGAAATCTTACGCTTTACCGCAAAGCCCTCAGCAATACAAACAAATCTTGATGGCTAGTGGTATTGCTAAGTATTTTCAATTTGCGCGTTGCTTTCGAGATGAAGATTTAAGGGCTGACAGACAGCCAGAATTCACTCAAGTAAGTTGATCGCGGTGTCATGTTAGGGTCTCTCCGCTGATTTCAAATATAGCTTGATCTGGAAATGTCTTTCGCGACTCGGTTTGATGTCTTCAAAATTGTTGAAAAAGTGATCAGACGGCTCTGGTCGACTATGAGCACTCCTATTCCAGAGAGACAAGGCGTCTCAAGAAAGTTTTCAAGGAACCCTGCTGATCATGAACCCTTCGACATTTTCTCATTTTACTCTGCGATGCAGCGTTACGGGACCGACAAACCTGACCGCAGAATCGGTTCTGAGATTCGTCAGGCGCATTATATAACTCAAGACCTAATAGATAAAATTACAACCATTTCAGACCCTGTCATCGACATCATGAAATTTCACGTGTCAGACGATCCCAACATCACCCGAACTTTCATCACGCAATTCCTTGACTCCGAGGCGGGCTACCCCTTCCGTCCCAATCCGACTAATGCGCCTGCCATCTTCATCAAAGATCCTTCGAAGCCCATGGCTGGCCTGTCTGCACTTGGTTTCAAAGCCGCAGAACGAGTTGAGCGTGAAATAAAACCACAGCCCGGTGACCTTGTCCTACTTTCTGCGAGGCCTTCTGATGAATTCTTCACCCATGCGACGAATTCGACGACTACGATGGGTGCACTGCGCATAGCTCTTCACGAAGCAGCTGTTCAGCATGGCTTTCACAAGAGACCCACCAAGGATGATTTTGTTTGGGTGATGCGATTTCCGATGTTCGAGCCTGAAAATAGCACCGAACCTGGCCAAGGTGGTCATGCAGGTATCAAAGCTCGGCATCATCCTTTTACTAACTTTTATTATAAGCGTAACGTTGAACGAACATGTGAAAAATTACTCGAAGGAGAGCTATCACCTCTACATCTCTGGGGTGACTCGTGGGACCTCGTCATCAACGGGGTGGAGATAGGCGGTGGGAGTGTCCGCATCCACAAAAAAGAGCAGCAATATTTCGTTTTTCGAAAAATTCTTAAAATGCCAAGCGTTGACCCCTTTGTACCATTGCTTGGTGCTTTAGGATCTGGATGTCCGCCTCATGCAGGTATGGCATTGGGCTTTGATCGGCTTCTAACGGTGTTGTTGAAGAAGGATCGTATTAGGGACGTGATTGCCTTTCCCAAGTTTGGACGGGGAATTGATCTGATGGTAGGCAGCCCAGCAACGATTACTGACGGAGATTTGCGTCCTTACCACTTGCAACTTCGTGAAGATATGAGAGAAGACCGTGCTGAATCTGAAATGAAGGAGAGTACTGGATCCGAAATGAAGGAGGGTGCTGGATCCGAAATGAAGGAGGGTGCTGGATCTGAAATGAAGGAGGAAGCTTTATAGTTTGATGGAATAGATACCCTAGATAACATAGCTAGCCGAAATGTATCAAGAATACCCACTCCGTCTATATGGTGTTCCTACATTTCTGCCCGAAGAGCTTTCGCTGGTCCATACCCCAGAGGATATTGAGGTCTGACATCAGATAGAGACTTATGAACTACTCTGTAGTAATTTGGGTTTGAACCCTTTTGCTTTGCCTCTACGTAAGGTGAATGCGGGCCACTCAAAAACACAACTCTTGGCAATCCCATGAAGCTCCCGCTCCGCAAGTCGGCGGACACAGTTTCTCAAGCGTCTACTCCCCACCAAGCGACTTTGACGCGGTCACGACAGCACCTCATTTGTCTTCGTCCAAGCAATCTTACATTGTCCTATCCGTTTCTTTCTTTCAAAGATGGACAAGGCTCTCCAAACCATCCAAGCCAATATCCTCACCCCTCTCCAACCCTACCTCGCTCCTCTCACTACGAATCTCCCCAAACCACTCAACAATGCCCTCCTCACCCTCCTCGGGCCCCCCTGCCACTCCGCCCTCCTCCTCGACCTCAACATCGCCTCACACCCCGAATGCACCACCCTCGCCCTCTCCAAAGCCATGGGCACCGCCATCATAACCGCCTCCTCCATCGTCAAGATCCCCCAACTCCTCAAGCTGATCTCCTCCCAATCCTCCGCCGGCCTCTCCCTCACCTCCCTCGCCCTCGAAACCGCCGCCTTCGCCATCACCCTCGCCTACAACGTGCGCCGGGAATTCCCCTTCAGCACCTACGGCGAGACCGCCTTCATCCTCGTCCAGAACATCGCCCTCGGCTACCTCGTCCTCCGCTTCACCGACACCAGTAGCAGCTACGCGTCCGCCTTCCCCGTCCTCGCCCTGTCGATGATCATCGCCCTCTTCTCCGCCGACATCGTCCCCGACGCCCTCCTCACCACTTGCCAAGCCTTCGCCGGCCTGCTCGCCATCGCCGCCAAGCTGCCCCAGATCCTGGCCGTGTACCGGCAGGGCGGGACGGGCCAGCTGTCCGCGTTCGCGGTCTTCAACTACCTGGCGGGCAGCGCGATGCGCATCCTGACGAGCCTGAGGGAGGTCGATGATAACTTGATCCTAGGCGGGTTTGTGGCTGGGTTTGTGCTGAACGCCGTGTTAGCGCTGCAGATGGTGTATTACTGGAACGCGGGGCCGACGGCGGAGCATGGCGGGGAGGCGAAGGTGGTGGGGGAGAAGGCGGAGGGGGTGGCGACGGGGGCGGCGCAGAAGGTTGGGGCGACGAGGAGGAAGGTTTGAGGTGGGAGGGATGTGGAGAACTTCATTGGGGTTGGGTTGTGAATTACGTTTTTGGGGCTATTAGGATACGCTATGTTGTGTGTGTTCTATGGGTAGAATGGATTTGGAGCTTTTCTAGAGTGTGGCTGTATTCTAGCTTTCTGATTCTTGTGCAGCTTTGGTTGACATAAAGGAATACATTCACAGTAGAAATTGGGAAATGTGTTGACGGCACCTGAACGCATCGCAAGAATACTGTAAGGTTATCAATTATATGAATTAATCTAAGAGCTCTAAGACATTCTTTCGACTTTAAGTCGTTTCTCAAGTACCTCAGTGTAAAAAGGTCATCGCATCATACCTTGTGAACCTGTTAGCATGCCCGACGACAAATTTAGACCCTTACCCACCATCAAAGGAAGGTACTGTGCGGCAAGGCTCTCACGATCCCTCTGCTCTTTCAGTCTGTACGCCTCGACAGTATTCTCCGCGCCCTTGATGCAGGCATCTCCTTTCCTTGCGCAGCTCGTATTCCTCACCCGCGGCACTCCCATGTGGTGACTTTTCAAGCTCAGATCCAAACACCACGGCATCAACCCTTTCAACTGCTCTTCCAAATCCTCCAGGTTCTCCTCTCCCGGTAAAGCCACGCCGGGGACCACCCGGTTGATAACGATCTCCAGCTTTCGCAAGCTTTTTACTCTGATGAGCGCATCGACGATCCAACTTGCGTCGGCCTGGAACAGGCCCTGTGCGGCTTCAAACGCAGCCATGAAGCTCAGCGAGATATCCAATCGTAGATACCTCACCCCTCCATTCTCGACGTTGCCAACGTCCGCGAGCAGGTCGCAGATCTCCCACCAGCTCTTGGAAACGCCAAAGCCTCCCAAGTCGGTCTCGGTAACCTGTAATTGCATTTTTCGCATAGATTGGAGTTGCCAAGGTGCCAGTCTCTTTAGAAAAGGTCGACACGAGAATAGAGATGACGAATAGTACGTAGGGAAAGTGAAGGGCACCGTTCGGAATATGAGGGTTCGCGCTTCATGGTAGAATTGTTGGTTCACAGCTAGAATATTTAGGGACGCAGACGTGAAAGGCTGGAGCACCTCGGCAAAGATCTGAGATCGTATTTCAGATGGCAGGCTCATAATGGGGAAAGTTTTTGTGGTTCGGTTTGAGTCCCTTTCGCAAGACATGCCGTGATTGTACATCGTGATTTCTCTCGTAGTAGATAATTCTTTCTTCTTCTAAACGGTAAGTCCAGGGTGACACTGATGAACTTTGGGGTTGGCAGTCAAATCTGTGTATCTTGTTCCTTCCCCTTTTGTTCTTCGAATTCTGGCCTCCAGTCCAATCAGGCTCCGCTAATTTGCATGTACAACAAAATTTGGCCTCCGATTAAGCTCGCATTAAACGTTCTGATTCAAAATTGATCGTATAGCGGCAAGAATCTCAAATGTCGACCAGTTTCAGAACGATTTGAGAAGGGTGAAAAATGCCTAATTTTAGGCTTTAGGTCGTATACAAGAAAATACATCTGAAAAATCGTTTAGATAGGTTGACGATAGAACATCTTTTAATCTTATCTTCTTGCGCCGCAGAATTATCTTAATTTGGGAGGCTCATGCGAGCTGACTCTGATTACGTGCTCGTCCAATAGCATTGCTGACGTGAGGATCTTATGGGGCCAAAGAAGACCAAAATAGTGTCTTAGAAACATTTTGCCTCGATTAAGTAATTATCTTGAAAAGCCGTCGGCTAAGCTTCATATTAAGCTCCCGAGCTGACACGAAGTCTTCCTGGCCTTCTCTGACGCGCAATGCCAAGACCAATGACTTCCTCTTTAGGTGAGGTGTTTGTTTGAGATAGGCTGGATTTGACGGCTACCATTGTTTTGCAGCTACCAGACGAGATAATAGTTTTCAGCCTGCCGGCATGGTTCCTGTCATCGTGAATTTGAATATCGTGTCCATAGGCATCGGTTCCCTTGCTGGCGCTGGAACGGCAGACTGATCAGTTGGCTTTGGTAGCGATTGCGCCGTAGCTTTCTCGACACCATCCATGTTGTCAGTGTCTGCTTCGGCTTCAGACTCTTCGTCATCATCTTCTTCGTCGTCTTCATCTTCGTCTTCATCCTCATCGGAGTCTGCGACCAGCTCCCGCTGAAGTCCTGTGACGACATTTTCCAGACCCAATTCCTTCTCAGCAAGTGTATAGTCTTTGCCCCATCTCTGTTCTCGGGCTGTCCTGTTTGCCTCTGCGGGAGCCCAGTTCCAAATCTGCTCAAGGTCTGCAGCGCTCAATCCCCCAGAAGTAGGTCTTAGAGATGCTTCTTCTATCTTTTTACCATGCTCAATCCAGTCTTCAACACTCGGTTCCAACCGTGTACGGAGCATCATGTGTAGCATGTGTTCTTGAGTCCGACCTGGGAACTGGGGCGTTGGATAGGCGACCATGCTTGACAGAAGTTTCCCATTTTCAGTGAGCTCCTTTGACACACTCTGCAGAGCTTGTAGGATGATCGAGAATTGAGTTTGAAGAGAAGTCCTTGAATGATCATGAGCATCTCAAGCTATGTATTATGCATGTCAGTAGTTTTGCTTACCATTGAGGTAGAGGGTTCCCATGGTAGACATTGGACTGAAGCACGTTGATGGATGTGTAAAGCTGCTGCAACCGGGCTCGGGTCTGCTCAAGAGCACGGATCTCGTCAAGCCCAATTGATGGCATTGAGGACCTTTGAGATGATCGTCAGTTGAGGACTATCCAAGAGCGGATGTTGGCGACGTAAGGCTTATAATGAGTAAGTATGCAATGGGTGAAAGATAGGCATTCCTTTAAAACGTGAACTGGAGTTTCCTCAAGCACTTCCGCAGCCTTGTGCGGGGGATGCATGCCTTGGCCCTGCGCCCAAATTTATCCCGGAGCTTCAGCCTCGACCCAAAAATGCTGATCTATGTCCTTGAAAGACGGCATGGTTTGCGATGAAGGCATCGAGCTCCTTCGGTCGATCGCGAATCATTGTGAATCCTCAGGATGTATGCTCACGATGCCTCTCACGCTTCTTGCTGCCGTCCCCAAGCCTACTACAAAGATCCTCCATCCATACACGAAGAAAGTTGCACAGTACTACACAGCAAAAGCAATTGGTTTGGCCTCAGACTTTCGTCCATGACTTCTTCTCGGCGAACACTGTTATAGATCGGGGATGGTTAAGCAACTCGCTCATAGCTACAACGTCCTCTCTAGCTACGATTAAAGCCAAGTTACAGCAGCCTCCAGAGAACAAGCTAGTTTACAATAGCCCGCCGGTTAAAGATCAACATGGCAGAGTTACTCGAGGCCCAGAAACTTCGCAGCAAACACATTCCGATCAAGAAGAATTACCGCATCGTCGGAGAAAGCGCCTAAAGCAAGACCTTGCCCAAGCTCACGATGTGCCGCTTCCGCTCGATGCCTCCTCGCAACTCACGACAGCGGCGACAAGCTTGCCTCGCTCAGCTACCGTCCGACGCAACATTGCAACCTATTTGTCACTTGCAAAACCTCGCCTTTCATTTCTTATCCTCCTTACGACGACCTCAGCCTATTCTCTCTATCCCATCCCGGATATTTTATCCTCCCAAGCAACCACGGATGTTATCCAGTCTACACTATCAACCTCGACACTCACTCTATTATACCTAACCTCGGGAACTTTCCTATCTTGTGCGAGTGCCAATACGCTCAACATGCTCTTCGAACCTAAATATGATGCTCTAATGGCCCGTACACGTAACCGTCCACTTGTTCGAAATTTGGTCACGCCCCGTTCTGCCCTTATGTTCGCTACGGTGACTGGTACCACTGGTCTTACACTGCTCTATTTTGGCACCAACCCGACTGTTGCGGCGCTCTCAGGACTGAATATCTTTCTTTATGCTGGTCTGTACACACCTATGAAAAGAATCTCTGGGTGGAATACATGGGTTGGTGCTGTTGTTGGTGCTATACCGCCACTCATGGGATGGGCAGCTGCCACGGGCCAGACTGCTACAGTTGAACATCACTCGTGGCAAGATTTGCTGTTTTCAGGGGATGCCATTGGTGGCTGGCTGCTCGCGGCGCTCTTATTTGCATGGCAGTTCCCACATTTCAATAGCTTATCCCATGGCATCCGAGAGGATTACAAAAGAGCAGGCCATAAGATGCTCTGTTGGATGAACCCTGCTAGAAATAGCCGGGTCGCACTTAGATATTCGATCTTAATGTTTCCTATATGTACTGGCTTATGGTGGGCCGGATATGTGAATGTGGGTTTTTTGATGATGAGCAGCGCGTGCAATGCCTGGATGACACGGGAAGCATTTCGGTTCTGGAAAAGTCAAGGCGGCGGTGGAAGCGCAAGAGGTTTATTCTGGGCAAGCGTGTGGCAACTACCACTTGTTCTGATTGGTGCACTGCTTTGCAAGACCGGTGTATGGGAGAGATTGTCGAAAGAAGCCAGAGAAGATGTCCGAATTTCCGAGGGGGATGTGGGTTTCCAAGAAGAAGAGAATGACGGGCAGAGCTTGATCAATCTGAGGCTCGCTAGACCGACCAGAGCAGCTTTGGATGCAGAACTTATCCGTGAAGGATAGCTACTTATCACTTTTCTTCCGATTTTTAGTCCCATGGTGCTTATTTATCTGTATGATTCACAAATTTCCGCTTATTTACAGGCCCTGACAGAGTGCTTCTTAATTGCAAATGTGATCAGCACGGTGAGGTTTGCGCCCTAGGTGGATGCACCGAATTATTTTTAAGAGCCTCTGCGCCTTTGTTAACTTCCGCAGCACATTCGTCATACAGCTCCTTCGCGTCCTTCTGCTCATTGCCCGATTTGGTAATACGCTCTCTCCAAAGAGACCAAATCGACGTTTTGGGGATGAGGTCCACTTTCTCTGCCCAGTCCGTGTTTGGATCTTTGAATCGACGCAAGAGCCTGCCATAAACATGTGTTCTTGATGCTACCTGCGTACTGCTCTCGGTTTCGACTGGATCCCAAGAACGAAGGAATGCCCACGTATTCAGCCGGCCGGACAAAAACAAGTTTAACTGACCAAGGCCATTAAAGAGCACAAAAGCAACCTGGTCCGCTGTCGTTCCGTTTGGAATCGTCGCAAAGACAAACAACAGGAATAACAATGTCCCGATTCGCGCTATCCACGCCACGATCAGCGCCTGCGTTTCGCCAGGACCAGATCTTTCTTCAAGACCTTGACCGCTCCACTCATAAATCTGTTGACGGCTACCTTCTAGGACGAGGCAGGAATTGCGACGTCCGAGAATGACAACTGCATCTGGCCGACCCCCCTTATTCTCCCTTCCTGTTCCACGTTGTAGACAGAACAGGTCAGAGAGTCGCAAGAAGAATGACCAGCCCAGCAGCGTTGCGCAAAGTGATTTACCGATCCATGTAGTGCTGTGGACCAAGCAAATACCCATGATGAATAGTCCAGAAATCACCCAAGTCGCAATGATCCATAGCGACAGCCAAAGTCTCGAGCTTCCGGGCCAACGTTCCATGTCATCCGGGATTCGATACGTTGTGTAGTGACCATCCTTAAGTAACTGAAAATCATGGATGATCTGCTGCGCTCGTATGTTTCTCAGTGGTCCCCGATTTCCTCCAACAGGGTTAACATATTCAATTCCAAGATACTCTGTCAGTCTCGAGCGCGGATGCAGATAGCTCTGAATACCAGCCACAGGGGCTAGAAATAGGCAATTAGATCGCCGCGGCCGAGTAAGTCGATATTGGAACTCTTGGGCTTCGCTAAATAGGATGACGAAAGAGGCAAAAGCGTCAAAGTGCCAGGACGTGAAAACGGAAAGGGGAGCCATACAGTCATGACTCGATTAGGCAATTCTTTAGAAGATTAAAAACCTCAGTCAATCAATTCTGTGCACCTTTAACAATGTCTCATCAACCTCGATCCACCATAAGTATGGCAATGAAGGCCGCTGCTTCAAAGAGAGGGAAGCCGAATTGCTGTGAGAAGATTGCAATTGAATGAATATCATCTGCTTAAGGTATGTCGAGACTTGACTGTAGAGCACTTTCGATTGCCTGCTGTAAGAAATGCATATCCACAGCACGCTTCAAAACAAGTGAGGGTTCCTTGTATTAAAATCAGTGAACGAAAGGCCTTGCTGAGGAGGCTTTAGTGGCGCCAGCCTAGCGCTACACCCTTGTACAGGTAAAACACGCCCCTGGTACGTCGTCTTGCGGTTCAAAGTCCTAAGAACATTCGAGGCTGGGTGTCAGAAGTCGTGGCGCACCTGGTGGACACCGGGCGGCCGCCAGTGCTGACAATCGGATGCGCCACGACTTCTGACACCCAGCCTCGATTTGCCCCATTCTAATATCATGCCCTTCCACATGCACCTGGCAGACCGTCTAGCTTCAGTGAATGGGTGCTAGATTGACCAGCATTTTTCAGCTGAGGTAGCCTGGTCGAATCAGCCCCACCGCACGCTTCGGACCATGTAGATCTTGCATTTACCGACAGATCGCTTTTCCTCCCATGCCTTTATTGGAGTATGCGCCTTGACACAGACCTTGCTGTCGAGCAGATTCATGATACTTCAGAAGCATATCAAAGGGACATAGTGAAGATCGCCAGTTTCTCCTTTCCAAAAGAAAATGGACAGCGTTGGGCACGTCGGCTGCGATTCCTTGCACCGGCGGAGGGATCAAAACGCGATGAGTTTGACTGTTCTATCGATGTAGTTGAAGATTCCCAAAACGTATCCTGGGTGAGACATTTGAATGCGATACATTCTCATGATGTCGGATTGAAATGCTCCTGTCGAGATGTGCCCCTATTCGACCACAGTGGCCCGCAGCCTCTGCAGTTGGTGGACATCCCTGACTGCAAACATTATTTAGCGGTCTCATACTGCTGGGACAGAGGCAAGAGCAAAGATGATGACGAAGGCGCGTTCGCGATTGTTTCTGTCGATGGTCAAACTCGGCTCTCAAGAGCTCCATCGCGTGTCATTCGTCGTGCCATTCAGTATGCAATGACTAGAAAAATATCCCTAATCTGGATCGATCAGGAGTGTATAGAACAGTCTGACAGAGAAGATAAAGAGATGGGCATTCAGTCTATGGATCTGGTCTTTAGTCAGGCAATGTTCTCGGTGGGTCTACTGAACACAACGATCTCCAAAAAGCAGGACATTGAAGTTTTACAAAGTTTGACGACTCTTGGGACCACCAAGGGCCTTTCCTCTTCAGAAGACAAGCGACAGGTGCTGTCGGGGGGGTTTAATGGTGTCCTCCAATTGTTGGCAGCCGATGAATGGTTCAATAGAACGTGGATTCTCCAAGAGTATGCTCTGGCACCGAACATGGAACTTCTTGTCAAGTTACACGACGGTCACGGACCAGCTATCGACATGCCTATCACGCAAGAACAGCTTAGCCAAATTTTTATCGTGGTGCGCTCACATGCTGACGCCGATTCGCTTGCTCATCTATGCCAGACCATCCATAAACTCCTCCCTTTCGCTCCCACCCGAACGCAACCGTCCGGGCAGCGACAACGCCGTTGTCTCAACGTTGCGCAGGCACTCGCCTACATTCAACACCGGAAAAATACTCGAGTTCCTGATCGGCTCGCCGTCATTTCTAACCTTTGTGACTACTCCAAGAGGATCCATTCTGCTGAAATCAACTCTCCGTCACAAAGTTATGCTATCTCGGTGATAACTCTCGCTCTTATTAATGGAGACTTCTCAATCCTTCCCAAACAAAACATTTTGGTTGCGGACTCGCTCTACAACACCCCCACGTGGCTGCCTCCAAGCTCGACCAAGCTAGATTGCATAGAAACACTAGACGCTGAATCGCTAGTTCGCCTGTCTGTCATTAATGTGGATCAAAGAGGCATATCCTGCATGGGCAGTATTTGGGATGTCAATTCTCAAGTGGACTTGCGGGATATCCAACACGACGTCTCTCGGATATTGGTAAATGCGCAGAAGTTTCATTATATCAACGAAATTCCGGATAATCACCTGTCTGTCCAGGAAACTCTCAGATTCATCCAAAATGGCTTATGTTCGTTGGACAATCCCTCTCTGAATGCTATTCTGAAACAAGTAAACCTCATGACATCAAATCACGACGAGGATATGACTCAATGGCCGAAATCGCAGGACAATCCAGAAAGCTTGAGCCCACAAGTCACTTCCCTTCAAAAATTGTCCACCCTCCGATGGTTACTAGATCTCATTGCAACGAAAGGAACCCTATGGCTCGCAAAGCCAAGGTCGGGGCCTTCTAATGTCCTCTATCCGGTCGACTGTTCCGAAGCTTCGGCGATCTTCGTACCGCATATTCGATATCCTAGTGATGAGCAGGATGGTGACAACACCCCTCAATTACGCCTTTGCTGGACTGTCGAAGGCAGTGAGCGCGAAACGAAAGTCACAGACAGTAGTGATGCAGCGACCAAATCGCTCCACTGCAAGACCAGGACCCGGGGAGTATTCATGGGTGATGATGTAGAACAAGATATCTACGTGTTTTCGTGGTAGAGTTGCCTGCGTTTGGAATTTGGAAGATACTACGACCTGCCGGTGGGCCGGGGGGCACAATGGCCCACGAAACCGCCCGGTGTGACTGAAGATAGGCTTAAGATGATAGAATCCTGAAACCCGAGCTCTCGAGTAACTCAGGCCGGTGTGGTACGGGGATGCATTGGACATGATCCCAGCTGCTGTGTCTTTCAGACGAGGTACTCATCTCGGACACGGCTCGAAGTTTACCTACAATACCGAGGTGAAAGCTTAACACATAATTCCTGATGTGATGTTTTAAAAGTCTTCGGTTCAGATAATTATTATAGAGTTTCATACTGTAAAATGAGTAACTGTAAATAAGCGGGAGACTAGTATCTGGTGCAGAAAAAGATTTTGGTGTGCCTGTTTTTTTGTCACTCGCGTGGTAGGGAGCTGGCAAGCGGGGCTAATCGTCACTCAGAACTTGTAATAATTCTTCATCGGACGACAAAGTTGAACAAGCTTTCAGAGACGCTGCTTGTGTGGAAACTCCAGGCATACATCCAAAATCAGCTCCAACTACGTACATCTATTCCAAGATCGGGGCGCCGTTTCGCATTGAGAGAACAAATAGATCTATTGCGCGAATTTTTTGTATGATCTGGCACTTTACCAAGCTGTCCCTGCTCCACGTATGTTCATATCTGACAATGCCGAGGGTCTTGGCCCATTTGGTTCGTCTTTGAGAAGCAGGTTTTAGGTGCTAGTCTGACCGTCAAGGCGGTGTTTTGTTGATCTGTAATTACAGCCTTCATGAGTAATGAGGCAGTGAAACAGCCCACGAGTGCTACAAAGCTGCAGCTGGCCCTCTGAACCCACGGACACTCACAGCCAGGCTTTTACGCTAACCCAGGATAGGCACAAGTCGTTCAGAGCATGAATTTTAATTCGTCCAGTCCCATATGCAGAGACTCGGCTCCTGGATATGCACGGCATGTTGCAGCCAGCTTCGTCTTTCATGATGTTGAAACACTAGTATTTCAGCTCACTATACCCAATGACGGATCATTCGAAGATGGGTTCGCCAACCCAGCTGCAGGTAGAGATAATATCGGCAAGCTGCTGCAGCAAGCGACCGAACTTGAGCATGTCGTTCTCTCAAATGGTCGTGCAACGCTGCGCCCTGCAGCGGGCGAATGAGGTTATTTGGAGGCTCGAAGGGCCCTCGACGGTCTTAAAAAAATTAAAAATCCTCTTTTCTATCTTTATACAATTACATGTGTTCGCAAACTTCCGTGCATACTGACTCAACGGGTCTGCTTAACGCATTGACTTGGTGCCAAATGGATGTTACGATTCAAACTGAGCACTCTTCCCCGGAATCTGCGCCTGATGGAGTCGCTTTGCAGAGCGATGCAGTAGAAGGAGCTTCGAGTGGTACTTTCGATTCTGGTCCGTCGTTATCGAGCCGCATAAATGACAAGCACGGACACCTCCAGAGAAATCATGGGATCGAGGAACATCATGGATCTGAGGCTGTACAAGGGACATCTAACCCACAACCGGATGAATCACCGCAGAGTCACTCCCATCGTAGCTCCTCGGCGATCGATATATCTCCGCCACTAACGGAGCTGACAATCCATGGTAGAGCTAACCAGGAACTCCTCCCAGAGACCTCTGAGTTTTCAAGCCAAGCCAAAATGTGGAATCCAATCTTTCTTGGTCGAACTACCTTGATCATATTCATTGCGTTATTTGGTGCCATGACCGTGGCCCTTGCACTTCTCTACCACTTTTCTCAATTGCATAACGGCATAAGTACCCAAGTGTCTAAGAATCACTATAGCTGGAAGTATGGACCTACTTCTTGTAAGCGTTTGCTCTCTTTGAAAGGCAGAAACTGATTGATTGATAGTTCTGGTTCTTGTGATCAGTGCCTGGTCGCAGGTCGAGTTCTGGACAAGGGCTTTGGTCCCGTGGCAAGAAATGCAACAGCGACCTGGGGCCGGTGACCAGACCTTACTAATTGATTTCATAAGTGCCAATATGCTTATTACCGTTTGGCGAGCTTGCAAAAGTAGATGCTGGGCAATAATTTTAGCTACTGGAGGTTCAATCTTGCTGCGACTGATCATCATTTTCTCCACTGGGCTGTTGATCCTGGAACCAACCGTAATTATCGACAAAAAGGCCGCAATGGCGAGCATAACCCAATTTGATGGTCAAAAGTTCCAGAGCTCACTTACTCCCGATCCAACGGCCGGAAATTTATCAGGATTGGGCGCCGCTGCCTTGACATATTACGGCATTCTGAAGTATGACCTCCCTTATCCCAATGGCACTTTAGCCAATGCTGCTTATCAGTCTGTCGCGCCTCTCAAGCCCCTTCCTCCCGGCGCTACAATGATAGCTGATACGATTGGCTTCTATCCCGAGCTTGATTGCGAGCTTGCGAAGGTTGATGCGTCCATCCGACCTTCATTATTGTTGACAACAGATGTAGGCTTGGATGTCACCTTCTCTGTTAGGAACTGTTCATTGGACCATTCATGGGCGAATGTTATCTGTGGCCCGTCCCTGGCATCATGTCCCGAAAGGGAAATAACGGGATTATGGGGGACGATCAACAAAGGCGATGGATGTGTGGCTTCTGCTGATGACATGATCGCAGCATTTGTGGTTGCTGACATACGCTATGAACAGACGGGAGCGCCGCAGTATTCTTCACTTTCTCCTGGAAAACCCCCTGTGACAATCTACTCTTCTACCCTGACTTTACCTTCTACCTTGACTTTACCTAGTTTACAAGCCAGCGCTTCACCCTCAGTTGGTCCAGAGAAGCAAAATTTACAACATATCGTCAATTTAACAGGAATTTTATGCAGACCTCATTACTCGTTAAGAAAGTGTACGCTTTCTGTTGATTCCTTTGGAGCAATCGATCCATTGAAGCCAAACTTGACTGTTCATCCCGATGCTCGTGAGACTCGGCTTTTCGGAGTTAACGGGAGCACCATAATGAATGCTATCTGGAGTACATTTCTCAATGGTCCGGCCAATACTGATTCTCAACCTAACTTTACCTCCTCGACTGATGGAGCGTCAGACCACGGCATCATGTACAACCTTATGGTGATGGTTGAAGGCCACTCAAAGCCAGAGACATTGTTGGATCCTAAAATCCTTATGCGATCTGCACGTTCAGTCTATCAAGCTGTTGCTTCTCAAGTCGCGCTTGCTGGCCTCATCTCCAATAACGAAACTGTTATCGGTGAAATAAAGTATCCTGAATATAGGATACAGGTCAAGATTCTCCCAGTATGGCTTATGAGCTCTGGGTTCGTGTTGATGATGTGTGTATGTGGAAGCCTCCTCCTATTACGGCCAAAGGATGTTGTTTCAAGAGACCCTACCTCACTTGCTGCTATAGCAGCGATATTGACAACAAGTCAGAAACTGAAAAGGCGCTTACTGAATATGGGTCATGCGAAGCTCGGCTCGTTTCGAAAGCGCTTGTCAGGAAGCTTGTATATTACGACGATTAAAAGAGCTGATAGAACCCCGGCAGCGTTCTACATTGACGAAAGGCGTCAGCCTAGTAATCTACAAGAATTTCGTTCATCGCCATCTTTTTGCCAGTCCCCTGAATGGTGGCAACCAAGGACACTACAACTACCATTCTTAGTGGTTATTTCTCTGATAATTGTCAGTCTTATTGTCGCCCTTGAGATATTTCAGAGAATATCAGATCGCAATGACGGCGTCATGGATATTAAGTCTGACTCAAAGACACGTTTTGCATCAAACGTTCTACCTGCAGCTGTTCTATCTATTATTGACATACTTTTCGGGTCAGTCGACTCAAATACAAGATTATTCGCGCCCTATAGAATGCTTGTGAAAAATGGCGCTCCAGCTCGTCGAAGCATCATGAGTCAATACAACGGCAAAAATTCAGTCGTTGTCATGATCAAAGCTTTAAAACATCGCCATGTAATGGTATTTTTCTCAGCATTTGGCGCCACTCTGGCGAGTTACCTTACCATTATTGTTTCAGGACTGTACACCGTGGATGATATTCCCACCACAACATATATTGATCTTCACCGCACTGGCTACTTTAACTCAACTTCGAGTCGTCTGCATAGTGACGACGACCACGCAGGTGTAATATATAGTCTGATTCGCGGGTTCAATCTCTCATACCCAAGGTTCACCTATGGAGAGCTAACATTCCCAATAATGCAGCTGCCGAGCAATATGTCAGCCAATTCTTCACTACAGAATACTACGAGTTCCTCCCTGACAGCCATCATACCTGCCATACGTGCGTCTCTGAACTGCAGTCAAGTGCCGGATGAAGATATCCAAGTGCCGTATGTGGACAACGACACTCAGACTGGTCCGTCAGAACCTGGCGGGATCATGGACGTCAAATTTAGAGCTCCGCTACCTCCAGACTGTTGGCGGGGAGGATCAGGTCAAAATATATCCTATATTGACTATACGATCGGGCTAAGATTCCCTAGCTCATCCACGTGGGATTATCAAGGTAATATGGTGGATCTGTATTTCAGCGATCGTGATCCTAGCACGGGCATGCTCACTGATGCACCACCAGCCAATCCCGAAGGCTGTCCTTCATTGGCCTTCTTATTCGGCTCTTATACGAAAGATGCGATTTCCGCAAGCAATACAAGTATTCTCGTGTGTAGCCAATTCATAGAGGAGGTTGAGACAGAGACCACTTTTGTTCTTCCTGATCTAAGCATTGACTTAACCTATCCACCCATACCTAAAGATTCAGCAGTGAAGACCATCGATAATGGAACGAAAGGCTCAATATACCGCGAATATCAAGTGGCGACGTACCTGAGAAGTCAGATGATCGATCCTACAGATGTGGGGGCCTCCACAAGCGTTGGCTATAGCCAGGGAGCGTACGATTTCTACCACATCTTGACTGATGTGTCTGGGACCAGGGTAGCTCCTGCGGCACTCGCTGGCGCAGGAAATGCCAAACTTCTCTTCAACGTGACCCAGCACATGTATCGTGTCTACATGGCCCAAGCTATGAATCTCAAGTTCCGCGAAACATACGCCGATATGGAAAGCTCCCTTTCTCAAACACCGAAAATTATTTTTCCTGCAACATATCATGGTCCCACCCGCTCCCGCCTAAAGCAAGACAACAGCAGCAAACTGACCCTCCAAATCCTGTTGGGTGTGCTTTTTCTCCTTGGAGCCTTGGCTCGTGCCACATTGGGAAATTTGAAAGGTATCTTCCCACACGATAGGCCATGCTCAATCGCTGGAGTGGCGAGCTTGCTGGCGGGAAGTGACTTGGTGTCCTGTAATAGAAAGGTGATTCCTGAAGGAGCGGAGTGGATGGATGACAAAGAATGGAAGAAGAAGGGGATTTTCGAGGGTTGGATTTTTAGTCTTGGCTGGTGGTGGTGCCGAGAACAGATAAAGGATGGAGCAGGTAGAGATTCGACGGGAGTTGAGGAAGAAGTGAGGGCTAGAGAAGGAATAGATGACACGGCAGGAGAGAGGGAACGAGGAATGAACGGAGAACGAGATACGAGCAGAGAAGGAGAAGAGGCGAGAGAAGACGAAAGCATGGCAAGAGTATCAGGGCACAGGCGTGGCGAAGGACGACGAAACGATGGAGTACCTGACGGAGAAGACCAAGAAGATGGACAAGCAAACGGAAGAGACCATGGCGAAAGAGACGGACACGGAGACGGCCCCAGAGGAAGAGACCAACAAGACAGCGAAGAGGCTAGCAAGGGAGATGAGGCAGGAGATGGCAAAGAAGGCAGGCCTGATAACGAAGAGGTTGAAGAAGATGTTAAAGCTGGGGCCCAAGCCGAAGCCCAAGTCGAGCCCCAAGTACAAGCACAACCAGAAATACGAGAAGAAGGAGGCGAAGGAGGAGAAGGAGGAGAAGGATCGCAAGCATCCAAAGTAAATAGAACCAGTAACCACGAAAGCGCACTACATACCTATGCCTCGGGAGCGTCGGCGTCAATCATCCCCATCGACACCCCCACCGCCAGCCAACGGAGAGACGACGCCCCCACCGCCTCGCCCATATTTCAAAGTCCAAGCATGAGGAGCGCACGTGCAAGTGCAAATGCCAGTGCAAATGCAGGTGCTTTCTCCACCGCCGTCGATAAAAACACCAGAGAGCCCGAAAAACAGGATCAGGTGACGCAACGTTTACGGTTTGGAATCGACGTCGGCAGGCCCGATGCACCGCCACCAGATGAAAGTGAAATGACCCCGAAGGAATCAGGGGTTGGTCGGTTGGGCAGAGCATTGCTTGATATTCCTTTCAAGGGTGTTGCTTCGGTCCATCCGTGAAGCACAAAGCACCGCGAGCCTAGTCAGGACACGGAACCGCCCGATATAACTGGAGACGGGCTCAATCGATGATGGAGTCACGGAATCTGAGTTCTCTGCTTATCCAGCCCCGTTTGGTACGGAGATGAATTGAAGATGACCCGAAGCTTCTCTGTGATTCATAGGCAGGCTTTTCGAAATTTGACTACAGATCGAGAAGTCGTCCTACTGAGCGTTTAACACATTATTCCTGATGTGATGTTTTGAAAATCTTCCGTTCAGATTACTTGAGGGCCTTGCTGCCCACGCGCCCTCTGGTTCATGGTTTCAAAACAAATCATATACAAGAATCGAAAACCCCCGGACCTGGATTGGTCTAGGATCCACAACGAACATCCCGCGATACTCCACGCTCAAAATCATATGTGCGTCTAGCAAGTGAAATCCCCGGCAGGCTGGAAATTACAGCTATCCCCGCTCCCGCCCGTGATGCTAATATCATTGAACGTGAAGTCACTACAACTCCCATCACCGCAGAGGATATAATAGTCCTTCCCCGTCGCCGTGCCCGTAACGTTGGTGATAGTCACACCAGAGATAGTGACCCCATTCGTCGGGCTCCCCGTCGGCCCGCCGTTGAGGTAGTCCTGCTGGATGTCGATGCCATAATCCGAGATGGCAGAGACGGCGATGTTGGCATACGTGATATTGGACACGGTCCCCGTGGTGCCGGAGTTGGTCTTGATGCGCGCGCCGTTCTCCGAGTTGGCGACGACGGAGTCCCGGAAGAGGATGTTGGAGACGACGTTGTTGGACTTGCCGCCGACGGAGCCGATGGAGAGGCCGTGGCCGCCGTCGCAGTTCATGTTTGCCACCGTCACGCCGTTGCCCGAGGTGACGGCCACGCAGTCGTCTTGGTTGCGGACGCGCGAGTCGGTGAGGAGGATGTTGTTGGAGCTGGAGAGGTCGAAGCCGTCCGAGTTGTGGGCGGCGGGTTTGCCGGAGGAGGCGGCGTTCGGGGCGTCGCCGGCGGAGTTGTCGAGGTTGATGTTGGAGATGGTCAGGTCGGCGCAGTTGGTGATTTGGAAGCAGTGGACGGGCCAGTTCTTGATGTTGAGGTTCGAGACGACGGAGTTGCTGGTGAGTTTGCTGAGGGTGAAGAAGTGGTCTGGTTTGTCGACGCCGCCGTTGCTGCCTTGGCCGTCCCACCATGCGCCGCCGTTGCCGTCGATCACGTGGCCCTCGGCGCCGGTGATTGTGACGCCGGAGCCGGTGGCTTTGATGAGGTCGTCAGTCATCGAGCTGGAGAAGGTGAAGGTTGTGGTGCCTTCGAAGACGACGGTCGTGCCGGCCTTCAGCTTAGTGAGGTCAAGGGTGGTATCGGCGGGAACATTTAAAGAGTTGAGAGAAAGAGCTGTACAAGAGGATACGGCGGCGCTGAGAGCTGAGTATGCTGACACCTGGCATGAGGTTGGAATGTCGGGAAGGGTAGTGCTAGCGGGTGAGGAGGGAGCAGACGTGGATACTATCACGCTAGACGATGCCTCTGTCGGATCTGAAGACGCAGCAGTGGAGGACACGGAAGCAGGATCTGTGGAAGCAGGAAGTGCAACATCGCTGACGCTGGTTGAAGCGTCATTTGTGCATTCATCGTCGGAGACAGGAGCTGCTAGAGCATAACTAAAGAGGATTGCGGTGGCTAGCACCGATGGTAAGAATGTAGGACGCATAGCGACAGAAAATTGCTAGCAAGGAGTGACTATGGGAAAATGAAGAGTAGACTTCCGTCTCGGGAAGGTCTAGGAGAAGAGAATAAGCAACTGAAACTTCCTTGGAGCTTGGTAGGAAACAAGAACTCGTAAGCCCTCTGGGCAAACCTTGACTTTATCAATTTCAATGTTAATTCAAGTTATGGCACATCCGAATTGAAGGAGCCCGCGTTGGCCATGGCATGAGCCTCGTTAATATAAAATGTTTTGACATAGATGAAATGCCCTACAAACATATGTCGTTTTGAAATTTCCCACCAATGGCAGGACTTCCCAATCTACGGGAAACATCTCATCTAGGAAGGAGAGGGCCCGCTTCAGATCCGTGCGGAATCTCGGTTCACGGCAGTTTTAGGGCTTTCGATTGTCCATGTGGGGTATCTGACAGAATGATGTACCTTATTTGAAACAGAGCGAACAAATTTCTCATCAATGGATCTTGTGCTCTTACGGGTAACGAAATCACCGACAATACTATGGCATGGCAAAGCCTTCTCCCCTACACTCGATCCATCCCCCTCTTCGCAATCAAAAGGGGGTGAACAACCAGAATCAACTGCTGGGTCGAGGCTTTGAAATTCAAATATCGTCTATGCAGAGAAACCCTCCTGCAGTTCGTGGAGCTGCAAGATCTGATTTTGTTCCACGAATCCAATCTCAGGCCCCGGTGCAGATAGCGCCGGGAGGAGGGGGCGGCCTTGTTTCGAAACTCTCTACCCCGGTGTCGATCTTCTCGGCATGCAATTCCCCAGATAAGGGTCTGGGCTGGGCCACCGTCTGTCAAGAGAGGAGTGTGCAAGTGGCAAATTTATCGAGAAGGCTTCACGGAATCGTAGAAAAGCTTGTACTCAAGATAAAAATTCCCAGAGTCTGGAGGAGGAGTAGAACGACAATCGTCTCCCTCCGCAAAGGCGTCATTTATCAAAGTCAAGGCTTTATCTTCGCATAAGTGTGCAGAGAACGAAGTGATGGTCGTCTCGTTCACCTCAAAGAAACATTCTCAGCACTGCAGATTATTGGTAAAGGTTCATTGTGGGTGAGAACTGGACGAAGTCGTCTCGCTCCAGGTCTCTCTCTACCGGCTATTCACGATGCGGGACAAAATCCACGGCCCAGTGCCCTCCTAAAATCGTGAAGGTGCGAGTTCGATTGTACAGCGCAATCGAAGAGCGAATCTTCGGCTCTACCAAGGCTGTTCCGTAAGGCATGACATGTGAGAAAATAAACCCAAGCGTGCATAGACTCAATCGTAGTTGGTACACCACTGGCAAGATTTCCTTGTGGACTGGAAGCACGACATTTTTCCACCGGGTGAAGCATGGCTGCGAAGCTGCTCAAAATTCCCAAACTCCCCTGTACACATGCACCCCAGTATCATCATCTCTTGTCTCGCCTCACTCCGCCTTATCACCCCATCTTCACCTGGCTAAAATCCATCTCCGGGTGCTGCTCCATAAACTTCTTCAACTGATCCTGCTTCTGCTGCTCCTCGCTGGTCGGCTTCCCCTGCCTCTTCATCTCCTGGTCGTACATCATCTTCTCCACCATCCCCCTCGTCTCACCGTCCAGGTCGCTCAGCTTCGAGTTTTCCGGCTGGATCTTGCTGACGTCGATCTTCGGCGCGGACGTCACGACGTGCGCCCACCACGAGGACTTGTCCGTCTTGTCGAGGTGGATCGAGATTTCTTTGGCGTTGGAGGAGGTAGATGTGAGTGTCCAGGTGGATTCGTCGACGTGGATGGGGTGGGGGAAGGGGCCCTTTGAGTGGAGACGAGTCAGCCTTAATCCAGATCCCCTCGAACTCGACAAAGTATTCTCTCTTTCAGTAGTTGTTTGGAGCGTTCGAACTCACCTCCAAGATAGGCTCTTTCCCTTTCACCCCGACGTATATACTCTGCTTCTTGATCTCGACCTTCAGATCCCGCCCCTTCAAGTGACCATCCACTGGCGCTGTTATGTCAAGGTCTCCAATTGTCTGTGTCCATTTGTAGGGTAGTTTCGCTTGTTCTTCATCTTCTCTCTTCTTAGCTTCGGCGTCCTGACGTTCGCGCTCTGACGGGGTAGGGGAGGATGGTCGGTCGGTGGAAGACTCTGGCATGGTGGAGAGGGTTTGCGGAGAGGTGGAAGTGTGTTTTCAGGTGGGACAGGCTCAAGGCCAGGAGCTTCTGCTCATAAATAATTTTCAATTCAGGAAGTCAAGATCAAATTGAGTATAATCTCGAGAGCTTACCGCTAGAACAAATATGGACAGCTTTCAACATGTATTGATGTTACCGTAAATTTTCGAAGACTTGGAAAATCCACCGGGTGTGGGGTTGAGCCATGTTGTGGGGGTGGAAATCTTGGCATTGACGGGGAAGGGTTCCATCAGGGGGGATGTTTAATCCGCTCAAGCCAGGTGTGATATCAAATATTGCTATTGATGCTTCCAGTAAGGTAGAAGTCAACGAGGATATACGATTGGACGTTGAAAAATAGAATTTCATGCTTAGAATGAAGATTTTCTATCATAATCTAGCCTGTCTAACAACATGGCCCAACCTTCAGGAGTAGAATCTCTATGAAACTGTGAATGTCGCATTGCCTCTTAGATCGAGTGAGCTGCTTCCAACCCAGACTGCAAAATCCCCGGGTTCGACAACATATTGCATCTTGACATTCCATAACCCCAGGTCATCCACATTCACCGGAATCTGCACAGTCTCACTTGACCCTTTTTTGATCATGACCTTCTTGAAGCCCTTGAGTTGCCTATTCGGTACGGCGACGCTTGAGACCAAATCTTGAACATAAAGCTGCACAACCTCCTGGCCGTCGTAGTTGCCGGTATTCGTGACTGTCACACTTGCGGTGACGGTATCAGATGGACCAACATTCCGGGCAGAGAGCGAAACATTAGAATACTGGAAGGTGGTATAGGATTTGCCGTAGCCGAACTCATACCATGGCACAGGACTGTTGAGAACGTATTGGTGTCCAAATTGGAGGGTGCCGTTGGAGGTCATCATTCCAGGATCAATAGGGCGGCCTGAATTCAAGTAATCGTAATAGCTAGGCATGGTGCCAACGTCACGTGGGAAGCTGACAGAGAGCTTTCCGCTAGGACTATAATCTCCGAACAAGATATCGGCAAGGGCATTGCCACCTTGCTCGGACGGATAGAACTGCTGGACAAGAGCAGAGGTGTAATTTGAGATCCAAGTCTCGGTGATTGGTTTCCCACTGCTAAAAACAACCACGGTCGGAACACCTGTGTCCGCCACAGCTTTGACAAGGGGTGCTTGAGCACCGACGAGGTTGAGCGAGGCGACATCGACGTGTTCTCCAGTCGTTGCATTGAGGCCTGCCCATAAATAATATTGGTCCCGTGACCACGTGCCAACGACGACCACAGCAACATCGGCGGATTTAGCGGCAGCTTCGGCTTCCGCAAAGCCAGATTGATCATTGGACCACGGCTGGCAACCTTGCGCGTAGACCACACTCCCATTCCCAACAGCGGAGCGTATACCATCAAGAGGCGTTATACCGTGCTTGTACGAGTCTTTGACAACGTAATCGCCATACTTAGTAAATGATCAGCTAGAGTCAAGACAAGAATAAAGGGATTCTTACGTTCATAAAGCCATATGCCATAGGTCCAATGACTGCAACCTTCTTGCTCTTGGAAATGGGGAGTGTTTGCTCGTGATTTTCAAGCAAAACTATTGATTCTCGGTCAATTGTTCTTGCTAGGTCTACATTTTGCGGTGTGTGAATCGTGCTATTTCTTTGATACGCAGAGACGGCCGGGTAAGGATTATCAAAGAGGCCTGACGTAAACTTCGCCCATAGAAGACGTCCTACTGCGGTGTCGACAGTATCCATGTCAAGCTTCCCGGATGCGGTGAGATTGGCGATCGATCTATAGTTGAAGGATCCACCACCCATCTCAACATCATTGCCGGCAGTCAAGCAGTATTGAGTAATGCAGGCCATATCACCATGAGCGCAAACTTTGAAAGCGTCCGCAACTCGATCTGTGGCTCCTGCATCGGAAGTAACCCAAGATTTATAGCCCCATTCCCCTCGAAGAATATCGGTCAAGGTATGGTGATCCGTAATCGCCGGAATTCCATCGTAAGAATGATAAGCAGACATGATGGACCATGCGCCTGCGTCGACGATGGCACGCTTGAATGAAGGCATCCATGTAGTCCGTAACTCTCGCTCCCCTCCGTGAACAGGGGCAGTATTTAAGCCTCCTTCGGGGGCACTGAACCCGACAAAGTGTTTGACTGTGGCAGACACGTTCTTGCTCTGTAAACCTTTGATGTAGGAGTAAGAAATTTCACCGGCTAGGTACGGATCCTCCGAGTTTGTTTCTTCAACCCGACCATACCGGAGCTCTCGTGCCAGATCAGAGAGCGGTGCAAATAGTTGACTTACGCCAAGTGCCGCAGATTCTGTCCCAATAACGGCGCCCATCTTCTCGATCAATTCAGGGTTGAAGGAGCAACCATAGGCAATTGGTGAGTTGAATATAGTCGCATTGCCGATCAGAAACCCGTGAATACCTTCTGTTTGCACAAATGCCGGTATACCGAGGCGAGTGCTGTTCAAGAGATAGTCTTGTCCATATTTGATGCCTTTCGTAAGCCAGTCCCAAGAAATTGGGTAACCAACGTAGAAAGAGCCAGCTTTGTACTGCATGTTGGCAACCACGCCGGAGTAGTTGAGGCTTCCATCAGTCGTGTTTAACCAGTTGGAGACATCGCCTGTCATGGTAAGATTGAATCCTATACATTATGCGAAATATCAGACCTTGCATCAATTGCCCAATCTTTTCCTGCAGTGTCATTCTAGGCAGCAAATCCGCGACGCGCGCTTCCACGCTCGCAGATGGATCTCTGTAGATCGCGCCATCCAGCGAAGCATTATTTTGACGAGGCAGAAGCAATCCACGTCTTGCTTGAGCAACTGATGTGAGCGTAGCGAGAGACACGAGAGACACGAGGAAAGAAGTGAACGAAACCATCTTGAAGCTCTGAACGACAGGAACAGAACCTTCGCACCTACCGAGAACACGGCCATTGTGGCCGTTCGCGTGAGTATATATTCCATTTGCGAGCCAAAATTTGTCTTGGTCTATGGTGAACCCTGAATCTAACGGGTTCCAGAGCCGAATGAAAACCTCGTGGTCAAGATAATTCATCTGATCTAGGAAATTTGGATGCAAACAAGGCCCCGCAGACCATGCGAGACGGAGAAATTCGTGAATGGCTCAAGGATCGTATGTGGGGATCCCAGGGGTGAGGCTCGGGGGTTCGGTATGATGAAAGCCATTGGATAGGGGTCAACATCCTGGTGCGAAGGCCTTTAGATCTCTTGATCTGGCAGGTGTCCGTATGGAGCGCGGGACTGTGTTCCTTGCACCCTGTGCGAATTGATCGATTATCGAGATGCTCACGAGGTTGATGGACTAGAATGCTTGCGAAGATCAGGGTGAGAGAAGAGAAAGAGTGGGTTGAGAAAAGCGGAAGGAAGAGGGGAAGGGGGAGAAATGAAGAGCAGCCCGGACCGTTCAGCGCCCAGATCTTGTGCCAAGACGCCGTTGGCCCATCCCTGTTCTGGCAGTAAATCTACTTTCTCGTCTACCAACGTGTTTCTGTCCTCACGAAATTTTGGCTTTACTTTTCTTCTGTGTAGAGATATCGTACTTGCTGTCTTTTTCTAAAGACTTGACGGCTCTGAGTTTAGATCTAGTGTAGTACATTTGCATATGACATCGCAACATGCCAACGTCAGCTGTTGAGTATCCTGTTCCCTCCCAGCACTCCTTCTCTCAACAACAATCCATCCCTATACCTTTCTTATGAGCCTCTTCCTAAGATTGGAGCCAACAGATCATCCTAAGCGTCGCTAGCATTGATGAAGGTCTAGGGAAACAATTTCCACTAATTGTTTACTGGCCATTTGCGGGAGAAGCACGATGGTCTTGGGGATCATCTTCCAAGTCCAAGGAAGGTGTCGCGTCCGATCGAGAAGGAGCATTTGAGCTCAATATACTTCCAACCCAGTTCCGAGACCCCTCATTAGATAGAGTCGATGGTGGCCCGCTACGTTGAGCGCTCACTGTGGCCAAGTGATGAACAATCTCAAGACTCTGTGGTCGACTTGGGGATCTGGGTGGGAGCGGGATTGAGGATAAAATAGGACCCTGAGGACTTGACAGTGAGAAGGGAGGCCTAACTTCAGACTGCGTAGGTCCATTGGTGCTGCCTAGATTTTCTCGTTCAGATTCATTGAAACTTGACTTTTCAAGCGAGCCATTGGATTGTTCCTTTGCTCCGTAGACTAGCCGGGGATGCTCCGGGTCCGATGTATCCAGCGTCGCGAGCACTTCACGTGTTCTCGTCGTCGGTATAGACTCTGTTGTCCTAATCCAAGTCCCCGCGCCAATACCTTCGTGAGCCAGTCGCTGCAACTGTAGCGTTTCATTGGTTATCCATTCAAGCTGTTGGTATAAGTCTCCACGATTTCCACGACATCGCCGAATGAGTCTAAGCAAAGGCTCAATGATAGTTTCAAGAAGGATAATAGAGCATCCAAGAATAAGAGTGATACAGAGCCCAAGGACACTGAAAGAAGTGTGTGACGCGCTCCGGACTTTCTGTTCAAATTAGCAAGATCCTTGAGACTATGATGCTCGAGGTCGATGCTCCAGAGGTAGCATTAGATGATGGGAAAGTTTGGGATACGCTTACCTGATTTTTACATACTTCCCTCGCGGCATTGTTCGGAGGCTTAATGACATACTTTTGTATAGAAGAATCCGAAGGACCTGTTGCAAACTCCACAGTAATTCGCTGCATTTTAGCCATTGTTATAGCTTGCCAATGCTCCACCTCCTGTTGCCACTGATTTGCTGGAAGAGGGCTTTGTATACCATCATAGAAGGAGTCTCTCGCAAGCAATGCATTGGGCCCCAGGGTAGTAACTATGCCATATATAGTACTGTCTAAAATCTCGTTATCTGTGATCCAACGAGCGAGTGAATACCTTTGTCTATCCGTGACGGTCAAGTTCATGGCAAGATTTATAGCTGGTACCCATGCCATTAGTGGTGTGCATTTATCTTTACTGAGACAGAATTGTGTTTGCTCTGCGCAACCAAGAACATGGACTGGCCCGTCAAATAAATACATTTCCCTTAGATGGCCCGGCGTGAGTGCAATGCTCGCATTCTTAGCCCTGTGAGCGGCAAAAAAATCATCGTTGACTGGCTGGATAAATGCCATAGAGTTCGCCATTAGAAAAAACAACGTGATATCGGCATCATCGCGTAGAAGAGCTGGGATCGGTTTAAAATCTGGATATGAAGACTGCGGCTGGGATATATGGACCCTATGTTCTACTTAGTGAGGAGATTCTTCATTAATTTAATGGAGGAAACCAACCCAATATTGTATTCCGTAAGGCTTTCAGGCGCATTGACAGGCCACGTCCACGTGACCGAGTCATTGGTGTGAGTCCCAGCTGATTGGCTGCCATAAAGTAGATTGACGACACTCAAATTTCCAGCTAGACTATCCTCATAAAATGTAACTTGCTCATAACCCTCTGTACGTAAAGGTCCGCACTCGAGAACGCTACGATAAGTAAAACGATCTTTCGGTGCTGAATTTAGACCAAAGTGGTCATGAGAATCAATCATTCCAGAGTCAATACGGATATTCGTAGAATTTTGTAAACAGATGGCATTGTTTCCGGGGAATGGGCAATCTGTTGCAGAAACTGTTCGAGGAATTTCTTTCACAGCAAAGATAGAACATTCTTGCTCAGCGGTTGTATTTCCATAGCATTGCTGAGCGTATGCGGCGCTCGCCGTCGCCAATTTTGCCGAATAAGGTTCAATGTCAACAGCAAAAGTCTCGACATCAATATCTCCCTGAATTGTTCCACAATTAGGACTGGATATCAAGACCTCATCCGCCGTCACCGTAGAAATCTGTGATCATCCGTGGTCGTTAGCGTAAGTATTAGAACATTCCCACACAATCAGAAATAAGTACAACTGCACAGGTCGTATCCGGGAAATCCAGTGCCTGAGTCCCGTATATAAGCGTTCATGAAAACAGTATTTACCTTGGACGACATAACTGATGCAACAGAGAAGCCAGCCGTCAAAACAATGGTAATGCCAATGAGCGGAACAATCTCTAGCAGGACCCTCCGAAAACCACCCCGAAAGTTCAACGCTAACTTCAAAAAGTATTGCAAGCCAACCCAACTGGTATCGGCAACGCGCAAAGTCGCCTGACGCTGATGGTAGAACGAGTCTTGTGGTGTAGGGGTGGATAGAATCCTATGTGCCACGAAACAGAATAGTCTCCAAAAGCTTCTACCGACCACAGTGATGAACAGAGCCAGAAAAGCGATTAACAGACCACCATCACGTTTGGTGAGGGTGATTGTCGCGCCTCTATTTCACTGATGTTAGTCTAGACTCAATTCGTAGTCTTTAGTCGAAAGATGTCAAGCTTGAGGAAGATCACCAAAGAAATCATACGCGGCGGCAAGTATATCAGGAAATTGGCCCTTTAACACGAAGGCTCTCTAAAGAAAATGAGAAAATACCGGATAGGGCCATGGGACCAGTTGGTCCATAGTCCAATATAGATAGACGAGTCCGAGACGCTATTGACAGCAGCGTCACTCATCTCGAGTTCTTGATTAACTGTAAGAGTAATCTGGAAAAGACTTTGCGCAGCAGAAACATGTGGTAAGGTCCCAAGCTGGCTATCTATCTGGCCCTCAAAACATGAAGTATTGTTGATATGCCTATGTCGATACCGCCTGGTGGGAACTGAGAAGAGAAGCTCAGCTTGCCAGAAGCTTGGTTTTGGATGTTTGGAAAGGAATTCGGAAGCCAGACCACTGAAAATTGATGGGGCTGGAAGTGCTTTGTTTAAGTTTCGTGACTCGAGCCTCGAGGGCTCTTCAGCTTTGACCGCAGTTGAGAGTTCATTTCTGCAGACCCCAAAAAGGTCCTAATACGGATAGGCTGGCATGGTATATGATAAGCCAGACCGCTTCCTTGATGCTGATTGAACCAGTTTCAAGCATTGTAGCACAAGAGCCTCGTCCTAGAACCTGCTGTTTCAGCTCTGGCGCCTACTCAGTTCTAATGGTTTGATGCTTCGGGCGGCTATTGATCGGCATGACTTTGGGAAGAGAATTCTATTTTTAAGTTAGGAACTATGGCAAGGGCTCTCGATATACTTTAGGCCATTGGTCGATTTAGCAAAGCACTGTTAAGACACCGAATCATGGCATTGCGCCGCCAAGTAAAATCAAGAGACTTTACCGAGGCTGCTTAAAGACTTCAGGTTTGAAATACCTCAACCAACGAAGACAGGTAATTTTAAGCCTCAGCTCTCATGTCACAATAACTTAGTTCTCAAAATTGCCGGTTCTAGGATGCCTATTAATGCTTTAAATACCCTAGATATTGATGTACCAAAGCGAGAATGCTCGCCCCCCTCGAGTCAAGGTAATGCCAAGGCCAAAGCCTGATCAGCCCCCAAATCCAGGACAACGGATCTGCCTACACACATTCTACAAATATCCTGCATATCTCCTGCACATATTCTGCACGCCAGACGCTGCTTCCCGGATTGTGAAATACGTCATACTGGTCTGCTCCTCACCACATCTACGAGCCTAAAATAGGAATGCGATGATCTTAACGACAGCCCTCTTCATGACACCATTTTCCTCCAGTGGGATAGCGACTCGAAACATTGTCAATTTCTGCCGGAACTGCCTTTTCAGAGGCTGTACGTCACCTGATGTTCATGCATGAAATATATCCTTCGTTCAGTGCCATAGACTTGCCGGCTCAGCTACTTCCCGCAACAGGATTTGAGAGTTAGGAGCGAAAAGGATTGCATTTCACAGCTCAGTGAAATTAACCAATCGTACTCGTTACTTTGTGCATTTTATTGCCTTTTGCTTATAAGCTGCGAGAACCCTGCCTCCTGGCAAAGCTCGTGACAGTAACAATCATTCCCAGAATCACTATACTCGGAGACCAGATCCAATTCTCGCGACATGGCTATGCGAGGGGTTTTTGATCTTTTCGAAGGACAGTGTTGATCGCGTAGCATATGACGAAATGGCCTTTGCGCCGTTGAGTACCTTCTACATTACGGCCTGGGTAATGTTCATTGTGAAATGGTAAGCCAGGCGGATTTGGGATGGCGGGGAACCATGTATTCGCCTCCATTGCGGGAGGCTCCATCTGGTGGTTGCACTTCTTGGTCCATTGGTACCAAAGAATCCACCACCTTGTGAATGTTAGCAAGTCACCCATTACCCCGATAGGACGCTGTGAAAGATTCCCTGGTACTAGGCAGAATGTAGGCAGGGCTGGGATGGCTAAGCAGCGTGCGACCGGGGGCAAAGGCACCGAAAAGCAGCGCCAGAGGCTTCTCTTTTCGGTGGTCGTTGCTCCTGTAATTCTCGTTCTATTGATAATGCTAAAGCAGCGTTGGCCGGTGAGACAAAATTAAAGGTCGGTCGCTGCACATCCACTGGGGGTACTAGGACAATGATAGTGATTATCCGGAAGGATAATAAAACCAGTGCTGGATATGTCGTAGATGGAAAATTTCGGGCAGCCATTATGTTGGCTTAAACATCCAATAGATCTACTGTTTCCTATGTCCCTTGCTCCAGCCAGTACTCGTCCAACACTTCTTGCGTCAATTTCCAGGCCCAATGTAGACATGTCTGATGCATCACTGGACTAACTTGGACCAAGCCACCCTCCAAATCTTCATCGTTATCTGGATCACATACCGTCCTGACTCTCTCCATTCCATACCTCTTCATCAGCATTCTCCTCCATCTTCCTGTCTCACCAACGCACTTCCTCCACCTACCAACCTGCCTCTCATCATCATCACATCTCCGTCCCTGATAAAACCGACAATACCACTGGAACCACCCTCTAATATCCCATTCATGGTCAATCCACCCCTGAGCCTCCCATTCTTCAATGCTTTGCCCGCATGACACGCCATAGCGGTTGACTGCCGGATCATATGTCTTACTTGCAACATACCTTTCAACATCTAGCCCATCCAACCATTCACCTGGTAACTCCTCCCAGTCTCCCTCCACTAAGATCCCTAATCTCTTCGAAACGTAAGGCCTAAAGTACGCCCCTCCAAACGAGCCTGCTCGTAGAATCTCCTCCGGCGTCCTATTTGGCTTGAACTCCGGATGCGAGACGAAATGAAGGGTGCCGTCTGCGTCTCTCCTTGGAGCCCGCGCAGATGCCTTCCAAGTTGACCATCCTGCCCGTAACTCCTCTGCATTTTTCTTGGGTATAAGCGATTCTGGAGAAGGTGTTGGGTAGTCATGCTTGACGGCTGGACGGGGTTTTGCAGGACGCGGTCGTGCGCGGGGCAATGGAAGGTCGTCGTAGTTGTCTGGTAACTGCTCTTGTTTTACGGAGGTCTCTGAATTTTGTTGGGCGGAGATGCGGGCTGATGAGCGGGTAGGAGCAATGTACTGGGAGAGCTTGCGCTTTTTAGATGGTGGATTTGAAGATGTCTTTGCGGGCTTGGGTTTTTGAGGAAGAGGATGAATGTTCAAATTGGCAAGGAGTGCTTGTTGTTGACGTATGTTCTCTAGGCGCTGCGCCTCCAATGAGGTCATGATGGATTAAGATGATCAGAGACAACAATGAGCGAAGCTGGATAATTGGAATGCCTACAGCTCATAGAGATCTCTCCAGGGCATACAGAGCGAAAGTTGTAAAATGATTGACAACAAGAAGAGACGCGACTTCGCGTAGCTGGTGACGTCACACACTGCCAAGAACCAAACTCGGGATTTTTGGGTTTTTTTGAGTACAAATCAATTCTGTAATAATAACAATATCTACTAACGTCTTAGCAGCCGAAATTCCATGATGTGTTATAGATATTTAATACATGGGCGCATGGCTCAGGCCTACAGAAGACGCCGGAGAACCTTCAAAGATTGCCGTAAGTGGAAATATTGATTTAATAAGTCTCGGCTCACAGAGCGCTCAGGTCAAGGCAGAACCTGGGCGAGCACTGGCTCAAAGCATGGAATTCAACGCCGACCATTTACATTAGGAGCTCATATCGTGTATACCTCAAGGTGAAGCTTCGAATCCATCCTTAATGTCGTCTATTGTTGATAATTCGCTCCATCATGCGCTGTCTGCTGCAGCACTCTCACTTCGTCTGTCTATGACGGCCTCTTTCATGAATGGACTCCGAGATCTGATTTCTTTGCCCCATTTAAGTACTGCAAAAGGAGTAGCAACGAGTGCTAGAGAAACGAACGCGAGAAGTGAGCTGGCCCATTGAAAACCGAGGTCCCTGTACAAGGCTGTCGCAGCAAGAGGAAGAAAAGCAAGAGAGGTATTCTCGACTAAACCCACGGCTCCAAGAGCACTTGCCGCATACTTGCTGTATGCATCGATAAGATAGTTTGCAATGCTCACTACGACAGCGGTAGTTCCGAAACCAACCATAGCCAGGCCAACGGTAGGTGCCATCCAATGAATGATGGAGTATGATGTCCATCCATATATGAACATCCCACAAGTGACACCAAAGAATCCTCCAATGACAGATGGATACAGTCTAGCCTCAGGGATGGGTGTACCTGGAGCTTCGGTATTTCGGGCAGCAGAAGCGTAGTACCAGCGATTGGTATACACGCAAAACCCCCAGCCAAGGATTTCTCCAATGACAATAGCAACTTGGACATATCCGGCCTGTACTGCATCCCAACCGTAGAGCTCTCCATACACCTGCTCGACAGATTGGCTGAAAAGGTAAATTGTTCCAAGACTAAAAGCAGCCCAAAGAGCAGCAACGGAAACCACCGGTTCCGTACACAACATGTACAGAGGTCGTTGCACGCTCTTGACGACAACCTGATACAATGATGTATGATCAAGCTCCTCTACTGTGCACGCTTTCAGTCCTTCGTGGCGCAGTCGTTTGGCCTTGGCTAGCAAGATAACCGGACCACGGCTCTCAGGAAGTCCGATGATGAAGATAGGGAAACTTGCGGCCGTCCAGATTAATTCGATGTAACCAATCCAACGCCAAGAAAGGAACTGAAGTATAGAGGAACCAATGACTGGACCAATACTTGTCGCAGCAAGATATACCGTAACATAAAGACTTATCGGTACACTCCTGGCTTGATCTCCGTCAAAAACATTCGAAATGATCCCAGCGCAGGCATTGCTTAGGAGCTGAACGCACCCACCGCTAAAGAATCGAACCACCACAAGTGTTGCAAAATTTTGAGCCAGGCCGACCGGGATCAGAAGACAGATAAAGAAGAAATAGGTGACCAGAAACACGGTACGCACTCCGAAATCCTCCATCACAGGAAACAAGACAAGTGGGAACAGCGCACCACCTATCCCCCAGGATGTGATTGCCCAGTAGGAATCAGGAAATGTCGCATCGGAGGTATGAAATTCTTCATTGATGGCCTTGTGGGCAACCGAGATGATGGTTCCATTCATGGCCGAGACAAAGCTCGCAAAAAGACCAAGTCCGATTGCCCACCATTTCTTCCTTAGAGGCCAGTTGAATGGATCCCGTGGATCGTCTGGTCCACGCCAAGTGACAACCACGGTATCTGGATCATGGCAAGGCCCTTCGTTCCACAATTAGTCGGGACCAGTTCAAGAGCTCTCAGGCATTTGAAGACTAACATTCGGTAGAAGAGCCCAGTACCGGCTGCGTAGTTGTTTTGAACTCGTCCATTACGATGAGCACGTTTCCGAGGGTTGGTTAGCTGTAAAGACGCGTATTGACACCCCAAGATCTCGACGCGAACAGTGAGGTTGTACCACACTGTCGACAGTGGCGGCGGTAGCGATGATGGTGAAGCTCGTCTGGTGAGAAAAAGAGGTGGTAGGAAGAAAACATAAAAACTGATGTAGAGCCATCTGGGGGCTTATAAGAACGATGCAGGTGACAGGCTCGATCAATGGATCGATAGGAAATGGAGATGAAATCAGTGAGACAGAAGAGAGGTGGAGCGGTGGCAAGAGGTCTGTCACAAGCCAGACTACGCATTGCGAAAACCGTCGGAGTCGGAGTCGGAGCAGGAAAATGTGAGTGGAGAAGCCTCTCTAAGACCTTTCAATTGAGAGACCTTCCCAGACAATACAGCTCCTTACCGCACTGAAAATGAAAATTACCTATTTTGCTCAGGCGCAAAGGGTAACTACGAAACCGGTAATTCTACAGATTAGGTAGGAGGCCAACTTTGGAAAGAGTCTGCGGGGTCCGCGATACCGCTCGCTAAGCTTGGGAGTAACCGTAAACGAAGAATGCTCAAGAAAGCGGTTAGACCAACCTCCACTGCAGGTTCCTCATGATATCCACTCATGGCTGCATATCGCCACTTTTTATGAGTCCCATTCCTGTCTGCTACTTTACAAAAAATTACGCCTGTACCAATAGATATGGTCATAACCTCGATACGGATATTATGACCAATCGAGCAACGCCCGTCTAGGTTTTTATCGAACCCCTAATATGCAGCTATCTTGGCAGCCAGGATTTTCTCTGTCCAGGAAGCCTGTGAGAAGATCAATCACACACAGGACTAAACGAAGAAGATCAGGAAATATAGACAGAACACAGCAATTCGAGTTCATCGTAGAGCGACCTGTGGAAACTTGTAAGCCAAGGTATTCCCCATCAGTCACGCCGTCAGAAGCGTCTGTTAAACCGACCACTGACCGTCAGGCAAGTTTAGGCCCTAAGGATACTAGTCTGACCCTCGCCAATCATTCCAATAATAAGCATTCTGTTGTTTCAGAAGAACATGGGACTCATTCCCAAGTTGAAACTCTTGAAGGAACCGGAAATTCTCTCAGGACGCCGCTCTGGGCATCGAGTGATACATCACTAATCGGAAGCGGTGAATCTCCTAACTTGGACACGATTTCTACAACGACCGATCTTATCCCGTACCCGCGAAACAACGAAGATCGACATGCGTCCTCTATAAGCAACGGACAACTGCAGATATTAAAGGGGAGTAATACCGACCTTAGCACCTCCTATGAATGGCCGAGTCTAGTTTCCGCTGTGAAGCCAAGTTCCGCGGCAATCTCGGACATACCCAACTTGTCAAATCCTCCTTCTATCTCTATACCTTCAAGCGTACTGTACAGTAGCCTTTCTCAACGGTTCAGGCCGATCCTCGATAGATGTATACTTGTTCCACCTCTTTCCGCTTTTGTCACAGCCCACTAAAAAATTCTAGACGACGGGGAGTTTTGCAAAATCCCATTGACGACTGACCTACGATTAAATCCCTTTCGATGCCGCACAGACCTCGACTCAGAACCCATCTTTCTAGTCCACTCTGTGATGGCTCTGGCGGGTCATCACGTCGAGAGTCCATCAACTCTAGATCATCGCCATGCAGCGCTTCAACTGCTCCGAAAGAACCTCGACACGTATACTAATACTAGAGCTTATCATTCCGTGCTTGATTCCATCATTATCCTATTCTCACTAGATGTGAGTTAAAACCTCGTACCCCTCAGACCCATTCCAGGCTAACCGTGAATACCAGGAAACTCAGTCCCTCCTTGGAAACTGGAGTACACATCTTGTGGGTGCCTATAGCCTACTCGAAGCTTGTGGTGGAATCAAAGCGTGGGCCTCGTCCCCCAGGGCAGAAGTTCAAGTAGGAATGCTCACGTGGTACATGCAGCCCATTGCCGATCGTCTCTTCATTCCATCTAACTCTCTACCTAGGTGGGACGCAATCCTCAGCCTCCTATCCAGAGAGGACTGCATCTTCCCATACACCTACTTCTCAGCCATCCTCCCCAACCACACCGGCCACCAATGGGACTACTTCAACCTCTGCGGCTGCCCCCCCTCCCTCGTCCAGCTCGTAATGCGCCTAGCCCGCCTCAGCGCCGAAAAGCAAAAATGCACCTCCATGCCGCACGTCACCTTCTCCCCCACCGCGATCTCCGAAATCTCGCACTCCCTCGCGTCCTGGCAGCACCACCACGCCTCCCCCGCCCCACCCTTCCCCTCCGAAGAACACATCCACCAAGCCACAGACCGCCTGCACTGCTCCTCAGCCTGGCGCTCCGGCCTCCTCCTCTACATCTACCGCGTCTTCCACTGGACGCCCGGCACCACCCCCCCACCCCGCATCCCGTACCTCGCACGCCTCGTGCTCGACCACGTCTCCGCCTGCCGCTCCTCAAACATCGTCTCCAAGCAGGCCCTGTTCCCGCTCTTCCTGGCCGGCTGCGAGCTGAGAGACCGGTCGGCGCGCAGGCGCGTCGTGGAATGCTGCGCTTTCTGGGATGAGAGGACGAGGTATCATCTGTTCGGCGGCACCATCGGTTTGCTGGAGGAAGTGTGGGCGGAGCAGGAGACGAGGGGGTTTGAGAACGTGTGGTGGGGGCAGGTGGTGGATCGACGGCACAAGGATGGGTCGGGGTGTCTGTTGCGGATGAGGCTTTGCTTTGGCTAGGTAGTCAGGAGATGTATATACCTCGCTTATCTGCTGATGTTCCGTGGGGCGATCGTTCAATACATTCTGGACTATGTGCGTTGCATCCTCTATTTTCGGCCTTTGGTGTGAGCCCTTTACGTTTGGGTTCTTGTAGAGGCTCCTATTTCTTGTAGGAATAGAACGTATCCAGTTAGATCTGTGGTACCCCCCATGTCTAGTTATGGAGAAGAAGAAGGGTGGAGTCTACAAATAGTCCCGAGAGCCTTTACTGCGTACAGTCACACTCCAGATCCTACTTCATCCCTTAGTTCTGTAATATACATACATTCATTCATGACCTCGCAGTACGAGCTGGGTATAACTTGGAGTGATTCGGAAGCCTCAGCGCTTGATTATCTTCCATTGTACTTCTGACCCCAGCCTATCGTACTGTCTTCCTTCTTAGAAGATAGAACCCCGAAAAACGCCAGGCTAACCATGCACTCACTCCACCTCTTTTCAAAACATTGTCCTATACCTCCCATTCGTCTCATCATCACCGGATGTTCGTGCGACACCAATCGCTCTCTCATCGATCGGACTCTCATCATAATCGCCCTGCTCTTGTTGTTGCTTCACCCAACCATCTGTCCGGTCGTCATATACAAAGGTCTGTGGGCTCATGCCCGCCTCTCTCTCCGTCTGATCTGGAGGCTGAAAGTGCCATTGCTGCTGTGGCTGCATCGGAGGCTGTTGTACAGGCTGTACTGGTTCGTCTCTTCTGATAGTGGGGAGCGGGATCTCATTCTGCGTTCTCAACGCCTTCATTCGTGCCGGCTGCGGAATAGACAGAGTAGGCGCCACAAAGTCTTGCCTCGCCACGGTTTGAGGGTGCATGTATTGTAAGCCAAAGTCTGTGGTTGCTGGGGGTGGACCTGGTGGAGGTGGAGGGAAATACTGCTCATGGACTTGCACGGGCTCTTTCTTGTCGTCAGATGGATAATTTGCTGGTACTTGCGCAAAAGATGTATGATTGAAGGATTTGGCCTGGATCGGAGACATGTTGTCGAAGGACTTGCCCCAAGCCGTTGGGCTGGCAGCACTGACAGGTGTATCATGGATGCCGCCGCCTGGCGTGGTGGGAGACATGCCAACCCAATCTCCAAGATAGCGTTCGTGGACACGCTGCATAGCACCGCTAGCTTTGGCCTGGCGTCTCCGCCGGCGGACAAGCATATAGCAGCAAAAGCAGGTAGATATCGTGAGGATAAGAAACACTACAATCGGGAGAGCGACCATGAGCGGGAAGAGCTTGGGTAAGTGTTTCGGCGGTGAACTGGAGAGGGAAGGCGGGGCGGATATAGCTGTTGACGAGAAGATAGAGGCTGGCGTAATTGGGAAAGATTCCCCGGAAAGCGGAGGATCTCTGCAGGCCGCATGGAGAGATTGGAAGACTAGGCAAATCGATTAGTCGAGCCTTTGTTCGAATATATCAAATGACAAGTATTGCTAAGAACGATGGTTTGAGCCGCTGTAGATATATATACTCACAATTTGACATGAACCGCTCATCGCTTGTCAGATTGAAACAGCTCGCACACTTGTTGAGCGTCGATTCCACAAAATTTGGGCTATTGCAGAAATTGAGATCCGTGCTTTTCTGAGACGTATTTGTGATCCCCAACGTGAAAGCATTGGCAATGGTGGCGCAGGTAACCTGGCACGGCGTGGAAAGCGACTGCTTCGATGTAGGGAAATCATAGACGCAAGTCGAAACAGCATAACGTAAATTGTCTTCGAAACTTCTGATCAGAAAGGTTCATATTTCTCGACATGGAGGCTAAACTTACACAATCCCCATAACACGTCTGTGTTTCCCGTTGAGTTGTCCACATGAGTGCTTCCCAGTTCGCAAGTCACGCAGTCCTCGAAGCGAGTCCCGTTCTGGGTGTTTTGGTATTCCACATCTTGACATACCACGTCGTCGCCGGTCGTTACATCAGGCGAGTTGCCACACCGCGCGGCACAAGGAGAATTCGGCGTGACATGAAGGGCGGAAGTGGTGGAGAGGAGGAGCAGTGCAAGGACGGACAGCATCGGGAGCGCTGACTGCTGAGCTAACAGCAGCATGTTTGCGACTGAGAGGCTGTGTCGCTCATGATCCAGATATCCCGTCTATGGCCAACTCAAAGAATCTCACTTTTGCAAGGCGACCAGAGACGAGGCTTGAGAATGAAGGTTGAGGAGGTGAGAGCCCAGCTGGGAGGTTCTCACCCACCAGCGACTCTGTGCATCGTCTATCATAAGAGGTCCATGTGCACCGGGATGTGCACGATTGGCGGATGCATGCCTGTCGCTGTGAGGGACAGGGTCCGGGTGTGGCCGCCACGGCCGCTGCGGGCGATGAGGAACGGACGAGTGGTGTGGGAGCGTGGGGACAAGCACCGAATCATCGATGTTTAGCGATCGGTGACTGGGATGACGGGCGCCAGCATTCTGCGGCTAAAATAGTGATGGCACTGTGCCAACGCCCGTGGTCTGCCAATGAAAGAATCGGGGCCCCCAGGGCTGAGAGGGGAAACCCGCTGAAAAAGCTTGGGCGATCGCTACGAGCCTAGCTGGGCATGGCGCCGGCGCTTCGAGGCCGCTCCAACAGACAGACGCTCTTTTCCTTCCATATCAACTTCCCATTTGGGTATATTGGTTGAATGTCGACCTATCCAATATCCCGAGAAGGGTCACTTCGAACAGGATGAGCGATTCACTTCCACAGGCTATCAGCCAGTAGCAACGTCAATTGCTTTTTGACACCTACGAGAAGTTCGCTCTAAGTCAAGATGCCTACCCTCCACTTTTCGCAATGCCTTCATCATTAAAATAACGAGAACTGTAACCAGAACAATCGGTGTGAACTCGCCCCCTTCTCATACTTAAACGCCCTTCTCATCACATGTATCGAGCTCTCATACGTTCCCTATCTAGATCTAGGCGCTGCGGCGCTAGCAGTCTCCATCTTTGATATGAGGAGTTAGGCGATACACCTCTCAGACACGAGCAATAAGCGCCGCGTCAATGTACCCTGGCCCAAGAATGCAGTATCCACACTCATTTCGCTGTTGACCTCGCCACGATTTGGTCTATCCAATAAATCCTTCTTGGTGACATGTATCGCCTGATTAACACCTTGATGTCCTTTATCTAATGCCTAAAATTTGCCGATTATCACAACCCCCTAATGCAGGAACCAATGTCTACGCTCAGCCATGGTTGAAGCCACCAAGGACCATAGGGCATGCCTATAGTCTCACTCCTTCCATATCACCACCCTTGAATATCCCCCTTCATACAGACCGTTCCATCATCACTTACCACTCTACAACCAACAGAATTTTCCTTTTCGTCGCTTGTATCCACGATGACTCTATAGTCTTCTCCCGCATAGACTGGATTCGTTGCTCTGTATCTTACTTCTTTTGGTACTACTCCTTCTCCGCCTCCCTTGTTATCCCGCCACAGATCGACCATATTGATCAAATTCATGGGTCCATGGACCACTAGCCCTCGGTGACCCTCCACATTATGGCACCAAGGCTCCGAATAATGAATCTTGTGTCCATTAAAAGTCAATGCCGAAAACCGGAACAACGTGACCGGTGTCTGACAGAACCTCCTCACATTTTGCCCATGGGGTAGATCGTGCTCGCTCTTCACTGGCGGCTTCGGTACTATCATCGGAGGCTTCATTGGGTCCAACGCCTCCCGAAATATCCACTGTCGCCGGTCTACTACCGCAATTCCGTAATTATTGGAAAAAGTCTTCTCAATCCCGACAACAAGCATTGGCTCTCCCGTCTTGCCAATCACTTTTGGTTCGCAGGACAGGACTTTTGTCGTCTCTGTGACTTCCTCACCTACCCGTAAGTAATTCCGCTCTTTCAGCTTCGGATCTGCGCCCGGCCAATGTACACTTCCACCGGCCCACATGCGCCTTGTGAACGGTGGATCTGGATTATAACTCTTGTCCGTGCCATCGAGGCCGAGTTCACTCTCGAGGAATGGGGCGGTAAAGTAGGCAAGGTGGTAGCATGGAGGGACCGGCGTTCCTACTCGAGGGCGTTCCTGCGTGAGGGATGGGGTGGGAGCCGAGGCGTACAGCTGCGGACGATGAAGGGTCAGAGAGAAGAGTTGCAGCTGATTTGCATCGATGAGCTGTCTTCGAATCTGAGGTGAACGGTCACGGAACTTGGACAGGAAAGCTTGGGTCACTTCAATTGCAGCGGTAGGATTCGCCTGGAGGACACGAGCAGTGGAATGAAAGGCACGGGCATGTTGGGCGCAAAGGCCGAGATAACCCATACTAGGAATGCATTAAAGAAGATTATCAGATTAGTCACGACTGTTCATCATTGTCATGCGAATCTCCCTTTTGCCTCGCTCCCAGCTCTTAAACATGATGTTTTAAATTCCTTTCACGTTAGAACTCCGCATGTCAGTTCTTGCCCCGCGCAACAAAATTGGAGACGCGGATCATCATTGACCCGTTAAGAAAGCACCTCACGTTATCCTATTGAGGAATTCTGTTCTTTCTGGCCACAATTGCATTTTGAGATGATCGAAGACCAACTGATGCGCGTGGTAATGGCCCCATGCTTGTTGATTGGTAGAAAGAACCTGTGAGCCTTTGTTTCAAGTACAATGACGCATTGTAGAAGTATTACATCTAACAGCTCTTGACTTCTTCAAGTTCAACAACTTTCAAGCGGATGTTGGCACGCACTATTTTTGAAGTGCAAATCACAGATCTGCCTGCTGAAGTTGGTATTCATGAACTCAACTTACATGCTAGAACACAACGAGATGAGAGAAGTAACTTTTTAAGCTAAATGTGTAATGCATAGCAGCTCACCATGCATATAAGAGAGCAAATACTCTCGTTGCTTTCTTTCATCGTCCTAATTTCATCCTGTCTCGTGCTGATCCCTTCCGTTTGGCTCAATACCGAAATCTTTTTATAATGCATTCATTCCTAGCGACATCGCTGATCATTTTAAGCATGCTTCTGGCCGAGTCTCAGGCAATGTGGATTGACCCAACTTCGTGTCGTGGTAATGGCTCACCAGCGTTTTCGTTTCCGATATAAAATTGACTCTCTAGATGCCGACATCCAAAATATCCAAAGCTCGTTTGAACAAGCATTCTTCAAGGCATACTACGCGCGTCGATTCCTCACTGACCCTGGACATTACGAATTAGGATGGACCCATAACAAGGCTGCCCTTCAGCAATGGATATTTGGGCCCAACAGCCACGAGGCGTTGAGTATGTTCAGAGACGAACTCCAACAGTAGCAACGCCATATGCTAAGTTTTGTTCAGATTTCTACAACCGGCTGATGATGGCTGGCAACTGGAGGCAATGGACAAACGAAGAGCCCCATCACAACACTCCTAACGCAAACAACATCAAGATTTATTGTGACGAAACCCGTTTACGACCTAGGAGAAACCGCTATGGCGTCAATTTGTAAGAGAGCATTTGAACTACTGCATTATGTGAAGTCTCACGTATCCTCGCCCTAGGGCTTGGGACAACAACAACAACATGTACGCGGATGGCATAAGATGGGGTGCTACTCCCTGTAGGAGGAGCATCACTTCTAGGTCGTTAGCATACACCTACAGCCTGGGCGAAATCTCGATTATCACATTCTGCCCCTCGTATCTCAACGCCGAACGTAGAGCTCCATACCATGGGATGAAAAAGATCGCCGCCTATGTCTGGAATACACTTGCCAACGCCGCAGAAAAGTCAGTGGCTGTCGCGACGGGGGCTAGCATTGATCGTGCTTACTCTTTCGTTGATACATGCCTTCATGAGGTATACGATCACTTCTCAAGCTGATAGTGCGTTTAAGAAACTAATTGGACGTTCGTAGCTGACTCACACATGGCAAGGTGGTGCCTCGCTTGATGGAAATTTAACACCTGGCGGCTCTGGTAAAAACGATGGATATGGGTGGAAGAAGATTCGCGCCTTGGTCAAAACAGCCGATGCAAGAAGTGTTACTGGGTCACATGCCGCAGATTCCCTGACATATTTTGCTTTGTGTAAGTCATTTCTGAAACACCATGAAGACTGACATCTTTTAATGGACTTGATCAGAGGCTAATTGCTGCACATTAATTCAGGTCTCTACTTACTTGATAATAATCCTCGAGGACAAATAAAGGAAAATGGAAGGTTGATCAGATGAGGCGTGACCCATGCTCAACCTGTCTCTCTCATATTGCATTTGTACAATTGTGCTGGCGTTGGGATATTTTAGGTCAGACAGGAGTTGAATGAGTTTGCAAAATAGAAGCGTGATTTAAAAACTCGTCAAGAAATATCATTTGATGCCTCGGTTAGCGTGATGTTGTCCTCTAATAGCCGTCCTTTGAGGCCTTATTGCGACGTCACAACCCATGCTTGGAATTAGCCTGACGACCATATCAGATCTCCTGAAAGGATGGGAAACGCTTGGTCAACGAAGAATCGAAGACCCTGATACCACTATGATACTGCATCCAAATGCCATATACAATGAAAGCAGAAATCGCCTTCCTTTTCCCCATCATCCTTGTCTATCTGACCCGTCGCTTCCTTTCTATCCAGGACCTCTAAGAACAGTCCCCATTACTGCAATGCACTGTCTATATCCTCTCCGAAGCAGCCTACAACATCAAACACCCACCTGCTCCTCTCCTCTACGCCAATTCTCTCGCAGGAGCGTACTACGCTGACACTCGACACATCCGCGCCCGTGAGATTCCATCCCTATCATTCCCCGATCATGGGGCTTGTGGCCGCGGTACTTCACGCGAGATATGCCTGTACGTCTATGGCAATGTCCTTTATATCTGCATCGTTCTTGTCTCATAATCCACAAGATTGGGGGGATATTCTCGTCTGACTACTCATCTACCTTGCTGTCGTACTCTGGGTGGATGAACCGCTGCACGAACACCTGTTGGGTAGGTGGGTGACAGTGCAGGGGCGGTGTGAGGTGGAGTGGGAGAGACAGCATGCTGAAGTAGTGCGCGTCCTGGGGATTGGATGGGTCATGACCGCGGTATGGTTGGCTGGCTGGAAAGCTGTAAGGATTTCTTACCAGTATTGTGCTGGCTGGCTCGAGGGATGTGTACATTTCTATCACTATTGCGCTTGGCGGTATGGTTCTTGCTTCGGGCTCGCGATTCATGTGGAGAAGGGTGAGTCAAGGCGGTGTGTAGGTGCACTGCAATTTTAGCGCAGTCGGAGACGATGATGCAGGGGGACAGAAGTCGTAGCCAAACCTTCAGACCGATAATTAGCCGGTAATAGTGGCCACGACTTCTGTCCCCTGGCCTCCCATAATGAGCGGGATAACTTCGGTACTTAATGATGCGCCGGCCATAAAAATACTGGAGCTCTATCGAGGAAATCTTGACCTCACCACTTATTGTTAGACCATTGCCCCTAGTGGAATCCATACTGTACCCAGCCAGTTTCACCTCATCAACATCCCTCTGCTCCCTACAGCTCCGCCCTCTGAATTGCATCTTTAACGAGCTCCTGCGCTAGTGTAGCAGCGCTCTACCTGAGCAACCCAGGAATGATGCGGTGACACTTAACGAAGCGCCTGTCTCGCAGGCGCGCAGTCTCCTTCAACCTATCACCAAACACAATTAGGGCTATGACACCCTCCCGGCTCATGCGTACAGCCCATCCCGTGAAGCCCACTGCCAACTTTCCCCTGCCCAAGTCCGCTACCATTTCAACCTTCCTGACACAACCCGCCCTCTACCGTCGTCTGCCAATCCTAAACCCACACTCACCCTACCGTCACCGCCGTGCTTTCTCCCCAATCTCCTCCTTCCTCAACTCTACACCTACAGAGCCCCTAATCATCAGCACAACCCGGCGCACCTCTTACCCTCCCTTCTCCCTCTACGCCGCCATCTCCAACATCTCGTCTTACCCATCCTTCCTCCCCTTCCTCGGCTCCTCCACAATCCACACCCGCGACCCCACCGGGCACCCCACCAGCGCAACCTTGACCGTCGGTTTCCGCGGCATCGAGGAACAATTCACAAGCCTCGTATCCTGCGCGCCGGAGAGGGGCACGGTGGAAGCCTGGTCGGGAGCACACATGCTCGACCTGTGGAGCAGAAAGACAGGCGCAAACGCGAAAACGAAGGGCAGGATGGCGATGGTGCTGAGCACGCAGGCGGAAGGGGATGGTGGGGGGTTATTTGAGCATCTGTATACCAAGTGGGTCGTTGGAGAGGACGCGGGACAGACGAAGGTGGACCTGGAGGTGCAGGTGCTGTTCAAGAACGCGGTGTACAATCAGCTTGTGAGGGCGATGGAGGGGGTGGTGGCGGAGAAGATGGTGGAGGCGTTTGAGCGGCAGGTGGAGGAGCTTGTTGGGGAAAACAGGGAGAACGCATGATAATCAAGTCAACCCAGATGGTGGGCGTCTGGCTCGACATAGATGTGGTAGAAAAGAGATTCCCCCTGCGGGGAGTGTGAGATGTCGTGACCAAAAGATGGATGCAGCGGGGAGATAGGAGACGCCTTTTGCATAGCGAGGAGGGTCTGGGTGGTTTCATCAATTAAGACTGAACGAGGATGTTCAAGACCGGTCTCAAGACGATGAACTAGAAGACTTCGCTTCAGAAAATGGAGTACGGACAAAGGAGGGTTGGTTAGAGGGGCTGTGAGCCATTAAAGGGAACGTAATCGTCCATATACTACATATACGTTATGTATATACCAATCAGAGTCATATATACCTGCGCCTCATTAACCCAACATCAAAGCTCATCATGACCCTCCATCTCCGTACCCTCGAAACCATTCCCGTTCCCCTCCCCTCCCCCACCAAGTCACAGCCTCGACCCCCTAACCCTCACCCTCCTCTTACTCCCCACCACATCCCCCAACTCCGTCGACGGCAGAATATACGGCCTAATCGTCCCCCTCACCTTCGTCCTCTGCTCAAACGCATACGCAAACCCAATCAACTCCGCCTCGCTAAACCTCTGCCCCAAAAAACTAATCCCAAACGGCAGATTCGGCCCCGTCGCCACCAACCCCCGCGCCGTCCTGACCACCGTCGTGTTCGCCGGGTACGCGCCCAGCGGGACCGTCACCACGGGGGACCCAATCACCGCGGGCACGCCGGGGGAGTTGCGGGTGGGGAGCACGAGCGCGTCGAGGTCGTACGTGTCGAGGGCGCCCGTGACGCCGCCGGGCCCGCCGAGGGCGAGGTTCTGCTGGTAGGCGGCGGCGAAGCGGGGGTCGGTGTTGCCGAAGCCGAGGGCGAGGGATTGGTCCCAGACCGCGGTGTCGCGGTCCGGGTAATCCTCTAAGGGGAAGCTCTGGGTGAAGTTGCGGACCGAGGCGAGGTCGGTGACGCCGGTGGGGTTGGTGGTGAGTTTGGAGAGGTAGAGGTTGGGGAGGTCGGAGACGAAGTCGGCGTCGAGGACGATGGTGGTGCTGTTGCTGCGGCTGAAGGCGGCGTACTGCGTGAAGTTCGTGTTGTCGACGATGGTGGCGCCGGCGGCTTCGAGGAGGGAGAGGGCGGCGTTGAAGGCGGCGATGATCGGGGCGGAGGTGGCGGTCGTGGCGCCGATGACGTTTCGGGGCACGCCGATGCGTTTTCCCGCCAGAGCGGAAAAGTTGCATGCAGCTACGTAGTCTGGGAGAGGGCCGGGAATGGCAGAGGTGTAGTTGTCATTTGGGTCTGGGCCGGCGATGGCTTGGAGAATGTACGCGGCGTCTTTCACGCTGCGGGCCATAGGGCCTACGGTATCTTGGTGCTCGGAGATGGGTACGACGAGGTAGCGGCTGGTGAGACCGACTGAAGGCTTGATACCAACGAGATTGTTCACATTAGACGGCGAGAGGATACTGCCGGAAGTCTCGGTCCCGAGGGCCGCGAGAGCAAGTCCAAGAGAGCTGGAGACACCAGATCCAGATGAAGAGCCGCTGGGGTCTTGATTTGGGTAATAAGCGCCAAGTGTTTGGCCACCGTATGCGGACCAGCCATTGGAACTGTTAGAGCTGCGGAAGTTTGCCCATTGACTAAGATTTGTCTTTCCTAGAATGACTGCGCCAGCCTTGCGTAGCTTGCTTGCCATCGTACTGTCTTCAGGAACCTTGGCTCCTAGTAGTGCATATGAGCCGGCAGTATTGTTCATTTGATCATTGGTCGCAATATTGTTCTTGATTAGAATGGGAATGCCATGGAGCGGTCTGCGAGCTAATGGTCAGCCACTATTGTGGTTCAACCTATCCATACTCACCCTCTGTTTGTGCCGTTGGCCCTCTCAGCGTCGAGCTCTGCTGCAATTGAGACCGCATCTGGATTGAGTTCGGTGACCATATGCAGGGTATCATTAACCTCTTGGATCCGAGCAACGTAGGCCTTAACGAGCGCGTTAGTAGAGCGTCGAATGCTTGTGAATCCAGGGCCATGCTCACGTTCACAAGGTCTACGCTGGTGAACAGGCCACTCTCCAGGCCGCCCACCAGATCCTCGAGTGTCACATCGATCAGGCTGGGAAATGACTGTCCATTGATTGTGGTTTCATTGGCGCACTGACATGCAATGAACTGAACATGGAGAAAGAGAAACACAATGAAAGAGCTGCTCAGCCATCTTCGGGCAAAGATTGAGAACGCCATCACTGTCACCGAGCACAGTCCAGCAACTACAATGAAAGACTTTGCGGTACCTACAGTAGTTTGCGAGAACGCGCCCAGCTTTTACATCTTCGTTGAAGTTATTGGTAAAAGCGGCTGACATATTGCAGCTTCTACTTCAGGAAATGAGCTTGCCATTCAGGAAGGAAGTGAGGAGATAACGGCAAATCAATTGCAAGAGAACGGATGGAGGAAAAAGATGATCTAAGGCAGGGGATATGTTTTGGTGACGTGTGTGCACAGATCAGGATCCATTTGGCGTCCTCGGCTTGCCGCCACTTGTCGATGGGCGTCGGTCACCAGATCATTAGTACTGTGAATCCCATAGGAGTGGTACATTTCTGAGGATTGAACATGTCGGTAGGAAGATCCTGTGGCAGTGAACAGCAGCCTTGGCTTTGTGGGGAAGCGCCCGATAAGGCGATAGCGGTCATCTCGGATCAAACTCCGACCGCTCCCCGAGCTTCCCAGTTAGGAAGCTCCAAGAATGCGAGTCCCTGCTGAGCCGACGAAGAGCTTATTTTTATTATTCACGTGTTGAGATTCTGTGGGTGTGGAGTCATTAGCCATTAGCCATTAGGAATTGTGCTCGGGATTAGCAATTGTGGTTTCCCGAAATTCTGCTCTGTTGGATGTCCAACTCTATGTCAAACCGCAGCAGGTCCCCGCACAGCCCTTTTTGTAACTGTGCACCTTCCTTACTTCCAAATCCCGAACGCGCGGCTTCACGCCCTGTAAGACGGAGAGATCAAAGGTAGGCTCACAAGACTCCTAGAATCTGCCGGTCCACAGTCCCTTTCGTCGAATCCTGAAGTGAATCCTGGACGGTTTGGGAGCTGCTAAACCATGGAATGGAGTGCAGACGACCCTCTTAGACAAAACGATCCTAATCTTAGCAAATTGTAAGATAATCGTCGTTTTCCGCTAATACGCTGTTGATATGATAGCTGAATAGAGGCGATTCATCTTAAGTCATGCCTGATTAGACATAAGATGGATACCTAGCAGGTTTGAACCGCCCTGCTTTTCCTTGGATAGGAATTTCCGCGAGGTATTAGATCCTGGGAGGTCGAAGTTTGGAAATCGGGCGGGTTTCCTTGAATGCGAAATTTAAGAGAATTTCAAATAGCGATCGGAAGACCATTCAAACCCAGCCCTCTAGCACTAATGATTCCCTTTCCTCTTGTATTGGCGTGGGCACCAATGGAAGCTCTTTATTTCGTCCTGCTGGTAGCGGCAAACTTTTGTTAGTGCTTGTCTTCATGAGGGTGAGATTTTTGTTATTGCGGCTCGCATGCATCTTGCTCCTGCTGCTCGACATTCGTCTTGGATTCTTCCAATGGTCCCAGTTGTCTTGCCCGTCATCGGTACCTTCCGTACTGGATGAGACATCGGTGCCTGTATTGGAGGAGACATCGCTACAGACATCTGACCAGACTGCGCTACCAGAGAAGTTCGACGTACATCGAACCACAATAGGGCTTGATGGGCCATTGTTTCCTCCATGATCATCATCGTAACTTGACGATATAGATCCGAATTTCGACTGAAGTTTGGGACCCTGAGAATCGAACTTCGGGCTAAACATAGGACCGAGCCCAGATCCGAAGTTTGCAGTGCAAGTGTACACTATAGGGGTACCAGAAATATCATCATAAAGCGGAACTCCCGCGACATCCGTATAGATCTGGGCAAGAGCGTCGGCATCGTCCTCTCCGTTGCGAAGTAGGACCTCACCCAGCAAAGAGTTCTTGTTAATAGCGGCTTTCCGTGTGACAGGTGGTGGGGGAAATATTTTCTGGAAGGTTCTGAAGATGCCGTCATCGTTGGGATCCAGGACAGCGAACGTTATTTTCTCAAATCGTCCATCGAACTCTTCCTCTGCCAGTATTCGCTTGAAGGCTTTAGCAACCTTCCTCGGGGGATTACGGCAGGCACCGCAACCAAAGGCTCCAAGAACAAGATGGGTTTGACCATTGAGACCCATCACACGGAGGACTTGACGTATCTTTGCTCTGTGTAGCGATGCATCTGCACTAAATCCTGTAACGATTCAGCATAAGCTTTGTAGAGGAAGCATGAGGGCGTACTATAATCTTGATTTCCATTAGTAAGAAATGGTCTTTTTAAACCAGCAGCACTTGCGACCCCCACAATATAGCGGAAGTCGGCGCTTTTAAATTTTCTGTATCCTTCTGTCACATCTCTGCGAAAGACGACAACATTCGGGCTCCAGATGGTGCTAACAGGTCCTAGGGGGTAATAGTGCTTCTTCAAAGTCTGAACGAGGGTACTGCGGTACGCCAAGCTCTCTTCTTGCCCGGTTCCGCCGTCGAGGAACGATCCCCCAGGTTTCTGGTCTGAAGCAAAGTTCAGCACGGCAACCTTTTCTAGTGGGGCTTCAGCTGCCATCGCTCCTGCCACGTTAAAAGTGTCTTCATTCTCGACGGTAATGACAGTGTTTCTCTTGTTGACGGGTTCGTCGAGCGGTGAGATTGGTTGTGAATAGCAGAATGATTGATTGGATGCTCCTATAGTAGTTGATATTATTTCAGGAGATGTAGCAAGGGTATTTTTGGCAATCTTCTGCAGCTTCTCCGGAGGCAGCATATTGCAAACCGTTCAAGAAAACAAACGCCGAAGAAACGCAAAGAAAAGTAAAGGAGGATGAGACGCTCGCTTCTGATCGAAGCTGGGGTAGGTAAGATGGTTAAATGAATAGATGATAAGAAATAAGGTCGGCACATGGCCAACGCATACTCTAACGATCCCATCGTGCGGCTCTCTCGTTGTGGCGGTGGAAGGCACATTATTCATGAACAAAGGTCTGAGTAGGGAGCTTTGACGTGAAACGGCCTATCATGGGAAACAAGCAGTTGGCCTGTCGACCAAAAACTGCCGGCATCCTCGGAGGTGTATACTAAGCTGACCAGGGAGAAGGGCAATGCAGAGGGGTCGCTGGCCTAACCTAGTATAATGTTGATGAGGGCTTTGGAAGGTACGAAAGTTGTTGTGCCACGTTGTGTGCGGGAAGAGTGGGAGAGAAGAGAGTCTGGCCTCAGACGCGGTCGGCAACGCCAAGCCATGACCGGCAATCAGCCCCATTGGCCCGAGGACGACCTGTCAACTTGGGAGACAAAAGATTGAATCCGTCGCGCAGGTTGCCATCGCCGCAGAACGGATTACCACCTGCAGGTCCACCGGAGATACAACATCCAGCGGCGACTGTGGGTGGATTGAAGAGCCATGCTCGACCAGGGACCTGTGCGTGAGGGCCATCACGCCGGGAAGGAACAAAACCACAACACACCATAACACTTCGACCAACATGGCTGCGGCGCACTCACGCAAAACACCTCCCCCCGAGAAGACCGAAGCAATACGGCTGCGAAGTCTCGTAATTGCAACATTCTGGGCCGTCATAGTCTTCCTGGGACTGCCTGTATGGTGGGAGACTACCTCCATCTATCGAGCTAGTCTTCCAGTGCAGGAGATTGCTGAATGGGCTTCAGGAGCTGTAAGCCATTTGTGCCTCAAATCATTCTGCCCCCATCTTCGTCCTAGGAGATCCACGATTGCTGACTGTTCGATCCTTTCAGGCCTGCACGCCAGTGTTCCCTCTACAAATATGGATCTATGCCCCTTCCGTACCTTGTTCGGAAGCCAAGCATCTCGTGCAGTTGTCCCAACATGCTTTGGATGACTTGAACGAATTTCCAACACATCATATAAGACTGCGGCTAGTCGAATCTCGTGTTTCAGGGCAAGACACTAGCGTTGCTTCACAAGAATGCGGCCACCCATACACTGAAGAGGAGATTTTGCAGGGCCGAAGTCCATCGCTGAGCCTCCATCTACAATCACAAGGCGAAGGACAATTGCCAAGGCTAGAGACAGACCACGTTTCTACAAAAGCGAGATTGTTTTACGCAACCAATCAGCTGCCTTCGCTATCGGCTACTTCGAGTCCGCTAGTGACTTACCTCGCAAGCGAGTTACACAGCTTATTTCTCGAAGAACAAGCAAGCATTGCTCATGTTCTGGCCTCGTCTGATTTGACTGCCTGGTCTAGTCAGCCCCATGGTCTACTCAGATCTTTGCCTACTTCTGTGATCGATTCGATTTCGCAGCGTTCTACCCGATCTCTTAAGCATGCATCTACATATCACTTGACTTTCTCCCTCTTTAGTGCGGGTCCAACACCATCTTCCTGGGATGTTTCGGAAGTCATCCAGACTCACGTGCAACCATGGCTCACTGCCCTCTCGCCAACTTACAATTTCTCCATCAACACGCAAGTCCAACTTTACGCTTCATTCTCCCCTTCTGTGAGGCCCATCTTTGACGCTACCTCCAATTCTACTACCATTCCACACGAAGATCTTGCGGCATTTATCAATGCTGCAGAGTGGCCACTTTCACCCTCTTTAGGCACACCGTCAGGACCGACGATTAACTTTGTCCTCTACGTTCCTTCTCCTAGCCAAATTCCTCTCACTGTCGCAAACACAGGCAGCAAAACTAGCTGGCTAATTCCTCAGTGGGGTGGCGTCCATATTCTCAACATTGGTACGACTATCTCTCAGTCCACGAATCAGCCAACTGTCAAACCCCACCTCTCTTCTGCAGACCTATCTCCCGCCTTCGCAACCTTCACAACTCAACTCCTCACTCTTCTCGGCATTCCCTCCTCACCATCTCCCTTCAATCCATATCCAAACTACCAAGATGAATATGCTTCCACTCACTCTCCTCCTTCGGGACACCGTCAACTTTCAACCCTTCTCCCCCTCCCCCTTCGCCTCTCCCAAACGCTCCACACCCAAACGCTCCACCACCTCCTCCGCACGATCAGCACCCTAAACTCACTCTCCCGCGTCGTTTCCTCCCTCCCCCAAATCCCTATCCCACGCTCCGTCTCCCACTCCGTCTCTATATCCTTGTCTCACCTACGACAAACTTGCTCTGCCCTCCATGCTTCCGACTTCGAGGCCGCGATGCGCGCTGTTGTTGTCGCGGAGCGAGAAGCCGAGAAAGCGTTCTTCGAGAAAAGTATGGTGGGGCAGGTCTACTTTCCCGATGAGCACAAGGTCGCGGTCTATTTGCCGCTGCTGGGCCCGGTGGGGGTGCCGCTTGTGGTGGGATTGGGGAAGGAGGTTAGGAGGTTATTGAAGGGGTGGAGGGAGGCTAGGAGTAGGGCTTGAATGGATGCATTAATGGAAACGCCCCTGAAATGTTCTGTTCAAGGAATAGATAAAATGGCTATATTTGTCCATAGATATGACGTCAAAATAGTAATCGTAATCATTGACACTGACCTCATCCACACGATCCCTGGCTGCGTGATAATGGCACTCTCTGAAACCAGCGCTTCACGGTCTGCCTACGTGTTCTTGCGTTCCAGAATTCTCGTCATAATGCTTGGTCACGGACAGAGTTGTAAGCTCTCTTGGGGCCGAAACGGGTCAGGCGTCTCTACAACGTCCACGCATTACTCTAGACAACACCTGCACGTCATTTATAGGTGGCTGAGCAGTTAGAGCTTGAGCCACGAATAAAGCCGAGCAATGGTCGTAGCGTGACGCATATCGGATGGGAGCATGCTGCGTAAAGCCTTTAAGATTAACTTTCGGATCGGGGCGAGTCTAATCTTGTAATGTTCTCGAGCTTCTAACAATAGAAAGGCTCGAAACACAGCCTTAAGGCGTTCATATGTGAAGGTCCGCAAATGCGGTACTACATGGTATATGCACTAAGGAAGTCAAGCTTCCGTCCCCCAAAAGCGAAAATCAAAATGTCCACCAAACGCGCAAACTATGCCATCGTAGACTGTCGTGTCCCTCGTGAAACTCTTACCAAGGAAACGCGCCGACCAAATGCAAGAAATTGACCCTTTTTGACCCGTCACAGTCATGCATCATACCCTCTTCTTAGAAGACCTCTAACAGACTGCGCACAACCTTTTCCTTCTCCATCAGTCCTCTATGCCTCACTTTCCGATCTCCTTCTCCAGCCCGGCTCGTACAAGCATATCCGTAAAAGTTGTCATCTGCGTACTCCTATCCCCAGACCCTCCTCCAGTCCCAACCCCTGCGTACGGATCCGTACCCAAGAAGCTCGGCTTCTCCCTCACCGCATCCGCCGACCCCGGCCGCGGCACCTCTCCAAACAGCCTCGGCGGCCAGTTAGCCCGTGCACCAGGCTCTTGAGCCATAGGAGGAGGAGGTGTATGCGTCAAATTCCGCGTGTGCGGTCCATTGCTGCTGTATCGATTCGGGGCCAGAGTGTTGAGACCGCCAGACGGGGAGCGGAAATGCGCGTCCGGTGGGGAATAGACTTTGATGCTCTCGGTGCTTGGTTGGCGGACCATGGGAGGGCGGTAGGTGCCATCGGCCGATCGGGCGCGGTTGCTTGGGGTTAGAGGACGGACATGGTGGCCCCGAACTTCATCGTCGGAGGAAAATTCTGGGCTGGAGTTTTCGGGAGAAGAACTTCCTGGGTAGGGCTGATAGTTGGATTCTGGGGAGAAAGGATTTCCAAGAGGGGATTGCGGTGAGTAGGAATGGCGGGGTGGGTAGCGAGAGGCGACAGGATCGAGAGGGATCATGGAACCGTGTTGTAGTTTTGGAGGAGCGCCGCCGGGAGGTGGACTGGGCATTTTCCAGTTTCCGCCTGTTGGAGTGAAAGGAGGGCTTCGAGGTGCGACGTGCGACGGGGAGGAGCCGAAGAATGATCGCACGCGACGAATACTGCGACTAAGGGTGGAAGAGCGTGAAAGTTCTGAGGAGTTGGGGTTCGAGCGGAGGAGGAAGTCAGTGCGGACGGATTGCTCCTGGGGGATAGGATCGCTGACGCCGAGAACGTGGCCGTCTGCACTACGGCCTCGGAGGTGGGTGTTGTATTTTGTGCGAGTGATGCTATCGGATGTTGTTGGGCGCGATGAGTTGCTCCCACCGCCAGTGTCGGAGGGTCGATCGTCTCTTAGTTTCTTGCGCCAGATCCAGAATATGACTCCTACCCCGACAGCAAATGCGATAAGAGCAATGGGAATCCCGACACCAAGAGCAACCTTCGAATTGTTGCTGGACTTCCCATTGCCATTAGATGAATCGATGCCATTGGTAGAAGAAGGTGAGGAGGATGCGGTTGAATTAGAGGTGGGGGTCGGTGTCGAAGATGAAGAAGATGAAGAGGGAAGCGGGGGAAATTTTGCGGAGGATGTGTCGATTTGGCAGCCTTGGCCATTGTTCGTGCAGCTAGAGCCAAAAGGGCAGCACTTGTCACCGCATTTGGGTAGCGAATCGTTCGTTCGTTGCGTAAGTATTTGTGAATTTGCGTGTAGACTGGGATTCTGAAGGTCGATGTCGCATTCGATGGTCGCTATCTGCAAGCAATTGCTGCCAGCAGGACAACAGAGAAGCGTCGAAGCGTTATCAAGAGAGTAGCACGAATCTCTTTGGAGACAGCAGAAACCTGACGGTAGTTTTGAATCCACGGACTGACAGCTTTGAAAGCTGTTGTTCGGACATGTTTGAGGTGTCGTCTGCCGTTGCTCTAATGCGCCAAAGACGTGTGCTGGTGAGAGAAGGACAGCTCCATTTGCGTGTAGCGTCGAAAGAGTCGATATAGACATTGCTGCAAATGTGAGAGACGAGGAAATCTTTTGTAACGTCATCTCAAACAGTTGCCTCGGGCACGAGGCCGTTTAATGGGATAAGAGCAAACAGCGTGACTCGATGAAGTAGAGTCAGGAATGACAAAGGAAATAAGATGAGTCGATTGAACACAAAGCACATTAGACATGCGGAAGTAGGAAAGAAAAGGTGACAGAGATGAGGATAGGGAACATGACCAGAGGAAGATCACGCTGACGAGTATTCCAGACCAACCGGTGAAGTTCGCGACAACGGGAGCTGAGAGCCTGAGGGATTGGGCATGATAATCCGGAAAGCGGCCATGGGAGGGTTCGAGCAGTTTGAGAGGCGGAGAGTCTACAACCAGAGGAAGAAGATGACATGAAGCAGACTATGAAAAGCCCATCTAACCACTGGCTGTGGACAGGCTAACGCGCGATGAAACAAGAACACGGTTCTCTACTGAGCGCTTCACAGTTGTTTCAACGTGGCTGCGCGTGAGATGACTCGTTGGCCAACGTTTGTCCGAAGAGTCCCCGCGAACCAACGCTAGCCACATCGGGACAGCATCGATTTTTCGACGCAGCAAAGCTTAGCAAAGCTTTGCAACCGTCATCCCAACGCCCACGCCCTCCTCCAGCAAGCGTTCATGATCCTGAGACGACTCTCGCGGCAAGCAGCCCTATTGCAGGCCTCATCGGTAGCCCCCCTCTTCAGCCCTACCTATGACGTCCCTGATCTTTCCTGGCACGAGCTAATCGAGCTTTAGAGCTTTCTCCCTCGAACTCCTCTCCCAATCTGCCATGCGCAGCGAAGACACAAGCATGACCTAGACCCGCTTCCCGACGAAATTGTGTGGAGAGACCGAGGAGTGTCTAAAGAGACGAAAGATGGCAAGACTGTCAACCTGTACAGTGTCAATGGGTACGCCATTGCATGGCAACTTTACCAGCAGGACCTGCTCGATTTTATAAATCAAGCCACTGTGGGAACAAATGATGAGCAGCTCACACCCCGAAAGATTGTCGACACTTACTCGGCGTATCCAGAAAAGGCTCAACTTTTCAACCATGCGTCGATGGCTCTGAATAACCATTTTTATTTCAAAGGAATCACACAGCGGCATACAGAACCCTCTCAAGACCTACGTGAAGGGATTGAGAACTCTTTTTCTTCCATGGACTCATTTCGCAAAACATTCCTGTATACTGCATATGCGATGTTTGGACCAGGGTTTGTATGGCTCGTTCAAGACACACACACCCATGAACTACGAATCCTGGTTACATACATTGCTGGCACACCTTATGCGAGTGCTCATCGAGAAAGAGCCTCAAGTCAAGACATGGCCAATCACATGGCCCGACTGCAGGGTGGAAAAACTTGGCGCGATTCCGATGATGCGAACAGAATGGGCACCGTCCAGAACCGTGTTGGCTCTCACGGCACAGATCCGGAGAACAAAGTGGGATACAGCTCTGAGCCAATTTTATGTGTGAATACGTGGCAGCATGCTTTCCTGAGAGATTTTGGGCTGAGAAAGGAGCGGTTTCTTGCAAGATGGTGGGATTTCATCAACTGGGACGAGGTGTCAAAGCTGTCACGGAATATTCGAAACCACAAGGAAGCAAGTCAAGGTCAAGCTTCGAGAGGTGCCACTGAAGCCGGGAAAAAATTTGGTGACGTGAGTGTTTAAATTTTCGGTATGAATCAATGACTGACTCGTATTTCTACAGAACGTGAATAAAGCGTTCAGTGCAAGAAGATGAGATTATGTACAGCAGAATAGACACTGTATCTATATTTATCTCCATCATATTTCCATGTCTGGTTTTAGTGTGAAGTATCTTGCAAGCTTCAAGTTCCTCAGTACCCTCAACTCTTTCACATAATCGAATTGCAGCATTAACATCCATCTCCATTTACGACGGCCGGTTTAAGCTCATTATTGACCAAGTGGTACTCTTTATCTTTGACCGAGAAATTGACACGCTTACTTATGCCAGATCTTCTTAAGCCTGCCTAAGAACCTGACGGCCGAAGGTGTCCGAGTGATCGATAGTCTAGGACCGCTGCTGGACGTTCGGCTCAATACTGGCTCCGCCATGTCGATTTCGGTTTTACAATCTGCTATAGAGTAACCAATATTCTTGCAGCAAATGAGTCGTATCACCTAGCCAACGCAGCAGTCGAGTTTGATCTGAGAAGAACCAGGCAACATCTTGGGACCTTGTTTGTCACAATTTCGGAACCCTATTCAAATGGGTCAGAAGGAAAATCAAATGCGATTACCCGGCGAATTGTGCAAAGGAAAATCGTGTACCAGCGTGACTTGCGTGGTTGCCCGCATGGAGCCCTGTAGTCGGATTTGAAATTGTACGCGTCGAGGTCGCGTCTCTCTAGGAGACGTGAACAGAAAGGGTTCAAATACTGACCTCTTCCCACAAGTACATTTCCCTTTCTTTACCTGTTTCCTTCCCCCCATTCAGGATTCCCACGTTTTCAATATCAGTCTCAAAATTTTCATTCTCAATTCAAATAGAATTGCACTTCTCCACCCAAAATGACTCTATACCCACCAGCAATGACAGAACATCCCCAGCGACCCACCATCTCCCCTGATCTCCACAAGGTCCCCAGGCCCGCCGCCGAGTTTCTCGGCACAGCCACCTTCCTCATCGCCCACATCCTCAAAACCAATCTGCGCGCCACCGTGAACCTCGTCACCATCATGAACGCCCTTGGCGCCGCTTCAAAATCCGACCTCCTCCGCGTCTGCGACGAGATGAGAAGCACGGCCCACTGCTTCCGCTCCGTCTCGTTCAAGTTCACAGCACCCAGCATCATCATCCACCGTGCCGGTGGCGATGGCGAGGGCAAAGAGACTGACTGGTGTTTGGAGACCGCTGACTGCGGGAAGGTGTACTGTCATCAGGTGGACGGAGAGGAGGGTGGTGCGATTGTCACAGTGGTGCGGCCGGTGACGGACATTGAGTTTGAGCTGGAGGAAAAGGTGCGGGAGGGGAGGGTGGTGAGACGGTTCACGGTGCGCATTGGGAGTGTGTGGCCCGAAGCAACTCTTAGGGATGTGTGCGAGGGAGGAGGGGAGACTCAGGTGGAAGATGCGGAAGGGGAGGTGCAAGCCGCTGCTGACGGTGGGATCCCGGCCACGCCCATGGAGGAGACAGTGGCGGAGATTGAGGATCCGCAGAATTGGGTACATGGTGGGAGACTAGGCTGCGAGGATGGTGGTATGTGCGTGGACGAAGTCGACCGACTTTCTCATGAGGGGTCCGAGGGTACACTGATTCCTGACGCTGACGACGAGATGGAAGTGGAGGAGTGGACCGACCTGGGAAAGCAGTCGGATCGTGCTCGATCGAGACGTGATGGAGAGGAATGGCAGGAAGTCCTTGCGAAGTACACAATGAAGGCATCGGATAAGGAAGCAGTGAAGAGAGACCTAGTTGAGCAGCTTCAGAAGGACCTCGAGACGCACTGGGCGGGTGGAAATCTGACCCTTCGTTGCACAAGGAAGTAGTGCGGCTTTTGCTGATTCCATTTCGGGCTTTCAAGTTTGCAGAAAATATTTCGGATTTCGGATCTAGGTGTTCGACAATGGCAGTTTACTGAGAGAACTAATTCTTAACGTCAATCAAGGTCAAAAGTGTTAGTATGTTCAGCCATTTATAGAAAACCGTCTGCTCGCCTTCCGTACAAACTCCGTTTAGGAACAATCTGTGACTCTCGTATCAGAAAGGTAGTCGTGGTATTCAATGCTCTAGATGCAACTCTGATACATCCAAGCAACACATAGCTTTTACATCGTCTTCATTGGATTTTTATTTGGCCTGGCGCTCTATTCGATAACATAATGCCTCTTCATTTCATCCGAGCAGTATGATGAAGCTTAGGCCTCGGCATTTTAGCCTCTGCTTCATAGCATCCAGGAGATGCGCGTCAAAACAATGACAATATTTGTTCACACTCTTCTAAGGAGCTATTGTCTTCATCATCCATCTCTGCTCCTCTATCATTTAGCGTTTGTTCTACCCTCAGAAATTCACTCTTCTTGTAGCTCTGCCTGCCGATACGGCTGCCCTCATACCTCACGAAAAACACTGATCTTCCACTCTTGCTTGCATTTTCGAATGCAACGAACCAAGGGCTTGTAAAAGCAATCATCGACGTATGCGCTGGCTCTGCGGAAGCTAAACTCGACTTCAAACAAGCTTTGTTGGCATTTAGTCCTGAATGCGAGAGACAGGACAAGAAGGATGCCAATAAGCAGAACGATCGAGGCTGGTATTCAACGAAGGGCGAATATGGGATCCACAATGAGGTCCGGATCGTCTCTGTCAATGACAACAACGGAAAAGGCTCTCATAAACGTACATTCGAAGCAAAGACCAGGCCGCACGGCCAGAAGCGGCCAAGCGCTAGATACGTGACATGCCATAACTGTGCAGAAGAATCTGATGTCCTCAATAATGAGAGTGATACAGGGAGGATTATCCAGAGGGCTTCAGGTATCCGTATTGCGGGAAATGGGCGAAGCCGAAGGATATCGACCTGGGAAACACGTCGAGAGTGAGCGGCCGTCCGACAGATGGGAAAGGATCAATAGAGCACGTCTTTAGAGCCTGAAACCTGGTTGATAGATGCAGCGTGGACGATGTTCTGCACACAAATAGCTCGCGGAAAATGAGGTGGCTGTAGTGCGGTCGGCGCTGCAAGTCGTCCGGAACGAGATTTGCAAGGCACGGATTCTCAGCAGAATCGTATAAGTGTCTGTCGGCCTTACGTGAGGCATCGACTACTTCGTGGCTCGTTTGTCTCCGCAACATGTCCGGCATTGTTGCATTTGAAATAGATAAAAAGAACATGCAAGAGACGACCTGGCTTAGAATTGCATGCCATTAAGCACCTCTTCGATACCTCTAGCTCCTTCTAAGAATTTCTCAAGCCGCTCGTCGAGTTTTCTCAGATCCTCTTTTCTCTTTCCATTTTCTTTCTGAAGCTCCAGCTTTCTCTTGACCAACGCAAGTCTCTCCGCCTCGAGCTTTTCTCTTTCTAATTTTTCATGTTCAATGCGTAGAGGCATCAACTCTGGCTCTGGAAGCTGAGAATTCTGCGGAAATCTCTCAATGTACTCTTCTTGGGATATCAAAGGAAGAGCTGCATAGGCATGACTAGATCATCCCGTGTTAGTGAGCTGTCCGGTGTGATGTAGTCCGACCAAAATCCAATCAAGTTCCACTACTAGTACTTACTTATAGCTCTCACAGCCTCTAATCTCTCCTGCGAGATATCTTTGCTCATAATATAAATTTTGAAGCTGCAAATGTAACCGATCGACCTCCGATCGTGCTTCGGCAGTCTCTGCCTTCGTTTTCCGCACGCCCATTATCGCACTCCGGTTCTGACCTCTAAGGATCGCGAGATAAGTATTGATGGTCTTCTGATGGCGGGAAATCGAATATTGCGTCTTTTCAGGTAAATCTTCTAAGCCGATACTGGAGTCATTGGCAATAGCGTCTAAGAGCTGGAGCGTAGCAGCCAGAGTAGAGCGTGAGGTCTCGAGGAGAGGTTGAAGTGATGGATCGGTGATGAGGCCTTCGATTCCTGTTGCCATTATTTTGGAGAATGTGCGATGATATATGAGGCTCGATCAAGAGACGCGAAGTTCAAAGGTCAAGAATAGATGCGGAGCTTGAACAGCAAGATTCCACGGGCCAATCGGAGCGCCGATAGCTCCGCTTTGTGGGCAGAAATACTGGCGTTCGCGGGGCGGACAAATTGCACGCTGCCACACCTTTACTAGCAGGGTTGACCTCGAGAGGTCTGTAATCAAAAGCCAACGATTTTCGAACTATTATGGGAGAATCGATTGTGCAGAACTCTGCTTATGGTCTCCAAGCCCTGACCCTCAAAGAATCTGTGACCACTCACCTCGAACAGCCAATTCCTCCGCTTCCCACAAGGTCTAGCACGGCAAACGAAGACTCCAGCGTAACAGGAGGAACAGGAGGCTCTTCCTCATATTCCATCCCACAGCTACCTCTAAGATCCAAATTCTCTTCACAGACCTCCAGCCTAGCCAGTTCATCCCAACCCAAGCAATGCGGGCCCTTCCAATTCGGCACCCGATATCTCCCTGACTCTGCCGATGACACCCATATCTTTACCCACAACGCCTGGGACCACGTGCAGCCTGACCCGGAATATCTGACCTACGCCTCCGAACAATACGACCTCCAGCGCTCCAACCCTGTGTCAAACTTCGACCGAGACCGCTTCAACTCCAACCCCGAGAAATGGTGGAACCTCTTCTACAAGCAGAAGACGTCGACGTTCTTCAAGGACAGGAAATGGCTACAACAAGAATTCCCCTTGCTCAAGGAGGTGACAATGGAACATTCAGGCCAGAAGATTGTGCTGGAGGTCGGTGCCGGAGCGGGAAATACGGCGTTCCCGATTTTGAGGAGTAATGAGAATCCGGGGCTGAAGATTTGGGCATGTGACTTTTCAAAGAGAGCCGTCGAGACAATGCGAACCTCGGACGAATATGATGAGAGATTTGTGAGGGCAGAGATTTGGGATGTGGCAGGAGAGCAGCTCCCTCCCGGTTTGGAAGAGGGGAGCGTGGACGTCGTGGTCATGATATTCATATTCTCCGCGCTGGAGCCTGGGCAATGGGACAGAGCGGTGAAAAATATCCACAGGGCGCTGAAACCGGGTGGAGAAGTGTTGTTTCGGGATTATGGAAGAGGAGACCTTGCGCAGGTAAGGTTCAAGAAGGATCGGTGGATGGATGAGAATTTCTACGTGAGAGGGGACGGTACTCGAGTCTACTTCTTCGGAAAGGAGGAGCTAGAGAGGGTCTGGGGCGGCTGTCTCAAGGGGCAGCTAGATTGTGACCATCGCCAGACCGTGAAGGCAAAAGATCTGGGTTTAGAGTCTGGGATCGAAGTTTCAAACCAAGTCGCGAATGAGCCTAAAAGCGTCATAAACGTACTTTCACAGACAGCAGAACCGGACGCCAAAGGGGTCAATGGCATAGCCGATGGTTCGACCGAAAATCCAGAGGATCTAGCAGAGCCCAGGAGCACAGCAAATCCTCAACAGACTCACCGGTTCGACATACTCAACCTCGACCTCGACCGCCGCATGATCGTTAACCGCTCACGCCGTATAAAAATGTACCGCTGCTGGATCCAAGGCAGATTCAAAAAACCAATATGAGAAAAACTCCTTTTCTATTCCATGTCAATGCTAAAACTATGTGGACCCCTTAATCGGTTTCCAACACCAGCACACTTAAATCCTTCGCCGTGAATGCAAAGGTCCCGTTCCCGGTGGCCGTCACGCTCGATACGGTCTTCTGAACTAGATCGCTCCCAATCGTGTTCTGCGAGTACGCGTCCGGAGCAGTCAGCACTATCAGCGTCGCTGTTGCCCCTGCGCTCACTCCCGGGAAGGAGACCGACATGTCGATGTCAGAGGTGCTGTTGTATACGGCGGCTTTGAGGATGTAACCGCCGCTGGCAGCTTGGCGGGGATGAATGTTATCTGCAGGGCGTCTGATAGGAGATCGACGGGAGGAAGCGGACGAAGACGTCTGCGCGGCCGCTTTCGTCCCCGCGACATAGAAGACCGGGTCGAATCCGACATTCGCCTGGACTGGCAGCGTCGTCCCGATCCTCGTCCCGCTCAGCAGTCTCACGATGTGGTAGCTCGTGCTCAGCACGTCTTGCTCCGGATCCGCCGTGTAGCTGATCATGTCCGGGATCCATTCGTACGAGTCTGTGGTCGAGATATCCTGCAACGTCGGCGCATAGCTCGCACCGAGAATGGCGTCTGCGTTCCGTTCGGCGCCGAGGAGGAAGACCGCCTCGGCAACAGATCCGATCCAAAATGGGTATGGGGATCGGGGGTTATTCCAGTTCACGCCTCCTCCGGCTGCGATGTTGGGCTGCACAGTAGCATATTCCCCAATCAGAATTTTATGCGTCGAGTTGGCCTGGTCGAAGAAGTTGAACTGCCCAACAAAATAGTCCGGCCGCGTGTACTCGTGATAATCTCCCATCGCGTCGCCCGGCAGCGCATACTGCACCGTCGAGGCAATGACATTCATATCCGGATACTTCGCCTTGATCGCATCGTAGAACATCTGGAAACGCGCGGGATACGATCCACCACCCGAGCCCAGATTATCTTCATTCCCAACCTCAACGTACCTGATCTGCATAATGGGCTCCGACCCATAGCCCAGGGACTCGCGCAGCGCGCCATACTCCGTCGACGCATCCCCCATGATGAAGTCGAGCTCATCGAGCGCGTCCTGCACGTACGGCTCGAGCGCGTCGCCCGTGACGACCGTGCCGCCGAGGTACAGCCCGTCCCACACCGCGAGGATCGGCTCCATGCCCAGATCCTGGCACCAGTAGAGGTACTCGACGAGGCCCAGGCCGTCGGTGTTCTGGTAGCCCCATGTGCCGGGTCGACCGGGCCGTTCGGTCAGGGGGCCGATGGTCGTGTTCCAGGCCCAGAGGTACGGCGGGTTGTTGCCCTCTAGGTTGTTTCCTCCGGGGAATCTGAGAAAGGAGGGGTTGAGGCCTTTGAGGGCTTCCATCAGGTCGATGCGCATGCCGTTGGGTCGGTTGTTGTATGTGGGCGGGAAGAGGCTGATCAGGTTGAAGTTGAGAGACCCGTTAACAGCTGAAGCGTCGAAGGTTATAGAGAAGCTATTGTTGGCGTTCGGTGCTGTTGCAGTTGGGTTCAGTGTGAAATTGTGTTGAGTCCATTTTCCGTAAACCGACTGTGATGTGATGTTTGCCGTCGCCCAAACATCATTGGTCAAGTCGGAATAGAGAGACGCGACAAATTGACCGCTGTAGGCGCCCGTCACCCAGAAAGAGCCGGTGTATGTCTGCGGCTTGACATCAAAGCCCCAATATCCGGGATTCGAAAACCCGACGTTGCCGCTGGCATTCGATGCGGCGACACTCATAGACGTTGGGAGAGCGGCTGATAGAGGCACAGAAGTATTCTGCAGAGTGAGAGTGGCGCCATTGACAGGCTCCCAAGGCGTTAATGTCGATGGAAAGACAGTATTGCCTTGGAAGGCCCGATTTTGAATAAGCTCGGCGTAAATTCCTCCATCGCCTGAGTGATTAATGTCCTAGCATTATTCAGAAAGGGCCTGGCATATTTGCGTATCCTGAGCGCCTACCTCGAACATTACCCCATATTGCAAAGGCGAAGTCTCATTCCCGCCTGTGCTACCAACCTGAAGATTGACGGTGCTATTCTGCGCCACGGAGGCTCCGGCAAGGAGAACGGAAGCAAGGACGGTGAGCATATTGACACAAAGTGTTGCTCTCCGCCGCGGTTTGAACAAGGAAATGCATCTCGTTGCGTCCACACAGGGGATTTAATATTGCTTTTCATGTTTTCGGGCATGCCTGGCTTTGTCGCGGAGCTTCCTGTTTTGGCAATCAAAAATCCAGTCACCAGCCTAGGAAGACAATGCACCGAGCAAGAGCTCCAGAATCATTATCCCCTGTGCACGTATGCAGGGCCGGTAGAGAATGACCAAGCTCCGCTCCAGGGGACCATGCAGGAACCCACGAGGCGGCGGGGATTGGTGGAATATGGGTTTCAGAAAACTAAAAGCAGATCTTGCGGACAAGCTTTTGCCACCATTTTTTTCACACACGGCCCCTCCGGAGCAAGACCGGGGCCATTTTCGGCAGCGTACTGCAGCTTCAATCAGTTTTTGGTAATGGCCAGTGGCTCAGAATGCTTGCGAGAGATGCATTGGCGTACCGTTTTTAATGCGGGGATCGCCACATTTCCGAGGCTCTGCCGGCTTCCCCACAGTCCCACGTCCCTGGCCAGCCCAAGCAATCAAGGACAAGAAAAGCCCTACCTCTTTGCATGTCTCACACATTTTCAAGATTCTAGCGTGATTAACGTGGCTGTGAAATAAGCATGCGATCAGCTTATTTGCAGATCTAGAAAGTCGACCCGTGTCGGCAATCCGGGTGATCGGCATGGTTGAGAAGCTTTTCCACGTCTTCCCTATTTTCGTGACACAAGAGACAAAGAGTGACAAACAAGGGTCATCACCAGAAAAGAGATATTGAGATGCCACGAGTATCGCCGTGGAAGACTTGACAAATTCTCGCAATCACAAACAATATGGATTCAATCTTTGGAAAAAGAGAGTTAAAATAAGTTGAGATAGACGGACCCCGTACAACTTAGGATAACGGATCTCCTAGACGTCGAAACAAGTCCGCAGCATATGCACGGCTGCCATTGGAGGTACGCAGATAAATTGGCGGAGATCAGGGATCTTGAACGTCCCGTTATATTCCGTGCAACGAGAAGTACACGGCCAAGTCCTCTCCAGCCTTGAAAGATTACGTTTTAAGTAGGGTCAAGGATCTTGCATAAAGTATCTCATCGTATTCTGTGTAATAAGAAGTATATGGGCTGCCTTCCTCTGGCTAGAAGCACCTGTGAGCATCGTTTGGTGAATCGAAAGGAATGTTAGCGGGTCTGCTCCTGTTGAGTAGTATTTCTTTGAGTTGAGAGCCTCTGCTTGATTTCCTGCATACCTCCGTCAGTCTCTCATTACCAAGTTACTTAGATATATTACTTCACAGGTTTCGCGAATCGACCTTTCGATCCCAATCTGCGCCTCGTAGCCCAGTACCCTCTGAGCTTTCTCTCCACTTGCATATCTCATGCTGCAGGCATCCTTGATGCTGCCTCGGCTAAACGTTGTTGTAGTACCAAATATCCAAGTGAAGTATTCAAGGACCAGTCCGGTAAAGAAACCTAGCCATAACGGGATGACAATCTCAAATGGTGGTGTGTGACCGAAGTGTTTCCAAATCTCAAGGCTGAAATGACGGAACGTGATAGGCTCATTGTTTTGGATGAAAAAAGCTTCTCCCGCCGCCGTTTTGATTGAAAGGAGATTTTCCACGGCTAGGACGTGCGCATAAGCAATGTTTCTCACATCAGTCACGTCCCACAGATTGTAGGCATCGCCAATGACGAATGGAGTCTCATATTTAGCAATACACGCGAAGATCGAAGGTACTAACTGGTAGTCGCCTGGACCGCATAAGACAGATGGACGAAGAATACATGTTGCAAAAGATTTTCCATTGGCTGCTTGGACAATTTCTTCGGCGTAAGCCTAGTTGTAGTCAGTTTTCTGACCGGGTTAGAGTCGGGAAGTTAACAGCACTTACTTTTGACTCGCCGTAGACAAAGGATCGCTTCGATGTTGGCCATTTTTCGTCAATGTTTGCGTAAGGGAAGCGCATGTCGTCCGTGACAGAACAGCAGCTGCTTGTATATACAAACCCTGACGCTCCAGCTTCCTGAGCTGCTGCAAGAGTATTACGTGTGCCCTCCACATTCACACCAAAAACTCTTTGCTCCCATTTTCGGCGATAGCGTTCGCTCAGAGGCGGGACGACACCAGCTGTATGTACAATGACATCTGGCTTCGCTGTCGAGATAGCACCGGAAATTTGTTGTGGATTTGTTACGTCCGCTTGGATGAATTTGACATTTTGATATACCCCCGCTTCTCTGCAAGGGCCTTTGAGATCAACAGACGTGATCAACCAGGTGGGGTGGGTGTCAGCTAAAGCTTTCACAATCCACGAACCGACGAAACCCGTGCCGCCAGTGACCAAAACATTCGAGGAAGCCATAGACATAAATCATTTTGACAGAAGAAGTGGATATGTCCTGAAGCGACATGGTGCTATATCAGGGTGGTATGAAACAGTTACGGCAACAGCTAGCATTAGGACTAGGTAGGTAAGTGTGGTGTGAGGTTCCGAGAAGTCTGGCCGAATTCCGGCGAGGGTCTAATCTGGAGATAGGCCGTAATCCCGGGGAGCATCAGCGTAGGTTGAGGACTACTACCACCGTTTGAAACCAGTTTGACTGCTAGTACTTAGGTATGGGCATAGATGCAGATTCAACAGCTTTTGAAGTATGTACAGTAGTCTTTTATATCTGAAAGCGGAGCCATTGGCCTCATTTCTTTAGCATGCCAGGCCCTCATGTCTTTCCCAGAGTCGTAAAGGAAAGCAGAAACGCCTCGCAAATGCGCAGAAATTTCAAGTCCATGTCTTCACCATACCCTACAAAGAAGAAGCCCTCCAGTCTTCCTCTCCACGCATTCTCGCGCCTCCATGATTCCGCGGTCCGTGCTGAGAAAGATACATTCCCCTGGTATCCTCAGCCCCTTCACATAGTTGCTGTCGCTCCCTCTGACTATATCTGCCAGAGATTCGGTGTTCAAATTTATTCTCCGCGTAGGCTTGCTAATCATCTGCATCTTCTCAATGACTGGCTCGCTGTTCCAGTATTTCAGACCCAGCCATAAACGTCGCGATGCGATATTGTCTTGTGTCACCGGCTCGAGTGGTTCAAATTCGTCATTGACAGATGGGTGAGAGAGGAGCAGATGTGGAGGAGGAGGTGTGCGGCCGCCACGAACGACTGTAGAGATGAAGCCGGCTTTCAGTAGAGCTATCGAAAGGCGGAGGTGTAGATTCGAAGGTGGTATTGACGTGAGCCCGAGACGGGCTTTTGAAGCATTGGTGAGATGGGAACAGACGTGAGATAGGTTGACGAGAGACATAAGGCGTTGGCGCAAGCGCCCAAGATGTATGTAGACGACGATCGTCCTCGATCAGGATCTCGGAAATCTGGGATAGGATATTGGCGACGCCGAACCTAGATTCTGGCGAACTGTGCTCACAATGAGACAGAAAGTCGACTGCGTTCAATCTAATCCCTGCTGTGGCGTTCACCGGTAAAAATAACACACCTTGTTGCAGAGATTTTCGTCGTCAATCGATGGTGCTTCAAGTTTATTTCTGCGTTCATGGCTCTCCAAAAATTGAAGATGGCTGTCATAAATACTCCACATTCTTAGTCATCAATGCACAATTTGCCCCTGATCCCTTTTCCTACACATCGCAATCCTTTCCGAATGAATTATCTTACAAAAGAGAAAATTAGTCTTTAATCGGATGCTTCTTAATTTACAGGTTGATTGATGCTGACTTTAAGGAATATTTTCCTGCATCAAAATTGGCATAAGTATATTTTGAGAACCAACTCACCGCCTCGGGGAGGATCTATACTATAGGCTGGTTACTTGTTTAATGGTTCCTTTTCGACCGTAGCTTCCACACGCTCCGTCATCAAATCCTTGACGTCTCGTAAGAATCCGACAGCGACTAATGCAATCACGACAAAAGGAATGATGCTGGCCCAGCCCAATCGATATGCTCTGGCATACGTCCAGTGGCTTTGTTGCGAAGCCGCAGCCAAGATAGTCGTGTTGATCCCAGGTACTTCCTCAAATCCTTCTCCAGTCGAAAAGGCAGCCATTAATGCTGGCACAGAGGATTGCGGGAGGCCAGCCTGGATAGCTGCGCCACCAACTTCTGGCACCAGAGTAGAACCCAATTTGCCATTGATGATAGCATCAAGGACAGCAGACCCGAAAGCACCTCCAATAGCTCTTGCGGAGAAAGCAAGCCCAGTCGCCGTAGAGAGGAATGCGTGAGGAGCGGTGAACTGCACCAATGCCACCAGGAGGGTGAGGGGCCCTGACTGACCAATACCTGAAATGACATTGAAGCCGTACTGTGCCTTGCTTTCGCCTGGATTGACAGTTGCGTAGCATATGCAGACAATGAGAAATAGGGTAAAGGTCACAAGTAACGGAGACTTAAGATCTTTATACCCTGTCGAGTATAGACTACGTGATTTAGTATGGTAAACCTTCGAGGCTCTGGAAAACTTACGTGATTATAATAGATGCAAAAATGGTCGGAACCGTATAGCTGAGTTGGCGGATCGAGATCCGCCAAGAAGAAGTCTCCCAGCCAAGGTTAAGAACGATTTGGGGCGTGATACTGTTAACGGCAGAATAGAAGATCCACCTGTCGTCCATATGAGCTTGTGTCCAGCTTTAGACCTAGTGACGTCGATAGCATACCCTTCGACAGCAAATGCGAAAACAGACAAGGCAAAATTTGGACTTCCCCTGAAGAACACATGCGCTAAAATACCATCAGATCGACCCTTCCATTCTGTCGACTTGTCAGCGAACACTCGTTAAGTGTTTTCACGATGTAGTGCGCCCGAACCGTAGATACAGAAGGCTGCTAGTAGACCACAGCCGAGTCCTAATGGAACAGCAACATGTAAATTATGCCACGGATAGCTGCCAGCAGCCCAGTCAAGCGCCAGAAGCATTAACGTCGTGCTGCAGATAAATAGGAAAGATCCAACTGGGTCAATGGACCAGATGTATTCTCTCAGAGATAACTTTGGGTAGTCCGATCGACGCGGTGGGTGATAAAAAGCCAGCAATCCAAGAGATGTAGCCAAGTGAAAGGCAGCCTGCATCCAGAAAATATCTCGCCATCCGTCAATACTTTGATTCGTTACACCTCCGGCACCTAAACTCCCGACGCTGCTTCAGTGTTAAATCCGAGATCTGGAAAGAACTTGCGCAAGAGCGGATGGATATAAACACGTACAGGCCACCGACTGCGCCCCCAAAGAACGCAAAACCATTTGCTAATGCCCGGTATTTCAGTGGTAGTACTTCAGAAGGTATTGCTTGAACGATAGATATCGTGGCAAGTGTGACACCAATTAGTATACCACCTCCGATCAGCACCCCCATTGACGTAGCCTTTGCTGATACAACTGCACCCACGAAAGCAATGAGAGGCGGTATGGAAGCAAGGTACCGGCGATCAAGAACATCTGATAGTCTTCCAACAATCGGCGAGAGTACGCTCTGCATTAGCAAGGGTCCCTTTTTGAATATTTATCAGCGCAAGAAGACTCCTTGCTCCGGAGAGACATGCTTGAATGATCCAACCAGCCAACCCAGGTTCTCCCAAGTCACGGATGATAAAAGCAATCACAGAGCCAGCTGCAACCACCACAAAGACCTGTGCCATTATGCTGGCTAGATTTTCAGAAAAAAGTGGTAACAGCGATATCGGAGACGTGACTAACGCAAAACAAGTTACAAATACGACAAGCCATGACCTCCATCCTAAGGCGATGCGGGTTTCGTCTACCTGCGAATCCTTTTTCGTCAGTTCGGCGTTGATATTCTTGACATGCTCCACCATCTCCATGTGCGCGGCTGGTTCGGTTTTGTCGTGTTCGACCGCCGCAATTCGATTGGATTCTTCCATGTCCACAGTCTTGTGGGAATCTATTGTGTGAGAGCCCGGAGAGAAGTCATGCAAGAGACAAATGAGACGGGTAGAAATACAATTGTAGCATTGTCAGTATTTCTAACGCCATGTCGTCCCTTACCTTGGAGGCTTGAGATCTGCCGTTTTGCGGAGAGACTGCTTGTTTCTATCTACCGAAGTCCCAACTGGTGACCCCTCATTTTCAAGCCTAGAACTCAAAATGATTTGCTCTCAAGCATCCAAATCAGCCAGATTTACAATGTAAGCATTTTGATCTGGTGCCAGATGGATTATCTGTTGCATATGCAGGGTGAGCAAGGATTGTCATGGCTCTATCAAATCGGCTTTGATTCGCGATTGCCTGTCGAATTATCAAGGCCAGAAGTTGTGATTTGCAGCAACGGAGACTTAATAAGGAACACGTGCGCGCATTTCAATGCTTCGGGTCAAAGGAAATAACAGGCGAAACTTTGATGCATTGATAGGACGCCTTGACCATGGCGATGGGTCAGAGGTCGTATCGACACTGTAAGGTCAGGCAGAAAGTCATAAACATTTTCCGCCGGTAGGCGTCATGCCTAAAATAGAAAAAGGAAGCAGAGTCCAAGTACTTTTGACCCCGCAGTCGTCATTGGGCACAGCTCTGCTAAGCGCCAACCTCGCAAGCTGGGCGTTGATGCGCCTGGTTGGCGTTTCGCAAACAGGGTCAAGTCAACAGCCTGATGAGAGACACTTGGCCATGTGACTCAAGGACAGAGCATCTGAATTGCTCCCAGTCTCCATCCTGTTTGCTTCCGTCGCGACCTAAAACCAACGCGGAAATCTGCCAGCGGCTGCTCAAAAAAGCACAACATGCCACCTCTTCCGGGTGAGGAGCGCATACTCACAATGTAAGTCCCCCATGCTCGAGATCGTGGCAGAGGCTGATGCCTGAGCAGATACAGCGACATCCATTACTACTTCACAGCTCCCACTCCACGACCGCTTCATCATCGCTTCGACAAAGGATCTTACCTCTACATCTACTTCAATTCCACAAGACATTCTACCAGGGTTGAGGTTGCGAACAACCCAGGCACGCCGGACCAAGATGCTTTCAACGGCTGTAAGTGGTACACCTCAGTGTTGATCCAGATGAGGCTCTAAATTTTTGTGTATCAGACCTCGACACCGTCCTCATGCGATATTCGTACAAATTCCCTACCCTCGTTACCATTATAGTCGACGGCAACGCCTCGAGTCCAGGCGGCAACTCTCCTGTATCTGGACGGGATCCTCAAGAATGGCGACTGCCGAGTACAGATCCCCGCGACGAAGGAAAGTTTATGTATAGGCTACACACGCTTGACGTATACTTTTGGACGCTTGACGATGCAAAGTCTTTCATCGACACCACGAGAAAATATCTTGCTCCACATCAACTTGACATCCTTGACGCTCCTGAATCCTCTTCTCCCCAACAAGTCAGCTCTGTGGTACAGCAACTTGAAAACGTAGCCATCACCGATCCCGCCTATCGGAATGGGCAGACGCGCGACTCGCAAAATCAACCGCAAGCCGCCACACTTCCTGCGCCGCCTCCACAGCCAGTGCAATCCTCAGGGAATGCAGCGAAAGCCACACAATCAATGGCACCGGGTCAGCCTCCCTCTACCGAGAAAAAGGCTACACCAGAATCGTTTCAACCATTGGCTTACAACCCGGCAGCTCCTCCAGCTCCGGAGCCTATTGCCCATCGTGAAGATACGCCACCCCCACCAGATGCCGGCCAAGGAACTGGCCTCGCCGCGGCGGCTGCAGCAGACCATGCTCCTCAATACGGAAATGTAGCCCAGCATCCGTATACGGGCATTCCTCCTCCACCGGTAGCAGGAACTGCTCCCAGCCCTTGGGGTGCTCCTCCACCTCCTTCGGCTCAACAGAACCCTTCGCCATACATTTCTCCTCCACCTCAACAACTACAGCATCAAGGCTCAATATCGTCGGCTCATACTTCGCGCCAACACTCTGTTGCCTCAAATTATACCCCACAAGCTCCCAACGCAGCCCCTTCCGTGTTTGCTCCACCTCCCACTGCAGCTGCTTCTTCTCCTGCTCCGGCGAATATCTTTGCGCCGCCACCACTTTCCCAAACGATTCCCAACCCAAGCCCTCGAACCAGTGTCAGCTCCCCGCCAGTTACGTCTCCAGGTTCCCAGATCTACGGCGGACAGCCAGGGTCTCACGCGCCTGTGCAGCATCTACAGCCACAATATCCTGACTATCTCTCCCAAGGACGCCCTGCACCGCCACCAGGGGGGTATTCTCAGTTTTCATATGATCAGCAACCAGGACGAGCATCTGTGTCTGGGAATCCATACGATGTGCATGGTCAGGTATACCGGCCGACAGAAGCAGAAGCAACAAGTCACCACAAGCATCACAGGCACAGTGAAGCGAGCGGGCAGAAACCTGGTAGACTCGAAGATACGGTGGGTAGAGCTGAAAAGGGGGTCAATCGATTCTTGAAGAAGCTCGAGAAGAGATTATAGTGTATTTCAAGAGGTGAAGTGATGTGATTCTCTTCTAGTTTGTAGCTGGTGGTGTAAATCAGACATATAGCTTGAGGCAATTGTGCTTGTATTTAACATATCCGACGACAAGATCTGAGCCACTATATACAACTTTTCAAGATCAAATCAGTTAATAAACTAGCAATTCACTTCTCTGTAGGTTCATCTATACCGTCGCCTGTGATTGTTATACTTTACATGATCAAAGGGCGCGGCCCAGACGTCAGGGGCTGCCCCGTGGGGCTGAGTTAAGCCGAACTCCGAACGCTGCGGCTCAATTCCTCCGCGATCCACCTTTCCACGTCCTTCCTCCAGTCCAGGCAGCCGTGGATTCGGTTCTTAGGCCAATTCAGCTTCCTCTCCTTGCTCCAACGAAACCCTCTTTGCCAGAGCCTTTTCCTGCGTTCCGTGAAGGTCTACAGCTGTTGTTCCTTTCTGCAAAGTCAATTACTCGAAGAATCATGGGTATCGATCTTTGCATTTGCTTCTCACGCAATCCGTCGGCAGGTCGTTCAAAGATTGATGATGGACAACCGAGCGATGCCAAAGCTGTCAGAGTCCAGGTAAAGATACGATCTTCGACACCATCCGTCTCTGTTCCCAAAATTCTTCAAGCGCCTTCAAGCTCAAGTAGAAGCCATCTTCTCGATGAAAAGGTCCCCAACCTGATCCAGAGTCCGCCTATCCAAGCTACTTCCTCTGAACGAACAATTGTCAATGACCGGGACTCCAACTCCGACACCTCCTCAGCTGTCTCAATCCCGGGTACGAGAATCGTCTCTCTGATTTCTACGGAAAGAAGCGAGAGTCGCTTAAGTTCGAGCACCCGTCGTGATTCTCTTCGTCTTGCTAGCCTCGACGACACTCGGCCTCCACCTCCTTACACTCGCAACCCTCCATCACTTCCACACAATGAGCCGCCGATTGGTTTCGTGCCACCACACAGGACTCGTTCGAGGAGCATACATCAAGACGACTTCAAAAATTATGTGCAACATCTCCGACAACGACTGCCCCTGGAAGGCGTAGCTCATCCTATGAGCTTGACAGAGTCGTCTTCTCTCCCTCGATCATCATCTATCCAGCCGACAGGTGACGGCGAATCCGTCTCTTCCTACCAAACATACGCCCCACAAGCACAAACATTCCGCCGCTCTTTACAGCCTTCTCAGCGCTCCGCCTCTCCCACAACATCAATGGCCTCCCGCTCCCCCTCTCCTCCAAATGCACCCATCATCTCCAGGCTCACTACACCTTCAACCTTCGCCGCAGCTTCTGACCGTGATTCACTCTCCGTCTTCGACTTTACTGACGGAGAAGTGCCTGAAGCCGACTTTTCTCTGTTCCCCACCCAGTCTCATACCGGACGACAGCGTTCGCCTTCCCCAGCTCAGTCTCTGCAACAACAGACTCTCCTTCAAGAAGCTCAAGAAGGATTGTTCGAACAGCTCGATCAGAGGATGAGGTTCGAAGCTTGGAGAAGAAGTGCCGGGCAGGCGCCGAAGCAAATAGAGTAGCATAAGAGATTTGGGGCAAGAACTACCGCGCTGAGAAGCCTCTGGAAACTCCAGCAGGATAGATGCGGATTGCGTTGTGGAAACCTTGTATGGGAAGGCTGGCCACTTCTCTGATTTTCTCTTCGAGATTCAAGTCTTCAGCAGGGCGCATTGGATTATCTTTGTTTGGTTTCCTATCCGTCCCAACTCCCATTCAAGCTTGAAGGAGGTCGATCTATATTCGACGGTGGATGTGGCTTTGCATGTTGTTGTAGCTATGGAGGATAATGGGTTTAATTGACCGTGTATGACAGCAGACGATAAACGTTTCCTCAACAATAATGATACGTGTAGCAAACTACTTTTACACAGCAATCGTACATTGTCACTTGGAAGTAGGCAGAGAGTGTCCATCGAGATAACCAACGGTATAGTAGACTTGGCCCGGGTTCAGCTGGGTCAACATCTACGCGAAATGCAGCTTAAGAGTATTCTCCACATTTCGCCGACACCGTCCCACAAAGCCCACGGGTAATGTCCAATGGTGGTACAGAGAAGGATTGTGGGTAGTAAACTCGGGATCGGCCTTCTCCAAGGGCCTGGCGTGGGGTGGGTGTATGAGTGACGACCTTGACGGATATTGCGAACAGGGTCCGGCTATGGGAGCGGACGCATTCTGATAATTAAATCTAGTTGTAGCTTCGCTTTGTTCTCTTCACAGCGATGTCATCGGCGCCCAACTTCTGGAACAGAGGTCGCCGGCAGTCAATGGAAGCTACTTTGGGCTGTGAGAAGAGCATTCGGTAGGACGGTCTTGATGCTCATCCCACTGCTTTGATATGGGAGGCTTGTTTAATTATGGACTGGCAGGTTCATTTATCGGCGAGGCTATCTATCTAGTCCTTGTGGCCGACTATATAGGTATGTGTAGCACAAGGTCCTGTTACTTAGAGCTTTGCCCCCTATTTGACCTTTGCTTGCCAATCATGTCAACGTAGAGAAAGAATTTCTTTCATCTCAGAAGAATTGAAGTGACACTTGCTATGGTACATAATGAACCTTACAAACGTGAGGTCTCTCATCAATGTCGAACCAAGAATCAGCAGAGACGAAATCATGGCCCTCAGGCAAGGAATACCGAACGCCAGCCAAACTCCCACTGAGTTTCTAAAGGGCGGGTAAATGGTTCACTCAACATCTACAACTGCTAGTCCCCCAACCGTCCTATAGTCTCCCTCCCGAAAAACACCCCGACAGTTCGGGCACCTGGGGTCCCGTCCACAAGAACCGTCTTCCACCAGTTGGCGGAAACAAGTGCTATGGAATCCGGCGCGGCAACGGCCGCAGCGGTACTCTCGCGACGAGGGAGAGATGGAGTATTGGCAGATGGTGCAGGGGCTATCAAGAGAGTCAGTCGTAGTCATCGAATGAGGGGCGGGAGTGGTGCCGGATGCGAGGTGGACGGGGGCTGATGACACGGGTGTGGGGGTGGGTTTGGGTTTGGGAGCGGCGAGGGGGAGAGGTACTAGTAGGGGAGATGGGGGAATACCCTGGGCTCTGGACGCGAGCGCGGGTGCGGTCGCGACGGGGTGGAGGGCTGCGGGCGGAGGGCCTCGTTGATCGTGGGAGGGAGAAATCGCCATCGTGATCGTCATCGGAGTTGAAGCGCCGACCGCGACTAGGACGGGATCGAGGGCTTGAAGGCGGAGGGAAGTCATCGAGATCATTATGGTTACCTGAGGAGTAATGACGATCACGACTAGGATCTGGAGAGTATTCGGGGCGGCGTCGGCGACTTGAGGAGTAGTTAGGATCATAACAGCGGCTTGAGGAGGATTCAGAGTCGAAACGCCGGCTTGAAGAGCGGCCAATGTCATGACGACGACTATCACCGCGGTCAGAAAGTTCCAGCCGCATAAAAGCATCCTGGAGATCAGCTCGGCCTGGAACGTCGTCGTCTGGGTGTCGAAACATATTACGATCATGCGCACGACTACTATGGGAGCTAGGGTACCGATCGCCAACGCGCGAACCAGTACGTCCGTTGTGGTTGCGGCGTGCTCCAGGAGGGAGCATATCGATCATGCCACGTTCTTCGTATTCTTCAAGCCAGCGTGGCGCATGATAAGATCCGCCAGAGCGAGCGCGTGAAAACCATTCTGGTTCACTGGTATCTTGGCCGTCACCCTCCCAGCGCTGGTCATATGTATACCACTGTCGACCTCCAGAGGTGGCCGTGGGACGACCAGTGGCGCGAGAACATTCCCATCCGTGCTCGTCAATGTAAGTATCGTTGTTGCGGTAGCTGCTGGAAGTCATCGCGGATAGTGTTGAAGCTTTACTTTGGCCGGGGGAAGAGGAGGCTGAAGAATGGGGTGATTTAAAGGGTACGAGAGCGACGGTTTCTTTGTCCATGACGAAACGAACAGGGTCGGGGGTGGTAGGTTGAGTTTGGAGATTGGAATCGAGTTTGTCCGGAAAAGGAATCAGAGTCTTGGTTGAGATCTCGGGGCCAGCCGGATGAGGTTCACAAAGGCAAACAGACAATGAAAAGTGAAAGGTAAACGAAGGACAGAGACATTGTTCAAAAGGACGGAAAACATTGCCAATACGAATTCCAAAAGGAATATCAGAGCAGTTGTCCAAGGATGCAGCAAGGCAAATATGCCATCATGCTGTGATGGTCGATTAGCGTGACTGAAATAGCAACTGTGTCTAAGTACTTTGAGCATTGAGAAGCCTTGAGCTGTTCAAAAGTACCTGATCGACATTTGGGGCTGACTTAGACAGTAGGCTTGTAGAGTGAAGCAGTCTTTCATGACTGGGAACGCCGTGATGTTTCATGCGTGCTGTTAATGCCCGTGTCTGCCTTGAGACGCCTCGCGTGCTTTTCAACCATTGACGCAACGCCCGACACCCAGGATGGGCCACAGACACCTTTAACAATCACTGACGACAAAATCCGAAAGGGACAACTCTTCGCAGTGATGCGTTTCATCTATGGTGATCTCACGAGTCAGTCACTAATGGATGGTGAAGGCTTTGAGGACGTCGGCCGGCAAACCTTCCACCCCTCGAATTAGGCGGACCAGGCAAGCGAGGCAAGACGAGGCTGGTCCTCTTGTCACATTTGAGCACACGTCCACCAAAAGTCCCAATTACGGATCCATGACCCATCAAGGCATTCTCTTGAGGCGTTAGGTGGCTTGCCCATCTATGTGGTTGCTTTTTTGCGGCACTTCAGCTCGGTCATTTTTAGTCTATCCTGAATGATGCTTCACTTGGGCCCACCGCCAAACCCCAACAGCCGGACAAGAAGCACGTCCGTATCTCAGCCATGGCCTGCAGCGAGAATGGGCTTACCCAAGGAAGATCCATTCAAACCGCATCAGACGTCCCTCAACCGACCTCCCGATTCGAGTCCGCGGTCTTCGGTAATGCGCCGATTGTCGAGTCCTTCCTTCGCAATACCCCTACCCTCACAATCTTCAATCTCTACCACACCTCTCGATACCTACGAAGTTACCTTCGCAATTACCCATTAGCTTGGCAGCATCTCTCTTTTCGTATCGCTCAGCCTGCCAATACCACGGTCACTCCGCCCAATAGTGATCAAAAACAGTCCAAGAACTATGCACTTGACCATCTGATACTAGAAGTTATCAGTCCCTTCAGCAGTTGCATCAAAAGCTTAGAAGTCGACAACACTGCTGTGTCTGGCCGGACTCTGACCGATACGGTGCTCACTTTTCGAAAGGGGACAATTGAGCACCTATCGATAAGAGGTTGCAAGAATGTTTCGCTCAAGTATCACATTATTCCCTACCTAGCTGTCATCCGCTTAGAACAGAATCGCGAACCCAAAACCTCCCGGGGAGGTCTGAGACCACCAGATTTAGCATTGAAGAGTTTATACACATATCGATGCAGACATCACAGGCGCCGACCATACTTACCTGCCTCGCTTCATCGAAGAGACTCCGACTCCGAGCCGACGCATGAATTGGTGGAGCTATGTCATAACCTTGGAATCTACACAGATACAGCTTGGTGTACAACGCCTGGTGGCAGGTGTTTCCGCCGGAGAGGATATGTTCAAATGAGAGTCCCTCACGGAACTGCTGAAGTGTGGGTCGTGTTCGACCGTCTCTGGCGATCAAAGAATTGGATTGGTCCTACAAATCGTGAAGAGTCTTGCAAGGAACGAGACGGTAGGTCATGGGAGAAGAGGGAACACGGCTTTGATGGAGAGGCATTGGGAATCGAGGGATCCAGGCACTACTCTGAGGGCAAGACTCTTCCGACGCACCTTCGCTACAGTCATCGAGAGTTTGTTGAGAACGTCAAGTGCGACAATTGTGGCGATCGAATCCTAGAGCGTTGCGAGCAGTGCAGCGTAATGATGCATTGTGCAGGCTGCAGAAAGACTCTCTGCCACTCATGTGCTTTCGACCGGCCATTTCCTTCGGAATGGATGACGCCATTGCCTGAGGCTGGGCAGACAAAGGAACCGGATAAGTTTTGGTGGGCGCCTGGTTTCGGTGTTTCGCCATGCAGAATGAGCGAGTCTGCACCACAGCAACAACAGCCCCAACCACAACAACAAAACCAGAACAACGCAACTCCAAGCTATCCTAATCTTAAATTCAAATGGTGCTGCTGGGAGCCGCTTTTCTCTGGCGGAGGCGGAATTTCCTACGGTGGACCACAAACTCCGACTAGAGACCATGATCGGATGCGGGCAGTTCCTTTGCCTAGAGGCCAAGGATGGGAAGACCCTGACTTTGATACGCCGCTCTTGGAGAGGAAAGAGAATCTTGCATGCGGTCCTCTGCCGGACCTCAAAAAAGCCTTTGAGAAATCAAGTCAATCGGATCTCATGAAATGGCTGTTAGGTGGTCCGGAAACACGCTCTGTTGTGAGCCCTCGAAACCTATGCCAGGAATGCTATGATTCAGATGTGTGGAAGATGACCTGCAAATCCTGTTCTAGAGTGCTTTGTATGGAACACGATTTAAGGGGCCTCCGGGCTAGAATTTGTGGCTGTAAACCTCTATCCATAGAAAAGACCGCAATCAATCAACGGACGGAAGAAAAGCGAAAAGAAGAAGCGAGAATAAGCCAAGACGCGGATGACGATGGCCCCCCTGACACTCCCACAAGATCCATATCTCCTTTAACCGCGACCCCGTCGACGGTCACGGAATATGGCGGTCCTTCGACTCCTACGCAGACTCATGCAGTCGATGAAAGATCTATGTCTCCAGAAACACCCGAACCATTGATGTTAGCTCAACCGACACCCATTCGCCCCGGTGCGTCATTTTCTGTGCCTGATACAATACAGCGGCCTGCATCATCTTCCTCCGATCGAACTGCTCAGGCGGAAAATGATGACGGATCTCGCTGTAGTACCCCGGACTTTGACCCCGAGCAACCTTCTGAGACCCAGGAGCAAGAGAGTACTTCAAAGGCCGTACCCTGGACAGGTTGCCTGTCCTTTTTCTGTCCGTCAGTTCGACCGATGGGGGATCATCGCGTTCTATGTGGACCCTATATACGGGAGTGCATGTGCTGCAAGACTCTTGTTTGTGAGTCTTGTCTGAAAGTAGAATCGACACGTCGCCATGAGGCAAATATGCGTGACCTCACTACAGTCGAGGCGGATTACGAAAGAGAAGAAGCTCGTAGTAAAGGTTGCGATTGCACTGCCTGCGAAAGTCGCTTTTTCTGTCCGAATTGCAGACGGGACCGGGAGCAGAAAGGAGAATGCAAGTTTGTTGAGGAAGAACGTCAGAGATTACAGGAGAAATTCCAGAAAGAACTGGAACGTCAGCAACAAGTAAGAGAAAGAGAAGATGCTGATCGTATTGCTGAAGGAATGTCTGAATTTTGGGAAAGTCTTCATGATCTTACCTCACCGTTAGGCCTCCCAGGTATCGAGCTGCAGCCGACTCTGGTCTCCGACAAGGGAAGACTAGACCCGTCATCAGCTCCTGCAGCATATGCCAGGGCATCAAAGTTGATGGCACAGCAAATTGGTATGGTTGAACAGTCAAAGAGAGTGCTCAAAGACGGAATGACTCTGCTTGCCCCGCAGGATGCCGGCAAGGCTAAGCGCAAAGTCATTGACGTACTGAAAACCTTTTTGGAAGAGCTCGATCTCACAACTGGAGAGGAATCCAACGACGACGGAAACGTTGCAAGGAACACAATAGTCGCGGACACTAGGAACTCGGCTGCCGGACCTTCCTCGGGGTTGGGAAGTAATAACAATGGTCAGGAGAAATCTCCTGATGCAAAAGAGTCAAGGGACTCGAAAGGGAAAGGCAAAAAGGCCGTAGTAGAGGGCTCGAATCCTCTCGAGGTGGTGTCGTTAAGCGGTACACGCAAAGGCAAGGAATATACAAGGCAAAGTTCAAACGTTCAAAGTACCAAATCGTCATCACCTTGGCCGAGGCGGACTTCTTCAATCCTTACCCGAGGACCAACGTCTATTTATTCGGCTTTGCCTCCTAGGACAGGACTCTTCCTGAGTGATATGGGCTTTCGACCTGCCGTGGATGATGACGAGTCTTGATCGCTTCAACAGCGTCTGCATAAGGGGGTCTTTTTTTCTCAAATTTTCATAGAGCAAGATGGGATGTACGATACTGGACATGTCTCTTCTCTTTCGAACATGGCGCTTGTGCGATGGACGAGCATTAGCGGGAACATGAAATCGTGATGGCAATCTTGATCGTTACAGCGCGGTGCTTGCAATAGTCGATATCATTTTCGGTGGCGGTCAGTTCCAAGGAGGGCTTTTTGCTGGGATCCAGTCGTTCTACTATACGCTATAATGCTTTCACTTTTATAGAAGGACCGTGAAAGATAGCGCAAGATCGGTCTCTTAATGAGGAACGTTGCCTGATTAGATTAAGCATTTAAGGAAGCTCATCGTAGTCCTAGGTCGTTCACACTCCTATATTTGTCTTCTAGACTATAAGGATTTCAAAGAATCAATTCTAGGGCCATCTCTAATGTCTCACGTTCCCCGAAGCCTCGCTTCTATTTCGCGACGAATTGCCTCGATGGAGCCTTAATAAATAATGGGTGCTGGTCTAGTCATAGCATTTCACGGTCTAACGACTTTGGCGTTCAGAACATCCTTCACTGCCATAATTCGAGATAGTAGAGATCAAATATGACCACCGACATGCATTTCGGGCGGTCGAAAAAATAGGTAAGGTATGAGGGTCTCCTCCTGCGCTCCGGATAACTTTTCCTGTTTGGGCTAATGCAAACCAAGCAAACAACAGATTAGACTGGATCCCAAACATGCAAGACATGTGACTGAGAAAGTGCGCTATCTAGTGCGGCGGCCCACAAAACACCAATTACCAGATTGCTAGTTCCAAAATCCTACTCTTTGTCTGGCAAAGGTGTAACAGTCTGCGGGCTGTTACGATTGCCTTTCCCCTCCCCCTTGCGAGAGTTTGAGTGTCTGCGGGCACTCATATCATCTCTCGCCCTCCCACAATACGAGTTCTCGCGTAGGCGAAATTCGATACAGAATATTTCAATCTGGTGTTACCAGTATCTTCAATTGAGTGCGCGACAGTCTGCGGCCTGTTGCCATCTCTTCCCTCTTCTCCTTCGGGAGAGTGTGACAGTCTGCGGGCTATCACTATTCCCTCTCCCTCCCTTTGTGAGAGTTTGAGTGTCTGCGGGCACTCATATCACCTCTTACCTCTCACCCAAGACGAGTTCTCGCGCAGGCGAAACTCGATAAATATTTCAATCTGGTCTTACCGGTATCTTCAGTTCAATGTGTGGCAGTCTGGATGGCGGATCCCGATAGAAAAAATCTGAATCTGGTTCAACTGTTTTCTTCAAAACCAAGTCTATGAAAGCTGGATGGCAGTGGAGACTTGAGGCTTTCAACAAACAGAAAGCTCAAATACTGTCTGGACCGAGACTGGAAGCCAATGACTAACATCACAAACCTCTTGAAGAGTGACGTGAAAAGTATCATGGAGAGTAACGTCATGAGGAAGACGAGGCAGGTAAATTGCTCGACTATGGGGCCACTGGATGCTGACATCGAGAAGGCCCTTGGGAATATGACGCTCTGGAGGGAGATGAAGACGTGCGGGAGAATGAAGCACTAGAGGACGGGATGCCCTCAGGGCGAATAGCGCTCCGAGAGTTGATTAACATGGTATCCAGGGCTAGCAGACCAGTGCCATCGGCAGCTTTCTTTCTTGACTTTCACTACCGGGAAGAATCGCACATCCGCCTGAATGACACCTCGAGCTTTTCCGTTTCCCAAATCCCTAGAGCCGACTGAAAACTAGACGAGGTACTTCTCCTCTAGCAGCAAGGTCTCAATATTGAGCAGCGTTCTCATCCCCTTGGCAGCGCTCAGCGCGCCCTCACCGCTGGAGCTGCCTCCGGCCGAGAGTAGGCTGACCAAGGATAGCTTGCGAAGGTAGACGCTTGAGCGAAAAATCGTAGCTCACGCTCGATTTAGTGAAGAATGCATCCTTCAAATCACCAAAAACCAAGGCGTCAAAGACCGGCCCATCTGTGTGTCTACGACATAGCTCCGCCCCTCGCGCCCAAGTCGACTGCCCTCGGTGCATCAGACTCCAAGTCCCAGAAGCGTGAGGAGAAGACCCTCCTGCAATCAGGCGATCCAGCGATGTTCACCTACATCTAGTCTAGCCGAAGCAGGATGTTAATCACGGCCGGAGTTCTTCAGATGATGAGGATCAACAAAGTTGTGGGAGAACTTCACCAAGGAACCCCGAAGCAGTTGATTTCAACGCCATGGACGTAAATACCATGGCGCAAGAGGGACTTACGACTGACCTGTCCTGCCGACTCTAATGCAGATCAACACCCTCTGCTCCGTGAGAAATGGCGAGAAAAATGCTCCGTCCGAACCAGGCGTGTACAGGGCATTCAGTCCAATTCTCTGAGGACCAAGGATACATGAGTTGAGGAGGATGCCGTCGAGCTCGACGCGAACGCCTCTTTCGAGCATTGCCATATGCCACTGTCTTGGGTCACCATCCGCTTTACGTGGGAGCAATCCAGCAGTAATACCTGCAACATCTCGAACACGCACCGTTATGGGTAAGATCATCAGGTACCGACTGTGGCATCAAGGGCTTAGAACATCTAACCTTTGAGAACGATACTACGGCCGTCAATTAGCACATACTGCGCGAAGGAGACTGACAAGGTCTTAAACGCTCAGAACACAAGGATTCGAGTGTGGAAAAGGTGTTTCAGCGTCTGCAAATCTATGCTTTGAAGACAGGAGGAGCACAAGCAGAGTCTGACCAAAGAGGTCAATTCTCAGCGACTCATCAACTTCGATAGGAGTTTAGCGGCCGCGTGTTTACAGAGCAAAATGATCTTCTGACATTGTTCATACTAGGCACAGCAAAAAAGACTTGTGCAATCTACGATAGCTATGGAGATATCCAGTTGAGAGAGTCTGTCGACATGCGTTTCTGGACCTTCGGTCATCTCGAAGAGTAGAAGGACGAGGAGGGAACACCTCACGGAGGTCAACTCATGGGTAAAAGCACTGTTGACTTCACCATTCCAGCATTCCATATGATCGGAAACACATGCATGTTCAGTACGTGTACTCGGATCAAGAATCCTTGAGGATGTTCTGAGAATAATGTTGGGAAGCCGACATTAATGGAGAAGATTTGCTCACAGGCTTGCTGGACGGGTTCCAGGGAAACTACAGCAATATTCAGAAGGGTCCAAATTGTTCTGATGCGAAAGAACTCGGAGAGAGTTATGGCCTTAGCTTTGCCCGACAACAACAATATTAGATGCTCGCTGGAGCGCCGTATTGGAATAGCTGGAACCAGGGACTTCAATCGCTGAGAATTGAGCTGATTTCTGGTGGCAATCATTCAAATTCTCAGCAGGATGATCTCCGGCCTTTTGGCCCGGCGTCATCCGCTCGTATACTTATTGTCGCACAGATTACCGGTGAGGCATTCAGGATCCTTGATCTCGGGCATCTACATGTGTCCCTCCAATCGCAACCTATCACGTGCCATGACCCCTCTTTCACCGCACTGTCCTCTCTCAACATCGCTGGTATGATATTCGTCCTCCTCTCTCTCCTGTTATAATCACTAATCTAACAGTCTAGGCGTCCTTCGCAGACAGATAACACTTTCACTTTTACAGACTTGTCAACATGGATACCTTTTCCAAGAGAGTATCTCTCCTGGTGGCTTTGGTAGGAATTCTCAGCCTTGTATGCTTTGAATGCACTGCTGACAAGACGAATGGCCAGCTGTTCGCCATCTCAACTGCCCTTCCAGCGTAGGTCTTTCCACAACCACGCCGTATCTCTCGTCTTTGCTCACGCTCACCTCCGTTCTAGCATATCCTGGTCGATCCACGCCACATTCAACCTCCCACTACCTCTCCCCATAACCGCCGTCAGCACATTTCTTCCTCTCTTCTCAGCCTTAGTACTTGGTCTCGCCAGCATCTCTCCACGTCATTCCAGCTCGCATGGTCATCCTCTCATCAACATCCTCACCTTTATCCACCAGCGACTCCCACATATCCTACCTATCCTTCTCACAATCGCCCCAGTAGCCCTATTCACCCTCTCCCTTGTATATATTCTTCCCTCACCTCTCTCAGCCTGCGCTCTCGAATCCCACTGGGCCAATCTCTTTCGCACCAAGAATAGCGCTGCCGTTCGTGCCATCGAGCTCGGCCTGCATTGTTGCGGCTTCAACTCCGTCCAGGACCGAGCGTGGCCCTTCCAAGGGGGTGGCGTCGATGCATGGGAATGTCATCGAGCGCTGGGATTTGACCAGCCATGCAGGGATCTGTGGGCCAGGGAGGAGAGGAGAGCCGGCGCGCTTGTTGCAGTGGGGACGGTGGGGACGTGGGGCTTCGTTGTAAGTCGATCTCATTATCGTCTGCTAGTGGTGGTGGCGGATGGATTGGATTGACTGGGCTGTGCATTTATTTGAGTTCTCATCTAAAAATTGCTGCTAACGTAGTTGGGTTGTTAGGTGATCGTTCTTTATCTCCTCAGGATACGCATGCAGCAGCAGACTTGGATGGGAAAGGGGAACCATAATAATGATCCAGAAAGACAGAGACTCGTAAGCGGGACAAGGTCAGGACTGAGACAGATTGAAGAATATAGGGATGAGGATGGAGAGGAAAATGGATCTGATGCGGAGCATAATCGGTCGTCAAATAACAGACCGCAGCTCATCGAAGGGGACGGAGAGCCATGGGATGAGGAACAGCCTCAGAATTCTGGCGGAGCGTCAACGGTACATATTTCCAGTCTCCGCTGAGGACTGTTCTCGGTAGCCGGATGAAGGCCAGATCCGCCGCTATCTCCGCCCTTCCTCTTCTCCAACGACATATCCCCTCGCTACGCCTCTCCTTCCTTCTTTCATCAGGCCGCCTTCTTGTGCTCTATTCACTTCATCCTCTTCATATGCTATCTCAAAGTCGCTCCCCAGCCCCTTCCATATACGATTCTGTTTCAAAAACTCTGCACCGGGCGATATTGCGCCGCGTATGGAGGCAACGTCGCCATTGGCTCGTTTCGTCAGGGCATTCGATTTTTCATTCACACCATTTGAAGAGGATATCTTTCGAGCTGTTTGCTGGACTGGTCGGGAGTGCGAGACATATCTTCCAGTACGTAGATCGAACTCCGGAGGCGCAGATTCAGGTTCGGAATCGAAGTCATGCTGTCCCGTAATACCATCGCCATTGACATCAACATCGCTTCTCTTGTCTTCATTAGACTTCTCTTCCTCATCTCCCACAGAACCAGCTCCATGTACCCTCTCATCCCCAAACCTCTCCATCAACCACCCAAAATCCCCCCTCCACTCCCCCGTCCAAATCCTCTCCTTATCTCCCCGCAAACAAAGCTCCAGCTCAAACGGCGTAATCACAGGCCTGTAGAAATCCCGACTCTCGACCAAGCTGCTCTCCCAACAGCCAACCACGACCCAGCCGCCTACCTCCGCAAAGTTAGCCACCTTAGCCGCGTTTAGCTTTCCGACAACAAATGTGTAGCTCTTCTTTCCCGCGTCGGCGATGAGGGTCCGGATGCGTCCGACCATGTCTTGGTAGTTTTCGACGGAGAGGGTGTTGACGAGGATGCCCCAGATTGGGACTGTGGTTAGGGAGGTGACGAGGGCGTAGCGTCGGCGGAGGAGGGTGGGGGTGTTGGTCACCTCCGTTACGTCTGTGGTCGGGAGGTTACTTGTTGGTACTGAAGAGGTCGTGTTCGTAGAATAAATATGCACGCCCTTTACTCGACTCGCCAGGGTGAGCAGCAGCGCCGTGGGCGGCTCCGAGATGTGGAATATCTCCCACTCCCGCAAGTCCATGTCTCCCTCTTGATCTCCGCCCAGCTGGCCAAGGACTCTCCGGTTTGGCACCGATGCCCCCGGGTCTCGCACCACCCCGGTGCCTCGCACCATTTCGTACCCTTCCCCCTTCAACCTCCCCACTAAACGTCCAACATGCCCCTCATACGGAACATCCGCCACGACCACCACCCTCCCATCCTTCTCCGGAAAAGTCTCCCCAAACGCGCGCACCACCGCGTCAAGGTCGAGCGGCTGCACGGTAAACACATGGAGCACCGGCAAGCGGGAAGTGGGCGACAGACACGCGCGGCCGTAATGCACGACGCCATCGGCGTCGACGTGGGACGCGGCGATCTCGTCGACGCAGCAGGGCGAGTAGGATGTGTCTGCTAGGATGAAAAACTTGGGCGGCGGAACATCGGAGGTTGGGTTGAGATTTAGATTTGCGACAGTCGTCGTCGTTGACGACGCCGCATCAGATGCGCTTGGCACTGCAGGTTCCGAGGATTTCACGTCAGAACTTGGGGGATTGCCATTTGTATTCTGGGCGCTGTGATGGCCGCTGTCCACCGCCCTGCGGCTCAGCAGTCGGTACACCTGCGGGGCATCGGGGAGCATCTCGTCGGGGAACTGGAGGGCGATGCGCTTCCATTTCTGGGCGCGGATCTCGCGGATGGTGCGTTCGATTTCGTATTTTGTGATTAGTTCCTCGTCAGAGGCGGGGATTGGGGCGGCTTTCTTCACGGCTGGGAGGGTCTCGTTGAGGATGTGGGTTTCTGGAGTTGAGAGGATGGGTGGTGCGCCGAGGGGTGTTGCCATGTTTAAAATAAAGTAGAGGGTCCAGATGTATGTTTACTCGGACATACACAGTCGATCTATGTATGTGAGTTTTAGAATAAAATGATGCACAATTTTAGTTCGTTTTGGTGCGTAATAGTTTCTAAATTTCTAATACTAGGTGGCGAATTTTCCGCTCCGCCCCGCGCCAAGACCACTTTCTAACGTGGTATGCCTACAAGATCAAGGCGAGGTGTGAGAAGTCATGGCGCAGGTTAACTTGTGATTATCACAAGTATAAATCAAGGCTTGATATTCTCTACCGCCCACTTCATAGTCTTCTGGATCGCTGCATCCTGATTAATTAGCGGCTGGTACCCTAATCGCTCTTTCGCTTTCTCAATCGACCAGCAACACCCCCCGTCCAAGTGATCAATGTCCTGCCTCCGCATCTGAGGCTTCTTCGTACCTAAGGTGAAGATCCAGTAAAGCCATTCTCCTGTTGATGCCATTGCTTGAATCATCCCAAGGGGCATCTTCTTTACATCTTCTGGTTTGACAGGCGCACCAGCAGCAGCGTAGCACTTGCGCAGGAAGTCAAAAAAGGGTATTGCCTTGCCGTCACTGATAAAGTACGCCTCGCCATCCGGATTCTGTCCTGTACTATTTTGTCCTGTGCTGCTGTCGGCGCGTAAAAGTGCTTTAGCCGCACATAAATGTGCTTCTGCGGCACTTTCAACATACAGAAATTCGAATACTTTCTCGTTATTACCAAGCTGAATCTTATGCTCGCCTTTATGAAAACTCGCCATAATATGCGGAATGAAGTTGTTATCGTTTTCGCCGTAGATGCCTGGAACCCGCAGCGTTGCTGTACGCAGTTCAGCCCCATTAGCCGCTAGAACCAATCTTTCTGCAGCTGCTTTTGACCTCCCATAAGGATTATTGTAAGTCGTGTCATCCCACAACTGCGCCCGATCCTCAGTCAAAAGCTGCTGGCTTGGCCTTTGTGCCGAGTCCGAACTCGTGTACACAAAAGCCCTTGTCTCCTTACACGCCTTTGCATACTTCAGCAATACCCGTGTACCCTCCACATTCGCACGCTGCAGTACATTGGCATCACTCGTGTGCTTGGGCGATGCAGCGTGAAAAACAACCTGCGGCTTCAAGTCCCGAAAGAGCGCGGCCACAGCGGCATCATCCGCAACATCCACACTGTGGTAGGTCGTCCTCGAATCAGTGTGCTGCTGCTGCTGGTTTCGGCTGGCGGCGGCGCTACGGCTAACGATGGCGACGGCCTCGGGGAGGGCTGCTGGGTCTTCCATGAGCCGCCGGACAATGTGCGCGCCGAGGAATCCACGGCCGCCTGTCACAAGGACGGTGTGGAAAGGCTCCACGCTGCTGTTTTGGATGGCGGCCATCGGCCGATATAGGTATGGGTGAGTATGTTGGTAGAGTGGACCTGATGTATGGGTCTTTGATCAACAGCTGAGACTGCTCAAGTCTGCAATGGTATGGGGATATTGTGAATGTACGCCGCAATAATGAAAGTGCAAGTAGAGACTGAGGCTAGGTAACAAGCGAAACATCAGATACCTAGGTACTCTACCGCGAAGTTGGTCAGGGGAGAGGGAGTGACGGCCACGGAGCTGGTGCGGGAGGCATTGGCGGGGATCTAGGAGGGATGGGCGAGGTCGAGTTCGACGCGCCCGGCTTCTTATACCATGCCAGCTCGTTGATCCTAGCTCTCAAGTAATCAATGGCCTCACGAGGAGGATCCGGGCGTGACGCCGCAGCATATGGCGTACAATTCATCGCCCGTGTTCAGCGGACGTGCCGGAGCTGTGCCGGAGCTGTACCCGGGCGGCGCGATCCATGTCACCCGCAGCCGCAGGCGCTCCGGAGAATCGATGCCGAGCTACGGATGAAGCAAATGCTTACAAAGGAAGCTATTTACTTTACGGCGAGATCAGCAACTCAAATTATAGCAATGATACTGAAGCCACATCTTTCAGCAGATGGATATTGCTGGCGGCCGCCCGTACGCCCGTCAAGTGACCATAAATTAAGGTACTGCTCCATCCAAAGTTCACACAATGGTGAGCGGAAATCTCTCTAGATGTAACTCATGCCAAGAAACTTCTTCAAACGACCAAATATGCGACACCTCCATCCAGGAGCTGTTCTAAAATAAGGAAAAGTACACGAAATCTAACGTCAGCGCAGGTGCATCATTTGATGTTACTCCGGGTTACTCTTCGCAGCCGAGAGCTGCAGGTGCGCTACACGTGACAAAGACAAGCTCCGAAGTAGCGGCTTCTGGATAGTCCCACAACTGCTCATGTATATTTGGCCATAAGTTTCTTCATCTTCGCCCATTTCCCTCAAAAGCCGTCGGAGCAAAATGTCAAAGCCAACCGTCCTCATAACCGGCTGCAGCCAAGGCGGCATCGGCGACGCTCTCGCCCAAGAATTCGCCTCTCACGGCTACCACGTCTTCGCGAGCGTCCGCGACCCCAGCAAAGCCGCACACTTTTCCAACAACTCGTCCATCGAGATTATAGCACTGGACGTGACGGCACCAGAATCAATCGAACGCGCAGCCAGTGAACTAAAAGATCGTCTACCAGAAGGTAGACTTGACATTCTGGTAAACAATGCTGGTTTTGGAGCCAGAGGTCCCCTGATCGAGGCGGATCTTGCGACGGCGAAAGCCATTTACGATGTAAACGTGTTGGGTGTTTTGGCGGTGACGCAGGCGTTTGTGCCGATGCTCATAAAGGCCAAAGGAAAGGTAGTGAATATCAGCAGTGTTGGGGGCTTGTTGGCCATGCCATGGGGAGGCAAGTAGATATTTCCTTGTTTCACTATGTGCTTGATATGTTTGGACCATTGAGCAAGACCCTTTTCAGTCTGCGAACAAGGCCAGATAGGCATACATCTCGCTTGGTGGGAAATCGCTCGGAACTGGGACAGAGCAGGACTAACGTTTCTCCATGGCCGTAGGTCTCTATCACTCTTCCAAAGCCGCTGTCACCATTCTCAGCGAGACCCTCCGCCTTGAGCTCGCCCCATTGGGCGTAACAGTCATTACAGGCATGCTAGGCCATATTGAATCCAATTTCCACGACAACGACCATTGGAAGGGTCTTCCGGAGTCTTCCCGTTACAAATCTGTTGAGCTGCAGATAGCAAAGAGTGCCTCGAAGGAAGTCGATTCGAAAATTGAAAATCTCGAGGACTTTGCAAAGCGTTTCGTGAAGGATATCCTTGGGGGTGCGACAGGGCAGGTTTGGAGAGGGGCGAGGGCGCAGACTATCAGGCTTTTGGGCTACCATGCGCCGAGAAGTCTCTGGGTGAGTAACCGTCATTTGAAGGCATTAACAAGCCTAGAGCTGACAGGAGAGAAAGGACCCCTTGTTGATTTCCGGAAGTGGACTGGATGTCATGGGAAAGGATTAAGGAAAGACATGGAAAGATTTCATTGCTCAATGCGAATTTTGGGCCAGCTAGACATCATGCAAAATAGATTCTAGCCTAGGCGGGGCGTCAAAGTTTATCTGAGACACCAGTCTTCGCTTGACAGCAGAATGTGGACAGAGCGTAAAGCTCCAGCGACTGCTCCTAGAACCCAACCCTCTTCACACCTCTTGACGTCTTTTCTGTTGTTCAGGAAAAGGCACGTTCGACAAAGTAGTCGCCGCGTCGTATGCGAAAGACGGATAATGATTTCCTGCATCCGTTATCCCCTGAGGAGCGAACTGAGCTCCACGATCTCCCAAGAAAGCCATCTCGGAGCTCTCCTCAGAGATCGGTGGCAGTGATCGGCTTTGGTAGTTGTACGTTTTCGTGTGAATATCAAATTCTGGGACCGGTGACTTGGAGTCTGGGCGAGACACGACCAGGTTTCGCATCGGGCCGCGTTCAATGTTCTCGCGACAAATGCAAAGGCCGTCGTGAGGGAAGAGGATGCCCTGGCACCCACCGTAGCGTAGTGAGAGAGGTGTAATCTGTCAAGGACAACAAAATTAGCTAGGCGTCTGCGGCAGCTAAGTTCAGACTACTTAATGCAGAGGGTTCAATAGACATTTCATGGTTTTGCGAACTTTTTTTTCGCAAAATACTTGGCTGACTTTACCACTGTCGCTTCACTAGAATAGAACCTTGCACGGATATGGATGGGGTCCTCGGTAGAACTTACAATAGGAATTGCGCCGACCTTGTCATCACAAAGTTTGGGCCATGGAATCCGGTCCAGCTCGATGTCTTGTGGGTCAGCGTCGTACGGATAGTGCTGCATATGTAAAACAGCATCATTGTCCTGGAAAACGTGATCGGCCTGTAAGAGCCTTACACGGCTTGCGTGAGGGATATCCCTGCGGCTTGCCATACTAGTAAGCCCACGTTCTTCGATGAGTATGACTCGTTCGGCAATATTCGCTGCTGTGCACGTATCCCACAGACTCTCGGTGTGATGGGAGCATTGAAGGAGTGCAAGTGCCTCCCGCCGAAGGATCGGATCGCGACATTTCGTGGCAGTCCAGAACAGGGGAGAAATTAAACCTAAAGAGGCATTTGTTCGAACCGAATCCGAGTAGAACACCTTTCGACAGCTCTCAACCAAGAAACGAAAGTCCTCAATATAGTCATCAAAATGCATCTCGTTATATGCACAGCGATTGTTTAGCAACATTTTCAGTAATTTATGGTGTGCATAAAACAGAATAGCATCTTCATCCCTGGCTGCATCAGGTGGAGAGTCCTGGTGATACGCATGAAAGGCTGTAAGCCACGCATCAAGAGCATGGTTTATGTCACTTCGCAGGTCGAGAGGGATCACTTCATCCTTGCATGCTTGCGGATCTTCATGCGCGGCAATAATCCATGAAAAGATCCTGGACAGAGATTGTCGAGGCCCTGATCTGTTGTTAAAGGAAGTGTCGGGGATCGTCTTTCGAAATTTGCTGTCTCCCGGCTTGATTACATCTGAGAACATAGAGCATTGTTCACGAACACTGTCAAAGATTGGTCGTACATGGTTCTTGAAGAGATCGGAGACGTCGTTAGCAGGCGTTCTCGATGGTTTAGCGGTAGTTTGGTATTCCACTATCAATTTTATGCCATTTGTGGTGTGAGCAAACTACTCAAATGTTTAGTGATCATCCAGGAAATAGTGAATATTTGCCTAGGGAAGAGCCTTGTTTGATTTAAATCGTAAAGGGGCTTGAAAGGTCAAGGATGTTAACGGGGGTGGGGAAGTGCAAATCAGCTCACCTCTCTCTGAGATCGATAGTCTTCAAGGGCGATAAACAAAAGGCAGGCGACCAGGACTATCTCAACTGGTGGGACTTGTCCTACTTTGGTCAAGCTTTTCATGGCTTTGGTGTAGTGGAGCATTGACAGTTTGACTTGATGATCTGACCATTTGGGGTCAACTCTCCGGGATAGCGCAAGACATCCAAGGGATATAAGCCCGTGACTAGCAGCAACTCGATCAACCACTTGTGTGGCACAAAGATGTCGATACCCTTACCGTATGACAGGGTATGAACCGCTGATTTTTTGGGCTAGTCCCTTCCAAAGACCATAATCCCAGAACGAGGCAAGTGCATCGGAGGTGCTACTTTCAAAGAATTGTACTGACATGTACTCGTCTGGAGATTCGGATCCTCCGAGCAGGTGTGACGGACCAGACCATCTTGAGATAGATGCAGCGTCATCTAGTTCCGCATGTTGGCTGGGTCCTTTTTCGCGTCTAGCAGCCCCTCCTTCTGTCTCGGCCTGATCCCTTTTAGAATTGTGCGGCTCAAATAACCATATTTTAGGCGTCGCATAGCCATCACATTTTCTCCCAGTAGAGGTGCATCGATGACAAGACGGCTTTCCTATTAAGGCAATTGACAACCATGGTCAGCAAAAAATATTACACTTTACTGGCCGAGACAAGCATGCTGAGTTGACAATAGTTCTCAACCTCTAAGACGCATCACTGGACCCGTCATCGCTACTGACCTTCATCGCATTTTACACGCCGCTGTCTGTTGGCCAGCCATCGTTAGATCACATTTTCAGGCGGGAAAAGTACTTTCTATAGGTCGGGATCTTACTTGCACGTCAAGCAGCCACTGATTCACCGTCAGCACTTCGTATATACACTGAAAGGCTAGCTCATACCTCCGAACTTTAGAATGATATGTTTTTCGACGGTCCTTCTTTTTAGCTGGAATCGGAATCCCGTCCCCAGTTTCGGGACAGCTCGTGGAACTCATGGCGTTGGTAAGTCGATGAGATACAGGTCATAGCATCACAATGCATGCGCTTCGGAACGAGGAAAGCGACGCCAGTGTGCGAGGAGGCAGGCCAACGGTTTTGTGTCAGTTCCAGAGCCTCCCCAGCTGGTATTACCGGGAGATGCATGTAGGATGACCGTTTTGATATTAATAATCAGTGACGTCGCCCGATTCGCCAAAATCAGAGATGCTGCTGAGTGTTTGTTCCATCGCGCCATAGTTCTGGTTGTCCGAAGAACGACAAGATTAAGGTCAGATGTCGAAAAATCTACCTAGTCCATGCTGGTCATCCGGGAAGGACACGCTTCTGTGCGAACTATCCTATCGGTACATGAGCCGAACCGTCTAGGGAACGCCCCACTGCTCTGGGGGCGAAAATGCTGCAAGCGGTGACCAGGCCCGTGGACGACCGCGCACGCCACGCACACCAGAAGGATCAAAGGGCTGAGAGGCGCTTGGGAGACTCACATAGATTTCGGAAATGATGAAGATATTATCGCGGAAATCATTTCCGCATATTCTTTTGATGATTAACGAAGAGCAGCCCTGTGCAGCTCGATTGGGTCTCGGTTTTCGGATCTTTAACTGTACGTGTTCGGGCTAGCACTAACCACTGCGGTACGTTCGAACACCTCATAGAGCCACCTCTGAAGCCTTTCAATCCAGGCTTTTCCATGTCGCCGATACTCTCACTGATCTCCGGATGAGCTTCAATGAGAAATTGTCTTCTCAGAGAGTCTTTTCATTCTTTTATCGCGAAGGATCCTCGCGAGCTCCATTGGCTTTGTCCCGCGTCTTTGATCCTTGAAGGTAAGTATTTTCCTTGCCTGTTTAAAAGCTGAAATTCGAAGCTAGTATAGAAATCATGACGCCAGCTCGGGCCTCTTGGCCCGATTATCAGGTTAGCTGGTAGGTAGTGCAACGACTTTTGTACCGCAGCCTCAATGACAATACAAAACATGATCTAGGTATTTCTGCCATGCGCTGGAAGATCTCTAGAGAAAAGCAACAACTCTCATTTCTGGGATGGATTGCGCTTTTTTCCAAGAATCGATATGTAGTTCAAGGAAATGTCCTCAATTCTACACTAAGCTTTTTGCGACGTTTTCTCATCATCATCCTCATGATATCAAGTTTCATCGAGAAGTCGACAGAGGGAGAAGGTTTTGATTTTCATTGATGAAAATTCACTTGGTAAGCAGAATCAAGCCGTGAAACATTCTCATACTTTATTACCCATCGTCTGAAATTCGTCACATGTCCGCCCTGGCCTTTTCTCCTGCTCAGCATCTTCGAATTAGCTCACGCATCTCGTCTTTCTCAAGCGGTCTTGGACCGGAATATCGCGCCTGAGCTGCAATCTCTGCTATCTTTTCGACATCGCCTCCCTTCATCCTAAAACTCTCTAATCGATCTCCATCTTCATATGTCCAGCGGCAGATTCAGCCCTTGAGTGGGGCTGCTATCGCTGCCGGAAAATGCTTGAGCAATCTTGTCCAGCGTATCCATTGGTAATGTCGGTGCGTTATACGATAAGACATGCGGTAATACTATTGTATGTGTTTCCGCATGTGAAAGATCGAAAGTTCCACCGTGTACGGCAAAGCTTGTGATGTAAGCCCATACCTACGCTTCCAAGGCAATGCCCGCACGAATGTCCGTCTTGAAGGGCCTTCTCACGCGCCTGCTTTTCTTTGTCACTCGTCGCCCTTGGGTCAGCAACCACATCTAGAAGTGGAGTTGCAAGGGAGCTCATAACCTCGACAGCGAGCAACTTGATGATTGGATTCGTCGTCTTCGAATGTAGAGCTTCAACAGTATGTGCGACAATGACTGCGAGACCCTATTTTAGGCGCGGAGGCGTCTAGAAGACTTTACTACCTCTCGCCGTCAGCAGGGTGAGTTCCAGATGACGAGCCCGATGGACAAAGGAACAGAGTCATGACATCAAAACGCAAACGTTGAACAAGCTTTTCTGCATTCTAATCCACAACCACTTGCTAAGTTGGAGAAGCGCATGATCGTGGCACAAATGCACAATGAGTTGATCAGAAATCGCATTCGGGAGTTGGGATAGTCTCGCTATCCTGTGTTGGGACCAAATGTGTCTGGTACTCTTTATCGTTCTCATTCCTTCTTCACTGATAAGAAGCACTAACTTAGGAAAGGTCTTTTGTCACTGTCTTAGCTTGATTCACCCTTGCTTCAGCTCCAATGTTCACAATTGTAGTCTTGTGTTTGCAGTATCACGTGCTGCCAAAGTCGCGCTAGTGATTGGAAACCTATCGCTGACCACTTTCGCCGCACAGAATATTCTTTTCACCTTTTCACACACAACTCCATATTCTTGTTTACAGTAGTTTTATCTACTGTATACGCTTTTTTCGGCTGCCTTGCTCCCCCCGGAGCTTATTTTGTTTTCTTTTCTTGCTATAGCTCCTTTTTGGGGCTATAGTCCTCCCAACACCTGGCACGGATTGGTCTGCGGGCCATTCCACCGCCAGGTTTCCTCCCTTTTTACGAGGTCTCGCGTAGGCGAACTTCGATACTAATATGTCTTCTCCATCTACCTCGCAGATCCCGCGAGGTTTTTGCGCTTCGAAAGATTGCAAGATAGCTCGCTATAGCGAGTTGCTTGTTGTTTCTGAGAACGATGAAAAGCTTCGTGAGGACCTCGAAGCAAAAAAGAACCAGGAAATCCTGGATATCCAAAAGGAGCTCGATGATATGACCGAAAAGTCCGATGGATGGCATCAGTGGGCCCTTCAGCAGGAGAAGAGAGCCTACGACATACAGTGCGAGAGCCTGAAGGTGAAAGAAAAAATGGAAGAATTAGAGCAGCAAGTGAAAGGCTATGACGCTCTTAAAGACAAGATGGAGAGTTTAGAAATTCGGCTCAAACATGTTGACCTTGCAGCCGACGGCGTTGAAGGGGCTGATTTCGACGACAAAGCGAAAAAGGTCCTTTATCTACATCAGACACGATCCACAGTCATCAAAGAGACGAAAAGCCAAAACAGGGAGATACAACGTCTGAAAGAGAAGACACAAGTGGCAGATAAACAGCTCCATTCTTTGAACCAAGATCTGCACAGGCGTGACGCCGAATGCAGGGGCCTAAGAGTTCAGATTGCAAAGCTTGAGAACGAGATCGCCGCCTTGAAAAAGGAAAAGAAGCAGGGTCCACCTCAAGCTGCACCTCGTTCTTTCCCTCAAACTCCACTTCAGCGGCAGTCAAATTCAACTCCAACCGGAAAAGCAAAGGACAAGCTGGACACTCGACCCGGGGCAGCACAAGGCGGGAGCTTAGGAGGCGGTGTAAAAGCGTTGGAGCAACCAGAGCCAAAACCAGAGCAACCAAAAGACTATGCAAGCGCGGCGGTGGGACAGAAATTGCCTGAAATGGAGCGGGCGGTAAAAAGAACTAGGCAGGTCGATACAATTGTCATAAGGCCTGCTGGATTGGTCAATCAGTCCGAGGGTAGGGGACCAGCACAGGCTGAGCCATCTGGAAAAGCTGAAACTTGGGATGACTTTGTGTTTGCAGCACAAGAGTTCGAGAATTACAGGCGATCCCAAGCTACTGCCACGGCACAGGCTCCATCAGTCACGCGGACACAAACATTCAGCGAAACCATATCCAAGGAAATACGCAAAGGCCAAAGGCAGTAGATGGAGGCCTTGGAAAAAGCTTGCCAAAATGAAGGTTCTACAGCCAGCGTTGAGCCACAGTCAACCGTGAGAACAGACGACAAGAAGGACTTTCTAGCTCTGGCTGAACCTAAACAGCAGGCCGAGGCCGAGAGACCTAATATCCTGACCTTCCCTTCAGGAAAGGACAGGACTGCGTCTAAGGAGCCCGAGAAGCCAGAGAAATCTGATGAAGAGCTTTGCCGGCTCAGAGAAAAACTCTGGAAGATGAAGTATGCTCTGGATTATCTGAAAGAAGGTCCGACCAAGACAGAGACTATTCCTGAAGTCAAAGGCAAATCTCAAGCCCTGTTGCTGGAGGAGGAGCTGCAAGTCTTCGAAGAACCACAATCGAAGAAAGTGGAGAAGGATTCTAAGGCTAGAGAACGAGATCTAAAATCAGGTGAGAAAGAAGAGCCTGAAAATTCTCATGATGTTCCTGCTAACTTAGGATCCGCTCCTCTAGAAGTTGGCATCGAAGGCAAGGTCGATACTGCCAAAGAATCTGTGACCGCCAGGGATACAAATGTCCCTTTCGAGCAGTGCGGAGACGATAAGGTCGAGACTCTAGAAGATTCTGGGAGGACTAAAAATCTAGAGCTCAAGGATGCTCCTCTTCCTCGGTCTGATCCCACCCCTCGTCCTGAGCCTGTAAATACTGATTCTACAGGAACTATATCAGGGAAACCGAAGCCAGAGAAATCTTCAGCACCGGAAACCCCACGGCAGAAGGACCCTGCTTCTGGACAACCAGGAGGAACGCTTCATCCTCCACGGAGTGAGCCATCCACCAGTGTTACAGGCACAAGAGGAGGTCCGAAAGGTTATCGCGGCAACCTTTGCGGAAGGAATCGAGGCAGAGGAATGTGAAGTGGATGAGTTGCAATTTTTGGTAAGCTCCTTCCGCGCAGGTACGAGTATGGAAGACGATGTAATAACTGCAACAGGAAAAAAGATCTTATAACTGCAATACGAAAGAAGATGTTATTACTGCAACGCGGAAGAAGATGTCATGATCAGGCTCAGCCTCAGCCTCAACCTCAACCACGGGCTCAAGTGCAAGCTCAATCAGCTGCTCATTCAGCCTACGCAGTGCAGCGAATGAATGCCTACAACCAGCCGCAGCATCCGCAGGGACCTCCAATTCACAGATGTGATGACTGCAACACGGAGGAAGATAGTGCACCGGTGAGCCAAGACTGTGGACTTTACAAAGCAGAGATGGACGACAATACAACACGTGGGGTGATGGTTGCGGAAGACAATGCGTCCACTTGTGGAGCGGAGCAAGGATTCCCACCCAGAATCCGCGTCCAGTCAGAGACATGGGCAGATCATTGCAACTTCCTACTTGGGCGAGTATGTGTCGTCTACAGAAGATCCAGGAGTATCTGGCCCGAAGACAGAACAGGCGCCACTATGGTACCATCTTGGACCAAGTCAGCAAAGACTGCCTGGTAGTACGCTACGTTGCTCAGTCAACTCCCTTGCATACCCGTCCCGGTACTATTCGGACATGGATGGGGCCGATGAAAAGAATCCCGAAATGAGATGATGGTACGTCATATCATCGATGAGATGCGGATGTGGAAACACACAGCGCATATCACCTATGCCGTGAACATCGAAGCACCGATCTTCTTGTTCAACATATAGCGCTTATCACCTGTGCCGTGAATATTGAAGCGGTAGTCTTTTCCTCGAAACTCTCCGGGTCAATGAGCAGAACTATGGGAAATTCTCTTTATTCCTTATGGAGAGAACTGCTTCAATTCCTGCCCAGGCTGTATTTTAAAGAGCTCGGCGAAATCTTTGACTACTAGCAGCAACATATTTACTGTGCTTCCGCTGCTCCACCACATTGATCTCAGCACGGTAATCTGTGGACTCAGAGACCTTGAAAAACGTTATACAGATATCGAATGACACGTCGACCATAATTTGACCGAGACGATCGCCAACCATTTCCTACCCATTAAGGCGGCTTTGAAGGTCTATTTCCTATGGCGCAACAGCCAGCTTTCGGATCTCCCCCGACCTTGCTCGCTATAGTCCTGCTCCCGATCCGCGCATGGGCTGGCCTTGTCAAGGATCTCAGCCTAAATCGATAGATTACGATGTCTATCCTCACACTTCTTTCATATAGGACACATGGGGCGGACCCTATCCTTCCCAAGCAAGAGAAAGTCGAAGATCAAAATCCGGTCACCGACCTTCCCCAAGCGAGATGTACGGTCGTATACAAAGCCTCAACCGGAATACCAGCCAGATCTTCGATCTTCTACAAGCCTGCCAGCGGGTACATCATTCCAGAAATTGGATGGTACGTCCTCAACCTAGATATCTTCGGCTTCAGCGAAATCTTCGATCTCTTAACAGCCTATCAGCGGGTACGTCATATCATCCTCTATGCTGATAACTCTCCCTAACGCCATCGCTTCAGATCCTTGCCTGTTTAACATGCCAATAACAGAAAGAACATTGACTTTCCATCAATGCTGGACGCTCCATGAGCTGGTACGGGTCAACACAGTGAGAGTAAGCGCAATGGCAGAAAATTTTGCTGAGACTGCCATAAAAATTGGGGGAATTTCAGCCAAGATCATGGGCTTCACAGCGCCAAATATGGACAAAAATACTACACATGTGGCCACGAATGCGGAAGACAATGCAATAAATGCAATGAAGAGACGGTGCGCTTGTGAGCCTCGATCAGAAGCTTTACAAAACAAGGTACAGCCTGCAACACAACACAACATATGTGGCTCAGGGCGCGGAAGGCAATGATATGAAGAGAAGAAAGACTGCACAAAGGGACGGTGTTTACGTGAATCGAGACCTCCAATTTTATGTATCAAAAGACAGACAACTTCAAAGATAGATAATTTTAAAAATAGATAATTTTAAAAACAGATAATTTTAAAAATAGATAATTTTAAAAACAGATAATTTTAAAAACAGATAATTTTAAAAATAGATAATTTTAAAAATAAATAATTTTAAAAATAAATAATTTTAAAAACAGATAATTTTAAAAACAGATAATTTTAAAAATAAATAATTTTAAAAATAAATAATTTTAAAAATAGATAATTTTAAAGATAGATAATTTTAAGGACAGATAATTTTAAAAACAGACAACTTGTTACGTAGATACTTCTAGATTATTGAAAGATATTTATATAGATTGGTTCTTAAAAGATAATTTAAAATTAAATTAAAAAAAAAATATTTATAAAGAGTTATAAAAATAATTTAATATTTTTATAACTAACTAAATATTTAGCTATTTAAGTTGAATATATTTTTATATTTTTAGAAAATGTGAAATTATTTTTTATATATTTTAAAATAATTAGCTGTGATTAATTTTACTTTTAATATAAAAATTTAATTATTTTTTTTTTAATATTAAAAATAATTAGTCGCGTTTATATATAGTATTTTTAATTATTTTTAATTTAATTATATAATTATCCTCGAATATTTTTTTCTATAAATAATAATTAATGTGCTTTGTTTAATAGCCGCAATACTATTTTTTTCTTTTATAGAAATATTTTTGTTTGTGATTGTATTTAAACTGGTTTTGCGCTCTATTTTTTTTTAATTTTGTAAATATATACTATATTTTTATATATCGTAAAATTAATTAATTGTCGTAAAAAATTTATAGTCTATTTTTCTTTTATATTTTTTTCTGCTATAATTTTTTATAAATAATATATTATAGATAGTACTTTCTATATTATTATAGAGAATTTTTCTAAATATTTAAATTGTATCAAAAAGGGGTGTTGTTATAATAGTAGTATTTTTATAAATATTTTTGATAATATAGCCCAGCAACAATAATAATTATAATATTTTATTTTTGAGAGTCGCCGGCAAATTGCTTGGTTGATTTAAAAATTAATATTAATTTAAATAGAGCAAATAAATATAGAAGAGAAATTAGAAAATTTGAATCGTTAATAAAATAAAATAATAATTTAAAAAGTAGGCGCAGTTACTGTTTTCGATAATATAATTAATATTTTTATGTTGATTTAGTAGAACGATTCTTTTTTCGAAATTGATATTTCAAAATTATTTTTTTGCAATTAACTAAATTTTTCTGTGGTTTTTAAGTATTTTTAAATATAGAATATTTTTTCTACTTGATTAAATATTTCTGACTTTGTTTTTTCAAAATTTTTTTAATTTTATATGTATTTTTTTTTTGCGTCTTATAATAAAAGATTTTTTAAAATAGTATTTTAAGATATACTAGTTTTAAAAATTCGATATTGAATATAGAATATATTTAAATATTATTTAATAGTTCCAATTTATAAACTGTTAATTTTTTATTTTATTTAATTTTAAAAAATTTAATCTATTTATAATCTACTTTTTTGCTAGATCGTAAAATTTTTAAATTTTTTATAAAAAAATAGATTTTATTCTCTTTTTTCAGCTAAAAACTTTTTTTTTGATTTTTTTTGTATTATTGGTGAAATTTCTATTGAATTTATTAAATTTTTTTTATTACTGTGTCAACAGTTCCTCTTTATAGTAAATTTTTTAAAAAATATAAATATCTTCTAAAATTTGTTTTATAAAAAGAATACTTTATTGTGTTATTTTTTCTGTTATTATAATATAATTATGCTATTAGTAACTGCTTGCTTTAATTATTTATATTTGTAAAAAAATAATGTCGTAACCAATTTTCCAATATTTGATTAATTTTTTCTATTTGTCTATTTATTTATAGATAGAATATTATAAATATTTCTAATTTGATTTTTAGCTTAGATATTATTGTTTTTTAATATTAGAATATAAATAGTTTATTTCTATCAAATATAATTTTTTTTGGAAATTTAAAATATTGTATTATTAATTTTATAATAATTTTTACTATCTATAATGCAGTGTAATTTTTTTTAAAAAATTTAAAAATTGTATATTTAGTATATCTGTTTATTATTACGACAATTAAATTATAACTATTTGATATTAATAATTTGATGATAAAATCAATTTTAATATTTTTTTATAATTTTATAGGTCGTTCCCATTGTGTTGTTAATATATAAAAAAATTTGTTAGTTTTATTTTTCTAATATAGAATATATCTTCTAATATAATTTTTAATTTATTGTTTTAATTTTAGTACCTGGTATATTTTTTATATTAGTTTAATAATATTGTTGATTTTTGAGTGTCTGTAGATAAAAAAATTGTAATATTATTATATAATTTTTTCTACTAATTTTTCTGGAATTATAAATTTTGTTTTTCTGTTTTTTGTGGCTGAGCTTTGCTTTTTTTTATATTTCTATATAGTAATGTTGGCAATTTAGTTTGTGTTAAAATTTCTATCTAAATTTTTTTTCAATATAGATTATTCGATAATTTTTTTTATTATATAATTTTTTTTTCGGCTGAGTGTGTCTGCTCGATTATTTTCTTTATTTAATTAATAATATATTTTAAATTTATATTATTTTAAAAATTCTGACTATTAAATCTGCCTTCTATTTAATTATTTTATAATTATAAATGTGGCTAAATTTTTGTAGTTTGTAAATATATTAAATTGCGAGATATTTTTTATATATATTTATTAATATTTAAGTGCTGCCACTATTACTAGCAATTTTTTATTATAGATATTATAGTTCTATTCTGTTGAGATTAATTTTTTAAAATAGTAGACTATCAAATACTGTTTTTTATTTCGCAATTATATAAAATAGATTTTTATAGCTAAGTTTGATATATTTGTCTTAATTTGGTTTAATTAATTTATTTTAAATATAATCAATATTAAAATCTCCGCGCAGAATTATATTAATTAGTTAAATATTTTTTGCTGTTTTAATTTTTATTTATATTTATAATTTTTTTTGATTAGTCTGATTAATAGTTTTATTTTATAAAAATATTTTTTAATAAATTGTCGGTTGAAATTGCAGAATTTAAAAAAAATTTATATTTCTATTATTGTAGTTAATTTGGGCTATTTTTTAATCACTTTATTTTTTTTAGAATTTATATATATTCTATGTCGTCCGACGATATATTTTAGAAATTTAATTTCTATTTAATGAAACTCGTATTTTTCTGGTTTAAATTATAGTTATATATCTACTAACTTTTATAGTACTTTTTTGATCTATTTTTTATATATTTTGAGATTTTTTAAATAGATAAATAATAACAAAATTGTCAAAAAAGAATTTTAATAGATTATTTATTAATATCTGGCACATAGCTGACGTATTTATAAATTTAAATAATATTATTTAATATTTGTAATATCTATATCTAGTTTTGAAAACTATTTTTTATTTTTTGTTTTTTTTTATGTGTATTAAATTGTAAGCTTCTTGTTAATTTAATTTTATAAAATATTTAATTTTTTGTAGTCTGTCTCTCATCTCTGTAATATTAAATAAAAAATATTTATTTTTGACAGTAATTTTATTAAGCTTTTTGTAATTCACGCATAATTTTAGTTCTTTATTTTATTTTTTTGATATAAATAAAATAGATAAGTCGATGAGTAATTCAGATTTTTAGATAAATCTTTTTTTTAAGTTATCTCGGATATAGTCTTATAGAATATTAAATTTTTTTTCGAATAGTTTATATATTAATTCGAATATAAATTCCTTTTCTGTTTATAATTTAATTTTGTAATTTTATAACTGATATTTTAGTAGTATATTTATATTTATTTTTTTTTTAAATAATTTGTTCCACACAGTGTATTTTTAAAATATTATTAAAATTATATATTTTTTTAATATTCTATTTTTATCATAATTTCTTTTTTTTAAATTATTGAAAAAAGTTGATTTTTATTTCGCAAAGCTGTTTAATTTCGAAAAGAAAATTTTTTAAAATATTTTTTTATTGTTTTTTTTATTTATCAATATATTATAGTATTGCGCAAATTTTCGCATAGTTATATAATTACATCTATTAAGTTTAAGTTTTTTTATTTGCCAATTAATATCTAAATTGTACTTCTGTAATTATAGTATATTAAAGATTATTTAATTAATTATCATTATTATAATATTTAAATATATTGTTTTAATATAGCTGTTTATTTTATATTGCAATAATTTTATTTTGATTGATATTTTCTATACTTTTAATTTATTTTTTTCGAAGATTAATATATTGTATGTTTTTTTTTTTTTTTTATTAGAATTTTTAGTTTATTTATCTGTTTTTGGAATATTATATTAGCGGTAGCTTTTAAATTTATTAAAGTTTATATTTTTTATCTATGAAGGGTAATTTTCTTTTTTATAGTATATATATTTTTGTTATTTGTTAACTATTTTGGGATTATAGCGTAAATTTTTTTTTTTTGATTTATTAATTAGAGAGTCTATTTTTTGCTTCTTTAAAATTTTTTTTATTTGATTTTTCGGAATTTTTTTATAATCTATATTTTTGAAGATATTGCTATATATCTGTGCTATATTTTTAATATAAAAATTTATTTATATAAATATACTATAATAGCTGAATATATTTATTATTAGTTTAATTTTTCCATTTTTTTTTATATCAAATTCGGGAATTTTTAGAAAATAAATTTTAAATATATTTATTTTTTATATAGTCTTCACATAAATTTATAGAATAATAAATTTAAAATATTTTTATATATTTTATTTTTGGGTGCGCCTTCTAATATATTATTTATTTTATATAAATTTCTATAATTTAGTAATACCAGATATTTGATTTAGATACTACTTTTAATATTAATTATTATAATATAGTTTTTTAAATCTATAATACTAATCTCTGTACTATTTTTTGTTTTTATTAGTTCAAAGTAGCAGAAAAATATTATTATTATAGATATATTATATTATTTTATTATTTAGATGTTAAATACTCATCCTTAATTTTTTTAATTCTATATATAATTTTTTAAGGTTGGTAAATCTTATATTTGTTTAATAAATATAATTTTTAATTTTTTAATTAATATTTTTAAAACTATTTTTGTTTAATGATTTATATTATTTGGTTAAAAATTTCTATTTTTTTTTAAAAATAGACGTTGACTTTTTTGTTGCGTAAATAATATAAATATTTTTTATTTTTATATTTTTTCTATATTTTTATATATATTTTTTTGTAATATAATTTTTTAAACTTCTTTTTCGCTGTTTAATAAAATATATATTCTTTATATATATACTTATTTTAGTAAGTTTTTTTGTAGAAAAAATTTTATTTATTGAAACATAAATTTTTTCTGTATTGCTTTAAAATAATTAAATAATATTTATTTTTGATGTATATTTTTTATCTTTTATTATATTATTTGAATAAATTGATTTTTTTTTGATTTTTTTTAATTATATAACCTTATTGTCCTCCAATACTATATAATTATATAAAAATAATTTTTTTTGAATTTAAATTTTTTTATCGGTGAATTGGCTCGGTATACTTCAATTTTTTTTTTTAAAATTTATTTTATTTTTTGTTTTTATTAATTTTTTAAATATTTACACAATCTTTAAAATATCTGTTTAATAAATTATATTGAATTTATATATTAATTTGTCTCGGCAATTTTAAGCTATATAATTTTTTTTTTATATAAATAGCAATTTCTGATTATGTTTTTATTTGTATTTTTTTTTTTTAGTAATTTTTTCTCCATATTATTTATTTATATTATATTTAAATTGAAGGTTTCTACTCTCTGCGCATAAAAATATTTAAATTTTTAAAAAATTTTTTTAAATATCTATCAATATTTTATATTGTATTGATTATAAAATTATTTCAATTTATAATTTTTTAATTAATTATTTAAATATATTGCCTTCTTCGTTAAATTTTTTAACAAAAATAGATTTATTTTTATTTATATAAATTTGTTTTTAATATTATTTTTCAATTTAATTTTAAATATTATTATAAAAATTTTATCTTTTTATTTTAATTCTATAGAAATTTTTTTAAAATGTTAAATATATTTTGTTGCAGAATATATTTATTTTATTTATTATATAATTTTATTAATATTTTTTTTGATATTTATTACTCCAAATATTTTCTTTATTTTTTTTTGAAAAATATTAAAATTTTCAAAAATTTTAACAACAGCGATCTCAAAATTGTTTAAATTTTTTTTTTTTTTAATTTTAATTAATAGGTAATTTCATATCTGTAGTTTAAATTATTTATAAACTTTTTTTTGAAATAGTTCTGCTGCAAATATAATATATTTATTAATAATAATTTTATTACTTTAAAATTTAAAATAAATTTGATATTGGACAAGCTAGTTATTAAATTTTTAATAATTTCTATTATATTTATTGGATAAAAATTCTTTTATTTTTTTAATATCTATAAAATTAGTTAAAGATTCTTTTTGATTTAAATAAACTATCTTTAAAATATTCAAAATATTATGTAGATATTTTTAGATTACCGGAAAATATTTATATAAATTAGTTCTTAAAAAATAATTTAAAATTAAATCAAAAAAAGAATATTTGTGAAAAGTTATAAAAATAATTTAATATTTTTATAACTAACTAGATATTTAATTATTTAAATTAAATATATTTTTATATCTTTAAAAAGTGCGAGGTCATTTTTTATATATTTTAAAATAATTAACTATAATTAATTTTACTTTTAATATAAAAATTTAATTATTTTTTTTCAATATTAAAAATAATCAGTTATATTTATATATAGTATTTTTAATTATTTTTAATCTAATTATATAATTATTTTTAAATATCTTTTCCTATAAGTAATAATTGATATGCTTTGCTTGATAGCTGCAATACAATTTTAAAGATAGATAATTTTAAAGATAAACAACTTTAAAGATAGACAATTTTAAAAATAGATAATTTTAAAAATAAATAATTTTAAAAATAGATAATTTTAAAAATAAATAATTTTAAAAATAAATAATTTTAAAAACAGATAATTTTAAAGACAGATAATTTTAAAAATAAATAATTTTAAAAACAGAGAATTTTAAAAATAAAAAATTTTAAAAATAGATAACATTGAAAACAGATAATATTAAAAATAAATAACATTAAGAATAAATAATATCGAAAATAGAAAATGTCAGGGACAGACAACGTCAGGGACAAACGTCAGGGACAAATAACGTCAAAGATAAACAACATCAGGGATGGACACTACCAAGGACAAATGATATCAAGAATAGACAACACCAGAAACGGAAAATGTTAGGGCTATTTAATATTCAGGACGGACAATACTAGAGACAGAAAATACCGGGGACGGGCAATGTTAAGAACAAACAATATCAGGGACTGTCGACATCAAGGGACGGATAACATTGAGGGACGAATGGTATCAAGGGATAAATAACATCAAGGGACAGACAACCTTAAAAAATGGACAACATGAAAGCACGGACGATAGTAAGGAACAGACAGCATCAAAGGACAGACGGCATCAAGGGAAGGATGACATCAAAGGACGGACAACATGAAGGAATGGATGACATCGGAGAGCAGTCAATATTGAGGGATGGACGACATAAACGGACGAACCACGATATGACATAACACAAAACGTGTGGTCACTTTTGCCAGGCTTCAGATCTGATCTCGACGTCTTGCGTCCTTCCGCCGCTTCGCCCAGATCCGGTCTCATCTCCACCGCCAGCGTACATACTCGGAATGCAGACATGCAGAAGCCCCATACGAACTGAGATCGCTTCACTCAGACCAATCATGGAGCCCCCACCAACGCTCACTTGACAGTCAGCCTCCAACTCCCTTGCAAAATCTACAGCCGTTTGGGTAACATGGGTCGGCGTATACATTGCCACCTTGGAGAAGACCCCGACCGGCTGGATGTTGGCTTCGCCCAAGCTTGATACAAGTCCTCCAGCGCGACCCATCTGTCCAGCAGTGGATAATAGCCGCGGACAATTCACCTTCACATTCAAACGCTCTATTTTTAAGGGAAATTTGCCTGAGAGACCCGGCCACGAATATCACCCAAAATGGGGATGCCCATGTAAATGACTGGCTACATCATCCAGTGCAGCGTCAAGTCTTGAGCAGGATCTGAAACATGTCACCAAACGCTACAACGGTTTGAAGACTTTGAAATGTGAGATGAGCGGGAAGATTCAACGGGGGGAAAACACAACCAAATCAAGTCATGAAAAGGAGAATTTCGGAACCGGAGATTGAAATGACCCGCTGTTGGATTTGAAGGCGACGTCAAACTGCTATCGCCATGGCGGGCAACCACCACAACGCCGACTTATTTCTGCATCTGCCGACATGATGTCTTGCGGGGAAAAGATTCGGAATGAAGAGGCAACAGATACGCTGGATTTGGGGTGGACCAATTGCTCGGTATAAATTGTGGAAACAGTTGTTAGCTCTAAACCATATATCATTGTCGCCTTTTGAAATGCAATAGGCTGCTTTGTAAAACAAATCGCCATACATGTGGAAAGCCTCCAAATAACTTTTGAAAAAACGCCTCGTTATCATTTCTTCGTCCAAACCATCCAGCTCAGTCTGCCTTCTTTCGAAGTGCCCATCCGTCTCTGTAGACCCAACCGCCGATACGCCAACAACAAAGTCACCACAGTCAGCGTCGCCGCAACCGCCTCGGCGATGCTCACCGCCCAACTGCTCCCTTGCACCCTACACTGCCTCCTGAAATTCACGACCCCCTCAAAACTCTCCCGCAACTCCACCATATTCTGCCCCTTGCAACTCCACCCCCACAGGTCCCGACCGTCCTTTCCCGCCCTGTACGCCGAGGCGGTCGCGATCCAAACAGACGCGTGCGCCGCGAAGCTCGCGTAGGTCACGTACGTGACAGAATCGTGGGCGCGATTGGCGGCCTTGATGCCTTTCAGGTAGAATGCGACGACGATCAGGGAGCCGAAGAAGGTGACGATGGAGGAGGCGAGGAGGAGGTAGGTGGGCCAGGTCTTGGTGTCGTGGAACCACGGGCCGCGGGTGACGGGTCCGGAGGGCGTGGGGACTTCTCGGAGAGTGTGGCGCGTTTGGTAGAATATGACGAGCGTGAGGATCATGGTTGCGGCGGTGTAGGCGCTGAGCAGGACGGAGAGGAGGCGCGTGAACAGACGGAGGATTCGGATGCGGTACTTTAGAGACTGGGAGGAGATATGTTAGATTTAGCGGCTTCTCTAGACATTGTGGAGGAAATTTCTGATTGCTGTTTCTGAGTTCGAGGGGGTTTCATGAGCTTACTGCATCCTGCGCAACCATCATGTCGATATTCTCGCCTGACCCCATCTTGCTGTAGTCCATGGGCTCGATGCTGGGTGAAGGTGAGGGCTGGTACGGGAGCGCGTTGTACGTCGTTTCTTGTCCAAAATTGAGTGAAGAGGGTTTGTTGCTTCTCGGGGACTGATACCCTGATGGCAAGGTAGAAGGCGACTTCAGAGGCGTTGGAAGGAGATTTTGCGTCTGCTGAGGGTCCATGTTGACAAAGATTTTCCCACGTAATCTACACTGCGGTCATGACAAAGAAAGAAAGGTCAAGTAGAGGAACAGGTTAAAGGTCAGCACGAAGAGCGGAATCAGCTAAATTAAGCGTCTCCTTCGTTGGCAATCATCATCACTTTGCAGCTTGATAGAAAGGCTTTTCCGCCCCCTGCTCTAAGGAGCGTGGCTTCAGCTTTTGGCGCAGTCTTACCTTTTGCGGCGAGACACTGGACTCAAAATGTAAAGAGGCAGGCCAATAAGGGCATGTCTGGATATTCATGCCGTCCAAGTTGAGCGGCGATATGCAGCGGCAACTCTCATCAAGTGCTGATGTGAGGCTGAGACCAGCGTGATGCTGCGGGGCGGAGGCTTCAAGCCGATGAAAGTGTTGGCGGTTTTACACTGTCAGCAAATTTGCATGGAGGCTAAGAGTCTAGCCCCATTTAGATAATGGCGCAGGTAAACATTTAATGCAGTAAATTACTATCTTCCTTTGCATAGTCATCTATCGGGGCACGCTTTGCAGCAACTTCATTTTCAAAAATCGCATTGAATTCGAGATGGTGTGAAAAGGCCGTGGGACGGCTTCAGGAGTGACCGATTGTATAATGGTTCCAGATGTGAAAACAGATGTTGAATGAGACACTCACATTAAATGCCCCAAGGACAACGCACGCATGTACTTTTGACGGGTCTGCAAAAGCGAGCCATGTCCACGTTGGGGGAAAAAAGATAGACAGGAGCGAAAAGGTCTATGCCTGGGGCAGTAGTTGGGGCGTCCAAGAAATTGCCGTGGTGGGGCCAGCCTGACGCTTCAGGGGCCTTGGGGAGCCTCAGGCTCTCGGTGTGTAAGCAGACGTCGAATATGTTTATGCATCCTAAACTTCAGCGTTCCTTCGAGCACAGAAATCCAATATCCGGATAGCCTCATTCGAGAATCCGATGCAAGCGGGAGCATGTTGAAAATGGCTCTCAAGCTTTCAAAGGGAAATAATGGGGTCGCGGAAAATTTCGTATTCGAAGCGCACGCAAAGCCGCCCAGACGAGTAACCTCGAACGGGAAATGGTGTCACCATTCAGTTACAGGTCGAAGATTCTCTCGATCCCATTCATCTCATCGTATCAGCTAGGGACAAACAACGCTCAGATACGACACGTATGAAGTTGTTTTCCTGTTAAAGATGGCATGTTGGGTTCTCAGAGCTGTCACGGTACTGCTCGCCCTCGGCGCCATCGAAGCTCCGACATCAGCTGCACGTTGAAGATCATAGAAGCTTAAAGCCCAGCAAAGATTAAAGGGCGATCCTAAGCTTCCTGATATCTAGGACGATTTCCGGAGTCCGAATTACCAATCAGATTGAAGGAGAGGGTTACGATCCGTCAGATTCCCCGGATCAACCCAGAGCAGTATGCAGTGACGAGCTAACGACACATGACCCCATATTCATCTAGCAGCAGCAAACTTTGGCCTCCGCGGGACTCCAAGGGTCCATCTCTTCTCCCCAAGCCTCAGCGAAGCCCCCACGTATTCGGGACACGATCTCTATGGATTTCTCAAAGGTGGAAAATCACGGAGCGCTGCACTGGGGCACCCAATCAGGCTTGGCGCCGCGGCCGGACATCGGCATTGTGGACCCCGATCTATCGAAGGCCAGCGACACTCACGATGGCGATTGCCGGATCTATGGACGGGCACGACGAAAATGGACAGCCAGCGGCGCAGAAGCGACGCTGCTTCGACAACTCACGCATCGACATGGTCACATCGTCTTCAGCAACATGTCCGTAACCGACATTCTTATCAGAACCGACCGCATGGAGACTTTCTGAGAAGCTTCAGAAAGCCCAAAGTCTCTGCACGGATACCTTCGATCGGACCTCAAAGCTGCATAGCCAAGAAGGCTAACTACGAAGATCCACCTTGACACGCTCGATGTTCTGTTTTGGCGCCGCGAAACTCTAACCTTCTTCAATAGCAATCCTAAAGTCAGCTTCGGAGACTTTTCTCTTACCTGGACTTCAGTACCACCTCCCAAACCGTCGAGAAAGAGCTTTGGTAAATCACCAACTCCTACAGCTTGACCTCTTCGGCATTTGCAAAGAATTCTCAGCTTGTTTACAGGATGCAGTACTTGAACTTCCTTCCACTTTTTCAGCCTCTCGTCCGTAACAGGGAAGATATCCAGGCTCTCAAGGAGATCCTGGCAAAGCAGCACGCCGTCATAACACGATTCGGTCTCCCTGAATTCAAAGAATCTTGCGGAAACGAGGCTGATCTAGAAGACCTCATGAAGAGTGACACCGTGGACAAGCTCCTGAAGCAAATTGGGGAAGAAGTCATTGAACAGGTGAGGACAATGAAGCTACCCAGACACGAGTGTCAATTTTTCTGTTATGACATTATCGAGTTCTTGAAATCACATTACGATCCCTCGGGAAGGGGAGAATGGCGATGGAAGACCCGTAAAGAAGAGAGGGAGATGGAAGAGAGAAGAAGGATGAGACAAGAACAGAAGGTGAAGGCTACTGCGGATCAATTAGACTCTCAGACGGGTTCTGGAAGTGCGTCTCCGACAACTAAGAGACCCTTGGATTCTGATCCTGGCAACAATTCTGATGAGAATCAGTCAAAGCGTCCGAAGCAACAGGAAGCACTTGGTGATGGAGAACTTGACGCGAAGGCCTCGGAAGTACCTTCGAGGAACAAAACCCCGCCTCCAGCCCAGGAAAATCGGGAAAGTGAATCGAGACCGACAGAGAACAGACCACCCAGCGCAGCGAATTCGCTTCAACCAGCCGATCTCAGATACCCATCCAACATATCTCCGATGAACTTGCCCCCGGCTATAGACCAAGGAAGTCGCTCTTCTATCGAGAGAAATGGCAGTCCACTCTTGGAAAAACGCCGAGGACGATAGAGCTCTGACAGATGCTCAAGCTGATCTTTACCATCGTGTCTCAGCACAGGGCATGACGGCTCGTTGACGAGCTATGTCAACTGGAAAGGGCGTTCACAAAGCTTGATATGTCTTTGGAAGCTGGCAGACCAATGAACCTGTGGGACTCGATTCAGCCTTTTCCTACGAGCAATAGAGATTCTTGCTCGTGGCTGAAATTGTTTGCTAAGAGGCGTGGATGTGTTAAGCGGCCCTGAAATTGTCAATATGAAGCGTGGACTGTGAGCGCCTGATCTCGGGATTTTGATATTTCCCATGTCTTGTTAGCGACCACATTGTCAGTGTCTAGCATCGCGAAGAAGCAGCGTCGCCCTTGTGGCAATATAGGGGGATAGGGTGAACGAACCGTCTAACTTGGGGTGATTCTTATAGCTGTAGAGCTGTTCAGCAGCTCGAGTTGATTACAGCCACTGTGTGGCAATAAGACTTAATATTATACCCTTTTCCGGAATTCACCGACCAACTACCAACCGTCCCAAGCATACCCTCCTCACGCACGACGTATCTGAACATCGATCCCGCCTCCGGCCGTATGTGCCAACGTACGTACCCCGGGGCCGCAAACACACAAACTCTGCCCCCGCCCCCATCCCATCCGCAACAGGCAATCAAGCACCTCTAATCGTGTCGAGCGACCTCCTCGCCGTACGACGGGGACATGGCAAACTTTGCGGCTGAAGGAGATCGTGGTGATCCTTTTTGGGGGTGGGAATTCTCCGATTCGGGCTGGATCATTGGCGGGGGTCGGTGACAGGGGGTAATACTTGGTTTTTTTTTTCAGCTAGAAGGCCCCCCGGGAGGGGCAAGTGTCAAGAGCATTTCCTCTCCGGCTCTGGCGGTGAATATTGCGGCCCTAAGCTCGCGCGATAGTGGATATGCGGTTAGTGGCGTCCGGATGACTTTTAGATATTGTCTGGTAGGGGCTGGTTAGCTGGATAGGTGAGGGTCGCCCTGCTGAGTGCTGCTACGGCCTGTACATAGAGTAGAGTGTTGGATGGGGTCCTAGCAGCTGTATTTGAATTTTGGCTTCTTCGTCACTAAGATTGTTCTTTATTTGGACGTTAAGCTGAAATGTCCCGCGTGATTCAGGTATTACCAGGTTGGCAGATTTAATACTTATTCAGTTTCGATGAGGTTGATATCAGCAGAGGGTAAGTAGTATGTAATTATCTAATATCCATTTTAATGCTGGTGTATAAATAAATAGAATACTACTATCTATTTTTTTTCTGAGGCTATTAACTGCGCTATCAGTTTCCTCTGCTTCTTTATTTCTGCTTTCTGTTCCTTCATTTTATATTGTTATTCTATTTGCTTGCCCCGCTACTCTAATCTATGAAATTAATTGCTTCGCTCAGTTCGGCGCTGCACTGATTGTCTGTGTAAGCAAAAGAAACAGCGCGGAACTCTCTGGAGCATGGCCGGCGGGGTAGCCTACATGCTCGGTCTTCAGGAATCAAGAGGTAAGGCCGGAGGCCTCACCTCACCTAGTACAACTAAGCCTTACAACACTATCTAGTCCATATGTATATAAAATATTCCAGCGGCCGTTTCTTGCATCCTCATTTAGTAAGTAATTTAAAGTATCCCGCCATTGTCTTCTAGACAAACGATACTACTGTCGGAAGATATGAGACCAAATCGCCTCCGGATTCTCACACATTTCTGCCGTGAGCGATATGTGTGGTCTCAGTCTTTCACAGGCTCGGATGATGTCCCACAGTAGCATATCTTTCAGGTGATCCTTCAGTGCCGGACTTCGTGGCGGACAATCTTGCAAAGTATCAATGCAAAGAAAAAGTTCACATGGTAACGCTTGTAAGCTCGTGAGGCATACAGATAGTTCCAAGAAGTCTGCGGGTTGTGCAGCTTGCACGAACAATGGCGTCACATCCAGTTCACATCCTGACCAGAACATGTGGCGGAGAATTGATATCTCAGTAGGCCAATGTGCCTGACGAACGACGAGTGAAAGGAGATTGTTCCTCGAACCCGTGAAATGATGTCTGCATTCCACTAGTGCTAATATCAGTTGAATATATGCGAGCTCCCGCTGACGTAAGGGAAGGCTATAGTTGAGATCTCGATTTAGAAGATCAAGGACTCGAGGGCGCCTCAATCTGGACATAATAGTGTCGTCGCACGAGATCATTGTCCTAATGATCTCAACTCTACGCTCATAGATTGCTGTTTCAATAGGTGAAAGCCTGTTTGGGTTGAAGCCGTGCGTCCATGGCGAGCAACCATTTTGCATGAGTACACGTACCGCATCGAAGTTGTCTCCGGAGACGGCATCGTGCAAAAGAAGACGTCCACCTTGCTTGTGTATAGACTCAGGGTGAATGTCCTTTTCTTGAATGTTGGAGAGTAGGAGCAACAAAATTCGAGGGTTTTCCATAGCCAGATGCATTGCTGTAGAGCCGTCAGTTGAACATATTTCAAGTACAGAGGCACCTCTTGCAAGCAGACGCTTCACAACCGCAAAATTACCTGCAATAACGGCAGTACAAAGTGGAGGAAGACCCATGTCCGTGCGCAGGTGGATGTCTGTCTCACTGTACAAGAGCAAAAGCAGCGCTATACGACTTTTTTGCATGCTTAGTTGTAAAGGGGGTATTCCCCCAGGGCCGATGAAGTTGATATTCGCGCCTTCATCAAGGGCTTCGGCAACACCACGAAAATTGTTTTGGACAATCGCCTGATGGAATTTTTCATCGATTGCAAGAGCCTCTGCGGCTGTATATGTGGTTCGAAGAAGCCGGGAAGAGCGCGGTAGATATTTTGGCTTATCATTCAAGAACGGCTCTACGTCCATCTTAAGTTCCGGATCAAGCAGAAATCCAGAGTCAGCTTGTACAGTGATACAAGCTGTGGAGTTCATCGCAGCCCGCACGTTGGTGCTTATTGCGGTTGTGAGATCCTTTAAACTGATACCTATCGTTTGCTGGTCGTCATTCTCCGAGGCTACCTGCTCGCTTTTTTCCACGCTTTCAAGACGTATGACGATATGGCCAAAATTTCCGCTTTCTTCTGCTTGGCTTGAGCGAGGGCTTTTTGACCCAGTTTTAGTTCGAACGGAGACGGCTTTACCAGCTTGGAATTTTTGAGCTGGTATCGTGTCAATGATACAGTTATCACGATAGATTGTTGTCGGTACACTGCTTCTTGCTAGACTCGGACTTATGCTATTCCGAGTTGAGTCTGTGTACCCAGACCATGTCGAGTCTCTTAAGTCGCCGGGTAGAAAAAAGTGCTGATCAGATCCGCAACCAGAGGCGGAACTACTACATGGGGCCAGCGGTAAGGGTGGAATAGGTGGTATAAGTGCGTCTAGAGTATCTGGCGGCGATTGATTAGTAGCGCCTGGAAAGTAGGCAATCTGGATGATGTCCGAAGCTCGTGTTGGATCATTTGAAGCGGTTGAATGAACCGAGTGGGTCGAGCGCCTGTGCTCTTGATGTCTGTCCACTTGACCGAGGTCGGAGACATTGTTGTTGCGCTTGTTTAAATTGGAATCTTTGTTGGAAGTATTTCTCTGCTGAGCATGCTTCATTGCGGACGTGTAGGTTTCAGATGAAGTCTCACGAAAGCTGCGGAATAAGGATCGTGTTAGCCGGCCAAGTAAAGGTCTCTTGCCGGATGCAGAGGCGCTTGGATAAATTTGCCGAGGGCTTTGCGAGGAAGAAGATACGGATGAGCTAGAGGTAGGCTGAGAAAGGTAGCTCTGGTCGCGGTCCACAGAATTTTGGGCACCAGGGCCTTTGGCAGGTGGTGCCGCTCTTGTACTAGCTTTGGATCTGGCTGCACGATTACCGCTTTGAAGCCTGTCGTAGATCTGTCTCTTGTAGACTGGGGCAGAGAAACAAAGTGTGTCGAAATCAAATACCCGTTCCGACATTATGCTTCTTGGTCGTTTAGACATGGTATCAAAAGTGGCGTAGCTCTGCCTAGAGGAAAGAAGCCCAGATTCGTAGAGAGTCCAGGCGCTTTCCTCGTCTTTGCGAAAGACGACTTCGCTCTCTTGGAGAGCAATGACTTGAGCGCTCGGTGATGGTCTAGATTGGATGAGCTTGGAATGGACATCTCCGGTGCGGTCTAACTCACATCTTCGCAACGGCCAACAGCAGGTGGAGAGATGAGATGTGTAAATTCAACCTGTGGCAATGGTCATTCAATGCCCCTTGGTGAGAGGCAAGTCTGGCCCGTGCTATCGCTTGACGCCACGGCGGTATCTCTGCTGTAGGGCTAAAACTTTGCAGGTCTTCCATCAGAGCTTGCAAATAGACTTCACCAATCTCGATATGTTTAAGGAGTTGATCGCAAGTCGGCCCCATTCCTGGTTGATTGCTCGTGACACTTGAGGCCCACTCTTCAATGCGGCTCCATGCTGCTTCCAGAGCTTGACAAGTCCCGATCATGCACCAGATACTTTTCTCAGCTTGCCTGTACCGAGACGCGTAGGTCGTTAATAACTCGGTAATTTTGGCAGCAAAACTGGCTAAGGCGAGAGAGCCGCTCGTTATGCCGATGATGGCGGAAGCTGGTTCCATGGCTGGCTTTCCACGATCAAGCTGCCTGGATTCCCCTACCAGCGGTGCTTAAGTGTTGCTAAACGCAAAAGCGCACAAATTGAAGCTAAGGAGAAAGAGATGAAATTTTCGACTTACGATGAAGACGCCTTCAAAGCGGGATCAGCGACCAGCCATGGAAGCTCTGGGCGCACTATGAGGCTTTCACAGCCTCGTCGTAGAACTGTAGGTTACTTTCAGCCGGCGACCTGAGCAGGCACTTCAGGGCAGCCACTGGAATAACCATCCTGTCATGCGGCCATGCCAGGACCCCCAGCACCGACTATCTAGGTCATGGAACACATACATGTCGTATAGTCTCCAGATTCGAGGTTGGTATCGCAGCGAACGATTATCGTCCTCGGAACCATCGTCTTTACGCTTAGAATACTCTATAGAGATATCCCTATTCTTTCTGCCTGTTATCACCTGCTTATTCTCTCCCTTATCCCTTAAATATCGATAAATGGCGACTTATCCGCAGCCCCCACTTTTGTCATCTGTCGATCTGTTTACTATGCATCACCAAAATTTTGAAAGCTTCATAATGGTCGCAAACAACAAACAACTGCTCGATTCCAATGGTTATAACAGTTTCTGAATCACAAGAGCTTGGAAGGGGTCTTCGTGCCAAAAACCCCACCCCAAAAGCCTCTGAGGCCGTCGTGCGGCGCCTTAAACTTAAGAGGCATATATCACCACAACGATGTAAAGCCATCCACAAGACACCTTTAAGTAAGCCACTACTTCTTCTAAATAAGAAATGAAAGACTTCAGGACGAATCAAAGTGAAGTATTCACAAGATACAAGCAAGGAACTTCCAGAATATTACACATAGGACCCTTGAAAGGGTCGAGCAAACCTGTATGCGCATATCAATCCTGAGGACCCTCTCCCAATATTTGAATTATTCTACCCACCTAAACTTTTTGAGCGTGGGTGAGAAGCGTCATCTCGGGCTGGGTGTTGGAATACCCAGGTTGCGACGAGACGAGGTGGGTGAAGGGCGGCGACATTTTTTATGTTACCCGGAGCGGCAGATGTGCTGATCTACTCTAGTTTTTTGGAGACGGGGGGTTGGGACTGCGCCGCAGTTTGTGGGGAGGGGAGAGTGTGGAGGAGCTGGGTGGGGGGTTCTAGATAAGAGATTCTCTAAGCATCTATTATGGTCTCTGCCTAATGCTGTGTCTTTTTTGTCTAATACCGCGCTATGCCCGGGGGAGTTCTGAGGTCCTCGAGTCTCGTATGCGCGTGCTCTTTGGTGTCTCCTGGTTCTTGTTACTGTGTCGGGTATTTATTTTCCCTTATTTTCCTTTTCACTCTTTTCCCCTTGCGGCCGTAGAGCCCACATCTTCACCTCAAACAGCCCCAAGCCTTTTGGAAATCCCCTCTGCACTTCCTCTCTCACCACCTTCAACCCCGCTCCTGCGAAAATTCTTCTCCAACTCCGTTCGCTCCGCGTTACCGAGCTGTCCACCTCATCGTATAGATCCTCTCCCACAGCATTGCTCCCTATGTTTTCCTTGACTACGATCCAGCCGATCTGGGAGAGGGATGCGGAGATGCGACGTAGGTACGCGATCAAGGCGGTATCGGGGAGGTGGCCCAGGCACCATTGATTCCAAATGAGATCATAGGTCTGGGAGGGCTGAAAGTTTTCGAGAGGAAGGGTGTGGATGACACCGAGAGTGCCTGTGGGCTTTTCGGTCGGTTTGAGGGCGGCGGCTTGGTTGCGAACGGTGTCTGTGAACTGCGCAACGGGTTCGACGATGTCGACAGTGGCAGCAAAATGGAGGAGGAGGCCAAACGTTATGCGGCCGATGCCAGCGCCGGAGTCGAGAGCGCGGGTTAAGCGTAGCCGTTTCGGTGTTGGGGAGTCTGAAGGTGGAGGGTAGGCTGAACGCAAGAGCTTGGACAGAAAGGTGCGAGAGCCGCGAAGATCAATCACTGAGACTTGTGGGAAGCCGCCGAGCATGCCATTCACCTAAATGTGGTGCGGAGATCAGTATGCGATCAAGGGAAGCTGGACATAGAGGTAAAAGGAGGTTTGTGCTTACATCGGCCGACACTGATTCCCAGTAAGCTATCGAAGCGTTAGGATTGATGAGAGAAGAGGCAGTTGGAGCTTTCGTTACGGAAGGTTTCTCGTGAATGTCATCTTGGGTGAGTTTTTCGTTGTCGCGTAAAGGCCGAGCAATCGACGTGCTGGGCGGTGGGATGGGATCCATGTCACGTTTAAGCTCGAGAGCTTGTTACTGTCATAATGGTAAAAGAATCATTGTGGGACCGGTCCTGTCTGGCGTCCGAAGCGTGACACGTCCGAAATAATTGAGTGAAGTTGGTGCAAAGAGCTCAATTCGGGGTGCTGTCATTGTGCATAAGAAGCTATGGGCAACGACGCAGCCTCGGCACCAAATATTCGGCTTAGCGACGGTGCTCTATGCCGAAGAGGGCAAGCCTTTCCGGCGTTATCATGGGCTCGACCAGCTCCAAAACCACGATAGCAAGAAGAAATGTGAGAGCGGGGAAATGGCATAGAAGAGGAACCCTCCTCCGTTCGCCTGACTCGCACCCATCCTGGTTGAGGGTTATTCTATTTAATGATTAAGTCGTGCTGTACGTTGACTTCAATTCTCCATAGTTCACGTTTGTCTTTCCCACGCGCCTTAAGCTACCCTTCGAGAAGAGCATCGTTCCACTGTCCATCACGATCCTCACCTTGCACTCCCTCCAGCTTTCCAGTCTGTTTCAAATTTCTTCTACCCGTTCAATCGCATATCAAGACTTGCTTTAGACCTCTAAGCCGCAGCTTTAACACGTCATCCTCCAACATGTCCGACCTCTCCATTGATCTCAAAGCCCCCAATGGCCGTACCTTCACCCTCCCCACCGGCCTCTTCATCAATAATGAGTTCGTCAAGTCCAGCGACGGCGAAAAAATCACCTCCATTAACCCCACTGACGAGTCCGAAATCTGCTCCGTCTATGCTGCATCCCCCGACGATGTCGACAAAGCTGTTAAAGCTGCCCGTACAGCATTCAATGATCCCTCATGGCGTGACATGGCGCCCACAGATCGGGGTGCACTGATGTATAAGCTTGCCGATCTTATCGAAAAGAACTTTGAGACACTTGCCACGATCGAGACATGGGACAACGGAAAACCGTATAATGACTCGACTAGTATAGATCTGCCAGAAGTCATCGCGACTATCCGGTATTACGCTGGCTACGCCGATAAAATCCATGGCCAGACCATTAGCACAACGGTTCAAAAATTTGCCTATACACTACGGCAGCCAATTGGAGTCTGTGGACAAATTATTCCTTGGAACTATCCTCTGGGTATGGCAGCTTGGAAGCTGGGCCCGGCTTTGGCTTGCGGTAATTGTGTGGTACTCAAGGCCGCAGAGCAGACACCCATATCTATCTTATACCTCGCAAACTTGATTAAGGAGGCGGGGTTTCCACCTGGAGTGGTTAATATTCTGAACGGCCATGGAAAGATCGCTGGTGCGGCTATAGCGAGCCATGAAGGGATCGACAAGGTGGCCTTCACTGGTAGCACCGTTACTGGGAAGCAAATCATGAAGACGGCGGCTGGTACCATGAAGAATATCACGCTCGAAACAGGAGGCAAGAGCCCGCTGTTAGTGTTTGATGATGCAGATCTCGATCAGTCTACTAAATGGGCTCACATTGGTATCATGTCGAATATGGGTCAGATATGCACAGCAACAAGTAGACTTTTAGTTCAAGAGGGTATCTACGACAAGTTCGTTGAACAATTCAAGGAGGTTGTCAAGACGACAAGCAAAGTCGGCGATCCCTTTGAGGAGACGACTTTTCAGGGCCCACAGGTCACAAAGGCACAGTACGATAAAGTGCTCGGATATGTTGAGTCCGGAAAGAGTGAGGGTGCAACTTTAGCTGCAGGAGGTCAGCCATACAAGAAGGTTGGTTCTGGCAAAGGCTTCTTTATCGAACCGACCATCTTCACCGGCGTTAAAAATAATATGAGAATCTTCCGAGAGGAAGTTTTTGGGCCTTTTGTGGTCATCGCAAGTTTCAAAACAGAAGACGAGGCTTTAGCAATGGCTAATGACACCACATATGGACTTGGCAGTGCAGTGTTCACTCGAGACGTCGAGCGAGCGCATCGTGTTGCAAGCCGACTAGAGGCAGGCATGGTCTGGGTAAATAGCAGTCAGGACTCGGATTACAGGATACCGTTCGGAGGAGTCAAACAGAGCGGAATTGGAAGAGAGCTGGGTGAGGCAGGCTTGGCAGCCTATACTCAGACAAAAGCTGTGCATGTTAATATGGGCCTGAAAATTTGAATTTTTCCTATATTGGCTAAGCTAACTCGTACCGCTGCTCTGCTATCATTTCCTCTTTCCTTCCAAACGAGTTGCTCTGTGGTGGATTCCAAGTCACTGATATAGGATCATCGACTGGGTTTAGTTTCTGCCCCGCCTTATCGTGAATTTGAAATGTCAAGTCGGCGTGTCCAACGACAGCGTTGACATTGAATTCTGCTAGAAGATATTTCTTGCCCCGACTGTACCAGTGACGATTTTTCATCTTCATATTGATGCCATCGAGAGAAGCCGCCACTAGACAGACCGGCTTGACTTGTCCGTTACTATGCTTCATGCTTGTCGGAAGCTGCGATTCTGGCAATGCTGACGTGACGATTTGTGTCTTCCAAGCATGCTTGGGAGAGTTTGGCTGTGCTTTCAGCTGATAAGGTTTCGCTAACCCTGTCACTGGTACGTTAACGCCCTTGAGAAAAGTCTTTTAGCGTTACCAAGCTTCAAATACGGTTCACATGAATGTTACCTGTTTCACAAACCAATCTATCTGGCTCAGCGCATAATGTTTGCGATTCCGATGGTCATACTCGGTATCCTCCCCCACGTGCTTCACAGGTTGATAAATCTCCTTGAAAATCATTCCATAGCTCATTCGGCAACATAATTCGTCAAAAACGGCGATCTTTTGGCTGACTTTTTGGACCCGGTCTATGAGCAGCCCAAGCACAACAGCGAGTTGGCTAATTTCACAGTAAGCAGGCTTCACGCCGATCAAGGATTACGATCTTACGGTTTTCTGCTCAAGATAAGTCTGAGATCTCTAGTGTTGGATTTTTCGATCATTCGATGGCTCTCAAAATGTGTTTGGAACCGTTCCTTAAGATATGGAGAACTTCCGAAGCCACCAGACAATATCAGATAGGACTGAAAAGATGGCGCTTGTCAACAGAGCATCAGCATAAAAGGCTGGTTGCTTACAATTTGCTCATTTGGATACTTCTCTTGCATTCTCGACAACTGTTTATCCACTAATTTCAGCATCGGATTTACCTGGCTATCAAAAGCTGCTTTCAGTTGGTTGCTGCCGAAGTCCTTAGAAAGACAGTCCTTATCACTCTGGTTGACCTACCGCTGAATTCGCAACGTATAACTATGGACACCGATGTCAGGAAAATCTCCGTGCCCCGGCTTCAAGCCTTGAACTTCAAGGGGTAACTCGTCTACATCCCCGCTTGCTGCACCAAAATAGCATTTGAATCTCTCAAATTTGCCTCGCAAGGTCTTTTCGGCACAACGCTCGGGGTCATCTGAAAGACAATCCTGGATCTGTTGAAGCCGGTTCGCAACCAATTGACGGAAGTATTCATTGATGAAAGTAGAGCCTATGGCCGTCCCTTCATGACAAGAGGTCAGGTCTAAGCTTCTGTCTTCACAAAAAAGCTGTTCGAACCTTACCTTCCACGTACGTTCTTGGGAGCAACTTTGTCATATCATCCTTCCCGGATATGACCTTCAACACGTTGACATCCTATGTGGTGCCTCATCTAAGACTCAGTTGTGTGTGAAGCGAAGCAAGCACTGCTTACCGTGGTGCCTCCTCCTGCATCACAGACAAGAATAACGTCGTCTTTCTAAGCAATCTAATTAGAATTCTAAAGTGGCAATTTTGTGGTCTTTGGACTCTGACCTGAAATTGCTCGCGAGCTGCATACACAGCTGCCGCTTCTGCCTCTGTTAGGCCGATATGAACTCGGCGACGAGGTCCGTCGTCCCCAAACCCAGCTTTACGGATGACTTCCAGGGTCTTTGCAATTATGCTTGGATTATTCCACGACGTCGGTACACTGAAAACATATTCGATCTTCGTCTGGGTCCATCTAGGATTCGTGTCTTGGAAGTATTGATCGATATGCGTGTATACACAATTGAGATAGTCTTGAAACAGCTCCCTCGCCTGCTTGAGAGATGGACGATTTATATTGTCGTCTTTATGATCGGGGTCAAGGTAGAGCTTGAAGAGCTCTTCGATATCAAGAAGTTCCTTTTCTTGCTCGGACAGAAATCCCCACGTTTTCAATTGCCTTGGATTTTGCGAGTATCCAAGCAGGGTTGGGACTTTATTAGCAAGCTCGTTGATGGACTTGCCTGGCCAATTCTGTAATGGTTGCGGCGTGCTCCAGTCTGGTCCTTCAGCATATGCTACGCCTTTGAGAAGACAATCAAAGTCAGTACCCTTTTATTTATCATACAGTTCTTTTTCGGGAAGTCTCTTGCCTGTGCATGTCATGCCAAAATCTACTCCAATGATGATATCCGGACGCCAGTCATCGCTCAACATGTTGGACGTACGTCTCATTCACTATGAGTCGTGGATAAAGAAGTAAAGAAGGTAATTTCAGCTTTAGGCTTTCCTTGGCAGATCGCCTCAGAGGATGGAGGCATGGTTCTAGCCTAACGTGTTATCAGTGCAGTTCCGCTTTCGAAGCCGGTGATCAACATTTTGCAGACTCTGGAAGGATAGAAAGACTAGGATAGGCGGTGTCGGTCCCTGCAATCATTACGACTAAAATCTGCCTGACATAAACCTTGAGAATTCGAATCGGAAATGTTTGCTTGAACCCGCATCTAACCGAATTTGTGCAACGACCGATCTTTCGCCATTCAACTACCTGACCATCGTATCCTAGGACTTTCAACCACCCCCCCACATTTGATTACGGGCCGAGCGGCTCTGCGTGACGGTGCGAATTCGAATTTGCCACGCTATTGGAGATCAAATCACTTTTACTAGGCTCACAGAGAATACTTCATTTCCTAGTTACGAGCCAGCTCGACCATTTTCGCTGTTCCACCTACCTTTTAGCTACTTGTGCTCCATTATTACTATTTCACGTCTTCAGATGTTTGAAGGTTTATTATTGGCAATAGAAAAACGCTGGATGTTGTTAACGAGCTTCATTTGACCTCATTTCTTGTGCAGCCTGACCTCAAGAGACGCCAATCAGACTTTAAATAGCAGGTTACACTACGTTTTGATACCACCTTGATCAACATGAAGGCATCCATCTGTTGCTGTCTTTTCCCTCTTCAAGGACTCAATCGACCTATCGTCTTGTCAGTTCACAAGGAGGAGTATACTCGTGTACACAGTCTAGGCGACGTTCTCAGACACTGAATATTCGGGGCAATAAATTAGTTCCTCAAGGGCGATGTGAGCTTCGAATTTTAGAGACGATCAATGAAGTCTAATCACAGTCAGAATAAATCTCAATTCCGAGAGCCGACCTTCTTCAGCGAGCGTGACGATGACTTCGGGAATCCCCACAACAGCCCCCTCGCCAGTAGCTCTTATCGCTGGTCCTATAAGTGTTCCAGACAGCTCGCAGTCGACTTTTACCATATCGATAGTGACCTTCTGGGGCCCATTTTCGATTCCATCGACAACATCCGCAGTTATAACAATCCCGACAACGACCGTATTCAGCTCCACATCTATTTCGTCTGGCTCTACGTTAACCATCACCGTCTCGACGGCTTTCCGAGAAACACCAACGGTTCCAACGACATCATTGACAGCGTTTCTTGTCACTCTTCAGGCCGGACTGAGTAGAGAGAGCGGTCAATTCACTATTGCGCAAGCAACAAATATATCCAGCCAGACAACACCGTCGCCAAGCTATTCTTCGTCTACAAGTATCCTATCGTCGCCTGTGGTTTCCTCGTCGAAGACGTCAGAGAGTCCACAGTCGTCTTCGGAAAGCTCGCCATTAGCCTCATCTTCCCCTACCACTAGTCGAACTTCGTCTGAGATTGCCCCCGTGACCACGACATTCACATCCAGGCCAGGAGCAAGCCGTCGACTACCGGATGGAGCCGTTGCTGGTATAGCAACTGCTACTGCTGCTTTCGCTTTTCTTGTCACTCTTGCCGTGACTCTGTTCATTTTAAGGTCAAAACGCTCTCGATCTCCGTCACCAAGCATTACGGACAATGAGCGTAAGGATAGCGGCCCTCCGCAAATAGACGGCTCATCTCAAGTCGATGACAACGGTGGCGGTCCCATCTCCGGCTTTTCAAACGCGAGACTGGACAAATGCCTGCCTCCATCAGAGGATGATTACACTATCCAGAATAGTGTGAATGAAGTGTTCGAACAAATCTCGATTCATGTCGACAATTACTACAAACCATCCGCTCCGAGAATGACAAGAGAAACAAGAGCAGAACTCGAGGCATTTGCATTTCTCAACTCACGAGCCTTGATCGATCTACTTCATTCCAGCTACAATTCGCTGCCAATGGTCAAACACCTCTTGGGCCGCCAAGTCGTGCAACGGATCTCACCTGCTTGTGATCCTAGCATCGCATTTCTTCCACCTGACTTTGTAACTCTTCCTCACACGCTAGAGCGGACGAAATCAACGTCTCAGAAAGGTGTGTACATTACTTCGCCGTGTGGTCCGAGAAAGCTCACACCTCCCCAGTAGCCTACGACGAAGCATTCTCCCGCTGGCGTGTCCTAACCGCTTACCTCCAGCCATGTCCAACATCAGATTCCGATTACGCCATACACCGCAACTCCCACATTGAGCCCTTCCTCGACTCGGTCTCTCTCGCCTTCGCTCCATGGCTCAATCGCAACAAAGATCCCGCTCTCCGGTCTCAACACCTGGCTGCTATTCTCCAGAACGCTGTTGAGAAGGGCATCATGTTGTTCTCACAGGCAAGTTCGTTTGAGTTTGACTGGGGCCAGGCGTATGATGGAGGGAAGAGGGAGCTTGTCGTGGCGCCAGCTTTATTGAAGATTGGCAATGTGAAGGGGGAGAGATTGGGGACGCCGCAAAGAATGATTGAGAGGACTATTGTGAAGATTTGAGGTTCTGACTGGCGCAAGGCAAGGTTATTAAATGTGCATTTGCGCTTTTACAGTTGACAAGTATGCTCAAACATGGTCTCCTCCTTGTTTCAGGAGCGTTTTTGCTCCCTCATTTGGATGCCTGGATCTCGTCACGACCGGAGAACTTTTTAGACCAGCCCTGTGCGTTACGCAGGATGGCTGAGTACTCGGCTTTTGCAAAATTTCAAGAAATACCTTACTTGAACAAGCATCAGTTTTCTTAATGGTGAGGCCGCATGTCGGGGTTTTTATTGTGGGGGTTTTGTAGAATGATCTTCACGCATTGTATCAATATTGCAGATTCATGCTGGCACGGCTGCTAGCGACTCTTCTGCTCCTTTTTCACGTAATGAATAATTATGCACTGTCAAGCAGAGTCATTTCCGGTCTCGTGAATCGTCCAGATGGTCTCTATGTTCGAGATTTGCTTAGGAATAGCTTCGGCCTAAAATACCCAGGGTAGAAGTGGTTACTCAAGCTACCTACAACAAAGTCCCCGTGGATAAATCCATTGTAGAAAACATCAAAACTAAAAATGGCCAGCACTGGAATTAGGACGGGAAATCCTCTAGACCCTCATGGAGACCTGTCGCACCAAAAGATAACGATCCCAAATGATTGTCGAAGATAGCTTGACCGTAAATGAGCATGAGTACTTAGTGTGCTTCTTACCGTCTTGATTGGCGGCGGATCTCGAAGCAGATAAGAGTCCCATTTTGACTAAGGTGTAGCATCTTGATCAGAATCAGAGATGATTTTGTGCAGATGATTAAAATTTGAAGGAGATTGGCACGCGACAGGAATAACTCGCAAGGGAAAGATTACGATATCATGCGCTATTCTTAGTGGTCAAGAACGGGCCTCGGGAGGATCGGGGCCTTCGGGTGGGCTATGGCTCCTTTGAGCAGAGAGTACGAGCTGCGGCCGAACCAAGGGCCTGAGTGCTGGGCATCAGCCGGTGTAAGGTGGGCATGAGAGACTCGAAAAAGCTCGAGGGAGAATCAAAGCAGGATCTCAAAACTCTCATGACAAATGTCGTAGTTTTACAATCCTAGAAATCTGGCATAAATGGATTTAATGCACAGGCATAACATGAAACAGGCGGAGAAACCGTTGAAGGCTGAAATTTAGAGGCGGCGTGGCGCGATGAGGCCCGGAAGATCGACCTCTGGCGTCACGGTGGATTCCCTGGTACGCTAGGAAGCTGCCGCTCAGTAACAACGCTGCCAAAACTCTCCAGTTCGCCCAAACTTTTTGACGTGAAACCAAGGCTGATGTCATGCCCGATTCCGAATCCCACGCCGCAGGCCTCGACAAACATGAACACAGCCTTCCGTGTTGGACCGGGGGGCCTTGTTCTCACCTCGTGCCACCGTGCCACCGTATATCATAAGGTCTGTCTCTCCCTACCCCCGCTCGTTCACCACGCGAGTAGCCAACCCGACGCTGACAACATGAAAGCCTCTCTCTCTTTACTTGGTGCTGTTGCATCTTTACTGCTGGGTATGTCAAATGTCAGATTTTTGCTGTGAACGCCGCTAACATCTTCAGCATCTCATGCACAACCAAGCGATTTCTCGTCTTCTGAGGCGGCCGCCCTCGAACTGCTTCGGCGTGCAGCGCCTGCAAATCAGCCAAATGGGTACACGCCGCAAAAGGCCGACTGCCCGAGCACGCGACCATCCGTAAGGTCAGCGACCTCGCTGTCTCGAGAAGAGACCGACTGGTTGAACACACGGAGACGGACGACAATTCCAGCCATGCGAGATTTCGTGTCTCGGATGAGAATACCAGGGTTCGACGCCAACAACTATTTCAACTCCCATTCAGATACCTCAGACCTGCCCAACATTGCAATCGCCTTCTCAGGTGGTGGGTATCGGGCTATGTTGAACGGCGCTGGAGTATTGGCCGCATTTGACTCTCGATCATCGAATTCCTCTGGGCCTGGACAGCTGGGAGGCTTGTTGCAGTCTTCAACTTATGTCTCTGGTCTGAGTGGGGGCTCATGGCTAGTTGGGTCTGTCTACATGAATAACTTCACCACAGTGGAGGCCCTGCGCGACGACACCACTGGCACTGTTTGGGAATTCGGCAACTCGATCCTCGAAGGGCCAGACAAGGGTGGAATCCAAGCTCTGGATTCTGCGCAATACTACAGTACCCTAGGCGAAGAGGTCGATGGCAAAGAGAATGCCGGATTTGAGACAACTATTACTGACTACTGGGGCCGTGGGTTGAGTTTCCAGCTTATCAATGCACCTCGAGGCGGAGTTGATTATACCTGGTCTTCCATTGCAACGTCTGAACAATTCACCAACGGCAGCGTACCGTTCCCACTCGTCGTAGCAGACGAACGTGCCCCTGGCGAGACGCTGATTCCAAGCAACACGACGGTCTACGAATTTGGGCCCTTTGAAATGGGTACATTTGACCCAACTTCCTTTGGTTTTGTTCCCATGCAGCATCTTGGCACAAATTTCACCGCAGGTGACGTCCCGGATAACGACCAATGTATCACTGGCTTCGACAACGCCGGCTTCGTCTATGGCACATCGTCCTCGCTATTCAACGCGCTTCTCCTCTCTGCCAATGCCACTTCTATCCCTCAGTCCCTCCGCGACATCCTCAACGGCCTCATTCAACGTCTCAATATTGACAACGAAGACATCGCCGACTACTCTCCTAATCCCTTCTTCCGATTTGGGCCTGACAACCCTTCCTTCGAGGCCACAACACTCACCCTAGTCGACGGCGGCGAAGACCTCCAAAACATCCCTCTCCATCCTCTCATCCAGCCTGTCCGCAACGTCGACGTTATATTCGCATCTGACTCCTCCGCAGACGTCAACAACTGGCCCAACGCCACCGCCCTCGTCGCCAGCTACCAACGCTCCCTCAACACCACCGGCATGGCCAACGGCACCTCCTTCCCCTCCATCCCAGGCCAAGACACCATCGTCAACCTCGGCCTCAACAACCACCCCACCTTCTTCGGCTGCGACGCATCAAACTACTCAACCCGCTCCAACCCCGACCCCCCGCTGATCGTCTACATCCCCAACAGCCCCTACGTCGCCTTCACCAACATCTCCACCTTCCAGCTCTCCTACAACACCACCCAGCGCAACGTGGTGATTGAGAACGGCTGGGACGTCGCGACCCAGGGCAACGCCACCGTGGATGCCGAGTGGCCCGTGTGCGTGGGCTGCGCGGTCCTGAAGCGCAGCTTGAATCGTACGCGGACGGCGGTGCCGGACGCGTGCAACAGGTGTTTTGAGCGGTATTGCTGGAACGGCACGCTGGATGAGAGGCCGGCGCCGGATTATTTGCCCGGCCTGAAGCTGGGGGAGATCAGTGTGAGGGGGGCGGCGGGGGCGGTGGTGCCGCCGAGGTTGGCGGTGTTGACGGCGCTGGGCGCTGTTGTGGGAGGGCTCGTGGCGTTTGGTGGGCTGTGAGCTTTTTTTTTTCGGGGATGGGCAAATTTTCTTTTCTCTTTCCTCCTTTTGGGGTGACGGAGGCGGGATTGATGGGTGAAGTCTGGGCACATCTAGCATTTTGAAATACGCGGCAACAGCATCCAGAAAGGTATGGCGGATATGTATACGGAGTTCACAAGGGGCCACGTGGCGACGAATCTCTTTGCATCTTACGGGCGAAGATGCGGTCATGTACTGTACTATATGCGAAGATCGAACCTGGGATTAAAAACTGGGGGCATTTAGCGGGACACAAAAGCTCACAATATGAAATGGGTTCACAGTTGAAATGGAGACTTGGCGATATTGTTTCTTTTACTCCCAAGTGCGCAAGCGTCTCGACGGGGAAATTGTAGATGGACAGTTGTTCTATGGACATACAGTGTGCCGGTAGGATATTAGCATGCAAGGTACTATGCTGGTGATTCAGGTCATGCTCTTTCGTGCCCAACAGACTATCTCGAGGCTGTTTTCCAAGCCGAGATGGTTCTTAATACCTTTCCCAATATTCGTAGAACACATCATGTCCTATCTCTGGGTATACCCCTCCCCCTAGCACCGCTCAATCTCAACCTCCCTCACAGCCTCCTCACAACCATCCCCCCCTCCCACGCATCCCCGGCCTCCAACCTCACCCACCCATCCACCGCCCCCGGCTCCACACAAATATACCTCCGCCACCCATCCTTGGGCTCAAAGTCCGCCATCCCCCTTGCCTTCTCCTCCCACAGATTCCACACCGTCGCGTCCGGGAACCCGTGCCGCTCGCCCACGCTGAACCGCGGGCTCCGCGCGTCGTTGATCGCGATCGGCGTCTCCGGGTCGAGCTTGGTGTACACCCTGTCCGTCTCCCCCGTCAGGGTGAGTGTGGGGGTGTCTTGCTTAAACGTCTGCGCGTTGCGGGTCTTGTCGACGTACGACGACGGCGCCGGGAGGCCGAGCGTGGTGGTGCGGATGTCCTGCACGGAAAAGTAGGCGTGCAGGAGGGCCTGGAAGTCGAAGGGGGCGGTGCCGGACTGGTTCTGGACGTGCAGGGTGCATTCGAGGGAGGCGCGGGAGAGGGTGACGCTGTAGACGAGGGCGAATTGGGCGTGGGGCCAGGCGGAGCGGGCGGATTCGGGGAGCATGGAGGGGGAGAGGCCGAAGTCGAGTTTTATGGTGTCGTCGCCTGTCGTGGGTTTTGATTTTTGGTTCGGGGAGGAGGGGTCTGAGGAGGAGGGGGGCAGGGATTCCGAGCTGGATTTTCCGAGGAATTCCCAGTATGTGGAGCGGGCGAAGCCGTGTTGGGGGAGGGAGGAAGTGGTGTGGTTTGAGGGGGGAGGGCCGAAGACGGGGAAGACGAGGGGGATTCCTGGAGGGGAGGTGGTCAGCTGGAAAACATCACAGAGAAGAGCAGGACGACTCGGGGAGATGTGAGGGGAATATTATAAGGTGGTATGGATAGCTCACCACCGCGAATTGGTTTGCTGCCATCAAGCTTGGCAGCTGTGCTCAGAAAGAGCTGCTCTTCGCCATCTGCGAGCTTCCATGATGTTACAGTGGCCCCGTAAAGGTTGACAGTCACTGATTCTTTTGTGGGCAGGTGGGCGGTGACAACAGAACCTTGTATGTCGACGAGGGGCTGAGGAAGGGAGGGAGACATCGGGAGAGCGCTTGGTTTTTTGGAGCGCTCCATTTTGTAGATTGCGGGAGGAATGGGATGTATGGTTGACCTAGAAAAGACGTATTAAAACGAGGTGGAGATTACGGAGGTGGAAGAGAGGTGGTGGATTTGAAAAAGGTCAGTGTAGTGGGGTCCCAAAGGTCAGGACAAGGGTTGGACGAGGGATGGGGTTGATGTCACAGTCTGGGCGGGATAGGGGCTAATTGCTGGCCCGGTCTAGCCCTTGATCGTTGTTGAGCGTGCGGAGCCTTATGCACGACATTGTCATTAAGAGAGAAATCCTATGGTCAGTACTCAATGCGTCAAAACTTTGCTTCAACTTTAAGGAGCTCACCAGAGGAGCTCGACTGAGACCCTTTGGTCTCGCCTTGTCAGGTTCCTTTCCATCCGCAAGGTTCTAGAAGGGGAGATTCTGCTGCATATAAGATAGGTGGGGGTTGCTGTTACGAGAAGTTTCTGCAGATATTTAGGGATATACCTATCACGTCGCTCGTACGATCGGGTCTTCGATCAAAGTGCAGTCTTGTCTTCGGTATTCGTGTGCTTAGTCTGCACCTAATTCGAAAATCCGAAAACATTAACGGCGCTACCCCTACGTAAGCAACCCTTAGATAAACAGACTCTTCAAAGAGCTCCAGCTTTCTGAAGAAACCATTTCTCTAAGCCACCTCCCCTTCCTTGTGCTCTGTCTCCATCGCCTTTTCTTCAGTCTTATCTCCATCTTCCATCCCTTCTACATCCAACACCTTCTGCCCAGCCTTACCTCTCTCCCTTCCATATTCACTAACCATCACCCCCTGTCTTCTTAAGCTCTCGAGCTCTTCACTCTCAGCGGCAAATTCCATCCTCTCCTGCTCACTCATCTCTGGCCCGAAGAACAAAAACACAAGCTGGTACGCCCATACACCACCCATGAAGATAGCAATGACCCTTCCGTAGTCGAAGCGCTTGGTGCCGTCCGGCGCCGGTGGGATCGGGTATCTCTCTCCAATGACACCTTGGATGGTCGCAGATGCTGAAGAGGCGAGATTACCGAGTTGATAAGTGAGTCCGACGACAAGCGCACGCATTTGTGGCGGCGAAAGCTCGATGAGATGGATTGGGATAGGTCCCCAAACCCCACCAACGAAAAATTGTTGGAAGAAGGAGCTCGCTACTAGCTTCATATCGCGTGGGAGAATGTATGCTGGAATAATCGCGCCGCCAAATATACACGCAACGATCATTGTGAGCCTTCTGCCCGTGAACGTCGAGATCCAGCCGAGAATGCATGCTCCAATGAGAGACCCCAGCTGACCAACGACCGTGATCACCGTCACATCCGAAGGCCCAAGCTCGACCTGATTCTTTAGGAAGGTCGGGTAGAAGTCCTGGCTACCGTGGGAGCAGGCATTGAAGCCGGCCATGAGGATGACCATGTATATTAGGAGGACCCAATTGGCCTTGGCAGCTTTGCCGTTCTCTCGCAGGTAGGCACGAAGACCTGCGGCTTTGAGTTCGGGGTTTTCATCTGCGCCTTCAGCAGGTAGAGTGCCAGCCTTCTCAGCTTCGAGTCGAGCTTCACGTTCGGCCACGATAGCTTGGAAGTAGTTGGTTTCCGGAAGCCACAATCGGTAGGCTATGATGAGGATAGGTGGGGCCGCTCCGAACCAGAACAGGGACCGCCAGCCGTGGGAGGTTGTTGGGACGAGGGCACGGTAGAAGAGGGCTGCCAGTAGATAGCCTGTAGCATAGCTTTATAAATGTCAGTTGGACTATAACCATGCATGGTCTCTTCTATAACCTACCCTTGTTCAAATAGACCGCTGAGTAATCCACGTGCTTCATATGGGAGGTCTTCGAGCGCAGTTGCAGCGGCGGGTCCAAACAGACCACCCATGGCAATCCCATAGAGAGCTCGGACCCCGAGGAATTGCGACAGGTTATGTGTGAAGCCGGTGCACAACTCAAGTATGATGAAAAGGAAGAGATTGATGATCATGGGCCATTTCCTCCCATAGCGATCTGCGAGCGTACCAAAGATGAGTGCTCCAACAGATCGAAGCATAAGAGTAACAGTCAAGCCCTGTAGGTCATTTTTAGACATTGTCAAAATGCTTCGAGTCCTATAGTTACTCACCCATGAGACTTGTGAGTTAGCAACACCAAAATCTTTCGCAACCTCCGTGACGGTAAGCGAGACCGTGAAGAAGTCGAACGCATCCCACGTCCATGCTGTACGCAGATTAGCCAGGTCCCTGTACTTTGGTGGTCTACACTTTTACGTACCTATGTATCCAGAAAAGAACATAAGCCATTGATGCTTATCGAGCTGGCCGAGAATTCTGATTGGGTTGCCAAGTCTGGTCTTCATTTTGTCAGTATTTCTCAAGCTTCAGCATGATTTTATGTACCCGCGGAGGTTTCAAACTTGTAGGACGCGTCAAGAAGTAATGAACAATCTGTTTGGGTGAGTAAAACCACCCCGCGGCCATGTGGTTCCTCATTTTGGCAACAGAATAGATCTTTGGGGTAGCAAACAATGTGAAAGTAGGGTGAGGACGAGATAAGTGGCAGGTTAATATGCCGCCCAAGTTCGAAGGAATAAGAAAGTAAAGACTCATGCAACGACACAAAGCCCGATAAGAGTGAACCACTGTATCAACCCTCTCGGAGCCTTCTACCAAACATGGAACTTACCACGTACGTCAAGGGCGGAAGCTTGTATATGTCAAGCTCGGCCAGCCCCTTGACTTGGACACACCATCTCGCTGGAGCTGGTGCCGTTAGCGATTTGGAATGGCCTGTCGGACGTGCACTTCCATGTGTATGCTGTGAGATGGGCCACTACTGCTCCAGATCCAACGGCTAGCGGTAGTTGTGCTAACGAATGAGCGAGAAGGACAGCAGTGGATGAGTATGCTTCATTTTCGACGGCAAACTATGGCGCTACAAGCCAAGACGCGGGGAACCATGCGGTTTGGAGGGACGGGAGAAGGAGACGCGTGTGTAGGGGCGGCACAGAGGGGAATGGAAGCACGGCTCTTCACAAGTCCAGTGCTATTCTCGTAGCTCTAATGGGCTAGACTTTGCAAGTGCATTCTCGGTACAAACCGTTTCTGCGAGATCGATGAACCTTTGGATGTGAAGGTTAAAATTTTGAGGCGTTTAGATCAATCGGCAAAACGTTCCTCCGTAACGTTCTGAGCGCTGCCCGGCGTCAACTTCAACAACGAAGTACGTCTTAGAAGCGCATCAATCACACGAGGTCGATGCTCCAACTTACGATCAAGTTTGACAAAAGCTTCGCTATTGAGGAGACTAAAAATACTGAGTAGTAAGTGTCAGGCTCATGACTTCCAAGGTACACAAAACATCAAGGTCTTGGATGAATAAAATTTCGGTTCTTCCCACGTACGATAAGGCTTAAATAAGGTGAATTGCTAATACCACTTTTAATGTCTACTTTTGGATAACTCGCAAGAAGCCGCAGTCAGGCTCTCAGCCTGCTATCACTTTTCAGCGCCAATCTAAACAGCTCATACATGCGGTTTCTGCCACTTCCCAGTCATTGCGTCTCATTTTACGCCCTTCCTCGTGCCCCATGAGGTGTCCCAAAAGGTCAGCAGCGCATATAGCTTGATGAACGAGTGGAAATACGCAAAAATGATAGAACCGGGCAGGTATAGTACATCTTTTGGGTGGCGTAAGAGATGTGGAATTGGCTTGACTACCTTCGATGCCATGATCCAGACCGCGAGCCAGACGAGATTTGCTGCACTGCTAAACGACGAGCAGTTGAATACATAGAGTAAGGCTGCATCGTAGAAGAGAGCATAATTGACAAGACCGGTCAGATATACGGCGTAGAGACACCATGGCTGGTCACGCAAGATGGCTGGATCTCGGAACAGAATACCGGTATGACTCCTATTGGATGATCAGCAAGCCTGGCTTTGGGAAATTCTGAGAGCGAATGACGCAAGAAGCACAGGAAAATGTCTTACCGAACGAGCGTCTTAACCCATCTCACGCACTGTTTGACAAATTTCGGCCACTCGCCCAGGTTTGTTTCCATACAAGCTTCTTCGCACAGCTGAAAGCGGATTTTCCATCCCCGCCGTTCCACCCATCGTGTGATGAAGCAATCATCGTCCGCATTCAATGGTCCGAACCATTCAAAGAAGACCCTCTCATTCAAGAACTTGGCTATGAAACTAGGGTCTTTCACAATCTCGGTGCGGATTGCAAGGGTCCGACCGGAAATGACAAGGACGCCTCCATCAAGATAGTTTTGAGAGGTTATTTCAAAATTGTGCCGCTCAAGGTATAGACAGCCAATGAAATTCCAAAACCCAGCGAAGCTAAAGCTGGATTTGTTGCGGCGGACACGCTTTCGGCTCCCAACGAGGCCGACGCTTGGGTCCATATCAAATGGAGCGACTATCCAGGGAAGCATGGTCACAGGCCAGAAGACATGGTCGTCGCAGGAGATAGTGATGGGTGTTTGGACATGTGGAAGTGCAGAGACGAGTTGATTGCGTTTGTTTGGAGTCCGGGACGAAACAACAATGAGCTTGGCCTGGCTTTCCTGAGTACTAGAAAGGTCATGGCATAGGGAGGAGGCAAGCTTGGCGTTTAGGGAGCCAACGGTAGAGATGATGATACGAGCTGGCGAGGTTGAAAGAATAGTGTGCATGCATTCTGAGAACTCAGGACCGTATGGGTTAAGTGTAGGGATGATAACAGTGACGTCTTTAGGAGTGAGCTTTGGGTGCTTCAGGGGTACCGTGGGTCTGTAGAGGTTATAAGCAACGATATGAACCACAAGACGCAGGTAACGAAAGATGAATAAGATGATGAAAAGGATGTCCGCCCTACGAAGCGAGTGCAAGTTTTGCCAGCGGCTGTCCATTGCTTATACAGGATTTGAATGAATGTAACGGTAAAAATACATGTAGGGGCCTGTGGTTGACGTGGAATGGAATTCTGTGTATCGTCGACACTTTTTGCCAGATGAAAGCTGCTCTTACCGTGATTACCCTCGCTACTTCCTCAAGGTCTGTAGCCGTCTGAGTCTTTGTTCACAATGGGTGACTAGCACGAGGCAACTAGAATTTTCTTCTTTCAGAACGTGAAGAATGCCCACATTGGTTTTGAAAAGAGTACTTCACGTGCGCAAATTCAATGCAGCAATTGATCCGGTTAGAAGCGGACATATCGGAGGCAGTGACGACCATGTTGAAGAAAATTCTGCATGGCCTTTCTCTACCAGTGGCCTTGGGAGTCCTCAGGGTCAGGTGAACCGACTTTGTTCGTTTCCCGAGTCGAAGCGAAGTCATAAGCGAAGAGGGAGAAATTGTGTCGAGGAGAAGGATGTGAATCTTCAGCCTCATGATTTTGAGACGAGAAGGAAAGAGCGACGCCTCCCTCTCAACCTGAGAAACTAGGCGTGCATGCTGCTCGTTTGCGAGTCGTTATGACAAGCTTCAAACAGGATTCTGCTGGAAGGATAAAATTCCTGCGTCTACCTCCACAGACTTTCCGCAACACCGGCAACGAAGGACACGTACACATATGAAGGTTCAAGAACAATGAAAAGATCAACATCATAACACAATTTGCTTTGATTTATAGTACGACTCCAGAGTCGTACTACGTAGATGGAAAGGTTTTAAGGGATACAGAAGCTCCATACTTACAACTCCTACGTTATACCAGCCTATTCCCACCTTTTATCATAGTCAACGTCTAATACTGACAGCATGCTGCCAATACCTCTTCACGCTGCCGTCACTCACAATGATGCGGCCTGGATGTCTTGCGAGTAGTATCAGCCGTTGGTGAAGACTTAGCTGGCTGACCTTCTAGATAAAGATGGCGAAAGGAGAGGTAGTATTCGCTTGACAATGCAAATCCCTCGATTGAACAGGTCAATTCTAGCGGCACGCTATCTGGACAGGAACCGCTCATTGACGTGCATAGAACAGAGCCCTCTTCTACGCCTCACAAACACTAATTCTTGTTGGTGCGGGCCTCTTGGCATCTTTCCGGCGGGGATTCTGGGGGCAGGCTTCTTCCATTGTTCGTTAAGCGCCGCTGTTGGCTCGGATTTGCAACACGTTGCCGTGGGGGCAATTTCCGGGTGGAGCCAAAAGAGTGACGAGAGATGCCCCTCAATCCAGAACTTAATTAGTAACTAGTCAGAGAGAAACTAACAATCTTCTTCGCCTCGTTTGATTATTCAGAGCCCACTAAAAGGACAACAACAAGTTCTTGAAGTATGCAGAACGACAGCGCTTATGGCATCCCTACCCAGCGGATGTTAGATCACGAGCGGCACCTCACAAAGTGGCCACGACGTATGCTGACGCCTTAAGAAGCCTTATCCAACGTTGCATTGGGTTTGCCAAAAATATGCGGCTTCGTGCTGTAAAGAGACATTTTCATTGACACTTTCAGCATTGAATGACCGAATATTAGGATTTTGGACAAACAGAGACGTGGTTCAGCCTGAGGTAGACCGTCTACATTGACAACAGTTCATCCTTGATCTTCAAGAGAGTTGGGTCGTCGATTCGTATATACCGTACTCATGACGTTTCTTGTGATGCCACTAGTCCCAGGAAAGAGCCGTGAGCATTTGTTGGACTGTTGCATCGCCTCTCACGTCGTTTCTCTAATGATGTTTTGTGCTGTGCTCAAATTGTCGTGAGCCTTGCTGCTACATGAAATTGGTAGACTTTCGCCCTTGCGAAACCGAGTGACACAGACACATTAGCATCTCAGGATGCTGAAGTTCTTTCCTGCAAATGTCTTCCAATACTATGATAAAACATGATACACTTTCTCTTTCTCTTCTTTAGTCTATGCTTTCATTATCGTTCTTGTAGATGCACCTTTCAGGTCCCATTTTGACTTCGTACTCTCCTACTAACTTCGAATAGATGCTCACCCGCTCGAATGGTTTTCCGAATCGGAAGCAAGTCTAACAAAGCCATCCATCACCGATGCTCCCTTCCAAGCTTCTACTTCGTCATCTCACACACTTTCTAAGAGGTTGAAGAGCCTGTCAGGTTTCCGCCTGTTAGGCAACAACCCTCCCTTCAGTGCTGAAGAATGGGTTGCGCTTGGGGATTCATTCGCTGCTGGACCTGGTGCAGGCAAACAGCTGAAGAGTCGACGATTGTCCGATAAAGGTGACGACCCTTATAGGTGCTTGCGAGGAAGTGATGCATACCCCCGCAGCATGGTCAAGAAGACAATCCCTGGACCGTACGGAGCGCAAGTATTTCCCCCTGTTGTGGTTGCTTGCACGGGAGACGTGACCTCAAATCTTCTCAATACAAGGGATACCAATTACCAGCTTGGAAACATACACCCTGAAATTGAGTTCGTGACTCTCTCCCTCGGTGGCAACGACGTGAAGTTCGCCGATATCCTCCAAAAATGTGTGTTTGGTATCGGCCCAGAGGGTTGCGGTAAAATGATGGAAAATGCTCGGGATATTCTTTACGACACGAAACCGGACGGCTTCTTTTACCGGTACCAGACAGTCATTGACATGATCCTGGCGAAAATGATGTGGCACAATCGAGAACCGATGGCTAGGCGAACCGCTGTTTATGTCACAAGCTACCCTGCATTTTTCGAAGATTGGACGGATCAGTGTGATAAAGTAGCATTTCTTTTCTCCGACGTGTCAATGATTGGCCCAAAGATTACAAAGGATCTGCGCAGTCAAATGAATTATCTCATGGCCGAATTCAGCTACGTGACGCAGTATTGGTTGGATGTTCATAACTATCGTTGGACAGCACTGCGGTACGGCGATTACATGGACCCTCTACGGCTCGGAAACCCAATCAATATTGTGGATCTCGACTTTGTCTATTCTGGCCACCGTTTTTGCGATGAAGGCGTCATAGAGCCTGATAAGAAAAACACTGACACCTGGTTTTTTCATCTCAGCTTAAGGGCGACAATGAATAGGCTACTAGAAGACCCAAGAACTAGAGCGAGAGCCCAAGACACGATTTCAGCAGTCCTTCACAAGAAAAAGAAAGGAGCAGATGCTGTAGATGCCTTTGTTGACATCATGAAATCATTCCATCCCACTAGCGACGGTCACAAGGCAACTAGCGATCACATTGTGAAGAACAAATTAAGCGAAAATGTCCTCTCTCCTCTTAGCGACAAAAGTCTCTTCATTACTGTGATTGGCGACGACATCCCTTGTGGTGGAATATTACCCAGAAAGAATGAGAATTTCCCGCAAGGTTTCGTCACAGAACTGGACCGAATCCTCAGCAACAAACAGATCTACGATGGTGCTCCTTGGGTTCAGTTCCAGGGAACTCAACAATTGCGTCCAAATGCACAGCCAACAGAGTGTTATCCGGGGAAATACATATCCGATTTTAAGCCAATCATGCAGCAAATCACAAAGGGTTGGAAGCCATCGGATCCACAAAGAATTGTCCTTCTATCAGTCGGCGGGCTCGATCTATTCAAAGATGACGCCGACCACACGCCATCAAAGTTGATTGAACAATTAGAGAACCTCATTGACATGGTTGACGAACAAGACGATAAAAAACGGAGGGGAGACCCTGATAGGACCGTTGTGCTTGTTGGGCAAATTCCGATGATTGGATACAACTCACCAGATACGGCCTTCACTAACAATTTTGACCCTCTACAGAAGCGAGTCATCGAGTTCAACGCCCGGTTAACACAGTTAGTCAATCGGATAAGGACAGAGGCAGACATGTACATTGCCAAAGTCCGCATGACTACCACAACATACGAACATGTGCAAGACTCTGATTCTCCTGGATATGCACTGAACAATGCCATGAAAGCCAGGTTTCCAAATCCTTTCGGTTACAAGAGAATGGCGTATGATTACCTAGAAGCTCTAGCAATTGCAGCTAATGAAGGTTGGCTTGATGATGCAGGCTCTTGTAGTACTTGAAGGATAAGTGAGAAGACACACTAAAAGGCAACCTACGAGCGCCAAGTCTTTCCCTCGACGCGAAAAATCCGCGTCAATTGATCCCGCACATTACCAGCGAAAACACTCCCCAAGCTCCACCAAGAGATCAAATACTTACCTAATGCCACCGTACCAAAATATCTGCTCCCTTCCTCTTTCCTCCGACTTGTTTGCACAAGCTCTCCATCCTTCTTTACCTATCCTTTCCGTTGGCCTATCTGCCGGACACGTGCACACCTACCGTCTGCCGCCTGTTGGAGAATCTTCACCCGAACCCTCCCCCGCAGTCTCCTCCAATTCGAGCCCGCAGACCGATAGCTTGCCCACCAGACCAATTCTAAGGAGGACTTCGACATCCTCTGTTGCGTCAGATAATGGATTTGGATTGGTAGAAACAGCATGGCGCACAAAGAGACACAAGGGCAGCTGCAGGTGTCTTGCGTTCAGCCCAGACGGGCAAACGCTCTACAGCGCGGGCACTGATGGGCTGGTAAAAGCTGCAGCTTCGGAGAGCGGTCAAGTAACCTCCAAGATTGCGATCCCACTTGATGATGAGTATGTCGACCTCAGCAATTCCCACACAAACAGTCCTACTCCGCTAACACCTTCAATGCAGTGTTCCAGACCCTCCAACCCTCCTCTCCGCCCTCACGCCCACCACCCTCCTCCTCGCAACCGACTCCTCAGCCCTCCACGTCTACGACGTCCGCGCCCCGTCACACTCCATCTCCCGCAAGCCCGCAGCAACACACCACCCCCACCCCGACTACATCTCCTCGCTCACCCCTCTCCCTTCCTCATCGTCCGGCGGCACGCCGAACCAATTCCTCACCACCGGTGGGACAAATCTGAGCCTGACAGACCTCCGAAAAGGCGTCCTAGTCCAGAGCGCGGATCAGGAAGACGAATTGGTCAGCAGCGTGTTCATCCCCAGCCTCGGGGCAAAATCAGACAGCAAAGTGCTCGTCGGAGCCGCAGAGGGGACCGTTGGTGTGTGGAAGAGAGGTGCTTGGGAAGAGATCGAGGACAGCTTTATGGTGGATAAAGGCGGGAGTGAGGTGGAGTGTTTGGCTAATCTACCTACTGGGGTGGGAATCGGGGTGGTGGCTGCAGGGCTGGGGGATGGGAGAGTGAGGTTTCTGAAAGTAGGCGGGAAGAAGGGGAACGGAGTTATGGGGGAGTGGGATGTGAGGCATGACGAGGTGGAAGGGGTGGTGAGTTTGGGGTTTGATGTGGGCGGACGGATGGTCAGTGGTGGTGGGACGGTGGTTAATGTTTGGAGAGAAGGCATGGACAGTGATGAAGACGATGATGAGGAAACGGAGGAAAATGGTGTGAAGAGGGAGTTGGAGAGCGACGATGAGGAAGAGTGGTTGGAGACGGAAGATAGTGAGCTGGAGAAACAGGAGAGGAAGTCGAAGCGGAAGAAGAGGAAGCGGGGGAAGGCGAAGGAGAGGGCTGGGGATGGGCATGTCAGCGTGGCATTCAAGGGCTTGACATGATGGCTCGAGAGGGTGGAATTAGCGGTCTCCGCCACGATAGACATTTGCTTTTTGATCTTGAGATACCCCGGAGGATTTGCCTTCTGATGAACAGGTAATAAATCTTCTCTTTCATGAATTTATTTAGTCATGAGTCGGCCGATGGATTTGGAAAGGCGTGAAAATGAACCATCTCTAAACCCATCCATTCCCAAGCCCCCTTCCACCCATCGTCAACGACCTTCAACCCTACGCATACCCCAACCTCTCCACCCCCCACCTTGGCTGCAACACCCCCCCATCAATCCCCCCAAAATCAAACCCACTCCCATACACCCCATACTTGACCCACTCCACCCCCTCCAGCCTCGCCCCCCCCTCCGTCATCGCCCACAAACTCAACCCCACCACATTCTCCCCCCTCATATTCACAACCCCGGGCGGAACCGGAAACACCGTCTGCGGCCCCACATGCGGCACGAACTTGCCGTACTGGTACCCATTCACAAAGATCTGCACACGCGCGACCGTGCCGTTGGGCGCGGACAGGCGGAGGCCCAGCGGGACGTCGAGGTTCGGGGGGATGGCGAGGGAGAAGGTGGTGGTGTACCAGGCGACGCCGGCGGTGGTGAGGCCGGTGAGGGGGGAGCCGGGGGAGAAACTGACAGAAGAAGAGGAGTTGAGGGGAAAGCCGGGGAGGTGCCAGCCCAGGCGCTCGCCGTGGAGGCCGCCTTCGTTTAGGGGCCCGCGGATGGGGTCGATGTTCGCGCTGCCGCCGGCGTTGCCGGTGAGTTTCCAGGAGGTGAAGGTGGGGGTGGTGGGGGTGATGGTGTTTGTGTTTGAGGAGGAGAGGAGGGTGGCGCCGAGGATGCCGCGCGGGTTTTCGACGCCTTTGCCTGTGGAGGTTTCGTCGTGGCCGGTGTAGTCGATCAGGACTGTCAGGACGTTCGTTGAGTCGTTCGCGGTGAGCGCGGTGGATGGGAAGGTGAGCGGGAGGGAGAAGACGTCGACTGAAGCGTTGCCAGGGTAGGAGCCAACGAGGACACCATTCAGCCAGGCTGAAGCACCAGCTGCGACTCCGCCGGAGATTGTGAGGTTTGCGCCGGAAGCTGGTCCGGAGAAGCGGCCACGGTAGACTTTGATGCCTGTGTAGAAACCGTAGTCGGAGGAGAATAGGACGGGAAGAGTGAGGGGTTTGGTGGGGGAGAGGGTGGTGGTTTTGTTGCAAATCACCCAGTTGGAGTCATCGTAGGTCGGGGAAGCTTCGGGGAGAGAGTCGGCGGTTTGCCAGGTGGTGAGAGATGGGAGGTCGATTTCAACGGATTCGGTGCCGGCAATATGTCCTACAAGACTGCCATAAGGTGTTTTTTGGGTATCGACTGGAGAGCCGTTCCAAGTTATCGACTGGGTTGTAGAGCCAGCATAGATTTCGATGTCTGTGCTGTTGGCATTGTCGCCACTGATATCTATTGTAGAACCGGAGACTCTCACATCTCGGACCAAGTAGGGGCCAAGGACAAAGATGTGAGAATCTGGTGAGACATTCGGAGTCGATGTAGTGGCTGGAGCAGAGAATCTCCATGCAGTTGCAGTATCCAGCAGGTAGAATATGACACCGTTGGAGAATTGCACAATGGTACTGCCTGCACCTTGAACATAGGTAAAGGTCGACGTCATGTTCGAAGAACTTGCTGTGAAATTTGCTGGCTGGCCGAAGGTCTCGTATGTCATATTGCCGTCGCTTGCAAATGCAAATTGACCCGTCTGGCCAATGTCAAGGTAAAAGGCAATCACATCATTGTCAAAGGTTCCGTACGTGAGGATGTCTGCGGTAGAGTAGAGTAATTTGTGCTTGCCGAAAGTGTAATCGGTGACGATGATCTTGCTCTGACGCCCGTTCAGGTTAATACTCGGAAGGACGAGAGAATCACGAGACGTATTGACATTGAGTGAAAATGTGGTCGAATCTCGCGAGCTAGAAGTGTTATGTTGAACAGTGTAGAAGCCAGCACCGGTATCAGGGTTTCTTAGAGCCCAGGTCCAAATGCTGGCGTCTGATGTTAGATTCGTTCCATTTGCTTCCATATAAGTCTTCAAGAGATCACCGGAGACACGGGTGAAAAGACCAATAAGCTTGGTCTGGCTCAATTTGTCGCGAATTTCTCTCGTCTCTCTCAACGGTGCTGCATAATCGTACGAAGTATAGACGACTGGAGCAGCCGAATGTCCCCAATTTGTGCCGCCGAAGGTCATGTAAATATTGAATAATGTCATTCCCTGTCCAATATTGTTTTTGTAGTAGACATCAGGGAAGTCCGGACTTAGCTCTGCAGAGCACTGGTCGTAGAAAGCCCCACCCCACGGCGTGAAATATCCCCCTTCAAATTCTGGGAAGAACTCAGGCTGGGTATAACTGTAATTCTGGAACCATTGATAATAGTTGCGAACCACGTTAAATCCAGAGTTTGGATTTGTGCAGCTCAGGCCACCAGGATAGGAGTCTAGGCCATAGACATTGACAGCCCCACCTACATTTTGATAATCGGTAGACCAGCTTTGAGATCTTTCACCTTTTTCGTTGTGTATAAAGGGAACGACAATGCCAGAATCACGAAATGCTGACTCAATCTGTTCCATGTAGAGAACGAGAGTGTTGTTTGGTTCGTGGACCGTCTCTTGAAGCTCATTTTCTATTTGATTCAATATCACTGGCCCTCCATTTGTGATCTGGTTTGCAGCGATGATTTTGCCAACATTCTGGATCCACGGAAGCCAGCTTTCATAATATGTTTGATCTGAAGTTCGCAAGGTCCCACCACTCCCGTCGCTCAAGTATAGCGCAAAACCTCCACCATTTGTTTCTGCATTGCAATAAGGGCCAGCTCTTGCGATAACCCATAGGCCGGCCTGCTTCGCGGTATCGAACAAGCGCTGTAGATGTTTTCCAGGGGACTGAAAATCGTAAGTGCCTTTTGATGCTGAGTGGTAGCTCCAGAAAAAGTAGATGCTAGAGCCTGTTAGACGTTCAACCCGTCTCGCCGCGAGAACTTGAGCACCACTCAAGATCCATAGAAATAAGGGAAGACAAATGAATTGTATATCTACCTAATCGCATTGAATCCATTCGCTTTCAGCTTTTGGAACACGTCGAGCCATAGCTCCGGTACTGGCAAGCGCTGGTAGTGAAACTCTGCAGAATAAATATAGACTCTTTCACCGAGCACAGAAAGACTGTAAGGATCCCATGTCACATCCGTTGTCAACCCATCATCGGATGCATTGGACGTCGAAAGGAGCAACAGAAGGGCATTTAAGAAATGAAAGAACCGCATTTTTGACCGGCACGGTGCAATATGGGGGCCTCCAGGCATGCCCAAATTGACGAGACGTGTCCATTTTGAAGCTCACTGAAGGAAAAGAGATCAACGGTGACGTGCAAGGCATGAAGCACTACTTGGAGCTTCAACAAAAATTTCTCCGTAAACAGACCCTTGCACACCTAGAAAAATATGGGGAAATTGCGGGGAGCAGAAGAGCTTAGGCTTGATCATGGAGGGTTCGGGGAGCATTCACCCGCTTAGGTCTTGGACCTACTGCATTGGGCGGCACAGAAAACAGCGCAGGACAGAAACACCTTCGAGCTGGGGATATTGGGGAAGTGAGCCAAGTGCACGGCAGGACAGCCGCTGAAGTTTGGCGAGATGATGGCAGCATTGCACCACCCTTAGCGCTATGAAGGCTACACTTGGAAGAATTGGGAGATTGCAAAAAAGTGAAGAACGATGACGAATACTGGCTTTTATGTAAGACGCGAAAGATGAAATTCTCATGATGAGGAGAGGTGCAGAACTGAAAAGAGAATCTATGGCAAAAGGGTGAGATTGAAGGAGGTGAACAATTGTGGAAATTAGTTAGGCTGAGGCGGTGGATGGCTGCACGATACACCACGGCCCAGACTAACTACTGGCAGCTGCAGGGAGGGGAGAGGACCCGAGCGGTTGAATCAAAAACGTGGGCGGCGGGGAGATGGAGTTGCCGGACTGATCGCTAATTGGCCTCTCCAAGATGCCCAGATGCCCATGTTGTTGAATGAGGCGCGCTGATTGATTAATCTCACTATTCTTTTTTCAATACCTCCTCATGACCATCGACCTTGCAACGAGTCTCCAGTTCCCTCCGTTCCTTCATATAATACCTTCTCCGACTGTCGAGTACTCCCGTTTCGAGACTTTTATTGTGAATTTCCCCCTCAACGAGCCCCCACGTTCGTGCTCTTCCTTAGGCCCCAAGATCTCCTGAGATCCCTTCCCCGCCACCAACAATTTCTACTAGCCCAACTGATCGGCACTCACCAGTGCATTGGGTCTTTGACCCATACCATGGCCTGCGCTATCGGCTCACTGACCGTTGAATCTTCAGAATGCTCCTCTACACGAGCTTCAAGCACCTCTAGAGATACTCCTGAAGAGCCTCTCCTTCGGGGTCGAAGACATTCTTACCACACCATCCGGCGACGGCAGTCCAGTATATGCGACTCGGATGCCCTCTTCGTCAGGGTCGATATCTTTCTCACTGAACTGGAGACGCGCCTGGCGTGGCTTCAGAACTACCGACAAGCCTCAATCTCACACCTCGATGCCAAACTAAAGCAGGGATATGCGGCGCTCGAAGCTGTGAGAGACTCCTGCTCCTACGCTTCAGGAGAGTTGATATGGGGCGCCGCCCGTCAAAGAACAAGAATACTCGTCGAGACCCTTGAAGAACGGTACAATGATGTTCTTGCCACCAAAGAAACGTTGGAGCAGAAAGCACAGGCTAGCATGCGACTGCTGGAAACATGTATGGGAGAACTAGAGGCTCGCGCACACGCAACACAAAACGATCTAACAAATGCTTTCGACAAAGGTTGGAAAAGGGTCGATTCATCGATCAGCCATGCGCGAGAAGTAGTAGATGAAGGTCTAGATCGCGCTCGACGAGCAAAAGAGTCGTTGACGGAAAGCATTTCTCATGCTTTAAGAAGAGCTCGCGAGACACGATTAATTCTTTACGAAGAACTACCCGACCCATGGCGTATCAACCCACATATCTTGAGAGGGTATCGCTTCACCGAATCCAAGCTTGAGTGTATATACAGTGTCTTCCGCCCGTCAAACGAAACTGTAAACATCTGGTCCCATGCGATCGGGCTCATCATCGTCCTCGCTATTGCTTTTTACTTCTACCCATCCTCCCCTACCTTTCCTCTCAGCAGCAAAGCTGATATTTTGATTACGGCCTGTTTCTTCGCTGCTGCATGCAAATGCCTAATATGCAGCACCATGTGGCACACTATGAACAGCATCGCCGATAAGACCCTGCTCGACCGGTTTGCTTGCGTGGACTACACCGGCATCAGCTTCCTGATCGCAGCATCTATCCTCTCCACCGAATGGACCGCTTTCTACTGTGAACCCGTCTCCCGCACCATTTATATGACATTGACTTTTGCTCTGGGTATTGCCGGCACGATCTTACCATGGCATCCTACCTTCAACCGCTCAGACATGGCCTGGGCTCGAGTCGCCTTCTATATTTCCCTTGGCGCAACCGGCTTCGCTCCTGTCATCCAGCTGAACCTCACGCGCGGCCCTGAATGGTCGTTTTATTTCTACGCTCCTGTGATGAAGAGCTTGGTCGTGTACATCCTCGGATCTATGATCTACGCTGCTCAGATTCCAGAGAAGTGGTTTCCAGGCTGCTTTGACTATTTCGGCGGGAGCCATAACATTTGGCACATGGCCGTGCTGTCAGGGATACTGTTCCATTACATGGCTATGCATGACTTTTTCCACAGCGCATTCTTGCGGGCGAGGGAAATAGGTGGTTGTAATGCTTGATAAAGTCTTGGTTTATGGGAAGGTGTTTTGAGCGCAAAGAGTGGGATATAAACTTTTCAGGGCGAGGCGCTAGGTACTTGTCCGCGGACCCGACCTTTCAAGCGCTGAAAGGTTCGTCGGCTCAGCATGCTGCATAGAAATTCTTTGGATTGTCACATAGCGGACGACATTCGGTGGCATTGGTGAGACAAATGAAGTTTCCTGATTGAGAAAGCAATTCACGTTTAGTGGCATTATCTTAGTAATCGCACCAAAATTCTACCTTGGACTAAATGGTTAACGGAGCCGAATTTGACCACGGCTCCGCAGGTGAACGTAGCTTTCCACATCGTAGTACGATTTATACTTTGACCTTAGATTTCATTAGTCGCTAGATAGAGTTCTCTTGCTTCTCTTTCTACATCTTGCTGCCTCCATACGCTCTGAAAGTGGACAGGCCGCAGCTTATCGTATCCTTCTTGACCAAACCGCAATGGCTCCTGAGAACACAACCACCACAGTGTTCGCCATCCTCACACCAAAGCCCGAACATCTTTCAACCTTCGAAGCTAAAGTCTCTACGCTTGCGCAGCAAGTCGAAGCGAAAGAACCGGACGCACTGGCTTATGACGTACAATCTGCGGAGAACGAGGAGGGCGGCGTAGATTTTATCTTCATCGAGAAGTATGTCTCTTTTTATTTTCAATCATTCCATCTTCTCATCTATTATGGGCCTTGATCTACTCCCATAGAACCTTCGAGGGCTCTCAGCCTACGGCATTGGTCCTCTACCACTGCTTCTCTCTCGTCGTCGAATAGTTTTTGACGACGGTAACTGTCACTTTAATCCTCCGTTCTATTTCAAGACAATCAAAATTCTGTCAAGACACTATTTTCAATGCTTTGCCAATAGCTAATATCAGATGAAAATCCGCACAGGTACCGAAATAAAGAAGCGCTGAAAACACACGGCGAGACGGAGCACTTCAAAACGTTTGTAGCAAGCGTCGAAAAAGAAGACTTGCTAGCCAAGCCGATGGTGATTAAGGTTTTGGAGCCGAAGGCAGGGTTTGAGAGTCGATTGTGACGAAGGGGCGCAGGAGTAGGCGCGGCGGTAAGAAAGAAGGGAGACGTATAGATCAAGAGGCGACAAATGGCAATTGAAGGGTGGAAAGAGCGGCCAAGACGCATAGAAGATGAAGAAATCGCGTTCCAGCAATACCCGGGCATACTGTCAGAGTTCACTGCTCCTCTTGGTCTAACAAAGCTATGAGACATAACAAGGTCAGATTCAAAAGCTCATAACCAAGATGCGGAGCAACTCTTTGGCTGTCACCCGCAAGATGAGATGTATTTCACTTTAACTGCATAGTGTCGTATATGGCACACCCGAGCCGCCGATGATCGAGAGCGTAAGCAATTCCTTGGGCCTTCGGGCGTAAAAAGGGGGCAATGGCTTCCAAAACTCTAGTGGCCATCATAGCCGAACATAAGCGCTTTCCAGGCAGGATTTGGCGGATCACGCCAAGAGAACCCCTGCCTAAGCTTACTTTGTCAAAACGCCCAACGTCTTTCCTCCAAACCAATTGCCTGTCCTACCACCACGACCTTTTCAATTACCCAAGCAGCTCATGGCTGTCGTTTCATAGAAGAATCGTGTCGTCTTCAACGTTCTTCAAATTAGCCCTTGACGCGCAGCGGTGAGTATTGTACGCAAGTAATCGTTCCATGTAACATCTTTCAACTTCTCGTATGACTATTCTTACCCCAGATTCACTTGTGTCATATTATTGATGATTTACACCTGTGATGTCTCGTAATGAACTACGATATAAAGAGCGGCCACCGAAGGAACTGTCTTCTAACACTAAATGTCTAGATTTCACGGAAGTCCTGACCCTTTTTTCTTCGTCAAGACATCGCCATGCCGCCTAAAAAGCGAGCTGCTCCGCCGACAGCTGGCCCTTCTGAGAACAAGCGGGTGAGAATAAGCAACGAGACTGCTATTATTGGCGAGCAACGTTCAGACGAGTCTCACCCTTCTGGCCGGCCTAAACGTGGGTCCACTTCTGACACAGCACCGGTCTACAACTATACGCGAACAAAGGCGAGCTTAGCCTCCGAGACGAGCACAAAACCGAAATCTTCCCGACCGGTTGGTCGGCCCAAAGGTAACGCCAAAATCTCTTCTCCAGAACCTGCGCCTTCTGCGCCAAAACGTGGTCGGCCAAGGACTAGTCTTGCTCCATCTCCTTCTACGGCCCCTACTGCAGCCAAACGTGGTCGGCCAAAAGCAAGTGACGCAATTCCTGTCGCTAGCACTTCCTCTCCATCTTTTGCACCGCGTAAGCGAGGGAGACCAAGTCTAACTGCTATAGAAGGAGCCACTGCCAATGGCCCGCAAAAGAAAATCGGTCGACCTAAGAAATCTCCTGCTAAAAAATTCACGCAAGCTAAGAACCATCAATCACCGACACATGGCCCAGCCTCGCCATCTGCGAAGTTGACCAAGAGCAGGGAAGTGCCTGTTCGGAGACTTATTAGCTCTGGGTCAGCGCCGAGCCCGACTTCGAAGAACACTGTTGGTCGACCGAAGAAGGTCCCCTCTGAGTCACGTACTGCCGCCATTCCTTTTACCAATTTCGTCATTGAGGATACGGATACTTACAGCACTGACCTAGATGACGATGAGACCGAGAACAAGTACGCAGACGACCTCGGCCGCCAATATTGGCTCATGAAATCTGAGCCTGAGTCGCGAATCGAGAAGGGCAACGCCCAAACTGGAGAAGGCAAGGATATCAAATTCTCTATTGATGATTTGGAGAGTGCAACTCAAGTGGAGGGATGGGATGGTGTGCGCAATTATGCTGGTAAGTGAAAATATAGTTTCCGCTCACTCTTCTTTAAGAGGTTTCAGAATTAACCAATAATTGTGCAGCTCGCAACAATATGCGTGCCATGAAAGTCGGAGATCTCGCATTCTTCTACCACTCGAACACCAAAGTCCCTGGCATCGCAGGCATCATGGGGATCGTGCGCGAGCATTCCGTTGACGGTAGGGTTCCATCCCATACAAGTCCTATTGCCAATTTTTCTTTTCACTCATCGACCATACTCACCTAAGCTTTCACTTTGCAGAATCGGCCCACGATCCTTCCTCTCCATATTACGATCCAAAGTCTTCGCCAGGCAAACCGCGCTGGGATCTTGTCCACGTATCTTTCCACCAAAAGTTCCGAAAGGTACTCTCCTTGAAGGAACTGCAGAAATATGGCAAGCCCGGCGGAGTGCTGGAGGGAATGCAGTTGCTGAAGCAGACGCGGTTGAGTGTCAGCAAAGTCAGTGTTGCGCAGTGGAGGTTCATTATTGGGTTGGTAAACGACATGGAAAAGGACATGGGTTATGAAGAGGGAAGCAGTGAAGGATTCCACAGTGATGAGGAAGTTATTGACCTGGGCAGTTTTTATGGTGAAAGAAGTGGGAGTTATGAGGAGGCGCTGGCAGAACAGAAGGCTGAAAGGCTTCGCAAAGAAGCGGCGGCCATGATTGGAACTGACACAGGCAATGAGGTCGGCAATTCCGAGGTGCCGGAGAGCCAGGAAATCCCATCGACCGCAGATGAGGTGAACGGCGCGAATGGAGGAGTCGGCGGGAACGGTGGCAATGGAGAGGATGATGGCTGGTTCAAGAATGGAGACTGAAGGCGCAGAAGGAGGGTAAGGACAGCGCGAGATACGACTCTGTGCTCGGACTCGAATTATCTTGCTGTTCTTTGCCGCTGATCCTTGCTTTGTGGGCAAGGGGGTGAGTTTATACGAAGAAGAGCTGTTATCGCCAACCTCGATGGAAGGTTGCTCTTGAAACCGAGGCTTAGCCCTTGAAAAATATTTTAGCTTTGAGAGATGCACCATACCGGATGTTTTCAGCCTCGGATCAGAAAATCTCCCAACGGGCATGTGGAGGCGAACTTTCGCGTTCTTGCTGATGCACCCTCTTTTCCAGAATACGCCTGAATAGAGCTAGCATCAAGGCAAGAAGCCCTTGCACCAAACCAATCGAAACCAGAATCGAAATACATAGCATATGTAGGCACTTAATAACGGCCTTGACCCGTATACGAATCAACCATCCCCCAAGCCCTCAGCACACAACCGCAAAACGAAGCCTCATCGTCAGAGCCCAAACCACTCACTTTCCCAAATTCCAAAACTCCAGAAAGCATACCTCTAATCCCCCTACCTCCCCTCCCCTCCCCTCACCCCCACCGCCGGCTCCACCCCCCTCCCCTCCCCATCCTCCCCCTCCCCCGCTTCTCCCTCCCCCTTCCTCTTCTCCCTCTCACCAACCCACCCCTCAAACCTCCCCACCCACCCCTCCTGCCCAAACATCCTCGCACTCTCCAACGCATTCGGCTGCCCCAGCGTCGGATCCGCCCCCTAAAAACGCACGCACTCACATCAGCCCACACCCACCCACTAATAAAACTAAGGGAAGTGGGAATAACGTACGCCATTTAAAAGGGCCTCAACAACGTCGTCGGCCATCTTGAAGACGGCGCCCGCGAGGGGGGACTGGCCGCGGTCGTTTAGGCGGTTTGGGTCTGCGGAGTGCTGCAGGAGGAGGGTTACGAGGGGGGCGTGGGTGTGGTAGGATGCTAGCATTAGCTGGGTAGGGGGTTAGTGGGGGGGTGGGTGAAGGGAAGGGGGATGGGGGAGAGGGTGGTAGATGGAGGAGGGAGGGATGTAATGCAAAGATAGAAGGGAAGTTTGAAGGGAAAGGAGTCGAAGGGGGGAGGAATGGTTCGGGTCGATGGAGGGGATGAGAAAGGGAATAATGATTTGATAAGTAGAGTCAGATAATCACGGGAATACAAAACCCAATCCCCACTTCCATATCAAGAGACATCCAGGATGAAAGACTTACCAAACTATCCCCCTTCTCATTCGTCAGGTTCGCGCTCAGCCCCCTTCCCAACGCTTGCTCAAAGATGTCCACCTGCCCATTCCTCGCGGCGTCGAAGAGACGACCGGCCAAGGCAATGGCTTCTGGTGGGAGCTCAGCCGGTGTCTGAGATGTATTCGACGATGACGCTGGATCTGCAGTCGTAGATGTGGCGGATTGGGATGGAGTTTCGGGCATCGGAGGGGCGGAGTCCATGGTGATACTGAACAGTAATAGACTGAGAATGGCTGGAGGAGAGGATACGGAATGCTTTTCATCGACGTGTATACAGCGAGAGGGACTCAGGAGAACAGATTTTACATTCTACGCATAAAAGGGAACCGTGTGTGTTATATTTCTTTCGATATTTTTTCGTCTTGAAATTCGATATTGATGACGTCAAACAATGATGGAAGAACTCGGAGGTCGGATAGGGGGAAGTAAAGGGGTCTTAGTATTACAATGCACCGCAATAGAGCAATCGATCGCAATCACGTAGGATCTCAGAATTTATGATGGGTAGGGTGATCGAGAGAAGTCTCAGATTTTGATTAACTCAGATCACTAGCACCATTGTTCAGGTTTCTATCTCTTCTAACTCGTATCAGGCCATCACAAAGCAGCTAAGGAACTTTGGCCTAAAGTAGCCTCGAGTCTAATTTTTAAACTGTAATTTGGATAATTGTTTCATCTCCTTCCAATACTCGCGACACGGTCCAAAACAGCTCCAAACACTATCAAGCTTGTCACGCCCTGTCCCTAACTCTTTTCCTTCCTTCCGACCGCGTTCTGCGCCTCTGTGCGTATGCTGAACACCAAATCATCGATTTCTCGGAGATCTGTTGGAGAAAGTTTGCTATTCTCAAGCCGACCCAGAATTCCCTGCAAATCATTTTTGATAGAACCTGGTGTAACGTGTTCCCCATGTCGTTGATCAGAGACAGGACTTGAATCGCTTGGCTCTCGCGGTGCTTGTGAGGCATTTCCTTCCAAAAGGTGGTCGTCAATATCGACTTCCCTCTCTATTTCCATTTCGTCATTCATGCGAACCACCGCACATGCAGAGCTCTCTCTATGACTCTGCACCACGTCCTCCTCTTCACTGTCAATTTCTTCCTCTTTTATCTCGTTGAATCGAGGTGAGCGTCGTTGGGTACTATAAGTCTGGGTCTTGGTGCGCTTGCGGGGAGAAATTCTAACTTCCAAGTTGGACCGAGAAGGGGCCCTATCAGGCGTCATGCTTGCAAAATTTCTCTTCTTTCCTCTTGGCCGGCCACGTGGGCGCTTGTTCGGTTCTAATGTTGGTGTAGGGGAAGGTTGGGAATATGAGATAGGACGCAACGGTTTGTAAGCTGTCATATCCACAGTAATAGTGTCTAAGATCTCGGGCATCGAGCTTGAGCGAGAAATGTCGAACGCATTCTGTGATGGATTCGTGGATTCTTGAGAATGACGTTCGTTTCTACGTCCTTCTTTGTCAGATTGAGCGACGAGGGGGCTAGTGTGGGTGATTGCAGTTGAAGACATTCCTACGCCATTCATGGTCAGCGGTGAAGATGGATCGGTAAGTCCAACATCTTCTATCGTCGTATTCTGAAGCTCGTTCTCAAGTTGTGATGCAGTCAGATCATCAATCTCGTCGCTACTCAAATCAAAGGAGCGCGTATCTGATAGGTCTTGTGAACCGTCCGACTGAGCCGGCAAGGCTCCAGATTCCTCGAAGGTTGCACTTGAGCTAAGTTTACTAGGTTGAGCCTTTTCAACGGCATCTCCCACGGTGTTTAAACCTTCTGGATCTCCATTCGAATAGATTGAAATGGTTTTAGAAGCTTCCGCAGCGTTCCTCGCCTCATTAGCCTGCATTGTCGAGTTTTCCAGATTTGGTAAGTGTTCGGGCTCGGGCGAAGTCTCAGCATTCGGAGATAAAATCAGCCGTTGAACATTTTCGATTTGTTCGGCACCAGATGCTACGGGCAGAGCTTTATCATGGAGGGTTGAAGTTGCATTGTCGTGATTGGAAGAAATAGTGATGTTCTCCTCAATGCCAAGCAAAGGATTGTTGCGCGTAGACACGTCAAATTGTTTCTTCCCAGGCTCCTGAGGTGCGGTATGATACCTACCATCGCTGGCTGAAGAGGCTAGACAATCACTACCCTGCTGATTCTGATCCCCAATGGCGAGGTCCTTACTTTCCGCATTTGCAAGAGAAGGCGGCGAAGATGGCACATCAATCTTGGAAAATCTAAGTTGCTGTGATTTGGAACTCGGGGTCGGTGATGATGGAACGTGTTCTTCGAAGTCGGTAGCAGCCTCAGGTAAGATCGGAGTTGAAGGTTCATCGATAGCTGCACTGCCTTTATCCACCATGCCGTTAGTGCGACTTAGCATGAGCTTGCCTGGATGCTTTTCTGCTATGGCTGTAGCTGGGCTCGAAATGAGGTCTGAGAATGTGGTGGCCGGCTCAGCTCGTTGCCTCTCTCTAACCTCTTTCTGCCTGTCCGTTAAAAACTGGGTGTCGAGCTCTTCTTCTGCAAAGGGAGATGAGTCGATTGCCACATATTGAATTTGGGAGTCATCATTTCGTAAATGCAGCTTGTTCACTGTCGCTGGTCGGGCTTGATTTGCAGGACTTGTTCTGCTATTCTTTGCTGTATCCCGTTTTCTGTTCATCGCTGGATCCTGGTGAATAAAGTGCGGTAAGGCGGCTGGACGGTCTTCCAATTGGATACCATCGCATTGACTGTCCATCGTACGCAGAGAAAAAACAGGTTCTTCAACGCTGGAGATAATGGCTTTTGGGAGCTGGAACCCTGATTCAACGCTGAACTTGACGACAGGGTCTTGAAGTAATGGCAGAGCTTCATTTAGATTCTCGTCTGGTATGGACTTCAAAATCTCGATGGTCCATTTGACTGTGGCGAGATGCGTACTTCGCAGGCCGGCAGCAAAGATTCCTTCCAATTCGGTTATTGACACAGAATCATCCAGCAGCCTTCTTGCCATCCTCATAAACGTTGGGCATAGCTTGCATGCGGCCGCGGATTTCAATTTCCCTTCTTTTGTCGTCCAAATGAATGTTTTATTGCTGTCCTCCAGCCACAAACAAATTGGTGGTACTAATTCTTGCAGCACGAGCGAGAGAAAATCGATTGAGGATGAGTCTATGAAGAGCTTACAAGATTCCACCGAGCTCTCGAAATTGTCTTGATACAGTGAGATGTCCATTTCATAACACCAGCGAAGCTGAGTACCGATTAAAGTCGCAAAGTGTTCGAGAGAGACCGTCTTCCCGGATTCTGTTCGTGGGTTTTTAAACATTGACTGCAGGCTTCCCCATACTTTTGGAGACAGTGTAATTGCTAGCATTTTCGTGGCTGAAAGAAAAGCCCAGTGGTCTCCACTTTCAACGAGATGCTTTGCCAATGGCTCCAAAATAAGCGAAGGCCATGATCTCTGCCCACATGTACGTTCAACCAAAGATAAGGCATTTTCAAGCAACTCTGCCCATGCAGGTTGATTTCGCAGCTCGAAGGAAGAGCTAATGGGTTTAAGAATTGACATCACTTCTTCAACAATAGCATCTCGACTGCTAGATGAAACTTCACCGTTGCGTGAGGAATCTGAGAGTCGGTCACTTAATATCTTAGACACTAGTGAAGCACTTGATTGCCAAAAGACAATATGAATTTCAGTCTCACGTACTGAATCTTGACGCAAAGGTAAAGCTGAGCAGTTTCGATAGAAATGTATTTGCGAATCAATAGAACTTCGTGCTTCAAAGGCGACTTTGAGGACATCATAGACAAATTGGGAATAAAGCCCATCGATCGAAACTCCAAGAGGAGGATCGGAAATAGATTTCAGCAACGCTTCGAGGGCAGAGAATCCTTGACGTCTAGTGCTCGATGACAACAAAGACAAAGGTGCCATCCGCATACGCTCATCCAAGCCAAAATGCAATTCTGAGAAGGGGATAGGACCGATTTCTGTGAGTAAGCTCTGGACGAGGAATATAAATCGCTCCAGGAATAAGTTTCCTTCCAGTGATGGAACATTTAGTGCTTCTGGGCCAGTAGTCCAAATTGATCTTAGAAAGACAACCAAATGTGCAATGGTCTGGATAGTTTCAGAAGATACTTTGATCTCTTTCCGACACGCATCTCCAATAGCCTGCGAGAAGTGCCTCCAGGCCGATCCTATAAAAGCCTGGTCAGGGTTTCCAACTCCCCATGAAGCAGATCTAAGCAATCCTTTAAACACCGCTAGGACTCTCGCTGATCGTGAGCGGATCCATCGACAGTCAAGTACGGGTAACTCTTCAGGTTCCATTCTAGGCATTTCGATTGCTCGCGTATCGCGCCATATCTTGCCTCGAGGACTGCACAATAAATTCGTGAGAACGCGACAAGCGCTGTCTGCGTTGACCGGATTCGAGAGGTATTTTTCTGTGAAGACATCAGAGATAAAGGCATTCCAAAACATATCGAATTGCTTAAAAGTTGACGATGGTCGAAAGCCGTAGTACAACAGAACGTAGAATGTAGATGCAGCCCATGAGCGTGAGCCTTTCCCTGACCTATCACTACCGGGGCGATCAAGTTGAGTCGTGATGGGCTTGATAAGCATTTTGACAATTGAGAGATCCGTGCTTTCACGTAGTGCGACAACGTACACCAGCCGATTCCATGCTAAATTGGCCTGTGCCCGAGTAGCTGAGTCACTGCAATTAAAGCAAGCTTGAATGACCATGAGCCAGTCTTTGAAATCTGTCCATTTCTGAATCTTTGGGTTCTTTTCCTTTAGGAGAAGGATTACTATTCCCCAGATTTGTGGAACTTGAAAGCTATCATCATTGGTCTTAACCATTTGTCGGAGCCGTTTGCAGGCGACGAAGCTGAGCGTCATCATTGGATCAGAAGTTTTGTCAATTTTGTGGGCCAGCGCGTCTTGACAGGCGGCCGAAATCGTTGAACTCGATCTAAATGTTTGGACAGACTTGATGCCAAGGGAAATAGCTTTAGAGCGGGTATCTTTGGAGGGCATGAGCATTCCTGCAAGCAATTGCTTAACCCAGCCGACTCGTGCTTTCATAGAGCCTTTACATTGATCGACAAGATGTGAGTAGACTTCAAGACGTTCGGACACAACACCATTGCCTTTGATATGGTTGGTTAAGCTGTAGAGAGCATCTAGAATTCGGGCCGCGCGAGCTGCTGTCATGATGTTTGGACGGAAATCTTGTGTCTGAAGCAGACGCAGGTAGTGCAAGACTACGGCCTTTGGTGTGTCTTTGTCCTCGATTGCTTCCGCTGCGCTATCCAGCAGAAAACATCGATATTCATCAGTTAACGAGAGAGACAACTTAGAATTCCAAAGAAGAATGATCAGGACTTTGATTACATGGGTAGTAAGATTCATGGCTTCAGTCCTCGGCGCGGATGCTTCTTTGTGAAGATCTCGACGGATATATCTTAGTAGAGATCCCATTTTGTCTCTTAGGTATGTTTCAGGGGCTTGATCAGTGATTCTTATTACGCCACAAAGATTCGCGTAAGCATCTATGCTGGTAGATCGATGTCCATTAGACAACTGCAAAAGGAGGGACTCGAGCATCGTGGTAAGGTCATGGGAGGAGTGGGTAGATTGTACATCGCTCGTGTTTGGCTCGAGAGGCTGAATGCTCGCTTTGAGTATGGATTTAGTTGCTTTTGACTCTCGGGATGGAGGAACAGCTTTCAAAGGCGTTTTATTGGGTGAATGATGATTGGCGACCAGCGGCTGATGATTTTCGAGGAAGAACCCAACCCGCTTTCGACTTCCGCTAGAGCCTGAAGAGGGTACTTCACTCGATGCTTCATTCGAAGGTGGTGAGCTGGCGGGCGGTGTGTCTAGTGTTGCCGGTCCTTGCAAAGCTGCAGCGACCATTGACCGAGCAGAGGCGCCTTTAGACCTTGAAGGCGGAGGAGTGGGTGGGCGTGGAGACGGTAACAGCTCTGACATGTTGTAACGCGGGAATTGAGGGTATCTAGTAATGAAAAGCGCTCAAACCAAGCATCGATGAATAAACGCCAACTCGAAATCCATCGAAAGACGAAGCATTAACGCCAAATACAAAGATCAGCAGGCCAAATGAGACTTGAGGAAGGTTGAGGCCTGCACGAAGTAAGTCAAGCCACGGGCGACCCCCAGGTGTGAAGGTGAGGGAAGCTCGGACCTCGACGCGTATGGAAGCGCAGACGCGTTGAGTGGTTCCCCGCCTGGGCGCGACCTCTTTTTGGTTACGCTTGATTGCGGCCGAATCATACCCGTTCCCCGTTATCGGCCTCGGTAGAGACCACCCCACACCGCACAATCCCTCATCCGAACACCCCTTTGGACCCTTTCTCCCTCCGCCGGGGCGAGACTTCTTGCGGTAAACCGGACCCTATTCAACTTCCCTGCTGAGGCTGGCCTCTTTACCATCTGGCTGTCATAGGATATATAGTATTCCATCCACGTGGCATTGAATCCAAGCTTGAAGTTTCTCTCTACAGCACCGCCTCTTATCTGCTTATATTTTCTTGGTAGATTTCCGGGTGAGATTGCTGTCGAGTTCTTGGCCTGACACCAAAAGGCCCACTTTCCTCTAAAGGCTCGGCATATCAAGGCTTGGCCTTGAGCCCATGGGCTACGTCCTCTTGCGACTTGCCATAGTTGCAGGTTGTAATGAAGAAATATCAAAATGCAACGCTTAACTTTGGGCCTATCTAAACCGAAGACGGAATGTCGCGAGCTCTCAGGCCAAGGCATGTCGCTTACTACAGCCGGAAATCGTCCGTATGCAGCGTCGACGCTAACACTTTACGCAGAGAAGCTCGAAGAGGTCACCCGGTTGATGAATCTACTTCACGTAGATGTAAAAGAAACGAATCTTCTTCCCCCACGTACGACCGTTCCATATATGAGTAGCATCTCTGGCTGATCTTAACTAGAGAGGAATGCCGCTCTAGAACAGCTTAGAATACATGGCAGAAACCCGGCTAACGCTGACCCAATATTCACGAGCCAAGTATGTGATCCTGTCAAACATCATAAGATATTCCGAGCTCACAAATTAAAGGGGATCAGTACCCTTACCAAAATTGGCTTTGATTCGAATTCTCCCACCACATCGAGAGAAGCTCTTCGATGCCTTGCCAATACTCTACTATTAAATCCGTCATGTCGACAGATATTCGTCGATCAAGGATTTTGCGGGAAGGCAGCAGAGAGATTGAAGGTAGACACATCTAGCGGCATCGCTTCGTTTCTCCCGCTAATATGGAACAACATGGAACAGAGCCAAGATTCCGACGACGAGTTTCTCATATGTCGAATTCTTTTTCTGATGACATACAACACGAACCTTAATTTTGATGATCTTATTGACAACCACGCACTTGGAGAACACATCAATGCTGTACAACTTCCGCCACCGGAAACACTCTTCTGCTGGTGCTTACTCTTTATAGAACCTCGCCCGGCATGCTAGGCAGTTTACCAAAGGCGGCAAGAAATACCAACCAAGCGATATCGATTCTGCCGCCCTCTGCGAATCCCTCAAACTGATATTTAATGTTTCGGAGTTCTATCCCGATAGAACCACGGCTTTCATACCCTCGATCGAGAGCATTTTCCGTATTTTGAACAAAGTACCGATCCCAAGCCCGCCTCTGCAAGCTCCTATTAATTACCTTGTCAATGCACTGGTCAACCTCGACTTAGAAGACAGAAAGAGCAAGCATCTTAGGCCAAACCCAATATTCCCGAAATTTGACCAAAATTGCAACGTCGACAAGCTGATTAGCATTCTTGACCGAGCTGTCACACATTACAAGCATGAAGAGCTTAATACCGTCGGTGGGCCATTGTTGACTATACTGAGAAAAATATATGACTTTGCTCCGGAAGGGCCAAGGAAACGGATGGAGGTGCTACTACTGCCGGACAATGAGAAGAGAGACCAACCGATTGGTCAATCTGACAACCTCTCATCCCATCTACTCAAAATCTCCACGTCTCCTGTTGCACCAAATATGAGAGAGGGGATATCTGCACTCATGTTTGAGATGTCTGGGAAAGACGCCAACCAATTTGTGAAGAATGTTGGTTATGGCTTTGCCGCCGGTTTCTTAATGTCACACAATATGGAGATTCCAGCGAGCGCGCAAGAGGCGTGGAGTAATGGGAATGGCACTGAAAGCAGCCCTCAAGCACCCGTGAATCCAGTTACCGGTCAGAGGCTAGATGCTGAGCCAAAACCGCAAGGACCGCCCATGACGAAAGCAGAGAAAGAACGTGAGGCTGAAAAGCTTTTTGTTCTCTTCGAAAGGCAAGTACACTCCTTCCATTTGATGTAGAACTTCGACTAACAACTAAAAAGACTCAAAGCGACCGGTGTCATGGATGTAACGAATCCTATGCGCCACGCCATGGAAGAAGGTAGATTCCAGGAGGTTGAGTCAGACGAGTCGGACCCCGAGTAAGAAAATATGAGCTTATGAAGTTTTGGGTCGATCTTCGCGCCCGGGAAAGAGAGCGCTAATGATTAGCGATATTGGTCTCCCTTCGATCCCAAGAATTTGTATATCATGGATGGCATATACAGCTAGAGACCAAATTTTGTATTCTACGAGAAAAATTTCTGTAGCGATAGGGAAAGGATGGCATCGGCATTGCTGTAAGATAAGGTTTTATTCGCTAGATTCCATCTATCGTCTACAATAATCGTTCACTAGAGTCTATTTCGACCCAAGGCCCTACAATATGAACTGGCCAACGAGCTCGCCGCGGCGTCTAGCGTTCTATGATGATTGCTCCAACCAGCGTAGATAACTCCGCTTAAATCCGCGCTAAGAAGCCCCTCCACACAAATTCTGTGCCATCTCCGTTGAGACGAGGTCCAAAAATTTAAACAACATAAGCTCATCTATTGTCCTCGGAGCCTTCAGGATCAAGCGACATCGCTCAAATCATCATTTTAAACCAGCCGCCAACTCCCGATTAATCGGATCAAGGGTGTACCTAGCATCTTTCGCAATGTCTTTAGGTCCACCAGGCGCAAGCCTGGATCCTGAACAGGCGGAGAACTTTGAGGATGTGAGTCCATCGTGCCCATTAGACACTGCAAAGACTGACCGGTTCAGATGGAAAAACAGTTTGCCGTCAAAGGTGTGCGCTACAAAAGAAGCCCGCCGTGTCATCAGCAACATACTAAGACGTCACAGCTGTCCAACAAATGACGACTTATTGGTCGATCCTTGAGAAGGTTCGCGGATCCACCTTGCGTCTCACAAAGATGGACGACGAAATTCTAGAGCACCTTCATAAAGATTTTCCCGAATTCGATCCAGCAGAGACAATTGACGAAGATAAGATGAAAGGCAAGGAAGGCAAAGAGCGATGGCGAAATTTTATGAACCAATATGAGAAAAACATTGATGACTTTAATTTCGGTACTATGCTGAGAATCAATCCAAAATTCGAATATGGTGAGAAGGAGACCATTTTCGCCGTAAGGATGCAATTTTACGCCATTGAAATTGCGAGGAATCGTGCTGGGCTAAACGACTGGGTCTACGAACAGGGGCATCCTAAGGAGTCAACCAAAGCCTAAATGCGTAACAGAATTGCTTAATCCGGTTCGACCTTTTTCGTTAGTGGCAAGACCTTTCTGGGCATCCAAGTATCGCTCCAGAAGGCGTTCCGTGTTTACCTCGTTGAAACTGTAGTGCATTTTCGCTTGGCTCCAGTCCTACGTGCTTCTAGCGAAACAATTTGTTTACTGATGTTAAACCGGAAATAAGGGTCGCTCCGGTTACTATGGACCCGTGTTTGGCCGAGCGAAAATTGATCTACCTTATCAGCCAATGGCACACGGCCTAGGGACGCACTCTTGGTTTACTCACGTCAAATAACTCCGCTGTGTGTGAAAGATTTTGGATGGGGAGACAAGATTCGATGATCTGGATGCACTTACCTGCAAGAACAATACTAAGCCGCCTGCCCCACAACAATACGAAGCCCAACCACAACAAAGAAAGAAGTGCCTTTAGAACATGAAGCTACGGGGCTTAGCGTGTCTACCACGCACAACGATGATAATATAATCAAAAACTTTTGAGAGTAAACGGTCTGAAGTGAGTCATAACCCATAGCGCTCGCCCTCTCTCCTTTAGAACCTTCGACGTGGTCCACATTAACGAACAAATATTTCTCTGATATGACATTCGAAAACAATAAAGACTCGCTAGCCGGGTCGTCTCTCAGTCTAGCAGCAGAAAGAAATGGAAGAAGAGCCAGATTCTCTTACAAGTCAGGCAGACATCGAAAAGAACCAACTGCCAAAAGCGGCTCCAACATGGGAATCTTTGCATAGTTTCACAATTCAGGAGCATTTCCCATGCCTCGGAATTGCCATTATCACTTCAGCCATTTCTGGCCTTCTAAGACCCGCATTAGCTTGGTTTCTTGGTTCGATGTTTGACGCCTTCTCAAATTTCGGCGCTGGAAGAGCCAGCGCGGAAGGCCTCAAATCAAGGGTATCAACGCTCGCTTTTGGCATCCTTGTGCTTGCTATTATCAATTGGGTTTTGAAAGGGGTCTTGTTTGCGGTGTGGGTGATCTTTGGCGAATTACAAGCCAAGGAATGTCGGCGCCAGCTGTTCCAAAATCTCCTAAATAAAGATCTCGAATGGTACGAAACACAATCTACTGGCATTGAGGCTAATTTGACTCGAATTCAAACGTAAGCATGTACTGTTATTAGGTCAATTTCTTCGCTGACACGGGTTGCAGACATATTCGTGATCTTCAGACAGCATGTTCCCAACCATTGGGACATGCTATTGAGTCTAGCGCTATATTTGCTACTGCACTCGGTCTAGCAGTATACATATCATGGAGAATCACCCTAGTAACGCTATCTACTGCACCACTTGTTGTAGCGATGCTCTCTTGGATCTCTGCGAAACTGCAACCAAGCATAGCTGCGCAATCCGCCGAGATAAATATAGCTTCAAAGATAGCTGCAAATATTATATCGTCAATTGTCACCGTCAAAGCCTTCAACGGCCAGAAATCTGAACAACAGGAATACCGCATTGCGATTTCCAGAGCCGCAAAGTCATACGCCCAACAGGCGTGGATTTGTGCTGTCGAGATTGGGATTGTCAGATTTTTCTCCCTCAGCATGTTCGTGCAGGGGTTTTGGTATGGCAGTTATCTCGTCAACATCGGTCAAGCTTCAGCTGGAAATGTTCTGACATGCTTTTGGGCCTGTTTGATGGCTATGAAGGCCGCTGAAGATGTCATGCCATTAGTGATCATCTTGGAAAAGGGACGAGCTGCTAGCGCTGCTTTAGGCGCCATTCTGCGCGAAGCTAGTGGCAGCAAGCTGGAGGTTATTCCTGTTATCGAAAGAGATCCACAGTATTGCGAAGGTAGAATTGAGTTTCAGAATGTAAGTAATGCTAGCATCCTTCTATTACTCACTCTAATATATCTAGATATCGTTTATGTATCCTTCCCAACCAGGCAAGCTAGTACTTTCCGAGGTCAATCTTCTTTTCCCTGCAGGTAAATTAATCTACGTTGTTGGCAAAAGCGGCTCCGGAAAAAGCACCATTGGCAACTTGCTCCTAAAGTTTTATCGACCATGGGCTGGCAAAATCCTGTTTGACGGACAAGAGCTTGAATCCTTGAAGGAGAATTGGGTTCGCGACAACGTTCTATTGATCCAGCCCCAAAGTTCGCTTTTCAACGAGACCATTGAGAAGAATATTACGATGGGACGGGCTGATGATCGCCGAATCCTGCAGCAAAATCTTGATAAATGCATTGAACTGGCTATGTTGCACGGAACCATCCACCAAATGCCAAACGGGCTGAATACCACAGTTGGCGCCGGAGCGAGCGACCTCAGTGGCGGACAAAAACAACGTATCGCAATTGCGCGTGCTAGGTTTAGAGATACTCCAGTGCTTATCCTGGACGAATCCACCAGTGCGCTAGATTACATCAGCAGGACAACTATTATGGATAATATCCGTAGGTGGAGGACTGGGAAGACCACTATCGTCATTACTCATGATTTATCGCAAATCTTAGGCCAAGATTACGTTTACACGCTCGAAGACGGACGCGTCGCTGGTGAGGGTTATCGTCAGAATATTGACTACTTTATACAGAGCACTAGTCTTCGGCCACCTACGAAGGATCAATGTCCTAACGGAGCCCACACAGATGAGAATGTCCCCGGCGCCAGTCAAGAAGGCACCCGCAGGACTAAAAGAAAAGTGTTCGATAAGCCACTACATCTATTCAAACAGATGCCGGTCCCGCTGGATCTTCGCTCTCCTACCTCAATTAGAATGGCCTTGGATGCTTCGGCTCGTGCTTCGGAGGATACTGGTTTGAGCAACTTAACCTCTGACAACGTCACCGCGAGCTCGGTAAAGGGTACAAATTTGTTGACGAGAATTGCTTCCACACATGAAATTTTGATGACAGTATGGCCGAGTATCAAGCAATCGAAACGAGCATTTCTAGTTCTCGGATTTATCTTCGCCTTTGTTCATGCTGTATGCCCCCCAACATTCTCGTGGATCTTCTCTCAGTTGCTCTCGACTTTCTACGATACTCGCAATGCGTCGAGAAAGGCGTTGGTGTCGTCTCTTGCAATTCTAGGTATAGCAGTTGGAGATGCTGTAGCAGAGTTCTCCATGCATTATTTCCTTGAAGTTAGCGGTCAAGCCTGGATTGACAAAAAACGGCGGAAAGCGATAACCAGAATCTTAGACCAGCCAAAAGAATGGTTCGAGAAGGAGGAAAACTACAAATCAAATCTAATTTCGTGTCTAGACCGTAATGCCGAAGAGATGCGCAACTTGATAGGCAGATTTGCGGTACTCGTTTTTGTTGCCTTCACTATGATCTCTATTGCAGTCATCTGGAGCTTCGCTATCTGCTGGAAAGTCACAATGGCTGGATTGTGTTGCGCTCCAGCTATCTATATGATCACGAAAAACTTTCAAACCGTAAACGGGCGATGGGAACGTCGGACAAATGATGCTGGTGATGCCATTGGTGCTGTCTTCGTGGAAGCTTTATCAGATATTAAAAGCGTGAGAGCATTAACACTTGAATCACATTTCTACAAAAAGTGCAACAAGGCGATCGCGACGGCAAAGAAAGTGGGACGGCAAAGAGCTGTTTGGACCGGTATCCTTTATGGTGGGTCTGATTCAGCGACCTTCTTTATAACAGGTAAGTTCCTAGTATCGTGTCCAAACAATGAGATTTTTTAACTCGTCAAAGCTTTAATATTCCGGTATGGTGCCTCGGTGGCCTCGTCGGATGCACTTCTGGTTAAAGATGTCATAACGGTCATTGCTATCCTTCTTTTCAGCATCTCCAATGTCAATGCAATCATAGCATGCATACCCCAGATCAATCAGTCCTTAGACACAGGAACACGACTTCTCCGTCTTTCGAATTTGCCGTTCAAATCATCGCACGAGCATGTGGGCACGGTCAAAATCTCCAGGGTCGGAGACATCCGTTTCAACGAGGTCAATTTTCGGTACCCCTCCAGACCTGATAGCCTAGTCTTAGAAGATTTCAGCACTACCATTCCCGCCAAGTCGTGCACCGCAATTGTTGGTCGGTCAGGGTCCGGAAAATCTACTTTAGCTTCATTATTACTAGGACTCTACCCATCGCATGTCTCCCGGTCAAGAGGGGAACCGACTATTACCATCGACGGGATTGACATTAGGCAACTTCACATCCCTACTCTTCGATCATTGATAGCCGTTGTACCGCAAAATCCAACCGTCTTCGCAGCAACCGTTTGGACGAACATTACGTATGGTCTTGATGTCGGCTCACCCCTTGCCTCGACGAAAAATGTACGCAGTGCGATGCAATCTGCTGGCATCGAGGATTTTGTCCAGAGCCTCTCGAGCGGCCTTGAGACAGTCATCGGGGACGGTGGGATTGGCCTTTCCAGTGGACAGGCTCAGAGGCTCGTTATTGCTCGCGCATTGTGCCGCAGACCGAAGATGCTGATCCTGGATGAAGCGACATCTGCTCTGGACCAGGTCAACGCAGAGATTGTGAGACAAAGCATCATGCGACTGATAAAGAGGAGCAGAGATTTGACTGTGCTCATCATTACACATGCAAGAGAGATGATGGAGATCGTAGATAATGTTGTTGTTTTGGAGGGAGGGAGGGTTGTGGAGCAGGGTGCTTATGAGGATTTGAGAAGAAAGCATGGGCCACTGAGAGATCTCCTAAATGCAGGGGGGCTTAGTTGACATGTGAGAGGAAGCTCTCCGTTCCTGATTTCGTTTAAAGAGCATCATTCCATAGCAATGTGCCACGTCTTAAAAGGCCAATGGCATTTGATGAAGTTTTGAGTTGACCCGAGAGCGCGGTTCGTCGTCAGCCAAAGCTTGCACGAGGGTCGATCTTCCCAGGATTCCGACTTTGTGAAGCTTACGTTTTAACCAACAAATAGGGCTGACGCTTATAAAGTCGTATAAGGTCAGCGGTTGGTGACATGGCCTCCACGCGAGATGATTCCAAAGAAGAGCAATTCAGGATCGAATGCACTGCCGTGAGCAGCTTAGCGTCCCTTGGTACCTCAAGCCATCTAAATTTGGGGCCACATCCTCCCACGCCGATGCACGATCATGCTGCATCGGTTGATCTAATCGAAAGGTTCGGCTTTTGGTGCTCCAAGTATCCCACCTTGCTACCGGGAAAAGCAGAACTTGAATGCCAGCTCTACGTGTCTAACAATTCCTCGTATCAATCGATCGCAAGGCCAATCGGCAGCGTGGCACGGGCGAGCCTCGACCTCCCGATCAGCTTTTGCAGCTTAGCGTCCACGTTGACCAGCCGCGCTTACACGCCCAGAATCGTTCAACGCTGGCCAAGTATTCCGCCTGGCCTCCGACATTTCCAACGCCCCAAAAACGCCATTCCCCTTCACTCTCGCGAGACGACAAATTCCTACTTCGGGTGCGCAAAATTCATTTGCTGTCTCCTTAGCGCTCAAATCGACAGTGAACGAGTCTTCCTGGTTTTCCGCGACCGTCTCAGTTTGCGGGGGCAGAGTGGAGATCAGGAAGCGCCCTACGAACCTAGATCAGACACGCCCTCGATAAAGAACCACGTTCATTATCTGGGGGGAATTCGCAGTCTCTCACCTACAAAGGGTGATCAGAGCTGTCAGCGACGATGATGAATATCTAAAATCGACTTCTATACACAATCCTGCACCATGCGGATACCTCAAGGGTCCTTGCAGCTATTACGGAGGCAAAGTGACGATAACAACTCTGGCGGAAATAGTACAGCTTTCATTGCCGTGAGTTCCATACATCTAAATGACCGTATCTTGCTAATTTGATAGGTCGCTGTCGTCGCTGCTGTGCTCGTTGTTGCCTTAATAACTTCATATTTCGTTCTCCGTCGAGTCCGCCGCCATAACTACAATCCAAAGTATGTCCCAGGCTCTTATCTGAAAAGGAAATGGCAATCATGGGTACCACAAAGCTATGGGAGGGTACGAAGTCACACGAGAAGTGCTTCGGAGGATGTCTCCAACAATGCCCGCCAAAGCGTTTCAGAAGAACAATCTGCGGTAGAGGCTGCGGCTGCTGGCGTTGATCGGAACACTAGCGTTCGCAGCGTGATGACACTACCGTCATATACACCAGACCCTCGGGAGGCAGAACAAATAATTGGGCGTGAAGGAGAAAGAGGCGGAATGGACGTCGTGGTTGAGCACCCTGAAAATGCCAATGAAGAGGAGGCTCGTAGGGAAGAACAAATGGAGTCTTTGTATCAGATTCGGGTCGCTCGAAGAAGAGAGGTGGCGGAACGAGAAGCTCGGAGACAGGCAAGAAGAGAAGCTCGGGCTGCTGGTGACTATGAAAGACTTGAGGCCTTGAGGAGAGAATCTCGCCAACGGGCCGACAACGGTTCAAATACTGACGTAACATCCGCCACGCTCCTTGCGGAACACCAATCTCGAGGCCGCGAAAGGCGCACATCTGCAGCACAATATGCAGGAGTCGGCCACGTCCGCCATGATGGTACTCGTCTCCGGGCAAACAGCAATGATGAATCCGAACAGGGTGGTCTACTCTCAGGCGCTGCTCCAATGGGTCAAAACGAAGGTCATTCTTCCTCACATCATCGCAACGTCTCCGGTACCTCTACGCTATTAGAAGCTCTCTCTCCCTCTGGTCATACTCGCGATCGCTCCACTAGTTCACTAAGCATCTCTACCTCTGCGTCCGACGTCGTCCATGGAGAGCCTACGCCACCTTCCACCGCTGGTCGCCATAGCCATACCCGTGGCCAAGGTTCGGATCCTCAAATCTCTGCAGATTCTGGTTCATCCAATTCACCCACCACCAACCGCTTTACACCCACCACTTCGAATTCCGATAGCGCCGATCTTGGGGATACGCAGATTCCTGAACCTCTTCCTAATTCCGCAGGAACCGAGCCTCCCAATTACGAAATGCTTGACTGGGGCGATGCGCCTCCCTACTCCTCTCCCATCCGCAATCGCGATTCTGCACCTACGCTAGAACGCCAGCTTGCTGAGCGTGCTCGTGCGGCCGCGGCAGCGGGAGACAGAAACTCCGCGGCCAGTCTAGCACAGCTCGCCGAGCGTGCCCGCGCTGCATCGAATAATTCTCCAACCTCCCGTTTCAGTCAACCTAATAGAGACTCGACGGCAAGTCTAGCAGCGCTGGTGGAAAGGGCAAGGGTGACAGCACCGAACAGGGACTCGGTGGTAAGTCTAGAGAGACTGGCAGACCGAGCGGCAAGTCTCCGAGCTGCGGGTAATCGAGACTCAGCCGCAAGTCTAGAAAGGCATATTGCGGAACGGTCGAGAGTCGTGGCCGCAAGAGCAGCTGTAACGCCTTCGACCACCACGTCCTTTGTCACCGCGCCCTCTCCAACGACAACGTCTCCAGACTCGATTCCCAGCCCGTCCACGGCGAACAGTTTGTCTCAAGCGGCAGGTAGTAGAGCTACCGCTGCTCACAGTGCTCGGCCACCAAACCCTCGTGCTACACATTCAGCCGGCTCCACAGCAAGAGCGGTCACAGGCGCCGCCTACAACTCTCGACCCCCCAATGCTCGCTCAGCGGGATCTGCGGGGTCAGTAGCAAACACCGGCACAGATTCGAACCGAACGAGCCGTAGCAGTGGCGTAATGCGGATCCCGACCCTGCAACCTTTGCCACCATTGGATATGGACATGGACGCGAGGTTGAACGCTGCCGCAGCCGATGATGGCTTGCCGAAGATCAGCGTGCAAGGTGCGACGGAGCCGAACACTCCGGCTAGTCCTGGGTGGAGGGAGAGGGAGGGGACGAGGGATGGAAGTCCGGGGCGGAGGGAGACATACCCTCTTTAAAAGCATTCGGCAGGGTTGCGTGGGAGAGATGCACGAGGAAAGATCAATTATAATAAAGAGCCGATCCAGGAGGCACCTAGACATGGTTTACTTGGCCGGCCCTAGAAGGAAGGAAGGGAGAGATATAATTTCAGGATTAGCAAGGCGTCTTGGGTACGATTACGATTTGGATGGTAGGTTCTATGAATTCTGGGCACAAAGGTGGAGGTTGGAATTGGATATCAGAAAATTGAGGCGAAGAACATATTAGCGGTCGCTTTGTTGTTTCTGCATACTTGACAAAAAGATCATTACATATCATGGCGGTACATTCTATACTGTTGATCATCGAGATGCCTCTTCTTTGTACGGCGTACTTTAATACAGATATATACCTTTTGACTTGACAGTCTCTACCTAATAATGTCTAAAAGTTCTATTTATGATCTGTCTATGAATTTCCGTCGTCTCAGATTCCTTCGAGACCATGGATATTGATTCAGCGGTCTCAGGGATTAAATCTTCCCAGTTCCAAAAAAAAGTATGTCTAGGACATATCTTATCTACAAAAGCGGGCCTCATCAACCTCTCTCCTTCCCCACCTCCTAAACACCCAAATCCCTCCCTCCTTCCCTCCCTCCCCTTCTACATCCTCAAATCTTCACCCCTCCCCCTCCTCACCCCTCCCCCTCCCCAACCAACCCCCTAGCAAACCGACTCCTCCCCCTAACCCTTCCCCCCCACCTCACAAGCACCCACGGCACAACCCCCAACCCCGCCGCCACCCCACTCAACACGCTCCCTGCCCCCCTCACCCCCAATCCCTGCCCCTCATCAAACATCCTCCCCGCAAACAGCGGAAAAACCGCCGCCAACAGATTCCTAGCAAAGCTCTGCCCGGCGATGGCGGAGCTCGCGTAGGCGCCGTAGGTGTCGGCCAGGTAGTTGAAGACGGCGAGGTAGATGGAGAAGATGGAGAGGGTGGCGGGGGGGAGGAAGAGGGTGGGGAGGGGCCAGGGGTGATAGGTGGTGAGGGAGAAAGCGAGGAGGGAGAGGGGGAGGAGGGGGGTTGTGGGGAGGGTGTAGGATAGCCGCGTTTCGGGGGTGGGGTGGGGGGGGAGGAGGTGGTGCGCGAGGCGGGTGAGTAAGGTTTGGGTGGTGCTGGATTTGTACTTGGAGAGGTAGCGGCGGGCGAGGGGTTCTTGGTAGATGGCGAGGAGGGTGGCGAGGATGCCGCCGATGCAGATGGCGGAGAAGACGGCGCCGACTTGGGGGAGGGTGAAGTGGTGGACGGATTGGTAGATGAGGGGGATGGCGGAGAATTCGAGGTAGAGGACGCCCCAGGCGAAGGCGGCCCAGAGGGAGAAGAAGAAGACGACTGGTTCGGTGAAGAGGAGGTGGAATGGGCGGTACTGGGACTTGTTAGTGGCAGGTTTGTCAAGTGTGCGAAGATTGTGAGCATGAATCTAAGAGATCCTTCGGAGAAAGGGACAACAATGTTTAGGATTCCAGCAGAGATAGAGAAGAAAGTTGAATATTTCTTTGGAACAGCTGAAACGAACGAAAGCTCTTTCGATGACTTGAAAATATCTGGGACAAGATACGACTTACCAAAGAGATCGCGATCGTAGTCCCTAGGCTCGTCCTCTCTTCGTCGCTCTTGACTTTCCACCTAATCCTCTGTGGAAGCTTTGGCTTCTCTTCTAATTCTACAGAATCGGCTTCAAAGACCACTCCTTGAATACCCACATTCTCCAATTCCTCGTACCACTGGTTCAACACCTTCGCCTTCCTTGACAACAGAACATCTCCTCTTGTCTCCTTGAACAGCCACACCGCTGCCACGGTCAAGACTCCCACAATAATGCCATGCACGTAAAAGACCCACCTCCAGCCCGCGCCTTCATTCACAAATCCGCTTACTAACGGGCCCAATCCCGTCCCCAGCATGACAGTTCCCGCATATAAAGCCATCGGCGTATTTCTCTCTCGCGTCTCATACACGTCACTTAAGATACCGCCCACCATTGTTGCAAACGTGCTTGCCCCAACACCAACGAACACCCGTGCCACAATCATGCCCGCAAAACTGTTCGTAGCACCACATCCAAAGAGCGAGACAAGAAAAACGACTGCGCTGGCAATGAACACCGGCCTTCGACCATTTATCTCGGAAAAGGGTGCAAGGACCATAGGCGCAAAGCCGAAACCGAGGCAGAAGGCGGTGATACCGGTGTTGTAGGCGACATCAGAGAGGTGCCAATGTTGAGTGAGGTAGGGACCGGGTATGGTATAAGAGCCGGCCGAGTAAGCGGCAAAGACAGAGATGACACAGCTAAGGGCCAAAGTCGTATTCTTGCGAGCTGGAGACCATTTGAAAGGAGAGATGTAGGGGTCGAGGTCAGGAGCTTGCGGTGGAGGCTTTTGCGGTGAAGCTGTGGTAGGCAGAACGGGGGTAGGAAGAGAAGTTGAGAATGTGAGGTAGCGGGTTTTTATTGGGATCTCATCAAAGGGTGCTGGTGAAGTGGAAGAATGGTCTTTGGATTCCTTCTGTCGGCTAACTGAAGAGACGATTATTCCCGCTTCTGTTGCTTTATAGATGTCCTGTTCATCACTTGACCGTCCAGAGTCCGGCTGCAGAGGCACCGACCCATTCTGCTCGGAATCCATGACTTTGAAAGACTGGAACGATACTTCACGGCTTGATGCCGGCAACACAGGGCAAACGGACAAGACGAGACATTTAATGGAAATTTCATCTCAAAGGAATACATATGACCAACCTCGCCTTCCATCAGTTCCAACAAAGGAAGATAGAGAGACCTATGAGTAACCTCCAGCGAATCCTATATTCGCGCTCGCACTCAACTCCATGTCGATCATCGTGAGCTTTGATGCGATCATCAGCCGAAAGAATGCCGAGCTCAGGCGGAGAGGCCTGCCGTCGCGGAAAACCAAGCTTTGGTTGCTCGGGGTGGACTCGGTGGAGTATATGGTGGTGTCTGTTAGTCAATCTAGGGTGCTCCACCCTCAGAGACGGTGGAGCAACGAATAGAGTAAGCCAAGGCGACATTGTGATTCCTCAAAAAGTCCCTGCTGATTCAGCTTTGTCGACATCACCGCCACCTCGCATTCGTGCTTCCTGCCATGAGATATGTGCGAAAGCTTTTGGGTTGGAGTAGTTGCGTCAATGGGATCCGATCCTAACGTAAGTGGCGGTTGTAGCTCGATGTCCAAATGAAGAAAAGTGACAACTTCAACCTCAGATTTCTTTGGAAGCTACTCATGGTCGAAGGAAGGTCCGAGTGCATGATGCGCTTACACGCTTCTGCCATTGACGCACTTCCATGGTGGGTTCTTGAGAAGCTTCCTGCGTGTCAAAGCCCGAAGCTCTGATGGCGGCCAATAACACGAGACCAACATATTGAGCTTTCTAGGCCCTACATTCTGCTGAGTAATTCGGATCTGGAATTTCTCACCAGATCCACGTGCTTCGATAACTAAAATATCAATCTGGGAAAATACATGCATGATTCCTGATCAAGAGAATATGTTCAAAGTCAAGCAGACTATGCTCAAAGCAATGACTCATGCCGGTACTATCATCCCACCTCATTAATATTCCAGCTTCAACACAATGGTTCATTCAAAACCGCCTTCTTCAATCTTCTTCTCGTGTCACTTCCCACTGTATGCCCCTTTTTCATATTTCAATGATGCGAAAAGCCACCTCAAGACAATGCCACTTATACCTCTTCCTCCTAGCCTTGGCCAAGAATGATCTCTTCAACAAGATGGATGTGTAGGGGCCTTTTTCATCACAAAAAGCGACATGATATTCCTTGCAAGTCATGCTTAGATTCGCCGCCGATTCGTAATCGAGATATGGCATCAGTACTCTGCCAATTGTGTCTGTGCTTATTCGAGCCCGAGCCTGATAAAGTCGTTGGAGGCTTCTCCGATAATCGGTGTAAGCCCATTGACCGCTAATTCTGTACTTGGCTATGTTATGTCGAAAGATAGGATGGCTTTGTGAGAGATGGAGACTGCGATGCAAGAAATTCGAAGTGTAAGACTCGGGTTGGGAAGAATTGATCAAAGACGGATCACCTAGTCCTTGAATCTGCTGTCGCCGGATCTGATTTTGCTCGGGTTGCACTTGTTGAAGTGTATCTTGATAAAAGGTTGTCTGATGAATTGTTGCCTGGACTTGCTGCTGCTGATCGTGGGTTCTTTCGACTTGGAGCTGCGTAGACTGGGCCCCCGGAAATTGCACTTGTGAGGTTTGGATTCGTGCCTCCTGAGATTGAGATTCACCATGCTGAAATTGTGCTTGGCGAGAGTCGTTGTCTCGATCCCTAGTAGAGCGCTGGTTGCACATACCGAATATCTCGCAAATGAATAGGTTTTTACCCTGTCTCATATGTCAGTCATAACGAGAGAGTTGTTGCGCAAGACACTCACATCAACAAGGACCAAATACCAATTTCAAATTTGTAGACATAAAAGCTGTCAGGGACCAAGCTGCATATTAATTAGAATGTCCAGTACAACGTATGACACGGCATGTGTTCAAAAACCCAAAGCCAGAGCCAAATCCGGAACTGAACGAAGCCAGAAGGATCCGGAAACCGAAGACTAAAGGAAACAAGTATTTGGAATGAAGAGGTATTTTTGTTATGCCGGTTTCCCTAGGCCATTCTCAGATCCCCCAAACGACAAAGTATACGAAAGACATACGAATCTCGGGAGGTATACATATGGTGGCGATTTTCCTCTTACGACCGAGATAGCGGAACACCGATCGAAGGACGGCTAGATACCGATCGAAAAGCGTTCATGCTCTGATAACGGCAGAATTCACTTCACGAACGCAATAGCCTTGTGCTGAAGGGACTCTGAAGGCACTAACAGGCACTAAGAATCACGAAAAAGGAGAGCCGACATCTGCATGATTCGCTAATCGCTTTGGAAACAAGCATTTCCAAAACAGCAAGGCGTCTGACCAGATTGCCATCCAACACACAATGAAAAGGAAAGGCGCAGCTTCAGAAAGCAATAGAGTAGTGCAAAATTCGACGACGTCAGGGAATGGGGAAACGCTGTATCAGCAAGACTTGAATGTCACAAATCGCCACTTTCTATTTCGATATCCTGCAAAAGCAGACTGCCTGTGAATAAGCACCAAAATAATTCCAAAATGACTTACGAAGCCACCCGAGAAGTCTCTACCCACTGTTCCCAACTCCAAAGCTTCCAGCGCCTCCTCCGCTCCCTCCGCCGCGTTCTCTTAACCTTCTTCCCTCCATCAACCCTCTCAATCCCCTCTTCTGCAATCCAATCACAGAGCTCACATCCCCTGTCCACACCTCCCGGCCATCTCCCCTGTCATCCCTTGTCCTCCCCTCACTTGTACTCTGCACATATTCCGAGTCCGTATATCCAAAGCTTGTATTTGTGCTTGCACTGGTCGCCGTGCTCGCACTCGACACCGACTCCGCTTTTTGGTGGCCTGAACCGGTGGCGCCGTGGAGGCGCTGATTTACAACATCATTGCCGAATTGAGTGTTGATTCGAAGCCCAGCAGTCTTGGCACTGAGAGTACGTTGCACGGTGTCATTCGCATTTACGTTGGCACTATTTCCATTGAGCAGGTTGTTAGAGGAGCCAGCTTCACTGAGTGACTCAAGAGTGCCGCCCATGCCTGCCCCGATACCGGTTCCTCTTCCTCCTCCTGCGGCCATAGCAGCGGCATTGAAGACGGCGGCAGCGTTTCGGCCGTCAAGGACTTGATGGAGACGCTGGACGGTGGCTTCAAGGAGGCCATCGATCTGATAGGGACGGGCAAGTTGCAGCAGCGAGCAGAGAATTTGTGGCGTGCAGAGTGGTGAGCCATGGGGAGGAAGTGTTGAGGTGTAGAGATACCGGACGAGGAGTTGGAGAGTAGAGTGATGATGAGGTAGGTAAAGGGACCGGGGCCTTGCAGAAGGGGGCAGAGAGGCAGGGGACGGCGCTTCCAGGGAAAGAGCCAACGATCTTGGGTTGCCAGTGGATGAAGAATTGTTTGTTAGAGTGCTAGCTCCGGTTCTTACGCTCGGGGTGATAGTGATGGCTGAATTGCGAGAGGCGGCAGAGGAGAGAGTAGGGCGGAGAGTTGCGGCGTCCGAGACGCCGTCGCTAGAAGAGGCAGATTCTTTGAGAAGGTGAATAAAACATGGACCCCATCGTCGAGCGAGTATGTGCGAGTTTACCGGGACTCGTTCGCCATCTATTGCAACAAGATCCATGTCTGCGAGCTCTCGAAGGGACAAGGCAGACTGACCAAGAAGCTCTGCAGAGACGGAGAGCTGACGGCCACCGCCGCCCAAGCTGGCTAATTGAGGCTGCAGTGACGCAGGGATTGATGGCGCCGAATTTGAGATATATCCAGAGTACGGAGAATATGTTCGAGGGTTGTCATAAAGCCCAAAGGCTTCAAGTTCCACGACACATATATGTGAGAAGTTGATTCGACGGTGGTTGTAATCCTCAACCAGGCTTCTTTTGCGATGTCCAAGAATGACAAAGGCGTTTCGCCTGTTCCAGAGCACGCCACGATTCCAGCTACCTTGACCGAAGACAGCGCCTCCAGCATCTATTCGTCCCCAAGTCAAGGTCTTTAGATCCAGCGCCCACAGCGCATACTCCTGTTTTGACGACGTGAGGTAAGTTCCACTCACAACGAAGTGGCCATCTATGACTCCGCCGTTTGGGAATCGAAGACCCGGCGGCGATATCTGACCGGACATCTGCTTTTCAGTCAAACGGCCATCTGGTAGCCTGACTTGTAATTCCAGTTTAACATCAAGAAAGTTATAGTTGGAGTAGATCAGCATCGCAGATCCATTGTCCTGTCCGCTCGTGCGCACCGGATCATGACCCCGGCCAATCGACGACGCCGACATTCCAGTCAAGGGGGTCACAACACTTCGATAAGCCCCGCATTGCCTTCCTAGAGAATTTGTCGCTGTCCATTTCAGACTCCGAAGGTTAAAGACGCTGATTTGCTCTATGTAGTGATTGGAGCTGTCTTGTCCACCGACCACAACCATTTCCGCCCCCCCAGTCCCGTCAAGCGCGACGCCAAGAGACCCTGAGTTTTTTGATGTAGAAGGGTTGTGGTGTATGCCAGACAGTGGTGCGTCCGCTGAGGTGAACACAGCAGACGATGGCAGGATTGTCGCACAGTGGGCATATCGGCCTTCTGGTGTTTCGGCTGTTGGGACCTTTGTCCAAGACCTTGTCGGAACGTCAAAGATATGAATATCGGACATTACAACGACCTCTGGCTGCCCATCAGATTGCTGTGAGGGGCTGCTCGCCTGGTTATGGATGGGGGACATGCCCCCATAGCAGACTAGTTTGGTATCTCCCAAGGGGCAAACGCTGTGAAAGTACCGAGGGGGCGGTACATCGCCATTTGGTTCGATTTTTGTCCAATGTCGCCGTATCAGGTCAAGCTCATATAAGCTATTGGTCAGCTGTGGGGCTCTCCGACGAAGCAGGCGGCCACCGAAGACGTATAATTTATCCCCCAGTATCGTCGTCGTCGCTCCTACCAAGGAATGTGGCTCTCGACCAGTAGTCCGATGAACATTACAAACAAGTCCAGAGAGGTTTGTAGGCCCTGAAGTTGCTGCATTGATCGGAACTTGGGATTGGTGGAATGCAGGGGACTTGGCCGTACTGGATTGGCCATTCGGGACAGATCTAGGCTGCCCATTTGGCCCATCTTTTGAATCAAGTGTTGAAAGGCTAGTTTGACTGCCGTTCACTCCAGCCATAGCGTTTTGGCAGGGGTCAAAAGTACCAAATTTGATGGCGCTCGAAAGGATTATATCCCCTAGTCAAACAAGCTCTTATATAAAGCGCTTTTCTTCTGCGTCTCCGTTGCTTGAAACCTGATGCAGAGATACTGAACGGTGGCAGACGTAAGTCGCGCGGTCTGAAAAGAATTCGTCTAATACCGCTAGGTAGAGGTTTGAGGTCCGTTAAGTGGCTCGAGGGGAACTATTTTAGTGGCGGCATTTCGCTGAGATAGGGTCTGAGGCTCATCAGAGGAAGACAGCGACTTGGTACTAATGCGTAGAGGTTATTTAGACCAGCTGGTACCGAGATGTATAGGCTGTTCTCAAATGCTTGCTCGTGCATGCCCTATCTCGTGAGGGCGCAGAGGCTATATTCCTGGGCTGAACGAGAGACAATTGGATCGATATGTAATTGGCAGACGTACTGGATGTTTAAATTGGGTCTGTGAGTAAGGCGGCCGAGAGTCGAGCAGGCTGCCCGACACTTGAGTATGCAGATGGGGCGCGCTTTCGGATTGGGTCTTCACAGGTAATCGGGTTGGCCCTGCAGGACGGGGTGCAGATCTGTCAATACCCATAATGGTTAGCATACTGTCTCTTTCTGATGCAGCCCGACAGGTGGCGCATTGAGGTCTCCTCTTCTCGATAGTCAAAGGCAATGATAATCTTACAGCTCGGCCGACTGACACAATTAAACGACCGTGGTATTCAACATGCGTAGATGCCTGGGCCGGAAGGCAGCAGAAAGGAACACGAACTTTCTTAATCGATCCGAAAACGTGCCAGCGCAGTGGTACTGATCTTGCATGTATTTGTGGGACCTGCAACGCCAATGTCTCAATAACCGGAGCTCGCTAGATAGGCTTCAGGGATGGGGGGGAGAGGCGAGGTAAGGAGACGAAGAGAATTTTCGGAAACAGTTTTGATGTGAACCGGTCACAATATTTACAGAAGATCCAGAACAAATAGTGCCTGAAGGGGTTGGCCCAATGAGACCCGATATCACAGTCGCACGCTGGTGGGTGCTGTGGAACGAGAGTCCCACGGCTGAGCATTGGCGCTATCCGGCGCCTGATTAGAGTTGAAGCCGCGAATTGACATGTGCCAGCCTCATGGCCTGTGCGGCCGCCCGAGTCCAGGCACGCACTACGAGGACAAGCACAATTACAGAAGCATATGAAAGAGAGTCAATTGAATGATTCAGATATTGATTACGAGCAAGTCAAGAACCTCCTATGACGCTCTTTGCGCCTCGCCTCGCTCAGGCCTTTTGTATGGTATCTCCGCATCCCGGGTAGGGTTGAGTGCCCCCTCGAGGACTCTGGAGCCCACCATCTCTGCATGAAACATCGTCACCCCTCTGATCAGACGCACGAAACATTGCCCCAAAGACTTCAAACCGCCGCACTCGTCTCCTCCTTAGGCAGCGGCGTGACTCGTAGGTATGGCTTGATGGCCTTAAAGTTGGGGAAAAGCTCCTTTGCCTGCTCGTTCTTGACGCTTGGCGCAACAATCACGTCGTCGCCAGGCACCCAGTTAATCGGCGTAGTCACCTTGTGCTTGTCACCGGTCTGGAGGGAGTCGACAATACGGAGAACTTCGGCGGTGTTGCGCCCAGTCGAGGCGGGGTAGGAGAGGATGGTTCGGATGACCTTCTTTGGGTCGATGATGAAGACGGAGCGGATGGTGAATGCGATACCCTTCTCGTCCACGTTCGTGGCGTCTTGATGATCTAGCATATCATACTTGAGCGCCACCTGCCTCTGCTTGTCGCCTATGATGGGGAACTTAAGATTCGATCCGGAGATTTCGTTTATATCCTTGATCCAATCGCCATGCTTGTCAATTGTGTTTGCAGAAAGGCCAATAAGCTTGACGCCACGCTTGGTAAACTCAGGTTCCAGCTTTGCGAATGCCCCAAGCTCAGTTGTGCAGACTGGAGTGAAATCTTCGGGGTGGGAAAAGAGGATAACCCATTTGTCGCCAATGAACTCATGAAAATTGATTGGGCCGTTGGTAGTCTCAGCGTCAAAATTGGGGGCAACGGTACCCAAGCGAAGACTGTAGGAAGTTAGCTTGGGCATAAACAGAGCTCATGGGCAGTCCAGCTCACGGTTCTGGGCGTTCAGATCCCATGGTCACTCGAGCGATCAGTAACGAGACGAAGCCTCCGCGGTGTTGCAAAGGTCAAGGCGGGAAAGCAAGCAGTGTTGAGAAAGGTTGAGGGTTGTTCAGAAGAGTCAAAGGACGTGAGAAGGTGTTTGATTGCATCAGAGGGACAGCAAGAGAAGACATGGCGGGCCAAGTGCGGGCGTGGTGAGTGTAGGGCCAGACCCGTGGATTTGCAAGCTTTCTACAATTCGCCATCAATCACGCAATCGCCTGAGCCCGACGATCTGGGAAGGCGCGCTGCACTGCGGAGGCCGCGTTGGGAGCGGCTAGGACGGTTTGGGCGTGCAGGCCTTGGCAGAGGCTTCCGTATTCCGTAACAGAGGCAGAGAGCTTCCCTGCCCGTGCCTGCTTTAGCTGCCCTGACTGCAGATATTATACCTCGCACACCACCCTATCAACGAGGATCCTTGCATTCCTTCCAATCATCCATCCACTATTACCGGCTCAAATACTATCAGGTAAGAAGACAACCCAGCTCCAGACCAGAAAAGCAATAACAATGCTGCAGGGGTATTGTGCGTGTACTTTTTCAATCTCTGCAAATCGCTTGAGGAAACTCTCCATCCCGGATCCTCTAAGTAACGACATCGTCCTGAGAAATTACCCGAAAATTAGTAGAGCCTTGCTCTGTTCAAGGAAACCTCCTCCAAGCCATTGCCTGCACTCCTGCCAAGGCGTATTTTCGCCGCTCTAACGGCGTTTCACCTCTGCTGTGAGGGAAATTCACGTGCCAATATCCTAATGTTGTCGATAAAGCTGCGTACAAGTTTTTCGTAATCGTGTGGCTTCTGCTCCCTAGCTGCCGCTATCTGATGCCGCAGTAGGTCAGGAGCAATTTCGATCTCAAGCTCGTGGTCCTTTCGGTTGGACTGTGTAACTACACATTAGCACTGAATAGCTATGACAGGAAGAAATCAGAAGCCTACCGATGAATACGAGACCTGAGTCAGGTCAATTTGACAGGCACAATGTCGATAACTCAGTCGGTCCTTCAGCCTCGATCCTCGCCTTCCATCGGATTCATTTACCGCGTAAACCCATTCATCCGGACCATCCCACGGACTTTCGACGCTGATACTGATTCGGTAGTCAAACGCCTGTCGTGGATTGTAAATGTCAAGGTCGGCCAGACGAGACTTGATGATCTTGGCTGTCACGGTATCGGTCTTCATATCTCTCGTGACACGCACCCTAGGTTTGTGGCGGGGATTGAGATATTTTCGAATACTAGGGGGGAGATTCGCTTGCCCGTCGGTGGTTAATTCGTAAAATGTATCGGCCTCACGAGTATGCTGGTAGTCAAAGTGCAGACGATCCGGCGCCTCAGCATCATTTGCCGATCTGTTTAGATATTCGTTGAGATGCTTGTATTGTGGCTAAAGACGGGTAAGCACGCTACACTAGATGCAAGGAGTCTGGAGAATGTGGAGACTTACGAGACTCATTGAGCTTTCAAACCTCGTGGCTGGTAAGCTAAGACTGTCGGTATCAAGAAGTGTTTCTGAGCGGACTGGAAATCTCAATCGAGCATGCTCATCACGACTTTGTATTTCCCCAAGTTTTGCTTCAATCTCGAACTTGGCACCCTCGGCCGGAGGTTCCCCTCCAATCTGGAAAAAGATATTATCGCAAAGTAGTCGGGTAAGGTCATCATAGGCATCGCTGTTGATGATCGAAGGTTCCCATCTCGTTGGAGGCACGTACTCCGGAACACCAATCGCCTCGGGGAAAACTCCGTTTAGTGGGATCTGGCCGTTGGTGGCCGGCACAGGGCCGGATGGCAGAGGATGGGGTTGGGATTGGAGCGTTTGTGGTCCAGGAACTCTGCGAAAGTTGACAGGGCGGCCGTTCCGAGCATTTTGAGCCCAGCGCGGTATCTCATCATAACGGAGTCGTTTACGAGGTGGTGGTTGAGGTGAGTTTGATGAGGGGCCCATCGAGTTGAAGTCTCTTTTCAGGCTCATAGTAGAGGATTTTGGTGTATTTTGAATCGCTATCCCAGTAATGCTCGCCCTGGGGGTAGGAATATTACTAGAATTCGGAGCAGGACTTTGGTGGGTTGAGGACGGTTGAGAAGTTGATGGATGTTGGAAACTTGGTGTAGCAGAGGCTGAAACTGGTGTTCGTTTCTCATTCACTCCATCTTGGCGATAGGCGGTTGTCGATTCAGGACGTGGTTGTTCCTGAGGAGTCGCTTGACGTGGATTTTGTTGAGGAGTTAGATGTCGTCTTTGCGCGGGGCTAAGAGAGGCTGGCGGTTTGGGCAGTCCGGGCTGTATTATTGTTTTTGGGCTCACACTCTGACTGCGTTCTCGGTCCAGCTCGTAAGACGTTTGTCTATGCAGTCCATCGACGCTTTGTTGCGGGGACGTCATAGGTCTTTGATGAAAATCCGCACCGGGCTGAGAGCCATAAGATCCCGTCGAGTACGTTCGAGAATGATCGTAGCCCGAAGACGGAGGCCGATAAGACGACGGACCATGATATGGGCCTGGTGGACCAAGTGGTGTTGCCGGTTGCGATTGATGCGGCCCTTGCGGAGAAAAATGGGGGACCTGGGAATGTGGTGGACCGCCTGCAGAGGATGAGCTTTCTCGCGGTGGATAAGGCTGAGGAAAAGCAGCTGGAGACTGAGCACTCGTCGAGTGGGAAGACTGGCTTCGCTGATGTGGTACATATGGTGGTGGACCGTTAGGGGTTGAAGGTGGCCCATAGGGCGATTGGGATGGAGGGTATTGATGGTAAGGAGGCTGTTGAGTCGCGTGAGCCTCACGCGCAACATGTGGGTGGCTTTGTCCTCCTTGACCGGGGCTTTGTCCATGATAAGAGCCTGCTCCACCACCACTCAGTGTAGAAGTCGACGCCGATGTATGCTGGTAAGGTGATTGGATGTGGTTGTAGCCAGAAGATGGATTGCCAGGCGAGCGGGGGTCAGATGTACGTAGAGGAGGCGGTTGAGGAGGACGTTCTCGTGATGCGGCGTAATTGCTGGAAGATGCATCTATTGCCTGGTTTTCGAAGTAAGCAGCCTGAGGATGATAGCTTTGCCCGACTGGCGACTGCTGCGACGGTTGAGACGGGGCTTGTGGTTTAGGAGCCGTTGATTCATTTAGCATCGACCGAAGGTCCATGGCGAAAGCCAGGCGAGCCCCAAAGGGTGGTCGTACAAGAGATCATTCAAAGTTGATCCGAACAGAATGGATTGGCATCTTGTGGGGCCTTCAAGGCCGCCAGTGACCATGGGGCTCCTGATGGGAAGAGTCTTTTTTAATGGACCTTGCCTGGGCTGGCGCGTCTAAATCTTAAAATATAAGTCTGCCTGCAGCCGCGCCGTAACCCCCTTCCACCTTCTTTCAACACCACCACCCGCACATCGGTCCTTCCGAGACTCATGATTCCTCATCAAGTGCGCAGTCAGTTCAAGCTGGATCACATTGTTAATCAGCCTTAATTCGACTTCGCCGGAATACCAGATAGAGCTATGTCCCTGGCTCATTGAGTTTGGCTTTGTGTTCCACGAGCCTGAGAGCCATTTAGGGACCACTGGCTGCTGAGGAAGAAGACTACAAAACTAACAGACTTACGGGCTCCCCTTTTAGTCTTTCTTTCTCAGAATCCTACAGGTGCATGTGTTCTTACTTTCCAGTGCAGTGCAGACCCGACCTCCGCCTTGTTCGATCACAGCTATCCATTGGCGATTAACCCTCCTAAATGGCTCCATTTGTCGCCCATATGAGACCATCGACCGTGTGGCATAGCAGCCTTGATCCAACTCCTTACCTACGTTATAGAGGAATATTCATGTTCCTTCGCTGTCCAAGCCAAGTCCAAGAAATACACAACCTCATCACACCTCGAGATTTTTAGAGGAGCGTGGAAGAGCTTGGAGGCTAAAACGGAGTCCTCGTAGGGCTCGAGAAAGTCAGTCGACCAGCCGCATAACATTCTTATCGGTCGAGAATAACCCTTCTTGAAAACATGCTTGTGGGCCAGGGAACGATCCGTCAAAGAATCGAGACTTATCACCAATATTCGTGGAGAATGTCCAGGCTATGAAATTGGCGCAATATCGCGGGAACAATCTCAGATGGCTTGTATTGCTCTAAGATCCAGCAAGATACAGTTTTGACGCAGACTTCCCATGCCTGGGCGAGCTCACGTTGGAGAGCAAGCATACTTACCTTTTTAGGGTGTCATAAATTTCACACAGGCAATCACTTAGTTGCCTTTTGGACCCCTTTCGTCTCTTTAGCTGTCTCTAACGATCCTTTAAAACCTAGAAGATAGGCTGCGAATTACGCTTGGCCACCGCTCATACGACCCTGAAGGGGGTGTTTCACGTGTACTGGAAAAGTCAACTACGCCCCAATTCAAAGTATTTAGTACATTTAGGTATTAATTGCATCCTGCTCTTCAATTATAGATTTCAACATCTCCTCTCTATGAATTCATTAATTTCTCAGGTATCGGCCTCATTATATTTCCTTCATTCCGCCGATGCTTTATTACTGTTCAATGTGAGGTGGCTCTCTTCCGTCGCTTTCACCTGTTCCTCCTTTGATAGCAGAGACATTCAAGAATAAAGAGAAAGGAATAGATTCTTCGATAAGTTCGCAATACATCTTACTACCCTTTGAGGAGAAAGCTATCAGTAAAGGTGAGTAGTTGTACGGCAGAGCGAATGATTGTATGTAGCTCTCAAGCTACTTCAAGAAATCGCCTATGTCTAGACTATCGCTATCTGCTTAAATGAACTAGACCACTTTTGACTACGGAAGTAGCGGCTAGATTGGTTCCGGTCTTATAAGAAAGGACTGGGCTGTCCCATTGAGATAACAGTCATGACAGACGAGATGCAGCGAGGCCAATATAGAGGTGGTCACTGCTATCCGAGTTTTGGCCTTCACATATACGTTTGAACTCAGCCATAGGCTACTGTCAGAGGACATATGTGAACGGCGTCTGAGCAGCGTTGAACCGTCTTAATAGACAGACGAGAATGAGCATGTTTTACATTTCATCAACCCCTAAATAATCTAATTCTCGTTTTCCCTTCCTCATCCTATTCCGAAAGCACTTCTTAATCTCACCCACGGGATCCTCCGCTCTTCAATGGGACAAAGTGACCGCTCCCATGTCCCAGCTTGGACCGTCAACACATCCATATTGACTCGGCAGATAACGCCTTGGCTCGACCTCGACTCAGCGGCACTCACACTTGCACCGCCTCAGCTCACGCTTTACTCAGGCCGCTCAAGGTCAAGTCAAGGTTTTCACGCTGGACGAATGCGAGAGCCGCACAGACCTACGTAGTAATTTCACAGCGATGGCTGGGTGGACGATGGAGACTCCCCATTTCCCCGATGTCGGTGGCGAAGAACGGCATGTTGAATGTTGCTTAGAAAATCTAGTCGAGGAGAACTGCATCGCTAGTCTGTAGACCCGGGAAAGACTGTATAAAGGCAGGGACCTTCAAAGTAGCACAAAGACGGAGAATTGGCTAATGCATGATTGGTTTCGGTGGGCCGCGTGTCAGCTTGATGTGCTTGCTAAAATAATATCTCAACCGAGCGATGCTTCGGAAATCTCTTACCGCGATTCCTTTTGCATTAGAGGAGGCTGATTCTTCGTTCTGTCAAGTCTTTCGATGCGGAAGGTGCCAGGAAGTGTCCGAATGGGTGCAAGAACGCGACCAGCACCAAGCACTCTGCCACCATGATTTATCTGGCAACCATGACAGCGAAGCACCTTGGCAATTTTCCTTCCAATTCGGTCTCAATCTGGCTCATTCACGACTCAGGCTGCTGAACCAACACTCACGTCGCACCCACGCGTAATTCAAGACCGAAAGCAGAAATGGGCTTCATATGAAGCCACTTCGTCCTCGTATATCTCTCTCACTATACTCTTCACCCCCCCTCACCCAATCAGTTGACAACCACCACCACCCCAACCCACCCCTCAGCGTAACACGCCCACCGTCCCAACTCCTCCAACCTCGCCGACATCGGCACCTCCGCTCCATGCAGCACGGGTCTCGCCAGCACCGCAACCCGCCGACTCGGAAACAAAGAGGGAAGCAATTTATTCAGCGCCGTCCCCAAGGTCTGCGGCTGCGATTGCGTCGGCGCACGGGTCGTCGATGCGGTGGAGAGGGCTTGTATGGTCGGCGGGAGTGGGAGCTGCAGGACACGGATCTGGCCTTGCGGTGGGGTCTCGGAGTCCGGGTCTGGGGAGGAAGGAGAAGATGGGAGATAGACTCTCAGCGGCACGTTTCGCAGTTCCATGTCCTTTGGGACGAGCTGAGACATCACGCGGCGCCAGGTCGGAAAGTCGATTTCGCCTTCCTTGTCGTTCGGTTCTATGGATGCGGTGGCAGGATTGCGGGCATCAGGAGTCTCTGTGGAGATAGAGCGGCCGCTGACGGAATGGAACAAGGCTTTAGACTCCGCCTCCGGAAGGCTCATGATCGGCCTTGCCGTTCCGGAGCGGAGGAAGTCGGCTTCTTTGACCGTATTGATGAATGCGTCGTGATGTGCGGCGGGAGAGAGTGGAGTCAACGTTGAACTGGACATCTCCGTTGGATGGAAATGTACGGTTAGGCGGAAAGGGTTGGGGTGGTCTGTCGTCGTGGCTGTGGAGGGATAGTCGTAGATGTCGTGAAGCAGGCCGATGGGAAGATGCCATTTTAGAGGTACGGAGGAGAAGGTGAAGTGGCCCGAATAAGGAGATTCGGGCGGGGTGATGAGGTGGGGATGGAAGAAGCGGAGGAGGCGAGGGAGGAGCGTGGGGAGGTAAGAGAGGCGGGGAACAGAGATCTGGAGGCTCGTAAGTCAGTACAGTTCTATGACAACGGTGAAACTTGAGAATGTCACTAAAGACAGCAAGATATGGTAGCCTTAGTTTGACAATGTGTGGAAATGCTAGGAAGGGACACCTTCAAACCGACACAGTGGCTAGGATCTTTGGGCATTGGATCGTCAGAGATCCATAGTATCAGCAGAAGAGTTGTTGCCTTCCAAAAGAATAAGACTAGCTACTTCATCATGCAGTCGCTTGCGTTGAGTTCTCTTTCTGTTTAAAATTCGGGGATCTGCATGTGCGACTTCATGAAGTTGGTGTCCGCAGGAAATGCCATTTATAGATTTTCGATCCTCTCGATCTCCAAATCAAAGATGTAACCATGAACTATAAATTGATTTGAACGAATGACGAGGACTCTCCGACCGAATCATCAAGTCCAGAGTAGCTGCTGAAAGGGGAAATCTTGATAACTTACAAAATAGGCATCACACCTCTGAAATGTTCTACATTCTTGTGGAGCGAGCCGAACCTCTAGAGGCAGCCTTCCCTGCCATAGTCTTTCCTGCAAAGCCGCTAGAGACGATGTTGGTGCTGGTGCTGGCGCTGGAGAAGGTGATGGGGAAGGCGATGTCATGTGATTCGTCGTTAGAGTTGGGCTCTTGAGAAGAGATGGAATTTTTTATTGGGGCTCCAAGCGAGATAGCAAAGGCATTTACACTTTTGTCTTAATGGGTGCGTAATAGCAACGCTTTGCACATAACATCTGTGATTAGATAATATGAGCTATTCTAAAGGGCGAGCCAGAGGGTAGGAGAACGCATAAACGTAATTTCGGGCTGAGCACGTGATTGCAATAAATCTAGGTTGGAACAGCGAGTCATCCCAGGAGTTTGAATCCATACATCATTTATTCCAAGGACGACCTCAGCTAGGCTATTGCGCTACTTGTAGCAACAATGGGGAGCAACACACGCACCGTCGTATTTATTTCTTCTCAGACGCTTATTCTACGTAGAACTAAACAGGCAAGGAAGGAACGCGATACTTCTACATGGCAGAGCTTTGTGTATGCCGATATCTTCCTTGATATGATCCGATATGGTCAGACCAGGAGTTTTAACTAGAAAAGATAGCTTGAGAGTGCGTAGATATTTGGTGGCCGACGGCTCGATGGCGCAAGGGCAAACATCGAAACCTCGATCTCTCATTTGACGCCGTTAATTGCAGATAATTAAGGGTTATCAAACTATTCTTGGCTAATTTGCACCAGTCTCCAGCTACGAGAGGCTCAGCCTTGTCAGACTCTACTATCGGCACATGCTCAGACGATATTGCACGTCTTCGGAGGATATCGTACGTTCTCGGAGAATATCGTACATCCCCGGAATATATCACATGATCAGCGATAAGATAAGATACTCCATGGCCTGTGCTTCCCACCTGTCTCACATTTCGCCTCTGCCCACCACCCAGAACCTCCAGGATATTTCACACAGCCCTACGCATCACCTCCAGATCTCGTCACCAACACCATCCTTGGGGCGATCACCGAATGACCCATATCCCTTTTTGTCATCAGAAACATGCAGAAAAAACTCAATCTCAGCTCTACGGAAAATCCTCATTAGGAAAGCGACACAAGACCCAAGGATGTTAGTCTACATGTCTGAGACAGACATGAGCAAGAAAACACCGCCCTCCCCTCTGCGGGCCACCGGGCGTACGAGGCTGGAAGGCAACAACGTTGGCAAGCAACGAAGAGCCTCGCAGTGTCGAACAAGCCCCTCGGAGCCTCAACAGCCGAAAAACAAAAAAGAAGCCCCCACCCAGTAGAAACTACGCAATTTTTTTTCCTGCATCTACAGTAACCAAAAAGTGCGAGTCCTGCGCGTTACGCAATTCTTTGGGGCGGGCCGCTTGTTTCACGTTTCCTTTTGCGCTTCCTGGCCCCCGTTTGCTTTCGGTGGCGAACAATTAAACGTCTATGTACATGTAGGTAGTGTGTTGTGCGGATACTCCCGTCCCTTAACTCAGCCGCACCGCTTGATCAGCTCAGGCTATCATTGGGGGCCGTCGTACAAAAAACCGAGTAAGATGTGGAGAGCATGTCACTCTCTGATTGGGAAAAAAAGCTAAGCCGCCTGAGCTTGCTGCCGTGTCTTCGTCACCGTGCCCGTGTCCATTTTCTCCAGCCTGACCTCCGGGCCAACAACTCCGACTCCACCAACGCCATCTAAATCCGCGACAGAAGACAACAGCAAGCATGCAGACCGAATAAGGAAATAGGATGGGGGGTGGAGGTTGCGCTTGCGTACTCTGTACGGGCTAAGGGGCCTGTGAGGATGTGAGCGTGAGGGGGTAGAGGGATATCACACATGTTGTGAATATCGAATACAGCTGAGAGGATAGTAGTGTAAACTCTCGTAAAATATTCTGTCAGTAAAACTTCCGTCTCTTTCAAGCGGTCTTCCATAGTCTTTCCTTCTTCGCATTCGCGTGGTTTCCATCGCTTTAGGACTCCTGCGGATCGCCCGCGTATAATCTATCCAATGCCAGTAATTCTTCAGATGTGAGATCGCTAGACCTTAGACCGTCCGGTACGGTCAACATGCGAGTACACCTTGCCAATGCAAACAACCATCGTAGAATATCCCTCCTCCAGAGGGATGTATGCAGAAATGAAGGCGCCAGACCAGGATGCATAAAATCGCAGATAGTAAATATTAGAGAGATTGTATCGGGATGCGGCGCTTAATAAAGCGTCGATGAGGCATCCTCAGACAGAGCAAGGGAAGTCAGGCCGGCTGGCGGTCCTGACAAGTAATCCGTTGTCATATCAAAAGGACGTCCATCCCATTCTGCTGCATCACGTCCCTCCAGTGGACGTTCTGACACTTCATTGCGGCTTCCACGGGTGTCGTAGCGGAGGTGGGTGTTGGTGTGCATGTGGCCGAAGAGCTTATATTGATTTCGTCGGAACGACGCCATACTTCTCGAAGCACATTCACCATCTTGCCAAAGCTGCCAAATTCAGCCTGCTCTCCAAGACTGTTGATTCGCTCGTTGAGGGTTCGTCGGAATGGGCTTGTGGGAATGGAGTACGAGCCGCAGATCAACAGTGGCCAGACAAGTGATCGATCAAACCCATCTGGACCGCCGGGGATATGTTGCATCAAATCAGCGAACCGGGAGATGAGATTGATCATGCTTTGTTGGTAACGATTGAAGTCTGGCACAAGGCTGCAGAGATAGACTCGTGCAGCGATGCGGAAAAGGGCAGTCATGTTACGGGCCAATTGCTTCGGTCGGATCACACCGTTGCTAGTGACAGGATATGTGAGAACTTCCCCTGGTTGTTCTGTCGCGTCAAGCTGTTGGGCGAGTGCCGTAATGTGAGTGCATGCCTGCAAATTGTCAAGGCGACCCTCGTTCTTCAGAGAGTCTAGACAAGCAATCTCGGAAAGTAGGTACATCACCCGATCATCACAGCCCATCAATTCGCAGAGACCCGAGCTGGAACCTGTAAGGTGCTTTGTTCGGTATGTGCTAGCAAATGTCGGTGTACGGCCGATCATCGTCGATCCAAGAATATCGATCCAGGCGGTGAGGGTCATGTTGAATGGTGGATGCACTCCCGTCTGGGGCATCTCTTCCATAATTCTTGGTAGATCGAGTTTGTTAACCAAGCTGATTGCGGCCTGGAAATGCTGGTGCCAAGGAATGTCGGGCAGAGAGTCATCTGGGCGACCGACTGAGCACTGGAAGAAGATCATACCTAATGTAGCTTCCAAGATCTGCACATGGTCTTTGTCGAGATTGAGAGCTTTGCAAAGTTCGGTAACGGTCTCGAAACGGTGTTTTATGATATCGTTGTCGATTTGCTCACTCTCGAGCCGCTGTGTAGCCTTCATGTGCATTGCAGCAATGCTCAAACAGCAATGCAAATAGCACTTGTTGGTCTCCAGAGCCGGCAAGATGACTTCGGACTTAACAGAACCATGTTGATTGACCTCCAGGATTGGGAAGATGAGTCGCAAGACATTATCGACGAAATGATCCAGAAGCTTGCGATCATTTTCGTCGACAGCTATGGAGGCTTGTTCTTGGTGGTGTGGTACACCATGTGAGAAGTCGAAGTAATCGAAGTCAAGTCCTTCTTCACCGCTCCAAGAATCACGTCTTTCATAAAAGTCTTCCTGGATCCACTCCTCGGCGGGAAACGTAGGGACGCCAACGTGTGGTGGGGGAGCGTGGAGGGTGCTGAAGGTGGAGATGGTCGAATCTCGGCGAGTGGGGATGTCATTGACGTACATTTGACGTTCTGTCTTGATGTCGACTTCGTATGGGTAGTGTTGGTACATTTGTGCGTGCCCGAAGTGAGGGGCGTGTAATGACTGAACATACTGGTCGTAGGAGTCTGGAGGTTGGTTGAAGTCGTAGTCCAAGGAGTACTGGGATTCTTCAGAGGCTGCGCGTGTCCCTCTGCCCATCACGTCCGAGTATGTGTCTGAGGTTGGTACTGAGTGTGAGAGGCCTGGTGGGCTATTCATGTTCTGCCCTGGTAGGGTCGAGGAGGGTTTATCCGTCACCTTGGTCCGTTTGATGGAGTTCTTGATGAGTTCCTTCTGCTGCTTGCGCATCTCCGCGTTGCTCCACCACATCGGCCTCTTGTATTCGCAGTTGAGTCCAAGATGCCTGCAAGCTTTGCATTTTGGCTTTCCTTCGTCGCACTTCTTTCTTCGCAGTCGGCAGGTAAAACAGCCTGGAGAAATGTGAGCCAAGTGCTCCTTCCACAGCATGTGTGGAGTCAACGTACCTGATCTGGACCGTTTGTGTGTTTTCGAGCCCATCTTGTCTGGGGATGCTTTAGGAGACGTCTTTGGCGCTGCCATGGTCATCGAAACTTTTCTCGACGTGGGCAACGGTATGCTGGACATCGGACTTAGGAGGGAAGGGAAATTGAGGACTCATCAACGCGTACAACGCGCTGAAGCAATTGCAAAAGGAGAACAGAGACAGAACGCAAGACCGGACAGCTGTATATTACGGAGGGTGTAATGAGCAAAGCCAGGCCAGCAGGCTTTGTCGTCTATTGAGAGGAGGGGAGGTCCAGCAATGGGTCAACGGTCTGCTGTGGAGAGGACATGTCTGTTTCGGCGGTTGACCAAGTATAAGAATCGCGACCAAGAGAGCGGGCAAAATAGAACGGATCTATTTTGGGGTACAGGGCGGTCAGGGAATCTGGAGAAGGGGGGTATGGAGGAAGTGTGAATCGGGAAAAACACAAGCTTACACGATGGGCGAATAACGACGACATTGCGGCGTGGAATGGGATTGCTGGGGAGCATATAGCTATTTTTGCGACTCGGCGGTTGGAGGAAACAAGGTGCCAATGGCATGATGGAGGACTCGGGAAAGGCTCTGAGTTGACGGGCGGGTACGCACCAATTGTGGGGGGGTTGAACCGTGCTCTGCGCCAATCTGATAGGGTGGGGACGGCCGCCAGGGTATCGACAGCATCCCGGCCACTCACTACATTAGCCTGCTCACTAGTTTCTGCGCGTCCCGCCAGACGCAATGAACCTTCGATCCTTCTTCCAGGCTTGCCCAGCACTCGCGCCTCACCCACTGCAACGCGAGAGAAGGAGTATAACTTTCTTCGTCTCCTGCGTGCCCAATGATCGCATCATCCAGATCAGGCCGGAAGGAGACTGCCCCTGGCCGCTCCATCAGAATTCCCTAGTAGGCGACCCTTTGCGCTCTCTGTCGCGCAAGCCGGAATCGTACCCTGGATTTTGTGCGTCTAAACAGCTTAATGGCCCCAAGTCGAGCCCAGCGTTGGCCAGGTTGGCGACAGGGTGCCGACAAGTACTATTACCATGAGTGACCCGACACGACAATGATTATGCAGTTCGTGCCCAGGGGGGGGACGACGTCAGTACCACCATGCTTTGGTAAGTCTGCGGGGGGTTGCAGCTTCAGGCATGGCCGCCCCTGCAGGGGAGGGCCAACTTTAGCGTGCCGTGCAACGCTTCTCTGGACTTCGATTCCAGCCTCCACGTTACTGCCCCCCATGATTGCATCGTCCCTGTGCAGGCTTTGGGCAGGATTGCGACAGACTCTGCCACCGCTGGTTCAGCTGCTCGCACGCTCGACGAAACATTCACAATGTTTCTGTACTTTTGTCTCGGAGACGGGATATGGCCCGGAAAAATGTCCCATGACTCTCTCCGAATCCTTCTCGCCATGGGTGGAGATGGCGGGAACAGTCGATGGACTTTGACCGAGAGGGGCAAAGAGAAAGAAGCTGGCAGATTGGGTTCACAATCTCAATTGTGAGTACCGGACATCCATCATGGCCGGTTTGCCGAGCTCCCCCTGCTCTAGGCGTAGGCGAGACTCGTTACTGAAAGGGAAAGCCTCGGACGATAGACGGTGGACCAGTGATATTAGACAGCATCAATTAGGCAGGCTCAATCGAGTCGCTCCTCCCCAGCGCCAGATGGAGGTGCATGCCAAGCTTCCTGATTGCCCGCCTCTGATTGATCAGCGCCGCGGGCCCCGGCACTGGGCGAGCTCTGAGCTTCCAGCGATGGCGCGCATTCAGCGGGAGAACGGCAGCCAACGATCGTGCCATGACTCTTGGTGGGCCTTACCCGTCGTCTTCCAGACCCCATCCAGCAAGCAGCCAGGATCGATAGAGCAGGGCTGCCCCTGGCCTGGTGAAAGTGGAGAGATGCGCCGCAAACGTGACGAGGCTGCATGGAGTGAACGGCCCTCTCTTCCTGCTCTGCTCGGGTGCTTCCTGCCCGCCCGCGGACTACCTGCCTTGGCGAGACAATGTCCCTTAATTAGCAGCATTTGCATCATTTTGTTTCGCGCCGACACCAGCGTCCCGTCACAGATGTGACGAGTTGTTGCTGGTTGCAGAAGTGTGATTGCCAGCTAATTTTACACTCCAGGAAAGGTCGCCCAGCAAACAATCATTGCTAATATCCTGATCTGGAATCTCAAGTCCCATAATTAGCAGCCATTGTTTCCGAGTCTTCCAGCGTGACTTCGCTCGGTCTGCTTCGTGGGGTTAAGCTCTCGCCATTATTCCGCCGCCATTCCCGAAAGAGACGCCCTGGTCACGTTGATCAAAAGTCTTAATCAATTTCCCTGCTTTTCGCTTCAACGACGACGCTGACTGGTTGCTTCATCGTTCCTGTTCGCTTTCTGTTCATGCCTCCAATAGCCGTCTAGAATGATCACTCATCGCCGCCATTTGGCCTTTGCTCGGCTTCTGTCGGCGGTGAAGATTTTTCTGAAGGTCATGAGGTACACGGTACCGCCCCGCCCCTTCAGCTTTCTGCTTCACCGCATGTATTCTCGACCTCCATTCGTGTTTCAGACCGTAGTCATGTGAGCACCGCCTCTACAGAACACGTAATGAAGACTCGTGACTTGTTTCCGCGGATAGTGTACAGCTGAAGAAGCTGGAACTTCCTGACCAGTCAATGGTACGCGGCACTGACACCGCTTCGCAATGTTGACGGTAGTGTCTCATGACGATCAAAGCAACACTTTCATCTCTGTTGGATTGTTGCAGATCACATCGGTAATCCCATTCTACGGACGTCTGCTGACCTGTCCCGCAAATGCGAGATTCCGTCGCTCCAACACCGCGGATTATGTCCCGAAAGTGACTTTTCCATGATCTCGTCCCGTAACAATGAACCAGCCAAGTCTTCAATGCATCTAAAGCTACGAACAGTACCTTTGAGAACGATGAGGACGCATTGAACGGGCATCTCAGACGCACTGCAAACTATTGTAAATATGACGGCCATAGGCAGGTTAATGTACCATTGCATTTAAGTTCTGTAGGTATCTACAATCTACATCTGCACCATGCGCGCCATATCACCTTAAGTCCGAGCGCGGGATGCATCCCAGAACTTAGTTTCATATTGCACACGAGAACGAAAAAATTTTCTTGAGATGAACCCCTAACAATGTCACCGTCCTTTTCTAGCGACGGTTGAAGGGATGCGACCTTGGTCATGCCGACGATCACTCAATTGGAGAACAAAAGGGTGGGCAGAGGGAGTGCCGAACGTCCTCAGCCCGCATGACATTTCAGTCACGTGCAGCGAATCAGACCATGTAGACATGGTGTTGATGGTGATAGATCTGAGAAGCGTTGTAAAAGCGTGGCGGACGGATTAAGAGTGGTTGCGTGCGGAATGATTTCCTTTGCGTGACTTGCTCCGACGACGACCTTCTTGAACCGACGTCCCACAACCTACCGGCACACAGCATACTCGTTTGCATCAATCAGCGAGCTTCGAGAAGATCTGCTGCATTGATTTGCGAACCCGTGAAGCGGTGGATGGACCAATGCAGGCCAGAATTCTGGGTGCGGGAAGCTGCGCCGCCATATCATCAACGCATTATCGGCCTGCATACCGCTGTGACGCACTGCCGGCGTAGCATTGAACAGTACAATATGTCGAAGCTACTCCCACTGAATTGGCTTCCGCGAATGGCATAACCAGAGTACGTGATAGTGATCACGGACGCCACAGACTGCTGTCACTCTTCATTGAGCCGTGACTCGACATTCAACCGTGTCTTGCCGGTCAGAGCATGGCGTCCAGTGTTTCTCACAGCAACTTCCCGCAATTAGGAGTGGATTTACCTGCACCTGAGATAGAGCCGACAAGCTCCTGGCTCAGGATTAGACTTTGAAGACATGGGTAAACTGACCGATGTTCTTAGACCGTTGAGAAAGTAATAAATCAGACGAAGAAGATGAGAGTATGCGCTGCGATTGGCGAAGGTAGAGATAATAAATTTGCGGCCGGAGCCAATCGGTGTGCAAAATCCTTCGCAGAAGACATACTCCATAGAGAGGCCCGCAATCGGCACGGATCGTTAGATTGCGAGCGGGACGGCCAGAAGAGGAGTGTTTAGGGATCGTTCTGTGCTTTCCCTGCGGTGGTTGAGAAGAGGAGGCGGGCGATTATCGAGAGCATAGAGAGCTAAATGCACCATATGTGGTATAGCGGACGCCACCAAAGGACACAAATAGCACTCGAAGTGGGTGATTTAGGGGCATATGCACGGTGAAATGCAGGAGACGGAGGTATTTTTGGCAGCCGCGGGGGATTAGCGTGGCACCCGCCAGTCACCGCTCTGCCAACCACAGCGCGCTCCCACGATGGTCTGCACTCCTCGGCGCTTAACCTGTGTTCAATTGGGGATCTGCAAGCTCTTAGACCCCGGTCTAGGTGCGACGCTCCCCCCGGCCCCTCATCGGCCCCCCGCTGTAGCTCAACGACTCCTCTCCACTCTCCGTCTCCCATCTTCGGCCCATGCATTTCATCGCACAGTAGCTTTCGACAGGGGGAGCTCCGCAACAACGCCCTAGCATCCACTCGTCTCCATCACATCACCCTCGTCCCGGCGCTTCACAAGCTCCCCAAGCTCCTCCTCCTCCATCGTGACCATGTTTCTATACATAAGTTGGAAGCGCCCACCTCCCACCGCGGAGCGGCGTTTCATCTTCTTTCCCACCATCTCGCTTGATATCCTACACCCTCAATCTCTTTCTTTTACCATAGACGATCACCATTGACTGGCAACAGTCATTTGTATCATCACCAGACATACTAAAAGCACATTGCATACAGTGTCCACCTGAGGACTGGTTCTTCTCCAACCTGCCCTACAGCTCCCACTTCATCAATGGAGTGGGAACAGTCACACTACCCCTCTGGGGTCCAGGTAATGAAGAGCCAGACAGTGTCCTGGTTGAGCAGCAGGAGATCAAACGTGCCTCGACCGTTGTCTCAATCAACAGACTTTGAAGATGACGAAGAGATCTTCACCAACCCAGAGTCCTTGGCTGGAGACAGTCAAACAACGGCTTCAACGCCAGACCGAATTCGAACACCTTCTACTGGCGGTCTCAATGGATTCGATTTCCATTTTGAGGAGAAGTCCGTGAAGGGTCCTGTGGGCCCTCATCTTTTCCGCTCTTCAGGCCAATATCAGGATGTCGACTTCTGCCTCGGAGCGTCACCAGTGGAGGCTCCTCTACCAAGAGATATTACGACCCTCAACAGGGCGGTAGCCGAGCTTGACGAAAGCCAAGTCGAGCATTGGTCTCCCCTGGAAGTTGCAAACTGGATGGCAGATTCAGGCTTCGAGGAGAGTGTTGTGGACAAGTTCCTCAGCCACGACATTTCTGGTCACATCCTACTGTGCCTACAATTTGAAGACCTGAAAGAGCTTGACATCTCCTCCTTCGGCAAACGCCATCGCCTCATGACCTCTATCCAGCGACTCCGAGAAAGTGTAATGCTTAGCTCGTCTCCACCACCGCAACCACAGCAACAGGATGTCCTGGAATGCAAGTCTCCACTTAGCCCTGAAGCAGACGCCGATGAGGAAGCTATCAGTCGTCGCCGCGGGACACGTCATCGAAGGACTCGGACAGCCGATGAAATCCTCCCGGCCGAATCAGTGTCTATTGTTGCCATCGAGCAGGTCCTTCCCAAGGAGCATAAATGTTCGAAAGGCGAGAACTGCGCAAAATGGCAGAAGCAGCAACGAAAGATACAGCGCATCAAGGAAGACTTTGCCCGTGATGCCCAACAACAACAAGAAACCCGACCTAAGTCTGAGGCGGCCAAGTCGGAGGTTGAGCCATCTGTTGTAGCCTCTTCAGATGTTCTTGGACAGAGCCAACTTCCTCAAGTCCGCCTCACTGAAGAAGTCCTCAATGAGGTTAAGCCTGTTGACCCCCAAGAGAATGTACAACAATACCTCACGTTCCAGCATATACGTGGCCAATCGACGCTGAAGGCTCCATCACCACCTCCTGCTCGTTCGGCTTCCTTGGCCCCACCTGCTCTACCAAAGACATCAGCGCCTTTGACGCAACATTTGAATTCTCTTCCAAAATTGACTATCCCGGTCAGCGATAATACAGCCATAGGCCCATACACACCAACTGTTTCCGCAAACGCTCGTCGTCAGTCCAAATCATCTCTGTCGGCAAGCCGGCGCCTAATGCCATCACCTTGTATGCAAAATTCTCCTTACCACTACATGCCACAAGCCTCTTCTCAGGAATTGGATGTACCCCGCTATATCACACACACTCCCCTCTCGGAGATGGACGCACCCATGACCGCCTTCCATATCTCGGACCCAGTAGGGCGCGAAACCTCTCAATCAGTCCCCGCCGAGATGCGCTATGGCGCTTCTTCCTTCGCCTACCCAAGCTCCGCTCCACCCCCTGCCACGTACGAAGACCCCATCTCACGCCCTTCTTCAGCCTTTCCAGTCGTTGCCCCACAGTCTGACCCTGTTGCACGCCCCGCTTCAACATCTCCTCTCGCTCAGCGGCCCCAGTACCCACCACCTCCTACATCATCGTCGACTTCCACCGTGCGCCCCACTCGCCGGCCCTCCTTTGCTCACCCCACTATCTCCCGCCTGTCGGAAGCCGACGAAACCCCAATCACCCAATCCGCTCCACCCTCATTTCCCCTCCCTCCGGGCTGCGCACACGCTGGCGCCATGCGCAAGCGGAAGACTCACAGGCTCATCCGCCATGATTGGATCGAAGGGCACTTTACCCTTACCGGGACGCGGCTTGCAATGTTCAGAGATCAGTCTGACGCCGCCCGCCAGAGCAGAGCGCTCGAGTGCATTGATGTTGATGACTACGCGGTTGCTTGCAGCAGCCTCGCCTCCTCATCGAAACTGTCCGCCGCTTTCAAGAAGTCCATTCTTGGCAAGAATTATTACGGCGACGAGAAGGGCCTTCGGGACGAAGCCTTTGCTTTCAGCTTGGTGCCAAGCAAGGACAATGGTGAGAAAAAGAGGGCTGAGGTATTCAGTGCATCGAAGAGTCACCATTTCAGTGTCAAGGGCCGGGAAGAGAGGATTGAGTGGATGAGGGAGCTGATGCTTGCCAAGGCAAGGGCGAAGGGAAAGAGGGATGGTGGCTGCGTCAAGGTCAATGGGAATTTCATCTAGCCGACATCGACAGCTACGACCTGGGTTTTACGTTTTTTTTTTCTCTGCTTTGGTGGTGTTTCGGGATATTGACTGTGACGACGACGATGACTATTACATCTCCTTTTATGTACAGATGGGATTGGACGGGATCGGCATAGCGCGGCTATCTGTTTTGAACACCATTCATTCCCTTTGTCGACCAGCGCCTGTTTCGGCGGCTTGCATATCGATACCCTGCATTGAAGCGAAGACTGAAACACAGTCGCCTTCAGATTATCTCTTTCCTTTATCATTAGCGGCATGGGTGGGTCCCAAAAAATGGCTTTCATGCCGAGCAACTAGTCGGCGACGACGAAGAACTTTAGGTAGCTCTACGATAGCTCCAATGATACTCAGTATCATATTCATCATCGATTCCATAATTTTACATTTGCTCGTGTCCCAGAATTCAATGTCCGGTCTTCACCACGTTGTCGAAAGGCCGACCCTCTTGCCAAAAGGCATCTTTGTCGCCATCCTTTCCAGGCACGCTAACCAGATAATCCCACCCCGCACCCCTCCCACAGAATCCGCACATACCCGTTGTAAAGATCAAACCGAATCTCCCCCCGCACCTCTCCCCGCGGAACCCATCACCCCCACGAAACCCCAATCCAATAAGTCAAGCAACCTACCCAATCCAGCCAACAACGGCAAACCCCATCGACCAGAGGACCCCCTCTGCTGGGCCAAAACCAAACGCGCATGAAGCTTAGTCAGATAAGTCAACTTAGTTGCTTGATTGGGGCTGTCGTCTGCCAGAATAGTGATGCATAGAGCGATGCGGGGAAGGCGAAGGGGGAATGAGGAGGGTTTTGATAGGGATGCATGGAGCTAGTCGAGGAAGGGTAGGGGGGTTGCTGGAATGGGGTGTCGTTTGCCAGAGGGGGATGGGAGAGGAGGACGAACCAGCTTTGCATGAGGATGCATGGAGCTTTGATCGAATACGCCAGCTGAGTTTCCTGGTTGGGGTGTCGTTTGCCAGAGGGGGATGAGCGTGTAGTACACACCAGCTTTGCATGAGGCTAGGAGGGGAAGGGTAAGGGGGTTACTTGAAAGGGGCCGTCGTTTGCCAGAGGGTGATGAACGTGTAGGACGAAACCAGCTCTGCATGAAGCTTTGATCGAATACGCCAGCTGAGTTTCCTACTCGGGGTGTTGTTTGCCAGAGGATAATGGGCTTGTAGTACAAACCAGCTGTGCATAGAAGCTAGTTGGAGAATGGGTAGGAGGACTTCCTGGATGGGGGTGTCGTGTGCCAGAGGAGGAGAACGCAGAGCTTGGAGGAAGTTGCTTTGCAGGGTGTCCTGCCGTTTGCAAGGGAGATTGGTTACCGCGGGGCAGATGGAAAATGTTCCCACGGCCTCGATTGGGAAGGCTAATTGACATTTATGTGACTAGCTCCATGCACAGCTGGTCTCGTACGACAGCCAAACGCTCATCTTCTCACTAGCGTACGCAGGGCCGACTGGGTTGGCATATCTGATTTGGATCCCTATGCACAGTCGGGTTTTTGTAGCACAGGCGGCCTGTGCTCTGTGGAGTTGGCATGCATTAGCGCGCTGTCCGAGCGCGGGGCACGATTGGTTCTAGAGCTTGGATAGGAAGTCTGACTGCCCGATAAAGTGCGTTATGTTGACGTTCGTGCGCCAGTGCGGGTTGAAAGGGGAGCGTCGCTGCGTGTTACCAATTCTTCCTGGCACAGCTGGAATCTTGGCGTCATCTTGGCGTACCTAATCTGGTGAAGAAATCAATCAGAAGCCAGAATGTCGGAGAAGTTACGCTCCAACCGATGCAAGCTTTTCTCTGGCTGACTGACAGCAGTCATTAGCAATTCAGGCGCAAGATCAAACGAGTCATTCGGCAACCTGTTGAGTGCGGCCAGACGTCATCTTCCAGCAGACGGTAGGACGAGCAATGGAAAAAGGAAAGCCGCCTGCTGCGGCATGTTTCCCCTTAAATATATCAAGGCGGACGATTAAGATTCAAAAGGCTCGGCCCGTTCCCCACATAGGATGCGTTCCGGCTGTCAGGCACCATAGCCACGATCAAAGCTCATTCTCATCGTAAAGAGCACGTAAAACGTGAGTCCTAATATCCATGGCAAAGCAGCAATGCAGTCATTGCCTCATCCCCCTAATCAGATTCACCATGTCAACCCCTTACAGAGAGTCATTGGACCGGAAGCCAAGAGCCGGGTAAGTGCGGTTGTGGTTGGAAATCTTCTCGTCCACCTTGATTGGCTTATGCGGACCCATGAAGCGCATCTCGCCAGGGTGGGAAGGCCTTAAGGTCGGGGTTCTTGTCCGGTGCATTTTCGTGTGAGCTGGAAGGAGAAAGTCGAAGACTGCATTGGGTATCAGAGAGGTGAAAGCTGTTCGACGTGATGCACGGAAAGGTGCAGTGGCAAAGGGTCACATGGTTTCCGCGCAACGTGGTGCATACGTTATCAGTGCGAAGTCTGCTGGGGGGGTACCTCATCGTCGGGCAAAGTCGCACAGCTCGCTTCGAGTCGAGAGTGGGAGTCAACCAGGCCTCTGGGTCCGCTTCAATCGCATGTTGTATCCTCTTACTCACTATACCGGGTGTCTCACCGCCTTCACCGGCCCGGTTCAAGTAGATTGACCTTGCAACAAGGCCTTCACCCCACGACATCTTCCAATCACGTGGGCCCTTGGTAAGGAGCGGCCTGGATTCCGGGAAAATGTCCGAAGATTCTCGCGTGGCGTTGTATCTTGTGCAAGGTGTCGGAATCCTGGCGCTGATACAGGGAAGTGGATTTCTACATCCAGTATTGAACAAGAGACTGGCGTTTGACATCGATGGAAGATGTCCGCGTATAGCGTGATTCAATCTATGCAATTGGTTGCACATTAGTCACTATTGGACGTAAGCCTTGCTGTTTGCTATCGGTTATCACTGAGCACGGCCCTTGCATAATGTCCTTCCAACGTGGGGACTGACGGGTACTGACATTGATAATGCAAGCTGCTTCAAGGGAACTTTGCCCTTTGTTATAAGCCTTCCCTTCCAGTTGTAGGGTAACAGAGGGATGTATGATGTTTGCTACCTCCGGGGCACAATTTGCTTCTCGCGGACAGGCGAACGGCGTAAGCACAAACAAAAAGCCGGCCGGAATGGGACGAGGATCCTATCTCGCAATTTTCATAGCTCAGGACGTGGGACCTGAACGCACGGGACGAAACGGGGGCCATTCTCCAGCCCACTATTTTGTTGCGGATTGATACCTTGGGGTGGGGGGATGGAAGGCCTCGGTCTGGCAGGGCGAGACCTCGTGCAGGATCCAATCGTCCTTGCTTGTAGGGGCGGACGAGACTTGGGAAGAGAGCATTTCCGATTCCTCCCACACGAGGGCGCTGGTGTTTATCCGAGGCAAGAAGGAGCGTCTTCGTGAATTAGTGGTCGGATCGCTAAGTTTATCAATATCCGCATTCAGTTTAACTTACGGTGCCACGCGTTTTAGGCTTTTTAGCCTGTTTCCACACACAGCATCTTGCATTCCCTAACAAGGTTATTGGGGATTTGGCGGGAGCCAGAGAGCCAGACCCAGCTGCTGGGACAAAGCCCGTCTGTGCGCAAGGACTTCATCCGTCTTCCCCGGCGAGACTAATTGCAGGATGAGCATACTACTTACTGTATCCAGCTGTGTTGCATTTTGCGTTTGCCAGAAAGATCCATGCTGGTCCCAACTCTCTGGGAGCGAATCAGCAGAAGTAAGAGACGATGGGAGGTCAAAGCACCGGCAGCATTCCACCCCATGGAGGGCGGCAAATCACGGTCCGGACCCAATCTGATGTACATACAACAGGTAAGCATCGAGCAGAATTAGGAAACAGAGAATCTGGCGTCTGCCAGAGCAGCTGCACGGTCACGAACCGTGCATGTCGGCAAGGTTTGAAGCTTGGGATTTGGCAGCTACCCGAGGCTGGAAACGAAAATGAGCTGGATGCGTTCAGCTGATTGAGCTTTACGATAGGGATTGTATCCGGACAGGGAGTTCGAAATCTGGATATTTAGGCCTTCATTTTGATCATCGGGCACAGAAGGCGCCGCGTCTTGGAGAACTACTGAATTTCTCTGTGGACCATACGCAGTTTTACATTGAGTTGAAGAATCACAACATATACACACTTTGGTACTTGTTAACGCATGCGGGCGGGCCTGAAAGATACTTAGCGAGAAATTGGCTGCGGTTTTGGGGGCTTCGTCTGCTCATCAGCTACCATTTCCAAGACTTACGCCATCAAGCGAGAAGATAGCCGGCCACATCGATCGGCGCACCGCCACTTCCTGATGCATTAAACATTTTTGGTAAGTCGATCAAACACCCAGTCTAGGGCCCGTGTACCTCGCTGTCATCAGTATGTCTCATGTAACGATCGATATTGGTAGGACGGGCATATTTCAAGACTCCTAAAGTACTCTGAAAAGAATTTCCAAGTTCTACGCAACGCCTCTGTCACTGACCACATCTCCCCTTTTCTCAAAGCCACGTGCGATAGAATCATCGACTTATACTGTCCGGAAACAGCCAAAGCAAAATTCAAGTTATCGGAGGCAGACTAAGATTGCCTTATTCGGCTGTGCCTGGGACGAAGGCGCTTTCATGAAAGGCAGTCCATGTTCTTCAGTCTCCAAAATTAGACTGTGTATTTGAATCAGGTGGAGAAGCTCGAGCTAGACAGTGTACATTGTGCGAGAATCATGGCAGAGACACTAGCGGAATTGTACTGGAGAGCGCAAGTAGATGCAAATGACGTAGAGTTCGTGCTTCCGCCGCCAAAGAAGTACGATGCCGGTCAGTGTGAAAGAGATTCAGCGGCTAAGCTGGCCATTAATGTAGACATGCCAGGTGAACATATTGTCTGGATCCTCGACTTTGACTGCTGCAAAGACATGTCGATGGATGAAGCTGGTGTATAGCAGGCCGTGAGGGCATTCTTCAGAAATGACCCTTATTGTCCGCGGCCTAGTCGCGATAATCCGAACAATCATGCACTTTGGAGGGAGTTCAGTGTGTGTTTTCTCGAGGTGAGTTACACCATTTTGGGGAGAGGAGGCCCGGAAGCTCACCTGCCATTGTTGGTCATTGGATTGGTCGAGCAAAGAGATACGGCATGATGTAGAAGTGCCCGGGGAGGCCGTATCGATAGAGCCGCTCACGTCGTGAATCTCTTCTGGGCGTGTTATCGCCCAGGTCTCTGCCCTATTGACCTCGCTCCAAGAGCCTCTTCGAGATCGAGCGGAGGTTGTATTACTTCACCCGCCCCCTTGTCCATGGCAAGGCACGGACCGAGGGCTCACGTCAATCGAATGCTGGCGAGTGTGGAGAAGCGGAGCCAGGTGGAGAAAAGCGGGTCGCCGATGGAAATGTTTTTCTCGACGTTGACCTACTCTTCTGCAATTGATCCACCATCTATACACATTTTTGCCAATCACTCTCGACTGGCGCTGAAAAGATGCCGCTCTCGCTATCGTACTCCTCAAGCTCGTCTCCGCGACTCTACTACGCCAGATATTTTGGATTCTTCATCTTTAGAATTCTGTCTTCAGCCCTTCTCAACATGATCAATACAATCGGCATCAAGTCTTCTGAAAGAGGTATGCTGCAGCCTTTGGGCATCAATCATCCTTGCGAGGGCGTCATGTTGATAATGCGGTAGAATGATGCGACGGAAAACGGCGTCTTCCGACAGCTGATACTCCCCGCGCCTCCGCGGGATCAAGATCAGAATAGCTTTCGAAGGATCTGGGAGCCTTCTCCGGGGGACACCTACCTGGATTCAGATCAAAGAAAGCTCATTCTCGCCAGCGTTTATCGCGATCCACGATCCAGAAGTATTCTGGTCACGAGCCCTCGCTCGACAACAACCAGCACCAACACTCGCAAATTTCCTGCAAGAAGCTGGTTGATGCCGGCTGATCTCAGGCTTTCTTCGAAAACCTTTGACTGATATTGGCGGCTCATGACATCACTCACAGTGGTTCATGGGCTTCAAACGTATACAGACAAACCGACCTATTCGCATCAAGAATTTCTAAGCCTCTACACCGCCTAGATCCCGACGCAAAGCGCGTCTATCCAGACGTCTTTGTATAGCCGAAAGGATCTTGATGCCCAATTCAGATGAAGCCCAAATCTTCCATTCCGGAAAATGAGAATGCAAGGGATGGTCCTCTGGTTCTCACAAAGTGAGGCGGTCTGGGCTTGGCAATGAAAGATGAGTTCAAAAGCTATGTAAAGGTAACGTAGGAGAAAGTTTCCTTTCAAGGTAAGTCTCACCAGGCTGGGGTGCGATAGCCGAAACCTCAAGCTGTATTGTGCCCCATACCAACGTGTGCTAAGCTTGAAAAATGGCAAATGTCAAAATGCCATTAATATTGGAAGTAAGCGCTTACTCGAAACCTGGGAAACAATGCAAGATGCTGTCCCGCCGTTTCACAGGTGCTTGATGACATCTAGTGTACCGCAAAGCTAAGATTCTTCTCCCGTGCACTCTTGCTTCTATTACGACTATTGGAGAGCGCTTCGGCTATTAGGCGAACTTCAGATTCGTCACTTGTCACATGTGTAGTCGAAAACCACCACAACAAATTGTCATGTGCATCAAGGTCGTTACGACCCAAGGTCGCAAAATGAGGCGCTCCAGGCTGAATCTGCTGGGCCTTGGTAGACTTGACCGCAGCAAACCTGGAGATCACAACGGCCAATAACGTGGCTTATTCGTTTTTCGTTTCGCTGTCTGACTGGAAAAAGCAATTTGACTTCCGTGCAAGGCTTTGGGACTTCAAAATATGCAAGAAGCGGTGAAAAGCGCGTGGAATAGATGCTCTGATTCCATTTCCAAATCCGAAGGTGTGCTGCGTCATTGGGCTGTGTTAATGGCGAGTGGCTTCTCGCGGCTTCAAAGGGAAAGCACCATGGCTGGTAGCGGGCGAACGTAGCCGAGCCAGCTTCGCGGAAAGGCACTCAGCTTGGCTTCTTTTCCTCCGTCGTGTCCTTTTAGGACAACCACCGTCGGTAAGTCCTGCTGTCTCTATGTATGTATCGCCCGTACCTTTGCAAGCTTCCAGAATATTTCCCTTAATGGCATACATCGTTTGAATATGCAATGGACGGGCCGTGATCTGCGAATCAAGACTTTGAGACAGATGTTCACCGCTCAATACGATTTCTCCTACGAGTAGATCTCTACCAAATCTCCCCAAGGCTGCTGACGCTGCATCTGGTCCGTGGTCGACTACTGCTGTGTAACACACCAAGCGTTGGACGCAAAGGAAGGCGCCACATTTGCTCCTGTTTTGGGGCCTGCCGTTTGGCCTGGTCTTGTCGTCTGACTTGAAACACATAAATTCGGAGCATGGGTATGGTAAGATTGCTGACAACGAAAGGAGACCAAGTTATACACAGAACCTTGACAGTCCCGTACCAGCACACCTTCTAGAGTTAGCGCTGCCGTCCTCCCATTGCTCCGCGGACCAACGATATTCGTCGTCTGAAGGCTCAAAGGCGGTGTATCCGATCCGAGGGATGCAGAGGGCAGGAATCCTTACCAAAGTCCTGAAGCCGGCCGTTAGGGGTTGGAGACACCGGCTCCGCCCCCTTTTAGTACTGTTCCTCAGTCTTTCCTTAATTTTCCTTCCGACTTACACTTGGGCGCCAGAAGGCCGCCTTACTAGGCTCCATTGACTCACAGCACTTTTGACCCCCTTAGTGACCTCTACCCTCGTTCCTCGATTTCCCTACCCTTGACATGCCTCATTCTGCGTTCGCCCCGTCGGTTCCAACACAACCTCCTAAGCAGCGCCTCGACTATCATGGCAAGCCTAGTCGACCGTATTTATGATGTATTGTCAGAGTACGCGCAGTCCAGTGCCGCCGCTACAATGTTCGGTCTCCTATCACATGCCATGGCAACAATCCGGACCCCAAAACACCTGCGTAAATATATTCGTTGCCCGTTGCGGTGAAGCCTGGACCATGGGTCTACACGAACAGAAGAATGTACCACTCAATTGCCGCGTATTGTCCATATTGATAGGCAGCATGAACAGGACCCATGATCCGGAAGTATCTCAAGAGCTGGTATCCCCTCCGGCCGACAACCTTCTCTATTCAATCCGTACCGGGAGTTTTGTCTAACAGATCTCGTTCGATCTCGGGTTTTTGCCCCGTACGCTTCACTTTCGGCATCTTGTACCTCTTTTATCTCGACATATACGCATGCTGCATGCTTTCCAATCTCTTTCCTTTCACTTACCACGGTGCCATCTGTGGTGATTTCAGACCATCACTTGCTTTTCAGACTATATTTTACTCTTTCTTAGTCTATGACTTGCAAAACGCCTACCATACAATCAATTTTCGGAATCTATTGACTCGAACGAAGGCGAAGCTCCCCAATGGATGATCTTCACCGCCATAAGAAAGGGAAAACGTAAGCACACGATCTTTCGTTGCCATCCGCCTGAGAGGCAGCTAAATACTAACGATCATGTCAAGCCATTCACGCCATAAGGATTCTCAATTAGCAAAACAGTCTACAGGCGAGAGCCATGATGCACCACGTGTAAACGCACACGAGCGAGCTTTACTATCAGCCAGCTACTCTCAAAAGCAGAAGAGGTTCAAAAATTCGAGCGCTATGGCCCGAGAAGAAGGCGAGAGGAACAGACGTAGAACCGAAGACCCACTTGCTCGTCATCCGAAAAACGCGATGGCTCATCATGCCAGAAGTGATACGGCTCATCATACTGGGAACGCTGCTGCTCATCATACTGGACAGGAACTACCGGATCTGCAGCGTCAGCCCGAGTACGGAGGTACCGACATTCCACACAGGCCTCTAGGCCAACCTACCGGTCGGCAGTATGCCTCTCCCATGCAAGCATTTCGCTGCAATATTGATAGGGGAGATCGATTCTACTACATGGGCCTTAGCGAAGTGTATCATGACGGCGTGAACGAAAGTGCATCAGATGGCGCCGTCGATGCTTTGGACTCCTTCATGGGGCAAAATACCGATCCCACCATGCTGACTGGCCTGGAGCAGGACTAGAACATCAGATTTGTAGCCAATGTACGGTGGGACATCGTATTAGGTAAGAGAACACGACAATGCATTTCCAGTCAATTGCTCACTTCCTGCTGTTAAGGCACAGGGCTGTTAGGGCTTCAAGTAGAGTGTATTCGCTCCACGACCTATACACAGACAACTTGATGGTAGTTGGCGCAATTTATACGACGATAAGCCTTTCTCCATTCACAGTTGTCTACCTTTTAGGTATCGGTGATCGCAGGAGAGCAAATGACGGCTTGAAGAAGCTCTATTAACAGGCTAGTATTCTGCAAGGTCTCACAGTACTTTATCGGGCTTGTGTTTATTCTGTAAAAGAGATTCGCCAAGGGGAGGTGCATCTGTTCGAAACTAGGCGTTCAACGATTTGGTAATTTCTTAATGAGGGAACATTATGTCTTCGTTGTGAGCCTGTGGCTCTATAGGTAGTTGGCGTGCAAGGTTACGGGGAAACGTCGAGGGATGTACTGTACCTCGGCACATCTTTCGCATTCACGGAATTGTGTTCATAGACCTTTGGATGGGAGCATCTAGGTCTCATAACAACCTACTATGCAGATGATAAGCTGCGCGAACGTAGTAGGCGCCTCTATACACTTTAGCTTCACACTTTTTGCCAACGTGAGCTTGCCCCTCAAATTGCCAGAGGATCTCGGAGCAACCGCTTCGGAATTCGATAGAACACTCCGGTCCTCAAATTCGTCTGAGGTGCACTTGTACTCTGTCTCCAAGTCCACCTCCGCCGACCAATCTTGAGAACGGCCTATATCTCAGATACGAAGCCATCTTAATCCTTCCTACACAGTAGGTCCTGCATCTTGGACCGACGCTTGCCGTCCATGTCATGCAGCAGCCACTTGTGCTATCCTTCCGCAAATAAGTAAGGAGCTTGCATGCTAAGACCACAATCATCGTCTCGTGTTTCTGCCGAGCTACTATAATCTGGACAGGAAACTCCTATTGAGGGATCTAGCGCAATGATTGGGATGCCGTGCGCGCTTGAGGTGAAGCGCTGCACCTTTCCCAACCTCGTTGATTACCTCTCGGGTATCTGTGGGCGGATCAAGGAACCAAGGTCTGCTTTGTCACGTTCTTGCAACTTTTATCTCAGTGCTTTGTTGTCGCCTAAAATGCGGAGCGTTCTACTTCGAAAAAATTTCTTTGTCTCATAGCCACAATCAACTCACTCGCTTTCCAGACCTTCCTGGGCGCTATTCTGACAATAGTCCATGTCGTGATACTTTCATTTGCTGGAAGTCTTTCTAAAATTACACTTTACCCTTCTCTCAAGAGTGCTATGCCACACTGGATTAAGCCAAACACCTATGGCCCTAGAGATTGTCGCTCCGTTCCTCCGTACGGACCGAAATATTACGGGCCAGCAACATACCAGGACTGGCATCCAGAAGATCCAACTAGACCAGAAGACGAGAACAGCGCCACTGATCCACGTGCTAAAGCGCCAAAGCCGCAATGCTGGTCAAACGCATTTAGACCATTTTGGGGAGACGTCAAGTACGATGCGGCCAGTGGAATTCGAATCGTCTACGGCGGTCCGAACAATGGATCAAGGCAGCCTGGAGCACAAAGGCGTGGGATCGGGATCAAATGGAGAGATCAGAATGACACGTGGAATGGGCTGCTTCACGCACCGCTGCATAAGATGTCGTTTCCCCTTAGTTGGTTCGGAAATAGGGGAGGCGCAATGCTTAAGCTACCTGCCATGGGGATGCCGCCAAGGGAGCCTACCAAGGAGATGATCGAGCAAGCCCGCAATAAGACCGATTTCGACTTTGATAACTGGTTCAGCGACGCGTCAGTCGTGAAAGCGACGGATTGGTTTGATCCCAAATGCATCACAATTGGGAAGAGGGAAACTGTTACGATTACAATATCCCCAGCTTACGAATTCGAATTGGCAGAAGCTGAGGAAGATCCTGAGCGAGTTGGAGCACAAGAAGACCGCAGACATTGGAAATATAATAAAGAGAACCTGTATTTCATCCAACTCATGCCGAATGAGCTGCCTTCATACGTGCTCTTTGTAAATCGAGCTAGGCGCAAATGCCCGGTGAGAGGGAAGGGAAGCATAGCAGAGGGACGTCGAGAGGGACTTATCTCACGAGGTCAAAATGTGGGTACACTCGAGCTTGATGGTAGGGGCAGACTTCCACAGAGCCAAATAGCTGTGCTCGAGGACATGGAGAAGCAAAGCCGCTTACAGAGGATGCGGGTACGCAGTCGCTCAGGCTCAATAGACGACAAGCTTCTTAAAAATAGGGTTAGAAAAATGCATATGGATCCAGTAGGAGGAATCGAGTGTGGGGCCCGGCATGACATGCGGCAGAGGATCACGAAAGCAAACTTAAAGCAGAAGGCAACAGAAGAGAAGATCGTTCCTCGATTTGACCGCGGTAGAGCTCCTAAATTAGCGCCATTGCGATGGACATAGGCTTGGACAGGTCGACTAATGAAGTACAACTTTAACGTATGGAAACTGAACATTCGGCCATTAGAAATAGTCTAACTATTTACCGTGTAGAGTACATATATATATAGATCGTATCGTATTCATTCTCAGCGTACTCGGGCTAAATTCAAAACTCATAGTGACGTCCTATTTCACGTAGGATGTAAGAGAACAAGCATGGAGCGGTAGGGATGTGTGAGGGTCAGCCTGCCAACCTGATCCTTTGGTTTCACAAAGGGTAATCTGTCTAGTACTCACACTGCGCGGATGTTTAGTAACATATGATGTGACTTTCTTTACCGAGAGGAGTTCGTAGGCCTTGCCATATCTTATTAAGAGCTGGACTTGGACGAGAGGATTTCCTGATTTGGGCCGGATGAAGATTTGTTCTCCCGGTTTCAGTATCTCATAGATATCAACATAGAGAACGTTCAATCTCATCACAGACCCATTAGATCATAGCTACGCTTTTCAGTCCTCTGTCTCACAAAGAACCTGAAATTCTAGACCCGAGCCCGACTGAATTCGGAAAATGGTGCAATGATAGGCTAGTCTTCGGCACAATATGCGCTAACCATATTGAGCCTACATCTTTCCTTGGCAATTGGCACCAGATACATCGCAGACGACAATACACTGGGCGTCGCCGTCGCAAGGCGGCAAGGCTGCTTGCCTGGCATGCCTTTGCTCACTTGAGATCATGACCAGGAGAAAGCGAACCCTTTCACCTCGTGCAAATCCCCGCAAACGACCAGCTGGCGACTCGGCGGGTCAACATACACGCATTCCTAACTCCTTCGAGCGCCTTTCTGAACAATGTCGGGACTTACGACAACAGACGGATGCGTTAAACGGGAAGCTGAGGATTCTGACAAATGGTCGGCAATTGCCTGTTGCACCTCCTGCGGTGATGAGACCACCACCGCCGCCGAAAGCCCGATCACCTCCACAACGTGACAGAAATCCAATGGAAACCTCCGCCTTGGCTTCAAAGGGAAACGTACAAGCAGGTCCACCTTCGGCGTTACAACATATTTCAAGTGCAGTGCCTGTGAGTAGTCCGATGCAAAATGGATGTCTACCAGTACACGGATCTCCTGGCCTGCAAAATGGCTGGATTCCAGCCGAAAGAGCAGAATCCATACGCAGAAAGCTCGCAGAGAATGCAGCAAGTGGGATGACACGGCGCTTGTCCAAGGCCGCATCATCTGCCCCTCTCGCAAACGGAACGGCTTCCGGCATGACTGCACTTGACAGCAATAGAGATAAAGTTGCGCAAGCCATCAATGTCCCGGATGCAAGTGGTGAAGGCCTCAAAACCAGTTTTTCTCAGGATGGTCGGTTTGCTAGAGATGCCCGTTGCATTACCTTTCAACCATATGCGACATTTTCCCCCTCTAGCACTCATCCAGGTGGCTTCGAGACTCTACCAACAACAAGCTCCGTATCCTACACTTTGTCAAACTCAAACACGGCCCGCCCTCCCTCACCCCCTAGACGAACTTCTTTTCCGGATTCGGAATTCAGGAAAGCTGCTCAGCAAATAACCTTCGACCCAGTTGTCTTCCCTTCCTCAAAAGCCTCTGCACATCCCAAAGATAACGCTAATGGAAATGTTCCGCAATCTCCTGCCCCGGCCGCAGACCTAATCACTCAACTCCAAGCTTCCGTGGAAGCTTACCCAATTACCACGCCCAACTCGCATCCTCAATTGCCATCTTTTGATCTACAAGCTGCTCATCTCTACCCATCTTCAAATTCCGGACCCCCTCGTCGTTCACAACCACGCCACATCCAAGACCAGGGGACCATTGCTGCCAACTTTATGGCCTCCCGCCCGACCCATGGCTACCACAAGATAAAATTGAAGTACTGGAATTCAATTCCGTCAATACCTGACCCTCCGCTCCGAGCTCCACCGTCAACGCCCCAACCCAATTCCACGACCCTGTCCGCGTCCGCCCTGCCACCGGAACCGCCTTCCTCAAGGCCTCCTGACAGCACACCATTAATCCCTCCTCCGAATAGTACTGATTCTTGGCGTGCCGTCGGCAATACCTTCTATGGCAAGATTGGCCCTGCTGCTATGAAAGAATGGAAGACTGGCCGTTTCAAGAATCTCACTCAAGGCAGATTTCAGAAATATAATGCCGGGGGCAAACTGGTTGGCGCTAATCCCGCGATATATCAGGACCAAGAAAGTTCGCGGCAGGAAGTGTCAGGAGGAGGTCGAGAAGCGGATGGAGGCGCAGAGAGTAATAGTATGGCGGACGGAAGAAACAGACGTGACAATGATGTCGGCGCAGTGATGTCAAGTGAACTTGAGGAAACTGGAAATCAACAATCTGTTCAACAAATTCCACCTCCGTGCCCAGAACCAGCATGTTCTCCTGACCCTCTTCAAGCAGAATCATCGCCACAGTCTCGCCATTCCTCTCGCGCAGGTACTGAAGAGCGCGAGGTTAGGAAGGCCATGGAGGAGTTCGAGCGCGGAGGCCTGGCAGGGTCTGGAAGTGAGGAGAGCAGCGCAAGTCTGAGCGGCGGAGGCAGCACGCCGGTCACACCTTGAGCAGAGTGATACGCTTCAGATTTGTAAGGAGGATTGTATTACATTGGGAGTGTTTGCGGAGTTGGCAGATGAGAGTCTTTATGAATCTATCATATGTCCTTCACCAAAGCGATGAGGTTACTAAATGGGACGGTGGTTGTTTGCGAAGCCATGAAACATCTAATATTTCACATTTCGTTCTTCTATTCTTGGAGCAGTTCGGTGGTCATACCCAAGAGATATCATCTATGGCAATCAGAGCCAGGAATGGAGTTGCGCCGTATTTCACTTGACTTTCTTGGTAGCTGTGGGCTATTCTGGGTACTTCTATAGAATACAGGAGGCAATAGTCACCTTATTTACGTTGCGTGTCTTCTGATAGCGAAGTATGGGCAATGTAGATGCCTCTGAGGCACTTTTATTTGGTTCACCATCTTTGTACCTATCTGCGTACTCTTCCTTCTTTACTGCCCACGAATCCATGTTAGACCGGAGGTCCTCCTTCTTTCCCGTGCTCTCGGCGTAAACGATCTCCTATCTTTAAGGCATCTACCAGCAAACTACCATTATAGTACCGCACGTAGTAGTCTCTCGCTACCAGCTCAACAAAGCCCAAATCCTTCCAAGAAGAAAAAAACCTCCCAACCAACCCCATCCCTATCTCCCCGTCACCCTCCCACCCCCACCCCCCCATCCCCCATCCCAACAAACCCCCGAATCGCCCTCCCCAAATCCCCCTCATACCGCCTCAACAGCTCCGTCGCCTTCCCCTTGCTCAAATCCAACTCCTCCACCAGCAGCCCCACATCCTCGCTCGACACCTTGATCTTTTTGCGTGCTTTCTCGCGCTCGCGCTCCAGCTCGATCTCCTTCTCCTTTGCACTTTTTTCTGTCGATTGGGACGAGGTGGAGGAGGTGAAGGTGGGCTTGTTTTCGAGGCGGCCGATGGCGCGGCCGAGGGCTTCTTGGTCGGCGAGGGAGGGGCCCGAGGAAGAGGTGGTGGAGGTGAGGGTTTGGGAGTCGCTGTGGAGGGAGGAGAGGGCTGCGGCGGCTTTCTGGGGGGGTGGGTTAGCAGGGGGTGGTGGTTTGGGATGGGTGGGGGGTGTGGAAGTGGGGGAGGGAGGGAGGAGATACATACGCGGTCTTCAGCGTTGGTGGGGAGGGGGGTTTCTTCGTTTTCGGCGGCCTCGGTGGAGGCTGAGGGGAGGGGCTCTGCCATGATTGGATATGGACAATTTGGTGCTTGCTAAGTTGGGAGGGAGGAGGAGCAAAGGGAGGTGCTGGTAGAAAATGAGGGAATGCAACAAGGTCTTGCTGAGGTGTAGCACTGCGCAGTGCTAAGACAATGGAGAATTAGCTGGGTGGTTTGGCGCGGCTAGATTTTGTGTAATTTAATTCGTACGCGGATTGAAATTTCGAGGGACTTGAGATGGTGGCTTACCGAAAACGTGGATGTGGGGAAAATAAGGTTTGGAGGCCACGGTTGTGCCCTTGCATGAGTCAATCAGGTACCTCAGCGACGGAGAATTATATGCATCCAAGTCATCACGGTAGAAATCATTCCTTCGACTCATGGTAAATTAAGCAAGCGTTTTCTCGATGCTGCGTACTATGATACTACAAGAAGAGCATTTGAGAGAGTCTAATATGGACGAGATGATTCTAATTTCATGAACCTTTTTTCTTAGTTATTTTTGGGTATTGTGTCAAGGTCGGCGCTCAGTGTCGTGTACGACTGGATCCTTGGGTATTCGGATCAATTGGAGGTGAAATTTTGGTCTAGTATCTCCGTCATGGAGAAGCAAGTCAACGGATATACAACAGCCGCATGGTCGCCTTCTTCCTGGAGATCGAAACCTATTGCTCAGGATGTGGCCTATGAGCACCCGGATCACCTTCAGAAGGCAACTAAGGACCTTGAAAAGCTTCCACCTCTCGTCACGCCAATGGAAGTCATAAGGCTCCGAAATCAACTACGGGATGTGGCCTTGGGAAATGCCTTTCTTCTTCAAGGCGGCGACTGTGCAGAACTCTTCGAATACTGCCGCCAAGACATGATCGAAGCAAAGCTCAAACTTCTCCTGCAGATGTCTTTTGTCATTATCCACGGCGCGAAAAAGAGGGTTGTGCGGATTGTCCGAGGAGCTGGACAATATGCTAAACCACGCTCCTCTCCTATGGAGACTGTCAACGGGGTCGAAATGCCATCATTTCGTGGGGACAATATCAACGGCTTCGAGCCGACACCCGAATCTCGGAAGCCAGATCCAAGTCGACTAGTCGATGCGTACAAGTACTCTTCGATCACGTTGAACTATATCCGAGCAGCCCTTTCGTCCGGACTTGCAGATTTGCACTCGCCTCTAGACTGGAGTCTAGGGCATGTCAAAGATCCTGAGATCAAGAATAAGTACGAGCGATTCGTTCGTTCCATCGTTGACTCTCTTGATTTCATGCGCGTGGTTGGCATTGGTACCGGAAGCGGCGTTGAAACTGTCGATATATTCACATCACACGAAGGTCTTTTGCTCGAGTACGAACAAGCTCTGACTCGCCTCTGCCGGCATCCGCCGAATCATCCCTCTCACCCCTCTCACCACCCTCATCATCTTTCTGCCAATCCACAGATTCCTTCTGCATCATCCACGTCTTCAAACTCCTCCACCGGTTACTATGATCTCTCGTCCCACTTTCTCTGGATCGGCGACCGCACTCGCTCCTTGACCGGCGCCCATGTTGAGTTCTTTCGCAACTTACAAAACCCGATAGGCGTCAAAGTTGGACCCACAATGCCAGCATCAGACCTTCCCCGTCTTCTATCCATTCTAGACCCGGACCACCAGCCAGGAAAAGTCACCCTAATCACCCGTTACGGCGCAAGCAAGATATCCTCTCACCTCCCTGACCACATCCGTGCCGTGCGTTCAACACCACATCTTCCGGTTTGGCAGTGCGACCCAATGCATGGAAATACCCGGACGGCAAACCTCCCGTCTGGCGAGGCCTTCAAAACACGACGCTTTGCAGACGTTCTTGAGGAGGTACGACTTGCCCTCGAGATCCACGAGCAAGAGAGCAGTGTGCTTGGGGGTGTACATCTGGAGCTGACTGGCGAAGCGGTCACAGAGTGTGTAGGCGGTGCGGGAGGTCTGAGGGAGGAAGATCTAAGTTTGGATTATCGGACGTTCTGTGATCCAAGGTTGAATGAGAAGCAGGCACTCGAACTAGCGTTTCTGATGGCGGATTGGTATGGCGAGGCAAGGAGGAAGAAAGGAGAAGTATGATGCTGCGGTTAGTTAGTCATACAACAAAATGATGCAATTTCCTGCCGGTCCCATGTGAGCTAGGTAAGGCGTTGGAAGGCATAACAGCTTCACTGTGTAATACGAAGATCAGTATGGCATACAATTTTCGGGAGGGACCCATACTAGCAAGACAAGGCGGGCAGATTTGGTAAGTTTGCCAGCCAACGCTCCCCAAGAGCATATGCATCACATATGGCGCGATCAACAAGACGTTTAAGCTTCAAACTCTACATCCACTTATCGCCAAATTTCCCTTCCGAAAACACCTCCCACCTACAATACCCCCATATCATGAACCCCGCCCCCAATCTTCCCCAAATAAGAAAACAATACCCGCTTTATCTCGACCGAACGCCGGTGTCACCTCAACCCCACGAGGGGGAGTCGAGCCCACGCAAGAAACGCCTAGAATCAAAACAGACAAACCGCCCGGAACGTCCGTTTCGGGACAGCTCATCTCTGAGCTCTCTCCGCACCCGCAGCTTTGATACCCCTCCAAGCCCAGCCAGAGTCCTGCGTTTCAAGGCAAAGATAAACAGAAAAAATGTAGATCTTATTGGTGCCTCTTTGCCCAACTGGCTGAGAAGGGCTCCTCCTCCGATGTCGAGAAGCTCGTCTAGACTTTAAACAGGCGGCGTAGGGTGTGTTTTCGTTGTGCATTGCCTGCCTACCTTACCTATCCTTTACCCCTCACTCGTCAAACTTCCCAGGGCGGGGTTTGTCCCCCATGGGCCCCAATTGCGCGTGTTAAGGCCTCGAAGGCGGATATACATACATAGCATGGGCGGTTCATGTCTTTTGTCTTCCTGGGGCGATCTGCGAGAAATTTGGCGACTTTGCGAAGACCACAACACTGCACAACACTGCACAAGAGGTTGTGGTCTTTCACCTCGTTTTTCGACATATAACATCTAGGCAATTGGACTGATCGTGGGCTTGGTTCAGAAAAATAATACTCAGGACGAGCTCATTGCGTTAGTTGAGTACTTCGACAGACGTGTCTTTCAGCACACTTCGTTTATTTTACCCTTCCCTTCTCTCAGTCCCCAAGGTTTCACATACACATCCCTCCACCATGCCGCCATTCCAATACCTACTCCCACGAGCAGCTCGTCCCCTTCTCACCCGACATGCTCTCCGCATCATGCCAAAAGCCTCAGCGCCCGCCAGAATACCCATCCGACCGTTAGTCTCCTCCGCTCCTCTCCGCTCCCAACCCGACCATACCAACCCTCCCCTCGGCAACAAGCCTCAGGCCCCCGATGCACGCCCGCCCCCCAAACCGCCCACCGAGGAGGGCAAATCCATGGAAACAAACCGAGCCCCCGCAACCTACCTCGGCACCACCAAACGCCTTCCAGAATTCAACCTCGTCGACCGCGTCATCCTCGTCTCGGGTGCTGCCCGCGGCCTTGGCTTAACCCAAGCAGAAGCCCTTCTCGAAGCCGGCGCCACGGTCTATGCCCTTGACCGCCTCCCTCATCCCTCCCCGTTATTCCTCTCCGTCCAGCAACGGGCCGCGCACGACCTCGGCACGACCTTGCATTACCGGCAGGTTGACGTTAGAGATGTACCGGCCTTGAATAAGACGGTGGAGGAAATTGCGGATAAGGAAGGGAGGATGGATGGGTTGCTGGCCGCTGCTGGGATTCAGCAGGAGACGCCGGCGTTGGAGTACACTCCAGAGGATGCGAATAGGATGTTTGAGGTGAATATCACCGGGGTGTTTATGACCAGCCAGGCTGTGGCGAAACAGATGATCAAGTTTGGGAATGGAGGAAGTATCGTGCTGATCGCGAGTATGAGTGGGAGTGTGGCGAATCGGGTATGTCCACCTCCCCCTCCCCCCTCTCAAAATTGATCTTTTCCGACATTGCCAACGCTTCGTAAACCCGAGATTCGACGAAGTGATACGCTGACCGTTGAAACTTTCTTCACTAGGGTCTCATCTGCCCGGCCTACAACGCCTCCAAAGCAGGCGTCATCCAACTTGCCAAGAATCTTGCCTCAGAATGGGGAACCCCACACGGAATCCGCGTTAATACCATCTCCCCTGGCTACATCGTCACCGCCATGGTCGAGGAGCTCTTCAAAGAATATCCGGAAAGAAGAGAAGAGTGGCCAAAGCAGAATATGCTGAACCAATTGAGCCGGCCGGAGCAATATCGTGGGGCGGCAGTGTTCCTGTTGAGCGATGCTAGTTCTTTCATGACCGGCACCGATTTGAGAATTGATGGAGGACATGCCAGTTGGTAGAAGAAGACGTGCAGGGAAGCAAGAGGAGACTGGGTTGGCCAGTGCGCTGTAACTTTTGTTTTGAGCTCGGGAGGTGACGTATCTAGTTTTGTACTGTAGTAAGATGTCTCCACCAAGGGCTTTTCCATGCGCAATAGAGCCGAGGCACGAAGAAGACTCTGAATCTGTGTCTTCTTCTTTTCCTTTGAGTGTTTCTTCAATTTCAGTCACGGATCCTTTTCGATGCACCCTGTTGTATGAAATCGATCCAGCTTGAGGAAGGGATCCCGAGCCCTGTATCTGGATTTGCGTGCGTCTTAGACTTCTTCATTTTAATCGTAGATGCCCAGAGCACAGCCATGGATCAGTTGACTGAAAAATTTAGTAGCCCGCTGCTTCTGTTTCGGCGCCTGATCCTTTGACTCCTCAACCAGCGACCCCAAGTACACCGACGTCTCCTTTGCCGTTCCCCTCCGCCATCAATTTCCCTACAACTCCGGTCTTTAACCTCAACTCTTTCTCCACAGCTCCAACTTCCATCCCTGCTCTTCTCATGCCTACCGCCCGCCTCAAAGTCACACCGTCCATCAAAGTTCTCCCCTCAAATCCCCGCCTCCCAATGTCCTCGGTCTCCCTCTCAGCCCTTTCGCCCGCTATTTCCCTTGCTCGGACGATCGTCAACATCGTGTTGCCTGTACTAGCAGTCGAGGACGAGGAAGAGATAGAGTCGGAAGGAAATATAGGTGCATTGGTGCTCGAGGACAAGGTCTGGTGGTGCGTACTACTGGGGCGAGCGGATGAAGGAACGGAAGAGTCGGCGTATGTTGAAGGGTCGGTGGAGACGGGGCCAAGGCGGGAAAGGCGAGAAGAGAAGGCAGGATCACGGGCGTCGAGGTCGATAGCTTCGTTTCGTCTTAATTGAGGAGGTACGTTGGTAGGTACGGTAGGGCCAGGGAAAGGAGAAGGAGGCGGGGCGTTCGAAGGTGGGGGTGAGGTATCTTGGGAATTCGACTGTTGTTTAGGAGTCTTGGTGGTGGTAGTGTTTGGGGAGGGTGTCTTGGGATATTGCCTGCGGGCGGTGGACGTTGCGGAGCGGGCAACTTTGGAGGAGGAGGAGCCCATGGCAGTTGTGAAGTAGAGAGCGGTATAGAAGAGTATGTAAAGTCAATTCTGCTAAAAAAGAAAATTTCCAATCAGTAGAAGAATGCTTAATCGTCGCGGCGGAAGAGCGGGAAATTTCTCAGCTTGACCGTTGCGATTACGGAGTGCTGGCGTAATGCCAAGGCCTAGCAAGTGTGGATGGCGAAGCGGCATCTTACGCAGTTTTGACTTGGACGCTCTCACAGGGTGACAGGCATGGGACAGGATATGATAAGGAATGAACACGATGAAATAGGATTCGGTAATTGTCCCTTGATTTTTTCCATTCTACCAAGATTGTCCGCTCTATATGTCTCCAACAATACGTTAAAATGAACATCTTGATCTGTCTTGGTACGATCCAGCAATTGGATGCCACTTCTTGTTGAAAAACGATCACCTCTCACCAGCTAGCCTACGCTCTTGAACTTCGGTCAATGCTCTGCTACCGCTGATGAACGTCACAGCGCCGACCGCTAGAGCTGCCGGAAGGGTCTGGAATAGAGTCCACTGCGTGTAGTAGAGGAAGAAGATACCTTCAAGAGCGATGATGGAACCATAGAACAATGAATGTGAGATTGGCGCTGACTGCATCGCTTTTGGCAGATGATTGAGATTGGCGCCAAGATAGACCCACTGTATAGTGTTAGCCTGATTGTGTGTCTAGACGGAAAATAATACGAACGGTGCCAAGTAAAAGAGGCAGTGTTGCGAGAATTGCTGCGGTAAAGAACAAGCTTATGATAATTGGAGGACTCTTTGGATCTGGGCGGAAGACATGGTGTATCTCTGGGCGCTTGCCATATCGTAAGGGCTTCTCTCCACCGGCAAGGGGCACGCTGGAGTCGGGATTTATTGTGAGACTGAACGCTTTCTTGTTGTATGGTTTCGAGGAGCCGAATGATCCAAGAACCACGGAGACATCGATTGCATTTATCGCTCGTAGGAATTGAGAGGGGAGATCTTTCAAAGTCTGAAGACACCTTGTTAGGAAGTTTTCGCAAATTTCACGCAGGGCTCCACGCCTACCACGTCGACTTTAGCTTTGCCGCTCTCTTTCACACTGAAGGGATAAGATACGTCTAGTCCACTGGCCGGATCTTTCATCAAGAGAAAAGCTTGATGTGGTCGTCTCGCTTGCTTCCCATTTTGTGTCGTGAGGATGATTTTCAGCGTGTCACTTGACCCAAGCTCAACTGTGCGCGAGAGTTGTTTGTTCTCCGAGATTCTATGCAGTTAATCGTCAGTCGAGGAGTGTACGAGAACATAAGCGCCTCACTTCTCTTTGAACCCTCCACCGACTCCGCTTCCCTTGCCTTGAATTGACACTGTGGCATCGGTAAAGCCCCATGACGACGCTGTCACGCCGGCGACTGTGACGCCAACCACCAGCAACAGTGGTGTCACTGATCCTAGAAGCCGCATGTTGTTCGTAGTTGGACAAGTGGAGAACGTTCAGGTGTGTCGTGGAGGACAAGACAGTTAGATGATGCTGTGCCGGAAGACTTCTGGAATTGGCATTATTGGTGGAGCAGCCGCTAACCGCGGGAAGCTTCTCCGCAAGCCAGGGTCGAGGGGTGCGGAGATATCGCGGAAGGCGCCTTGCATCGTTGCCTCAATTAGTCGAAGAGGGAATTATTGATTAATTACACTCTTCCGCTCAAATTTGAAGACATAGCCGAGAAGACACTGACACCGGTTCTCTTGACGCTCGGCAGCTGTGCGCAGCTTTTGATCAATCTGACGCCAATTCAATGCAGATCAGACCTAGTCACGTAAAGGTCTGGGAGCGCCAGCAACCGAACAACTCTGCTCGGTCAGGTGGTGGGTAGAGCGGTGTGTCAGTCAGTAAGTGCCCGCGCACTGTTGCCTGCATGGCAGATTCTCGGGAAGCTCCCGCCATGGACTTTCCCTTCACGGCGAAGAGTGCATTTGGAGAATAAATCTCGCCTACTTGGGACATCACTCGATTAACCCTTCCCAGTGACTCCCACGGACCGAAGCGCGAAATATGGCGACACGCCCTTAGATAGAGTCACGAAGGTATGCGGCATTCTTCCAAAGTCACGCCTTGTACAGTCACACTTCCTGCTCTACACGTAAACTTATGATCAGCCTCATCTAATCACATCTTGTCTCTGCAGACTCGAAGCCGCGGAAACTATCCCTCGGCTATTCTCAAAGCTCGAGAACAGCTTCAGGACCTGACCCAACTTGTCTCTCCGGCGGCTACACCAAGCGAGTCGGAAATAGAGGCACATCCAACCAAACGTCGAAAAACGGGACACACTGGTGTACAGCAGCATTCAGAGGGCTCACCGGTGGACGAGACAGTCGTCCTGGGCAGTCTGAAGGAAGAAGGCTCTGTCTTGAGTATGTCTATGAGCTATGCAGCGGCAAGAAAATTAGACAACTATCCTACATCAACCAACCCAGTGGCTATAGCTCTCTGGGTGGTTCAGAAACTCGATCATGCTGGCCGTGCGACGAAAGGCGCTCAACTTCCAAAGACTTCTCGACGTTCCTCTACCGCCTCCTCCAACCCATATTCCGCCTTTGGCGATTACCCAGAAGAAGAGCCAAAGACAGCGGAGGACAGGAAGGCTCACAACTCCTGGCTGGTAAATGAAAGGAAGAGGCGCCAACGCCAGGACAACTGGGTCAAGAGTAAGCGTTGTGTCGTGCGCTAAAGAATGTAGTACTGATTCTTCACAGATAAAGAGAATGATGTTGTTGCACGCATCAAGCATAACGCGCGTCGGGGTGTTCCACGCCCGAAAGGCAGAGGTAGAGGTAGAGGCAGACCATCTGCTAGGAAACAGAACAAGGACGACGGTCTCGAGGATGACGATCCCGTCTCTGCCAGGATCAAGGAATCTTTTGATTCATTGATGGCTGCCAAGAAGAGAAAGATTGCTCCGGATCTTTGCAAGCTGTCTCCCTTCACCATGGACGGCTCCCAAAATCTAGATCTTGATAAGGAATCGCTCTCCTCAAAGGTTGTTGATGCTGCATATTTTTTCGCATCAATTCTGCCGATACTGGCAGAAGATGAAGGTAGCCGTGATTTTCAGGCCATTACTGACGCGCTCCTCTATCGTCTGCAGACGGCAGAGCTCAGTGTGGATGACCTTGTGCATGGTCTCGAGGCGTTGATGGAGAATCACGAGGTCGAATCGGGCGTACACAAAGTAATGTGTGCATTATACCCAGATAGGTCTAGTTCCGACCGCATCGGGAAGGGGTCTCGCAAAGACCGAAATCTGGCAATCTCACTGCGTGGCGCTTCCTTTGACAACCAAAACTCTGATGCCGATGAGCAAGAAATCCATCTTGGTGACATGGCATCTCATGGGCCCCTCAGGACTTCTGGCCGGACTCGCAAGTCCACCGCCAGATTTGATGAGGCCATAACTGAGCTAAAAAGCAAGCGCGCTCCGCGGACTTCAAATTCCCCGGCTGCTGTGTTGCCATCTCAGCCTGTAAATTCAAAGAAATTATCTCTCAAAATCATCAATAATGGCAGCAGATCAGTTTCGAAGTCTCCGGTACAGGTCAGCACCCCGCAGTCTGATTTTGTACCTTCACCTAGCCCTTCCAGACGTCGGGGCAAAAAAGTTAGGAAAACCGGCACTGTTTCACTCTCGAATTCCAAATCTGCAAACAAAGCGACCTCTGAAGCAATCTCAAAATTCGATGATACGCCAAATCACAAATCTTCGCGAGTGTCAACTACTACTATTCCCGCTATTCTTGTTAGTCGTGATAGCCAGGAAGTGATGCAATCCAACCTCCACCGACCTGACTTGGTTCAGAATCTTCTTGACGCTGTCGATGCCATCATGCTTGAAGATTTCTCAGATGACTCTGACTCTGAACCAGAGCTAATTCACGAAAAACTTAATGGCCAAAATCTCGCTACAAAGGACTCTCGGAACCGCCAACATTCGAGCAACGGTATGTCAAAGGTGATTAGTTCTAAGGGGAGCATCCGGTCGAATAGTCCAGCCATGGTCGAAGACACGGCCACTTCACCTCCCGAATCATTGTACCATCAAATCGAGGGCATTGGTTTCAGTGATGAAGGCAAGGCTGCTTCTGATTTTTACGCAAAGCTTGCACACGAATGGAACATTCCTCAGGTGTCGCCAACATCAGCCGGACTTCCTTACCCAGAATTTTCACGCCCTATGACGGATAAGGATGATTGGACGTCAACTGGAGTTTTGAACGAGTTTGGAGAGGAAATCGTGCATGTGAATTGCAGCATGTGGCAGATTTTTTCACCACGAGCTTCTGACAGTAGCCGTGCCGGTGATGAGATCCAGGTTCGGCTGAAATCTAAGAGGCAAATCGCCGATGACAACGTTTTTGGCTTTCCACCGCAGCCGAAGAAGCCAAAGATCGAGCATAATCGCACAAAAGCTTTTAGGATCGAAGACGTGGGCATTGAGACCGCCCTTTACAGGACCAGAAAGGCTATGGAAGCTCGTCATCTACCCTATGATGGATCAACGAGTATCGCGGAGATGGAGAACCAGATCGAGGAACATGATCGCACATTGAGCGAAGTTCTCCGACAGTCAGACGATGACGGCACAATGGACATTGTTGAAGATGGTTATCAAAATGCTATTGAATCAAGTCCTTCGACAACGACCTATTACCATTTTAACTCCAATGAGGATCCCTCCGCGCACGCAAAACTTCCATCCTCCTTCAATCTTCGTTCAACCAAAAACAGATATGTTCCTGCCCCTCCGATCGATACCCAGAAAGGATCTGAGTGTTCTATGAGCTACAACCTCATCAGCCATACCGCTCTAAGTCCATCTCAAGCAGAATCTCCAAAGAACACTGGGTCGCAACGCACTGATTCTACACCTATGCAGATGTCAGCCCATGCTCATACCCCGGTCTCCTCGGCTCCTATCATTTCTAGCTCTTCGATGGCTCCTCCAGCAGCTCCCCTAGCTGCATCATCAATGATCGCATCAATGTCTCATCCCGCAATCCCCTCAATCGCTCCGTACGCTGGTCTACCTCCGACAACATCGGTTAGCCCCTCCTCGGCTCAGTCCACAGCAACAGCCACCCCGGCCAATTCTGCGTCTGAACCTCAATCAATTTCTGTGCACTCTTCAGCACCATCTATGCCACCTGGAACACATGTTCACCCCGGACCACTGCCTCTTTATCCGCATCCGCCATGGCCACAGCTGCCACCTCCATGGGGCATAAATTTCTCGAACCCTGTCTCACGCTTCAATCCGCCTTCCCAACCATTCAATCCGCATCAGGCACCAGAGAACGCTCCATATCCAAATAGGGCCATACACTTTGATCAACCTAACGGCAACGGTCCACCACCTTCTCCAGGGCAGAAATTTATCTTCCTTGACCACAACGATCCTCATAAGGACCAACTGCGGCACCCTCGAAGCATGGCCATTAACGGAGGCCCACCAGGGGGCGGTCATGTTATTAATCCGCCCAGAAAGGCAGAGCCGTTGGGGTATAAGAAAAAGGTCGGTCCGGATTTCAAGATGGACTTGGTCAATGGCCGTTTGAGCAAACCAGGGCTGAAGCCGCAGCCGAAGCCGAAACGGGGCGGCCAAGTTATCGATTTCACCGGGATTTAAACGGTGATGACGCGGATTTCTGCTGTGTACCGTGACTGAGGAAGGACAGGGAGATGGCTTGTTGTCTGCACTGGGACCTTTACCAAGACTCAAGCTTCTTTCCATTTTGCTTCATACGACTACTTTCCTTTTCACTTGCCTTCAAATACTTTGACAACTTTCTAATCACTACTATCCAAATTCTCGCGAAATGGGGCATGATCAGGCAGGAGGGGACATCAACAACGTATCAAATTATCCGCTCGAAGACATCACGATACTTCTTTTCTAACTTCAAAGGCATGTACAGTAGTGTACACTACAACTATTTTCATTTTAGAACCCCGGCGTCAGTACGGGATCTCCTCAGCGTGGCATGGCATAGCGTAGCGATGGCGTCGGTGAAGTGGCACAACCCATTTCGGACAAAGTGATAGGGCACAGCATGGCGTGATATAGCTCGGCATGGTTAGGCGGAACTCATAGAGAGCATCAACAAGCATAGGTGGGGTCCGGATAGGTGGAGTGTTTCTTCCTTCTTCTCTTTTACCCTTAGGAGCTTGCTCCCTCTGTCATAGACAAAGGACCTTCATGTGGTGGACTACTACAACGATAGCAACAGACTAGTAACAGGTGCTTACGTGAATACAAAAATGCCTTGCCTTTCATTGTACGTGACAGGTACCTGGTTGGTGCTCATTGATCATCCTTTTACTGCAAACTGGCTCTTATGATGCCAATGAGATACACTTTAAACAGAACATCAATCGGCTCGGTGTTACGAGTCTCACGTCGAGTCATATAGTCGCATAAACTCCAATCTCCTACAATGGCGTGCACGTCCCCACATCCCGCGTCGCGTCATTCACCCTTTCTTTTTCAGGCAGACGCGTCTGAATACCCCTAGCGAGGGCCTTAATAAACAAACGAGCGAAAGGCATTCCAGCAAAAGGCGTAAATGGGAAGTGCGTTCTGGATATATAAGAATGTCAATTGTTGACAACACGGCTGTGCGGCGTGGGCGGCCGAAAAATTCTGCAGAGGGTGGTGGCGGTGCGGGTGTGGCGGGAATGCACATGGAGGCTGCGTCAAGCAACGTCAATAATGCGGAGATAGACGCTGCCCTAGTGAAGGGCAAAGGAAAAGCAAGGGGCTTGACGACAGAGACTGGTATTGGAAAGGGTAAAAGTAATAGAGATAGTGCGGCGAAGGTAACAAGAAAGAGCACGAAGACCAAGCCATCGGAAACGGTGGATGAATTGGTAAAGGATGTGAAGCCGGCTAGAGGGGTCAAAACGACTTCTTCGGTGTCGTCAAAGGGTTCAGCGACGTCAACAACAGGGGAATCGACGCCTGTGATGGTGAGTGCAAAGACGACCAGGGGAAAGAAGGCGGCGACAACGACTGGGGAGACCGATAGTGCGACGGCGCGGGCTACGAGGAGAACTTCGAGTTCAGCTTCGAGGTCGACTCTAACTTCTGGCGCTCAAAGCTCGTCAAACCCATCGGTTCAATCCATCACAGATTCTACATCTATCCCAGCTTCCACCACGCCTACGCCAGCGAGTGGTACAGGGAAAGCCGCCACCACCACCACAACTAAGACGGCAACTACAGCTCCTGGAAGCACATCCGCCGCCTCTGCAGAATCATCAACTAGAAAGGCGACACCAATAACACCGTCATCATCGTCTCCCACTCCTCCAACACCCAGAAATACACCCTCAGCAACAATAGAACAAGCAAAATCCCCGCCACCCTCGATGCCTACGTCCAAGCCGGCCACCAATTCCCAATCCAATTCTCAGATCCTCTCTGCAGTATACGACAACAAACCCACCTCACCCTTCAACCAACCCCCCTCCCCACCCACATCACCGTCCACATCCCCCGGATCTCCCCCCAACCCCAATGCCTCACCGCCACCCACCCATCCCCCCATCCCCCCTCCAAAAATCCTCCCCCGCCCCTCCCCAACCACAACCACCTACACACCCCCTTCCCCTTCCCCCTCCCTCCCCATCCACAAAACCCCCGCCTACCGCGCCCGCGCCTCCCGCTGGACCCGCACCATGGTCGCCCTCCCCCTCGTCATCGTGACCTCCTACCTCCTCTACGACCGGCTCGCGCACCCGGAGGAAGTCGCCCGGAAGCGGCGGCTGTTCGAGGAGTCGAAGCGGCAGCTGACCGGCGGCGGGGCGAGGGTGGCCGTGGTCGAAGGGGGACGTGATGAAGGGACCGACGGGGAGGGGGAGGGGGAGGGGAGGAGGAGGAAGCTGATGATTGAGGGGGTTAAGAATGGGAATGGAGGAGGGGGGCGGGTGGGGGAGACGACGAGCAGGACTAGAGGAGAAGACGCGGTCAAGAGGGAAAAGAGATTGCTGGACGACTTGTGATGATAGCATATTCTGTGGTTATTAGAGCCTGCGAGCCCCGGATGGGGCAGAGATTCAAAAATAGAAAGGGAGAAATTATGGCGAATCTGTGGAAGCAGCGTGGTCGGCAGACTCTCGACTTTACCTCCTGTGGGCTCTTGGCATTTTGTATATAGCCTTGCCATACATTTAATAATGATCAGTACAGGATCATGCCAAAAACCTCAGGTGACTATTTGGAGGAGGCGGCCGTATATTGAAAAGTCTAGATTTACCCACGCGAGACAGAACATTTCGTAATCACCTCTCATAGCAAAGCTTAAAACAGATAGGTCTTGAATCATAATATTCAGACATTACTAAACTAGGTCATAATGTCGCAATAGCAATTTTCTACACAGTGCACCGTAAAAATTTCACCGGGAGGCGTAAGCCTCGCGAATCCACCAAAAGGCCGTAAACACGTATTGGACGCCAATTACCACCATCAATGCAAAGGCTACCAACCTCTGCATGACGAGCGCATTATGGCCGTAACTTTTGAGCGGTAGGGACGAAAGCCCTTCCACCATGTGCCCCACAAGTTAAAGAGGGGTATAAAATTATTCCAACCCGCAGTGTCCCACATGGGGTTCGGATATCCTTGAAACATTGGATACCATATCAAGATAAAAAGAATCTCGGAAACATACACGTCATGAATATGGCCTGTTAGTCCAGCTTTGTCCGGACTCATAGCTAAATCAAATAAGTGGCCTTGTGACCAAGGTGTGGATGAGAAGGTAATTTTAACAGTCGTAGGTGAAGAGTAATTCGTAAGTGCAGGTGTCGAGTGTCCGAGCCGAGGACGAGGGGATAGAGAAGGATTTTGGCATATCTCGTTCTTTTGAGCTATATCAGATTTCTGTGGGATCTGGGAGACCAAGTACAAAAAATTGCAATGGCGCAATCAAAATTTTGAACTTTGGCTCGTCATGGATCGTTCCTTCGGTGGGTGGTGGAAGGACAAAAACTCGAAGCGGTCTTTAGCGTCGTGCCTGGGCAACTGCGGGACAGCGATGGAAATTCTGTTGTCCCTCGGCTCTAGCACAAGTGATCGCCGATAATAATTTTGATAACTCTTTTCTCCGCCCGATCGAACCCTAACAAGCTGATCCTGCACCCAGGTCTGAAGCTCCGGAACTTCAGTCAATCTGTGAGGCACTTGGAAGCGTTGCAGCTCACTAATTATCTTCGCCGTTTTCATATGCTTGTCGAAGTTGATGACCTGAACTGAGCCCTCCTCTGCAGAGAGCTGACGAGTCGTCTGGTTGCCGTGATCAACGAATGTGAGATCGGTCAAGAACATGCCCACGAAAGGTAGACAAGGAGGGACTTGGTTTTGGAGACGTTGCCGCAAGACAATATAATTCCTAGAAAGATCAATGATGCCTTTGAGGACCTCGAAAAGAGATTTGGTCTTCTGAGAGACAATCTCCCAGGTCTTCTTCAGTCTAGTAATCGTAGATGTGTTTAGCGCGCATACAATGGCCATCAATGAATCGTAGTTGGAAAGCTCTAAGCATCTGTTGGCGATTTTCATCCATTGCTTGATCGTCGCGGCTCGACGCTTTGGCTCTTCCTGCTGCAAGATCGAGTCTGCGACAAAATTGGCGAGATCAGTCGCAAGAGTTGACATAGCGCGGACATTAACGGCTAATGAGCCTGAGCGCTTCATCCATTCCGTAGCAAGCAATTCTTCCGGCAGAATCGCGCAGAAAATCGATGATGCTTTAATGGTCAATTGACGAGCAAGCTCTAGAGCATCGAAATCCAAGATACCGACTGGTGAGCCTCCTTGTCTCCAATTCTTGAGGGCATTCAGTTGCGACTTTGATATTATTGGCGAAGGCAACGGGGCGTCGGGGTTGACGTACTGTGCCATTGAAGTATTGGTCTTGCCAATGTTGCTGACAAGTCGTGGGACAACTGGGCCGTGCACTTGAACAACTTTCTCTGTCAACTCCGTGAGTCGTTTTCCAGCATTAGGGATGACTTTCGTCATATTAAATCGCGAAAAGTCGGAAATAAAGGGCAAAGCAACATTATCGCAGTCATGACGCCAGTGCGATTCCAACCAGGTTTTGAACACATTGTAAACCCGTAGGCGAACCGGTCCGGCAATATATGGTGTTTGCCCAACATACTCGAATCGTTCGACAAGGGCCTTTGCAAATTGAAGCGGACTTGCGAATAGTCGAAAGGTGAGGTAGAATGTCGACACAAAAATGGCTTCTGGAGTAGAATGATGTGTTGTGAGCCTCTCGATCAAAGATGGCAATGTGCCGCCAATGACTTGCCCATCCTTATTACACAACAGCTCGTGGGCGTAGGTCTTCTCCATTAATCTTGCTTCAGTGTCCTCCGCATCATCTGCTAGGGTGGTTTGGCTACCCGAAAACGGATGCCGACCGACACGCTCGTCCGGTGAAAATGTTGACATATCCGGAGAAGTTGGGAGCGTGGAGAGCTGGGACACGTCTGAGTTGCGTAAGCTACCTGTGAGAGTCGTACCGCTACCTGTGCTTAATGATATATTACGGATCTCCGCTGCGGCATTCGACCGGACATCGTCTTTTCTTATATCAGAATCTGCTTCATCACCTGAGGTGACACGTTCAAAAAATGCAGGACCAGGCTTTAATGGAACAGCGGAAGGGATCTGCGAAATCGATGATCGAGAAGAGGTGGTCACAGCCGACAAGCCACCGGTTAGATTGGAATCCACGGAAGACGGGGTGATGTCTACTTGATATTGAGGACCAATCGCCGGCGCATGCACGGGGATTTCCAGCCGCGGAGCAATTGGCTTCGACGAAGGTTCTTCTGGAAGCGGCTTATCTCGCCGTAACTCTGTGTCAAAGGTAGTATGCTCCCTATTTATCAGGTGTAAATCAGGTCTTTTCCCGTCATCTTCAAGACGTGCTGATGTTTCCGGACTGAGGTCGGGATCTTCAATCTCAAAGTCCCCAATTTGATCTAGCACCAGGCGCGTCTTGCCAATACAATCACCGGCAGACCTCACACAAGATGTGGCGGCGTCAACTAGTCGCTTTCCTTCTTCTGGCATATAGACGCAATCGTCATCTACGCCAGTCAATGGTTTGAAGACTTCTCTTGTGGCGTGAACAAGTTCGGTGATTGTATCATACATGGCATCTTTTGCACGCAACAAGGCCTCTGACTGGTGTTGATCTCGCAATAGCACCGCTTCCACCGTAGCAAGTACATCGCGACAGGACCTGACGGCTTGCTCAGTCGTAGCAAATAGGTCGGCCGATGATCGAGACTGCAAATGAAGACCAAGGAAAGAGCCAAGAACGCTCAAGAACGAATCATAGCTATGGCCAAGCCGTTCCGAGGCCAGGTTGTTTCTCCTTGCGCATGATGGAGCTCTACCGTATGACGTACGATGTGACATCGATATACGCTTTCCAGGTACTGGAGGGGGCTCGAAGGCAATATTTGGCTCAGACGATGCGCTTTCCATTAACAAGCGGGTAGGAGCGCGTTGAGGCTGATCTGAAACGGACTCTTCAGATGCGTTTTGCGGACTCGTGACTTCGCCGACAGCTTCTTTGGTGTCGACTGGTGGAGTCAGTGGCGCTCTTAAAGCGGCTTCCATTTGAAGGAGCTCGGAAGGTATGATGCTCTTCGGTCGATGAGTTTCGACCTCTTGATTCCAGATATCAAGGAATCGGACACCTCGGATCACAATCCTGAAGGCTTTCAGTAGCATGTCGTCGAAGATGTCATCAACAGAAGATTCCACTATAGTGCCTTGTGCTACATCCCGTAATAACTTTGTAACTTTTACTAAAGATGATAAATCCGATAAGAGAGCCTTTCGCGATTTTCTTAGGCAGTCGTGAGATTTCACCAGCGGTGTATCCCTAGTGAGACAGTCACATTTTTCCTAAGAGCATCAGCCTTCTGTGGGAAGACAGCGCCGAACGCAGAATCTTACCAGCAAATATCGAACACCAGCGATCAAACCCCTCATGTAATCTTGATTTTGAAAAGTGCCCAAGGTGGACACGCTTCCGCTTCTAATTGTGTCCCAAAACTCGGTGAGCGCTCTCAGAAGATGCCGCATGGCGATCTGGTCGTAAGCTTCACAGTAGTTCGTAGGCAACCATCCTCGCGAGCCGTCCGATAGTCTTGTTCCATCGGCCCAGCCGTTTGTGTGGACGGAATGAATTAGAACAACATCTCCTTCGTCAAGTGGTAATGTCACTGTTGAGGGCGACAGTATGTTGGTAGGTTGGAAGGGATAGAAGGCGCGAAGATAGTTGTGGAAGATGGATCGAGGACGCTCACTCTGGGAGTCTGCACTTTCTTCCGCCTTGGGGGAGGACGGAGGTGTGAGCCGAGAGTGAAAGGATGACTTTTCCTCCAGAATTTTCGAGTTCATCAGCCGGTTGTCCGTCGTTATCGGCTGCTCGAATCTGTCCGATTTCACCACGTGAAGCGGAGCGACGAATATGCTAGATGGCCGTAGGTCTTCCATGGCCGAGTTCATGGGGTTGAACGGAGGATTACCTCAATGTAGGCATCGCAACCGATACTGGGAGCGGCGTATGTTTTCGAGCTGATTCCTCGGCACCAAGGGATGTTTGTGATGGCGCGAAGAGAAAACAAAGTGTGGAATGCAGGAGGAGGAATGTTGGAGACGGGTATGGGGTACCCACGAGGTCAAGTAGCCTCAAGTCAGGCTAAGGGAGGTGAGGGGCTCGTTCTTGCACGACGTGGAATGCGACCGCGACAGCTGCAATCTTGACGGTCGCGAAGGACAATGGTCGACAGAGAGATGTTATGCTGATCACCGCAGTCTATTGTTGATGGTGTGTAGAAATCAGAGGTCGAGTGGACGGTCGAGAGCAGGGACGAAAAAGTCGACCCAAGGAGATGATCCTGGTCGGCCATAGGCTGTCAGGGGCTTTCCCTGATCCATGGCCCTGTGAGCGCCGGCAAAGAAGGTTTTCTGGTCTTCGGTCTAACTCTACGCTTCCGTCCCCCGACCTCCCAGGAGGCCCAAACTGCTCCAGTTTGGAATTCGAAGAAACAAGCCTATTCCTCCGGACGTCGATCTAATCCAGCTTAGGAGTATAGCGACGAGATGCGAAAAGCATCAACCGGTGATTGTCCCTTCCGAACCATGGTTAGCAATGGTCCTGCCACCTGTACCGAGCCTCAACTTGAACCCGCCTCATCTCCAGTCTGTGAACCTGAGACAGAACGCCACAGTCTACATGAATACCTAGTGAGGCGCCGAGGTCTACACTGTAATTTGCTCTAGCCGCGGGTCTGGCAGCAGACGTTGTCGAGGAACGCGCAAACACGTTGTTCTGCACGTCCACAGGGTGATTAAATCTGCACGCCCCGGTCGTCACCCATGCGCGATGCCAGGCCTGACAATAATAAGCCATATACCAGCCGTGTGATATCCCCACGCCACAAAAGCCGTCACACTCCTCCGCCGCCGGCAATTGGTCCTTCGCAGAGAGCCTTGTCCCGTTGTGACGATTTTACGGTGCAGCCATCCCCGGGTACATGCACTATCTGTGATGTAAATCCCCGATCTGGCTGGGCTAATGTATGCGCACCGTTGACCTGCTGGCTGGCCCGCCACCAGCTGGTTCGCCCCGTCTTCCCCTGCCGATCCATGCTTCCACCGTTCAAGACAGAGAGCCGGCCCATTTGGTCGTCCCAAAGGGGCAACACTTCTCTTGCAAATGGTCGTTGATCAGGCTAGACAAAGCCTATCATGGGTCCTGCTTCGAGTCCCAGATCTATGGTTCGTCGCAAATCTATGTCTTGGGTGCATAGGGGCTCCATCTTCAACGACATGTGCATCCGCAGAAGCCAATAACCAACAGTGACCACATTGCATGTCTCAAATAGTGTGCTAACCCACGCAGAGAGTTGCATTGCCAGCGTGGCCTAAGAGTGTTTGTTTCGAGGTTTCCTGAGTATGTGCAGAGCACGCTCGATAGCGCACATGAAACCAAGGACATGATACTTCCGAAGCGACATGTGGCCCTTGCATCAGCACACACGGCAAAAGAAAGTCAGGCACATCTCTCGCGCTAGGGAATAATGCCGTGGGGTAAACAATAGCACCTCTCCACGTATAGACGCCTTGACGACCACACTGCTAGTGAAAACGTGCATTGCAGTCCGCTACTATGCCTTGCAAATAGCTGTGGCGCCAAGGTCGCACAGACTCCACGCATGTGCAGAAAACGGTGGCCTGAGCGCCTTCAAACAGTTTTGGAACATTGCGATGTCTGACTGCCATGCGCACCATCACCGATTCACCGCGAGCTCTAGATCCCGTCGACTATAAGGTAAAGAGACTTTTTCTCCATCGTCCCTCCGGTAGGCTGTGAGTATGGGCAAAATCCACGGGAGCAATGCAAGTGCCTGATATATCCACACCTTGTCGGGTTGTCCCGGACAAGCTCGGATTTTATGCATGATCTCAGGCTTTTTGTATATCACATGAGATGTGGATGTGAATCACTTTCCTATGACATCGCACTTCCCAAACCCGATCCTCTTAGGCAAAATGCTTCATGCTAGCGTGTGTGGGGGTCCGATTGCCGATGGAAAGGCAGGACGATTGCGTGGAAAGCTGCCAACATCATCACCATGACGATGCCGGTCGCGTCCACAATGCAGATGTGTGCTCATTTTTCAACTTAGTGCGTAGCGCCTTAGTTCCTAATACTTTGCTGCGTTACATCCTGCACTCGAACACTGTTCAGATCCGAGAAGTGGAAATAGAAGTATGGAATGTAGATCCTGGATGTCTTTCTGTAAATTTTTCTCGCCTTCAAATGCACCGAAGCTGGGAAGATTTTTAGGTGCCTAGCGTTAGATTTATCCACGTCGTCTTTGGGATCCAAGGATGGCGTTTTGCAACTAAATGGGGAGCGCCTGAGACAGACTCTTTGGCATATTCAACACAAACGATGTCTTTTCAGCTCTAGATACAGTATGCAGCTATAGCCTCAAGCAAAACAGTCTATCTACATCTGTCCCGCGTCCGAGACCCCGAGAAACTAAACAAACGATAGGATAATAAAGTCTGGAGACCGATATACACCCAGGGAAGAGCCGCAAGACACATCCTCAGAATGTTACACAAAATAAATCATGACTTCCCCACTCAGAAGGGTGCTTAAAACCAAGACACCAGGTATCTTCAAGCAGTACGCACTTTTGAGGTATTCCAATGTACAAGATTCCGCGACCTTATGACAATAAGAAATTCAAGAAGGCTCAGAGGACGGTAAACCTGTTCATTTCATCTTCTAAGAACTGTACTTTTCAGGTGCCATTATCATGCCACAGATATGTTGTAATGGGACACATACAAGTTGAAGTGAGTCTGAAAGTGCGTGTGCTTGTTCACTGTCTTGGTACTAGACCTCGCCTGAATAGCTTACTTTCCACGTAGAAAGACAAAATTTGCAGCAAACCCCGGCACGATCTGACTCTGTAATACACTTAAGGCACGCTTATTATTATAGACTTCTCTTTAAATCAAGGCAGAGTAAAAATTCTTATAACGTCCAAAACTCCTGAGGTAGCCAGACGCGCCAACATCGATCCCAAAATCTCCTCTATTTTGGGGGGCTTTCACGACGGGCTTGTTTTGGTTTGCTGCTCAGCGCAACACCCTGATGAAAAGTCGAATTTCAAAGGTTAAACAAATTTAGGTAAAGGTGGCGAACGCCAAGTTGAGTTTCTAGTAGATGAATATGCAAAAAAGGTATTAGATCAGGGTGCGCTGTGGCTGCATCTTTTCGCGAAATATTCGAGGTCTATGAGCATTTGAGAATAGACATATTCAGGATCAACAAGAAGAGCAGAAAGGGCAAGGATGTAGCAGTGTATGATAGTCTTGAGAATTGATGCGCATACACATTCTTCGGAAGTTTCACAATCTCATATCTCATAATAAGGGATATCCGCTCTATGTGTCAGCTTCAGCTTATAAGCAAGCGATCAGAGAGTCGTTCGGAAAAGTGTAAGGCCTGGATTCATCTATTGGGCTATTGTTCTTGAGCGCAAGTGCATCGAATGTTTTGATCGGGCTCCCGGCCTGCTTCGGCATCGGGGTCGGGTCTCGGTGCATGCCTTACAATTTCTCCGTAAGGCAGCTGGGAGCCGCTGAAGCTTGGACACCATTTAAACCTTCAACCTACGTCTTTTCCTTCCCATCTAGCCTCACCGCACTTGAACTTCATCCTGATGTCTAGGTTTGGGATTGCGAGCCAAATCACATCTTATTTTCATTGCACACGCCGTATTTTTTCCAGCTACTGTGAGAAGTCAAGCCGACACGTCACTTCTATTTGTGAGCTCCAAACTGCCCAGACAGCGCTGCTGTGAAGATGGCCTCTGCAGAGGGCCCGCAACGCCCACACGGTAAGATCTTCTGAATGCTCTTCGCAGGAAACCCAATGCAGATGAAGTAGCGCTCGCGGCTGCTCCCTTATCCTTGAGCTAATTCGTCCTCCTGTGCAGACCGACATGGACGACGAAGACCCTTCTCGAACTGGATGAAACGTCTTGCGAATCTCAAAAGCTCGAATAATGAGCCGGTTGCGAATTCATCCTCAGAGAAGCGGGCGAACATACCTACACCCTCCAAGGGGAAAAAGAGCAACGCTGTGAAACACAACCCATATCCTATATCTGGACAGGTGGCCGACTTCCACCGGCCTCGCAGCAACGGCCATCTATCATTCTCCTCTCCTATATCTGCCAGAAGCACCCACGATGCGTCTCCAACGCAAAGCAAGCAGTCACTTCCGGTTTCACATGACGGGCAAGGCTATCCTACGAAATCGACGGCGCCAACGCTGTCCACAACAGGGGAAACTACCCTTTCAGATGCGGCACAATCCAAGACCGGAACTAGCGGCACTGCAGCAAAGACTGATGGAGGCGAAAACAGCACCTTTTCGTCACCAGCGCCATCCATCCGATCTCTAACGACCACTCTGACCACGATGCAATCAACAGCACCGCCGCATCAATCTCATTCGTCAAACGTAAACAGCAACACCCCGACGTCCAACCACCAGCAGTTCTCCCATCAATTTCCACCTTCGACGCCAGCGACGGCAGTTCCTGCGCACCTCGCGCCCCATGGCCATCCGACGACATACAACAGCGCAACCGCCAACAACATCCTGACGGATGATGCATCAGTACTGACGCTGGCGTCATCTTCAAAACGAAGACGGCGAAATTCACTTGACACAAATGCCTCGGTGCGAGCACTCGCTCCCGCATCAATGTTTGGAGGCTCACGTGAAAGTCTACCTCTCAGCCTACTAAGCGGAAACGTAGGAGAGGCATCTGGGGCTTCGCTCACTAATGCTCCGGGTGTTATGAGCCGCCCGAGCGCCAGCGGATTTGTCGGTGCAGAACGAGCAAGCGTCTATTCCGTATCCGGCGCTGCGCCTGCCTTAACTAGTGAGCGTAATAGTCTCTACGCATCGAAACAGACGAAAGGAGACGACGGAAGTGTTCGGAGTGGCCTCCCGGGACATGGACGCAATGACAGCATAACGAACAGTATTGGTGGTCTAACAAGTCCGCTCGTCAGTCCAGCGACCAACCCAACAATGGAGCGTGTGAGCCGGCGAGGGTCAGGGTGGGGAGACATGGCTGGCGGAGATAATGATATCGACGATGCTGTCACCGCAAGAGGCGAAGCCGACCACGCAAAACCGCAGACACCTGGCAACGAACCACCAACACCTTCATAGTAATCTTTTCAAGGCTTTCTGGTCTGGCGACGGAAATTTGGCTAGTGTTTTCAGTGCATCTTTCCGCGGCCTGGGTGTAATTCTATACCGGTCGGAGTTAACACGATTACCTACATACGCCACACAACACAAGGCAGCGGATACGGAGCCCACTTGAACAAATTGGCGGCAATGCTATGTGCATGCATTTGATGCGCATGGTTTATACTTAATCATGGCAGGAGAATTGAGGGCCATTTATTGACAACAAGTGCATACGTTGTGTACGTGTCTGCATGCTGCGGTTTCCCCCTTTCAGCACTTCTCCATGCTATCAGGTATCTCCTCACACACCTTATTGCATTGAAATCTGGGAGCTGGATGGCAATGACGTTTGCGGGGTAGCGAGGTCGGAAATTTTTCTTAATTCCGACGTCGCCATGTATCCCATAACAGGCCTTTCCGTGTGTAAGGCTCGAGTCATTTCCTAGAAAAGATCTTATTGTTGACCGAGTCATTTTATTCTTCAACCTTTCATCGCATATTCAAATCATGTCTTTCACATACCCAACCCGTCAGCTCGGCAAAGATGGGCCCCAGGTAACGGCTCTGGGATTTGGTGCGATGGGACTCTCCGCATTCTATGGGACTCCTGGGTCGGATGAGGAACGCTTGAAATTTCTAGACCATGTCTACTCGAAAGGAGAACTTTTCTGGGATAGCTCTGACATTTATGGCGATTCCGAAGAATTGATTGGAAAGTAAGTGCGAACAACACGTCGTTAGACTGGGCAGCGATGAAGACTCCTTATGACTTCATCAGCAGCATCGGACTCATGCGTATGTCTCACAGATGGTTCAAAAAACAGGGAAAGCGTACAGACATATTCCTAGCGACCAAATTTGGAATAGCTGTCGCAGCCGACGGCTCCCGTATGACTCGAAATGACCCAGAATATATCAAGGCAGCATGCTCCAAAAGCTTGAGCCGACTCGGTGTCAACACCATCGATCTTTACTACTGTCACCGTGTGGATACCAAGCAACCAATTGAGACAACAGTAGAAGCTATGGCAGAGCTCAAGAAAGAAGGCAAGATCAAATACTTGGGGCTTAGCGAAGTTTCATCGGAAACTCTGCGCAGAGCATGCAAGGTTCACCATATCAGTGCCGTGCAATTAGAATATAGCCCGTTTGCGATGGATATTGAAGACCCTAAGATTGCGTTACTGAAAACCTGCCAAGAGCTTGGGGTGGCCGTGGTGGCATATAGTCCTCTGGGACGTGGCATTCTCACAGGGCGATTCAAGAGCCCAGAAGACTTCCCAGACGGCGATTTCAGAAAATATTCACCAAAGTACTCGAAGGAGAACTTCCCCAACAATCTGAAAATTGTTTACGCGATCCAGGTACATTTCCGTCTGACCGCGCACTACTACGACCTTATGCAACGGCTGACTTTCGTTCAGGACCTTGCAAAGGCAAAAGGCAGCACTCCTGGTCAGCTCGTGTTAGCTTGGCTCTTGGCGCAGGGTTAGTTATTTGGGAAGTCCTGTTGAATGGCTGAGCTGACACAAGCTTCTGGTTAGATAAGCTTATCATTCCTATCCCGGGTACAACGCAGGCCAAGAATTTTGACGAAAACATGGGTTCATTGGACATCAAATTGACGGCGGAGGAGAATGCCAAGATCCGGAAAGTTGTGGAAGCCGCGGAAAATATTCCAGTTGGAGAGCGCTACCCTCCTGCGTGAGCTGCATGAGGAAATGCGCTGACAAGAGCTGACATGTTGTAGATTTCTTGCAAACCTATTCGCCGACACGCCTCCATTGTCATAGAGCAGCTCGATAGATAGCGGATGGAGCAGAGCTCGTATATCCATGATTTCTGACAGAACAGCTTGTCGGAATTGTTTGTGTTGGACTCACTGCATTGTATCGCTATTTCACATTTCACCACTTTGGAGGTTTTCATATGCAGAACAGAAATATTGTGCCCTGTGTAACAGATACATAGAGAACAGTGGAACAAGCTGTAGACCCCTTCTATTACTGAGCCTTGCCGGTTAATTAGAAATCTTTAAACGCATTTTATCCGGCGTCTATCCTGAGGGCCGTCCCACCACCCTAATTATCCTAGCGGCGTTTTGCACCATCAACGAAAGCAAAGCACAAGCTTTGATTCACTCCGCAGCTCAACATATCGATTTTGAGAAGTTCATATTGTGATATTGATTAAGTAGATGGAAGAGGGGAGCCGGCTGATTGCAGGGGTTATACTCGCTAGAGCCTTTAGGAGGTAGTTGGTGTTGGTAGCTGCAATTTAGGCCTCGGTAACGGCATGCTTTCGGGGTAAAGGGGACTCGAATTCTTCATACCGTAGAAGATGCAATTGATGCTCTGGCAACGTAGTGATAGCTCCCTGGTAGGCAGGCCAAAAGAAGCCTATGCTCACATAAAGTCCTTCTCCTCCACCATTGACTGCGTGTGGTCGGGGGTACCTCGAAGTTCACCGTCAAGGTCAACGCTCGGGACTCGGCGGGTGGAGAGGCCAAGGGAGGGGGGCATGCCGTTGCGGAGGGGATTGGTGGAAGTTCTTTTGTCCCCTATTCTCCTCTCCAACGCCCCACGATCTTCCCCACGTTGCACTGCTCAGGGAGCGTATCAACGACCGACTTTGGGCGAGAATACTCCCCTTTGTGCCTGTCGATTGCCTCCTGGGCCCATTATCACGATCTTAGTAGCCAGGGGCCTTCATTACTATGTCTGCGAGAAAGCGTGTTTCACGGCTGAATATCGTGACTGCCATGCCTAGCTAACTCCGGCTCGCGGAGGAACACAATCCGCCAGCCTTCTCGATACGTTCACAAGCTCTCGCTGGACCCTTCTTGCCGCTTCCCCAAGAGCTTCACACATGATTGACAGGGTTGCTGAGATTGTCTCACAGATTCATTGACACAAACTCTAATCCGCGTCCTCAGCAGGTATAAAATGATCAGAAGATTGCGCAAGACCGTTCAAACCACGCACCTCCAACCTGACCGCATATCGTCTCATCTATAGTCAAAAGAGGCACAGAGACATCATTATTTTACCAGCCTTGACAGCATCAATCGTATTTGTTCGCATCTAGCTCTGACCTCTGGTCCAGATACATCGCAATATTACCGAGATATTTCCAGGCTTATTGTCCCTCAAAAGCATGAACAACGCTTTTTGTTAATGGCCACTACGACCCTGAGCGGGCCAATGTCAACCAGAATCTATAGCGACGCGCCGACGCCCATGAGCCCTCGAGGTCTTCCGGGTGGTCATATGGCGCCTTTCTCGGATGGTAGCGGTCTGCATCCCAGCCATCAGACCTTCAGTACCATCGCCGTCGTCCACGCACAAGGGCAGGAAAGCATAGTTTCTCTGATAGCAGAGGTATTGGGAAGAGCATGGACACTGAATACCGCCATTCCGGATTGGAAGAGCATAGAACCCGGCATCATTATCGGCATCAGAGACGATCATATCCGAAGAGGACTCTATGGTAGAGATAAATCAGCTATCCTCCTAATCAATACGCATTGTGTAGATTCGGGCAGGATCCCCGATGAGGATCTAACAAACGAATGTGACTATGAGTTTCTCTACTCCCAAAGTCCATTCTTCCGCAGAGATCTCACGCGCTTTCTCTCCCACATCTTGGGTCAAAATCGCCCACATGACGACCTAGTCCGAAAGAGAAGAAGTACCTTCATTTCGACAACATTTCCCGACGTCCGTACTGCTCTGGCTAACCTTGACATCTTGTCCGTTGGGTCAGACGCAATAGAGATCCGGGTGGATTTGCTCAAGGAGCCTGAACCCGACGGCAGCTTTCGTCCGGTGCCAAGTCTGAAATACGTGGGCCAGCAAATAATGTTACTTCGTCAGCGAACAGAGCTGCCCATCATTTTCACCACCCGGTGTACGAAAGAGAATGGCAAGTTTCCCATGGACGACCCAAATCTTTTTTTCAAGTACCTCTACAGAGCGATCCAATGGGGCGTTGAGTATATCGACGTTGAGTTATGGCTACCAGAGGAGATTCGACGGCGCCTTTCGGAGAAGCGAGGCAACAGCACTATCATGTCGGCATTCCACGATTTCTCAGGAAAATGGAAATGGACCAGCGATGAGGCGCAAACGCTCTTCAAAGAAGGTGCCAAGTACGCTGGTATTGTCAAAATGATCGCCATGGTCAACTCTATGGAAGAGAATTATGAGCTCGAGTACTTCCGATCCACGATTAAAGCTAACTATACTCATCCGCCGCTCTCCGCTGTCAACATGGGCCAGATGGGCCAGCTTTCTCGGGCCCTCAACACCATTTTCTCCCCAATCACTCACCCACTTCTGCCCCGTGTCGCTGCTCCTGGCCAGCTTAGCGCCGCCGAGATCAACGGCGCTCTTCATATCATGGGCCAACTACCCAAAAGAGATGTCTATGCCATTGGGAGCTTCCGATCAACACCTCAATCCATGTTCTTCGAGAAATGTTTTAACGAGCTCGGCCTACCCCATCATTTTACCTGCGTCGACCGGGGCCCGAAAGGATCGATCGAGGCGTTCATCATGCAGAGCGGCTTTGGTGGGGCCTATGTCAACCCGCCATTGAGTGCATCGGCAAATTACATCCCCCGGGCAAGCGACGCCGCCCAGGCAATAGGCCTGATCGACACTATTGTTGTAGACGAGGGCAATGATCAACAGCGGCTGGTGGGCGAGAATGCTACTTGGAAAGGCATCCGAGCCACGCTGGTGCGCGACTTCGTTCCCTCTGCCTACCGTGGGCGAGCCGCCATCATCCTCTCAAGTTCAGAGACGGATGCGGCAGCGGCCATCTTTGCTCTACGCAGCCTGGACATTGGCACCATCTATACCGTAGGCTTCCGGGCTCAAGGCCCGCTTGCTCCCGGCCTAGAGCCGTTTACGTCGATCGAGTCGGTGAAGAGAGTAGAACAACCCTTTGTCATCGTATCTGCTTTGCCACCGGAGAAGTCACTGCTTGTTCAACCCCTGTTGCGGCACTACACGGCCAACGGGCGATCCACACCTCGATCCAAGGGCAAGGTATTCCTTGACCTCGCCAACGGACCTCGAAAAGGGGATCCGCTGGCGGTGGCAGCCAATTGTGGCTGGACGGCGTATGGTACCGCCGACGTGAGTGCGTGGACCACGGTGGAGACGCTGCGGCTTTTGGTCGGCAGCAACGTCCCCTTTGATTTTGTTCGAATGGCGTCTGGGCGTGGCCTGTACTAGGTGCATTGGGAACTACAAGCTACAGAGCATAGCATGGGCGTTTTGTTCTTTCCTTCTCCAAGCGCAGAGGTAGGGAGGGTAACATCAGGCGAAACGCGTAGACGGTTAATGCTATACACTATGGTTTATTTTCCCGGAATTTCCGCGATTGCGCTGGCTTCGACCGCAAGGAGCCCAGCTCGGAGTCATGTGTTTGGGCAGAGGTGGCTCGGTGGCCGTCCGGATCAGCGGACGTTCCTAGAGGCTGAAGCTTGGTCGATTGGAAGAAATGCACTGATTGCCGGCCAGGGCCGGGGGATCCCTTAGACCAGCTGCCATGTCTGTTTTCAGGCACTACAGCTAGCGCTCTCGGAACTGGGGTGTTTTCCCCAGATCGAGGACACGGTTGGTTCCGAGGGTGATCAGGGTCTAAAGCTGCCTCTTGGGGCTTGAATCTCTCCATGCTGCACGCAATCTGAGACCGCATCGTGAATGGCTCGCGGCGGAAGACTAACGGCTGTCTAGCTGTTTTGGCCGCGGAGGAAAGTCTGGGGAAGCTCGAGGCAAGGCAGGATCAGAATGAAAAGAAGGAAAGGGGTCAGGTGGCCCCTCCGATGCGGGAGCAGACTCAGTTGATCACGCCGTGCCCTGCTGTTTGGCTCAGGGTAAAGCCATGGGAGGACTTGGCTGTGGTGATAACGTGTTGATAGTTTCTGTCAGGGCCAGATGTAGCTTGCAGATGCACCCCACCACATCATAATGAGGTTTCATATAGCAGTCTGAACTGGCCGGAGTCGGACACAACAACTCAGGCTGAATCAGAGCCTCGGTTAGAATTTGATTGCGGCTGATTGGAGAGTGACCGATATGGTGGATGGCACGTGTGCATGCAGATCCTGTTACGCAACCACTGCGGTGTACTGCATTGTCAATGGCCATTATTCGCGGGCGTGAGCAGAAAAATCGATCGAATTTCTCGATGCATCAATTTTTTGCCAGGCACAAGCTCGGACGTTTGAGGTTGCGATAAGCCGTGGGCCTGGCATGGAGGGATGACGATGGGGAGGAACAGATGAAGGCGAAATTGCTTAATCACGGAGCCTGGTCGGGAAGGGTCCAAAGCGGGCGGCTCTGATTCAGGGCCACCTCCCTAGTATGATCAGGATCCTTCTTGTCACCAGCACCACAAGTCTGAACTAGGAGAATTTTAGATGACTTGGAGTTTGGGAGTGGTTCGTGGCCAGATGGGAGCAGGAGATGGTTGCGGTTGTGATCGAGGCGGATAGGGTGGTTAGCTGGTACGTGTACCTCGCTAGCCGTTGTGGTCGTGAAAACGGCGGAAGAGAGCGCGGAGGAGGAGTGTGGAGAAGTTGCAACAGGGCCTTCCCCGCACGGGCAGGCGACGGTGGTTGCAGCGTCTGCCGTACTGCACCCCGGCTGCTGTGCCTCAGACCCCGACTTCTCCAGGTCCCATGGATCCACTGCCCGGCGCCCTCTAGACCACCGATGACCTCGCTCTCCACGTTCCTATCCAAACACCCCGTCCTCCTTCGCCAACCGGTCGACCTTGCCCTCCCCCACCGGACCGAGTCCCTGCCTAAGCACCCCCCAGGTCCCTCAGCGCAAAACATCCTTCATGCCGGTCATGTTGTTCATTATTTCATTTCAGACTCGAACTAACCGCTAAGCTTCTGCATGGAAGCAGCCACCACCACCACCCTATCTCTTTCCACCTTCTCCAGGAAAATCCAGGGACCCTCCGCCGACTTCAACCGCCAGCTCACCTCCTTGTACAAAACATTGCCATGTCCTGCCTAATCTCCCCACCGGTTGCCAGCTGCCCCTTCCTCTTGTTCTGACACAGCTGAATCTTCACCATCTGCTCCTTCGATGTCGTGTACTGCGGTCCTTCCTCAGCCTAACCTACCTGGAGGAGAGTTTGGCTACGAGTACGCCATGTCGCGCCCCCAAGTTGGCATCGATCGCCTTCCTGCCCGGCGGATGACTTCAGAGCCGCGTGAGTCGATGAATTGCAAGTCCTGCCGCAAGAGAAAGGTAGGCCTCGCTCCCGATCCGCCACGGCACGCCGGTCTCTAAACATCAATGTAGATCAAGTGCAATCGTATGCGGCCGACTTGTGAAGCATGCAGCGTTTTTCAGTGTCCCTGTATTTACGGTGCGGAAGCCTCGATTAATTTGCCACTATCGTCTAACGTTCGCAGACGCCATACCCAAGAAACGGGGACCCAAGAGCGACGTCCTTGAGGCGCTGTTAAAGCGGGTCGACGGATTAGAAAAACGCCTCCAAGAAGAAAAGAAGCCACTTTCCCCGGCCGAAGACGAGCCAGATGCCGGAGTCGAAACCCAACCAACGAACAATTTCAACATCCAAAATCAACCACACGCTCCGCCAGCGAGAATTGAGACGGATCTCTACGCTGCCTCTGAAGCTAGGTATGTTATCTTCCATTCTCCACTCCAAATTTTAAGATGTTGACGGGAGCAGCAGCAGTCAACCCTCTCCGGTTGTTCTACCTGAGACCGTTTTGGATGTGTTCTTTTCACGCATCCATGGCAAACCGTACTACATTCTTGACGAGCATACAACGCGGCAGATGCACGCCATTGGCCAATTGAGCGCAAGCCTCCTCGTAGCTATCTATGCCGTCACGGCGAGGTCAGCATGAAGACTTCTATTCACCTTACCAAGCTAAATCTTCGCTAGGTACGCTTCAAACGAGACCGGCTACGAAGCGGCCGTAAGGGCGAGCAACGACTTCGCCGTCAAGGCACGAAATGAGATCGACATCGACGAGCCATCGATTGAGTCTCTCCAAACTCTACTGCTTCTATGTATGGCGTTCTTTGCCAATGGCAAAGGAAAGAGGGCATATATGACCTTGGGTAAGCTATGATGTGTTACCTATCAATAACACTTACTTATTTTGAGTAGCTAGCAGTATTGGCATGGCATTTTCGCTTGAGCTACATCGCGAAGTACCCGCCAAGGCCAAATTATTATCCACGGAACGAGAAATGCGACGACGACTGTTCTGGACTTGTTACATGATGGATCGATTCGCCTCTTGCGGCTCGAAACGGCCGTCTATAATTTCCGACAAGTCAATCTTCCTACGTCTGCCTTCTTTCATTCCTCAGCAGGGTGCCTTGCCAATCGATGGTGAGACCTTTAACGCCGGCCCGAACGTTCAGTTTGCACAAGATTCTCGACGACAGAGCCAGGGTCCTGCGGGACTATTGATTGATATTGTTAGGATTCTTGGGGTGACAAATCGTTATCTTGCCGCTGGTGGTGTCAAGGGAGACTCTCACTTCCCATGGCACTCCTTGTCAAATCTGTCAAAGATACGTCAAGAGCTAGATATCTGGGCTGCTGGAACTCAGGATACGTTCGCTTCCATCGAAACTCTTTTCGGGCAACCAGAGAGCACAACGCTGCTACTGAGCAAGCTAGTCTATCATCTGATACACTGCCTCATCTATCGCCCTTTCTTACCAATCGATCTTGCCGAATTACGAGGCACCGGACAGCACCAGTCATGGCAAATTGAAGCGACCAATCTATGCTTCCTTCACGCCAATGCCATTGCCGAATTGGTAGAGCTCGGAAAGAGCTGCTCGCCTGTTGAATGGCCCGACTTCGTCGGCTATTGCGTCTGCACCGCGGGAACCGTACACGTTCACGGCATTCATTACAAAGGTCGAGAGGGCGAGGCATTTGCACTCAGCCCGGACTTTTTAACTCAGGAGATGCATCAGCTGAGCTGGCTACGCTCATTATGGAGTGGCGTTCAGCACCAGAAAGCCATGCTGGAGCGAATCTTCCATTGCCACGCGGAACTTGTGAAGTCTCTCTCGTCCAATCCGATGCGATTCTCACCAGTCTTCCATTTAGAAGACTTTTTTGACCGATACCCTGGCCAGTTCTTTGACGGTTCGCATGTGACGCTCATCGACATCTTGACGGAAGTCGATCAAGAGAGGTATGTTCCCTATAATGACGCTAAGGTCGATGCTTATGGACGCAGTGTTACACTTGGTCAAACACGAGAACATCCAGTCTCAGATCGTGTATTGCTCGGCCAGCCTTCCAACCCCGCTGCTATCTCTCAACCTATGAATCAGATTCAGAACCTTCCCCCGACACCTACTGCACCCGCTTATCACCACCACTCTCAGAATCAGCGCCCAAAATCTAGACGTAGGGCTACGGCACCAACAGGCACGAAATTTGGTGCCCCTCTAATGTCACCCGCCACAGACACATCATTCTCTATCCCAGCACCGCCTCAAACCCCGCGAGCGAGCTTCTCTCAAGGCCCACCAACACAAGGCTCTCCATCTACGCCTAAAGCTGGCCTGTCATTTACCCCGCTACCGGAATTTTCTACCCTTCCTATACTACCCGATCACTACTCTCCCGGTGTCTTTCCATTTTCCCCTTCCGCATTCCCGCCAGCGGCGTCAGACCCCATCTTTGCACCGACGCCGCCACCAAATCCGCAATATGCCACATTTCCATTCACTCAGCAACAGCAACCGGGTCAACAAGCCCCTGCTAATGCCATGACCCCTGGCGCTTATAGCCAGGCGTCCGGCTCTCATGCGAGTGCCAGTGAACGATCCGCAAATGCCTCGGAAAAAGATCCATTCCTCAGTCTCCTGGAGCAGCTGGCTGAGAATGAACAAAACGAGAGAGGTGGCCCGAGCGAGCTGGACTTTTTCCTCGGGAGCAATGTTGAGGAAGTCGCAATGGGCGATCACGGGAGTGGTTGAAGGATGGCGTCACATGGGCCGTGCTAGGCACCCCTTGATGATTTTCAATGTATATATGCTAGCTATTTTCACTTGTACATAAGGGAAGGCTGTCTGTCAACCTTTTTTTTTTCGTTTTCTTCACTTCTACTGTGGATATTTCGGTCAAGACTTTGAAAGATGTTTACGTCAGATATGAATGAGATGATCTATCACGGGGGCGGGTCGTCCGAATTGGAATAGATGAGCTTATCGTCTTTGATACCCCTTCCCAAAATCATTAAATTGATGATTCAAGCTATCTATCTCTGTTTCCCCCAATCAAAATCACTGTATTCATTTTTTTGATGAAGATTTTCAGGGCCAGGCACTGGTTGCTACTTTACTGCTGGGTTCCAGCGTTGATTCAAACATAAGATCTCCGTTTTATACTGCAATAACGTGCGTTACACAAAACTCGGATTCCCCTATGCGGTGGTCACGTCCGATTCGATCAGGAATCGATCACGAATGATAGGTATTTGCTTGGGGGAGAAGGCAGCATGATGGAGTTTTTTCTTACAAGGGGAAGGGGAACGGGGGGAGTGCCATAAATTTGTTTACCGCCCTTTCCAAGCGAGGCTTGCTCTTGCCTTGCCTTGCTTTGCCCTGCCCTGATTCTCTCTGCGCTGCGCTGCGCTGCGCCTCAACCTGTGAAGGTGAACGAGCCGACCGCACGGTGCAGTGCAGTGCGGGTTCATCTTGAAACAACCGACGAGCACGAATTCGTCACGGCCCGTTTCCGTCAGTGAAGGAAGGGGGGAGACCGTGCCTTGCACACACACCCCTTCAATCTCGGTACCGTACCTGCCTTATAGGGCAGCTCTTCAGGGTCTAAACCTGAATTCGATTAGGCGGCCAAGCCTTTTTGGGGGCGGGGCGTCGAGAGGCGTGTGGGCGGTGGCTGACCCCGCATTATGGCTTGCGTTACCCTTTTTTGGTGAGTTTATCTTGCTTTGGGTTTTTTTGCTTTTTCTTTGCTTGTCACGTGGCGGTCGGCCGGTGGTGGTTTTGGGGGTGGGATGTTTTGGTGCTGGTGGGGAAGAGGGGGGAATTTACCCCGGATTCGTCATTTGACTAAGGATTGTTAGCTTCCTTTAGGATAATCTCCGGTGGTTGTGGATAGCAAGCAGCAAGATGTGCCGAGGTGTTTTTTTGGATTTGGGATAAGGGACGACCAGCGCAGCTTGTGACGTTCAGATGGATGGGGGAGGAGCGGTGTGACGAGAGGGAAGCCGGAAAAAGCAATTCTGGCGCGGCATAAGGCTGATGCTTGGGCATGTGCTGTTATCCTTGGTGTTCATGCGTGGGCAGGCGTGAGAGTTCTAGAAACATGATGAAGACGTAGATAGGCAAGGGGGATGAGAGGTATGGGAAGGATTAGTCGGAGTAGGTCCGGAGTCTGGAGGGGAGATCCGGTAGGATGGTCGCTCTGGATCCCGGTGGATAGGTAGGGAGGTATACGTCAAATTCCAAATCGCACTGCTCGTACACTATCTCATAAGGATACGAAGGTTGCGGAACCAGTGACAGGGTCTGGCAGAGAAAAGTTCTGGAAGGATTGTATTTCAGTTGGGATCCTTCCGTCTGTCCGAGGGTGGCTGCTCGAATCTAGGTGATGTGGTGACTTTCTATGCGTCGTTGATGCTTCGTGGGCGCTGAAGGAGAGGGGTTGGAGGCGCCGAGGAGGAAGTGAATAGGGTAGGAAAATGAAGCTGTAGTATATACTACGTAAGTGTTATTGAACCACAGGCTGGAAGGTTAGGTGGCTTTGCAACGTCTCTTGCAGCCGGCGGGCCGGGATGCCGATAGGGACTTGAGGGCAGGCAGGACTTGATATTAGCTCCTTGCGCCGTCAATCAAGCAGGATCAACGAGGTTGGAGACCGGCAAACAAAGATGAACATACATTCATACCACGACATCGCCTGAGATTCGTTCATTCATCAATTTCCACGATACCACTCCTACTCTCGTGCCAGTCGGGAAGACCTAACCTCCAGCAACTCGGATGCAAGATTAGAAGTGGAACGTCAGGTGCTGCCTAATCGGGTAAGTCCCGGTTAATATATTACTACAAATCAGAATGCAGCATATCGGGGAGTCCCCGACGCGCGCTGTCAGGGGCAGTCTAATGTTCTAAGACTCCTGGTCCTTCTGTAGCCGGCTCAGACCGAGGTTAGCTGTAACAGGTCTTCCTACGCGCTGTGGTCACGGGTCGGTGTCTCTTTCGTGGCTGAAGGGCCGAAGAGGGGAAAATATTGATGAAGGATAGGAACGAGGAGACTCACCGAGGAGATAATTCGTAGCAGGCTGACCTCTGACCACTTAGCATTAATGTGGTTTAATGAGGCGAGATAGATGCAGGCGTAGTATTCAGCCGAAAAGAGAAGCAGGAGGTATTGTTTGTCTGCTTTCACGTGATGTCGGTCTTTCCTTCTTTGGTCCTTGAAGATTTGAGCAGGCTGTCATGAATCGAGAGGCTCAATTAGGCTATACATATCGACCAGGAATATATTGGTGTCGATCCAGGAACAAGTTTCAAGCAACGGCGATCGTACACTATAGATATCCGGTATCCACAATGTGGTGGCCGACCCTCGGTCTGCAGCCAGACCAATTCAAGTCATCTGACGCCTCTATATGCTCCTCTCCGGAGGCTCCGGACCGACAGGGAAAGCAGCGGAGCAGGTGTTTATGCAGGGTCCTCTTTCACACTGGTGCGGACTCGGCCCAGTCCGTTGATATCCGGGGTTGTTGCTCAGCGAGACCGGTCCGCGCCTGGGCAGCACATCGTTGTGAATACAGGATACATGCCACATAAGACTTGATTGCAGATGAACCAGGGCCAAACGCAAAGTCTTGACCGTGCTCTGGCTAAGCGAGAGCGGGAGATGGTTCCTTCTCGACTAACTCCACACTCATGGCAAGGAAGAAGCACAAAGAGACTTTAGGATCCAGCTGCCTCTTTTGATTCGGATGATAGATGAGGACCCTAGCTATTTCAAATTTCGGTGATGCGCACTAGATCCTGGTTTCGACCAAGAAACCGGTCTGAAAATCTCCAAAAGCAACAAAATAGTCCTTCTTGAGGCTTGGGTGTGTCTTGACTGGAAGGCGAAGGATTAGGACTGGGGAGATAGCGTATTTGGTATCGTAACTAGATGATGAATGTTTGCTCGTCTAGGCGCTGTTGGACTGACATAGTTGTGGAGGCTGCGTTTGCTTTTTTGGGACCGGCAAGACGAAGCAGCAAAGTACCGTACTGAATCGTACGATAGCCGGTCAATCAATCATAATGCTTCGATGCATGTGAGGCTGGAGCAAACGAAATCCGCAGCCCGCAGTTAACAGAGCTCCTGCTTCCATGACTGCGCTCTTCGGTTCATCAGGAACGTTATCATTTCCCGATAGGCATGGAGCACCATGAATGAATATCCCAAGTATCACCGAGTATTGTCAAAATCCAGAGGATCATGGTATGTTGGATATCGTTGCTACCAACGTATGGTCTTAGGTCCTTTCGGCATATTTTGACTCTATGGCCTGCATTGATCCAAGTCAACTCGGCTCCAGGGCGGTAGACAAGTAAAGTTGACCTTTACCGGTGTGCAATTTCACCTCTTCGCAACTAACCTAATCTCTGCCTGTATGCCAGCTTTATGATCAACCTTCAGTCTCTTCCGCCCAGCTGGCACATGGCACTCTAACATCAATGGAACAAATTGAATGACCTTTGAAACATATGTTGTACCTGCAGCACAAATGTATAACAAATACTGAGACGGAACATAATGATCACTGAGCATGTGTAAATATTCATCAACTGCTTGAATTGATGGTAAACAAGCGGGTAATGAGTTGATAGCCAATCTTTCGACCTCATCTTGAACAACAGCTGTCAAGATGGGCTCAAGGCAAGCTAGCCAGGGGAATGTGTAGATGTTCAGATGCATGAAAAAGAAACACAACATAACCTCAATCGAGAATTTAACATGACAGATCATTCCCAATTAGATTCCTCGGGTTGAAGCTGGCGAAAGCCGTCGAGAAGACTGATAGTTGCAACACATACAATACCAAAGGCAATAAAGGAGAATAGATTGTCACTTGCTAGGCGACGGGCATAGCCTTCAAATTCTCAATTGTCACCAAAAGGACAGCTAAACATCCATATTTGCAAACATTGACACAGATGCAATAAATGCAAGCAGGCACAACCCTTATCCAGGCTAAACATTTTGTGAGAATGCCCTAACGCCAAGGATGATGCTTTTAAACATTCAGACAGGAGTCTTCTTTTTTGTGGTCCCATCGGAGAACTTCTTATTGTTGATCATTACCTTAACGTACTCGAAGATGAGCATCTGAACACAGTTCTGAATAGAGGAGCGGATCAGCATCATCTCTATACCCTTAAAAGTGCTAGAGTGCGCAGCTGAGTTGACGCAGACTTTGGCAGCTTGACTAGTATCACCGAGTAACCTGCTCTGCACTCGAGTTTTCATGGTGTCCAAAGGGTAAGTCTTCGTTCCTGTTAGCTTGATCTGAGATTTTCTGACTAGTGCGAGTTGCTACATACCACTAGCCATGAAGTCGTTCCGCAAATTGCACCGGCAACGCCGATTGCGGTCATAGTATTTGACTTGTCTACTCCTTGACGAGATCTGAGAAATTGCTTAGTGGCCTCGTAGACGCAGAAATAAAGCCCCGTTCCAAGAACGTCTCGAGCAGCGTGCAGTTGAAACCCTGCATATAAGCCCATGAAGCCGTGCTTCCTCAAGATCAGTCTGATCGCTCCTAAAGCATTGACTTTGCCCACGTTCTTCGGCGAAGCGATGTTGGCGGTGGAGGGCTCAGAAGATTTGAATGGAGACCCTGACATGAGAACTGAGGTCTGGGCGGCATTCTTGGCGACTTCGAATGGACCTGACAGAAGCATCAGCCTGGCTTGAGAGGGAAACACCTGTAAAAGACCGTACAGGAAACCAAGGAATTTCCAAACCCTGCAGCCATACCAGCAAGACCGAAGCAGGTACACGTGGCTAGTGTTGGGTAGGTTCCAGGTACGTTGACATCAATAAGAGGCGATTGACCAGTACGTTTCTCGATCACATCATTCAGAGCGTACTTAGTTTTTTGATATACCGAGAATGTGACCAGACGACTACACGTCAGGTTGAAAAGTGGAGTTATAGAGCCTATGTCGTTGTCAGATTAGAAAGTGTCAGATACCCATTCGTCTGCTCACCTGACCAAAACCCTCGATATCCTTCTTGAGAGTAAGTATGCTTAACGCAGTCAAGCGCGTTTACAAAGTGACGACTAAAAATTGTCAGCTTCATTTCATTTGATTGTTTGAGGGCTACTCACGACTGCATACGGGTCTTGATGTTCTCGAAAGGAGACTGCATGGCGTAAGCCTTAATATACCCTAACAAGGAATTGTAAAAGATAACGAAGAACGTCATATTGACCCATTGACACATACCCCAGCAAAGATAGAGACGACTGATGCAGGAATAGTTGCAAATTGTGTCCGATATTGCTTGAGGATGGCCGTCCTTTTGTCTTCGTCCAAGGGAGTCAAGGTAGCCATCGCTTCGAGTGGGTGGATGAATGGCCGAGGAAACAGCCCGCTGCTTTGCAAGAAGTACTAATTCGCGTTTGCGATGTCGATAGATTTTGTGAAATTGATTCACGAGCATGGCTCATCAAGTGGCTTTGTGGTCTCAGCACTGTGGGCTGCGGAACCCGATGGAACGCGAAGCGGTCTCTCTTGGATAGAGCAGACCTCTAAGCGCTCCACACCTCCCCATCTGAGGATTTGATCTCCTCCTAACGCTGCCTCTGCAGACTAGCACCGATAATGTTGCAAATGAGAGGACTTCTGGCCGGCACCGAAGCGTTCTCCTCTCCAAGTAGAATGCGCTCCAAGATGGTTTGATTGCTCAGAAATATCTTTCTCACGAGTATCAAGTGCTATTTCTCTCAAGATGTGTCCTCAGCTGTCCGTTCGAGAGAGGACGTGCAGTGATCGGACAATGTTCTGTCTCAATGCGGGGAACGGAGGGCAGGGTCGGTGAAGCGAGCGGGAGACCTTTTAGAGCATCGAGGAGGGAATCCCGGGTGAAGAGGTGAGCGAGTCTTCGCACGACAGGTTCAAACGCTCAATACAGGCATTTTGAGAAAGGCATGAGGAATTGGAGAGTGCTCTGAGGATAGGAGCAGCAGAGATGTGAGTTGTGCTGCGAACAAGCACTCGAGTAGCTCAAGGTGGGGCAGGCGCTAGTCCGGATGCATTGACGTCAAGGTCTGTGTGCAAGTGAAGACGATGAAAAGGTACTTCTTCGAGAAGAACCAGGAGCGATAATACGCCGGTCATAGGAGCTCTCATAGATCAAGCGGTGGGAGGCGTTTTCAGGCTGCGTAGTTCACAATGTTGTGCAACAGCTCCTCTCGATCTGGCAAGGCGTATCAAAGCCAGGGGAAAGCACGTGCAGACTTTCTTCATCGAGACCAGCTCTATCAAGAGCTAATCCCTTACTGTCGATAGCCATCTTGCAGACTAAGTACATGCATTGCAAGACATGAGGCGCTCTGAATCACACCCTGTTCCAATGTTGAAGGTCTTGATGAAAGCTGCGCTTTCGTCTGCTGATTTGGCAACCGTGGCCCTCACAGCACCCTTTGGCTGCAATACCAAGTGTTGTTGTTCCAAGAGGTATGATGGGCTTAAAAAAAGGCAATTGGTCCGGAGGTCTCACAGGGCGTTCAGCAAAAGGTGCGGTGGCTTACAGTAACTGGATAGCGGGTTGCCTCGGCATGTGCAGCCCCCGCATGTTCTTCGGATGAAGAGAAACTCTCCGCGGCCAACAACTTGTTGAATTTATGATGGAGATATCATTACCATCCACACGATAGCTCCATTTCATCACTTGCTCAATTCAAGCTATCGTGGCTGACGTTTATATCGAGGGCATCTTCGGTAGTCTCCTTGTCTGTCAACTTTACTTTGAGAGGCTGTTGGAGAATCCCTCCTTAGCTTCTTGATTGACCACAGCTATCCAGCATGGGCAAGAAAACGGCGGCCCCAGCCTATGTGCTGGGAGTCGGGATGACAAAATTTATCAAACCTCGCGGCAAGGTAAGAAATGCAATTACCTCTGATCATGTATAAAATGGCATTGTGTTGATAGACCTCTTAACTAGGTTGATTATACAGAGCTAGGTACGGTGTAAGAACTGGCGTCTGCTCCGGCTGCTTAACATCTCTCAGGTTTCGAGGCCGGAATAAAGGCGATGCTTGACGCAAAGATCAACTATGATGAAGTCGACCAAGGAGTGGCTTGCTACTGCTACGGAGACAGCACCTGCGGTCAGCGCGTTTTCTACCAATTTGGAATGACGCAGATTCCCATCTACAACGTGAACAACAACTGCTCCACGGGATCCACAGGATTGAACATGGCTCGGACTATGATCTCGTACGGGGCCGCTGACTGCGTGCTCGTAGTTGGATTCGAGAAAATGAATCCAGGAAGTCTTTCGGCCTATTTCAACGATCGGGCTAATCCGACGGGCACGAGTGGGCAGATGATGGTGGAAACAAGAGGGATCACAAATGCCCCGGGGGCTGCGCAGATGTTTGGAAATGCGGGGAGAGAATACATGGAAAAGTTTGGGGCAAAGGCAGAGGATTTTGCAGAGATTGCGCGAGTTAACCATGAACATTCGAAAAGGAACCCCTACTCGCAGTTCACGGATGAGTATTCTCTCGAGCAGATTTTGAAAGCCCCGATGATTCACGAACCTCTGACGAAGCTCCAATGCTGTCCAACCTCCGATGGCGGTGCAGCAGCTGTCATCGTCTCTCAGGCATTTCTGGACGCGCGGCCTGAATTGAAGGAGCAAGCGATCCTGATTGCAGGACAGTGTCTCGCAACAGACGCGCCCTCTCTCTTCGACCGCAGCTCGATCGATTTGATGGGATTTGACATGACAAAGCATGCCGCGGTGACTGCCATGGCTGAGGCAGGTGTGCGACCCGAGGAAGTCAAAATATGCGAACTCCACGATTGCTTCTCGGCGAACGAGATGATCACTATCGACGCTCTTGGACTGTGTGACCACGGAAAAGCCCACGAGATGGTCAGAGCAGGCGACATCACCTATGGGGGTAAAATGGTGATCAACCCTTCAGGCGGCCTGATATCTAAAGGTCACCCGCTGGGTGCGACTGGAATCGCCCAGTGCGCGGAGCTAGTTTGGCACCTTCGAGGCTGGGCAAACAATCGTCTAGTGAAGGGCACAACTGTTGCTCTGCAGCACAACCTAGGTCTAGGAGGGGCTGCGGTCGTCACTGTTTACAAGCGAGCCGACGGACGAGACGTGGAGCCCGTAGCTTCAGACATTGTTGCATCAAAAAGCGGTCTCGGATATAATCCAGCGGTAGAAGCGAAAGGTTTCACCGCGAGTCAGGTCAACATTGCTCGGAGTCAGAAGCACAGGAGCGCGTGGGCATTGCAAGATACGCAGGAAAAGGTGCAAGCCCGATTCTAGTGAACTCAAGCAATGTGTTTAATGTAGTCAATACAAGTGCGCCGATCGATGTTTCCTGTCCCATCTTCATGTAACTGATTTTCCAATATCTGCTTGCTCAGATTGGTCGTTCTCGCGAATCACTCCAAAGCGGAATTTCTCCGAAGTAAAATAGTGATGATGCCATTCTCTGTCCTCAAGGCAATGCTGTACATGGAATGATCATCGACCGTACCCCTCCTTGATGGGTACTTCTCGGATAGGACCAGTATTCGTAAAGAAAATATCTCGCTGTAGATCGGAATTACTCCCTCATTGCTGTGGCAGATTCCAATGTTCGATCTACAAGAGAAGTCTCGCGTAGGCTGATCGGAGAGCTTACAATTACATCCCATGCATAGCTGCGGAGGACAAGCATCTAGACCGACCTGGCCTGGACAAGTCTATTTGTGGCCAACCTTCTCATTTGTCTGATGTACGGTACTGCTCTTGCATATTCGGGAATGTCTTTAAAGGCAGGTGTACCAGAGATCGGCAGGCGCGGTAGATCTGAGACCCTGGCACGACCCGCAGCCGCAGATCGTTGACATCTTCTAGACTCTTTCGCTCACATGAAATCGTCAAGAAAATCAGCGTCTCTGTCCTGGTTGCTGCTTTTGGCGACCTCGTCCTCGTCCATCATATGGTCGTAAGCATGCTCTTTCTGATACCGAAGTTGTTCTCTCTCTTGCTTCTCCCGTCGTTCTTCTGCCTTTCGTTCTTCCCGAAGTCGTCTCTCAGCCTGTCTCTTTTCCCGCAGATTCTCGTCCCTCTCAGCACGCAGATCGGGATATTTTTCCAGTTTTGTCTTGTTCAGACGATTCACGATCGGGTTCAAGCGGGCCGATACATGCACCTTCTTGGTCAATTTTGGGTCACAAAAGGACACCTGGCCAGTGGCCATGCTGGCTTTTTTCAATAGATTTGACCATGGCGTGTAGATGACAGTGACGTTATCCTTCTTATTGCCTAGATCCTGTTAGCTATATGACACTTTGAACATCTCCCGAGATTTGCCGAACCCTCAATTGAATTTGCCTTGGTTAGCTGTGCACAATCTTCAAGCAGATCCTTTGGTATGGATTCCCACGAATCGCCCTTCTGAAGGCGCAAATACACATGGGCGCTTGATAGGTTGTCGACGTGGAACTATTCACTGGTGTCAATGTCGCCGTCTCAGTCTCGGAGTTTCAAGGAGCAGACCCTAGCATCAAATTAGCGTCATAGTGGGTCCCGTGAGAAAAACGGGAGCAGACCAGACGTCTTCCTCCCAGCCGAATTTGATCAAGTCCTCATCTATTCAGAGCCGTGTCAGTCTAAAATGGATGAGCAGAATGATGAGACTTGCTCTCAACCTTGTCCTTGCCCATATACAGGAACGCGGCCGGGGAGACGGTGTTGGAGGTGAAGTAGAAGACCATCACGCTGAGCGAGAAGGCTGTCTCAAGGCTGGGTCAGACGATCGCACACAGATTAACTAGATCGCAGCAGCCAGAGCTAGGAAGTTTTGAGTTTGACGGGATGTAGTTTGACGTTTCTGACGTGGCGACGTAGGATGACTTTCGCTGACCGCTCAAAGGAAGGTGTCGTGCAGGGTCGGATACAGACAACGTAGAATTGCCGAGGCACAGCCGATAGGAAGAGTGGGTCCGTTCAATCATATGGGATTGAACTTTCGGGGCCTACAGAATGCTCGCCGTTTCGAACAGGAACGTCACTATAAGTAGGCTGCCAAAGTGCTCGTCGTTGTCGTCGGAGCTCTGGGTGCGTAAGGTCTGACGGGCGCGGTGCCGCGGAAATGGCCGAGAGTTCTTGGCAGCTCGGCCTTAGAGTTTCCCACCCCCCGGACCGTCAAACTCTAACCTTAATTTTGACTTTGCAACACGATGGGCGACAGGATGCCTTTTGGGAAGCTTTGCAGATGGGCAAAATGGCCAATTGATACACGTGGCCCAAACCTGGACGCTCCCGTCAAGGGCACGGCACTTGAAACCCTCACGCACGGCAGGGGTCCATTGACTTTGCGGCGTGGAGTCCCATCCTTTCCATCGCATTGAGAATCTAAGATGCCTCAAAAACCGCCCCGGAGCAGGCGCGGGGTCACAAGGCGGGTTGGGTGCAGGTCGCCTGAAATAGGAGGAGCGAGGGGAGAGAGAAAGCTGTGTATTGAGCAGCGACATGTGGAGGATAGCCTCGGAACGGGGTTTTACCAGGACAGCATAATGTGAAAGCACAATGCGGATAGACCCTTGGCCCGCGACCATTTTAGGCGCAACGTACTATAAGTTGCAAGTTCCTGAGAGCGCCAGAGGTGATGATACAGCAGTGCCTCCGTCTGAAATACCGCGCTCGTCGAACGGGATCTCACCGGCATAGATTGACCTCTTACTTTAATAGTCTAACCGTCGAAATTGGCCTTGAGCAGTTCACAAAAGCGCACGATCTCTCTCACCCTCTCTTCGCGCTAAAGATCGAAGTTGGGCGGCAAGCTCGTCATCCGGATCAGAATACGAAAGAGCGAGTTGCCATCCTATTCTGGCCACTTGCATAAGGGACTGTCGCCTCGCACGCTTCATCACGGGTATTACGGCATCTTTAGTTCTTGTCGTCGCAGACGATGTTTTGTGCTCTGGACGGCGCGTTCCTCGAGCTTTTGGGATGCCGTAAATTCTGACGTTTTCCGCCCTGGGCATGCTTTATTCGTCCGCGTCGGTAGTTCAGATAAGGCTCGGCAACGAAGTCTCGTCGAATCAAACAGAACCGTGTCTGCATCCCACACAGCGAGGTATGCACGTTGCCGCTGCGAGCTCTCCGATGAAACAGAAGGCATGTAGATATGCAGTGTGTAGAATCTGGAGAGTAATGTCTCAATCTGGCACCGCGCATGGCAAGGTTTGATGGCGCATTGCGGGAAACCATCTAAGCGAGAGCCGAAAGGCCAACCCACCAACTCGGCAGATTGCAAGGCCGAAGCCTGTCGAGAAAAAGTCGACCAGCTCGAGGGCAGTATGACTCGCCTGCAACACGGAGAGGCAGACAGAGTTGCAGCCGGCGCCAAAAAGGAACGAGGGCAGCCACGTGTGTGGACAGACGGACGCTGCTTCAGGACACTCATCCGAAGAGACGGCGTCGAGTAGCGCCACCTTCGTCCTCCCCATCGTCTCCATTGGCCACGCGACCGCTCGGAAGACTAGCAAGCGTTTGTCTCATCCCCTCGCTCCTCGTCAGCATGGGCAGCCCTGATCGATCCCATGGCCCAAGCTCATTAAATTAACCAGCCCAACTAGTGGGGAGTGGGAGGGACTGATCCCTTCCTTCGTGATCATCGCTTGCGGCTTGCCTCACATCGACCTGTTAATTTCCCAGTCCCCGACGATGCGCCAATGTTCATGTGCTCATCTGCCATGTCAACCAGAGGTGAAGAGCCTGATGCACCCGTTCAGGCGGGGATGCTCCGACATGATGCACCCATTCAGACCCCAGCAAAGCTCTCCGCGACGAAGCCACATCTCGTGGACAAACTGAGCCGCGGAGGGAGCAGCAATTGGGTTCCGAAACCCCTTTGTAGCATCACTGTGGTTAAGATTCTACCACTAAATGGCCGTCCGGCTCAGTCTCCGGGCAAACTCAAAACCCTAATGGTCTCTTACAACCCCTTGTCCGCTTGGTCCACGGTGCTGGATTTCCCTGAAGGGTTCCGTCCTGACTCTCTGTGCCGTCTTACGGTACGCGCTGGTTCTCCGGTATCACCCACCTCGACGAACGCCACCACACGTGGGAGAGGGTCGCGGGTGGACCTTTTAACGCAAGGTTCGGCAACAGGCTCTGCAACGTCATGCTGGCAACCCCTTCTTCTCTCCCCCAGTCATCGGATCGATGGATCATTCTAGAGGCCTTGAGCCTCACGGGAGGGTCCTCAAAAGCAGGTTCACCGCTAAGGTGGGCAACCCTAGAAGAATCTCAAGACACATCCCAGTCAACCACCGGCCAGCGACATTGAGCGCATTCGGTCAGGTCGATCTTCGGGTAATAGCACTAACCCTCGCCCATAATAGTGACTATGACGCAGAGGGTCCACGAGGGGCTAGAACCCAACGTACCTAGTCAGGCGGGATTTGGCTGCTAAACGCTTTGGCTCGTGAGCTATCTGAGCAAAATCGGGTATCAGTCCTTCCAAAGGAGGCGATCTCTTGGGTAACAGACAGACACACGGTGAAAGTATCACACGTTGCCTCTGTCTGCAACTCAATTGTTACCATTTTGGTAAAATAACATCGAAAATGTGTCTTTCTCTACAGCGCACGCAATTCCTTGCCGAAAGAGGGTCTTGCATTGCTTGGGCATCGTCATCCAAATGCTCTTCGTTCAATGGTCAATCACTTATTCTAGATCCTCCCAAGCGCCGTTGAGCGGCATTCAGAATGGGTATCTTCTGGCTAAAGCTGCGTTTCGTAGTTCAGCCTACTGCGACGATCCTGTGGGATGATATGCACGGTGTAGATCAACGCCGCCGGATCATTCTTCGTGATAGGCGTGAATGTCAAGACTCGATTGACATGCGCACGGCTTGCTTATACGGGCTCCAAATTCTTCAGACGAGGCGGCAGAAAGCCTTGTTGTTGGGCTCACGTTTGAAACGGGAGAAGCTTCCATCGAAACAACCCTGGAACTCTGTTCTCTCTTGGTTCAGATACCCCTGTCTCGAATTGGAAGTAGTCTTTTTTGGCTTCCGAAAGCTTAACCCTATCCCATCAACGACAGCGTTTGGTATGGAGCGACGGTTGCACGCTACGCTGCCGTCGTCTGCGTCTGACAGCTGGCCCGAAGCTTTGGCTCCACTGTGAGATTGTGAGTGGGCTTTCCCAAAAAAGGTTCTATTCTCAAACTGCCCGTCCGCTCTCCTGGGACCTCTGAGTAAAGTTCACGCCTTCCAGGGGATGCCATGTTCGCATGCCACGATCCCAAATCTTCGGGAATTGCACAAAGTTGAAAAAGTCTCTTTGAATCTTGAGGGTCGAGATACTTAAGCCGGCGTGATGGAACAAGATTCGTTCCCGAATTTTGCGTTTGTTACCACTGCATTGTCTGCCGTCCCCTATGAGAATTACCTCCCTAGCTTACGCAACCAATTGCACTACTACCTGGCACGCCAGCATGGACCTTGAATCTCATGTCAATCTTTAGTGAGACCCGATTAATCCCTGATAACCAAAAAGGTCACTCACCCGAACTAAGCGCTCGTGAGGCTGCCAATTTCAACCCCCGACCTACCAATGGAAAATCATCAGCATCATATCCCAGTGAGTTGGCGATTCATTGTCATGGCTTCCACGTGCTGTGTCTCTGTCTTTACCTAGTATAAACTCTATCTGTTTCTCTCGTCTGAAAGTTACTAGGTTGGCTTGAAGACATCTTTCTGCTTTGCTAGCTTTCTTGCCTTGTCACTGCCAAGTCTATACCGCACCTTCTGTTTCGCCGATACCCTCCCTCTTCAGCTTCCCGCCCATGGCTAATTCGAGTTGGACTGCACAAGATGCTGCCATTATTAGACAAGCTCTTCAAATCGCCCGAGACACGGAAGACGGGCACGTCGATGCAAACGTGTCAGCAACATTGCAGACGGCTATAGGGTCTTTATGGCGGCGCATTCTAGCACAACCAGATACATATATTATGACAGAGGTCGAGTTTTCTCTGTTCAACTACTACCGGAGCCGATTTCAGGGAAATAACATCGCACAGCGAGCAGTGCAACGTTATTGGAACAGTCGCCAAGGTCATGGTCATAGCAACGCAGTCTAGAAGGCGCCTGAATATCCTCTATGAGCAACGCGTGTCCCTTACTTCGCCTTTCTTTTGTCCTTTTCTTAGGTCTTCTAACTTGCAAATTGGCCTTGTAAGTTCGCGTACTGTCAGGAGGGCTCTTGTGCCATTGTCTGATCGTCTCTAGTCGTTTCCGATTCGCAAAGCACATATCGTGTGATTCTTCTCTTGATAATGAATAGGGATCGTTTCACGGAGTTGAGCACAATCTTGGGGATATTTATGCCGAAGCATATGCAGGTATTTACGACAGTCTTTACAGCCATCGCTAGCTTGAAGGAGCCATCGTTGTCATTTCATTCAATTTTCTTGGTTCTCCCATAAACAGGCAGAAAAGGCCGCCTATAGTGCCATCTCAATTATTTCTTAAAAGCACCATTTGAAACCGCATCTTCAAAATGGAAGTAAGGCTGGAATTCACAAAACAATATCTCCGGGTCACTGTCCACTTCAAAGTTGTACCTGGCCTCTTGGTCCGATATCAGGACTTTGGGTATCCCGTTCGCAGCGGCGGCTTCGGCTACCAATTGAACTTGGCAGCTTCTCTCCATACATCCGAACAAATAAGCAGCTTCGTCGACAGTTTGGCCTACTGTCAGAAGACCATGATTTCTAAGAATACAAGCCTTTCCGTCAGACAACGCCGTGGCGATTCGATTACCCTCCTCTGCTGCAAGTACGACTCCGCCGTAGCTGTCATACACGCTGTGAGCCCTGTAAAATTTACAAACGTCCTGCGTGAGCATTTCCAGAGGTCGGCCAAAGCACGACCAGGCTTTTCCATGGATCGTATGACTATGGCAAACGGCGTGGACGTCCGGACGAGCTTTGTGCACGGCCGCGTGGATGAAAAATCCCGCCGCATTGATAGGGCGCGAACGGTTACCGCCGATGACCTTGCCGTGGAGGTTGACGCAGATCATATCGCTAGCTTTCAATAACCCAAAATGGACGCCGAGTGGGTTCATCCAAAAGGCATCGGGCAGCTCCGGGTCTCGCACACTGATATGGCCCGATATGCCTTCGAGAAAGCCTTCCCTGGCCCAGTGGCGGAACGCGGCCGCCATATGCTCGAGTGCCCATTGGCGCTTGTCCTGGAGCCGCTCAAAATGCGGTATACCTGTGGAGATATCTGGGTCAATCACAGACTGATCCCTATCGGTGAGGGACATTACCTTGCAATATCACTTCCCCGTGGGACATGGCTTGCAGGGGAGTCAGGCCATCTTCTTGGTCTCTTGGGAGATCTTCATGTTGGGCATTCTTGACCAGAACCGGCAAAGCTTGGTCTTTGGGAGAAAGGTCTCGGATAGCGGAAGGGGCCATAGCTCTTGGTGGCGGCTAATACTATGACGACGTTCTTCAGCCGCTGTACCTTCAAAGCGAGCTTGCGCGGTCTCACCTTCGCTACGACTCTGTCTTTCAAGACTAGCCTCGCTTCTGCAGATCGACAAGCCTGAACGCCATGTCAGGGCTACCTAGCCTTCATGTTGTGCTATGGGGTGGAGTGAATGGACTATAGGGAATACCTCGAGCGTGTGAACGCAGCTGCACTGGTTGCCTGATTCTCAAGTGGCGGCACGGGTTTGGGTCGTTGATGTAATGTTGTATAGGGACGGCGTTGTGCCGACCGAAATTGACAGCCGTTGGAAGTCAATGCTACGTGAATCACGTGGGCACGGCTCGAACGGCCTGTACCGGGGGGGGGGGATTTAGGAGAGCTTGGGTAATTCCTCCACCCCCCAGAAATATTCCCCGATCTCTAGGTATCTAAGACGCCTGTCCCGGTCACCTTCCCCTTGCGAGGGTATGATACGATCCATGTTACCAGACGTATCCTCATGTCGGTTGAGAACTTGAGGCTTGAAAAGCACCCGCACGGGCGTCGTACCCCACACGTTTGAAGGCATTTACAGCCGAGATTATTTTCTGACCATTTACTGCTTGAGGGTGGGGTTTTCAATGCTATTTCAACTTGAAAGAACCCCTGGTGTTGGTCAGGGCTCAGTAATGGATGGTCACAAAGCAGTCGGTCTGCAGCGAATCGCGCCTCATTCTTCTTCAGATCACTGAAGGATACGTGGACTTTCCTCTCGACGAGCACGGCCAATAGTACCCCCAACCTGCCCCAATAGTGGTCACCGTCTGCGTATGAAATGGAGGCTCGATGTCAATGCGGGCTAATCGTTTTCACGACTCCTTCGCCAGAGCCTGTTGAAACCTACATCTGCCATTGTACGCAATGTCGTCATCAATCATCGTCGGCCTTTGGAATCAGCTGCATCTTCCCTTCATTCGACCTCGCTGCAGCACTAAAACCTTTGTCTCCAGCATCATCGATCAAGTGCTTCACGCGCAGAACACTCAAAGGCAAAGACATGAATTGCTACTTTTGCGTCTCTTGTGGGAGCAGACTGATGCACGTGATTAAGGGGAACCAGAGCTGCAGTGTCAAGGGGGGTTGTATTGAGGAATTAAGGAGTGAGTGGGTTGCGAAAGGGAAGCACATATGGGTTGAAGAGGCCATTGTGCCCAAGGCATGGTTTCAAGACTCCGGTGGAGTTTGGGAAGGAGAACCTGATGAGGGTACGACTGGCGGCATGCCAATAGATCATGGGGAGTCGGCCTAGATAGAAAGGAGAGCAGCGACGGTCATGAGATGTAAAATGACAAGTTACGTGATTATAGCGAAGACAACAATTCTTGGGAGCCTTGACAAGTGAACGTGGTACAGAGTGCCATAAAGTTTCTCGCATCGAAAGGGGAGATTATTGGTAAGGTCGCATGTGGTGAGACGATCTATCACCAATATTGTCATTAGATCAGTCTTGCGTTCTGTTGGTTAGGAGTGTATGCAAATATTCTTCGTCCCGTCCGCTTTGCGCAGCAATCACTGCCATATAATAAAGCGTGGATTTTGTCCAACCTCAATCTTGGGAGCTTGTGACGCCTGCTCCGCGCAACCTCTCTCTTTACAGCTCATCAACGTTCCGCTTTGTAGGACATTCGAATCGACCGAGAAGCTTTGCCACAAACTCCGAAGCTGTATCTTCTGTCAGAGCACAAATGGCATCGTACGTGGCCACGCCCAAAAACCCTTCCGTGTACCCGCTAACGTTGAAGCGCAGAACAATGCTTCAACTCCCATTCCGGCAAACACATCAGGTCTCCTTGTCGGCGGCAATCAAACAATACATATCGACCAAATATGACCAGCATCCAGAGATGTTCGCCGAGGATCTAAATGTTATAGACGGCCTCCGGAATGACGCAGTAAACGTCCGCGAGCCCCATGTCAGCGGCGTTAAGAGACTTCAGACATATGCTGCTCAACTGAGATGGATCGGAGGGAAATTTCCCATCGACATTGGCGTGGATTTCCCGTGGTACACAGCTCTCGGGTTCAATACCTCAAGACCAGGCAGGAGACCCATAATCGATAATGCCACTGCCACAAGCTGATAACCAGACAGAGTCTCAGAATAACCTCCGATTCGAATTGGCCAACGTTCTCTTCAATTTGGCTGCCCTTTACTCCCAGCTGGGCTTTGCGACGAACAAAACCACTGCTGAAGGACTCAAAACAGCAAGCGGACATTTCTCATCAGCCGCTGGTGTTCTAGCTTTCCTGCGTACCAGTATAATACCGGATATGCGATCATCGCCTCCGGAAGATATGGATGATATGACATTACAGAGTTTGGAAGAGCTATTCCTCGCGCAAGCTCAAGAATGTTTCTGGTCCAAGGCTGTCAAGGATGATATGAAAGATGGGACTATCGCACGTCTTGCCGCGAAGGTCTCCGACTATTACTCACAAGCTAGCGACTACGCAATCAAGTCAGATGCTGTCAGTACGGAATGGATACACCACATGGAAGCCAAGCATCATCACTTCGCGGCTGCTGCGCAATATCGTCAGTCACGAGACTGCTTGGAAAAGCGTAAGTACGGCGAGGAGGTAGCTCGACTACGCGACAGCATTACATGCGTCAATGAGGCGCTAAAGGCATCACGGTGGATAAACAAGGTCATCATTGGCGATCTTAATGGCCTAAAACTTCGGGCCTCAGAAGACCTCAAGCGAGCTGAGAAAGACAATGACGTGATATATCTTCAGCCTATACCCGCGAAACCAGAAATGAGGACAATCGATCGAGCGAACATGGTTGCCGCAAGGCCCCCAAAGGAAGTCTCAGAGTCCATGTCAATGATCGGGGATGGTCTCCTGTTTGGGCCGCCATTATTTGCAAAGCTAGTACCGTACGCCGTACACATTGCAGCCAGGATATACGAGGAGCGCAGGGATCGCCTTATTAATCAATCTATTATTGCAGATCTGGAGGCCATGACCGCCAGGTTAAGGGAGCTCCTCCAGTCACTAAATCTCCCAGGGTCTTTGCAGGCTCTGGAAAAGCCTCTTGGAATACCACCGAGTTTGGTGTCAAAAGCGGAAGAGCTCCGACAGCAGGACGGGCTTCATCGTCTCCAAAAGACCATTGATGATACTGCGAAGGTGAAGGCTAACGACCTAGCAATTTTCAAGGAAGGGGCCGACGCACTCTATGCAGAGAAGGCGGAAGACGATGCTACCCGGGCTAAGTTTGGGACTGATAGATGGAAGCGTGAGCTATCGGAAGTGGTAGCGAAGGACTTGTTTGCAAAGATTGGAGAAATACAAGGATACATGCGGTCAGCAGAGAGCAGCGATATGCTGGTGCAAAACAAGCTGCAATCTTCTGAACGCATTTTACGAATCCTGACAAGCTCCAACAAGGCGATCGAGGCTTACGTGCCGAGTAGCCGACAAGCGACCATGACGGCACAGGTTGAGCGGGAGTCAGGCAGGCTTCGAAACTGTTTGCAGGAGGCTAGCAGGCTCGAGAGTCGGCGGAGAAGGAAAATCGAGGCCTTACGCGAGAAAGCCAAGGCGGACGATATCAATGCAGATCTTCGAAAAGAGACTGGTAGGCTTGAGCGCGAATTTCCCATGCAGAAGATTGAGCCAGCGCAATTTGAGGACCTCTTTGAGGAGCGACTACAGCGGTACGATGTGGACAGGGATATGCTTACTCAAGAGCAGGAGGACCAGGATCATGTTGGTTCTCGCATTAGAGACGCAAATACCGCTTTCCTCGATGCAAGACGAGGCGACCACTCGACAAAGGATCGCGAGAGAGCCCTTCAAGAGCTCGAGAATGGCTACGTCAAGTACAAGGAGATTGTCTCAAACTTGGATGTGGGCCGGAAGTTCTATAACGACCTCGCCAACATCGTGACTCGTTTCCGCGAAAATTGCAAGGCTTTTGTTCGCCACCGCCGTGCTGAAGCCGCCGAGCTCGAGACTGACATCACCAACACCGCCATGTCCTCCATGAACCTCAACCAGACTAGTGCGACCTTGCAATCGCAGAAGCGGCAGGAAGGGGCGATCAGACCGCCTCCACCGCCTAGCAGTCTCGGACGAGAACCACTGACAGCGCCAACACCGACAAGGGCACCGATACACCAGCCACCGCTCCCAAATGTGGGCATGTGGACGCCAGAAATGGGTATCAAGTTTAGCAATCCTCCACAGGGAGCCAGGACGAATCCAAATGCTGCACCATATCCCCAGGCGGCGGGTGTGTGGGACGAGGCCCAAGGTATTCGATTCGGATGAGGATCACCGACTTACGCAGGGATATGAAATGATATCTGCTGATATGATCAAAGGACCAAGCTGACAGCTCGGCAAACTGTCATCCCTGCATCATGTGATATACGTTCCGTTACAGAAAGAGGACGTAATCGCCCATACGAATCTTTCGCACGGCATATGTCCATCATTTTACTACATCGGCCTAGTCAAAGAGACAAGGGGTAACGCCCCTGGAAGTTTTTCAACGTAATGTTTTTGTCCGAACCAACACTTCCAAGCCATATTGTCCATCAACCTCCAAATTATCAGCAACGGCACAAACCTCTAAAATCCTCGACCCGGTACTCACATGAGAGTTCCGAGAGACACTGAACAGCCCTGAGCAGCAATCTCGTTGGAAGCTACAACTACCAATCGAGCATCGCGGCAAGCCCCGGACTCTAAGGCGTCCCTTGGCCTTTTGGGCGGCGAGTGGCCCGCGCTATCCCGTCGTCGAAGGTACTGCGCAGTGTGATGGGTGAATGTGCTCGGAGAATTGATTAGAAAGGCGTATAATCTGTCCTCTTGGCCCCCTACTACTACCAAAGTCTACACGAATCGTCAACCATGAGTATATACTGTCAGCTTGTCTACAAAGGCTGTCTAGCGATCCCACGCAGCCCTTGAACCCATCGGCTCATGTGGAGCTCATTCTCCTCGTGATGATGATCATGTTAAATGTCATCGAACGGGAGTAAGGCAGTAGGAAAGCTGTGATAGTAGCTCGTTAACTTGGGTTTTTGGTTTCTATCTCCGGTGTTCAGCTAGCATCCTACGCCAGTTGGATAACTCGTGACGTCAGAACTCGTTATGGATACGATCATCAGGATATGCTCAGATTCGCCTCCCTCTGTTCTCTCCTTCCTCGTGAGCGTCTGTCAAGGTAAATTGTATGTGCTTGGTATCAAATATGGCACTTGAATAGGACGAGAATGTTAGATACTAAGAGCTTAGATGCATACTTGCCAAAACAGGCTATTCAATTGCCCCGAATGTCTCTTCGTTCCGTACCTCTGCTAGGTTCACTAGTCGCGGATTCCACACTTTGTACTCGGTATTCTAACGCTGGTAAAGACTGGTTTGGCGTCATATTCAAACCAGCTCCGAAAATACCAATTCAAAGCACTACCAATGCTCAGAGTGTAACAAACAAACAAATATCTCATGTCTTCGTCGGCCTCTGCCGGTGCCTATCTCGAACGACCCTTTGCGGCTGCGGCTGCGGTACCCGACGATAAACACGGCCAAGTCCAGCGGTCTGTACAAACACACCTAGAACTCTCGACGAAGCAGTCCACCAAATGATTTCTCTCCTGGCTCTACGTGGTCAGTTACTACAGGACAACCCTCTTTCTGATCGTTGAGTGTCAAAGTAGAGTTTACGGTAGGGCAAAGCTCGGAGCTAATCCCGGCGAGAAAACGCAAGGGTGTGTACACCGTACGTAGGTTTTTGTGTGGCCCATCAGGGCTTCTTTCCGCAACTTGCCCTTGTAAAAACGAACGTGTGTTTGATTGTAGGGGCTGAAGGAGATTTTATCTGCATACAACCAATAATCTACGTCGATCTACCGTAACAACGATCTACCATACCCTTACTAGATACACCAGTACATCCTGCGCCGTTTATGTGGCACGTCTAACCTAGATGATCTCCTGCACAGCAATGACTCGAGTTTCCGATACATATCCCGTCCCAGAGTCAGTAGAAATGTGCTCAACAGCACATTTTCTTCCTTCAAGCCGAAACCTATCGTTATCAGGGTCACGTTTCCCTTCGCCCGCGAAAGACCATGTGCCGAAGATTTGCCGACCGCAGAGTGACACCGAGTGTTCACCGAGCCCCTGAGTTTTCCACAACTCGCGACGTCGTCGTCCCTCAACCATCGAATGCCTGCGCTGATTCGAAGTCCTCGCAAGGATTGGAGGTTTGTTGCTCATTCGATCGAGCTTTCCTTGGGGGCTGTTGTCGCAAGGGTTGTGAGGTATCCTTCTTCATTGCTTTTTGTTGAGCTCGCAGAGGCCCCAAGCATGTTTCAGACGATCTGTACGTCCATGGCTGCAGCCCATCATGTCTTCCTCCCTGTAGCTCACGGCATGGAAAGCGGCATGTGGATTAGCGAGTAAGGGGATGAGAAACGAGGTTTCAGTCGAGGTTGATTGACGGCTAATCCCATTCGTGTTTATGGACCGCATTTGAATCTGGCAGATTGTCGCGCCTTCGATCTCAAAGTCGGACCTTTGCTCCAATTCCGCTCCCTTCGTACCAAATCATCTGGGCCCACTCTCCAATCTTGACACCAACGTCTGCTTTGGCATCGAGTTTCAATTCGCCACCTAAGGCGTCCCTAACCGCATTATACCCGGCACCTCCAAGTGTCCAGTCGACAGGCAGCCTCGGAGTTGTACTCGAACCGGGTGGCACTTTGAAGGGGTAGCTGTAGTCTATGGTGCCCACTACATCTGTGTGGTTATAGAACGCCGTGGCATTGACGCTGGTGATAAGTAGTGAAGTCTTTGGTAGCGGAGAGATAAGCGTGAAAGTTGCAGTTGAGCTAAAAAGATGCATCTGCGTGTCCCTTGTGTTAGTGTATGAAGATCAAAATGGCGAAAGTCTAGTTCCTGCGTGAAAGTCGACTAGATTGCAACAGGCAGGAAGCTCACACAAAGGAAAGTCAATCTTCAAGAGACTGCAAGAAGAGCTGGAAGTACCGTAGCATCTTTTATAAAATGCGGCTTAGAGTGCTTCTCATCATCATCTCCTTTATCACCGTCCCCTGGCAGTCCGAGCTTTGGTGTATCGATGACAAGTTCAATTGATGAAAGCGCCTTTCCTAGCGCTGGCTGAGATGGAATGCTCGTATTATCCGTCCTGAGAGTTAGAGTAGTGTTGTAGCCTATGATGATTAGCCAATCGCAATTGAGATACTACAGTAAAGTTACTAACCAGACAGATACCGAGAGAGCAAGTCACGTCCGATTTCGCCGCCTCGTGAACCACTTCTTTCGGTAGGATTCCAAACAGCCTCAATCAATAAGTTGGTATTGTTGCCTTGATGGACCTCTAGATTCTCGGCGACCGCATGTCCGAGAATAGTTTCGTTATTTAGAAGATTGATTTGCACTCGTGGTATGCTGACCGAGTATACTGTTGGATTAGTAATGTTGACCTTTGCCCGAAGAGCGACAGATTTAGTAGTCGTGTTCACAATTTCCAGGTCCCCAATCTTTGGGGTGAACTCAGAAAATCCGCTTCCTCGAGAAATTGGCTTTACGAATACCTTGCCTTCTGCCGGTATTCCACGCACAATGAAATCTCCCAAGGCAGTGACAGTCCGAACGTCGACATCTGCCTTCACAGTCAAGACAATACCATTAGATCCAAAGATCAATTTCTGTACAATTTCACTGAATAGATCGTCGTCGGTGATATCTAGCGGGGCTTTGTCGACTGCAGACTGCACAAGCAATGAGGGGCCGACATCATTGTCATCAATTTTGGACGCATTCGCGTCTTGCCATTTATGTAAATCCAGCCGACCCAGCTTGCTTCCATGATAGAACACGTCAGCATCAGCTCGCACCTGGCTAACGTTTAGGGGGAAATTCATTTCTTTGGGTAGTGCCACAAGTGCCTTCACCAGAGCTGATACTCTTGGCTTAGACTCGGGCGTTCCTTCTTCAGCCCATGAAGATGGAAGGCTGAAATGCACGTCAGATAGAGAGAAGTTGCGGATAAGGTTGCCCAAGGGGTGGCCCGGTAACGGTAGAGGAACGGTCACGCTATGGATAAGCTCCGTGACCCAGTCTGGCGTATCGGGTGAAGGTGCCTCAGAACCTCGGATATAGATGGCATTGTTATGGCCTTCGAGATAGTTTGCAACGAGGGAATCCAGAGGTGACAAGTTAGACCCTGGGCAAGCATTGGTAAGAGCTTCTGGGAGCTCCCGAATAATTCCGGAGACATTGACATTGACTAATTGCTTCGGCCTGATTTGAATTTCATGCGTTTCTGCTTTCGCTAATAACAAATATGCTTCATCTGGATCGCAGTTCGGGACCAGTATGTCGAAGCTTAGAGATGGGACATCGAATCGAACAGGATAGTCATTCATAAGGGCAACGGAGGCATCGGCTGCCATGCCTCTCTGATGGTGCGGTAAATCGACTTCGTAGAAATTAAGTTTAGAGATGTCAAATTCAGGGAAATTTGGGAGGTTTTGGCCTGGCAAAGGTCAGCATTGACGATTTCAAAGGGCAAGCTTCACAAGCTGACAGAGATTGACCTTCGAAAACAAGCGACTGGGAGATTGTTTGGGGAGGAAGTCGTAAGATTCCAGATTTTAAGCCAATTTTTGTGACCCCCAACACCTTCAGTCGCCCTAAACGGCCTTCAAGCCAATCGTTCGCAATGCCGCGTATGCCGTCCACGTCGCCAGGTGCAAGGTCCGCCAAGATGGCAATATGATTGACATGCTGGCTTTGAATATTCACTTTAATGGGGGGTATCTTGGCTGTCCCCAGTAAAAGATTCCCATACCCGGGTAAGTACACCCTGACCTCTGCGGCACTGCTCTCTATCTCCTTCGCTATCCAGGTGCCTGCTCGCCCCAAATCCCGCACCGACTTTTTCGTGACCCTTGTCGCGTCCAGAACGAAGTCGCCTTCCACTCGCGCTCTGACACCCGTTGTAGTAAACGAGTCAATGGACAAGTTTGTTGGCTCGAATACAATGGCTTCCTTCGCGTACTCTTCAACAACGGCTGGGGCAGCGAAACCCAGACCCAATATGAGTACTACTACTATGCTCAGAACCGAGAGAGACAGTATTGTGGCCCATCTTCTCTGATCTTTGCCCTTAGTTTGAGGTCTGTCTTGTAGACTTCGAAGCGACTGCGTAGCGGGGGATATGTTTCCATTCGCAGCTTCTGTCCCGTTATACGACGGTATATCGTCTCTGTTCTCTTGGGACAGAAGAGGGGTGGATTCAGTTGATGAACCACTATGCTGTGAATGTCGAGAGCCTTGAGATCCGGACGGGCGCTTGGAAGGTCTGACGAGTGGCGACGACGCGCCGTCTGTCGTTGCCATGACGCAAAGACCTAGATACCTAGTAGATGAGACGAAGTTTATTATGGAAGAATCATGTTTTGAAATAGAAAAGAAATATATGCTGAGATTTGAGAGTCCGAGAAAATCGAAGTGTGTAATTGCTGGTGTGGAGTGTCGAGACGCCATCGATTGTTCCTGGTCCGCCTCATGCGGAACATAATGGTCGAATGCAGCTAGCCTCGGGGCTTGGACGGTGGCAGGACAGACGGCCTGTGATTGCACATCACGTGATCGTCTACTCTTGCTGCTTCCCCTAAGCAGGCACTCCAGGTGGGCTTGAAACCTTTCCGTAGGGAAAGTTGAGTCTATACACTGCGTCTTGCGGTGACCCCTGTGTCTAATTCATCATCACCAAAGACGTCTATGCTAGCTACTTTGGCAGCCGCACTCAAAGACTGGAATAGCCGCGCCGAGGGTACAGCTAGAAAACACAGCCCTTTCACCACACCCAGGGGGCAGCTACATCCCTGGCTCTTACAGCTTGCTCTCATCTGAACTAGCCGATACGTATCCTTTTCGATCTAGCCATTCTTTCACATCGTTCCGATCACGATTAACCCAATTAGCTTTGACCTGGACGCCTTCGATGCTCTTCGCAATGGCCTTGTCATAACCCTATCCACGTGTGAGTGCCCTGTCAAGCATAGTCTCCTGATTTAGATACTCACCTTGGTGTCTTTATCTTTGAAAAATTCCTCAATACGCCGGATATGCTCCACCTTCGTAAAGCTTGCTGCACATGACTGAATAACCGAACTCAACATCGTGCCAGAGGGCGGTAGTTTCTTCAGAATCTCCGGCCACTGCTCAACCATCCAACGAAACTTCGCTTCGATACCTTCTGCGTGTACCCTCAAGCCCGAAAGTGGGAGATAGAGATCCTGATTCTTGACGTCTCCACTGTTCAGTGTGGCAATGGTCTTCTGAATGAGCTCTGGACTCTTCGACCTCCCTAGAGCGCGTAGAGCTGAATTCTTTTCGTCAGCCATTGGGGCGTTGAGATATCTGTGCCACACAGCCTCCCAATCCCTCGCTTCACCATACTGTACCACAATTGAGAAGATAGCCCCTCGAATGTTTGGATGGATAGCGCCTTGGTCGCCCGCGATGTACCTTGCAAACATTTCACGTGCCGCTGCGATGACCTCCTTATCCCCGCTCAGTCCAGAAGCACCAAAGAGTATAGCTTTGAGTTGGCTTAAATTGTAGCTCTCACCTTCGGGGAAATCCCAGCCTAACTCGTGCGCTTTCGTACTGCTCAATTTCAGCGTGAAGCGTTCGAGAGCGTCTTGTGTGTCGTGACCCTCGAACGCCCAAGCCGCACGGACAGCATCGATACGACTGAGCAACTCTGCCCACACAACAAACTCTGTCTCCGAGTCAAACGCCTGGAGAAGTGAAAGAACACCCGACGTCTTCGAATATCCGGACACTGACAGGGCGCCGGCATCGGCGATCATGCCTGCCCTATCTTCGGTGCTTAACAGGCCCTTCTTAGCTGCTTGACCTAGTTTTTCAAGTCTTGACGGAGAGTAGGCCGTCCGGTATATGCCGTCGTGATCCGCATTCAGTTTGAAGAATTCCGTATCAGGAACTTGGAGTTCTACCTCGCGCTCCGTCAGTAATAGGTCATGCTGAATTCCATTCTTTGTCTTTAGACCTAGCATAACAGGATAGATGGTTTGGTCTTCTTCGTCCTTGACATCGCCTGTCCGTAAGAAACGGTTTTGCTTGACTAAGATGGATTTCTTTTCGGGCTTTTCAGCCACTGACACGACGGGAAAGCCAACTTTCTTTGTCCAACTTTCCATTACCTTCGGAACGTCTTTTCCGCTAGCGTCACTAAGAGATGCCCAAAGGTCACTGGTCTGCGTATTCCCATAAGCGTGCTTCTTCAAATATCGCCTGACACCTTCAAGGAATGTCTCTTCTCCCAGCCATTTTGAGATCATTCGAAGCACAGAAGATCCCTTCGAATAAGAGATGGCGTCAAAGATTTGGTTCAGTTCGTCGACTCTTGTTACGGGAACTTCGACAGGATGGCTGCTACGCAAAGAGTCCAACGCTAATGCACTCTGGAGATTGTCAATCACGTATGTTTCCCATACCTTCCACTCTGGGTAGAAAGCGTTGCACGAGTACCAAGACATCCAGGTAGCAAATCCTTCATTTAGCCAAAGCCCTTCCCAGAAATCCATCGTCACCAAGTTACCGAACCACTGATGGGCTAACTCGTGCTGGACAACTTCCGCAACTCGTTCTTTTTGGGCAGTGCTACTGGACTTTTCGTTTATGAGGAGATCAACCACACGATATGTTACGAGACCCCAGTTCTCCATTGCGCCTGATGCAAAGTCTGGAATGGCAACCATGTCCATCTTTGGGAGAGGGTATTCGCTATCAAAAGTCTTCTCGTAAAAGGCAAGCGTTCTCGCAGCTAAATCGACGGAAAACTGACCGTGCTCGATCTTTTGATCCAGTGTCGCCCACGTTGTGATGGGCACTCGGAACTTGTCAGTAGATATAGACTTCAATTTGCCAACAATAAATGCAACAAGGTAGGTTGACATCACTGGTGTAGTATTGAACTTGACGAGTTTTCGCTTGGCCCCAGTCATCTTTGAATCGACAATTTTCTCCGAGGCAACGTCCATGTTGCTGAGGCAAGTCATTTCTTGATCCGCAATCAGAGTCACTGTGAACTTGGCTTTTAGCCCCGGCTCATCCCAGCACGGGAAGGCTTGTCTTGCGTCTGTTGCTTCCATTTGGGATGCTGCAATATACCCTGTACTTCCATCCTTCTCTTTGTAGGAAGATCTGTAGAAGCCGGCCATGTCATCATTGAGCTTGCCCGTGAACGTCTGTCGAAGCTGTACCTTGGATCCGGATGGTATGCTCTTGTCTAGCTCTATGTGCGTAATCTGCTTCGCCTGATCGTAAGACAGCTTGGGTGCGTCGGAAACCGTTGAGCCACCAGAGGTGACGGAGGTTGTGTGTATGTCAAGGTTCAAGGTGTTCAGAGATATTGTCTTTGATTCCTCGACAACGTCAAGATCTATTGTCACGCTACCATCAAAGGTGAAGTTCTGAAAATTCGGCTCTAGAGCAAGATCGTAGTGTGTGGGAACGACATTGGCAGGTAACACTTCGCGCTGCGCCTTGATGTGCGTTCCGCCGTCAGTACCCTCCAGCCCATGCGAGCGGCACATTCTCATGCAGGAGCACGTCCTTATCTGAGAGGAGGAAAGCTTCCAAGGTCGGAGGGTTTTCTGTAGGCGAGATGGCGTTGAGAGGGTGGGAACGCTGCGATTCCAGCTTTTGACCAGATAGGAGTGGGCGGTAGGGAAAGTAAATGAATGCAATAGTCTTGAGGAAGTGGTCCGAGGTCGTAACGGCCGTGAAAAGCTCCGACGAAGCTGAATTAAAGGAATGTTTCGCATGGAGTAAGGATCAAAGCTAAAGAGAAGGATGGGGCAAGCTTTTGGTGAAGCCCTCGGCGGAGGGAGTAACGAGCGGAGGGCCGGCCGGGGGAGGGGGGGAGAACTCTGACACAAGCAATGAAAGGCAAAAAGAACGTCCTAGTCAACCCCCAGCGGCAAATGGGAGGCACTGCTTACGGCGTCGAATGCTACGTGCGCTGGTGAAGAAAAAATTATGGCCGTATTTAGCAACAGGAGAGGTTGAGGGGTAGCTCGCTCTGGTTACGCCGGCTCGAGCTTGGGGGGACGATCGATGCCTGTAGATGACCTGCAGGGCTTCTGCATCACCCACCCTCGCCGCGGAAGGTCTGCCGCGCACACGGCCTCAAACGCCGTTTCAAGATGCAGCAGACCTTCCCTCTGCCCTCCACGCAAGTCAGTCCTCACAACCAGTCCTGACCCCCCGAGTTCCATGGACCGGTCCTGTCTGTCAGAGCGGCTGTACGTCGCGCCACTTGCAAGAGGAAGCATCGATTTATGCCAGCTGTTTGAGGTGTTCATGGCGAATCCCATCCATGAAGCACCATAGAAGTGTGGCACATCCTACGCACGAAATGCAGACCTTGTCTTTCGTCTGACACCTGGCCACCCAATAGTTTCTCAACTGTGACGGACTTCTCAAGCGGTGCGGAGTCTATGAAGGCTCACTTTATGGTTAGCACTGCCAAAAGTAGGAGGTCGTGAAAAAGTCCTTCTGGTGGCAATTCGGAGTCAATTACCGCGCTGACGCCGAAACGCTCGCCTCCCAAGAATGTAACCGGCATCGGGTGCGGATGCCCAATTGGCTTCACAAGCTCAGTGAAGCGCTGCAGTCATCAACGTTACACTTTAGGGCGTTATGTACTACCCGTATCACAGGATGCAAAGCTCGTCTTGCGGTAACGACACTCGCGCGCATGAGATGACGTGCACTGCAGGTGGTTGCCGCAGTAACCGCAGCGACAATCGCTTGCCCCCGCCCTCAGCAAACTCTCGTCGCGTAACTCTGTATTGACCGCAAGCCCAGTGTCCTTCTCCTCATGAAATGCAGGTATCTACTTGATCATTGGCTCAAGAGCATTTATATCATAGCAAGAACGAATTTCTCCAGCAAGCCTTCTCTGGAACGAGAAAGTATTTGACCAGAAGCCGATTAACCATGTCTCGCGTAACGCGTGCAGCTTCACGGGCGGGTAAGGTCGACCTCTACGATCAAGAGAATTTCAGTTCTTCCATCGCCCAAAAGACAAAGTCCACCACGGTCGCAAACAAAGATCGCTCAATTCTGGGTGAAATAGGCGCCAATGACACTCCGCAATCTGCCATTTATGCTGTTGGAACAGGGAACGCAAAAGCGGTGAAAAGGACTGGCGCATCTAAGGGAAAGGGCCAGAAAGACAAATCCACGCTACAACGTTTAAACCTACAGAATATGGGTGATGATGATAGTGGTGAACCGCAAGGTGAAGGTAACATCCAAGACAACCCCCAAAGTGTCCCGCGAAACATTGGCCCCACCTCGGATGACGATGAAACACTTGGAGATGAAGCAAACCTCGGTCAGGGGAACAATGGGTCAAACAACAATGCCGTCCCCGCACCACACATCGCAGCGGGAGATCCATCAACGCTCATCTCTCCACTGTCGAATACTCCACCATCATCTCGATCCGATAGCTCCTTCAAAGCCATGACAGAGAAGACTCCGAAGTTTGACCCGTTAGTACACGACCGGCCAGTTGTCAATAGCGCCGAGGCTATGGAGGGTACAGGGAATGACTCTTTCGAACAAGAGATACACTCAAGAACGCCCGCTAGGTCTATTACCCTGGGCCGCGAAAACTCCCACAGCAGCCTCGAACCCGAGCCTGACTCCTTCGTCGACCAAATCAAGTCGCGGTCTCCAGCAAAGTCTGCCCCGGCCGTTGCAGACTCTATAGACGCTCTGGATGCGTTGGAAGATGAGATCGAACGTGTTACAGAAGGCTTACCGAACCTAAAAGACGAAGCTCTAAAGTCACCTCTGAGCCTCAATAGTACTTCAAAGCCGCCCAGCTCTCTCGGCCCTGGCAGGACCAGACAGAGCCCATCGCGCGTTGCTAACACGTCCCGGAAAACGACTCGTCCCATATCTACCGGCACTGCTTCGAAAACCCAGCGTGGATCTTCTCCAGCCAAATCCCGCGTATCCAGTGTCGGTAACAATCCAGACCGCAGAACCACCATCTCTACGCGTAAGCCCGCCTTCGTTCCTTCCAAGTCCGATAAGATCCCAACGCGCCCTACATTCACCCTACCAGGCGAAGCCATTTCCACCAGGCAAAAAGCTGAACGAGAGGAACGCTTCAAACGTGAAGAAGAAGCGCTTCGTCAGCGCCGCGAATTCAAAGCCCGCCCGGTGCGTCTCAGCGGCGTGCTTCCTGCTCGAGAGAATGCTGCTTCTCGAGCTCGTGCGAGCCTAGCCAAGCAACCTACAACCTACAATACCAACGAGAAGACAAAAGAGAACACTGGGCCAAGGCAGAGGACCGTTCCATCCCCAAAGCGACCATCATCCGTCGTGCTTCCTACCAAATCATTTACTATACGGCCTCCTCGACCGTCGTCCTCTGCCGCAGTTGGCCCCCATCGGTCTCGCAACCAGACAAATCCTACCCGCTCCTCGAGCACTAGCACAAGTACCAATACCACATTCTCGATCCCAGGGACTAATATCAACGCCCCGCTTCCTCCGAAAGCTCGTGCCAAAGAGATGGTTGAGCGTGACAAGGCCGAAAGTCAAGACAGATGCCAAGAACGAAAGGGAAAGGAAGAGGCCGCGAAAAAGGCGAGGGCGGAGGCTGCGCAGAGGGGACGGCTGGCTAGTCGAGAGTGGGCAGAGAAGCAGAAGAGGAAGAAAGAGATGGCGGCAGCAAGGCTGAATGGTGGCCCTACCGGGAAGCCTTGAGGATGCCTTTCTGGGTTTCGCCGCGATGACGTTGGGAATATGACAGAAATGAGATGACACGAATTTGGTTTGGTGGTACTTTCTAAGTATTGCCGCTTGGAGACAAAACCACAACTAACCGGAATTAGAGCTCGTGATGGCAAGGCGTAATGGGGGGATTAATGCCTCCGTTTGTTTCGTTTGTTCAAAAGATACCAAGTGACTACAATGGGCGGCTTGACGGGGAGGTCTCCTACATTGAAGGGTGCGCAAACTGGCGCTGTCGCACGAATGGATTGACTAACTGAATGATGCGACGCATGTCACAAAGAGCATGAAAGCAGAGCAATGCTATCACCTTGTACACATGAATTATTTACCCTCTGAATACCTTATCCTTCATCATAGAGCTATGTTTGTAGATAACATCGCAATCAGTGCAGTGCAAGCTGGTATAGTAGATACCAGTGAACATTAGATGTGAGCATGGAGCTCATCACACATCCAATCGTTAAGTTGACTGGTTGACCACTAGCTCAGCCAATAAGGATGGATCCACATGAAGGAATGGGCCATTAGTACATCTATGTTTGTGGAACCGAACGGAATCCCACGAAACAGGATAATTATATACGAGGCTATTTTTTAGGTTCTATCGTAATCGATAGAGACCAATGGCCGGTGATTCTGAGGCAGGCGAAATCAAACCTATCTTGGCGAGTCGCAGTTTCGATCGAAATAATCATGCTGCCTGTTCTAACATAATTTAGACGGGTGCGCTGTGTGAAGGTGAACTGGTCTCTTACTAGGCGATATCATCATTGATTCAATGCTATGCCATTACGAAATGGGTTTGGATGTGAAGAGGAGGAGACTTTACTTGCACGCGTTGGTTATAATCTTGGGAACTACGCAAAAGATGCATCGCTCACGGGAGCTGGAAGAGAACCGAGAGAGAGATCAAATCTATGGTCCTTAAACTCGAGTAATTCGATTAGTCGACGAGACAACTTCAACTATCTTCAGAGCGACGGTGAATAATAGCGCCTAGACAGCCGATAACCACAAGTATAATGCAAAGAGTCTGTGCCGCTTACACTAGAAACACAATTGAGAAACATTGAACAGACTTTCAGTGGATGCAAGCATACAACCTCAAAAGAATGACGGCAATTCCTGAAAAGAATGCCTGGCTCCTAGGAATCAGGCGGCTTACGCTCAGTGCTGGCTCCATAATCATATCTAAAAATCTAAATAGCCATAGAGGTAAACAGACTCAGTGGTGTTTTAATCTAGGCTGCTTTCTTGATCTTGAATGCCTTTGAGGGGCGACGCGCCTGCACCGGCTATCCACTGCGCATATCATATAAAGCAACGTGTTAAGAGCGTGAGGACAAAGACGGTATAAGGATGATGTGCAAGTGTACGATAAAGGAAGCACACATAGACTAACCGACATGTGAAGGAGCAAAGAAGGGTTAGAAAACACAAAAGGCCAGGGGAAAGAAACGGGAATTTCACATGGCATTATAGAAGGAATTCGTGTAGATCGTTTCGTAGTCGTCCAAAGAAGGAGGGGTTTATCGCAGATCGGCGTTGCGTAAGTAGGATGACGTTTTTGAGGTGAACCAAGTTGTCAATCTCCCATTTGTCAGGAAGGATTCGCCAATAAATTGAGATCTGCCAAGGCAGCAAACAGCAAAGGGTCTCTTGTTGTACACAATCACACAAGGAGAAGGGGGACGGCAGAGCTCCCAGATCTAGCCTTAATCCAGTGCGGTTCGCCGCGAACATGGCTGGCGTGGACGCTAGGAGGCTTCTTGCCTGGCGTGGGCATCGTCAGTCTGTGAGCGTTCTAGACGGACAGACTAACGAGTAGGATGGGTTGGGTGAACGAAATGAAAAGCCTCCCAGACAAGAATACTATAATTGCCTAAAGCATCCATGGGTTGAGTCGTAAATTGCTCAGATGGTTACTTGCACCAAAGTGGCCACGAAGGGCTCAGGTTTCCTAGTGAGCTGAAAACCCTGTCCGTAGCCTAAGTTGGGGCCTTCTCCTGTAAGGCAATATCATTCATGCGTCGCGCAAAAAGAGCGATGTCTCATTAACCGTGAGAGTCGGGTAAGCGTATCTATGCACATATTGCATACATTGGACGCTTGCACTCGTGCACAGATTGCCCGATGAGCGGTTTCTTCGGTCTTTTTTGATTGATATGACCTGCACCATGCAGAACGCTTTACATGCGAGGCCAGGGAACCGAAGAAGGCCGGGTCGTCCTTGATGCCCTGTCTGGGCAATTTCACTGTCGTCTATCCCCCACGAGTTTTGGCGAATCATGGGGAGCAGCTGGCACGGCAGCTTGCGTGAGCCACTCAGCGGCCAGGATGCCAATGGCGACGGTCCAGGAGTCCAAAGACCCCGTCATCGACGCCTAAGCCAGTAGTGTCCGGAGGTTTTGAGGACCGAGCGTCGGTTTTTTGCAGAAATGGTCTGCTTTGTTACGCTTGAGGCAGTCGGCCGTCATAAGCGGGGAAGACACGGTATCAGCTGGCTAGTCACCAACAATGGTCCCTAGGCCAGATATGGGGAAGCACGCCGCGCAGATTATCAAGGTCTGGACGTATAGATGACCTGGGCGTCTCAGTGATCCGTACATTCAGCGAAGGAGTCGGAGGTGCGCGGCTTCGCGTTTGGGAGGGGCAGATCTTGTGGCTGCCGATCCTCGGAGCGTCTGATGAGACTCGCCGTCAGGCTGTCGCAATGCTCTGGGTTGTCAGAGGCATTTCAGATTGACGAGGGGGCACCACACGAGGGGCAAAGATCGTCCAGCATAACATAAACTTCAGCAGTCCACGCTGAGGGCCGGCGAGATGAGTTCATGGTGGCTCCTGATTGCAAGACACAGGGATGATTAGACGGCCGTTCGGTAACCTGGGGTCAAGGGACAGGAGAGGGCGAGGACGAGGGTATGCGTGAAGTGTGGAGGGTCGAGGCGGGCTGAGTGGCCGGAGGTTGATGCGTTTGTGGGGAAGCTGGCGCCAGGTGAGGAATGGGCCCACTTGGCAGGCAATCATCCAAATCAACTGCTGGGGGCATCCCAACACCACGCCGCATGCTGGGCAGTAGTAGCCGCCCTTGGTGCATGTGCCTCTCAACCCATCCCTCCCCCTCCAGTCCCTGGTCTGCACACTCACCACCCATCCCACTCACGCCTCTATCTATCACGCTTTCTCCAATTCCCATATCAGTCTCCATCTCTCCCCCTCTCACATCCTTCACATTGAACAACCTGAACCTGTCCATACCCTCAAACTTCCCTCTCAGCTTTTGTCTGAGTGTCTCCGATATCTCCACCCATCGACCTGAGAAACCCTGGCTCGCCTCCATTCCTCAGTCTCAAAGCACTCCTCCCTCTTTTACCCCATTTCCTAGAGCACTGCTCGAAGAGTCCACTGGTCTACTCTGTTGTCTGACGCCAGTGATATCAAGAATCATGGCTTGGTGCAACGACTTCTGCCTCGCGTGTGATCAGCAAACCTACGGCACTGCCTACTGCTCTCAAGTCTGCCGCCTGGCCGACCTTGAGATATCTTCGCCAACTACTGAACCGCATTCCTCGAGTCCGCAGAATCATTCATCATTCCCTTTCCATACCTCTGGTCCATCAACCCACTATCCTCACAACATCTCCGCCCAAGACACTCACGGCATGAATACGACTGGCTCAACCAGATTATCCCGAAGCCAACCGACGTCACCACATTCCCTCTTTGGGAAGATCGTGTCCGAAGCTCAGTCCCAGAGTCATTGTCACGGCGGTGACGGGCTTTCCCCGTCCTCCTCACAGACGTCGCTCTCATCAATTCGAAGCAGCTCTTCTAATCGTAGCCGGTTGTCAGAGCAGACCAAGAACGAGCTCAAGTCATACACGCTGTCTTTCGACCAGACTCGACATCTCAAACGACAGAGGTCCCTTTACTAGGGTCCACAGTGCATCTACATGATTTTCGATCTTACATCACTGCTTCGAGAAACCACCCATTCCTTCTCATCGTTCGATGCTACGTTTTTATCTTGACGAATCGCGGCGTTACTATGACGTGGAAGTGTATATCAATTCGGGCAATACCGTGGGGTGATATCCATCAATACGATCATCTCCCGATCATTTTAGCTTCTATCAAAAGTGCTTTATGGCGTTTCGGAAATGCATGACGAGGTGGACGTCGTACTCGGCAGCTTAGGTGCTCGGCAGCGTCACGGCGACGTGGGTAAATGGGGCATTGTGGTATATGTAGCTTGGGGGTCTGAAACAGACAGACCGGAAGGGAATACAAGACTTGCATTCGTATCTGCAGCATTCTTGGCCACATATCCATGGGAAGGTGTTGAGACCTATAGGGCATGAGGCTAGAGATGATGGAGAGGTCAGGTGTGTATCTTGGGTGGGAGAAATGTATTGGAAGAGCACCTGGCCTCATCTCGTATCAACAATCTACGTAATATTTTTATCACTGTTCGCCAGCACCGGACGGTTCTTAAGAATCAAATACACGAGCAGGTTTGCAGTATGCACTGTGTCTCATAACCCCAGTCCGGCTAATTGGACAAGTTGAGACTCGATTGTTGTTTCAATACATCTTTCATTTAACGACACCGTCGGGCCGTCAGTGCGTGTTCAGGCCCACTACGGGCACCATGAAGCCGGAGTGGGACAGGGACACGGCTATAATAGCACGTCATTCTTGCCAAATCTCCCCTTAGTCCAAGGCTACGGTCCCAATTGCCGGTGATGTTTTCTGCTTGTTCGGAGACCCTGCGGAAAACTCGAGCAGGAATGTCAAGATATCCAACAACCAGTGAGGACAGGAGCGTGAGCAACAGTGGCAAAATCTGCACGCACCCGCCACATGGGCACCCGCTGTTGGACGGATGGACAGGGGCACCGAGGCCATGTACCTGGATACTTCAGGTAATGCGCTATCTGGGGGATTCTGCAAGTGCTGGGATGTTGTGCGAGGCGCCTAACCTGCTTGGTCGGATGCACTTTGCTTGAAACCGTGCTTCCGGTGCGGAGGGATGATGATGATGACTGCGATAAGGGTCGGAAACAGGTCTACTAAGGCTTGTCGCTGATGTTGCGAAAGATGAAACGGGGGAGCCGGGACACCGGCGTGGAATCCGTGAGTTCGTCGCCGGAGCGGCTGGCAGAGGCGTCAGGAGTGCAAGTCTTGCGGGAGAACCAGGCTACAGCAATCTGGAGGACGTGTGTGAATGATCTCGCCATATAAGCACAGTTGAACAGCCGCCCGTCCATAGCTACTCCTAGTACCTACCTAAGATGCATCCCGTCTGGCTGCCTTTGCGATCTACCCAGTTACATAGGTACCTAGGTATGTAGCCCAGTGCTTGGCGACGGTTTGCCTGACATTTTTTCGAGAGCTAACAGCCCATGCGAATTAGGGGCTTACGGCTACAGTGTAGTTCCAGCATAAAGGCACCTTTGGCAGCTACCTAGATATCGTTAACAATCCGCGGTTACAATGTTCAAGGCTCAGAGCATCTAGCAGCCACAAGGACATCGCCGAGCTCGTTGGCCACAAGAGATTTCGAGGAGGTCTTCGTTGACCAATAATACTTGCAGTCCAGTGATCTTCCCGGCTCATGCTCCAAGTCATCAAAAGTGTCGGACTGATTGACTACGCCCCTTGCCTACCAAAATGCCTCATGACAGCAAAATCTCAAATACTCCCGAGATTGCGTGGTATCCGCTGCTCCACCGATCCCCTGATAGACTTTACTCGCCTATCTCGCCCTAGCTGCTAGTCGAAGTCTGAATCCGATCGGGTTCCTGCCCGCTACTACTAGTAGATGGTGCTATTCCTTGTCCTGCATCCGAATCACAAAATGCGGCCAGTGTACCTATGAGCGCGTCAGTAACGGCCACATGTGTCAAGTCTTCTGACTCTGATCCTAGGTCTACAGGGGTGGACTTTAAAAATCGTCACAGGGAGTACTTGTGCCCTTTGCATGCACACATCCTCTGCGGCCACAGATTTACGAGACATTCTGTCGAAGGGACCTGCCGACACTCTCTATTGCTCTGATCGAGGCCTCCAGCCGCCAAATCAGGCTGCCGAGCTCAAGCCTATTGCGCAATGAATGCCCAAAGGGGAAGCCAGTGCCAAGCGAGCCTTGGTGCTTTGACAGTGGACCTCATGAAAGCGTACTCTGGCTTGGTACTAGCAGCGGCTCTTGATGGAAAAAGGAACATAACGATGCGAGTGCTCTTAAATTATAGAGGCAGGACCTTCCACGACATCATTTCAAGTATCATCACTCTACGATCAGCGATGACAAACGTTCTATGTCTATGGGTAAATCAAAGCGTTCAGCGCGTGGAATCAAGATCGATCACAATCACTACCTGTACTTCCGTGGAAGAGTCGAGCGTGAACACAAGCTGGTCGACAGCAGAACGTGAGTTTGTGGTGAGTTGCTTAACCTACATCAGTGGAAGTAAGTGTGTTGTCTGGACGGCAGTATGCACAAGTCATAGTCCCCCAAGGCAGATACTTTTGAGAGCAACAGAAATTGGCAGTTCGTATGCTCTCCTCTTGTGAGCCTCATTAAAGGATGTGATAGTAGACGAGCTCATGGTCTTGTACCAAGGGAATGGCTGATCGCGTGATTCACGATGAAGCCTGCCAGATCCTAAGACAATGCGCTTTCATGTCTACCCATGTTTCTGAACCCAGAGAAGTATTCATGAGGATTCATATATCCCGACAATTAAGGCAGCCAGGTACCAGGGCCCAACAGAATTTCCGAGATTGCCAAAGAAAAGAGGAAGAGTTGGGAGATCTAGCATTACGCGCTTCTGCTCTTTGGTGATTGGTGGCAGTTCAGGCGCCGATGCTCCGAGTCGCCGGGCCAATGGAAGAGCCTTTTCCTTCTCCTTCTCCTTCTCCTGCTCCTTCTGCTTCTCCAACTCGCTCGTTGGGCTTTACCTTTGGGCTCTCCACCATGTTGCGCATTAGAATTTGATAATTTGTAGAGGAGTCTTCCAGGCCGCCGAGCCTGTCAATGCTTGTTGGCACTACATTCAATGGACATGCTCCTTCAATTTCAGCTCCTTAACACATGTCCTTGATCGTATTAGGAGTTTCCTGCAACGACCTGTCGCCTTCAGTTCAGCCCGCATTTCACATGTTCAGTGACGTGTGTTTGATAAAAACCACAACGTTTTTCACCTCAATGCCCATGATACACCTCTATATGCGTATATCGCGTCTTATTTGAGGCCAAATTTTATCGACAATGGCTTCCCGATACCCTCGGCGATTATTCCGACCAGCGGCTTACGTTGCAACTGCTGCAGTCACTGGTGGTGCGATCTTCTACTTCTCATATAGACCCCGAAACATTCCTGGTTCGGATGGAGCTGCTGTGCCACCTCCTACCTATGGAGAAGGCGGCAAGTTCGTCCCGCCTAGATTTCCTCAAGTCAAATCAAGAGAAGAGCAGATAGCAGATCTTAAACGCAGCGCGGGAAATACTCCTTCCACAGCCACGAGCAGGCTCAAACAACTTTGGTCCTCCGATCGAGCAGTTGATCAACACGCGACCTTGGAACCAGAGCCATATGACCTACTGATCATCGGAGGGGGAGCGACTGGCTCCGGGATCGCGTTGGATGCCGCCACACGCGGGCTCAAGGTTGCTATGGTGGAAAGAGATGACTTCGCCTCTGGGACGAGTAGCAAGAGCACAAAATTAGTTCATGGGGGCGTTCGATATCTCGAAAAAGCAGTATGGGAGCTTGACTACAACCAATATGCCTTGGTCAAAGAGGCTCTGCGGGAGCGTAAATACTTCTTAGACACGGCCCCTCATCTATCCATGTGGCTTCCTATCATGATCCCACTACAAAAGTGGTGGCAAGCACCCTATTTCTGGGCTGGTACAAAGTTTTATGACTTTCTCGCTGGGTCTGAAGGTATCGAAAGCTCCTACTTCCTCACCAGAAGCAGGGCCCTTGACGCATTTCCCATGTTAAAGAAGGATAATCTCATAGGTGCATTAGTGTACTACGATGGCGCCCACAACGATTCGCGAATGAACGTATCCCTTGCCATGACAGCTGCCTTGTATGGTGCTACAGTAGTCAATCACCTGGAAGTCACTGGTGTCACGAAAGATGAGTCTGGGAAGCTTAATGGGGCTGTGGTCAAGGACCTCGTCGACAGCGCCAATGGGAAGGTCTCTGGCGAGTTCAACATCAGAGCGAAAGGGATCATCAATGCTACCGGCCCGTTCTCCGACTCCATTCGGAAACTGGACGATCAAGCTACAAAGGAGATCGTCGCTCCCAGCTCTGGTGTCCATGTCGTTTTACCTGGCTACTATAGTCCATCCAACATGGGCTTAATTGACCCCTCGACATCAGACGGAAGAGTAATATTCTTCCTCCCGTGGCAGGGCAACACCATTGCAGGGACCACTGATGCGCCAACGAGCATAAATCAGAATCCCATAGCTGGCGAGCAAGAAATTTCGTGGATCTTGAAAGAGATCCAGAGTTATCTCTCTCCTGATCTGAATGTCCGTCGAGGTGATGTCTTGGCGGCTTGGTCAGGTATCCGCCCACTCGTCAAGGATCCTAAAGCAAAGAATACCGAGTCGCTTGTCCGTAATCACCTGGTCACCATTTCCGAATCTGGTCTTTTAACGTGTGCGGGTGGAAAATGGACCACTTACCGGCAAATGGCTGAAGACGCTGTTGATGAAGCCATAATACAATTCAATTTGAAGCCCAAGCCTTTATCCGTTGCTCCTCGAATTAGTGGCACAGAGCTTATTAACGATGCTGCTCCTCTGAACGGATCATGCCAGACGCATCAAGTCCGACTCCTCGGTGCGCATGGGTATTCCAAGACACTGTTCATTAATCTCATCCAGCACTTCGGTCTTGAAACGGAGGTTGCAAAGCATCTTACACAGTCCTACGGAGATCGAGCCTGGACAGTCGCTGCTCTGTCATCCCCAACTGAACAGCGGTTTCCTGTCAGAGGGTTGAGGATTGCGCCTCTTTACCCCTTTATCGATGGGGAGGTTAGATATGCCGTTCGACACGAGTACGCCCAAACTGCTGTAGACGTCCTTGCCCGCCGGACGAGACTGGCTTTCCTCAATGCTCAAGCAGCGTTGCAAGCTTTGCCTACGGTGATTGATCTCATGGCAGAAGAACTCGGCTGGGATAGTAAGCGGAAAGATTTGGAGTGGAGGAAAACCGTGTCATTCTTAGCTTCAATGGGCCTCCCAAAGTCCAAACTAGGAGTTAGTCGAAAGGACGTAGAGAGCGGTAAGGCTGGTGTCTTTAGTGAGTATGAGCGAAAATTGTATTCAAGACACGGTAAGTCAATGGATCCGTGGAAAGAGTCTTGACTGATTCTCCCAGATGACCCGGCAGACACTTTAGAAAGCGATTCCAAATTGGAAACAGGATCAAACCCTGTCATCGGACGTGACTCGCCGGTCAACAAATAAACACGGTGAAGATGCTGTTTTAATGTGTCAATAAGCTGTTCAAAGTGGTTGCAGCCTTTTAATTTTCTGTTGCACATATTAACCAGATGTTCATAGGTTGCAGAGACTTTGCATATCTTGCTGGGTGTTGGTTTGGGTAGAGTCTGCTTGAATCTGCAACGGTCATGGTCGAGCATTGGGTATATTTTCGACACCATATCCTTGATGATACTATCTTTTCTGTCTCCGCGTTTCCACGGTTGAATGCTGTACTAAAATTCTGAACAGGTCGCTTCTATTCGACTTTGACCCATTAGAGAAGAAAAACATACTACGCTAGATGCGGTACTGCCGCTGATTTGCTCGCCACAGTTGATGCGCGACTTGTCCGAAGTACTAACTTTACCTTCTGTCTACATACCTTTAATTTTCCATTAAAGCTGCTTAGTTTCCACGGTACAAACTCCTCTCATTAATCAAAAAGTGACATTTCAGCTGCTAAGCCATTTCACCACCGTTGTTAACGAACCCAGTGCCCCCGAAGAACATATCGCTTCGGCCACAGACCTTGTTACCCTCAATTCCTGATCTTGGTTGACCAATAAACTTAAGTCCCTTCCACGGTTTCATTGGGGCTGCCCCCATCCCGGGTTGCGTGTTTATTCTAACTATCTCATTTTCCTCTTAATGTGCTCATGGTGTGGGGCAGCTCCTACGCATATTTCAAAATATCGATTTTTTCCCATCGTGGATTTTCCAGCAGTATAAGTTGACTCATTCTCAACCTGTCTATCCAATGTTTGCACCATCGGATCATCAGTGCTTGTTTCAGAGCAAGACTTAATCAAAGAAAGTACCTGGCTTTGAATCTGCTTTTGCCCCATCGGCCTCTCCTTCTCGAATCTTTTCCCAGCCAAAAGATCGAAAGCAGTCCCCAAGAACGACAGTGACCGCTTCTCATTCGACTCCTCTCGCGGTCACCTTCCATCCATCGTAATGGCGATGCAAAGAGACTTGGAGAGCAATGCACCCAATGGGTTGCTTCCGCAGTTAGGTCCCCTCAATGGCCACTTTCACATCGAGGATACAAAAGTCGAAATTTCAAGCAGCCTTGAGAGCGGCTCCACCGACCCTCAAGCTCCCATGGCTAGACACGATCCTTTCGCAAATGAAAATGAGGACGGGACGCAATACAAGACAATGAGCTGGTGGTAAGTAGCACCATACGATGCATCTGCCATAGATCAGTGCTAACGTAACTTCTTCAGGCAGGGAGGCATGGTCATGGTCGCGGAGACTATCTCTCTCGGTATACTTTCGCTACCAAAGGCGTTGTCAGTGCTGGGTATAATTCCTGGCATTATCCTTCTGCTTAGTCTTGGGGCGCTAGCCAGCTACACCGGATACGTGATTGGCCAGTTCAAGATTGCATATCCGCAGGTACACAACATGGCAGATGCTGGCTATATCCTTGGAGGGCGTTGGGGCCGTGAAATCCTCGGGTTTGGCCAGATCATGTTCCTTGTCCTAATCATGGGTAGCCACATTCTGACCTTCGGCATTATGATGAATGCTGTAAGTGCAGTCCTCCTGTCCTTGATTGCTTCATTTTGTTTCTTGTCGTTGCAACTTTCTTGTTGATATTTCTGACCTCTCAATGCTCAGCTCACAGACCACGGCGCCTGCACTGTGATCTTTATGTTCGTTGGCACAATCGTCTCGCTCATTCTGACCCTGCCACGGACGTTGAAGAACATGGCTTTTCTCAGCATCGCCTCCTTCATCAGTATCTTCGGTGCTGTTCTCACAACCATGATCGGCGTCGCTATCGAAACTCCCAAGCCCGGAGACATCACTCTTTGGGGTTCGCCTAACACACCTTTTTACGCTACCTTTCTCGCGGTCGCCAACATAATCTTCGCCTACGCCGGTCACGCTGCCTTCTTCTCTTTTGCATCCGAATTGAAGGTCACCGAAGACTTCCCCAAGTCTCTCGCATTTCTCCAAGTTTCGGACATTTCCATGTACACCGTCTCAGCCGTGGTCATTTACTACTACGCCGGGCCCACCGTGCGCTCCCCTGCGCTCGACTCGGTATCCCATGTCCTCCGCAAAATCGCCTACGGCATCGCCCTGCCCACTATCGTCATCGCGGGCGTCGTCAATGCCCACGTCGCCGTAAAGTACGTGTACGTGCGCTGTTTCCGCAACTCCAAGCATGACATCTTGCATCAGAGGTCCTGGCGTGCGTACGGCTACTGGGCCGGCATCACGGCCGGCCTGTGGCTCCTCGCCTGGCTGATTGCGGAAGTCGTCCCTGTTTTCGAAGACCTGCTGGGCTTGTCCAGCGCCCTGTTCGCCAGCTGGTTTACCTTTGGGCTTGGTGGATTCTTCTGGCTCCATTTGAACCGGAAGGCGTGGCGTGCCTCCAAGAGGAAGATACTGTTGTCCGCGATCAACGTTATGAATATCGTGGTTGCCCTTGCGATCGTGAGTTGAGACTTTCTTTCCCCATCATAATCCCGTGGAGAGTGTCTTTGCGCTGTGTGAAATGGCTGCTAATACAAGGATCTAGTGCGTTCTGGGACTATACTCGTCGATCACATCGATCTCAATCAACATCCGCCAGAAGAGTGTCGGCGGCTGCTTTTCTTGTGAGGATAGTTCAAGTCATCGATAGGAGGAGGATGTGTGGACTCTGTTCGGAAAGCCCAGATACCTCTATTGGGCAGTTTGTCTCTTTCTACTTTCTTCTTCTTCTCTTTGGATTGTTTGATGAGATTCCTTTTGGTGGACTTTGAGAGCAGGACGTTTACTTCTTACTAGAATGCCTGCGACGTGTATGTTAGTCCTGCTCGGCCTAGTTAGGTGTAGAAGTCTTCACAGTTTTTTCTGTGATGTTCGCTTTGTAATTGTGCAGCAGCAAGAGTTACCCATATTTCTTCGTCAGATTAACTTTAGGTAATAAGCTCTGAGAACAATTTGCCACTCTAGACAGCCAAGCCAAAAGCTTATAGAACTGTTTCTCTAAGCTTTCAACGAGTGTTTCGCCATATCTAGGTATCACAAAGCTTTTCAAGTACCATTCTACGCCTATTGTATCTCAGGATCACCACAAATTATGCAGTTCATCGCGTCTATTGGGGCTGTGGCTTGGTAAACTAGGACGAGTTCACATAATAGATGGCTTCTCGAATCAGCAATCGAATGTCATTCAAAAACGTGTCTTCGTCGCTGATATGAGTGCCACTGGTAACTTTTAGGACTCTGAAATGCCGGTTGCCTTGTTTGTAAAAATCGACCAATTTCTTCTCTCGCGCCGAACCCGGACTTTAAGATTTGTGTGCATTCTCGTCATTATATGCCTCTCATCTCTTCCCTTCAATTCACAATACGACCCTTATTTACGACAAACCCTTCCAGTGCTCCAACAGATGTCCACATGCGATTTTCCGCCTCCTGGAAAACCAAGCTTCTGTGCCCGTAGAACACATCATCGCTGACCTCCTCCGCCTTTCTCGGCATGCAGTGCATGAATTTCCAACCCTCTTTAGCACCGCCCTTCTTCGCCAGCTGCTCCGTGACTTGGTACCCTTCAAATTCCTTCAATCGCTTCGCCTTCTCCGCCTCTTGACCCATAGACACCCACGTATCCGTCACTATCACGTCGGCTCCCTCCACAGCCTCTAGCGGCTGCGTTGTTGTAGCGATCTTCCCTGCCGAAGGTCCGACGTCCTTTGCTGTTGCGCTGAAGAGTTCGGTTATTTCGTGCGGAATGGGATGAGATGCAGGCGTGGCCACTGAGACGTCTACCCCGAGTTTCACAGCCCCAAGACACAGGTCGAAGAGCACGTTATTCGCGTCCCCGACCCAGGCTATCTTCAAGCCACGGAGCCCCGCATCGGAAGGTGAGGCCGCGGTGTTGGTTTCAAAAGCCTCCATCACGGTGAGATAGTCCGCCAACGTTTGCAAAGGGTGCGCTCGGTCACAGAGCGCATTGATAACAGGTACCGACGAGTACTTGGCTATATTGACGACATCCTCATGTTTGTCGACCCGTGCGAAGATGGCGCCCACCATGCTCGACACCATGGTGGACGTGTCTCGCAAGGATTCATTGACCCCAAGCTGGATATCACTGGAACCAAGAAAAAGGGGGTGACCACCTAGGAGAGCCGTGGCAGATTCTAGGGAGACGCGCGTGCGGCTGCTGCGTTTGGTGAATAGCAGGGCAATTGTCTTGCACGCAAGTACATTTTGGAGAGAGGAGGGTAGAGTGTCACCGGATTTTAGGGCATTTTTTACGCGCTTAGAGTAGTGGAGCAGGGTGTTCAGCTCAGCAGGCGTGAGGTCAGCGATTGAAAGGAGATGTCGGGGCTCGCGTTGGGAGGGGCGCAGAAACGTTGATTGAGAACGGTGCGAGAAGAGCTGTAGGGGACGACCAAGAGATGGAAGGCGTGGAACGGTGACAGTACGGAGCGTGGCCATCTCCACGTTCTCTGGCCTTATTTTACAACAGACATTCTATCAATTAGGCTTTCATGAGGAATTTGGGACGCGCTTTTTTCTGGAAGTGAATGAGAAGCGGGTTGCATTTTGACCTTTCACGCCCTCGGGTAAAGTTTCCTCGTACGCTATATTCTTCGCCGCAAATTGCCACTTTTAGGAGTCTTTAGACCTCTATCAGCTTCAGAGCAATTATCTCCAGTACAGTACATTATGTCACGACGCTTTAACCGTCAAACAGGTCCCGGCACGGTAGCGCGTCGAACATATTCTGCTGGTGAGTAGCAAAGCTCCCTATGAATACCTATCTTAGCTGGTAGGTGATCGATCTTGATATTGTCGGCACATAATGTGAGATTCTTGCTGCAAGCGATTCTGCATCAGCTGGGGCTACCTTATTTCTCTTATTTTGGGGTCGAATCTATGGCCGAATAAATAACAATGCTTTCCTTCAAATATGGTGAAGCAATCCAGAAAAGCAGAAGCGCTTGTTATCCGTACGTGATACAACATTTTGGTCTCAGGTCTTGCAACCAAGGAATGCATACCCCATTGAAACACGCCGACTTTATATCAAAGGGTCAGGTACTCATTGGAAACTAGGAGTCATTCTAAATTTCTGAGCCGCTCTGGAAAAAGCCTTCTTCAATGCCTCATGGAGAGCATTTATAAACCTCAAAATTTTATCCTGAAGCCGCCTCTCGATCGCCTTCCTCAATCCATTTTTCTCTCGCTCTAGTCGCATCCTCTTTCCTTGTGACCTCTGCTGTTTCGACATTTTCGTGGTTGCTATACTTATCGGCAAAGTAAAAATCGATTTCCTCAAGCGATAATCCGCTCGTCTCAGGATAGAATACAAATACAACTCCAGCAGAACAGGCATTCAGAATTGCCAAAATCATGAACCATTTCCATCCAATGTTTGCAATGGCCGGGGGTGCAACCTCAACAAAGAGGAATTGAAAAAGCCAATAGCACACGTTGCCTAATGCCAGCCCTTTTTCACGAATTTGAAGTGGCAGAATCTCTGCAGGGTATGCCCAGGATGGCCCTAGCCATGATGCCGCATTGACAGCATAAAACAGAAACATCATCACTACTGCGGCAATGCCGTATGACTGACTCCCAGGTGGTGCTGTTGCAACTAGAGCGGCAATAATACTGAACATTGCGCTTTGAAATATTGCACCTCCCCAGAGAAATGGACGGCGACCAAGTCGATCGATAGTGAGGACGGGAATTGTCGCAAAGATGATGGATGTAATGGATGTCATCCCGGCGACCCACAGCGCGGTGGAATGACTAACGTCAATAAATTTCAACAAGAGGGTTGGAACATAGTATGTGATCGAGTTAATTCCATTTGTCTGATGTAACGTCATCAAACCACAGGCGAGACATAAGCGATGGAAGTTCCGTGTCGTTTGCATGGAGAAGAGCTGGGCATACTGGTTGCCATCAACACGGCGCTCGAGATTGTGGCCAGCCTGGATTTGCGCAAGACGTTCATCCGCCCCGGTGGAGCCCTCTAAGAGCACCAGGACGCCCATTGCTTCCGATGTTCGATCCTTTTTCACCAACCATCGAGGTGATTCAGGTAGGAAGAGGACCAAACCGCCAGAAATGGTTATGAAGATAAGTTGGAACGCTACAGGAAATGCAAAGGAGGCCATTGCGGTATTGTTATGGAAGCCGTAATTGATCCATTGAGCAAAAAACAACCCTAAAGCTGCGCCGCAAAGAAGCTGAACCGTGAGATAACGACCACGCGTTCTTGCTGGCACCGTCTCTGCCTGCCAGATGCCCACGGTGGAGGTCATTGCGCCCACGCCAATGCCGCAGACAATGCGTCCTGAAATCAGCTCGCCAAGGTTGATTGCGACACACTGCACTATTGTTCCGACCGTGGTTACCAGCAGACCTGCGAGAATCATTCTTCGGCGCCCGAACAGATCTCCAAGAAAGAAAGCGGCGAGCGAGCCAAGGAATCCGCCAATATTATACATGGCGCTGATGGTTCCAAGGAGACCGGGCTTGGGATGATTGAAGGTCTTCAGAAACCAAGGGCAGACAATAATTCCGGAGAAAAAGCCGTTGTCATAACCGAACAAGAGGAAGCCGCAAGAAGACGCTATGGTAATAAGCACAACGAGCGGTCTTCCAGTGACACCGCTTAAAGGATTCCAGGTCTTTCTTAACATCCTGCTGAGTCAAATCTCTGTTAACTCTATCAATGGTGGTAGCGTAACACGAAGGCACGACAAGATTTGCGTTCAAAAATGTCTCATAAGGCGAGAGAAATCTTTCAAAAGTTCTGCCGCACTTCGCGGGTCTGACAGAATCTGAAGAGCGGCATCTAATGAGACGTCACTTAAAGCTCTTCACGGTTATCTTTTCTGTATCTACTCGCGGAACAGACCCTTCATGAGTGCTTGAAGTGGACCGGAGAAGGTGAGACTGATACTGAACATGCAGCCGATCAGATCCAAGAACTCTTTAAGCCCAACTACGTCGTATATTAATGATGCCTAAGTCATTTCTCCAGGAATTTTACCGAAGATGCGCCACAACATATCGAATTTGCCTCCTACTTGCGATCTCAAGATATGAGGTGGACCTGCGGAAATGCTGGTGTAATGCCAGGGTCCCCGCACAAAGTCTTCGGCACGACATGGTTTCATGGACGCGGCTGCTCCCCATCGACAGCGGTACGCCTCTTAGTCCAGTCCACACTGTCCGGGTATGATCATCGGCAGCAAGCCTGGTTAGTCCAATCTTACGTTTCTCATAGTTCAGCGTTATGAGGGAGGCATGTCATCGCATTCATCAGGAAAAGATATGACAACAGCTTTTCCTTTCCTATCTTCGTTTGCCTCCGAACAGATTTTGGCATTATTATCTCTTGGTGATAGGGACTTTAGTCTTGTATGTTTGCAACTCAATATTATGAGATTCTCGAAACAAGCTTCTCCGCAAAAGATTCAGCCCTGCTGATCATTTGGACCCAAAGATCGACGATATGCAAGTTTCAAGACTTCGGCAAGTACAACCGGGGGAATGCAAATGAAGCATTAGCTAGGCTCGGAACAAAATTTGACTTCCCCAAGCGAATATCAGCCTAGCATTTGGCTACTGGTCGAAGGTTACACGCCGAACATCATCTTTGGAGAACAGGAAAGAATTACGGTCTCGCTACAAATTTCCTTGTCTGACTAGGACTTTCTAGCACCAAAGCTTTCTTCATTAAATCCAATTATTCCGCATCTTGCATTATACGAAACTGTACTTTCAATTCTGAGATGTCAAGCGACGAGAGAATCTCAGACGGTGCGATCAATGCAGCTAATGAAACCTCAGCAGTAGGATGGGGCAGCGACGCAATTGCTGAGCAGCTCTCGAGATTGGATCTACCTTACGTAGCCCTTGTCCCTGGATCTAGCTATCGAGGTTTGCACGATAGCCTTGTGAACTATCGAGGAAATTCTCGTCCTCAGCTTCTTATTACTCTTCATGAAGAACACGCTATCTCAATCGCTCATGGCTTTGCTAAAGTCACAGAGCGGCCAATGGCAGCTGCACTGCACGCCAACGTGGGCCTCATGCACGCCACTATGGCGATTTACAATGCCTTCTGTGATAGGGTACCGATCATGATACTTGGTGCGACCGGACCCATCGACGCTGCAAAACGGAGGCCTTGGATCGATCACATTCACACAGCGCAGGACCAAGGTGCCCTCATTCGCCATTTCGTAAAATTTGATGACCAACCACATTCAGTTGATGCTGCTATAATGAGCCTAACCAGGGCAAAAGTAGTAACTGAGAGCAAACCTTCAGCGCCAGTATATGTTTGCTTGGACGTCCATTTGCAGGAGCAGAAAATTGAACCGCACCTTGTGTTTTATCCAGATACGCGCCGATACACCAAGCCACCAGTGTCTGGACCAGCGCTTGAAGATTTGAAAAGAGTGATCCGCGTCTTAAATGATGCTGACCGACCTTTGTTACTTATGGGCCGAGTCAATAGATCACGAAAGTCTTGGGATCAACGTCTGGAACTTGCAGAATTCTTTCAAGCTCGAGTTCTCACCGATCTGAAGCAAGCCTCTGCCTTCCCCACAAGTCATCCACTACATCCTTGTGCCCCAAGTGTGTTCCTTTCTCCAGAAGCTTCGAGCTTAATCAAGTCAGCTGATGTAATCGTCAGTTTCGACTTTGTTGACCTGGCCGGCTGTCTCCAGGCAGCTTATGGCTACGGGGTCGAGCCTCAGAGCAAGGTAGTGCATATCAGCCTCGACTCCAGTCTCCACAACGGCTGGTCAAAGGACCACTTTAATCTACCGCCTGTCGACATTGGTATATCCGCAGATGTTGACAAATTTTTAGAGGCCTTGCTCACTTACGGCCAACCCGAGGCTCAAAGCCGGCCGCGTTGGGTTGACAATGATTCCATCCCCAAATCAGTTGCTGACCACGGCACTGACACAGGAGAAACCATCTTCATTTGTGATCTTGCTTCATCGCTCTACTCCGTCATCAACCCTGACGAATGTTGCATTGTCCGCGTCCCTTTGAGCTGGAAAGGGATAGACTTGAAAAGTACACATCCTTTAGCTTATCTCGGTCAAGATGGCGGAGCTGGCATAGGGAGTGGTCCTGGACAGGCAGTAGGCGCTGCGCTCGCTTTGAAAGGCACAAGCTGCATGCCCATCGCTATTCTTGGGGATGGAGACTATCTCATGGGTTCTTCGGCCTTGTGGACTGCGGCACACTACCAATTACCTCTGCTAGTCATAGTAGCGAACAATGCGTCATTCTACAATGACGAGGTACATCAAGAGAGGGTGGCGAAGGCCAGAGGGAGACCCGTGGAAAATAAATGGATAGGGATGAGACTCGCAGATCCATTACCAGATCTAGGCCTGAATGCTCGGTCGTTGGGCGTGACTACTGTGGGCAGTTTGGTCACGGAAAGGAGTCAGCTAGAAGGTGTCTTGCGGAATGCAGTGGAACAGGTGAAAGCGGGAGAAGTTGTGCTAGTAGACGTGAAAGTACGACCAGATGGGTATGCTGGGAACCTGAAAGGCTGATATTCAGGCCGGACAAGGCAATAGTCTGTGAACAACTGAGGCTCCCAATCAAGAAACAGTCCACATCGAGGGTTGAATCTATGGCCCTAGCATTCGGAGTCGTCCACGTCGTGAAAACCACCTGTGACGCACTCGCTGTCTGGAGGAGTCGATCTTCTCCGCTCTGTCAAACGAACACTCCCCGCACCCCGCTCAGATCCTACATAGAATCCGAGAGCTCCCGGGGCATACATCTACACTGAAATGGACACCGAAGGACGCCCTAAAGGCGATGTTTTGTTGTTGATTTCCCAATAGTGACCTTCTTTAATCAAAATTGTTTTCCAGCCATAATTACGGCGTACGATACCCACTGAATGATCCTATAACCCGCTAAAAGTTCGAGACGCTCGTCAAGTCTGTTTTCCAGCTCAGTCCGCCTTCCAACTCAATATGTCGTCTTCATCTCCAAGCATCGAATCCTGCCTTCCCCAGCATACGGACTTATTTTACGGCGGGTCATGGCACCGGCCATCGCCACCGACTTATCTAGAAACTTTCAACCCAGGAAACGGCAAGAGCATCACTAAAGTCGGCCAAGCCTCTGCCTCAGATGTGTCCTCCGCCATCTCCGCCGCCCAGAAAGCTTTCCCCTCATGGCGCTCCACCCCGCCCGCGCAAAGGGCTGCCCTTCTCCGTAAGGGTGCCGACACTCTCCGCCAGCACGCCAAGGAGCTTGCTCTTCTTGACGCGCTAAACACGGGAAACCCAGTAGCGGAAATGCTGTCCGATGCCACTGTTGCTGCTGCCAATCTCGACTATTTCGCCGGTCTTATCCCGATGCTGAAAGGTGAGACGATCCCGGGACCCGATGGGTCAACCTTTCACTACACGGTGAGAGAGCCACTAGGAGTGGTAGCGCGGATCGTGGCTTTCAATCATCCGATCATGTTCGCGGGCGCAAAGCTTGCGGCCCCACTCGCAGCCGGTTGTGTCGTACTGTTGAAGCCAAGCGACCAGGCTCCGTTGTCGTGTTTGCGTTTGGCGGAGTTGCTTGGCTCGATTTTCCCGCCAGGGGTGTTGAGCGTCCTGCCTGGAGGGGCGGAATGCGGTAAGGCGCTCAGCGGGCATGTAGATATTGCAAAAGTCACTTTGATAGGAAGCGTAGCAACTGGGCTTAGGATACAGGAGGCGGCTGCTAAGACACTGAAGCCGACGTTATTGGAACTAGGAGGCAAGAATGCGCTGATAGCATTCCCGGATGCGGATCTCGATAAACTGGTCCAAGGGGTTATGAGGGGAATGAACTTCACTTGGGCCGGACAAAGCTGCGGAAGTACCTCCAGAGTATTTCTGCACGAGAGCTTGTACGACGAAGTGATTGGAATGGTTAAAAAGCTAGTAGAAGAAGAAGCCAAGCCAGGGGTTCCAACCGAGATGACCACCAAAATGGGGCCCGTAATCAGTAAGACAGCACAGGACAGGGTTCTCGGGTACATCGAAGAGGGAAAAAAGGAGGGTGCAAGGCTTGTGACTGGCGGAAAGGTACCGACTGGAATCGAGGGCATCGAAGGGGGATTTTTCGTTGAGCCAACAATCTTCGCTGATGTTCAGCCTCATATGAAAATTGCTCGAGAAGAGATTTTTGGGCCGGTCATGTCGGTGCTCCGGTGGAATGATGAGGAAGAAATGCTGAGGCAGGTCAACGACACGAGCTACGGGCTCACGGCAGCGTTGTACACCAAAGACATTTCCAAAGCCCACCAAACAACTCGGCGCATTGAGGCCGGGTATGTCTGGGTCAATCAAGTTGGGAGGCACTTCTTAAATGTGCCTTTTGGCGGGGTCAAGAGCAGTGGTATTGGAAGAGAAGAATGTTTGGACGAGCTTATGAGTTTTACGAGGATCAAAAGTATCAACGTTAGTCTAGCTTAACAACGAGAAAGTGGTGAGCTACGCACCTTTTATGCCATTTACCTAATAAGGTAGAACTATAATCGTCAACCACAAGGTAACCACACGCATTCCGGGACAGTCATTGGAGACTAATTGAACGCCTTAAACAAATGTAGGCCCACCTATCTGCTGACGGACGTCGAGAGTGTTGAGGGAAGGACTGTATTTGATCTCAAATTGAAGCCGTGATTTTACTTCAGTACTATTCGGCGCGGTCTTGTCCCCTAACGATTTCCGAAACCTTCGGCCCATAGTCCAGAATCCAGGCTGCCGGCTGGTGCCTGCGTTAGCTCCCAGTCCGGCGTTGGGCCCCTTTTTGAAGTATAAATCCAACGACAATCTTGGCATGGGGCTCTCCATATTCGAGGATGCGAGATACTGTCAATTTCTTTCCAACAAATGGGTATGTCAAGATCGGCCATTCAGAGGCCAATAGATTCAATTTCTTCTTCAGAGATGTGCCTTTGGCATGTTTAAATACCCTGGCTTTAACTCGGCTGATTTCATCTAGGTTACTCAGAGGCATGTCCCAAGCTCTCGCTACGCTCGAGGAGGTTAAAACACTGACAAAATTCAACCAAGACCTACTGCGGTATCTGCGGTGTCAGCTTCAACATTGGTAGGATTCGCACCGCTGATGAGCCGAGGGAAGCCGCATGGGTTGCCGGAGTTCTCAATGCTCCACCAGGTGATTATTTCGTTGAAGATTCGAAGGGGAGTTGGTATCCCGACGAGTGTGATGCCAAATCGGGATGCAAGTTGGCTGTTAGAAAAGGCACGTGGGGACGCGAGCCTATTAGAGGATTTGAGCCGATAATCGACGTCTCTCATGACTTCGATGAGGGCGGCGATGAAGATGCATCATTTGTGTATGCAAGTGAAGAGGAAGAGGAACATCTTGAGTATGATTCCGATGATGGAATGCTTGATAGGGATCAGGAAGACGTTGAAATGGGAGCCGCCAATGATGAGCCCAATGAAGACGATGTTATTTACCGGGACTTTGTCGATAAGCTCAAAGAATATAACCTGGCGCAGGCCGCTATCAAAGAGAGTTATGTCCCACTTTCCACGGCGCGCGACGACGCATACAACAGTAGAGTAGTGAATGGTACAACGGTGGTTGGACATCTTTACGAAGAGGATCTAGAACACATTGCTGGACCGAATTGCCAGAACACCAACGGCTACCATGGCAATGCCATTTCAGTTGAAGAGATGCGAAATTGCTACACTTTTCAGGGACTGATCCGGAAACCTAGGGATTGGACGCCTGCCTCCAATGATGAAGATTTCGAGCTGGAAAGCAACTACTTTTTGTCTGGTATCTGCGGCCATATGCCGTCTACTGATGACGGATTTCTACCACAAGTGACACCTGTTCGACATGGATTTGAAGAGGTCATGCCCTTCGGATGGCCGGTAGGTGATGATTTCTCGAGTTCTTGCCATACTCTTCAGGTCACAAAATTGTACAATGTCACCCAAGATTTCCTCTAATTCTCTATAGGAGGAAGAGGCATCCGCCATGCCGTTTCATCCCACGTGCTTCGAGATATACAAACGCGTATCACGTATGCGTCTTGGTCGAATCGACATCAATGGACTTGTAGCATGGCACAATCTCGAATCTCCATACAGTTCGCGTACTCGAGCATTGCCCCGCCATCCAGCCGTTAGACGAGCAGAATCTCAATCGTGGATTCACAATCCTGGTGACGAATTTCTAGCGGCAAACCCGATATACGTTCCTTCGCTGCTACCTATCATCCGTTCTGCTATTACCGAGACTTTTTCTTCTAGCTCTCAAAGCGGTGCATTTTCGGAGTTCACTCCAAATGGCCTAGATCGAAAACGAGAATTTTTGGTTAAGACTGCTTCAGATCCCTTTCTCCGGCTTCCCTGGGAACTTCTATCTAGCGTCCTCAACTACTTGCCCTCCCGTTCAATCGCTAAGCTACGACTGGTATCCCGTGTGTTTTGGCAGCTTCCAATTTCCATATTCCACCGGCTGATTCGTGAAGAGATGCCATATCTCTTCGAAGCTTGGTCTGATGACCGTGTCTCAACATGGACTAAGCTGCATCCTCTAGACTTCAAGGTGGAGAAGAAAGGCGATGAGGAGGTCGAGACTGAGCTGGAGGTCTATCGAAACGTTATCAGGACCGAAATGCCGGAGATACTGCAGATGTGGAGGGAAGCTGAGCCTACGTATAGAGACCTGGTTCCATATCAGGAACCAGCGGTGATTGCAGAGGCGGTGACACGACTACCTCCAAAAAGAACAAATTGGTATGTCCTATATCGAGAGATTGTGAAGCATTGGAAGGATCTGAAAGGACTACAAAATCGAGAAAGGATATGGGTAGATTGTGAGGGCATCTTGAAAAGAATTAAAGAGTGCAGGGAAGCAGGCGAAATCACGGAGTAGAAGAGCGTTTTGCGGAATAAACTTCTCATTGCAATTTCCGGCAGTGTGCGCCCCGTAAGATCAACAAATGGTATAGAAAGAATATGTTCTTGGTTAAAGATACCGGCACAAACCACGATGGTGGCATGAGTGTCAGATATTTCAAATGGGATTGCTGATGAAGGGAAAGAAGAAAGCTGATGGGAGACACCCCTGAAGTATTACGAAGATTTAGTAGATGATACAACTATTTAAGTCGCATGTCTCGATTAACGCATTCGCGTTATACGCCTCCACGCCAGTTTATATAACAATGATATGTATCTACGCATGCGGACCTGCCTCTCCGGACAACCTCTTCTTGAGCGCCACAACGGCAAGACGCATGCAGACCATACCTATCCATGTCCTTATAAAACGCCAAAGTGTCTGCCAGAAACAAGTAAAGTGTTGGAAACCCTCAGCCTAGAACAACAGCTAAAACTATGATTACGACCACGATGACCATAATCAGGAGCAAACAGCACGCCTTCCCCCTTGCGGCTTTTTGATACCGACTTGCTTGCCGCAGCTCCAAATCAGCTCCCTGGGTACTTGTCAAGGTGTTCTCTACGTTCACGTCAATCGCATCTATAACGTCCCCTTGCTCGCGCACAATGTGCGCCACATCTCTGAACAACTCGTTCAGCTCTCCTACACTCTGTTCGATGCCGCGAATCTCGCTTTCACGTTCGATGATCAGGGATTCTTGGAAGTCCACCTCGTCCTGCGAAGCGAGCTGCGGTTCTTGTGTCTGCAAGAGATCTTGATGCTGTTGTTGACCAGACGGTGAGGTAGGTTGACTCGAGGATTCTTCAAGAGCTGTGCGTGCTGCACGTTGTTTCTCAAGGGCTCTGCGTTGAATGACTTGGAATTCGGAAAGGGATGCGGAGAACTCGCGGTTCAGCTTTTGAATGGTGTATTTCTGAGAAGCCTGGTTCGTTGTCAATCAAAGCACCAACTCCTATTTTGAAATTACGAACATTCACGTCCTCCCAAGCTTGAACTTTCTTGACGCCTTCCCCTGCTTCCTTGAACCCATCTCGGGTTTCCTCGAGGAGATTGTGTACCCTTTCCCGCACCCTATCGGTGTCGCGCTTTGTGCCGAGGAGTGAGATCTCATTAGATAGGCGGGATATATTTGATGTGAGCTCGAAGAGTCTCGTAGAGAGGGATTCGGTTAACCGAGAGAATTCGGGGTCATCCCCATATTCTGGGTCTTGATTTCGGCGCAAAGTCGTCGGCTGGGATTCTAAAGACGACAGCCGGTCGAAGGACATGGTGGTAAAGGAAGTCAGAGCTTGAAGATATGGCTCCTTGTTTCCGAAGAATGCTTCTGTGGTGGTAACTTGAATGCGACAAAGTCTACAAGGACACCTTCTAGAGGTTGACGCCTTGTGATGCGGCGAAGCAACGGTTGGCTCCTCGGCTGACGTTGGTGTCCGAAAGAAGCTAGTTAGTGGAAATCACTCCGCATTCCAATGTTTACAAGCAGCGGCCTGGCTGCTGGGCACTTTACAAGACAAATTTGGGATTTTCACCACCATCGAGAAACCGCTCGACATCTCAACCGATGCGGCGACTCCCGGATCTTTCGAGCTGGAGTCGCCTAGCTTTCTCTAACACCTCATCCTTGGACCGCACAGATGTCGACCCCAGCCGCCACCATGTCGAAGCCTCCAACCAGACCATATAAACGCCCATTGACTTCTACCCTCCACAAGCGCTTTTTAAAAGCTTCATCGCTAGCGTCAATAGTCTGCTATGTTGAGTCGCTTCTTTTGAGGCAGAAGCTTTCCTGTCAGCTGAATTTAGTCCTTCAGTGACACTATCTCCTGACGAATACATAGGGTTCTGGGCTTGGTTTCCGATAGGTCCGGTAGGAATACGGACATGCCTGCTGTTCTTCTCCGTTCTTGCAATCTTCATTTTACGGGTCGCTTCGATGCGTGTTGGCCACCGAACCACCGTATCTCCGTTCGAGACCCTGAAAACCTACCTTGTGCCGTTCATGACCGAATCGCGGGTGTTCACAACTGTGTACACGTTCGTTGCCTATACTCTGTCAGCTTGGTGGTTTAGCGAGGTTTACATATGGTCATCTCCACAGAAAGCAAATCTCGGCTGGGCGAACGACATCGGGTGAGTCTTTTCCCCTGAAATGTGTCGATCAAGTTTCTTATCGAAGCAAGCAACCGGACACACGAGATGAACGAAAGACCAATATTTCTTCGAGCGTTCTATCTCTCCATTGCTGCCGTTCAAGCTGTCAGGCACCTATACTACGACTATGACAGCCTTCAGATCCCAATCGCCAAGCCACGTGTTGGAGCCTCTGATCAACGCACTCACCCGGTCCAATCGGTAGTACTACTGGCGAAAACTAAAGTTGCTGGTATTCTCCGAAGTGTAGTCGTTGCGTCTTTCACTACAACAATCTGCTTTCCATTCATTTACCCTGTTCTTTTCAGGCGGCCGTTCTGGTCAGCACATCTCTTTTGGGCCCAAATTTTGTTCACATTGTCACGATCTTCGGAAACTCCAGGCGGATATCCGCCGGCCAATCCCCTCATGCTGTTTCGATGCTTCTGGACAGGTGTCTTGTTGCTCTTTCTCTGGGAAAGCTCCTCTTTCGTCTTCACTGCGCTCATAGCACAGGAGCCTTTGCGCAAGGACGATCCGCTAACGGCCGGGTTGAGCGATCCAAACGGAACGCTCCTCTCGGGCTTAAGAGCAAAGAGTGAAATCACAAAAACGTTCGCCTTCTGGGAGCTGACCTTAATTAGCCAAAACATGCCCGAGAGAAGAAAGGCGATATTTGCGGATATTGACCGGCCAGGGGGGCCTATTTGGACTCAAATGCTGGAATCCGCACTCGATATCATCAGAAGTGTCCAGCATAGGATCGATCCAAACTCAACCCCTGCAGTGCAAACTCCGTCGAACCTTTTCTTGAGAGAGCCGCCTCCGCCTCTGCCCCGCTTAACACCCAACATCAAAGACGATCCGAACAATATTTTTGCGTCGAGTCCTCCACCAAAAGGCCGTCTAGAAAAGTCGGAGGCATTCCTCAACGACTATATCAAGACATCCGGTCAAGCGCAGCCTTGGAGTCCAGAGAGCAAAGCAAGACTGAAAAAGGTGGTCAAATCTGCTGTTGAGGCTGCTGGCGTTGCACATCTCGATCCCAAGGAGCAAGCAGGAACTCTCACTCGTGCGCTGCAAAGCACTCCGGCTAGCTGGTTCTTTCGCCCATGCCCAGTCCGTTACGCTCAACGTGTGATTCTTGGCGCTCCGAGCGGTAACATCGCAATCGTCATTGATGCCGCCGAAGCTGTGCAGCGCATGTGTATCTCTTCTCTCTCGGAGGATCTATATGGAAAGGTTCAGGGGACAGTGCCCGAAGTCGTCAAAACATTTGTGGGAACACTGAGGGCAATTCGGGGGTTTGTCTCTGTGGCGTTCAGCGACGACTTTGAAGATGAAGATGAGAACAGGTTAGCGGAATTGGAGACTCTTGAGGCTGTCTTGCGGTTGGGCTTGAGAGAGCTTTTGGACGCTTTTAGCCATTACCTCCAGAGAGTGGGTCTGACCAACGATCAAGCCGCAGAAGCCTGGATGTGGGCTGGATGGGAAGGTAAAGTTGTCGACGGACAGAAGGTCATTGAAGATGGGGTCGCTGCGGAAGAGGATACGAACGCTCAAGCTGTGCAGAAGAAGCCTGGCGAGAAGACCCTTACAGAATGGAGAAGGCTTTCCATGGAACACCGAAAACGAAGAACAGGGAAGCTTGCCACAGCACCAAGTACAAGAGATGAATCAGTCCCACAGTCAATTTCTTCAGGCAAGCCGGGCGAGGAAGGAGGTGACAGGCCAAGTCAGAGAAGACTCGCGGAGTGGAAAAAAGCTGTAGGAGAGCAAGTTGGAAACCCGAGACATAGTCCGAGGCCAGAGATGGAACAGATCAAGTAAAGAAGGGGCTGGACATAATTAAAAGGCGGATTTCATTGAGATACCCCTGTTCTACTTCACAGCATTTGGCGACGGCGTTCATGACACAGGAAATCTTAGAATGATGTACATTCTTCGAAGTAGAGATATGATCCACTAAATGCCGCACAGCTGAGACAACTCGAACTTTCAATCCATGCCAATTCTTCCCTGATGATGATCTCTGTCTATCGATCAAGGCCCCAAAATCTTCTCGTTCTTAACCTCACTCCTTCCCAGCTGTTCAGCTTCGGTCTTACATCCAAGTAGAAATTGAGCGGCCCTCCTCCGCCCTTACCCTGATAAAAATCAATCACGTATTCCACCTGCTGCCCCTCACACCTCTGAACAACCCAGTCGTGCCGGTCAAACGGCTCTTGGTACCCAATGAAGCTTTTAAATCTAGCTCTTGGCGTCATCGAATTCCGCGGGTCCAAAAGCCGCCCGTAGCTTGCTAAAACGTCCCGGACTCCACTGACAGCTCCCTGCTTATCCTGCTGTCTGCCTGCTTCTTCTCTATCTCCGGTTACTCCAGCTAGACCAGTCCCCAAGCCCCGAAAAGAAAGCAATCTTGGCCCACCACAGGACTGACAGTGAGGGTCCTCCCAGGAGCGTATGAGCGTCCACGCGCGCTCGTTGACAGCGTTGTGAATAGGGATGATTGAGGGAACGGTGGAGGAGAGTGTGTCGGTAGAAGACGCAGGGATAGAATGCTTCCGGACAACGGCTTGGAAAAACTGCGTTTCAGAGGGATAGATCCAGTGGCCGGAGGAGGAGGTTGCGGGGTTGCTGGTTTCGGCATTGGGAGCTGCGCAGCTGGGAGAAGTTGAGCGTGCATCGGTTGATGATGGGGCGGGTTGAGTAAGCGACGTCGTAGAAGAGCCGCGTGGGATACTAGAGACCTGTCGGTCCTGGGAGAGGGGACGGTGCGGCGGCGAGTGTAATGGGGGCCCGGGTTGAGATGGCGATGGAAAGGGAGGATGTGAGATCTGTTGATGCTGGTGATGTCGGAGCCAATTGGACCGCGCTTCAGGGGCCACTGGGCAGGAGGGTTGAGCAAGAGTTGGCTTAGACCCAGAAGATGTCTCTGAGGTGGATGTATGAGGTGAGGAAGGTGAAGGCATAGAGGGGGAAGATTGGGGAGGATCAACCTTCCACCAGCCCATGGTGGAAAAGTCTTGAAACTTGAGCGTATGCTTTCAATGTCAGCTAGCTAATAGGTCGACATCTTTCTTATATAAGCGTACAGCAGCAGTTAACGGAGATAGCTAATCAAGCAAGGCTGAACTGAAGAGGCCCGCCCTGCCGGCTAATATCCGGCTCAGGGACGGCGCTTTTTTTATGGAGCGGCGGGTGAGAAAAGAGGAATTATCGCACCTCAGAGTTCATACGAGCCGGATCTAACTACTCCGATTGGATGCCTCACGGAGCTCTAGCCATGTCTTGCCCGCATATATCTGAAGCTCTTCACCGTGGACAACGGGGTAGCTGTGTGATAGGATCAATTGAAAGAACCAGCCCTCACCAAATCGATTTGCTCGTCCCTTGGCTATCGTGACATGGCGGCCACGTCTTCCCAGGATGCGGTTGTTTACCGGGCAAGCACCACTGCTCCTGTCAACATTGCCGTGATAAAGTGAGCTGCTCCATAGACTTTACAGACCCAGCTAATTGAGGCCGCTCAAGATATTGGGGCAAGCGTGACCCGACGCTCAACCTACCCACCAATTCTTCCCTAAGCGTAACGCTTTCACAACGCTCCCTCCGCACCCACACAACCGCCTCATGCTCCGCGTCTTATCCTTCCGAGGACACTCTCCTCCTCAACGGCCAGCCTGAAGCCATCCAATCCTCCCCTAGGACACTAGCGTGTCTCCGTTCCCTTCGCTCTCTGCGTAAATCCCTTGAGTCCGCGGATCCATCCCTTCCGCCCCTCTCCGTCCTGCCCCTCCGCCTCGTCTCTACCAACAACTTCCCCACGGCCGCCGGCCTTGCCTCTTCTGCTGCCGGCTTCGCCGCGCTTGTCCGCGCCATCGCGAACCTCTACTCCCTTCCCCAGACCCCAGAGGAGTTGTCGCTGATCGCACGTCAAGGCTCCGGCTCCGCCTGCCGCTCCCTCCTTGGCGGCTACGTCGCCTGGCGCATGGGCTCTCTGGTCGATGGATCTGATTCCCACGCCGAAGCGGTCGCGCCAGCTGCGCACTGGCCCGAGATGCGAGCTCTCATCCTTGTAGTGTCTGCGGAGAAGAAGGCTGTGGGTAGCACGCTTGGCATGCAGAATACTGTCAAGACATCCGCGTTATTCCAGACGAGAGCCGAAGTAGTGGTTCCGCAGGCGATGGAAAGAATGGAGAGGGCAATTCAAGACAGAGATTTCACGCTCTTCGCCGAAACGACGATGAGAGAGAGCAACTCGTTTCACGCAACATGTCTAGATACGTATCCGCCGATCTGCTATTTGAATGATGTGTCGAGGGCAGCGATGAGAGTCGTGGAAGACATCAATGTAAGAGCTGGAAGGTCTGTGGCAGCTTACACTTTTGACGCCGGGCCAAATGCTGTTGTGTACTATCTTGAGCACGACTCAGAATCTGTGGCCGGAACGCTGCGGGCAATATTAGGAAACCGTGTTCAGGGCTGGGAAGGTATGTACGGGAAGGTGGTAGACGAGCAGGGGAGTGCTGCTGGCGTGGACGAGCGAGCAGCAAAGAGCCTTAAGGAAGGAGTGTCAAGGGTAATATGTACAGGAGTTGGCGAAGGACCCGTCAAGACGGAGGAGCATCTGATTGGGGAAAAAGGAGAAGTGCTATGAAAAGAGACTCATTGTTGTCTCAAGGTGCATGGTACAGATTAGTTGGATCGAAATGTGATGGAACTCTTGAGCATTGATCTCACCGAAAATGAAGCGCTAGAAGTCTCGCGATACTCCACGAGTCTCTGCACGGTGGAACAGATGGCAACGGATATACGGAGCCACATTTCCCTGTTGCATCTTTAAGCACTGACGTTGGTGCTAGCCCTCGAATGCTAATGCGAAGCGGTACCAACGTCCTTCCTATGATATGCATAAGTCTGCCGCGACAAGAATTTCCGATTCGAAGGTCGTAGACCTGCTGAAACAAACTCGCGATGAAAGCGCCTCGCCAAATGTGCTCCTTGAAACAAAATTTTTCTATTACCCACGTAAGGACCCCTACAAGTACAGGCTCTGTGCAGCAACGATGTCTCTCCTAATCTTAGTAAGGGCATCTTCAAATTTGTTCTCTAGGTCCTCGCTGCCCATGACTTTTGCGGCCTGGGCCATTTGACGGAGACCTTCCTCCAAGCGGCGAAAGGCCCGAATGAGAGATCCTTCGTACACATCGGTCATTTTGCTGATCGGTCAGCTTGAGTGAAACGTTTCAAAAGTGGAGTGTACTTACCATATCTCTGCAAAGGTCTTACCACAAGCCCACTCGTAAATGACAGGCATAATCCCCCATTTGAACGACTGTACATATTCCTCCTCGTTCACGGGCAATTTGCTCTCGATTGATACCTTTGCCACCATTCGCGCCATTTTTTGTATCTCACGCAGAGGTTCTTCGAGTTCCTTTTTCAAGGCGGGTGGCTCATTGACTTTTTCTTCGAAGACAAAGCATGACAGCAACGCTGCTATTTGCTGCGCCGACAGGTCATTGAAAAATCCATTGAATAGAAGTTCGGCTAGCATGAGCTCATCACCTGTAGAGATCTCACAGGCTACCCGTGCTTTTAGTGTCACGACGTCGTTGTCATCTATAAACCCAAAGCGACGGAGAACCCTCTTCCGACACTTAAGCTCGTCCAGCTGCATTATGCTGAGAGCGTTTTGGATCTCTTTCTTTAAACTCCGTATCCTTTCTGATACCTTCTGCTTCTTGGCGTAGGCATTGTATAGTTGAGGGAGGCGGGGCGAGTTGTATAGGGGATTGGCCAGTAGTCGCGACTCGAGGCGTTCAATTTTTGAGAGCAATCGTCGAAACCCATCGTCGGTGATTTGCATGTTCTCAATTGGATCGAGGCATGCAAGTCCATCTGAGAAGCGTTTCTTCACTTCTTCAATAGCCTTGTAGACTTGAGCTCGTCCTTTGTGAGTATCGATATCCCCGGGTGTGAAAATTCGGATGTGAGAAATTTCCTGTACACATTCTAGAAGACAGGGTACGGCTTTCATGGTAATGGACTCGCCTTCGTGAGGCGGATGTACCCCTGGCGGGATTGTGTCGATCGCTTTTGTGCCTGGAGAATAGCCGTCTCCGCATGCGAGCATCACATCGACAGACCAAGATTGTTGAGGTGTATAGACCTCACCCGACCCTCGCGAAGGCTCACGTTTTGTGAAATTCAACGCCGCTCCCCAACCAAAATCCATATCTGCGTGTTTGATGTGGACCAGGCGACCTGGTTGAAGGAACTGTAAACTGTAATTAGGGTGCTGCATAACAGACCGCATGTCCGACGTGAGAATGTCTAGCTCTTGACGTAAGTGGTAATATTCCTGCATCGTGGCCTCGTCTGCAATCTCCATGCTTGCGCGTTCATGCTCAAGCTCCCGCAATTCCCGCTCGAAATGTGATACGCTTGCAGTGTTCTGAAATTGGTGGAAACATCTCTCCAGCATGAACTCCGGTGAAATACCCTCTACCCTCATCAGATTGAGCAACATGTTGTACCCAAGATGGAAGGCCGAATTGAGCTTGTCCTGTTCTCCTCGAACAATGTCCTTTGCGACAGCAGGATCCATCTGTTCGTTTATCATCATGATAACGATTCCCCTGTCATCAAGACCTCTTCTGCCTGCACGACCTGACATTTGGACAAACTCTGATGGTGTCAGCCATCGCGTTGATTTTCCGTCAAACTTTCGAACATTGGTAAAGACGACAGTCTTCGCTGGCATATTCAGGCCAATGGAAAATGTTTCAGTCGCAAACAAAACTTTAATTAGATTTTCCTGGAACAGGATTTCAATCGTTTCCTTGAGAATTGGAAGAAGTCCTGAATGATGAATGCCAATACCACGACGTAATAGGGGCAATATGTGCTCGATTTGCGGCAGTTTCCTGTCTTCCTCTGACAGTGATTCAAGTGCACTTTCAAATACCTTACTCACCATCTGTTTCTCTGAATCATCGTTGAAACTCATATTGCTCATCTGCAAAGCCAGATGCTCACACTCTCGCTTGCTGAAACTGAATACAATAACAGGATTGAGGTCCTTCATCATTATCATCCGAACAATCTTCCAGATATCGGACGGGCCTTTTTGGCCACCTTTGTTGAGCCTCTTATCTTTGCCTCGGCCCCTACGCTTGGCATTCGCATCAGCAGGATCGTCCCCTTGCTTTTCCTCAATTGCTGCCATAGCTTTCTGAAAATTCTCCTCCCTGAAGGTTCCTTTCTCGTCGACGATCAAGTGAATGCCTTCTGCGCCAGCAGGAAAGAAATAGTGTTGTAATGGTGTCGGCCGAAAATCCGTGTAGACAACGTGGCATGGCTGATTATGGGTCTTGGTGATCCACTCCGCAAACTGCATCGCATTTGGTATGGTAGCAGATAAGAAGACGTATCGAACTTTGTCTGGTAAAAGGATAATGGTCTCCTCCCATACAACACCCCGAATCGCGTCCCTCATGTAATGTATCTCGTCAAAGATGACCCATCCTACTTCTCGCATGATCTCAGAACCCCTGTACAGCATTGACCGCAGAATTTCGGTAGTCATCACCAAACAAGTTGCTGTAGGGTTGATCGTGACATCGCCAGTCATCAAGCCAACATCACCGAACTCTGATTGAAAGTCACGGTATTTCTGGTTGCTCAGAGCCTTGATCGGACTGGTGTAGATAACTCTTTGATTGTTCTTGAGACATTGGGCAATTGCGTACTCGGCGACCACTGTTTTGCCTGCACTGGTGTGCGCTGAAACGAGAACACTCTCGTTCCTCTCTATTGAAGTTACTGAGACTTGCTGAAAAGGATCTAGCTTGAACTTGAATTCCTTTGCGGGTGTTTCTGGAGGTTTGTGATCGGAAATTGGAACATATGGATAGTCTGGAGGTAGGGAGACTTGATGTCGCACTTGGTGAGACAGCACAACCGCAGTGGTCTCTTTCGTGCCTTGAAGCCCAGCCGAAGCGGCCACTTCCCTCGACTGCTCGGTCTCGAACGTATCCGTGACCACTGGTTCAGGCTCTGGATCTAGTCTTGGGCGCTTTGAAGTTGGTGAGCCGTTGGCGGGCGGTTCGTCAACTTCCATATCTGAGGAAGCTGACCTCGGAGAGGCATCTCCATTCGTTGCAACGCCATTTTCATCCTTGACCGCACCGTTAATCTGTCTCTTCTTGCTCTTCTTTTCCGGTCTTGACTTGTTCGGTTGCCCCTCCTTAGGTGATTTGACGCCGTGCGGCTGGTCCTCAAAGACGTCGAACAATTCGTCCATGATTGAAAGGAATTTTCGACAGTACCGTAAAACTGTGTGAAGGGGGGCGTTCTTGGGGACCAGGCCTAGCAAAAAAGATTGTCGCTTTGTCTGCGATCGAAAAATGGACCACAGCGGGAAGTTCTTCGCGTGGGGTAATGACGGCTAAACCTTCCACATACGGAGGAAAGAAGCTCCAAGTCGTCAAACGATGCACCGCGAGCTCTCCAGTTCGTCCTCACATTGACCATCTTCCCAAGACATCAACCTCAGCCAATTCCGCGCCTATCATCCCTCAATTGTTGTCCGAGGTATGCCGTATATGGGACAATTGCGAATGATGCTGATGGCACAGATCATGATTCGAACAGCCTCCCGAGCTGCGTCAGTCGCTCGCCGTGGTTTTCACACTACACCATCCCAACTCTCTAGTCCATTCCATTACCCCGAGGGACCGCGGAGCAATCTACCCTTCAATACGCAAACCAAATACTTTGGAGTCAGATATTGGGGATTCTGTGGTACGTCTGCCGGCTTGACCAGTATGAAGACATGCTAATTGATGGGCGCTTTTTCAGCTGTGGGATTTGGCATACCATTCGGGATGGCTGGTACGCTCTCAATTCGCGCGATAGCGATGAGGATCAAGCTGACTTTAAGACAGTCTGGCAAACATACAAAAAATAGAGCGATATTCTGTCCCTTCCTTTTGGACTGTTCTATCAGCGCATCCTACCTTCTAAGTCTCCACAAGACACCCCGAACATAACACTTGTACCATAAAAGACTGCTTTCCCAGACGCAGTTGCCTGAGCCTCTCTCGTACAAGCTCCACGTGTCATGACGATTGTGACCCGTCTCTTTCAATCTATCGTTGTCCTGGAGGTCAGTGCACTCGATCGTTTTGTAATACGCCAAAGGGTTCGAATCAGTCACGGATGGTGCCCTGATCACGCAAGTCCGTGCAATTTGCATTTAACCACTCTCAGTGAGTGTCATGGTTCTCAACTTCCCAGGCCCATCCCTCTCCATTCTTGGACTACAGGTCGATCTTTCCTCTCTTTGGTTTCTACCTCGCTGTCCCACAGGACGCCATCTGCTCCTGATGGCCTGCCTTCCATAGCATTTGAATGATCCGCGGCATACTCTCTCATGCTCCAAACCTCTTCCACAGCAATGCGACATCTTCCCAAAACTTCCACCATATTTTCCTCCAGAGCTCTACCCCTCTCACCCATTTGTCGCCTCCAGCAGCTGTCCACAACCCTTGCAACCTCACCCCCCGCTGCATTTACACGATCCACACACCTGGCCACACTTCCAATCAAGTAACCCTCCTCATAAACACTTCCCTTCTTCCCTCTAGCTTTCTTCCGTTCTTCTCTTCTCCTGGTCTTACTCGTCTGCCGCGATTTACCAGTCATGATTGTTCCCGCGCCTTTACTACTCCCATACCTTGTGAGCAAGCTTTTCCCCGCTGCTGTACTGGAATCCGTTGGTGCCAATGACAGGTTGTCTGGGATATCCGGCGCGGAGCCGTCGGCCGGGTCTCCACCAAAGAACGCAAGTGGGTCCTCTTCTTTTGTCTTTCGTAGCTCCCAAATGCGGGATGTCTGAGCTTCAAGCTGGCCTTTACAATCGGCGAGTAGTTCCGTCATCTCGGAGAATTTTTCTGTCAGGCCAGCATCCACGATTTGAGGAATCTTCTCTTTAAGACCACTAATACAGAGCAATCTCATAGCATCCGCGAAATACGAACCTTTGCACAGTAAAACAGCGGCTTCTGTCTTGCTGTCGAGATGCTCGGCGTAGATAGTAGCTGCTGAACGATAGTCTCGCGACTCTTCAACTAGGGATGTTGCTAAAGACGAGGCATGTGATCGCATTTGCGAGGAAGTAAGGGCTGGAATGGCTCCTGACGCGCAGAAAAGCGATTCGCGCCATCGGTGAGCAAGAGCATAGAGAGGGTATGCGGCAGCGTAGTCTTCAATAGATTCGAAAAGAATTGCGGCTTTCAAGTTCTGAGAATGAGCCGATAAATAGGACGCATAATGCTTGCTATATATTCTATGACGAGGTGGATCATATTTATACAAGTCGAGAGCAGTGGTGAACAGGCCATGCTTGAGAGTATAGGCTTCTGCTTCTTCGTGAGCCTTGAGAGCGTGGAGGGAGGTCAATGCTTTGGCGTAATTGTGTAAGTGGTCATCGATCTCGGAGTAGCGACGAAGCGGAATCAGTTCATGCAGGTGTTGGAGACGTGGTAAATATTCTCGAGGGTCGCGTTGTGCTTGTTGAGCGATCAGGAGAGCCAGCTCGAGATCATACAGTGATAAGGCGACATCGTAGAGACGATTGGTGTCCGTAAGGAAGCAGAGATGAGAGATTGCAGATTCAGCCTTGGACGGTACACTCTTATGAAGTTCCGACACCAGAGATAGACCGGCGACAAGATCCGGTGGCTGTTTGCAGATGTAAGCGGTGATGATATTCTGCATGTATTTGGAGCCAAGCTGTTTAAAAGCTGCGATGAGCTCCTCGCAAATCCGATTTACTTTGCCTGGTGTATCTCCCGCAGTCTGTGTTGCAGGTCCGAGAGACTGCTGACTTATAGAGTCCGCAGTATTGCTGAGAGTATTCTTGTACACTGTCTTAGCAACATTCTCATCTTTGAGTTTGGAGAGAAAATCATCGATCCGATCAGTCTTGTTCAATTGTTTCACGAACATTTGCACATTGATCATGAATTGGTCAAACTTGTAATCGCAAAGAATGTTCGTGTCAACTTGATGGGTTCGGCAAGCCAAGTATGCTTTCTTGTAGTCTTTTTCGTCAATATGCTGACGTATTCCAGCAAGAACGAGAGCACGAGGATAAATCGTTTCTAAGTTTCCTCGAGGCAATTGCAGAACAACGGCATAAGAGGAAGGTATTACTTGGACGATCCGCGCTCCTCTCTCAATGCTCCTGCATCTTTCATCTTGTTCTGGTGTGTCCCCTGGCACATCCATAGCACTTTCATCCACAAGATGAACAAATTTGAGAATATGCTGAGACGTTGTAAAGAGAAGACAGCTTGCCGTGACTATGAATGACGTGCATGAAGTAGCCAATCGATGTCCCGCAGCGTACAGCTGCCCCTGCTTTGTCAAGGATATTAAAACGTTTTGATTCCCACTTATCTCGTTCGACGCTGTCAATTTAAGATTCTTTTTTCCCAAATTCTGAAGGCGAAAAGCCGAGGTCTTTGTCAAACTCCTTGGAGGCGTCTCAATATCTCCAATGAATGCAGTATCAAGCACATCCGCTTCCTCATTCAGAGTGTAGCTGCCCACGCAATCATGCCAGCAAATATGCTCTTGATGGACATCAGTAAAAAGGAAGTATACGGAGTTCTTAATTTTGATGTTGCGTGAATGAATGATAGAGCTATCGTCATGCCTCAAAGTCCAAACTGCTATCATGGAAGAACTTGAATCTTGCGTCTCGTACAGCAGAGACAGTTGACGCCCATCTCTTCCAAATTCTACCTGGCGGACGAATGGTCTCTCGGAGTAATCAAAAGGGATCTCGTGCAACAGATTAGGTTTAGACAATGACGGGTCACAGATTGACTGCCAGTCAAAAATGTATATTGATTTTGATGTCAGAACAGCGATTCTATGCCCATGGGAAGCTATATCAGCATCAACAATGGGCTCGCTCACGAAAAGGTCAAACAAAGCCAGTGGCGGCGGTACACCAGCAAGACGAAGAGGAGTTAATTTGAGATTACCTTTTCAGGAGTTAGCACAATACCTGCGTCCCATTCGTGCAACACTCACAGCCATCTACGACGGCGACAACGCCAAAATCAAAAGGTATCACTGTCGATCCATGCGTAACGTCGAAGGTAAATTCGAGAGTTAAGAGGCTGCCTGTACTACCAGTCAGCGCACTGATACTCGCCACTGTGTTTCTACGAACTATGAGTCGAAATAGCCATTTGCAAGGCATTCTCCGGATGCCATCTTGATGCCATCCAGGAAGCTCCGAGTCCGTTCTGCATTAGAATTTCTTGCTTGAGGTAGTAATGGTAGTTCCCCATCGTCCACAGCTGTAATCGGTCCTTGAAGTAGACGGCAAGTACTGTTGATTCTATGTTCCAAGCTAACGATATCTCAGAGGCCCAACTAGTCATCTCTTCCTCTGTCAGTCTCAAAGGGAATTGTCCGTGACGGAGGCCGTTCCGCTCAAAGAAGATAATGTCCAAGCGATCTCTTAGACGTTGAACTGAGGCTATGATGTTTCCAGCCGGTCGCCAGCTCAAGGCACACTCCAACCCATCGACAGGCTCACTGACGCTATCAAGAGTGCCTTCTCGCGAATAGACTCGGATAGCTCTGCGATCTTTGGCGACAACACTGTTCACAGCCAAGAAGGCCCCATCCCCACGCCAGCTAATAACAGCTTCTCCTCCATCATAGGAGCTGAATTTGCCCTCGTCGACTGTCTCGGGAACCGTTGGATCACGAAGAGCTTTCGCTCGTTTACCTTGAAACTGAGTTTCCTTCTTCCCCCATCCTACAGATACGTGCTTGGAGGCATCAAGATCGACAGAACTCAATGTGATCTCTGCAATATTTTCAAAGTCCCTAGTCATATAAAGAAGTGTATTCGCCCGTGTGAGAATCGCCAATAATTCCTCGTCAGGTGACCAGGTTGCGGCGAGAATCCCCACGTCAACAGAGCCCACAATCTCGATTTTTTCCTCTTCAGGTGACGGACTTTCTCGCACGAAAACAATATCCCCGCCAGCAAGAACCAGACAGGCAATTTCAGAGTCAGGAAAATATTGTAAAGAAAGTGGCTTATCATGGATGAGGTCAGCGATAGGACAAGGTGCATCCCATGAGGCCATAGGCAGAAATAAAGCACTGTTGGAGTATCCATCCTGGTCATCACTTCTTCGGCTCCAAGATATTGCCTTTCGTCTCTTGAGTTCTATGATGGGTTTCGACTCAGTAGGACCAAATGCACAGACACAGCTGCCAGTGGAGGCATCCCATGCAGTAGCAGTCAGGGGTAGGTCGCCGCCGAATGGACTTCTACGATATTCAATAATGCGTAGATTCCTCATCTTGCGAAATTCTGCCCAAGGCGCTAAAAGCGAATCATAGTCTTGAACGATCTTAATCCGCAGCAGTACATTGGATTTGGGGGAAAAAAGGATAAAGGAAAGCAACGTCAGCCTTGCGGCTTGGCATCAGTCACGGTCTAAACGGATGATGCTAATAGCCACAATAGCTACACTTCTATGTCATGGTCATAATTTATAACATTCGACGTGTTGTATTCCTGTGCTGTGGGAGAAGTGTCTTGACGTTGTTATCTGTACCTAGGAAAGGTATTTCTAACCTTGTTGACGTATGACGCTTGGATTACTCTACCGCACTGTTTGTCGAAGCCAGAAAGACACAGGGGCTCCGAAATTTGGGTAGTGTGTATGGATCACACAACATGCTTTACTATATAGGAGGAATCTTAGTGTGGTCATGAAAATATCAAGTCGGCTCTGCTGTGGACACAACACCCCAACTCCGACCCAAGAAACTTTGGAAGTCTCGCGACCTGCCCTGTTCACTAGATCGTTGGTCCACTTGCACGATCCCAAAGGGCAAGCCACAGGATATTAGCCTCGGTATCTCGTCTAGATGACTTCTTTGAAGCAAAGCCGGTCCCTGTGATAGTGACCCAGACCATAATGCGCATGATAACAAAGAAAATTCGTCTGTTGTCGTGATTTTCATCCGGCGGTGGCATCATTTTGACGACTTGGAGGTCTTCCATGGCGTAATTGTAGCAGAGTGCAGAACGTTGTGTTTCAATCGTCCATCGCGTCTGTAAAAGGAATGATGGGAAGATTGAAAATTGGCATTTCTGGGACAGAATTCGTCACCACAGCCCTGTCCGAATACCAGTCCCAACACTTCCCGATCCTGTGCCATATCCGCCGGAGAACAATTGCTGTCTCACAGTTTGTCTCTCGTCACTCACATCCCCATAAGGTACAAAACCACCGCCTCCCATCCAACCTAGTCCTTCATTAAGAGTTCGGACGACCTCTACCATCTTTCCCCGGGATTGTTCATTGTGACGCCTGATCTTGTCATCCCAGTTGCCATACTGCAAGAGCATACCTCCTCCTCTCTTGGTAGCCTCTCGAATCACAGCAGCCCAAGCGACGCAGATAGCGTCGTAGGCTTCTTCTTTAGGAATGTTATTTCGGGGAGAATCCCATTCAGGAAGGTCGTGTATGATGTTCGTAACCGCATCGAGATAATTAAGTGAAGTTGCTGTTTGGGATTCGTTTGGGGGTAGAAAATGGGGTGTGAAATCATTCATGGCGTCCAGAAGCTGCGCAAGGTAAGGACGTGTCCGGTTGTACGCATAATCGCTGCCTGGCTTGTTTCCGAGAGGAAAAGAATTGGTAAACTGTATTTGGTAATCTTTAAGGACTTGAACTGTGGATGAAACAGATGGTCTCGGGGCCAGATTCGCGATCTCTTGTCCTATACTTGGGTGTCGGTCGCTCAAGGACTTTAGCACTGAGCGTAACGAATCGGCCGAAAGTGTTTCCAAAAGGCGAGAAAGGGTCAATGTAGAGGAGGCGGAGGAGGATAGGTTGCTACGGGGCCGCTTAACTGATCTAGCAGTGGCAGACGGCAAAGGCGCTGAGGCAATATTCGGCGATGCAGATGGGGAAGAGGACATGCGATCATCGTTGTCGTCCGATGATGGTGAAGCCTTTCGCTTTCGAGACGTTGACGACACTGGGCACAGAGGTCTGTTAGCGTTGGACGATCCAACCTTTACAATCAGCTTCACGTACTTGACCTAGGAGGTGAGAGACGGAAGTGTTCGTAAAAATGGGGAGGGACCGGCGGTGTAGCGAAACTGTTCATGATCGTTTCCTCTACAACGAAGATTCAATAGAAGGGGACGAAGGATCAGCAGGTCGGCTGCAGAGAGACGAGCTTCACCCTCGGCGGCGAGTCTTATAAGCGAAAGGTCAACCTAACCGAGCAAGATAGCTGACGACCTCAACGACGTTGGTCAACGATTCCAGGGCGTCGGTGGGTATGGACGGCGGAGTGGGAGCAAAGGATTGTTCGAAAACACGGAAGGGCAAGGTGGGGATAGCTCTCTCGTTGTTTGACCTGGACGAATGAGAGCGGCCGCTCCGTTTCTTACAAACGCCACAGTTATGCCGTAGCCACGGTCACTCTATCAATAGCAGCACCGCACTACTATCACCACCATGTGATTTATGCGTCTTTGGTTCACTTGATGAGTGAGAAATTCAAACCCAGGTTGTTCATATTCACGCAAAGTCCAGCAAGAGCGTAGCCTTAGCTCTCTGTGCTCCCTTACCTCCTTCTGCCATCACAATCTACCGTGACCCGTTGTCATAAAAATTACATGATAGCATAATTAAAGCCATTACTCGCAATGATCGATTCCCCCCCGCATGCCCGTTTCCTATCCTAGAAAATGCTTCATTACCCAAAACGCCGCTTTGGCCACTTTCAGACCTGCTGTTATATGCTGAGAAAAGGAGACGGCTCATACTCGCGATATTAGGGCCGTGTTCGGTAACTCGTCAAAGATGGATCCTGTTGCATCCGTAGAAAGCTATCGGCGCGCTGAAAGACATTACCAGCAAAGAATTGATCTCCATATGCACTAGCAGGCGTGCTCGGTACTGTAGCTTGTGCAGCTGGGCCGAGAGCTGCAGAGAGGGGGGTGGCGGGGAGAGGAAGCGTTGCAGGGGAGGGAGACGCGCTAGAAGAGAGAGCAGGGACAGCCGTCGACGGTTGGCTGGATGAGGGGCCGGCATGTGCCTGCGCCAGCTGTTGATTCTGAAGCTGGGTATGGTAATTTGTGGTCGTGAGTGGGAGTGGGGGAGGTGCCATCGGGTTCGTTGACCCATATATCCCATTCAAGCTCATGCCCTGCGCTGCAAAAGAGAGCGGCCCTTTCTCATTCACATCCGCCAAGATACCCCAGGGGCTGGCGTCAATAAGCTTTCCCGCCTCCCGGCTGGTCCGCTGAACTGGTCTTAACACAATGACAATCTCTGGGCTGAGCAAATGCAGGTTCTTCGCTTCTCTCATTTCCGTCACAAGGTCGATGAAGCTCTGCAGGAAAGCCTTGCACGTTTGCCAGAATTCGCGTTGATTGCGGCCACCATTGGGATCCTTGATTTTCATGTTCAATAGTCGACTGTTGAGAGCTTCACTGACGTCTAAGCAGTGCTTGCAACGGTAAATGAGGTTCGACCACAATTCTCTTATGGATGACGAGAGATTGTTGTCCTCTGCAGACTGCAACGCACGATTGAAATTCCTCCTCACAATTGGCAGTGACTGCTGGGCAGCTTCATGGGCTTTCACAAGCGCAATATATATTCCTTCGAAAATTCGCTCTTCCTCTGCGTCGGAAAGGCCAGTGTGAGGATTGCGTTGTAATGCAGATGGAGCCGGTGGCACAACAAACGTATCGCCAGACCGGGGTGTACTTGTTGCAGACGATGCAGCCGACCTTGACGTGAGCGTCCAGTTACTAGTGCGGGAGTTCGACCGGGATCTAGCAACGCTCGCAGCATAGCTATCGTTCATAGCCGGGGTAAAGACACTGTTGACCGCTGCGCTAGCAGAGCCCTGGCGAACCATCCCCGGACGAGGGTTCTGATCCTGTGAAGCTGCAGATAGAGACTTCATCGTGGGATGTTGTATTGTGGTTTCGCTGCGAAGTCTTAGTCCAGGTCTTTGTGGCTGATCGCGTGTTGGAGTAGAAATGCTCGCTGTCTGTCGTCGGCTCTCTATTCCCCTGGAGGGAACTCTTTCTGGCGTTATTCCGGCGTGCACAGATGCTTCAGTATTGATCGTAGCTCCGAGCTCGCTGCAAGCATTCCGCATCTCAATCATACTGCCGTACAAGGTGATGAGGAAAGTACGGATGTATTTTATATTCCCATGACTGACAATGGCCTTAACATTCCGTTGAAGTTGAGAAGCAATGTTCTTGTACGAGGCGATGCAATCAATTGCGAGTCTGCGAACCTGATTCTCCCCATGTTCAAGAGCTTCGTCGTCGTCGTCGTCATCAAGCCGGTCACATTCATCAATGGCGTGATTCAAATGCTCAACATGCATCATGGCAAATTCATACACCATTTCAAGGCTATTTCGCTTGGATTCGTCTCTTTTTATAATGTTGATGAGTGTGGCAACATGGGGATCCAGCTGAAACAGGGCATAAAGAATGCCTTTGGCACCTTCAATGAGCGGCTTATGCACATCAGCATCTTGCTTTTGCTCTGGAAGACTTGACAATCTTCTGGCAAAAGCAAAGCGTTGACGACGCCTATCCCTTGGGCTGTTGGGACTTGAAGAACTCCCACTACCAGGCATAGATGCCTTCATTTTTAGGACAGAACCATGGCTCAAACCGCGAAAATGGCTATTGCGCCGAGCTCTTGATTCACTGACTGTCTCAAGCTCCATTTTTTTCATAGCCATCCGTTTGGACCTGGCCGCAGCAGATGCCTGGAGGACACTTTCGCTGTTGCTTCGGTTCCTTTCATTTCCTGGGCTTGAGATTGGGTTAGCACCTGGCCGGCGAACAGAGTTCCCACTCTGCCCTGACGCTTGTCGGTAATGAGATTTCATGGGAATCGGAGGTGGCCTGGGTACATTTGGCGATCTCACGGTCAAGTCAGTCGATGACTCGGTTCCACTTGTGGAAGGTATCACGGGAAAACGGCCGCTCAGGACTCGCTTTAACGGCTTCGGTGTATCGATTGTACTTTCACTCGATTCGCCGCCGGAGTCAACATCGACCGGCGTGATGACAGGTTGCGACTCCCGCAGGTACTTCTTGATCTCTAATGTGATAGCAATCTCCTTCTCATTTTCGTTAGCCTTGGTAGCATCCATCTCGGATCCTTTCTTTTCCACGATATTCTTCAGCCTAAACCTCATAGGGTTGTTCGACATTTTGATGATCTGTAGTTGATTCATATCACACATACTAAAAGGGAGATCCTCAATTTTGTTATACATCAAGGATAGCACTTTGAGAGATGTGAGATGTCTTATTTCGTCGGGTATCTTGCGCAGTCTATTCTTGCTCATATCAAGAATCTCCAGGAGAGGAAGCTTGTAGATCTTACACTTGTCAGCACAACATCAAGTCGAAAATCAGTGTCACCATACAGCTTTTGGAAAGTCGCGGAATTCGTTCCCCCGAATATTGAGATAGCGCAATTGGGAGCATTCCGAAAATTTGTAGGGTAGAAGCCATAGCAAATTGTGTGATAGTGACAGTCTTTCAACATCATCTTTAATGAGCTCCACAAGGTCTTCTGGTATCCTTGCAATCGACTTATGACCGAGATCAACCGTGAGAGTCGTTTTAGCGACATCGCTCAGACCGTCGCTCCCTGAAAGAGCCTCCCGGATCTTCTGTCTCGCTTTTTCCACCTCCTCGCGGGCCTTTTCCAGAGTTTCCTCGGCGGTTAGGTACTTTTCCTTGCCCTCTGTTCGTACTTGTTGAGCTCTCGATATTTGGTCGGGCAGCGCCGGTTCATTGACAGAGACTACCAGCTTACTTGGAGCTGGGTCGCCGATGGGGCGAGGCTCTGCACTGGCGGCTCGAGACCTTTCAAAGTTGTCAGGTCGAAAAGGTCGCGGCAAACGAGTGGCATCGTCTGTCCGGAGGATCGTACGGGGCATGACTGACGGCAGGGCTACGTCTGTCATTGCGAGACCGACGACAGAGTCGAGGTTGAGTTGTTAGATCTGGATCTGGAACGAAATAGGGTCTGTTGGTGGGGGCCACGCGAGCGACGCCCGCTTGACATCGTAATCGGATGACAGTCCTGTCCACGTCCAATATTCCGGGTTCAGGGGATACGACGAGATTCAAGATGAAAATGATGGTGTTTCAAGGTATTGAAGGTGCTGATTAGTCGGGTTTGACGCAAGGGGGAGGGACCGAAGTTGGGCAGAGTGGGACAAAGGACGGTCTTTGCGGACGCTGGCGTCGAGGATGACACTACAGCGGGGAACAGGAGATCGCTCGACAAACTGGAGCTAGGTTTTGGGGCATGGGAGGCGTAGTGTGGAAGAAAAAAACAAAACAGTGCTGTTCGCCAGCCAGCAGAGGGATTTCGTCTCACATGCAGACGATCATCAGGAACGGGTTTAGTGCCAGGAACGCGATAACCAGAGGTCGAGAACGACTTTTAGCGCGGCTGCACCTCGGCTCCCCTCCGCTCCCACGCCACCGCAACGCCTTTTCCCTCCCATCCCCTTCTTCCATCCACCCCCCTTCTGTACAAACCCTTGGCCTTGTCCCACCGCTGCGCTATCGATCATTCCGCAACGACAATCGACTCGATTCTCGCTCGCCATCAACCCCCTTCCGGGGACTCGAGGGAGATCCGAATCATCCTACTTTGTCCGAGCAATGTAGAGCTCTCGAAATTTTTCTGGGCTTTTGATTCACCAGTGATGGAACGTTCTTGGCCCTCCGTCCGCCACAGAAGAAGATCAAAGTCTGTCAGCTTTCTCCGATGGGCATGGTTGATATAGCTTCTGTCTACTGATCCTCCTTCAGTCCCAGGCAGACACTTTAGGTTGCAATTATCCTCTCTTCCAGCTTCTAACGCGTAACCTTCTCAATCCCTTTCTGTTCAGCAATTTATTCACTTTATTCACGCCTTGGCTTTCTCGTTATTCTCGCCTATGTATTTGACTTGTTAGAATTCTTATCGGTGCTCGCTTCTTCTACAATTGCCCCTTGTATAGGGTTCTGCGCGCAGTCCTCGATCAAATGGCTTCTGTAACTCTTCAAAGATGCCGCATACCTCCTTCAAGCTGCGGCGCAAATTCCTGACCCACTTCCTGAATTGATGTAATAGAATTGCAAAACGAGTGGTATTCAGACTCAATGTGAAAGACCTCATCGAACTCTCCTATCGTCGTTTACCTCATTACTTCTCAACAGTCTTATTGAGTACATCCAATGGTGGGGATTCTGCATCGATATTCGAACCCGTTGCCCTTAAAAATCTGGAGACCGTGAAGACTTTTCAAACGTCTTTGACAAAGATATCCGGGACATAACTCGAGCACCTCTTTGCGGAAATAGTAATTTCAAAGGCTCTCTTTTTGACATGCGTCTAATTTTCCTCACATCTTCATGGCACTATCTTATCAAACTAGCCCGGAAACAGGACAGACAACGAGCTGAGGATACGCTGATTATAATTATCGACACCTCGAAGCTCATTGATCCGTCAATCTTTCTACGAGCAGTCTACGCTATGAAAGTGTATGGGTTATGCAAGAACGAGCTCATAACTATGCCCACTATGAGCATTTTTCCTGGGAGCAGCTTGTCTTAGGAGAGGCTTGCACACATATCCTTGCAAAATCTTTCATGAATCCTACCCTTTACAGATGTCTCACCGAATTTTTTCCCCTGATTCGAAGATCTGACAGTCTAAAAGTGAACTCTTTGGAGACGATACAGATCACGAGTAGACTAGAAGGAAAGACAGTGTACGACGAGACATTGCACTAGAGCAAGTGGAGGACCTGAGAGAGTGAGTTCGCAGAGGTTTCGGAGACAACCTTCTTTTTTCTATCATGGTTGCTTTGTTTTGTTTATAGTTCCGTCATTTTCATCTTAAGTCGATCGTTGAGAAAGCAATAGTAAGTTCTAATAGTGAGTATGCTGCCTGCCAACCCTTTGGAGTCACAGCAGTTTACAAACCTTATAGACAGAATGACCAACTTTACAAAGCTGTGTCATGTTCTTTGTGGAGCCTTTGACACCTAACATTGGACAGCTCTCATTGTTTCAGTACGTATTGCATAAGATCTGCACAGGGTTGAAAGTTCCAGCAAAGTTTTGGGGAGACAGAGAAGTGCCAAAACTTCCAATGTCTACGCGTGCGCTAGAGCTCCCAAATGTCCTGAATCCAAAGGTGGTAACGGATCCACTAGGGTTAAATGCCCGGGAGTGGTCTTCAAAGTCCTACAAAATTGCAATTGATGTGGCATGCAAGTCCATAATGGCTGACCAATACCAAGTTCCAATTTCGCCGAAGCCTGCATGGTTCCTTGTAGTTAATGTGGCTAATGTTGACAGGTTCTTGGTTGTGAGATAGCTTTGATCAAACGTGTCCGTCAATCTTATGGCCTCCTTTCCACCGGCAAATGATGCAACCAGGGGGGCCAATTACTAAGAGCTCTGCGGACTTCGCCACCCATTCTAGACTCTTTTTGAGTTGTCATTACAGCCCGTGACCTGCCATTTATCTCACATGCAATAACTGTGTTCCATTTAAGCTTCTGACTTTTGCCAACACCAAATGGCCAACTACGGTATAGAATCCGGGCCTTATCCGCGTACCTCATTGAAGGGCACCCTGAAAATCAAAATCCATATATGTCTTGATCACTGCAAGGGATGTTATGAAATATGCAGATTCCCGAATATCATACTTGGGCTCCACAAGAGCTGTGTATCTTCTCTTGATAAGTACATGATGGAATATCACCAAATACTACTCAATAAGCTCTTTTAAACCCTCCCTGCGTACCAGACTTTCCACAACTCTCTTTTAGAAAAAGATCTCCACAAGGCGGTGGTCTTGAGGCATTTGTGGAAGCTGGGCCTACCGAAAATTGTCTCTTTGAGCGTTGTAAATGCCATCACTTGTCAACAGAAGTACGAGCAGAATCTGATATAATCTGGCAGAAGTATGCCCTTTGAAGGAACACTCACTTTACTCCAACTTCCTCGAAATATTGCAGAGAGCGAGTATGCTGGATTCCAGAAGCAGTGGACGGCGATGATTTCTTCTTAGGAAGAGCTAGTACCAGGAGGTCTGGCTTTGGGTGACTTCCAAGACTAATCGTATCGGCGCTGGCAGGGTTCCCATCCAATTTAATTTCAAGCATCTCAATTTTTTGCTCAGAGCTATGACCAAAAAACTTCTAGAATCAAAGAAGCCCGACATCTGAAAGAAGCAGAGGAGACGAAATGGAAGACTTAGGCGTGGTTGAGACAATGTCTTGGCAGCATATCCGTCCGCTGCCGACCGCCGACCCGAGATATGACATCCCGGTGCGCAACGGCCTCCGCCTGAACCTACTCGCTCCCTCTCGCAGATCCTTTGACATGAAGAAATACATGCAGCGACACGCTGGAAACTTTTATGATATTACATGATGTAAGAGCAAGGTACAGGAAGTCCTGTCATCAAACAGTGTACGACAACGATCTACATGCCTAACATTGACTCTCAACATAATAGGCATCCTAACATTATCGCCTATGATAAATAGGGTACTTAGTTCGTCAGGATCAACGTCCGTACAATGCCTTGTCATGACGCCAAGGTGATGTACAATCCTCGTTTAGATAAGGGCAACCGAGAGCTAGACGTGCTCTACAACCCTGCCTCGAGCATGAGACTAGGCTTAGGCAAATGGATCTTGCTCTTAATATTACTCCGATCGACGATCCGGGTGGAACCGAACAGGGTAGGTAATTCCAAGGGTGCATGAGAGCGGATTGATTAGGCGTAAGGCGCGGCATCGTTTTGCTAGGTCAACCGTTTCCGGACATAGAAAGTGAGATTGATGATCTGGGACATCTCCAGATCAGACGATCTGCATGACTGAAGAAGGATGTGCTATGTGAAAGCAATCTCGCATGCCGCAAGTGTATTAGGATCAACGAAGAGAATACCACAATGTCTTGACCAGGCCAATTTTAGGGACAGAAAGCGACGATGTGAGTGCTCGGGGAGGACGGAGCTGGCATCTTAGAGACATGGGAGCTAAAAAAGCAAGCAGATTCGACAAGTCAAATCACACAAATCTAAGCGCCTGCCGCACCTGCATAGAGGTACATGCAGACGGAAGGACTCCGTTAGAAGAGTCGTTCGGATTATTGTGTACTGTCTTCGAAAGACGACTCAACCTCATCATAATTTGGGAAGGGCAGCATGACTATCCCACGAAAATTGGCTCAGCAGGCTCAAGGTCCTATTTACTGCTATTTATTCAGCTTTTTTTCAATGCCACAGCAAACGATGTCTCCAATCAGCCTCGCTGGAGGCGTCAGCAAAGCGCTCCCCCACCACCGTTGCACACGAAGGATTCAGCTCCACCCAAAGAGGCAACTTAGGCGACGCTGCTAGATGACGGCCACAGTCAGATCAGCATCCACGCCCAACACGGGATGGTGGAGGATCAGGCCCCCCGTAAGTCAGACGTCCAGTCCACCAACCATGACCCAGCGAGGAGGGGAGCGCAGCAGGAAGACATTGTACGGGATGTGGAAGGGCCTGTCGGTCAAATCCACAAGTGTCGACCTCTCAGCGTCTGAAGCTCACCGGCCCGATCCCACTAAGCGAGACCGTGGAACCCAGCTAGAAGCTTTTGTGAAGTTCTTTGACATAGGCGATCTGCGGCCGTAACCGTCATGAGCACCGAACTCCAGGTAGCTTCGCGCTTGTTGTTGCTCCAATGCAGTGCTGACGGTGTCCAAAGCGCGCTGGCGCATCATGGTCTTGTGCCAACTCATCACTGTCTCGTACAGTGTCCGTCACGATTCGTCCTGCCTCTCATTAATCGTCTTTCCCATGACCCCGCTTCCGTATCCTGCGTGCAGTACACTTGTCGCCGGACCAGGTCCTCCACCACCTGAGATAAGCCCGTGGCCTCCAAAATCACTACCAACGCCGGAGAGGTTGCCCGGAGGTGCGTCTGCAGGTAGCTCGTCCCTCATGCATGCATTCTCCAGCATGTTGGTCCATTTCCCACTTGTTCCAGCATGGCTATGCTTCAGGTGTTGACGGAAATGGTCTGCCCGAAAGAACTTCTTAGAGTGGTTGCATTCGGCAAATTTGTGGACACTGGTGAGATGATCAAAGCGCACATCCCAATCTCGCTGGGGGAAATTGGGGAAATCTTCCCCGCAATATCCGCAGGTGTCGGCTGACGGACCATTAGGAGTCTGATGCTTGTGAGACGTCGAAGGATGGAAAGCAGCTTCAGGGCTGGCGATGGCGGCGCATGACCAGGAGTGGCGGCGGAGATGCAGGGAATTCTGGTGACGCTCAGCTTCATTCTTGTTCTTGAAGCGGTTGTTGCAGAATTGACAAGTGTACTGCTTCTCCATCTCGTGGGTCCTAAACAGTCAATGAATAAACAGGCAAGTTAAGGGTGGATGCGTTACTAACCGTAGATCCTCTGCCGACTCGAACTTCTTGGGCTTCTTGGGGCAGCATTCACAAATAAATAGGCCGCCCATCCTCTGAACCCCACTTCTGCCCGAAAGGCTCGAGGGCGTTTGTCCAGGGATCTTGCGAGACATGTATGGAGACTTGATTTCAGACAAGGCGGAGTGTGGCGTTGGCCGAGAGGCGGAAACCGAGTTGCGAGGGCTTGCATTAAGCGACACGGAAGCAATGTAAGGTGAATCATGGGTAACATCAAGGTCTGAGGATGGTGAGACGGCACGTGGTGAGTGTCGTCCAAATGAGGAGACACTTGTCATGCTGCTTCCACCTGCGGATAGTCCCGCGGATGATGCATAAGATCCGTTTCTTAGACCCATTGACGACGCGGTCGAGGAGACCGATCCATGATTAGGGTGATATCGAGCGTTAGGCGACCGCGGGAAAAATTGGCCCGTTGGTGCGCGGTTAAAAGTGTCGTGAGAAGGCCCCTGCGCCTGTGATCTTTCTTCCCTCGAAGATTCCCTTGCCGGGGGAGGGGAAGACGCCCTCCGCTTTACCCCTTGCATTGAATAACTTGGACGTCTCTCAAGGTGAGGCGGGGTCCGATCACGAATATGGAGTTGCCCCATCGCACCTGTCTCTTCGTTCGGATAGTCTGCATCTGCATCACCCGAGAATGCTTGATCATAGCTTCCTCTGTGGGATCGGCTTGGTAAGCTGACATTATCGTCCGTGGCAGGAAAAGAGCAGGAGTTTGACCCACGGCGACCATCGCGAAAACGTGAGTAGTAGTCAACTTCCATCGCAGACGGTGCACTACTGTCCACACTGGGACTGCGATACTCCACAGGATCTCGATACCCGTACCGAGAATTTGGCGACACGGTCGCAGATGATGGGCTTGTAATCCACCTGGATGGAAGCTCTCCCATGGTGGACGTCTCCGTCACAGATGGTGCTGTTGATTTGCTTCCATCTCCGGCGTCGTGAGATGCCTCGGCATTGAGTCGACTAGTCTCGGGAATCGATCCCAGAGCGGACAGCCTTGGTGGCGAATTTGGTTTGCCAATTTTCGACAAGAGGTGTTTATCATAAGCATTAGAGGAGTGCTCTGCGCTTTGCTGAGCAAGTGGTCGCTCGCCTTGGAGTCTGTGAATACACAATTGGGTTAGCACTATTAGCCACCAAATTGCTTGTTATGGAAATCGCATAATACGAGGTTAGTAATCGGAGCGGCAGCACACCGGCGGCTGACAGCGTATTCGCCGGTGTGGACGTATAATCGACGTTGAGGCACACAGTCAATAGATTAAGCGGCAAAGGTGTCAGATCACATGAACTCACCTGTGATTGCTATTATCTGACGGTGCTGATGCACTCTTTAGAAGCTCCCCAAGAGATCTCGCCCCTTTGTTGCTCCTGTGGTCAGATTTCTCGCCATCTGATCGATCGCTCCCACTATTATCTTTTACAAGCCTGCTAAATCCACTCGATTGAGATCCACCGAAGGGGATTGACCCTGGCTGAATGGGCGCCCATGACGGTCTTCCACAGCTGTTCTCCGGCCGACTATTTTGTATCTTCCAGCTGATATCTTGACCACTGGTAATGTCCTCCAGGTGTCGCGGAGGAGGTAGAGGGGGCGGAGCTTCAAGGACAGGTCGGTTGGGTATAGGCACCGGTCTACGGCCAGAGCTCATTGGGGAAGATGTGAAAGCAGATCGGGAGAAGGGCCGAGGCCGGTCATGACTCGCGCTGTGATCAAGTATTTCAATAGCGGGAGGGGATGTAATTTGAGGAATGTCCATGGCAAGGTCGAGTCTGCCACGAACCAGGGCACGTCACCTAGGACGCAGTAAACCCAGGCCAGTAAAGGAGAGAGAGCCTGATATAATTGAAGAACGAATTGTGCGGTGGCGACGGAGGCGGTACGGCGGAGACTGTCCCTTCCTGCGGGACAACCGAGCCTTCTTCAGCTCGGCAATAGCTCGTGATGCAGGATGAGAGTGGCGTGGAGAAAGATCGTCGGTGCTCAACGCTGGCGGAAATGACAGTGAGTGTTTGGGAGGCTGAAATAGAAGAGAGTCTGAAGGGTTTCAATTATAGAAGGCGGCCTCATCGGGAGCCCAACATGGTTGAGTAGGACCGGTGAAAAGAAGGACAGAGCCCGCTGGAGAAGGAAGTTCGAATTGTTGCGGTGGAGGGGTCATGGGGGCGTTTGTTTCTAGGCCCGGGGGTGGAGGGGATCTGGGGAGATCAGTGCTTTTCTCTCGGTGAGAGTATCTTGATGAGGGAAGAGTGGACAGGTCGTTCTAGTGGTAGGGCTGAAGGCTCGTCCAGCATCAGGGCCTGCTAAGTTGTAAGATCCAGCGCGACAGGGGGGTATCAACGCTAATCATCTTAGCGGCCACGCAGTCGCCGGGGTGTGGGGGGGGGGAGGGTGGCCCTGGGCGGGACTTGTGGGTGGGTGGCTCGCCTGTTCTCGCGGGCTCTGGGCGGTCGCTGCGGGCGGCTGTATTATTGGAAACACCCCAACCCAGCCTAAGCGGCCGTCCTGAAATTACACCGGCAGAACAGCCCCCTGTGAAATCTTCACGCTTGGCGGGTATGTCTCGTCGTCACCGACCCTTTCTGCCCCGTACTGCATCAGGCTTCGCATCGAGGCATCGCATCTCGCTTCAGCCCAGCGAATCCAGTGTGGCACAATCCCACACCTCTGGGAGAGGAACGTTTCTTGCTCGCAAGGGGCCTAGCACGTCCCTGCACGCTGGTGGCCCTGAAAGGCCTGTCGCTTGCAGTAATTTTGGATCCAACACTCGGTCAAGGTAACGCTGGGACACAACGCGGGCTAAAGGGTCCTTCTCTCTCACCGCCGCCAGGATCTCGTTCTCAGGCACCGCGGACCCCGCCAAGGCTGTCCCGTATCAAGGAACGGTACCAAGATGTATGCTTTACGTATCACGAGCATTGGCTGCTCGACTTGACCTTCCCAGCGGGGAAGTCAGCGTCACTTTGAGGCGTCTCGGATCTGCCCGTAACCCTAAGCTCGACAAGCCCGGGGGATGTCTAGATGCAACGGCCAACCACGACTGCGCCGGCGTTGTAGTACGGTTGATCGTGAGATAACCTTCTCTAACATAAGCCTATATGTGCACCCGTCAGAGCATCGCTCCCAATGGCCGGGTGATGTAAGCAGGGCTCCTTGGCATAACCAAACCGGATGGTTCATACGATCCGCAAGCAGGCATCATCATTGGGTAAAAGTGTGGTGACGGATACGACGCCCGGCCGAGGAACCTGGGTCTGGGATTCCATGCTCCCCTGCTTCGGCTATGTGGGCGATCTGGGGATGGGAGATGAAAGGCATGGTTGCAGCCTTCATGCTTGTACTTTCTTCTTCTTCTTCTCCGTTGGCGGTCTCTGCTACCGGCATTTCAGGGATTCAATTCATCTCTGCGAGAATGCTCCGCGGCGACCTGCAATGAGCAATCTCGCACCATCCTGAAAGGCATCGTTTGCCGACAACGAAGATCCTCGTGAACACTAGGCCGTGGTGTGGTCCCCACAGCCCTGTAAGCAATGAAATTCGATGAGGGCGAGAAACGTGGAATTTCCATATGTCACCGTTGTACTTTTTGATTCAGCATTGTCAAACGAGGCTGCCCTTCTTATTGATTCTACTTTTTCCTCGCGGTGAATCGCCGCAAGAAGAAAGTGGTCTAAAAAGAGCGGCTGCGATACTGTTGGCCCCGACACGATTTGCACGTTAAATGCCCATGACCCACACTGCTCATTACTATCGTTTGTCTCATTCGGGCTTCGCGTTCCGCTTCCGTTACGTTACAAACACCGATAAAAGGTCCGCAGACTTGACCTTCCTGACCTACCAAGTCAGAATAGCCTCCTGGATGGAGGACGCTCTGTATTGAGCTAGCGTGTGGGACTCGCCGTCCACCTGGCAGACAATCAACTACTCGATGCACGCTCGGAATCGAGGTCGATCCTGTAGGCCTGCACTCCAAACTCCTCTGAACCCTGGCACCTTAAGGCTACAATGCGCGTGTTCTCACGAGTCAGAGGCTCATAGCGCAGCTCATGCGCACCGACACAGGCGCCACAAAGGATCCACCCTCTCTGTATTAGGCTACTTCAGGACGAAGATCCAGTCAATTATGCCGTGCTTTCGCCTTTATGGCCAACCAGATTCGCGCGAGAAACTCAGCAGTATCCAACATCCTCCCAGGGTTCTGACACGGTCACGCATGACATGTTGGACGCCGGCTGCAGTCTGTGACTCCAGCCTGCCTCCCTTTGACTTTTCGCCCGACTCTTCTGGCCAGTGTACGGCCCACCAATAATTAATGCTGCCTATTGGATGTAAATAGTACACATTTGACCTTCTCCATCCGACTTCATGTATAAGATCATCATGGTAATTTGAACATTGTGGATTCTCGGGCAAGCCCACAAGGCAGTAGCTTTTACCTCATTGAAATTAACAGGCTACTTAGCACTGTGGGTCAAGCTTATCCCTGTAATCGCAGAAGATATGAAGCATCTCAAGCAAATAGCAGGGGGTAATGAGTATTTTTATCTCCTTGTTCCTTTTTCTCCCTTCAGCCTTCCCTCCGGGCATCTGAAACACAGGGCCTGAGGCTGTTAGTATCGTTCCTCCTTCAAGCAGTCTGCCCTATTGGATGAAAGTCCCTTTTTTTTTACCCTAGTTGCTTAGCCTTCGCTTCCTCAAACACTGGAGATGAACACTTACTGGTGAGTTGGGATAGCGCACCGACTTCCCTATCCAATGCATCTACCTGGATGGAAAGTTCGAACACCAATGTCCTAATTTCTCGAGCCTTGTCCCCATATTCAGAACAACCTGCTCAAAGTCGCCTACAAAACTAGAATTTCACTGATTCGCGCATGAAGTATAGACTTTAGAGTCTGTATCCACAAAAGACATAGTATAACATGATTTCAGTTTGCCATTAAAGTAGTCAATCCAACCTCGAAATGAGCCATTCGATGCGATATAACAGCTCCTGCTCCAAGTGGATAGTTATTGTGGGTGACAGCCTGACAGTCCACGACAGATTCGTCTCTATGATACCATCTTCAAAATGTACACCCCCAAAATACTTAACATACAAATTCTACGCTCTTCACCTTCGATATCACTATGAGACCACCTAAATCTCGTTGGTTACCGTCATGGCCAGGCCGGTGGGAACAACACGTTGCGATAGTAGGGCAAAAGATTTGGAGCTACTTCTACCGCGTTGGCCGTGTAAAATGAGGTGAATTATAAGAGGTGAAGGTGCTCTGTGGCCGGAGAAGGTATGGTCATAGAATATCGTCCTCTTTGAAGTATTCACAGCCTTAACAATAAACAGAGTCTGTTGTCCTCTACAGGTGCTCTGCCCCTAAATGAAGTTTTCGCGGCCCAGCCTGAAGTCTCTGTATATCCCATGCATATTTCTAGAGGATCTTCTTGTCCTTTTTGGGGTGTCGCAGCCTTTCCAGTTCTCGCTTGCTGTTGTATTTAGCGGATTCCTTCTGTCGACTTATTTTCGCCCCGTTAAAGCCGCGATAAAAGCGCAGCTTCAGACCGTTCTTTCGCTTCTAAAGTCAAAAGCTTCCCATTGTAAGCATTCAAGGCGATAAGGATACCATGAGTTTTGAACTCATATCAGAGAGCGAATACTTTCGACGGATCATCTTTTGTGCAAAGTTGTATGGACCATACCAACACCTGTCTTCAGTACCATAAAATAGCCTCTGCTGCTCACAGGCTGATATCGGTCCGTAAGTGTTACTTACATGAAGTAACAGCAGCAGCTTATGGTGATCTATTTCAAATTTGACTTATATGGAAGAGCGGCTAACAAATGATCTACAATTGTTGGGGTTTTTGGACCTTAAAATTGGGTTTCTAGACCTCATTCGGCAGTAGAAACGGATTTGTGTGTCAAGTTGTAGTAGAGCTTCCCCCACCTGAAAAGTTATCGACAGACCCGGCAGTGTCACGTGTGAGCAAGAGTTGAAAAGAAAGTATTAAAACTAGCAGTGGCAACGATATCAGCTTCGAGGTCCATAGCCCTAAGACCGGAGGTTGAAATCTCTAGGCCTCAGCCTCTGAGCCGTACGCGAGTCAGCAAAAAGCAACAGTATGCCAAGAATGACTCAGCCTCATTTCAAGCTCAAAAACCTGCATCTTGAGATGGCGAACCTCTTAGACCTGAACCAGAATCCCTGAAAAGCCAGACCCCCTTGACACAGATCTCCCTCACTGATACTTTATGGAGTGTAACTTCTTTGCATAAGATTTAAAGAGTGAAGCTTCGACTCCAACAAACGGTTTTCTTCGATCAGCGGCTCTTCAGCCTAGATGTTCTCGCTACCACCAAACGGCCGGAGACTTAATACTTTTGTCGATGGTTACCACTAAATTACTATTGCTCTCCATCGACGGTCCATCAGGAATTGAAACTTGGCAGTTTATCGAAATCTCCGACCAGGTCCCATCGGGAGATCAAAGCCTCCCTCACGAATCACCGCGCAATCAGACACGATGGACGAACCACGTCTTGACAAGGTTCCTGGATACAATTTGTACATCGGTGGGTACGTGAAAAGCCCTTCTTCAGCCCCTTATCAGATCATTCGCGCAATACCTGCATGTCTTAATCGTGATTTGCAAAATTGGCAGGCCGTGTGGGGAGATCACTGCACGGCAACCCCACCTGGAACCTCTGTTCAGCTGGGCAAGGTGCGTGCCAGCCTCATGGCGGCGACCTTCAGACACTAGCATTCGATAGTGCAGCGACACACAGACCGAAAGTTTCTGCAAATCTTCCGAGCTACGCAGTCTTTTAGGGCTATTCAAAAATTGAGCTATCTTTGATTTTCTTACCCGATTTTCTTCGCTGCATCATGAAGATTGCTACTCCTCCTACTCCGTTATAGACAGGAAGAAGATGGCTTGAGTCACGGATTCCTAAGCGGCTTCAGTGCCGTAGTTGTCTTCTAAGCACGCCGTGATTCCTAATGAGTTGGCCGCTTCCGGCTTCAACCCCTTCTCAAATCCTCCATCACTGTCCGGCTCAAGCAAGACTTCTCTTACCACTAACCTAATTGCGCTAATTTGGCATTCCAGGCTCATCAGTCTCCGTCGAACTGAGGCCTTGCAGGCTGCTAGAATCACACATGTCCTCTCAGTCCTGGATTGGCCGGTCTCTCCTGACCTGGTCAAAAATTACCGGCATTTACAAATTAATCTTAACGACATGGACGATGAAAACTTGCTCGAACATTTTCCCACAGCTCTAACATTCATTGAGGAAGGACTGTCCGATTTAAATGGAAACGCAGGCGTCCTCATCCATTGGTAAGAGTCCCTACTGCCCGAAGTCCTGAGGAGGACCACCGCCGCAGCTGATGATTCGTTAGTGCTATGGGGAAATCCCGTTCATCGACGGTCCTCGTAGCCTATCTTCTCCATGCAACGCATCATCTGCCACCGCCGTCAACCACTCCATCGCCACCTCCATCTGCCGCTGGCCTCTTCGCCTACTCCAACTCACCGCCTTCAAAACGGACCACTTTTCCCCCAGATGAACTACCTCCTAAAGTCCGCCTTACAACTTCGTCAGCCCTGAAGCTCGTGAGACGATGTCGCCCTCTCGCCGAACCTAATGAAGGCTTTATGGATCAACTTGATCTTTATTATGATATGAATTGTCCAATGGCCACAGATGAGCTCGATAATCATCCAATGTACCAGCGATGGCTTTACCGAAGAGTCGTTCAGGAAAGCCTTGATGCTGACCAGGCCCCGAAACTGGAGGACGTTAGATTCGAAGACGAGGCTTCTACTTCAAATGAAAGTGGCCTGCCTTCAAATGAAGGGACAACAGTTCGCTGCCGTAAATGCCGTACCGTACTTGCGGATAACTCCTTCGTAGTAACCCATGCGGCAAAATCCAAAGCCTCCTCCTCGTGTGGGCACATATTTTTGCACCCTCTCTCCTGGATGCGACCTGCATTGTCCACTCCCGATCCAGACTCGCACTCTGGGCCGGCCATCTCCTTCACCTCTTCATCTAGCTCCGCGGACGATTACAAAGTTTCCACACCCGGCCCGATGTCTGGGCGGCTGACTTGCCCCAACGCTAGATGTGGCGGGCCAAACATCGGGAAATTCGCCTGGCAGGGCATGAGATGCACCTGTGGCGAATGGGTTACGCCAGCATTCGCTCTAGCACGAGGGAGAGTGGATGAGGTGAGGCCAGCGGGAGCAATTAGTATCAGAAAGCCCGTCATGGCTAGCGACGGCGGGGGAAAGGGGAAGATTTGAGGGGCTCAGGCAGAAGATGAACGATCATCAGCGAAACTGTGGTTTGGAGAATAGATTTTGGGTATCTGAATGCTTAGCGTGAGGTTTAGAGAATTGGTAGGTAAAGCGTGGATGAACGTCTACAGTCAAGGTATTTAGATACCAGGTACCCAGAGGGCTAGTGTAGTGCGCATATTTGCTCGCAAGGAAATTGACTTGTTCACCATCCTCACGCACCGAAGGCAGCGCCAGTGATTGTGTATGCGCTTCTTCAGAGAGTCCAATGAGCAAATAGGCTACCCTGCAGCCCACATTAGGACTACTATTTACTGCTTGCTTCTCTACGATTAGCGAATGATTTCTTGAATTATCTTATGAGTAGCAAAGAATAGAGATGATTGGGTCTCGGATTTGTGGAAGAGCTTGAGCCACTAGACAGCTGCATTGGCGTTACTGTCCAGTGATAAACCCTCTTCATGTGTTGGAGAAGCATGGACGACCTGTCTCGATGAGCAGGCATGGTACGTTCTATGCTCAAAGGTGGAGGAAAGGTTGCCTGGACTTTTCTAGGAAGGAACGAGATTCCGCCCGCGGAGCCTGGGGAGAAAATGCCATTGCCCAAGGGGCGGAGTCTCCACGGCAGCCCTCGGTCTTGCAGTGACTACCCTAAAGAATTCGGAGGCTGCTGCTCTCCTATCGTGCTAGCACAAAAGAGCCTCATTACTCAAAATTTGCCGCTGTGTCAGAGCAATGCTCGAAGAGATGACCTGATGAGGCAAAAGAAGCGGCGGCGCAACCATGCTAGGTATCACCTAGGCTTCGAGTGTAAATACAGGGTAATGCAGCCATGAGCTCCACAGGCTGCGCATTATTCTTCTCACGAGACCATCCAGTGAATTCCTTGTCCGGCGCACAACGTACTTCTTACCCGTTGGGTGAAAGGATCGATCTGCGGTAGAATGCCGTGCTCCGTGCAAGCCTCTATACCTGACGCGGACACGACAGTGATCCTGCATCCTTGCGACGTAGCACAAGCCCGAGAGTTTATCTCACGTACAAGGTCGTTGGTCCGGCAGTACAATTAGGAGAACAGGTAATTCCTAGTAGTCGATTACGCCAAAAGTCGCCGAAGGATTCATTGTTTTGCGGAGAAGGAAGGCGTTTGCTGGTCAAAGCTCCAGCTCCTTTCCGAGGGCATAGAGCTTTCCATCTCTTGAATTAATGCAATATGATTGCCCAAACAGATCAGCGTTGCGGGGGTTGTCGATGAAAGACCGACTAAGGGACAAATCCTTCCCGCGACGCCTTCGGATCCTGCGGTTAGACAGAAGCAGAGGTGAGGCTCAGTAACGCGAAATTTGTCTCGGATCTGCAGCCAGCTGCGCGCATCAGCAGAAGATTGCTAGCTTTCCATACATGATAGGACGTGAGACGCGGATACAGACTTCCCGTTGAGGAAGTCTTGTGCAGCAAATGAACTTCGCAGGCGAGCAATTTCTGCCTTTCAGGCTCGTCATCTGTTACGCCGACTAGGTATTCATCAAAGATCGTAAGTGGGGCCTGCAATCTCTCGGCAATGACCTAACCTGTGGCTGAAATACCTGCATTGGACTCAAAATCAGGCGAGCTTTTACCTGATACGGCAGCAGAACCTTTTGCGTTGAATGTTTTGGTCTCTTTCGAAGCGGAAGGACGCGAAAGGATTCTCTCGAGAATGACGGCTTTGGACGGAAGGATGGAAAGTTAAGAGCGCGGTGATGGTCCCATGATCATCGGGCAGTTCGCCGAAGGAACATGGCACATATTCAGCGCAATAAGCTGCAGCAGTCTTGCCAGTGCAGCAACAATCCGTTGTACAGTGTGCGCTCGTGGAGCATGTTGCAAAGTGATGTGCGAGGCTGACAAGATGTGCGCTGAAATCGTGGAACCTATATAGGGCTGAGCCCAGCCGGTCAAGGATCTTCGTACTTCACCGATGAAGCCACCTGCGCTGAATTGCAGCAGGATTCCTGTCCACCTTTGTCAGAATTATCGATGCGCCGTAGCTTGCTCACTGCAGCGCGGGCCAAATTAGGCAGCTGTTGATGAGGTCTTTTTCCGTGTATTACGTGGGCAAGAGTCTTGTAATACATATGTAAGTTACGGCGTACCGGGAAGCCATGAACGAGGCTGGTAAGTTAACCAAGTTATCCTTAACGCTCATTACAATTACTGCTGCTTCGTTTCGAGAGTGATGCGAGCTTAGGGTAGATTGGATTGTGATGAGACTGCTTGCGTCTCAGCGGCATTTGCTGGGCCCAGAGCAGTGGCTCGTCGTCTCGTTTCCAGCTCACGGTCCCGAAAACGTGCGGCACGCCACCTGAGGCTGAGCTCCAGGCAGTCCGTGACTGCAATTAAGCGTCGAGATTCAGCAGAATTGTCAGGTTTCCCCCCTCCTACTTGTATTACTCCTCGAGATTTGCCTCAATTCCCCCTTTCTGCCCTTTGCATTGTCATTTTGCCGCCGTCCCACCAACGCATCCATGTGGACCATGATCAATACCCATTTTAGTTTTTATTATTATCATGATTATCCAACAAATACCCCAGGTTAGGGCTCGGGGTCTTCGTACTCCGGAGCTTGCGGTGAGGGAGCCTTGGCAGCAGTGGGGATCCGGGTTGGGAAAGATTGATTGTGGCTCTTAGTGCTGACAGGCTTGTTGACAGGCGCAATTGTAATGTTAAGCTTTGAATCATGGTTTCGCCCGCTGCGAGGCAGCCGCCTTACCAGGATTTAGGCGACAGTTGCCCCCAGTCCTACGCCCTACAGAAGTACGTTTCTTGTGTAAGGGGCCGTGCGACACAGTCAGTCCGATGGACAGGGATAAAGGGCCGGTGCGATTTCGTGAACTCCTCTTTCTTTTATCGCCGGACAATGCTCGCAGCGCAGGCGAGTGCAGGGGATGGACTGGCCTTGTAGTTGGTGAAAAAGAGCGACCCCAATACTATAAAGTTAAATTCTACCCACGAGAAGACTAAAACCGTTGGAGCCGTGGACTTCCAAACTAGAGATGGGAGATAGTGTGTACTTTGCTTGCAACGAGTGACCCAGATGGCAGCTTGAGGATGAAGCTTCTGTGGGATATGATCGGACGAGCAGACACGAGGTCGTATGTGCTATGTGGCGGCGAGACAGTGGCAACAGGAGAAAAGGGTGGTAAACGAGGAAACGCCATCCCGACAGATAACTACATGGGCGATGCTAGCATTCGCAGACTCAACGCCCCAAAACAAACATTAACATCTGTCCAGACAATCCTTCAGTTGCACAAGTGGTGGATTTCAATGCTCCTAGAGTGAGGCTTTTCAAATTTTGTGGTTCCTCCGGCGAGCCTTGCTGGTCCCACAATTGTTCTCTGCCACAACTTTATAGGTCTAATAGCTCAATAGACTCTATGACCCTGGCAAGAGAACGAAGCAAGTAGATCCTGCAGAATTCTGGGTCGCCTTCTGATATGAAGAATAACCCATATCTCAATGTAAAGTTCAGGATCAAAGCTGATGAGGTTGCGGCTAGCAGGCGACTGTGTGCATCAGCATCTCTTCTTTGCACCGAGGTATCTCTAAACAGCGGTTTCTCCAATGTATTGATGCTATCACTGGTCCTTTAAGAGCCGATCGATGCCCCGTTTTTGCTGGTAAATGCAGCTTACCTCTGTATACATTGTGCAGGCGTTGCGATCCTATAGTGGTGAGAGCATTAACTCTTTCGGGTCTGTCACCCGGCTATCCGCTGCACGCATTCCACGGGCCATTGCCCTGCAGCTGGATGCGTGTACGATGTACCCATTCAAAGCGTCGCCAGGCGCTGGGAGCTGTGCATACACATCGCTAGGCCTTAATGCAAAATGTTCCCACAAAGTGTTCGTGTAGGCCTGATTTCATAGAAGGTCTTCGACGGTAAATCAAGCGCATAGCGGTGACTGCCCACCAACATACAGCATCGTCCACCCTGCTCCGCTTCTGCCAAGATTAGGACAGCGACACAACCCTCAATGTCCGTTGCCCAATATGCGTAATGGAAAGACCTTCATCACGGACTGGAACCGACACAGTGATGGTCAATGACTACCGCGTCCGCCTTGACTAAGAGAGGTCGCCTTTAGGGGCTGTTGGGAAGAGCGTCGGATCTTTCATACGCTCGCGATTCCGCTTCGAAACCTCAGCATTCCTCATCCGATCAACGCGCATTTGGTAAAATCTTCTACATTAGTCTTTAGCGGGGGCCCGACGTAGCCTTCCATTATATTTAGATGAAAAATGAGCAGCCTTACTTGTCCAGGGCAAATACGCGGGGACCGCTGTCGACTTGCCGCGTATCCGAACGACTTTGGATTGATGCAATCTGAACGATTATAAGCGCCAATGAGACGGTGAAGATATTCTATGAGATTTGCAAGATGTACCTTGGCATCTCTATCGGCTTTCGCCTTGGCATCGTCTCCCTCTTCGTTCTTGTCTGCGCCCTCCTTAGTTTCACCCGCTTCCTTTTTCTTCTTTCTTTCTTTCTTCCGTCGCTGCTTTTCCTCATACTCCTTCTTTACGAGCTCAATCTGAGCACTCATTTCAGCCTCCCTTTTCTTCGCTGCCTCGGCTTCTTCGTCTATGATTGGAGAGCAGAATCCTTTATCGTCTAAATGCCCCACACAGACGTAGAAAAAGTCCTGACGACGATGTTCAGAAGTGATGCATATTTATCCATGAGATGAAAATGGATACCGACCCTATTATCAGGAGTAGTAAGGACACGCGCCGAAGGTTTGTAGCAGATATAGCATGCCTTCGCGGAGTTGTCCGCTACACTGCGCAGATGCCAAACATTTGCGAGAGACATATTGCCTTAAACATAGTTCTACTCTTCCAAGCGCCGACGTAGCAGATAAATTCAAGGTTTGGAGCTGAAACGTTCTGAAGAAGTCATCTTCCATGACAATTCTGACCAAGAACTCTGCTTAAAAGGATTGACTGACGTTTAGCCCTATGCTAGCCTTTTCTGGTAAGCGTGATTCTGTTGTTTATCGATAAGGAGCGCCATGGAGAGAAATTTTTGGGGACAGGGAGAGAAGAGATGACGGAAGAAAAAGTTTTATGTACTCAAACACGTTGACGAAGCTGGTGAATTCTTGTCAATAGTCTCAGTAGCAACTTGTTGAGATGCTTGCCCCAGCCTCCTACACATCTGTTCTTAGAGTGTGAAGCAATCAGGCCACTCAAAACCCTCGCTACATTACGAAAGAATCTTCCCATTCAAAAGCCGTCAAAGAGACAAGAATTGTGCCTTGTCAGGCGACCCTCAACCAACGACCCACTGACCGAGAATGGCTGATTCTAAACCCAACGCCAACATGCTGTGGGGTGGTCGCTTCACTTCTGGCCTTGATCCCTTGATGACACTTTACAATGAGTCTCTTCCATTCGACAAGGCTATCTACGCCCAAGATATCCGTGGCTCAGTGGCCTTCGCAAGAGGTAACTTAAAATGCGGCCTGATTACTAACGCCGAACTCTCCGCCATCGAATCCGGCTTCGAGAAGGTTCGCAAGGAATGGGAAACTTCGTCGTTTGAGATCAAACCTTCAATCGACGAAGATATACACACAGCAAACGAACGCAGGCTAGGAGAGATCATCGGCAAGGACATCGCGGGTAAGCTTCACACTGGCCGCTCCCGCAACGATCAAGTCGGCACTGGAATGAGGCTCTGGCTACGTGACCAGCTTGATGCTATTGCTTCCTATCTTACTGTCTTCCTTCGCACTACTGTTTCCCGCGCCCGGTCTGAAATTTCTGCCCTCATGCCCGGTTATACCCACTTGCAGCGAGCGCAGCCAATCCGCTGGTCCCACTTCCTTCTCTCACATGCCATGACACTTAGAGATGACCTAGTTCGGCTCCGCGAGGTTCGTGCTAGGGTCAATCGCTCTCCTCTTGGCGCTGGAGCTCTCGTCGGTCACCCATTTGGCCTCGATCGGGAAGCTGTTGCGGCCGAGCTTGGCTTTGATAGCCTCATAATGAACTCCATGTCTGCCGTCTCGGACCGTGATTTTGTTCTTGAGACCCTTCAGTGGGCCTCCATGTTCATGACCCATATATCTCGTTGGGCCGAGGACTTGATCATTTACTCATCCGCAGAATTTGGATTCATTCGTTTAGCCGATGCCTACTCCACAGGAAGTTCTCTAATGCCGCAGAAGAAAAATCCAGATGCTTTGGAATTGCTGCGGGGAAAAGCGGGACGCATATTTGGGTATATGACCGGTCTGACGATGTCTATCAAAGGCTTACCGAGCACATACAACAAAGACTTGCAAGAATCCTTTGAGCCCATGCTCCAAGGTGTCAAAACCGTCAGTGACAGTATCCAGATTGCGACAGGCGTCCTTAGCACGCTGAGCATTTTCCCGGATAAGATGTTAGCTGCACTGACACCTGATATGCTAGCCACCGATCTAGCGGATTACCTGGTACGCAAAGGAGTGCCTTTTCGAGAGACACATCACATCAGTGGAAGGGTAGTAGCGTTAGCGGAGCGGGAGAGCCTGCCAATGGACAAATTGTCTTTTATGCAACTAAAGAGCGTGGACGAAAGATTCGAAGAAGATGTGATGGACACATTTGACTTTGAGAAAAGTGTCGATCGAAGAGATTGTGTAGGTGGGACGAGCAGGAAGAGTGTGAAGGGCCAAATCGAATACCTGACAGAGCTTTTAAGATAAACGGGTTAAGTGTGAAGACCAAGTGAGTGTTTAGGTATCATGAGTTTCAAGGTCTCAAGAGTAACAGGCAATATCCTCGTCGCTACATCACAGCCCTCGGATCGCACAGGGTAATTTCAGGAGCCATCTGATACCTGCAGGGCTTATTGAAGGGAACTTCGCGTTTGCAGATACCCTAGGATGGCCGGACTATCAAATCAGGGCCTCAATGCGCTTTGGCAGCACATTCTCTATCAAACTTGCTTTTGTCTTCGTACAAAGCAAACTTGCCCACGTCCATCTCATTCGCCGTTGCAACTTTCTTTTTTGGCACATCAGTAGGCCAACATCAAATGAAAGCACTCCGATATTGAATTCTAGTGAAAGACACCTTGAGCTCGGCTCTCGATGCGCAGCTTTATGGTACCAGCAAGAAAGGGATAACCTCTCTAGTTTATGATCTGCAAAGCTCAGCAGCACAGACTTATTTTCTGGCAAGCTCCAAGTAATACCATGTCTTTCCTTCCGCTTGCAAAGCACATGGCCGATATTTAGCCAAGCAAGCACATTTCCATTATCACTACGCATGGCATACCTCTTTGACACAGGAAAAGATAGACACCTAAACTGAACGTATCAGCGTACTGAGATCCTCCCAGCTCGGTCTTCTTACTTGTTAGGTATCTTATTCTGTCATCCTATGTCGTTCACTGTTGGTATCTGAAGTCATAGGCGACTGAGCACTAGCGTGGGCTTTGAGACTAGCGGCAGCTTGTCGAACTCTTCGGCGACCGTCTAGCCAGCCCATGTATTCAGTGAAAGATTCCGGTTTAATCAATATTGTCTTTTCGACATTGAAGGTATAATAGAATGTGCCCGTGTATTTCCTCTCTTCATGCTCGACGTTGCGTACCTGCGTTTGAACGGCAACTTGGAGCCTAGAACCCTCATGCTCAAGATGTTCGCTATAGATCACCTCCGCGGAAGAATACAGCACGCTACCAACGGGAACTGGTTCGTGAAACGTGCTGGGATCTAAAGAAACAAAGATGGGTCGTGCATGTGACGCTCCGGCGGCACATGTAAAAGCAAGTTCAAAAGTCGAGCGAAGCAGGTATCCACCAAAGACCATAAAATTGTGTCGATTTCGGTATTGAGGCTGCATGATAGCTGCAGTTTTTAGCTTGGACTCGGCGACGCGAATCAGACGCTCAGAGCTTCGCTGAAGGCCAACTTCTGTGATGTGCGATCGATCCTCCATCCACATCTGGTGAATGAGAGAGCTTTCTTGCGCATCAGGTGCTTTCTCTGTGATCACGCTCTTTCTCATCGCTTTCTTTGCTTTGTAATTTTCCTCTCCCTGAGCGAAAAGGGCGCGATCTACTTCTGATTCGATTTTCAGAGGAGCTATTGGCACAGGTACCCTACTAACAGGGTCTAATGAGACCATAGTGAAAGCACAAGTCAGCAGAATATCTTCCTCTTTTACCACATCCCCATCATTCAGCGCTTTTGCGATCTGACAGGACACTTCCATACTTGACCTGCCCGTTGCGTACGTTACTTGACCGCTCAACTCAAGGTCGCAAATTTCCTTCCAGAAATTTCGAATTGTTATCCTATCCACAGCAGCAGTAACGGTTGTGACACCTTCTCCGGTATGCTTGTAGGCTATAACTCCACAGAGCGCATCCAGATCCATTAGTAATGCTCCAAGCCTACATGAACGGTCAGCCTTGCCTGTATTAACACAATCACTGGCAGACCTAATCTGGCCCGATGCGTTCCCATAGGTATCGAGTAGCCAAGGATCTTGGGCCAAAGGAAGTATTACTTCGGTGCGGCTTTCGGACATTCTCTTAGGGGTCAGGTTCGGCGTTACTGGAGGGGCAGACTTCGGGCGTAGCTTATGGCTGGGATCGAGATTTCTCTTGTAAGCTTCTATCCATGGTGTGCGCACACGCATCTCGGTCAAGGCCTTGTACACCCCATCTGTGCATAGATGACTACATTGCTTGAAACTCCGGCGCGAAATGTGCTGAATGGTGCGAGGACTGGGATTTCCCGAACTGCACCGGCTCAGACCAAAGAATCGTCTCATCTCGACTCTGCTTTGGAGGGTTCGCAATGGAGCCCTTGCATCAGATAGTGCTAGGCGCAAATGATGGTAAGTCTGCACGTTGGTAAATACTTTGGCCAATTACATGCACAAACTCTGCTCCGATTGGCTGAGAAGACAAGGTGGAGCCCCCAGTCAAATGACGCGTCATTTTTGTCATTGTGGCTAATGTTGGTCAAAGCAACTGTGATGGAGGACCAAGACCCGGTGGCTCGTACACCATCTCTCAACCCCAAGGCGGCGCCATGATAAGACTTGGTGAGATCTCGATCAAGTCTCCAGATTCTCTCATCCAAGCCAAAGCAACTATCTCCGTGAGCGTCGTCGACAAAAATGCAGTAGAAAATTCGCGCATAGAATCGCTGGATACTGTTCTTCAAGACGGTTGCTGGGTTGATCAAGGTCAAGTACTTCATTTTCATATCTCTTTTCATTCAAGTGGACGGTCCATACTCCAAGGATCAAAGCATAGCGCTTTATTACAATACATCCATGCATCACTTGAAGATGCTCAAGCAAGTATCTCCGCGACCTACTCTTGCTCTTACTTATGGTGGTACAGATCTGGAGGCATCTTGGCCTCAAGGCGAGGTCATGCGATCTTCCAGCATCACATGAATTGACCTCCACAATACATAGTGATGTCTCTCTACAACTTCGTCGAGATATCGACATCTTGGGCAAGCAACTCTTCTGCTGTAGAAGTTCTCCAGTGGGTACAGGTGAGCCTGCAAATATATTGCCACCGAACGACATTCAATGCATGATTCTGGAGGCTGTGTCACTCGCAATTGATTTCAGTAACCCCCGAGATTCCTCACGAAAGGACACGTTTGATAATAAGGTTGGGAGACTCTCGGAAGCGGTACTAGAGACCATCCGTCAGGATTTGTCAGACAGCTATCATGATGTGACTTCTAGTCTATTGACATCCTATTCTGAAGATTTGGGGCAGCAGAAACGGTATTGCACCAGGGAGGATTCCCCAAGCAGCTCTTTCCTTGACCTTTTCGACCGACCACTCTCATCTCAAGAGTCATGTTTGACGAACTTATCGAGCCAACAATGTATGCAGATGCCCTCAGATACACCTTTGTCTATGAGCTCAGCTATCAAGACTCCAACATGCCCTTATGACGCTACAACCTATCTAGCATTCGCCAATGCCACCCTACGACACGCGATAACTCGTCGGCCTGTGCGAATGATAGCTGGTTTAAAAATAGAGACAGATGATTTGGTGATGTCCCTCTCGGAGCTCTTTCCAGCAGTATTCAACCCGAGATATCTTCAAGCAATGGCTTCGCATGCTCGACAAATTCCTATCCTCGCATCTTGCATTGTGGATGTGATGGAAGTCTGCGAAAGTCCGTTGCTAGGAAGGCAGAATGAGAAGCTCGAAGGACAACATCGAAAATTTGACAATGAGTCGGAACATACGGTCCTGTCTACCTGGGCCTCGAAGGAATACCTCAGGATGGCTCAGGAGCGAAACATTTGGAAATTGCTGCGGCATTGTCTCGATCGTTCGGAGTTTCCGAGGGGGCTCCCTAAAATTACACCTGAGACAGCAACAATTAGTTTGGATCTTCAGCTAGAGGAAGAATGTAGCACCGCTCAGGGATACACTAACAAGGACCTCGATGATAATGAAGTCTTGCATCCTAGAAAACGCTCGAGCCCAGCGATCCACAACAAATCGTGTCTCGGTCATAATTTAGGCATTAGAGACGTTCCCGGCGACCGTGGCACTACTAATTTTAAAGTCCCATCGAAATCTTCTTCTGCGCTGTCAGGTCATGATATTGATTTTGATGACAATGAAGAGACAGAGTGCCAGTCAAAATGGCCCTTTCATCATTCTGAATGCTATGAGCCCGGCGAATGTGTCCATGGTCGAGATGATGTGCTCCTTGATGTCAATTCAATACCGGAAGTTGATAATGTCAAAGGACTTTCCAACGAATCCTCGAAAGGTGTAGGCGGTGTCAATAAAACCACAGGCAATGATGCTAGCGAAGGCAACGTACATACTTCCTTGGATGAAGCACAGAGTTATAGCCAGGAACCTAGTTGGGACATCTACCACCGACCACTCTCTCCGATGCTCTTACATAGCAGCATGTATGCGGACTCGGCGTATGAGGAGAATCCTTCCGACGTCCAAAATAAGGTGCTGCTGGCTATGGAGATGCGTAACGGAGTCGATACTCTTAACCTGAGACCCGGCGAACAGGAAACATCCAGAGGAGCTTCCAAAGGTGCTGTTGGATGCATTGGAGACTACGACATGCTGCTATAATTGCTACCCTCCTTTCGTCAAGAATTCAAGAATTTGGTCACATTAGACTCTTGACACGATAAGGTCACCAATGCCAAATAAATATGCAACGAATGGCAGTCTTGATTGTGTGTACACGTATGCTTCACACCCACAGTCACTAGTCGGACACATCCTGCAATGCAACACTCGTACAGCTCGTTTGGTTCCACCCAGTGCCTCAATTATTCAAAAATCATCTTACAAGACAAATATGCTGGAACGGTTAGCAACCCTAAAGCACGTGTAGGGACAGCACATGCCTATCTAAGTCACGGGTGAGCTTCCCAGATTGTACATTGCAGCAGCCCGATTCATTTAATAAACGTACTTACTTCAGGTCAAACTTCCGAACGTCGCGGCCGTTGACAGCCTCAACAGGCTTAGCGAACAAATGTCTCAGCCGTGTTGCTATATTCTGATCTTGCTCCCGTTGTCCTCTGATAAGGCGTGGGCACAAAGGTCTAAAAATCAATATCTGGCAACATCTTTCTTTTCAAGGTTCTTTGTTATGAGTTGATTTCTACCATAGGTTGCTCTGACTATGCCTTCTCTTGAAATTCATATTGCAGAAGCTCGCATCTCACTCCCATCACAGCCTGAACTAGCCCACAGCCTCAAAGTGCCGTTAGCTTCTCCAAGAAATGACCCCACGCGTGAGCCACGGCGTGGGGTCCGTTGGGCATTGAAGTTCCTTTAGTCTCCGTCTGGGCGCGGATAGACCTCACTGGGCTGCAGTAGCTTCCAATATCAGGGGCGTGCCGTTGTTTAACGGTTGTTGATGGTAACCGATAATATTGGCGCTAATGTTTCGGTAGGCATGTTTTACTTGGTTGGATCGTAAAGCACACGGCAAGTTGCCGCGTCACCCGAAAGGTAATCTAGAAGGGCCGGACTAGGAACGATGTTCATGCTTGATGAAGATGCGGCCAGTAAGATAAGGAATGTTACACGCTAGTATCGTTCAATACATCTATATGGATGTAACGTTTCGTTAATGACAATTTCAATTTCCCCGGTGATCCCGATTTCAAGAAGGCAATTGTAGGTAGCAGTTCCACGGTGATGCCGGCAGGGATCGCCACGGGGAACGCACCACGTCATGCATAAAGCCTTCACCCTGAAGCGCGATCAGCATCACATAGTACTAGTACATGGGGATTTTACACTTGAAGACTCCAAAAAGCAACAACAGGGGTACAATAAAGAAGGTTGTTTGATGCTCGTCAGCTTTTCGTCAGTGTAGCAGCTCCTGGTTGACCCATCTCTCACGTAAAAATCCGGGTTGACCTACACCTCCTCAACAAATACTAGAAGTATTTGCTTTTTTTGTGGAACAGTGCTTCTAATTGATGTACGTTACTTTGTTGGTTAGTCGGGCCCGCCGCTTCAGATATCGATATGAAGGAGAGGAGACTAGTGTGCAAAATTTGCAGCTATGGAGCGAGCTATCATCTACTAGTAGGTCTTTTAGTCGAAGTCACGTCAGCAAAAAAGCAGATCCTTCCCAATACGCATGAAACTACACAGAATCGTGTAAAATAAATTCAGTTTTCAATTCTAAAATTCTTTTCAAAATTAAGTTTAAATGTATAAAGCAAAAAAATTACTATATATATAATTAATTAATAGATTTGACAGTTTTTTTAAAAAGTTATGCCGCGCGGACTGCGGTTTAATTGATATAAAAAATTTAAAAAAATTAAGTTCTTCTTAACGTAAATACTTCTAGATATCAGTAAAAAGGCAGATCCTTCCCAATGTGCATGTGGTCGCGCGGGATGGCGCAGGGCGAGTTCAGCTCTTAATCTTAAGGTCTTTCTCAAGATTAGCCTTGGGTGTGCAGAGCAAAGAAAGTTGCTGTGCGCGTGGTGAGCTAGTTAGCGAGTTCAACAACTCTTTTTTGATAATTTCAAAAATTTATTTAAAAGGCTTGTAGCTATATTAACTGATTAGAAATAATATACTGATGCGCTAAGAATGTGCATATGTAAAATTTGCGATTTATAGCTATTTTTAAAAGAATAAGATTTTTAATGTGGATATTCAGCTAATTAGAGCCTACCTGAATATAGCCCGATAATGATCCAATAGTCACCTAAACAATTAAAATTGTTGAACTCGCTAACTAGCCCCGTGCGCGTACAGCAACTTTTTTTCCTTCGCGCGGGCGCGCGGCGCTACCCTGGGCGAGTAAAGTTGCGCCGCGCGGGCTGCGATTTTACTAATGACGTACTCCAAGCAAAATTTTCGGTAGCAGTTTGACATCTTGTCGACATCAAGTCAAGAATTTAAGAGTTCGACATTGTATCGACTAGCTGTTGATTAATCATTAGCTTGAAGTAAGCATTTTGTTTACAACTAGTCGGCAGCTAATAGATATAATATCAAGCTCAATTTCTTGTCGACAATTTTGCCTAGATCTTAGAAATACTTACATAATAAGATACATCTTTTTAGGATTGGCCTGATTTAGCGTATATAATAATTTGATTCACCTAGTCGTGCGCCTGGGTCGTGGCTGGTTCGTTAGGTCAAATACGAACTAGCCCAGAGCTGATTCTAGCTGACCTGAGCTCTTTATAAGCTGCTTAGGACTATTCGAGATACTGATATAGCTTCCTAGAAGGCATTAGATTTATGAAATAAGTACTTATTGAAAATTTTCTAACAAAATCATCATTATTTTACAAGTCTACTAATAATTACTAGTTTATTCTGAAAATTCTAACTAGTAAAACAAGTATGTCTATTAGTATTTTACAGAAATTGAGGAATACTAGTATATATTATGTTTATAAAATATTATTGTAATCTTCAGGAAATTACTAACAAAAAATAGGTCGTTTAATATATTTAGTAATTTTCTGCTTGTAGCGAACCGTATTTATTAGCAATACCATAAATGAACGAATACAAGGAGCTCGGTTACATATAATGTAGACCATATCAGGCCCGTTATTCTTATTAGATAAATCGTATTTCTCAAGCAACTTCTTAACACATTAACTGTCTAGTACCAAATCAAGCTGTATGGATTGTCACGCGACGTCGTTGATAAGGAGATATTAATATTAGTATGCTTTCGAGATCAAGTCGCACTGGATATTAGCCTCGTAGAAGCATCGATTGTGAGATTTTGACAACCCAAATCTCAATCTATAAAATTTCTGCTAATTTTGAATATAATCTACTACTAATACTATTAGTATTTAGGCCGCAGTAACTTAAAGCTATTCTATATTCTCCATGCAATAATTCTAATTTTCTGCGGTAAATAAATATCTAGAGATTCAAGGCTCATTGAGCTTCCTTGAAGTCCATCCCTACACAGCAATATATTAGTACTTTAAATAAAAACAAAGAGAGAAATAAAATATTGTATATTAATGAAAAGCGAATTTCTTTCTCCAAATTTTTATTAGTTCTATATTCGCAGTATTGTATTATATTTATATATTATTAGTATCTAATGCTTTTATCTCAGCGAATCTAGTACAGATTTTAACCCCTTTGTTTATCGACAAGTACTTATTTATTAGATTCGATACGACAATCAACTAAGTCTGAATGGTGAAATTTCTAAATAACAAGCTGAAGTGATTGATGAATATAATTTAAACAGGCATTATAAAACATCCTAATCTTATATTGTTTATATTATAAAGTAAGCACTTTAGAAGTTAATCGTCATACGATTTTCAGCTTACACCTCATATCAGACTATAGAGGAGCTATTTTGAAGCTTTATTTTCATAATGACATCAAATTCAGCAGTCTCACCGCATCGGTTAATTAGAAACATGCTACGCGTATCGATTGATCAATGACATGATACACGACTAAAAGCTAAATATATTTAAGGTGTTCAATTTAGCGGGATGAAGTACGCATTGCATCTGAAATATTTATACTAACAGTAAAACGCCTCACAGCCTGGCAGTAGAAGTTTATGCTCTTCGTATTTAATGCTCTGCACGAGTATTGCTAGATTAAAGGCTGTATTGTACATTTCAAATATATTTACCATACCTTTAGCGTACAAGAGCATTAGGTCATCCTCCCACATAATACTATTTCAACTTATATAGTACTTTCTGAGGATATTACACTACAAGCGATAGCATAGTAACTTTATTACCTTTTATTTCGTCATCTCATAGATCAGCACTAGGACCTAAGCACTGCAGACAAACAATGAAGGATACCACCATTCAATGTTTTGTTCCAGCGACCGACGCTGCCGCGGTGTCCGATCTGTGGGACAGAACGCTCTCAACACACTATCCCATCGCAAAAGATCATCTCGTACTACTCCTTGATCAGAGCAACGGCCATCACTTCGTTCTATCGAAGGAAAATAGGCTTATCGGCTTCTGTGCATGCTATGTCCCACGCGATTCATCCTTAATCCACAACGACCCTGGCACCGAACCAGCCGGTAATGGTTTTCTAACATCCATCATCATCTCACCTAAGTACCAGGGCCAAGGCTATGGAACCAAACTCCTCCAGCACTCTATCTCTCATCTCTGGAACAGGTTTAGAATAAAGGAGATTACCATTGGCAGTGTCTTTCCACGTTTCTGGTCTGGGATTCCTACCAACCTCTCACCGAAAATTCCCGCCTTCTTCTCGAAGAACGGATTCAAGGCAACGGACAAGTGCCGGGATCTGTATCAACCAATCACCGACTTTACATCTACTTCCCATCAGTATTTATTGGATCGGGCTAGCTCTGAGGGGTTCACCTTCCGTCCACTGAAAACGCCCGAATTTCCCGAATGTCTCTCTGGCCAGGAAGAGAATTTCAACTGGACATCTGCTTATCGAGCCCTACACGAGGAAGGGATAGATAACGAGATAATGACAGCATTCGATATGAACGGGAAGCAGGCAGGTTGGTGTCTCGCGCTCAGTCCGTGGAAGTCCCGGCTATGGAGTGGTTTTGCCTTTTTGCCGATTGTAGGAGGAGAAGATGGAATTAGTGGAAAAGGGAAAGTGGGCTTGATATGTGCTGTTGGGACGAGAAAGGGTATGCGGGGCAAGGGAGTAGGATTAGCAATGGTAGTGAAAGCTTTGGAGGATATGGAGGGGAGGGGCGAAGGGATAGAAGGATGTTTTGTTGATTCAGTTGCAGCTACGCTGTGGGATTGGTATAACAAGATTGGGTTTGCGACCTGGCAAGAGTATATCGGGATGAAGATCGAGAGGCCGACATAGAGGATGGAAGTCGCTATGTAGTGTATATATATGCAGTGTAAATACTACTAGTGGATCTCCAAATATATTGATATTTTCTAATTAGTGACAGCCAATAATTATATATTAATAAAATCGTAACCGATTCCGTACAATTTTATTTAATAAAAAATATTTAAAATATTTAGAATAGTACGATGTATATGCTAAAAGAAAAAATTATTATATAATATATATAAAGTTAATTAATATCTTTAATAGTTTTTATTATTTTAAAATAATTATTAAATAATTATTGAACTTTTTGATTTAAGTAAATATTTCTATTGAAAAATTTTCCCTCTCAAAAATAACTTCAAATTACTAATTTTATATATAAATACTATCAATATATTTATAAATCAAAAATAGCTTTATAATAAAATTTTTAAATTTATAATATTAATTGCTAAGCCTGTTAACTAATTATATATATATATATATAATTATTTTTTCTTACTTAATACATTTAAACTTAATATTAAAATTTTTTTAAAATTAATCATTAATTGATTCCGCGCAGTCCTATACAGTTTTATTTATATTAAAAAAGATTTATCTTTTTACTGACGTAGCGACGCGAAAAATATAAATTTAGTATTAAAATTTTAGCTTACAGTGATATCGAAAAATTTGATTCAACTTTTAAATCGGTTTTTTCAATAAATTAGTATTAACTTTGTCGGTAAAAAGGTAAAACCCTTCAGGATTTTTAGCCCAGCGCACAGTATATTCGTTAGAAAAATCGCAACAGCCCCTAGGCTTAAGCTTTGGCTAATGGCTATAGGAACAGTCTAGTTAGGCTAGGACTGCTCTATAAGACGCTCTAAGAGTTTTTAAAAATTCTTATTGGCCTTGAGAGTGTCTATATAATATGTTAAAATATTAATTAATATAATTAATATAATTGATATAATTGCTAGAATTAATATAATTAATATAATTAATATAATTGCTAGAATTAATAAAATTTATTATAAAAATTACAATATTATTTTGAATAAGTTATATTTTTATAATTATTTAAATAATAAAAATTTTAATTAGTACTAGTATATTATTAAAATTATTTAAATTTTATTTTATATAAATTTTATTTTATTATTTTTATAAACTAGATTCTTTAATTTTATAAAAATTTTATAAATTTTATAAATTTTATAAATTTTATTAATTTTATTAATTTTATTAATTTTATTAATTTTATTAATTTTATTAATTTTATTAATTATGTTATGTAAATATTTTTAGAGCTTTTTAAGGAATAATTTTAAATTTATTTTATTAATTAAGCTCTGGGCGCGCCTAAGTCTGTCTAAGTTTACAGGATAAATATGACAGTTTTTTTGACGTTGTTTAGTGTCAATTTAGCGCCATTCAGCGTCTCCCAATAAATGTATACTTTTAAAACCTAGGCATTTTTGTTAATAAACAATTGACCTCTTGTCGGCATTAGATTAAGAATTCCAAAACTTGATATTGTATTGACAAGCTGCGGATTATTTGTAAGCAAAAATATATATTTCAAGTTTATAAAGCTCTCAAAGTTCTAATTTAATATCGACAAGAGATCAAACTGCTGTCGAACATTTTGCTTAGAGCATAGAAGTATCCTAGGATATCGCTGTACACGCGCGGGGTTTCCCCGCGTAACACCAAATTAACTGCGTTTTTAATAGTGTTTTATATATATATTATTTAGTCTATTTAATAAATAAATCAAAATTTATTTAACATTCTATAGAACTTAACAATTTTAAATAGTATTAATGATATTACATATAAATACTTATAATCATAGAAAGACACATTAATTATACTTCCTAAAAAGAAAAATGTAGAATAATATAGAAATTTAAAATTTAATTTACAAAATTATTAAATTAATAATTTAATTTACAAAATGATTAAATTAATAATTTAATATTACTAAGTTTTAACGAATTTTAAATAAAATTAGGATAGATATTTTACTAAAAATAATCAAACTACGTCAGGAAAACTGCAACGCCCCCTGGGCTTGAGCTCTTGCTAATAGTTATATAGGCATTCTGAGCAGCTTTAGTAAAGACTTTAAGAGCCTCTAGGGGCCTTGCTTGGCTCTGGAAATGTCTATATAACACTTTAAAATGTTAATTAATATAATTAATATAATTAGTAAAATTAATATATATAAATTATTTTTAATAAAAATTCTTATAAAAATTACGGTATTATTTTAAATAAATGATATTTTTATAATTATTTATACTATAAAAATTTTGATTGGTATATTATTAAAATTATTTAAACATTATTTTATATAATTATTATTTTATTATTTTTGTAAGCTAGATCCTTTAACTTTATAAAAATTTTATAATTTTATTGGGGATAGTCTGTACACACTAATCTTCCCAATTATATTAATTATATTTTAGGGCGCTATATAGATATTTTTTGGGTTTTTTAGAAAACAATTTTAAGTTTATTCTACTAATCAAGTTTTGGGGGCGCCTAAGCGCGCCTTAGCTTGTAGGGTAAGTATAATAGTTTTTTTGACATAATAATTTCAAATGTTATTTCCTGGTTATAAAAAATTTTATTATCCTTTTCCACATGAACTTCTTGAAAGAGATCTGACACCTTGCCAATTTGATATTAACTATTATAAGTACTTCACTTAGTTTAGGTAAGCACTTAACATTTTATATTTAATAAATTGAATAATAAATTTTGAACGTCAGGGAAACTGTTAAGACTGTCTGGGGAGACTGTGTCGACCCAGTAGGCTCAGGGCTTGGTTGGTAGAATCAGCCTACGATCATTCTCTAGCACGTTCCAGCGCCCCTCGCGACAATTAGAATTGTGTCTGGGGCCGTCAATTGGTATGTACGGTCCACTTTTTATAAAATCTTAGAAATCTCGGTAATTCAGCTTACAAATTCCAACAATACTATTTATACCAATCAGAATTTTTATTATGTAGACAATTATAAATCTGTAGTTCATTCGAAGCGATGATATATTCATTAAATTAAAATGGTCCGTGCATACTGGTCGTGTTGATTGTAATACTGACTATATTGATATAACGAAACCGTCCGCAGCTCTAATTTTAATTATTTAATTCAGCTAGCGCGGCTTGGCAGTTTTAATATTATAAAATAATTTTTTGCGATTGCGTCTGTATATACTTTTTTATTTAAATTTATAATTATAATTAAATAATTACAGTATTTCTATTTTATATAATTAATTATTTTGTTATATTTTATAGTTATTTATTTTAATTTATAATAAAACAAATAAGTTTAAGATATTTTAAAAATATTATTTTTAAAAATTAATATATATAATGTATTAAATAGTGTAATTTTTAAATTTTTATAAAAAATAAATTAAAAATTTTAATTAATGTTACTGTAAAATTAATTAATTATTATAATATAATAAAATTAAATTTTAATAATATTATACTATGTATACAGAATTTTTTTAATTTTAATTAAATAATAAAATTTTAAAGAATGTAATTAAATAATTTAATTTAAAATATAATTTAATTAAAATTATATTAAAATAATAATCCTTTAAAAAAAATTTTATTATTTTTAAAAATAAAATTAAATAAAAATAATATTTATAGAGATAATAGTTAACTGTTAAAATTTAAAAATAAAAAAAAAATTTATAATAATTGTTAAAAGATTTATTAATTTAATATATTTAATAAAAAAAATTAATTTTATAATAATATTTACTAATTATTTATTAATTATAATATTATTAAATTTTTTTAGTTAATTTAAATATAATTTTAAAAATAATATAAAATTATTATTTAAATTTTAAATCTTTATTATTAAGCTGTTAAAAAAATAATATATATTAAAAAATATATTTATTAATTTGAATAAAATAATTAAAAAAAAAAAAAAACTATCAATAATTTAAAATTAAAAGTATTTTATTTTATTTTATTTTATAATAAATATTAATAAAATAAAAAAGTGCAAAATTAAAATATTTAATAATTTAAAAAATAAATTATAAATTTACAATAATATATTAATAATTTATAAAGTTTAATTTTAATATTATAATTAATAAATAAAAAGAATTTATTAAAACTAATAATAATAATAATAATATTTAAATTTATTAATATTAATATATAATTAATATTTTATATATATATTTTTAAGTAATTACAATTATTATTATAATTAAAAATTAAAATAAGAAGTTTAAAAATATATTTCAATTTTTTAAAAATAAAAATAAAAATAAAATAAATTAAAATTAATAAAATAAAATAATTTTTATAAAGTTTCGCGAAAGTAATATATTTTTTTTTAAATAAAATAAATTAAATTATATATATATTTTTACTAATGAATTAATATATAATATTATTAAATATTATTTTAAAATTAATTCTTTTAATTTATATTAAACTGTTTAAAAAATATTAAATAAACTATATAATATATTTAATATATCTAATAAAGCTGCTTAATACTATAAAAAATTATTTATATTAAATTTTTTTATAAAAAATAGCAAAATAATTAATAATTTTTTATTTTAATTTAATAGAACTATTACGCTGTTAAATTTTAATAATAAATTTAAAATTAATTATTTTAATTATTTTTTAATTTTACTATTAAAAATAAAAATTTATAATTAAAATATTTATAAATTTTATAATTAATATATTTTATAACTTTAAAAAAATAAATAAAATTATAATTTATAATTTATAATTTATATATTAAAAAGTATATAATTTTTTTTTATAATATTTAAAAATAATTTATTAATAAAAATAATAATATAAAATAATTATAAAGTCACAATATTAATTTTAAAATAATAAAAAAAATTTAAAATATTTATAGTAAACTGCACAAATAAAAAAAATATTATAATTATATAAAAAAAATTTTAATAGTTATAATAATAATATTTTTTATTAAAAATAAAAAATATATAATTTTATATAAATTAAAATTTAAAATTATTTTTTTATAAATAACTAATATTTTTAATAAAAATAAATTAATAAAAAAAAATTTAAAAGAGTCAAAAAATAAATAAATTTTAATTTTAATTATAATTAAAATACGATCTATAAATATAATAATTTTTTAAATAAAAAAAAATATTTAAAGGTAGACAATTTTACTATTTTTTTTTATAATTAATATTAAAAATATTTTTTATTTTTAAAATAATAAATAATTAAATTTTAATTATTAAATTTATTTAAAAAAAGAATTTACTATTTATATTTTTTTATTATTAAATATAAATTATTTAAATAAAATAATTATAAACACGAACTTCGCTTAAAAATATAAATTAAATTTTATTTTTTTAATTTTTAAATAAAAATTAATAGTAATTAATAAATTAATAATAAATAAAATTTGCTATATAGTACGACTTAACTTCAACTTTAATCAATATAAAAATAAAATTTAAATCTATATAATTTTACTGATTAAATTTAATATTATTATTATTAAAATATTTTAATTAAAATAATATAATTTTATTTTAAATTTTATAAAAAAAATTTTTACATTTTTTTCGTTTTATTATTTAAAATATTATTTAAATTATAATTAATTTACGATCATTATAATAAAGAAAATTTTTTAAATTAAAATTAATATATTTTATTAGTATAATAATATTATTTAAGCTTTAATTTATATTTTTATAAAATTAATAAAAAATTTTTATAACTAAATTGTAAGATCTAGGTGGGTGATAATAGGTAGAGAGCTAAAAAATTAAAACTAATTTCTATATTTTATAGATTTAAAATTTAAAGTTTAAAGAACTATATTTATATATACAGCGAGAATAAATATTTTATAGTAAGTCTTGGTAAAACTTGGCAGGCCTCGGCAGGCCTGATATAAATTATTATTTTTATATTAAAAAATTTCGAAGCGTTAAATAATAATAATTTTATATTTAAATTATTAATAATAAATATTGTCGTACTTATTTAAAAAGATTTTAATAAATTTTATAAAAAATTAAAAATAAAATTATTAATATACGACTAGTTGTAATAAATATTTTTAAAATTAATAAAATTTTAAAATTATTAATTAATTACTGTTTTATTATAATATAAATTATTATATTAAATTATAATTAAAAGCGACTTCTTCAGCTACTAAAATTTATAAATTATTTTAAAATTAAATTATAATTATCAAAATATATATTAATAATATATTTAAAAAAAAATATATACAATCTAGCAAATTTTTTTATATAATTTTTATTTTTATTATTAAAAAACTTAATAATAGTTTATATATATATATATTAATTATTATATTTTAAACATTTTAATAATTAAAAATTAAAATATTTTTTTATTAATTCAAAAAATATTAGTATAATTATATAAAATTAAAATTTATTTTAAATTTAATATAATTACTATTTTTAATAAAATATAAATAAAAAATAAAAATAAACTAAAAATAACTTTTTAAATTTGTTATAAATTATTTAAATATTTTATTATACCTTTTAAATTATATAATATATTTAAAATTTTTTAAATTTTTATTAATAATATTTTGTGTTTTTATTTAAATAATTTTTATACTATTTATTTAAATAATATTTTAATTTATAATAATAATAAAGTATTGTATATAAATTATATATAATTAATTTTAAAATATTTACATAATATAAATTTATATTTAAATATTAAAAAATACAAATTTTATATTAAAATTGTTAAATATTTTAATTTAATTATTATAAATAAAAAATTTTAAATAAATTTTATAAAAATAAAAATTATTTATGAATAAAAATCTTTACGTTATTTATAAAATATATAAAATTTTTTAAAATTTATTAACTTTTATTGATATTTTATTTAAAAATATTTTTTAATTATAATATTATTAACAATATTTATTTAAAAAAATAATAAAAATAATTTATTTTTATGAAAATAGAGTAGTAAAAAATAAAAATTTTTTAATTAATTAAAAAACGCTTTCATCTTAGTATTAATATTTATTTATTTTAATTTTAATAAAAAAATATAGATTGAAATAGACACTTTAAATTTTATAATTATTATAATTTTTTTTTAAAAGAAAAAAAATAAAGTATTATATTTTATAGCTTTTTTTATATATAAAATAATATTAATAAAATATAATTATAAAATTTACAATAAAAAACTGCTCGCTATTATATATATTTTTAAAAATTAAAAATTAAAACTTGTCGATATATTAATTAAAATATTAATTTATATTTTTATTAATTATTATAATTTAAAATATTTTATAATATTTAAATAGTTAAATTATTGTTAAATTTAATAAATTAAATTTTTATTTAAATTCAATTTTTATATTAAATATTAATTTAATATATAAAATATTAAATTTAATAATTTAATTTATTATAAAAAAATTTTTTTAATTAATAATAATAATAATAAAACTCGCCATTAAATATAAACTATTTTAAAAAAAAATAATTTAAATATTAATATTTATAAAGTAATAAATTTAGTATTATTATTATTAAATAAAATATATAAAAAATTTATTATTTTAATAATAATAATTTATAATATATCGAAAAAATTAAAAATAAATAATTTATAAAATATTTAAAACAATAATAAAATAAAGTTATAAAATTTATAAAATTTTTTAAAAAAGTTAAAAATATAAATTAAAAAAATTTATAAAAAAAATATTATTATTTAAATTATTATATATATTAAAAAAAAAATTAGTGTTAAATATTTTTTAATTTATTTAAAAATTCAAAAATTGAACTCGATAATTATATAATTATTTTTAATTAATTTTATATTAATAAATAATTTTATATTTTTAATAATAATATTTTATAAATAAAAATTATATATCGATATTATATCATTTTAATAAAAAATTATAAAAATAAATTTACAATATATTATAAAATTAATTAAATATATTATTAATTAAATATATTATTAATTAAATATATTATAAATAATAATACAATTTATTTAAAATTATAATAAATATTATTAATTTAAATATTATTGCGATAATAAGCATAATTTTTTAAAATTTTTATTAATTTTTAAATATTATTAAAAAAATATTTCTGTTAATTTTATTATATTATTATTAAATTTAAAAATAAATAATATTATATATAAATATATTATAATTGTAATAAATTGACTATTTAAAAAAAAATATTTTATTAATTTTAAATTTTTAAAAATTAATGTTATGATAGTAATCTTTATAAATTAAATTTAATAAAAAAAAATATTTTAAAATAATTATATTAAATAAAAAATTACAATTTATTTTTTAATTTTAAATAAAATTATATTAATAAATTAAAACTATATTTAAACTTTCAATAGTATTTTATTTTAAAATTAATAAATAAATAAAAATTATAAATTAAATATTAAAATAATATTTTAAAGTTTTTATTAATTATATATAAAATAATTAAATAGAATTATTTTTTATTGTTAAATTTATTTTTAATTTAACTTTTAATAAATCGATAAATATAATTTTTTTTAAAATAATTAAAAATTATTTATTGTATTTAAATTTTAAACTGTTTTTATTATTATTTATAAAATTAATAAAATTTAAAATTTAAAAAGTAAATAAAATTTTATTGTATATTAAAAACTTTAAATAATATTTTTAAAATAATATTATATAAAATTAAGTTTTATAGATTTATTAAATTAATAAAAAATAATTTTTAATTTTTAATATTTATATTAAAAATTAAATATTTTTTGATATATAAAATATTTATATTAAAAAACTAAATAATTTTTTAAATTATAAAAATTTTAATTTATTTTTTATTAAATAAATTATTGATAATTTAATATATAAATTTAATATATTTAATTTTATATTATAATAGATTTTTTTAAATAAATAAATTAATTTTTATACTTTGTATATTTAAATTTTTTATTAATTTAAAATTAAAAATCTTAATTTTATATTGTTGTTAAAAATAAAAAAAATTAATAATTTAATATTAAAAAAATTATTAATTTTTAATTTTATTATATAAAAATTAATTTATTTATTTAAAAAAAAAATTTATTATAATATAAAATTAAATATATTAAAAATAATATTTAAAATATTAAATTTAATTAGTAACCTTATTAAAATTTAAATAAATATTTTATAAAAATTACTAATTTTTATTATTATTATTTT